>JAHRHY010000006.1:1299638-2599276 GCA_019671135.1 Linnemannia hyalina
GGGCTGGAAGGCGAAGATGAAGTCAAGGATATGGGTGAGGGGAGGTTCCTGCTGGAGGGCAACGATACTGACCCGGCCACGGCTTCGACGGCCAAAGCACGCTCGAGCTTCAAAAGAGTCTCTCCGCCACGTGCAGATCCACTCAATTGCTCCAAACGATCCCAATCCCTGGAAGGTGATGACCGCAGACTGACACCAGAACCTGAAGCTGGCCTTGCCTTTGCAATGGCTCTCCGCCGTTCCTTGCCTGCTGCTACTGCCTGGGAAGCTCTTGCAACAGCTGCCGCGACACGCTCCCGACGAGACATCGAAGAAAGGTCCTGTTCTTGTCCTGGGAGTTGATCCACATGCTGGGTATGGCTGTGGCTGTGGGTGTCATCCTCGTCATCCTCGTCCTCATTGTCAGAGTCGCCACCAAGGACGTCCTCGATAATCTCGGTAATGTCAATCTCCTCGCCTCCCCCAAACGGAATGAACTGGTAGTGGTACTGGCCCTGACTCCGAGACGAGCGAACGATGCCCTTTTGGAGAAGGATGTCCACACCCTGAGTCGCGTTCTTCTTCACATTCAGGCGGTTGCCTATGCTCGAAGATGACGAAAAAATCGAGGTCGAGGGCTCCTCAGAGGTTGTCGAAGACTCCTTACGGGTTATAGAAGAGTTGGAAGAGTCGCTCGAGAGCATGATGGCAGACATAGACAAGGGTGAGGGACCATGCGTCAGCGAAGGCGAGATGGCTCTCTGTCTCTCGGGGCGATCTATCTTGGCGAGTCTCTCGGGTGTCGAAGAACGAGAGCCGTCCTGTTGTTCGCCGCCATGGCTAGACAGGTTGGAGGGAGCTGGAGAAGGCGCTTGCAGAGGACGGGCAAGGGCTGTGGGTGAACCCTGGCTGATGCTGGGAGACCGTGACCTGGCCTGTTGATGACGGTCAGGCGTAGGTGTCCTTGACATTTGGGGTGGGTGGATCTGCTGAGTCGTCATCATGTTCTGAGCAGACAACGTTGGGCTGGGTCGTCCGGAGCTGTTGTCGAAAGAGTTAGCACGGACAGGAGTGCTTGTCGGGCTCATGATCACCGAGTCCGTTCGCCGGGGAATCCGAATAGGGGGTGAGGTTGCACCAGCAAGACGGCTGGCCACTGCAGCAGGTGCAGCAGCAGTTGCAGAGTTGGCCTGACCTTGGCCTATGCTGTTGCGACTTGGGAATCCAGACGACGTGGGGCTCACAAGCCCGTTGGACTGAACATCAGAATCGATACTAGTACGGCTACCCTGTTGGGTTTGGAGGGCTGAGGGGACTTTGCTGCGGGCTTGAGTCAGTTGCAACCTCTCCTGGACAAACTTCATCTCGGCTTGAAGACTCTTAGTGGCTTTCCGGACAAAGAACACATAGTCGGGGTGGAGTGGCATAGAGGCCACATCAGCCTTGGGGGACCGGCGAATGGGCAACAGGCTATGATCCTCAAAGCACTTGGCAAGCGGCAATTGAGGAGGTAAGGAGATCTCCTCACCCTGCTTGAGCTTCTTCGTGGTGCCGTTCGCAAGCTTGAGACCCAGCTGGTATTCGATCACCAGTCCGTGAGGGACGGCAAGGCGCTTGGCAGCCAAGACATGCTCTGGGACACCATCGACAACACCCGAGCGGATCCCGACCTTCTCGAGGGTCTTGAAGATGACATCTCCTGCATTTGAAGTCGAGTGCATAGGGATCCAGTGCTCGACTTTGGTGGCAAAAGATTGACCATGTGTCCGTGAGTCGACCTTCTCAATGGCGTTACCCATGCCTTCAAGCAACACCATCGACTGTGGAAGGTCCTGAGCCTGGCAAACAACCTTGACCCAGAAAAAGTCCTCCTGAGGAGCAGTAGGCGTCGTTGGGGTGGAAGGCATGGAAGAGGTCGCGAGAGATACCGATCCCGCACGCTTGATCTTCTTGTTGAGAAGGAACCGGATGGATCGCTGTTGAGGCTCGGCCCTTCCTGAACCAGTTCGTCGAAGAGTTGGAGTTCCGGGCACCTGGTTGCTGCTGGAGCTTTGAGAGCCAGTCGAATTGACTGACATCATGGACGACACTGACGAAATCGAGAGGCGATGGTTGGCGGGCAATGGGGTGGTCAAGTGAGCAGTGAGAGACTGGTAAATGGCCATCGGCTTGTCCGTCGCTTGTAGCACCGTTTCATCTAAACGCAGCAGAGAAAACAATGAAAGAGTCAAGACGCTTAGCTTTCTGCAGCTTGAAACGTACGATAAAACCACGATCTAATGAAAATGGTACTTTACCTCCATCGACTCCCTTAACAGTCAGGAAAAAGTCGCCTGTGGACGCTGTGCCATCGGGGGCAAGTCGGAACTTGACAACAGCCTGGTGAGCAACATCCGAGGCCATCGTGGCAGGGGTGACCACAACCGTCTTGTACATCGATGCGCCAAAGTCGACATTGCCGGGATAGACACGAAGAGCCATGAACTCTTGTTGAGACTCTTCTTTCTTCACTGCCGTTGGCGACAAGGGGTTGCCTATGGTCGATGGACCTGTACTGGAAGAACCGACGGATCCGTTGGAGTTGGAGCGAGCCCTAAAGAGATTGTTGCTGATTCCAGAGTTGGCGCTGGCGTTTGCACCTGTGGCGGTACTGGCAGAAGACTTGGCTAGGTTCTTGAGACGTTCCTTTTCGAGTCGCTCCTTCTCCTTTCGCTCCTTGTCCTTCGAGTTCTTGCCAACGCTGAAAAGGCTCTTGAACTTGCCGGGCTTCTTCACGACGACAGCCTCTGGTGGCAGACCACGCTCATACTCTTCCTTCGATTTCCGGACGATAGGCTCTTGAGGTCCGTTTCCGAGGATGGCGCTGATCTTCGCCTCCTTCCTCTCAGCCATCGCCTTCCTCATCTTTTCCCTTTCCTCATCTTCTGAATCGATGCTCAGTGACCGGACGATGGTCAAAGGGCTGGCCTGTCGCTGTTGCTGTGAAGGAGATTGCTGCAATTGCTGTGATGGTTGTGGTGAATGGCGAGGGGTGGTATCGCCGCTGAAACGCAAGTTCCTGGCCTTGGTGGGCGATTCCCGGTGGATGAGATTGTCGTCGCGAGCAATAGGAGGCGTCAGAGAGATGACACGCTTCTCACTTGAGAACAGAAGATCATCCTCGTCGAGAAGTGGCTTGCGATAGCGATTCGTCACCTGGACTTCTTCATCCTCGCTATTGTTGCCCTCATCTTCTGCTGCCTGCTGAGTTTGGCGGTTGTACTCTTGTTCCTTCTCCATGGCCTTCATGGCAAGCATCTCCTCGTGTTTCCTTTGCTCGCTCAGAATCTCTTGCTGCACCCGCTCAGCCTCCAATTGGAGTTCGGACTTTACGCTGGCGCCGCCATAGCCTTGGTTGTGAGTCGAGTCGAGGGTGTCGTCCTTGTTTGTTGTGGCGACGTCTATTGATGCAGTTCCATGGGCGGTATCCTCAACCATGGACTCGTTCCCGTCCTCGTGCTCGTCTTCAGCGCCATCTTCCTCTTCCTCCTCCTCCTCTTCGCCTTCCTCCTCGCCGTCATCGTACCATCCTTCTTCCTCATCCTCTTCATCAGTCCATTCAGTCTCGCTAGCCTCAAGGAACTCGTTCTGGGCTGTAAAGATGACCGATCGGCGGTTCGCGGCACGCTGTTCGAGGACGGCAGGATCAAGGGGCTGGATATGTTCGTCGAAAGTTCCCCACTCTGGAGAAGGAGCAGTAAGAGACACGTTGCGGTAGGTGTTAAGCCGTGCGAGGCGCTCAAATGGAGTCTAGATCAACAGGGTTGGAGTTGGTTAGAATAGATGGACAAGCGTAGTTTCTAAGATAGCCTACCTATGCCTAAAGGAGGAAAGGGACAATGAACTTTGTAACACCTGCAGGGAGAAGTAGCATATATGTTTCAGCATGAATCCCCTTCAACCATCGACCATCCGCTGGCCTCAACTCGAGTTCAGAACGCTTACCTCGATGTTCTCCGCTGGGATGTATCCAATGACGCCGGTCTTGAGGACTCTCACCAGCCACCAATAAACGTTTGCGTCCTCCAGAAGCATCAGAGAGTCGTTCCTGACCACCGAGGCCTGGCCCTCCTGTGTCGCCACAAAGGTGTGGAAGGCGTAAACAAGGTTAAAGTCGATATCGTCCTCGGTGAGAGAGATGGCCTCAGAAC
This sequence comes from Linnemannia hyalina, assembly GCA_019671135.1. Classification (NCBI taxonomy): domain Eukaryota; kingdom Fungi; phylum Mortierellomycota; class Mortierellomycetes; order Mortierellales; family Mortierellaceae; genus Linnemannia; species Linnemannia hyalina. Next base: position 1,303,808 of record JAHRHY010000006.1, read on the forward strand.
CTTCGTCGTCGTCCTCTTCGTCCATCATCTCCTCGTCGACCTCATCGTCTTCGACATCGTCGTCAAAATCGTCGTCATCGTCCTCGATTTCCTCAGAGAGATCGTCGTCATGGCTACCTTGCATGTCGATATCCATTTGGTGTTGGAGGTGAGGGTCGTGGTGAGGGTTCTGTTGGTAGTATTCATCCTCCTCGTGGCTATCGGTCCCAGCCATGTCGTGGTCTTGGCTCTGGTCCTGGCGGAGCAATTGCTGGATGTTCATGGCCTGGGATTTGTAGGCATCGAGGTGTTGCTGCTGCTGCAATTGGTACTGCTGTTGGATCTGACGCAGCTGCTGGTGCTGGTGGTGGTGAGGCTGCTGTTGCTGGTGCTGGCGGTGATTGGCATACTCGTCCTCGTCCTCGTCCTCATCAGCCATATCATGGTCTCCAGAACCGACAGAGCCATAATGAGGCTGCAAGTGCCTCGTCAGACCAAGGTTATGCTTTATCTGCTGTTGGTTATGTTGTTGTTGCTCCTGTTCCTGCATATAGGAGTTGTATGCATCATCTTCGTCGGTGCTGTCGTCGTCGTTGTCATCCTGGTCTGAGGCTGGCACGATGGCATCTTGGTTTTGTTGAAACCTCACACCTCGACTGGATCCGTTTGTGAGGTGGCTATTGTTATTAAGGTTGTTGTTGTTGGCGTTTATGGTGTTGTTATGGAGATGACTGACTTGTTCCTCGGTGGGGTGAGCGTTCAGTCCTGGAGAGGAGGCCATAGATGGTTATATGTGTAGGGGTGTGAAAGGGGGAGTAGTGAGGCAAGGGTGGGTCGGTGTGGTAATTGCTGTTCCTAATGTATGTTGTTCAAACCAGGGACGGTTGAGATTCCATACAAGAGGCCGCCGTGGTTGTTGTAAAGTGAAGTGGAGGAAGGAGGACCGCCGGCAGGATGTGGTTGTTATGGAAACGACAGAGTTAAGTGTGTGTTGAAGTGGGCTCTTGGGGTCTTTGACAGGTGTAGAAAGAGAGAGAGAGTGGGTGTGTCGGTTGAGTTGGGTTCGAGTTGAAGGAGCGAGCGAGGATTGGAAAGTGGTTGGGAATAGAAAAAGAAGGGAGATAAAAGAGGAGGAAGGAGGAAAGGGAGGGGTAGGGAAGTAAAGAGAGAGAATTGGAACAGGGGAGGAAAGAAAGGGTTTGTTCAACGGAACAAGAGGGTTCAATGTCAGAGAGGAGAGGAGAGTGTGTGTGTAAAAAGAGACGACAAAAAAGAGAGGGGGTTGGGTGGGCGAGATTGGCGGTAAAAGTGGAGTGAAGGAAGGGGATGAAATTGCAGGTTGTACAAGTAGAAGTAAATTATGAGTTAGAAAGTTAGAACAGGAGCAATTGACATTATACACAGGAGACAGACAAACAGACAGACAGAGAGACAGCTGCTCTCTTTATGGTAAAAAAGTAGGAGAGGAAGATGGTATTACCATTGACTGTTTGTGAACTAGCTGCCTTGTTCAGTTGAGCAGGCTTGTCCAGTGAAACCCTTTGTTTCCCTTTTATTGTTCCTTGTTGTTGCTGGTAGTTGGTTGCCTCCTTGGAGTTGAGTCAAACGAGGGTGGGAAGAAGGGGTTGAAGGAAGGAGAAGACAAAGAAGGGCGGGAAGAAAGGAGTAATAATGAACAACAATGAACAAAGTTTCTGGTTCCTGAGGGTCACGAGTGGTTGGGTTGGGTTGGTTGGTTTAGTTAGTTGGTTGGTTGGTTGGTTGGTTGGTTGGTTGGCGAAGGCAGGTGGAACAAAAAAGAAGAGAAACAAAGGACCTCGTTTATAGAATAAAGGGGGAGAGAGAGTGAGTGTGAGGATGAGCAATGGATGAAGGAGATGAAGAGTGATGAGAGAAAAAGAGAGTGAGAGAGAGAGAGTGAGTGAGAGAAAGAGAGAGATGAAGAGTGATGAGAGCTGAAGAGATGAAGAAGGATGAGGGATGAAGAGTGATGAGTAATCGTGATGGAGAATAAGAATAGGGTATGAGAGAGAGGAGGGTGAGGTTAAAAAGAGGAAAGTAAGAAAAGAAGGGGAAGGGGAAGAAGGGGAAGAAGACAAACGAGAGGGTGTGAAAAGGGAGGGAAAAGGGGAAAAGGGGAAAAGGGAAAGAGAGAAGGAGGTGATGGTGGTGGTGGCTGTAGATGCTGGTACAGTTTACAGCACAGTACAGTGTACAGTAGGATGGAAAAGAGAACAGGAGAAAGGGAAAGGGCGGGATGGCAAAGGAGAAAAGGAGGAAGGGAAGGGAAGGAGGGCAGCGAGAAATGAATGAAATGAATGAATGGATGAAGCAGATAGAGTGGAGTGGGAGCGGAGTAGAATAGAACTGCGACCGACACACGCAAGGGGCAAGGAGGGGAACAACGGCATGGCATGGTAATCATTTTTAAACTTCATAGTTCATACAGTCGAGGCCATTTTAATTTGTGCTGATTATTGTTGTTGTTGTTGTTGTTGTTGTTGTTGTCTTTGTTGTCTTTGTTGTTTGCTCGCCTTCCCTTCTTTTGTTGTTGTTCTTCTTCCGATTGCTTAGCTATCGTCCCTATTCGCATTTGCCACTCGGCCCCTTTGCCTCCCTCATTCGTTCTTCTCTCTATTATCTTAAGGTCTTACATTCATTTCATCCTACACAAAAGAACAACAGAACACACAGAAAACCGAAGAAGAGAAGAACGAACTTCCAAAATAACATGCGACACACATCCTCCCTCAATTGATTCCTCTCGTCTCTCTTCTCTTCTCTTCCCTTCTTCCCCTATTGCTCCCAAGAATGGTCCTGTTCAGCTCTCATCCTCCCTCTCCCCCTCTTCTCTTTCTCTCGCTCATTAACTTTTTTAACCTTGCTACTGGAGTAAAGTTTTTGTGTGGTTTTGTGTTTTGGTTTATGGCTCGACCCACATGTTGCGATCGAGAACAAGTCAGCCCCCTCCGCGTCCCGTCCTCGCAGCTCACCATATATACATACTCTCCCTCACTTTTCATCTCTCTTCTACACCTCCCTTCTTTCACTTTCGCGTTGTGCCACCACCACCAATTTGTGTGCCAAAATGTATTTTGGTCCATAACATAAACTCTTCCCATCTCTTTTTTTCCTTGTGCACAAACGACCATTTCTTTGTTAGACGCTCATATCCCTCATTTTATCCGTTCTTCGTAGCATTTATTTCTAACAGTAGGCAACGCTGAAGGAGGTTAGATCCTAACAAGTCCACTAAAGGACGACACAAACCTCGGACCCGGAGTAAGCGGAGAGAGAGGAAGTGGGAAACCCGTTGTTTTTAAACATCCAGGCGCCGCGACAAAACACAAACAAGAGAGCCTGTGCGTTTTATTCTCTAATTCATTATTGAAGTTACAAACTAGTCAAGCAACGTGCCGTGAGCGCATGTATGCCCCTTTCTTACTTTCATTCTCCATCTCCTCTCTCACTCCCCATAGACTTTAAAACGATCGCACTTTCAATCCTTCCGCGCCTCCTGTTCTCTATTAGCATTTCCTCCGACATTCCTTCGGCTGGGAATGTTGTCAATTGATATTCATAGAAAAGTATATAGTCGCGCTTATGGCATCGTCCGTCCGTCCTCATCGCAGTTTCTATTACACATCCGTCAGCCGAACAACATACAGCCCATAACATACAACAAGTCAATGGGTACCCCCTTCCCCTTTCCTATTCCCCAAAGTGCAAATTGCCCTTGGCTTCAAACATAACACAATCGTTAGAGAGCCACATACATGTATATAAAAAAGTTGTGAGCACCATGGCTCTCGTCTTTCTTCCCTTGCTCGTCTTTGATGTTAATGTTGATGGTTGTGTTTATTTCACGGTTGCCCTGCCACCCTGCCTGTCAACCAGGAAGGTCGATGCATGGTCCCATGGAGATATTATTCAGAAATGCGCATCAAATGAGATTCGATGCTCCTTCATTTCAAATCCAAAACCTGTACCCATGTCCCAGGTAGAGCACCTTTCTTCCCTCACTTTTCTCTCCCTTTTGTCTCTCGTATCCCACCAAGACGGTTCCTCCACAAGTGTCACTCACTCAGGCTTGATTTCACGTTCTTTTTTTCAAACCATACAATGGTGTAAGTACCATGGAGGACAGATGTGGACACATGCATGTCTTTGTGTCCTCTTCTCGTGTAAAAAAAGGTGGAAGAAGTAGAAAAAATACAACTTTTGCGTGAGCCCCCCTGGAGTTTAACAAAGGGCGGCATGTGTAGAAGGATGAAAAAGGTGCCATTACCTCTTCTTCAAAATCTTCGTTGTGTTGTTGAAGTTGGAACACCATGGGACCATAATACAGTCCACCCAGTATCTCAAATACCTTGTTTGTTTGTGTTTGCTCAAAGACGTTCGATAAGAGACGGGAAGAGCGACCGAGCTTATGTGTACGAAAGAGACAGAAAGAGAGAGAGAGAGAGAAAGAGAGAGAGCGAGTGAAAGAGGACGGAGCATCCATACCGGCTCTCACAAAGTCTCACCATAAAAAAATTATATCCATCTTGATATTTTTCCCGCAGCGGCGCACAAGCCAGAGAGTCCGCACCTGAGGCATCATTACCACGACCCGACCCGACCTTCCTTTCTATGGGTTTGTGCATATACTATATGTCTAGTTCTGTTAGTGGCTCTCGAACCTCATTCTTCTTATGGGCATTCACTCGTTTTTGCTCATAGTCATTCATTCGTCCTACTCAAATGCATAGTATTGTATCGCAGCTCTGCGACGCCGTACAAGAAGCGCGCGGCACGAAACAAAAAGGGCGCCATTTGCCACCAGAAGTTGGTGATTGGCTTGTAGGAGTCAAAATTGGTGGCAAAAGAAACTGTTTTGCTTGATCTTTCTCCGTGCTTATACTTTGTTCAAACACGTCTTTATTTCTCTTTACTCGACGTTTCGTCGTGGCAGTGTAGGAACAAACATGCTAGTCGCCTTCTTATACTTCCAGTACGCAACAACATCCTTCAACCGTCTATCATTCTCCCTCTCCAACAGCGGGATACCGCTCACACGCGTGATCAAAATGGTCACAAACATGGGACTGAAAACCGCCAGACGCGACATCCAGTGCGACATGATCGGAACAGGACTCTCCATTGCTGCAGAGAAGGCGCTAGAACAGAAGAGGTAGCTTCCGAACCAGAGAAGGCATTCTCCAAAATAGTTGGGATGGCGAGTCAACGACCTAATCATTTCAAAACAAACAAATCGAAGGACGTTGGGATTAGCAATCATAGGACACATTTTCACGTCGTTAGATAGGGGGAAAAAAAAAGTGTAAATAAGCGGGTTACGTACCACAGTCCAGTCGAAATAAAGCTGCGCTTGTAGTCCCTGCCAATCTCCTTTCGCCATTTTTGCTTCTGGTAGTTGGCAATGAGCTCAAAGGCAAAACCTGTGCCCCAAAGGGCGATTCCAAAGTAGTCCTGCAGTCCCAGGTCAGGGTGGACACTTGCCGGGATCGAGTTTGTCATGTAGCTGTTTTTCAGTTGGCAAGAACGACGGAAAATTAGCAGCTGCATTTCTTGATCCTACCATTACGACTTTTACTTCTCACCTAGTTGTCATACACAGATGTACACAGATGTGCACAGATGTTACGAGTAAAAATCAAATGGAAGCTTACACAGGCAGGGCTGCCAAGGCAACCCAGATACCCTGGACGAGCCAATAGACAAGGAACAGACCGGGCATCTTCTTGATCTTGTCGAACCGCTTGTCGCCGTGCTTGAGCGCTCTCGAGAATAGGAACAATCCCAGATAAGCAGCCCATACAGATGTGGTCCCCGAAGCAATGATTTGGCGTGAGTGGATTACTCTGTGAGGAGCATTTGGATTCTTGCCGTTTGCCCAGATCGAATTCTCGTCCCAGGGCTTGTACAGGGATAAGAATGTGCATAGGATAAAAGATGTCAATCCTACCAGGTCGTAAAACTGGGTGCGGAAAATAATGTAAGACATGCGTTAATGAAGAATTCGCTTTTTTTAATTTCTTTCTTTCTCTCTTTTGCTGGTGCCATGGAGCCATGGAGACATACATTCATCTTCAAATGAATCAACCTTTTTTCTTCCTCCATTCCGAACGTTTGGTCGAAAGCGTGAATAATTGCACTGCCCTCAACGAGGCTTAATAGAAACGCAATCTCCGGTCAACAGCGCTATCTCGAATAAGAACCCATGGATAATTTCCGCCAGCCATAGATCATTGCGTCTGTCCCGGTGTCGTGCAAATCCAGCCAATTAACACCTCCTTGTAGCTGCAGCCACCTGCTCTCCAATGTCTGAAGATCAGGGGGAGGCGAAGTAGCCTGCGATTTGATCGTCAAAAGACTGATCCCGCTGATCACTGATCAATCTGATAAGATATGTCGATTTTTGCTGTTGAGAACGCGTCCTGGGTTACTGTTCGTCAACGACAAGACTGTTTCCTCAGAGAAGCGAAAAAATCCTGTTCCATCTGATAGCCCTGTACTGCTGCTCATAAAAGTAGACCTGCACACTGCTTTGTCATTGCGTCTCTGGGGGTATCCGTGTGTAACATACCTTTTCAGTCTGAAGGAAAGCAGAGATACCCCAGCAGGTGATCTGGATACCAAAGTCTGCAAGGAGAGTCGGCACCAAGACCTTGCCCATTTGTGTGAAATAGCTTGGATCCATGATTTTCGTCTTTGTGCTTGCTTGGACAGGGGAGAGAGAGGGGATGTTCGTCTGTGTACTTTGTGGAATATTGAGAAAGAGAAATGTCCTTCCTTTTTATTTATTTGCGGTTTTTTAGTTGATATTTCGGTCTTAAGGGTGACGCGCATTTCGCAATTGCGCGCTCCACACGCACAAAACAAAATGAAAAGGTGGAGAGCCAACGAACAGTTCCTGGTTTGGCCAGTGTGAAATCGGGAATCAGCGCTGAAGGCCCGATCGCCTAGAAAGAAAGATTGCAACAGTAACAGCAATTAGCGCGTGCAGACTATATCTTTCTACAGAAGGGTCAGAAAATACACCGCGAGCATTGTATTGCAAATCTGGAGGCTACGAAAACCACGAGAGGTACAATTGGCCCATTCAAATACTGTGCCTGCTGGACACGGTTCTGCTGCAACAATGAATAAACAAGCTAGCTATGTATCCGTCTCAATGAGTCACTGTGAATGGGAATGGCAAACGCATGCATGGGCATGGAGAATGGAGGCCTTTGTGTCCTTTGTAGGATATAACAATTTGGGGAAGGAGGAGCGTCAATTCAGTTGACGACACACAGACGGCTCTGCTTGCCGAAGATCTGTTCATATCCTTTCCCCATTCTTGAGCACGTCCGTCTTGTATATTTTTTTTGTTAGACCCCCCGTTCGAACCTGCAAAGCTTTTTTGTTATTATTGGCACGACCCCCATTCTCGATGGCTCAAGTGCATTTGCCGAGGAGATACATTGCCGACAATTGCTTGCTTGGCGACCATGTCTCCCTCTCCCTATCACCAACGGAGACGATAGAACATGTTTGGAAGTTTTTGTTAGGTTGAGCTGTAACCTGTGGGAAAAGCAGTTGGGTGATGCCCCACCGAATCAACCTCACTTACCCAATTGAAAAGATGAGTTGATCCATTATCTCTCCCCAGCCAGTTGTTTTTCAAAATCAGGTCCGCCCAAGGAGGTAAGGGGATGATAAAGTCTTCGCTCCTTACTAGTATGCTCGGCTAGTTTCGCGGGAGTTAGAATCTAGTGATCACGGAAGCATATACGGACATCAAGCCAGATGGTGTACTGCCGACGGTTTGAATGAAAGTGGTACAATGGAGAGAAAAAATTGCAATTGAGAAAGTCGCCACCAATCAACGCGATCCATCTAGGGGAAGGTTCGACACCACTTTTGATATCTAGCCATTAGTCGGTTCTGAACCGCTTGAGTATACTCCTGGAAACCTAGGTGAGTGCCGCGGGGAAAGTCCCATTGTTCAAAAAAAAAAGCGAGAGAGAAACATGGAGAAAAAGTCTTTGGTCAGACATGCTGAATAGTCTGAACACACACACACATATATATATGAGATATAATAAAGGTAGACGAGAGTCAACGAAAGTACGGGGGGTGTAGGCGGATTTTCATTTGCAAGGTTAGGTTTGATGAGAGTGAACGAGGTTAGTGAGGCAAAGAGAAAAGAGCGAATATACGAGGCAATGAAAGTCGTTATAGTAGCCGAGGGTGATAAGCAGGGTTATGACAGACATTGAGGAGGATCCAAGCGTGGATATGATATGACCCATTGGGGCCACGCCATGGGTTGAATGTGTACCATATTGAGGTGCTCATTCATTCTTGCCATAATTTGCTCTCTCTTTGCAGCCATGACTCCGGCACGATGTCCGTCTTTCAGTGCTGATGCAGTCGGCATAGGTTTCTGCGATGATCAATTGCCCTTGCCCAATAGTGAACAGCAGTCTAGTGCAGGGAAGAGTGGTGGTTATTTGTCAGGTGTGCGCGGACCTCGGACTTTTTTTTTTTTCTTTCTTTTCTTCCATGGTCTGGCTCTCAAATCTCGGCAAAGAGAGTAGTGAAAGTGGAGGAGGAGGAGAGGGTCGAGGTCGTTTGATCAAGGAATCGAGGGAAACAACAAGAGAGCAAAAACCAAAAAAATGCGCAGAGGAAACAATGGGAGCTGATGGTCTCTTCCTTCCTTTTTCTCACCTTGCACTTTATCCGAGCTCCTGAGACGGTGGATGGATTGGAGCAGGGGAGCAGCTTTAAAATCAAGCAGGCGACTGGCTGACTTGAAGAGAAAAAAAAGGTTTGCACTTGTCCCCTTGTCGGCAATGAGAGAATAGAGGCTATCATTGGCTGGAAGGACTTCCGGCGAGAGGGTGACCCGTCCTTTGTCTGATCAACTTGTTCTCATGAGCAATTGACTTCCATTTCAAGGCAGCAACCACCTCTCCACTCGATTGTTGTTGTTGTTGTTGTTGTTGTTGTTGTTGTCATCTCAGCAGTCTCTCATCTCTCCCTTAGTGTCACTCACACTCACGGGCAAACATACATACCTCGCATACCTCGACAAGAAATACATAAATACCGACTCTGTTTTCTCTGCCCTTCTCATTCCTCCATCACCCTCTCCCTCCTTCTTCTCGAAGTAGTGCCTTTCTCACATCCCCCGTCATCTCTTTTACGTCCCACTCCTCAAGTCCACCTATCCCGCAAACCCCGCAGTATAAACAAGGCTAGCAAGCCCAAACCTTTTTTTGTCATAGTCGTTGTTACTTGAAAAGAGAACTTTTCTTCTTTTCTTTTTCTCTCCTTTCTCTTCACTCTTCTGTCGACCTCCCTCCTCCCCACTCCCCACTCTCCCCTCTCCTTCATACCTCTCCCCGCCCCCTCCCTTCATGAGCCCCATCGCCAGGTAAAAAAAAGAGAGGGGCACGACAGACACATATGGAAATGGAAACACCCTTTGACAGGACAGGACTCATGGGATACCAGGAAACCCGCCTCTATTGTTCCCTCCGAAGACCCCCAGTGAGAGCTTCTGTGAAAATGAAGGAAGATCGCTCAGCCAAATTGGCCAAGCCAGGACCCGTTTTCTTATTTCTGCACAGACAGCAGCAGCCACAAAGACAGGAGACAACCACGCACATCTCAAAGTAGAAGTAGCAAGAGACAAGAGGACTAATCATAAAGATTTTCTTCCCTCATCATCCAAATAGCATCATTGAGGGTTCCCTCCCGCTGGTCTACTCGGTTGCCTCGGCACTGACCATCCTGCACCTCTCCAGGAAACCCGTTCATCTGGATCAATATTCCCCTTTAAACGACAATTACGAGGACGACGAAGATCAAGTCGACCACCGGCCAGTAGCCCATCCCGTCGAATCGGGTGCGTCCGTCACAGACTCTCCAACTGTCGACCAAGTTCAGGCACAGTACCAGGCACAACGCTCCTCCGGCTTGAGCGTCAATCTTGCCCGCCTTGGTCTCACAGCCTTTCAACTCGGCCTCGCCCTGTTTTCCATTATCCTCTTGAAGAACACCAATGATGATGACCAGGACCGCAACAATGGCCGCACCACCCCCTGGACCGATAGTATCCAGATCCTCTCCTGGGTCTACGCTCTCGCTCTTTCCTTTATCTATGTCATCCGTCCTGCCATCGCCTTCCAGTTCTGGATTCGCCCTCAACTGGACTTGTTCTACGCCCTCATGATCACGCTGCAATCGATTCGCCTTTACCAGACCGACATTTTCAGCTTGCCTTTGTCTGAATTGCCTCTCTGGCTCGAGTTGGAGACGTTGGCCTGGGTTGGCAGTGCCTTGCTCCTTTGGGTTTCCTTGGTTACCAAGCCTTATCAGCCCATGGCCGTTACGAAGAAATTGAAGGAGGGCGAGTCCTCCCGTCTCCCTTCGCCCGAATACTCGTCGTCGCTCTACTCTCAATTGGCCTTTGCATGGGTGAACCCCTTGGTCTACCTCGGATACAGACGCCCTCTTCAGGATATTGATTTGCCCGACATTGAGATTGAGGATTATTCTACTCATTCCATGAAGCGGTACAACCTCGTTAAGTACGTTTTTCTGTGCGATAAGGAAGTAGTATGTGCATCCGACCGTTTTCCTTGGAAGGAGAGAGAGAGAGCATTGCGTTGTTTTTTATCCCAGTTTTTTTACCCTCATGACTTCAAAAAGCCGTACAAGAGATGCATGCAAGAGTGCAGCAGGCTGCGGTGCGCTGCAGCACAAAATAGGGCAACAATCTTACGACCACGAGTGAATTGTGTGTGAACAAAACAACAACAAAGAGAGGGTACACTTGGTGAGAGAAGAGAGTTTGAGAAAATGAGGCGGGCTCACACTACTTTCCCTTCCTTCGAGGGACTAGACCCGTTGATCGATTGGACGGTCTCAACCAGGAGAATCCATACTTTATTTGGGCGCGACGCTGTTCCTGCAGTTCATCCGTCCATTCCTTCCGAAATATGTTCTCACCAGCCCAACCCTTCTATCGAAAACATACATTTTATTAGGCAGGACTCGCTCTTCTGGTCACTCTTCAAGGTCCTCAAATGGGAGTTCTTTGCCCAGTTCCTCTGGGCCCTCCCATGGTGCATCCTCATCAACGTCTCACCCTACTGCCTCAACAAGATCATCAGCTACATCGAGTGCAAGGACTGTGGACCCCCAACCGCCGCCCAGTATCTCTATGTCTTTGGTCTACTCTTCTCCTCGCTCCTCGAGTCACTCACCGACCAACAGGCCCTCCACATCGGACGTCGCATCTTCCTCCACACCATCTCCATCTGCAACGCCGAGGTCTTTGCAAAGTCTCTCCGCCGCAAGGACATGGCCTCGCCTGCCGACAAGGAAGAGGGCGAGAAGGAGGACGGTGGTGACAAGAAGAAGGACGGAAGTCTCAACATTGCCAGTAAGTTGTCTCTTTTTTCTTTTCCTTTTTGGATGGCATACCTGCACTGGGCCAGCAGGTCTTTTTGGCCGCACATGACGCGAGAATGAGAATTTCGGTCCCCGCCCCGGCTCTCAGCCATCCTAACGCACCTTGTTTTTTCCCTTCCTCAATCAATAGATCTTATCGCCGTCGATGTCAAGAAGCTGGAGATTCCCTTCAGTTATGTCTTTTACCTATATGGATTCCCCATTCAGTTCATTCTCGCCGGTGTTCAGTTGTACTGGCTCCTCGGATATGCTTCCCTGGTGGGCATTGCCTGCATGTTCTTGACCTACCCTATTCCTGCCAAGCTGTATTCGATGATCCTCAAGCTCTTTAAGGACATCATGAACACCAAGGATGAGCGTATGGACGCCCTCAACGAGATGTTGTCTGCTATCCGCATTGTCAAGTTCTTTGGCTGGGAGTCCAAGTTTGAGGAAAAGATCACCGCCGCCCGTGAGAAGGAGTTGCAGCGCACCAAGGAATCTTATATTCAAATGATTTTCACCGACATTGTCTGGATGATCGTAAGTTGCCTTGTAGTATCATGTTGTATTTTGCACTTTGCAAGAGCTAAGATACGAAGAAACATGGACTAACAATTGCCAATGATCATTGCTTCGATTCGCATTTTTAGGTTCCTCTGCTCAACGTCGTTGTCATCTTGACAGTTTACACCAAGGTCTTTGGCCACGAGATCTCCGCCTCCAAGATGTTCACAACCTTAGCCCTTTTCAACATCATGCGCCAGTCCTTGAACACCCTCCCCTGGCAGATCAAGAATACCATGCAAGCCGCCGTCAGTTTGAAGCGTATCAACAAGTTCCTCCTCGAGGAGGAGCTCGTCAAGGACACCACCGTCACTAAGCTCGACAGCAAGGCTCGCGTCGATTCCTCCAACCCTACCATCGGTTTCGTCAATGCTTCGTACATCTGGCCTAACAAAGAACATGGCAAGGAGGCTGTCGCTGAGAAGGCTGCTCCCAAGAAGGTCTCTCTCTGGCAGAAGATCAAGGCCACGTTCTCCAAAACCCCTGCCGTCGACCTTTCAGAGGAACCCGTTGCCGATGTCGCAGCTCCCGAGGAGCGCTTCAAGCTCAAGAATGTTTCGGTCGACTTTCCTGTCGGCAAGCTCTCTGTCATTGTCGGACCCACTGGTTCCGGAAAGTCGGCTATGTTGCTCGCTCTTTTGGGTGAGCTCGACCGTTTGGATGGTCACCACTTTATGCCTCGTCTGGATTATGAGCGCCGGGCCTCTCATGCCGAGGGGTCTGGTATTGCTTATGTCGCCCAGACCGCCTGGCTCCAGAACACCACCATCCGCAGCAACATTCTTTTTGGCCGGGAATTTGATCAGGAGCGTTACGATGCCGTTGTCGAGGGCTGTGCCTTGTTGACCGATTTCGAGATCTTGGAGTCTGGTGATGCCACCGAGATTGGAGAGCAGGGTATTACCTTGTCTGGAGGCCAGAAGCAGCGTGTTTCTTTGGCCAGAGCTATTTACTCGAACGCCTCCGTCTTGCTCTTGGATGACTGTCTCTCTGCCGTCGATACCCACACTGGAAAGCAACTCTTCCAGACTTTGACTGGTCCCTTGGTCGCTGGTCGCACCACCATCATGGTCACCCATCAGGTTCAACTCTGCATGAACTCTGCTAGCTTGGTTGTCGTCTTGAACAAGGGCGAGATTCTTGGATCCGGTACTCCCGAGGAGGCTGTCCGTAACGAGTGGGTCGAGAACATCAACCTGTCTGCCCTCAATGATGGAGATTCGAGCGAGGTCAGCACTCTTCGCAACGAGGATGCTCAGACCAAGCCCAAGAAGGATGCCAAGGAAAAGACTACCGTCAAGCTCACCGAGGACGAGAAGAAGGTCGAGGGAGCTGTCGCCTGGGACGTCTACAAGACCTACTTGGTCGCTTCTGGTGGATGGCCCTTCTGGGTCGGTCTTGTTATTCTCTTTTTGACCCGCGAGCTTGTCGATGTCAGTCAGAACGCCTGGTTGGCCGTCTGGGCCAACAAGATGGCAAAATCCACTGGCTCCTACACCGTCAAGGCCTTTGACTACATTGTCCCCGAGCCCATTTCCCAATCCTTGTACGCCTCCTTTGCCCCCGCCGACGACAAGCCCTACGGTGCCATGACCATGTCGGTCTTTGGCAAGGGTGAGCCCGAGACTGTCAACGTCGACTTTTACCTTGGCATCTACGTACTTTTGAGCATCTCCACCCTCTTCATGGCCGCCTTGACCAACTACTATACCATCTTTGGAGGATTAGCCGCTTCCCGCTCATTGCACCAGCAGCTCTTGCGCAAGGTCTCCCGCGCTAAGGTCCGTTTCTTTGACACCACCCCCATTGGTCGTATCGTCAACCGCTTCAGTTCTGATATGTCGACCATCGATGACGATGTCAGCAACGGTCTCCAGGGTCTCTTTGGTTCCTTTGTCACCATCCTCGGGATCGTCGTCATCATCTCGGCCAACATGCCTCTGTTCATGATCCCCGCCGTCTTTATCGTTGTCGTCTACGGTATCATCGGTGCTCTCTACGTCCCTGTCTCTCGCGATCTCAAACGTCTCAACTCGAACTCTCGTTCGCCCATCTTGAACCACTTCAACGAGGCCCTGAGCGGCCTGCCCACCATCCGTGCCTATGGTTTCGAGAAGCGCTTCCTATCCAAAAACCTCACCAACCAGGACAACAACAACCGCACCTTCATCCTGCTCTGGGCGACCAACCGTTGGTTGCACTGGCGTGTCGATATTGCCGGAGCCATGGTCGCCTTCACCACCGGTATCTTGATTTTGCAGAACTACGGCAAGATTGAGCCAGGTTGGGCTGCTTTGAGTTTGACCTACGCTCTCATGTTCACCGGTACTATTGTCTGGTTGATTCGTATCTATGCCCAGAACGAGATGAACTTGAACTCGGTCGAGCGTGTTGCCGAGTACATGAACTTGGAGGAGGAACCCCCAGCCATAATCGAGGGTTCCCGCCCCCCAGCTTCGTGGCCTCATGCCGGAGAGATTGTTGTCGACCACCTGACCATGAAGTATGCGCCCGATGCCCCTGCTGTCATCAAAGATATCTCGTTCAGAATCAAGGCTGGCGAGAAGATTGGTGTTGTCGGCCGTACTGGATCCGGAAAGTCTACCTTTGCCATCAGTTTGTTCCGCTTTATGGATCCCGTCGGAGGTACCATTACCATTGACGGCATTGATATCTGCAAGATCGGTCTCCAGGACTTGCGTTCCAACTTGACCATCATTCCTCAGGATCCCATCCTGTTCAAGGGTACCCTCCGGTCCAACTTGGATCCTTTCGGTGAGCGCGAAGACAGGGAGCTTTGGGAGGCTCTTCGTAGAAGTCACTTGCTCCCCGATACCAACCCTTCGTCCAGACTCCCAAGTCACCGTAACAGTACCGAGCTCACAGCTGATGGTCCTCAGGTCAAGTCGCGTGCTGGTTCCCTCAAGGACGCCGCTGAAGCTCTCGAGAGCGAGACAATCGATCCCTCCAAGATCACTCTGGATACCCCCGTCAAGGAGAACGGCTCCAACTTTTCTCAGGGTCAGCGCCAGCTGATCGCCTTGGCTCGTGCCTTGGTTCGCCAGTCCAAGATTATTGTCATGGACGAGGCCACTGCCAGTGTCGACTTTGAGACTGACCTCAAGATTCAGGGCACTATTCGTGAGGAGATGGCCAACTCGACCATTTTGACGATTGCGCACAGAATCAGGACGATTGCCGACTTTGACCGTGTCTTGGTCATGAACGCCGGAGAGGTTGCCGAGTTTGACAAGCCCTTGACGCTGATGAACCAGCCCGACAGCATATTCAGATCAATGTGCGAGCGGTCGTCCGAGTTTGACGCACTGTTCGCAATTGCCGAGGAGAAGGAACGGAGGGATGCTGAGCGCAACTAGATGTAGTGTATCATCTAAAAACAAAACCAAATAACCAACCCCACCATCACATAGTACATAGCCATACCATCATATATACAAGTAAATATTTTAAAGACATACAAGACCCACACTGGTTTAGAAGGAGTCAACAGGGTGTAGAATACAAATGTTGCTTTGCCTTTGTCGGGACTCTAGAGTGGTGCCTGAATTTTGAATTGATAGTATGATGCAGCACGTGCTGCGCGGGTGGCTTTGATCATTTTTCCCACTTTCCCTTCTTTCCGGAGTTTTTGAAATGAGTAGCGGATGCAGCTGGCCACTTCTTTTTTTCGCTAAACCACTCTCCACTCTACATAAAAGAAAGCGCCATGTCTTCGGCAGAACAGTACATCAGGACAGAGTTCCCCGTCATCGACTCGGATCCCCACTTCAACCGTGTCATCAGCTACATGCGCGGTTCCGACGTCGTCGCCTGGGGTGGTTTGACCGCCGCTGCTCCTGCCGCCCTCTTGGCTCTCGGTAATCAACCAAGCATACATACACAGCTGTCTCTCCGACAGGTGGATTCCTCCGATGCAGGACCACCCGCCTCGATCACCTCGTCCCCCATTTTCCTCCTTCAACCGCAGTGGCGCAACAGGATACCGACTTTTTGCGACAAGGAAGAATACAACAAAACGGGAAGAATAGCATCGGAGGTGTTCATCACTTCTGAGAAAAGTGATGGAGCAAAAGTTGATGAGGAAGGCGAGATCAGCAGGACTCTTAACTTGGCCGATACTTCCGAACACGTCAATTGGAAAGCTACGACAGATACCACTGGAATTGGTGATATTCCGTTTGTCGTTTGCTCAATGGATGCTGCACAAGCGGTATACCACAGGAGTACGCGCCAACCTGATCAGGATCCAGCAGAGGAGATTTAGGATCTATCATGACTGGAAACAGTGCATGCCCATTTAATTGACGACAGGAGCTCACATTGGAGGCTATGAAAGGGACGACTAAAACGACAGACAATCGATCTGGCTTCTAGACTAACAATTGCGGGCAGCTTGTAGTAACATTTCTTTACGCCTTTTGATTGGAATTTAATAGAGCGTGTCCGTCCCGCTGCCGGACCCAAGGGAATCAACTTTGCTTTGGGTCTTGCTACCGCCATGGGCTTCATGGGCGGCTTCCTCTACTCCTACCAGAAGTCGAGCCGTACGTGTGGAGATCGGAAAAAAAATGAATATTTCATCATTGAACCGCGGAAGGAACTTGGGAGATGATTATTCAACTCGGACAGTTGAGAAGCTAATTTTTCTTTGATTCTTTCATTCTTATAAAAAATAGTCCGTTTCTGGGGCTGGGAAGAGAACGCCAGGGAGCAGGTTATGAACCGCAAGGAGATGGATGCCCGTGCTGCTGCTGGCCTCCCTGCCTACGGCGAGCCAACAATGGACGAGGCTGCCCAGGCTGCCGCTGCCAGAAACTCCAAGTTTGCCGCTCTCAAGTTCGGTATGTGTCCAACTGCGTCATTGAATGAGTTGTCCTCTACAAGTCTATTCATTTTCATGTCCATTTTTCAATTGATACTCATGCATATATGTTGTGTTGTATGAATAATAGCTGCTATTCCTTGGTTCAACACCACCAACCACAAATATCACCTTGCCGATACCACCCCCAACAAAAGCGAGTAAACTTGCCTACCTTCACTAGATCCCAACACACTCCTTGATAATGAAATGAATAGACCGAGCTCGAATAAAATCCATATGCACAATGGACCAACAACCTGTGAAAAAACACAGTGACTGTTTGTTTGCCCCTGAATGCACGAGTGTGCTCTGTGGTCTACTGCTGTTCTTAGTTTCCCAGCTCCTCCACCTCCACCCTTTCGTCCTCGTTTGCATTGCACAACTCTAAACACTTATACCCAAGTCAACGCACAACACATCTCTTTCATCTGAAGCCACTCGACTATAAAGCCCTCTCTCTACTCTCTACTCTTTCACACCTCTGTTGCAACCCACCTATTCGTGCACAGCATCAACCTTTTTGCCAGGAACACCACTCACCTCTTCTAATTATTTACAAGGAAATACTTACTCATCGCCTGGTGAGTGCTCAGAAACAACAGCTGGACTGCGCCCGTCAGTCAACTCAGTCATCACAACAATCGCGATGAGGGGGATGCTCTGTCAGAATACGTTCAATGAGAAGGACTCGTGGATTGATGGCGCAACTTTTCTTTGGTTCTTTCCTTTCCTTTTCCCTTGTTAGTTCATCTCCAGCTGAAACAACAACAGCCTCTTTGAGCGAATAGGAGACCGATATCTATACTATACTATAAGCCTACATTTGCACCAACTACAACTACAACTTCAACCACAGCTACAACTACACCTACAACCACAGCTACAAAACGACAACTACAACTACAACTACAGCTACAGTCACAACTACAACAGCAATAATGAACGCACCAGCACCCAGGAAACCGCTGTTCAAACTGGACATGGACAACGACAACAGCGCCTCGCATAGCAATAACAACAACAGTTCATATGGTACCGTCTCCAAGCTGGGTACCGTTGCCTCAATGAAGCCTGCATCCAAAGTATCGTCGTCTTCGGCTGCACTGTCCACCTCCGGCGCCGCAGCCACATCTTCCTCCTCAGCAAACACAAACGAAGCGACTTCAGGAAATGGCGCAATGACCGGAACAGCGGGCATTTTCAGCAAGCTTATCAACCGTGTTGGTAACGGAAACCCGATTGGAGGCAGCCGACATGCCAAGCTTGGAGTAATGATGCCACCGTCATCGGTTTCTGTCGGCCTGGGAGGTTCTGTTGGAGGAGCGCGGTCAAATACCGCAGCGTCGTCCAGTCAAAGAAATAATACGGGTACCGACACTCAAAACAGGAACGGAAATGAGCAACAGTCAAGCAAGAAGATGCCGCCTCCTGTTGGTGGCTCTCCACGCCGCAATCCTTACAGCCGGCCAATTGGCAGCACTTCTGGAGCAGGGACAGGACCCGGGAAACAAGTGAGGACATTGACACACACTGATATGGCGCCGTCACTTCAAATCAGGTATATTCAATCGCTAAGAGTGTCAATGGGACGGCATTCAAGGAACTGAAGTGATATTTTAAATTGATGGCAACGACTAACATTCTAAATATTTCAATGCATGACAGTCGGGCATTGATGCCTCGGGAATGGTGCCTGGATGATTTTGAGCTGGTTCGGCCATTAGGCAAAGGGCAGTTTGGTCGTGTGTATTCGATGAGAGAGCGTCGGACAGGATTTGTTGTGGCTATGAAGGTGCTGCTAAAGTCCGAACTTTTGAACGCCAACATGGAGCACCAACTTCGACGAGAGATTGATATCCAATCTAACCTCAAGTAAGAAATGAAGATATTGGTTTGGTACCCGTGTAGAATTCAAGTCTTACAGTGGAGACTAATGCACGGAAGATTTTATTTCTCATAGGCATAAGCATATTCTTCGACTGGACACATTCTTCCATGACGAGTCGCGAGTCTATCTGGTTCTCGAATACGCACCTCAAGGCGAACTGTACAAGCAGCTGCAGAAAGCGGGAACATTCCCGGAGTGGCGAGCTTCAAAGGTGCGTACCATTCCGCAAGTTTTACTGTGAATGCCAATTGTAGACTGGGGGACAACGGCGCGTAAAAACTAGGAGCTAACTCGAAGCCTGTCTTGGTTATGTTTCAATAGTACATTTATGAACTAGCGACAGCCCTAGCCTATCTGCATAGGAAGCATGTCATTCATCGAGATATCAAACCAGAGAACCTGCTGTTGGGATGCAAGGGTGAGATCAAGATTTCTGATTTTGGTTGGTCGGTCCATGCGCCAAGCTCTCGACGGAACACAATGTGTGGAACACTGGATTATATCCCGCCAGAGATGGTTGAAGGACAATGGCATTCGAGCCATGTGGATCTTTGGTCGCTAGGAATTCTTTGCTACGAGTTCCTTGTGGGACACCCACCGTTTGAATCCAAGTCTGTGGAAACTGAGGCTGACAACGATCGTGAGTCAACGTTCCGCAGGATTGCCAAGGTCGAGCTGACGATCCCGGACCATCTCAGTGACGATGCCAAGGATCTGATTCGCAAGGTGCGTCTATGCGAAACGTGGTATTGTTGTTCTTGTTATTGTTGGTGTTTTCGATTTTAATAGAGAAGAGAAAAACTAACCTCTGCATGCCTGGTATTTCACTCTCCACTTTCTTCTTCTGCTGCATATAATCTGGAAATGACATCATGGTTAGCTACTCCAACGGAACCCTGACCAGCGACTGGCCCTGGAGCGAGTGATGCTGCATCCGTTTATTACTCGCCACAACGGCATTGGTTCCAGCAAGAACCGATCCTGAAGTTTGTCCTTACTTAATACAGCTATATTATTCTTCCTTTGAATACTTCGCTTTTTTTTCTTGGCTTGGCGTGAGCAACGAATGTAATTTGCGCGTTTGCTGGGATCGAGCGTGACGGTCGTCATTTCGTGTGTGTGGACAAAAAGGGTCCTTTGACGCTCCTTGCTCTCATGATTTCATTTACCCTTTAGTCCTTTTCCTTCTTTTCTTCCCTTCTGTCCTTCTTCCTTTTTCCCTTCTTTCTTTCCTTCTCTGGCCTCTTCTTTTCTTTCTATTCCTTACCTCATTTCACTTCCTCTCCTTCTCTCGCTCTCTCATTACACCTCCACCTTTTCTTTCATTCAACACTCTTCACCAACCTAATTCAACCATTCAACCCCACCGTTTATATTACCCACAGAGCTCTATATACAAATGCGCTTCTCCACAAGTGCCCTACTTCTTGTCTTGGGCGTCCTCTGGCCAGGGACAACCACCGCCGCCAGTCCCAACAACAACAACCTGGATACAGTAATACCTCGAGACACAGCTGTCTTTAGAGTTCCAGGCTCTGCCGCCGGTCACCTCGCTGCAGCGCTCGATCGCGTCAAACGGAGCAACGGTATCAACAGTGAGAGCACGTCTTTAGCCAGTCCTTTGATGGCAAACCAAGTAGAAGCGGCACTTCGCAGGCCCGAAGACTGTCCGCCTTGTTTCAACTGTCTGTTAGATGCCTTCCCGTGTTCGCATTTTGCGCCTTGTAATGCGTACGATGGTCGGTGTACCTGTCCACCTGGATTTGCGGGAGATAACTGTTCTGTTCCAGGTATGTATGGAGTTCATCTTGATTTGACTGGATACTGAAGGAGGGCAGAAAGACTTTACTCATGGTTCATGGTTCGTGGTTTAAGGTGGAAAAGAGGGTAGTTCACTCTGATCCATGAGTTTGGTCATTATCCACCACCACCACCGCCACCCCCTTCATTTGATCCGGTTCAAGTTGGAAGACAGAAAGGGAAGATCTTTGTATGTTTGCCTGTCTTTCTCTCCATCCATATTCTAATGTAACCTTTTCTTTTCTTTGTCTTTGATTTAGTCTGTGGGGCCTTACCCGACGGACGGGATCGACCCCAACGCGATGACGGCGAGAAATGTAAATGCAAGGATGGCTGGACTGGTATCAATTGCAATGGTAAGTAAAGGAGAGGAGAGGAGAGGAAAGTATAGTAGTGGCCATGCTCATCCATGGGCATGGGCATGTTTGTGTTTTGATGTGATGTGTGTGCGTACTTGTTGTTGTGCGCAGACACCCAACGCACGATAGACGTCAGCTCGCATCACGGCTCACACCGTTGACCCTTTTTTGCCTCCCTTTTTTGCCTCCCTTTTTCGCTGATGAACCTTGTTTCCAACATACTTTTTTTTCTGGTATCCAGTTTGTCAGTCCGACGATGTTTGTAACGCGTTGGTCCCGACGGGCAAGAACGCGACCTGCTATCAAGGCGGACTGACTGTCATCGAGAACTTTCAGCAATGCGATGTTACCAGTAAGTATACTCTTGATATGTATAATGACGACCCAAGGAGCATGATGAAAAGGATCTTAAGATGCTAATCGTGGTTTTCTCTCCCATTTCAACTTATGCAGATCGAAAAATTCTAGACACGCTTGGACCTGGCCAACCTCCAGCAATCACCTTTTCTTGCAACCAGCAGAACAAGACGTGCGACTTTCAATGTAAGTGTCTGTTTATGCTGTCGAAAACGGTTGAATGGTGGCCATTCAACTCCAGAAAAAACACGTTGGTACTGACATTTTTTTGCCATTGTTTCTGACAACTCGCGTAGTTTGGGTGGACGAGGAAGAGTCATTCTATTGCCACTTGGACGAATGTGCTTTTGGTCAAGGTAATCCGCAGCTCTGGATCATGCTAATCGTGTGGCATCATCAACGCTGTGGGTGACATCAAGTGTTAATGCTGCGACTTTTCCCTTCAACAGACGTTCAATATGACAAGACGGTTACGACCTACAAATGTCCCAAGATTAAGTGCTCGTGCATTCCGGACCGAATGCTTTGCGGCAAGGATGGAAGCGTCAGTAAGTATAACTGCCTTCGGCTATTGTATGTCGAGGTTTTGCTCACAGCGGTGTCAATACTAATCTTATCTACTCTTTTCTTATAGATATTGATGACTTTTTGGAGGAAGAGATCCATGGACCTGCAGAATTCGAATGCACTGGCGATAACAAGTGCGTCTTTGAAGGTATGCCACTTCTGAGCTGTGTTCCTGTGAAGATGCCCTTGTTGGGCGCAGTTCATTTTCCCTCTTCATGCCTGCTAATCGCATTCCCTTCCATACAATCCTTGATAGAACCGGCGATGAACGAGTTGATTATGACAATGTTTGGTGACCCAGCAATCTACTTGAAGTGCAACGCAGGAGAGTGTCTTCACTATACACAAGTTCCCGGATTCGCTCGCCCTCCCAGACCCGACTACACTATGGCGATCATCCTCTCAGTGGCCGGCGTGCTCTTGTTCTTGGTCTGCCTTGGTCTTGGTGTTTGTTACCTCGCCAAGAAATCGGGATCGTCAAGCGACGGCTACATCTCCCTTCCTGACGATGAGGCCGCTAAGCTGATGGCAGAGCATATCCCGGCGACACTGATGTTCAAGCAGATGGGATATACTATTGGCGAGATGGAGGTTCTCAGACAGGTCAGTGGCCTGGTCAAGCCCGGTCAGGTCATGGCCATCATGGGAGCCAGTGGCGCAGGAAAGACCAGTTTGTTGGATATTCTTGCGAAACGGCACAAGTCTGGCACGATCCATGGTCACATCTATGTGAACGGACGGACTGTGTCTAGCTCGGAGTACAAGCGCGTTGTTGGGTAAGAACATTGGACTTTTTTTGCGGGTGGAAGTTGTTTCGCGTGAACACAGCCAACGGCAGAGCAGCCTGTACTCATCCACATATATTCCTCTGCGCTATTGCGATAGATATGTTGACCAGGAGGACACTCTTATGCCTACACTCACTGTGTACGAGACTATCCTTTACTCCGCCATGCTTCGTTTGCCACGCGACATGTCTGTGGCAGCCAAACGGTTTCGCGTCATGGAGACAATGTCCGAGCTCGGGATCTTGGGAATCAAGGACATGAGGATCGGCGCTAGTGGTCAACGTTCAATCTCTGGCGGCGAGAAGCGTCGAGTGTCGATTGCCTGCGAACTGGTCACGTCCCCTTCGATCTTGTTCTTGGACGAACCTACTTCGGGTCTGGACTCTTACAATGCCTATAATGTCGTGGAGTGTTTGGTCACCTTGGCGAGGAACTATAACCGTACAGTTGTCTGCACGATCCACCAGCCCCGAAGCAACATCTTTGCCTTGTTCGACCAACTGGTTTTGATGGCGAAGGGTCATCTGATCTATTCTGGCGAGACGCGTTTTCTCAGCGACCATTTGCGGAGTTTGGGGCACCCCTGTCCGGAGGGCTTCAACATTGCTGACTACATGCTCGATCTGACAATGTACTCTGGCAAGTCTGTGAGCAGGGCCGCCGCGAACAACACTGACACTAACAGTAACGATGGTGTTGGATTGGAGAATATGTTGCGCCAACGACATGCAGTTCAGGACGAACAAGAGGAGCGACTTTATGGACGTCCTTCTGCCTTACCCAACCCCACTGAGCCTGCACTCGGATTTGATGGCTTGCCTCGCTTCACGCGAGCTTCGAGTATGGCGGACGACACGCGTCAATGGGAGAGTGAGCTGGCTTCTAGAGAACATGAACGGCCCAGACCTGCTGCCTCGTCTCCAGGCGAGAACACGACGATCGGTATTGATCCTTCAGGAACTTCAGATAGAGAGGCGGACCGCGCCATAACGGCAGAGGAGGAGGCTGCAGCTAATGCTCACTTGCTCTCTTTAGTGGACGGCTTCAAGCAGAGCGCCATCTTTTCTGAGGTGGAGCAATCTATCGACTCTGCAGTCCAGGGTGTGACCGGCGCTGCACCAAACGGAGACAGCAGCAGCAATGGTGGAGCGAACAATGGACGGAGTACTCCCGCCTCGCAGCAGGCTTCGAATGACATTGTCTCTGGAAAGGCTGTGGCGACTTACCGTCGAGCATCGTGGTGGAGTCAGTTCAAGATCTTGGCAGACCGGACACTGAAGAACATTTACCGCGACCCGATGCTGATGCTTTCACATTATGTGATGTCGATCTTCCTGGGCCTCCTCTGCGGCGCGCTCTTCTACAAGGTCACGAACGATATCCCTGGATTCCAGAACCGCATGGGGGTGTTCTTCTTTATGTGCGCACTCTTTGGGTTCTCGTGTCTGTCGATCCTTCCCTCGTTTGCCCACGAGCGTATTCTGTTTGTCCGTGAGCGCGCCAACGGGTACTATTCGCCCTTTACCTACTTTTTGTCCAAGGTGATATTCGATATTGTACCCTTGCGAGTCATCCCACCGATGCTGATGGGTCTGATTATATACAATATGGTGGGGCTAGTCGAGGGCTGGACCGAGTTTGGAAAGTTCTTCTTGGTCCTGGTACTATTCAATATTGTTGCATCGGGGGTTTGTTTGATGATTGGCATCATATTTGAGGCTGTTGGGGTCGCCAACTTGATGAGTAGCTTGGTCATGCTGTTCTCGATGCTCTTTGGAGGTCTCCTCTTGAACAAAGGTGAGTCTTGGAAGGCGACTTTTTTTAATGTTTAAAGTGAACAATGGTTTTTCTTGTGATGAAATGGGACTTGATAACTCACACATATTTCTTCTGAACAAATAGAATCGATCCCGGAACATCTGTCGTGGTTGCAGAAGCTGTCGTTCTTCAACTTTGCATTCGAAGCACTGTTGGTGAACGAGATTACCTTCCTGCAGTTGATCCAAAAGGAATACGGACTCGAGATCGACGTACGTTTATTTTCCCGCTTATTTTGCTGTGCTTCCCTGTCCTCTTGTCTTTATTCAGCTACCCATGCACGAAAAGTCCAAAAGGCTATCAAGAAACCTAACTAACCTACCAACTTACTATCTGTTCCCACTTTTTCAGGTCCCGGGAGCGGTCATTTTGTCCACGTTTGGATTCAACTCGGGCGCATATTGGAAGGATGTCCAGAGTCTGGGGATCATGGCCTGCACCTTTTTAACGGTGGCCTTCCTCTGGCTTCAATTTAGAGTGAACGAAAGGCGTTAACTGTGGCAACCACAACCATATCAACCTTTACATAATCAAACAAACAACAGCACTTTTTGTTTTCTTTTTTCAAAGAGTTTTATTATTTTGGCAAGGCTCGGAAAAGTGATGTACTGAACTGAAGGGGGAAGGGGAGCATTGAAAGAGATTGATTGGGGAAAAAGGACAAAAATATTGTCAAAGCCTTGCAGTGGGGGGGGGGTTGTTGTTTGAAAGTGAGGGGAAAATGCCAGTGAACATTTTGGGTTGCCATGGTCATGACAGAATGTTCATCCCTAATGGTCCTCCTGGCAATTGCGGTCCGTATGGCTACGCAACTCTTCGCGACTTGAGAAACGTTTGGAGCACTTGTTGCAGCTGTAGATGTCGGTGACCTTGTGGATCGAGATCTGGTGACGCTGGCAATCGTTGCGCCGGGTAAACGTCTTGGTGCACCCTTGTTCAGGGCAAGCAAAGAGTCGGGCCTTACTCCGGTCGTGAGTGCGCTCGTGGGTGTTGAGGTTGAAGAGACGAGAGAAGGCGCGACCGCAAACGGCGCAGACAAACTGGCGAGGAGACTCCTCACCGGCTTGCTGCACCTCATCCGCCTTGCGCTTCAAGGGGTTCTCGGCGGAGGTAGCAGTCTGGGAAAGTGCGGACGCAGCAGCAGCAGCAGACAGCAAGGGCGAAGGGAACAGGGACGCCAATTGTTGCTGTTGCTGTTGTTGTTGTTGCTGACTGCAGAGAGAGAAAAAGATGTTCATGTCCATTGGAGGAGAGGTCGTTCCTAAAGAGATCATAGGAGAAGGCTGGATCTCGAATCCATCGTTGCCAGAGTCGAACGAAAATGAATTAACCGCGTTGGCTGCACAGTCCAAGACAAAGTCTGAGCTGAAGAGGGGGGCAGCGGTAGTGGCAGTGGCAGTGGCAGTGGGAGAAGTGGTGGTCGTCTCCATGATGGGAGAGAGGTCGACATCAGAGAAGAGGCTTCCAAGGACGTCAGAAGTGTCGATCGTCAGGGGCGACGTCGGGGTGCTGGTCAGGGTCGATTGGCTGGACATGCTGGCAGCAGCCGCGGCAACGAGTTGCATAGCGAGCTCGTTGGTCTCGAAATCCTATTATCACAACATGGCAAGACGCAAAACAAGGGTTAGATATGACTGTCTTCATACACTGGTTTCTGAACTGACAGTCTATTGGATTAAAACGTGGCCTACCTTTGAATTGGCGGAAGAGGGCGAGGTAAGAGTGGTTGTCATGGGGGTCGAAAAGGTCGAGATAGGGCTTGGGAAAGCGATATCGTCAAAGAGAACAAAGTCGAGCAAGGCGTTTTCGGCTTGAAGACGTGCATTGACCTGAACATCATCCTGAGCAGCCTGTCCGGACTGGGTCGTCGAGGACAAGGGGGCAGAGGCGGAGGATGAAATAAAGGACAGATCAAAGTCCAAGGTCGACGAAGTCTGGGCAAAACCAGTGTCATTGGCGACAGCGGAAGGGGTCCAGAGATCATCGAGTTGGAGCAAGCACAGGTCTTCAGAGGCCACAGAATCAAACAGGGGGGTCTGAGTTGGGGTTTGGTCCGGCGTGTCAAGGTAGGGCGCATAGGGCGTGTTGAGGGCAGAGGCGCAAACCTCATCGAAGGGCGACAGGTGGTCAAAACCAGAAGCGTCGCCTTTGGTCATAGTTGCTGAGGCAGAGGCAGGGGCATGGGTAAGGGCAGAGGCAGAGGCAGAGCTAGCCTCGGTTGAAAGGGAAGGGGTGAACCATCCAGAGCAATCGAGACCACTTAAAGGCTGTTGGGACAACACGGATCCATCAATAGGATTGACGGAGCCAAACTGGCCAACAAAGCCTTGGGCTTGCGTGGGTTGAGAGGATTGATCGAGGACATGTCGGTTGATAAGAGGGGGGTTAAAGGTAGAAGAAAGGGGAATAGGGATAGGAGGCTTAATAAAGGTAGAAGAGTTGTTGTTCTGAATAAAGTCGAGCTTTGAAGGCACGTTAAAAAAAGTTGGGTCTGACGGGTTGTCGAAAAATAAAAAGTCTGGGTTAAAAGTGTTTAAGGGTGTTTGCATAAGCTGAGGGGTGGGATGAATGGGAGTAAAGTCGGCGTCAGATATGAGCATGCACAAGTGGGCGAGGGAAGCTTGGTTGTGGTGTTCGAGCGTTGACGGCAAGATCGAGTGTGTGGAAGACGGCGAGAGAAGCGGAACGATCAAAGGCCGATCGAAATTGAGTTACTCTGGTGAGGGAGTGGAGAGGTTTGTTCAAGGGAAAACTGAACAAACGTTTGTGCAAGAAAAAAAGATATCCAAATGTAGTTTCCGATACGAAGAGTAATCGAAAACAGAAGAAATGGATATAAAAATAGAAGGGATTGACGACGGCTTGCTTGGTGGTGGTAGCTTGTCGACGAGAAAGTAAAAAAGGTGCTGTTAGGGTTGGCTAAGGTGAAGGAAGGCTTGCTTGTTTGATTGAGGCTGCTTATGCTGTTGTTGGCTGCTGTTGTTGTTGGCTGCGTTGTTGGCTGCTGGCTACTGGCTGTACTGGTTCTTGTTTGATATCGCTCAGGTGGATTGGCGATAGGAAAGTAGAACAGGAGGTTCTCTTTTGCTAGTTGTTGTTGTTGGGTTGCTGGTTGTGGGGGGAAAGGGGGGGAGGGGGGAGGAAAACGGTTGTCCTCGTATGCGTATGTGAACTGGAGAAGGGGAAAAGGGCTAGAACTGGGGGGGTGTTTTCTTTGGGAAAGAAAGGGAAAGACACTTCTTGTCCGTCGATCGGAAGAAGGTCTATTGAGAGTTGTTGTTGTGGATGAATAAAAAAAAGGAAGAGCGAAAGAAGGATGAACTTCAAACTGTCTTTTCTTTTGTTACTGGCTGTAGAAAGTGGGAAAGGGGTGTAAAAGAAGACTTTTGGCTCCGTCAACTCAAAAAGGAGTGAGGAAGGTGGAAGGTGGATGGGTGTGGGTGTGAAAGGGAAGGGCGGCGTGGGTTATTCCTGGAGTGGAAAGGGTGAGGGAGAAGAAGGAAAGAAAAGAGAGAAAACGGAAAAAATGAAAAGTGGACAAAGGACTTCCTCCCGCTCACTCGCTCACTCACTCGCACTGCGGGTGTTATGACTCCTCGCTTGGAAAATACAGTGACGTCATGACCTTCGAATCCTTGGTGGGCCAATCAACTGATGAGAAATCAAAATTAACGACGCCGCACTTGCAGTCCATGACACCCCGCTGTCTGCTGTGAGCACTCTGACACTGCCGATTGGATGTCATTCTTTTAAACTCAATTGAATTATTGATGCTAAGTTAGGGACCGATCGAGCATGACAGCACGGGCAAAGGACCGAGGCGTAGAAGCGCCCTCCTCCTCTTCCATTGTCTCTTCCTCGTCGGCCTCTGCACCCACATGCACATGGACTACCGGCTTGGATCTCTCTCTCTCCTCTGTTTCTCGCTGCCCCTCAGCCTGAATCTGAAGGACCTCTGGCGACAATGGGCTAGCTTCCGTCGGTGAAAAGACCCAGCTCTTGGATAACCCACTATGCACGTTGGTCATTGATCGATTGCCAATCGAGGTTCCAAGCAGCGATGAACTCGTTTGGCCATGAGGGTCAATTGCATCGTCAGAGTACGCGCGCCGACCAAGTGATGCTTGGTGAGATACTAGTGATGAATATCCTAGAATTGAAGGCGGGCGATTTTGATTCCCGCCATGGTGCTGATGCTGATGTTGATGTTGGGTTGGAGGTAGGGGATGCTGTTGATGCTGGTGAGGTGCTGGTGGAAGTGGATGATGGTGATGGTGATGCTGGAACTGGTGTTGCTGGTGCGAGTGCTGTTGTTGATATGTTATCGGATTGATCTGGAGCGAGGGTTGCTGCCCAAAGATCCGTCTCCGTCCACTGTAAGTGCTACTTTGTGTTAACGATCCCGAGCTGGTACCATACTCCTCGCCCTCATCCCCTTCATCAATACTGCTAGAGTTACTGCAGACACTGTTTGGCCTCTCAAGTCGGCCCGATCCAAAGCCGGACCCGGAGCCATTGTACGAGTGGTAGTGGTGGAATCGTTCAGGCAGCGACATCGGGTTGCCTCCCACTTGCTGTGTTTGTGATTGCGAGTGGCCACCCGAGTGTCCTGGTGTGGCTATTGGCGACCTTGAAAAGGGTATTCCGCCTTGCTCCGTCGTGGGAGAATCTGTGGAAAGTAAAAAACAAAACACCTCGTCAGACGTGAACGGTGGGCGGTCCTTCCATGGATGATCAAATAATAGCAGCCTCTCGCTGCTTACCTGGTGCATGAGTGGACGAAATCGACTTGCTTCGCCGGCGGTTGATGGTAAAGTTGCTAATAGAGACAGATAGCTTGCGAATGCGGTTTTTGATTCTGTCCATGATCTTGACTGCACCCTGGACCTCATCCTCAGTGACATGCACTCTCTGGTAGTGCATAGGATCTGTCTCAATCCTCCATCGAACAGGGTCAGTAATGTCTTCAGTGACCCATGGATGCTCCTTTGAACAATAAAAGTAAGAAAAAAATATGCATGCATGACATTTGGGGTGAGTGACCGTTACGAATGCCAACAACCAACTTGTTGATGATGAGGCTTGCTGCTTTTACCTTGACCTCTTTGAGCGTGATTCGCTTGTAGACATCTTTTTCGAGAAGCCGCGATAAAAGATCCACCAAGCCAGCATCGATCGTCTCTCTCCCTGGAATGCCTTCCGGGAATGTGAGTGGCTTTCGAGGAATAATGTTGAAGAGTTCAAACTCGGTGTCCGCGATAAACGGACATCGCCCAAACACAAAGCAGTAGAGAGTGACGCCAAGAGCCCAGATGTCAATTGCCTTGGTAATAGGTGGCCGACCAGTTGGGTGGCCATTGGAAGAAGGCAGTGGTCCAAAGGGATTAGAAAGACTTGACGCCGCAACCTGTGATGACCCGATAACAGAAGTCTGAGATGCAGTTGCCGTGGCAGAGAGGCTCTGAGAATTAAAATCGCCTAAGAAATAGGGAGAGAAATGCCGTCAGTTCATGCACATTCTATGATAAAACTGGATTCGGCAGACAAACGTAAACATTGGATAGCATTGTAACGTTGTAACGTACTAGCGTGGCATAGCTCAGGAGCAAAGAAGGCAGGGCTGCCGGCAGTCTTGGCTAACTCGAGGTCATCGCCCCACTGTTGATACTGCGCGACCGCAGATGATTGCTTTTGCTGACTTGACTGTGACGCGTCCAGATGCTGACTACTGTTCGATGCCGAATAGTTCTTTCCGAAGGATGAAAAAATAGGCGAAGATGGCATGCTGTGCCGTGGCGAATAGTCCGGATGCGAAGTTGAAGGAACGTGAAACCCCTTCGAGACGATGGGCGAGTTTTCCAAGTCGCGATCCAGCGAGGTTTTTTCGCTAAAGTGAGATACACCAAAGTCGGAAATCTTGACAGAACCCTCAGCGGATTTCAACAAGTTGGCTGGCTTGATATCACGATGAATGATGCCCTGCATATGGACTATAGTAGCAAAACAAAAGATAGATGAGTGATAGGTAAAACCGCTTGTGAAACTTCTCGTCCTTGTTTCTGTGACACCAAGTGCAACCTCGGTACGTTTAACAGCCATGACACAGAAGACACAAATGAGCAACAGATAATCAAAAACCACGTACGATATTCCAAGCCCAGGACAATATCGCGGAATATCGTCCGCGCGACCCCGAGTGGCAAAATAGGGCATTCGTTCGTATCCTTCCACTTGACCTCGCCGCCTTCCATGTACTCGATCACTAGCGCCGTTTGTTTTGAGAGGAGAGGCGCCATTCGTCAATGTTGTGTTAGTGCTATGATTGAAATAATTATCAACTTTGTTTGACGCAAGGAGACTTTTCGACCTTACCAAGATAGATCTTTCGGGCTGTGGGGTCGTCAATGACTTCAATGAGGCGGACAACATGGGGGTGGATGCATTTTTTCATGATGGCAATCTCGCGACGGATCTTTTGCTCGTTCGAGGCCTGGGATCTTCCCAGGCGTCTACGGGTGGTCTTGTCAACAATCTTGATGGCCTAAAACGGAAAGCGCAGAAGCAAGCAAAAAACAACCAAACAAGAGTGCCAGCAAACAAAGTCAGGGGCTCAAACTCTGAACTCGAAACTTTTTTCTTCTTCTTCCTTGATGCAATTGTTGAACAAAGTGGGCCAAAAAAAACACACACAATGTGATAGAGGCGCTTACACAGAGTTCATCCGTAGTTGTATCCCGACACAGCTTGACCTTGCCATGGACGCCTCGACCCAGCTCTTGAACGACCATGTACTTGTTAATCATCTTGTTTCCAGTCATGGGATCATACTCCTTCATCATCTTGTGGGTTTCCTTGACGGGTTGAGGGGAAGGAGACGTAATGGATCTCCCAGGTGATGTGGCATAGCAGGGCGGTCCAGGCGATTGTAATGGAGTTGTGTTACTCCGTTGGTGAGATGGGCGCATCAAGGGGGATGTAGGGATTGGGGAGTGTAAGAACGACAGCCGCGAAGAGGCCTTTGGCGCTGAAGTCGAAAAAGGTTGGTGCGTCGATTGTGTTGAATCCCGACGACCGTTATGGAACAGAGTCCGGTCCATTGGCGGCCGATCGGATGACGACCAGCCTTCCAGCGAGGATCCGAAGGTTCCATCGGGCATCATGTGAGAGCCATGTCCATCTGTGCTCTCTTGAGGAGCCATCTGAGGCTGAGACTTTGGCGCGCGCAAGCTCTTGAGACTGAGCTTGAGGCCGGACGTTTTGCTCTTCTTGCGCTCTGCTGTTGAGGGCGCTGCAGAAGGGGCTGTTCCTGTGGAAGAGGCAGTCCAGGAGCTCTGGTTGCTGCGCGGTGGCGAGGAGGAGACATCCTGAGAGGAATCTCTGTCAGAAAAGGTCTCCTCAAGATCGGTGGTCGATGTGTTGGATAGAGCACTGGATGATGTCCTTCTAGCCGGCCGCATGTCGGCATGCTTTCCCCAAGGGATCGAAAGCTGACTGTGATTGTTACTAATATGCAGGCCCTGCTGCTGCTGCTGCCGTTGTTGTTGTTGTTGTTGTTGTTGTTGTTGTTGTTGCAGCAGCAGCGACGACGACTGGTCACGCTGCGATAGCATGGTGTCTGTTACGGCCGTAACGAAGAGTCGGTACTGACAGGCCTGGAAATAGAAATATTAATAATATGACTGCACTGATGTTAGACGTTTTCAGAGGAAAAGGATAAAATGGAATGCAACGGTGTGTGTCTGTGTGGGTGTGTTGAATGAGAGCCATGAGGTGGTGGTGGTTACCGATTAGGGGTGGAGAGAAGGATTTGACGACAGACGAAGGCCATGCAACTCATGCCCTGAAGAGACCTGAAATGCGAGCGTTATATTTATTTTGTTATTCGTAGTGCTGTTCTTAACACGGACAATTGGATTCAGGAGGAATGCTGAAGGGAGAGGAAGAAGGGCGAGAGTTAAAGGAAGGAAGGGAGGACAGCGAAGGAGGAAGGAGGCAGGAAAAGAAAGGATTATATAAAAAAAAATGGAATGGGAGAAGGATGGAGAAAGGTAACGGGAAGGGAGAGGAGGAGGGGGCATGGAAGACAAAGTGGGAAAAAGGCATAACAATAATGACAGCAAACAAAAAAAAATGGAACCCGGGGGTGTAAGTGAGTTCCCGTCCGTCCCTGAGGAGAGGTGATACTCATTGCATTGTCTCTCTCGCCACTTGTTACCTTTCTTCCCTTCCCCCCGCCAATTGCCTCTCTCTTTCTTTATTCCACTCTAACCCCTATTACTTTCCCCTTTGCATTGTTCAGTGCAATTGCCTTTCACCAGGGTATCCATTCGAGCTGCAAATGGAGTGAAAGAGAGTGGTTGTTGCTCGAGATTATATTTTTTTTGCTTTCTACGACGATCGTTTATATATTTCTGATCAAGAGGTTGTTGATGAGACGGACAAAGTTATCGGTGATGGTGCCTGGATGGGAATCCACCTTCTGTTGACCGTCAATCTTAAGAGCAAAAGAGAAGGACGCCATTGTCTTTGAAGCCTGCCGACCCATGAACCACCTTCTTGTTTTTAATACCTTTACCACCGTTCTCCCAATTCCATTCCCTTTGGCTCTCTCTCTCTTTTCTCTTTCTCTGTCTCTCTCTTTTCATTCTCTCTTCTCTACACAGTGAGGCCATTCGGATGCAAAACGGAGACCTCGACAGTACAGGGTCTGCCGTCCCGCGGGTATATCAATGGAGAATGCATAAAAGAAGACTAAAGCAGCAATAGTGAATCCACCAACAAGAACAAACAGCAACGAAAGCAAACACCTTTTCGCATGGTCGTTTTTCGTTGTGTTTTGTTATGTTGTGCCGTGACACCCTACAATGTCTACCCCTTTGGCGTTGTGATCCATTGATAATAGTGAACTGCAATTAACCAAGCATTGTTCAGGGCCGAGCTTGAGTCCCGCAAGGAGCGAGAGAGAATGACATGTCTGACATCATTCACACCCAAGTAGGCAGGCAGCTGGTTTCCTATCTCTCTACCTCTCAAATACACTCTCTTTCAACTCCCATGTGGCGAGCAAAGTTCAATTGGCTACAGAAAAAAACATGCAACGGTCCATTATTGGCTCAATCCATCAAGATCAGGTTACGCTGCATTGTAGATACAGTTTGGTGCAAATGACATAACCGGTCTCCCTTCCCAGCTCCTCTCCTTTTTTCCCTCCCTTTCCCCCACACACACGTCAATTGCGCATATGGGGTGGACACTGGACAGGGGAGAAAAGGAAGAAGGGAGGAAAGCAAATACGTGCAGAAGTCCTTAGGTTTTAGCATTAGTACTCGCCTGGCTTCACTAGGTGTGCACTTGGGATGTAAGAATTCAATTGGCATGAAGTGAAAAAATGAGCTTCCATAATACACGATGTTCCTTTGATGATTACGACGCGTTCAAAAAAAAAGAGGACTCTATTAATGATGATTGATGGTTGCTTGCCTTTTTTTTCTTTTTTTCGCTTTGTTCGCTTTGTATCAATATCACTCCAAGCCAAGATACGACCATGGACTGGGCCTTTCTCGCCATGTAACGCTGTAACGGCGACAAGAGGATGTGAACGGTGTGGAATTGCTCCATCGCCACTGTCCAAGATGGATGAAAGAAGGAGGATGGTAGTATTTAAGAAAAGAGGTGGTTCATGGGTCGGCAGGCTTCAGAAACAATGGCGTCCTTCTCTTTTGCTCTTAAGATTGACGGTCAACAGAAGGTGGATTCTCATCCAGGCACCATCACCGATAACTTTGTCCGTCTCATCAACAACCTCTTGATCAGAAATATATAAACGATCGTCGTAGAAAGCAAAAAAAATATAATCTCGGGCAACAACCACTCTCTTTCACTCCATTTGCAGCTCGAATGGATACCCTGGTGAAAGGCGATTGCACTGAACAAAGCAAAGGAGAATAGAAAAGAGGTAGGGTAGAGAGGAAGGTCCTTGTTTTGAATAGGTTGTGATTTTCGTGTTTTGGGTTATTGATCTTTTTTCATGCACCGCCTCTCTGTGCGCCGCCTGGACCAAGCGAGAGAAGGCCCATTGGCGGCCATTTTTTTTCTTGTTGTCTTTGCACAGTAGCACTGCCCACAGCCTCCTTTTTAGCAACAAAATTGTATTTTTATCTCGCCTTCGACTGTCCCCTGTCGCTTTCCTCTGTTTGTGTCCATCTGGCCAGGCCTTTTTTGTTTTTTTGCGTTGCCCTGGCGAAGGTCGAACCTCATTCTTTTTTCTTTTGTCTCGCCGCAAGTACAAAAACTCTGCACACGCCCTCTTTCCTCTTTTAACCTCTTTCTTTTCCAACACCCCACTCCTTCACTTTCCCTCTCGCCTTCCCTCTCACCTTCCCTCTCCCCTCTTTTTGCGCAGTACTCAGCCCCTACTCTTGTGCCTTTTACTTTCTCTCTCCCGCTCGTTTTGAAAGCACACCCACTCGTCGCACTTTCACCTCATCCTCGCGCCACAACATAAGACATATTCCACCATGAGCCGTGATCGCCTTAACGACTACAACAACAATGTACGTCCCCGTTTCTGCCTCTGCTTTGCAAGGCGCAATTCTTCACTTCGTGTGAAGTTGGCTCATCTCTACATTCTGCCTCCCATCACGAACGCGAAAAAAGGAAAAAAAAAAAGTTCTATTTATGCTCACACTCAACGCCTTACTTTTATGCTCTCATTGTGCTGTAGACCGACACCTCTGTTCACATGTACCCCTCCAATGGCGTCTATGGCAACAGCACCAACAACCAGACACCAGTTGAACTCGCGCCTCTGCGGGGTGACAGCCTGACTCAGTTCTTCCAAGAGGTAAAGTCAGCCCTCTCTAGACCTGGTATTGAATGACTTCGTTGGTGTTTGCCACCACATATCCAACTGGCTAATCGCTCTCCGCGTCTTCTTTTTTTTTGTGCAGACAGAGGTCATCTCCACAAAGATCCAGCAGTTCCAGAGCAGCATCAATGAAATCGACCAACTGTTCCTTCGCAACCTGAACGGCAGAGCTGACGCAGAAGGTACAGCCTAAGCGTTTGAGCTGCCATTTAATTTAAGGACAATCGTTTATCGTGTAATCTTACTAACTCTTCGTTGCCCCTCTTCACTGTATGTTCTAGCCGCCAAGCAATTGGAAGACACGACTCGGGCCGCCAACAACCTATCCACAGAGATCTACGACCGTCTCCGAGGTACATCCATTAAGCTATGCAATGCAGCCTCATGTAAAGATAGCTCAAGGTGAAACTGACCCATACCACCGTTCTCCTTACCTGGAATCAATCAACAATAGCCCTAACAGAGTCCAACAGAGCGGTTCGCACTCGGGAGGAATACGACCGTCGCAAATTGAGGACATCGACTCTCAGCAAACAGCTCAAGGATGCCGTGAGCAGGTTCCAGACCTTGCAGTACCAGAATGGACAAAAGTCAAAGGACAATGTTGCCCGCCAATACCGTATCGCTAATCCTGCGGCAACCGACGAAGACGTGAGACGTTTGGTTGAGAGCGACCAGGGAGGAGCCTTTTCCCAGCAGGTACGAAGGACTCTTGTTGCTTACCGTCACCTTTTTTTTTTTTTTTTTTTTTTTTTTGGTGTTCTCCATCTCTCTCTCTCCGCTTGAGCGTCACTTATAACAGGCAACAGGGCTATACTGACACGCCTACTCTCATTGTTTCCCATCTGATGTCGGATAATAGTTGTTGCAGCAAGCAAGAGGTCAGCAAGCAATGGCGGCGTTGAACTCTGTTCAGAACCGTCAGCGCGAACTGCACAGTTTGCAGGAGAGTGTGGTCGAGTTGGCACAGCTGTACAAACAATTGGAGCAGATGATCTCTGATCAGGATGTTGCCTTCCAGGAGATTGAGGCGTCTGTTTTCCGTGCTGAGAACGATATCGAGAAGGGACATGGTGAAGTGGCCGTCGCCCTTGTTCATGGATACTCTGCGAGAAGGGTAAGTATCTGTCGAGAATATTGCTTGAGATAACACCAGTTAAAATGGATGTAGAACTCTTTGAACTCATACATCAACACCTGTCTTTTTTCCCCCATCCTCTCTGTAGTACAAATGGGTATGTCTTGGTATTGTCCTCGTGGTTGTGGCCATTGTTGTAGTCGTTGTTGTGATTCAGAACGGTGCTGCCAAGTGAGCTCGGCGACCACGATTTCTTTCTTTCACACCCTTTCGGAAGCTCATTGTTTCCCTGTATTTATTAACTCATAGCATACCACCAGCTTCATTCCCTTCATTGAACATTAAAACAAGCAAAACTATTCAGATCTATGATATTGTATATGTATCAAGCGAGTTGTAGTTCATTCACAAGTTGCCTTTGGATAGGTACTACTAGCGAAATACTGAAGAGAAGAAAATTAAGGGGCTGGATAACCTTTTTTATGATGTGCAATTGGCGGAATGATTGAACCTCCTCTTTCAGTTTTATCATCATGTCCAGTGATTCTTTGTCTTACCGCGGTCAGCTTGTTGGTATGGATACCTTGCTCGACAGCGAAACACACACATCATCGAAGGGCAACTACCATCGAAATGGAGTGAACGGGACCATTTAGGCGGACCCATCGGCAACATCGATGAAAGTCCAGACTTATGATGGATCGATCGATGGATGGGAGGATATAGGACGGATATTTGGATGTCTAAGACGAAACAACCCACTGAGTGCCGTTGAAACGAAACCCCCAAACTTGCCGATTCTGCCATAACCGCCAATACCGAATTGCACCAGTCCTTCTCGACCCAACACCCATCTGCAGGACAAGAACCCCTTTCTGGAGACTATTTCATCTTTGAGAACTCTTCAAACACAAGCCAACTGGTCATCAAAGGAAGCACCGAACTATACATCTGGAAGGCAATGGATGAACTATGATCCTACAACCCAGAATACTTCAGTCGACGGGAAACCTATGATGGAACAGCTTACCCAGGAACACAGGACCTTACGATCTGTTTTTTTTCGCGGATCAGGCTACAGTTCATCAAGTAACTAACTGAACGTGCGTCTGCCCTTGTGCCTACCCCATTTGTAGGTCATCGTGACTGGGTCACGGCTATTGCCACCACCGCCGAGTCCCCCGATATGATCTTGACCTCCTCCCGTGGTATGTGAACGGACTCTGGAGAAAAAGGCCTGGCGCCAACTACTATAGGAGCAGTTTGCAACCTTCAGAAATACAGGAACAGGACGCCAGTTGAAGTCTCACAGTGAGCACGAGAAGAATACAAAGAGGAAAGACGGTACTATTTTCAGGAGGAGTTGATGAGCTCGATCGTGGTTTGAGAGACGACTTTTCTGGACACGCTACTTTTTGTTCGAACCAGAGACCAACAGTCATCTCGCTGGAGAGGCACACACGACGGTCGTAGAGATGGCACCCATCTGACAAGTCCTTTTTATACTCTTGCGTTTTTTTTAATTTTGCAGACAAGACCATCATCGTCTGGAACTTGGTCCGCGATGAGGAGGGCAACTTCGGTGTCCCCCGCAAGTCCCTCCACGGACACAACTCTGCCGTTCAGGATGTTGTCATCTCCTCTGACGGTCAGTTCGCCTTGTCCGCCTCCTGGGACAAGACCCTCCGTCTCTGGGACCTCAACACCGGCCTCACCACCCGCCGCTTCATCGGTCACACCAACGATGTCCTCTCGGTCTCCTTCTCCGCTGACAACCGTCAGATCGTTTCGGGATCCCGCGACAAGACCATCAAGTTGTGGAACACCCTCGGTGAGTGCAAGTTCACCATCCAGGAGGATGGTCACACCGAGTGGGTCTCCTGCGTCCGCTTCTCGCCCAACCCCGCCAACCCCGTCATTGTTTCCGGAGGCTGGGACAAGGTCGTCAAGGTAATTTTTCGCTTTTTCTTATTTTTGGCTTTCAATCGGACTACACCCATTTTCTGGATGCTCAGCAACCATAACCTCAAGCCGCCACCAAAGGGATCACGCGTGTTTCTTTCGAATGATGTACTTTATATTTGCTACTTCAGAGGAGGGCGTCGCAACCCTCCGATGAGACAAACCTTCCACTGGAAATTTCTGACCCAACAAAGAAACACGCGCTGACACTCTTGACACGGAAAAGAAAGACGCGACAAGGAGATGAAAATGATCATTTCGGATCAAAGTAACTCACCAACTTGCTTCTTTTTCTTTTCATAATTCGGAAATGGACAACTTCAGGTCTGGGAGCTCACCAAGTGCAAGCTTCGCTCCAACCACATCGGACACACCGGTTACATCAACACCGTCACTGTCTCCCCCGATGGTTCCCTCTGCGCTTCCGGTGGACGCGACGGCATCACCATGCTCTGGGACCTCAACGAGGGCAAGCACTTGTACTCTTTGGAGGGCAAGGGTGATGATATCATCAACGCCTTGGTCTTCTCGCCCAACCGCTACTGGTTGTGCGCTGCTACCTCGTCCTGCATCAAGATCTGGGACTTGGAGTCCAAGTCTGTTGTCGATGAGCTCAAGCCCGAGTTCACCAACGTTGGCAAGAAGTCCAACCCTCCCCAGGCTGTCTCCTTGGCCTGGTCTGCTGATGGCCAGACTTTGTTCGCTGGTTACACCGACAGCATCACTCGTGTCTGGACCGTTGGCTTCTAAATTGTTTTAGTACCTTGAGACCGACCTTGTCCCCGTCCCCTACCCTTTGCCCTCAACGACAAAAGAACTAAAAAGTTGTGTGCCAACCCACTGGAAGAAGTGTGCGAAAATAAAATATCTCCCAAGTATTTGCTTTTCCGCTCCTCTTTTTTTTCTTGCAGTTAACGATCGTTCTTTGACGAAATGAATGGTCTTTGAACGTTCAGGGGTTGCATTATTATTATTATTATTATTTTTTGGTGGATGATCATTAGAAGGATTTGTTTAGTGCTCAATGCGACCTCAGTGGCAGCGTGGAAGATTTACAAAAATGTTCGCATCAAGTCAACCTAAGCCGTGGCATCTAAGGGAAAGGAGCATAGCTGACACTTCAGTTATATCGAAAAGTCGAATATGTTCAATAGTTGATCATATCAACGGCATTGGGGATGCACTGGCCACCGTTGAGTGATCACTGATAAAGGATCGGTACCTGAAGCAATGATCGCAATATGCTTTTCCCCATTTTGGTCAGTCTTTCTCTAGCGCTGAATGCATGATAAAAAATCACTGAGCTGACCACCCTTTTTTGTTGATTCTTACCACAGTTGTTTTTCCCCCACAAGGTACATCAGCCAAGAGTACAGAGTTTTTTTTTGCCAAAGCATAAAATTTTTGCTGAGTGAACTCCTGTCCCCACAAGGTACATCCGTGAAGAGTACATGACCATGTTTGTTTGGAAAAGTGACTGTGTCTGTTAGAGAGTTGGATCAAATGTGTGCCCATATTTGTGTTACAGCAAGAAAGGAAAACATGCCAAAAATCAAAATAACCACTTTCAAAACACGCCAAACGACTGGCCAGCAAAAAATAACCACTTTCAAATGATAGGCTGAGCAAAATTCTTGCAAATAAAGACAGCAAAGATCCAGGGAAGGACCATGCAATTAAAGAATATCATCTTTCTTTCTTGGACACATACATTTTCTTCTTTTTACTCTTCTCTCTTTCCCTTTCCCTCATTCTCTCTCCCTCCCTTCCACCTTCCCCCCGCCTCTCTCATTCATTGGGTCATTTACCCACTCTCTCCCATCTCAAACAGATACAATCATACCTACAAGACATATATCAAGAACTCAGAACCCCCATCCAAAGTTTTTAACCGATTTTTTTTGGTCAAAAGTCAATTGACCGGTTGATCGAGTCGGTTAATCGGTCAAAAGGTTAAGTCAATTTTTGGTCAATTGACAGTTAACCGATTTAGGTTAACTGGCTAATCTGTCAAATGGTTAATCGGCCAATGGATCAATCGGTTAATCGGTTAATCGGTTAGTCAGTCAATCTGTTAATCGGTCGATGGGTTAATCGGTCAATTGATTAATCGGTCAATTGATTAATCGGTCAATTGATTAATCGGTTAAAAGACGGTCAAAAAAACGGTCAATTGACTGGCAATATTTTTGGTTAACCATTTAGTCGGCCAACCGGTTAATTCCGTCAAAAAAAATTGGTTAGGAACACTGCCCCAATCATCAGTATATCTTTTTGCAGGTGGATAATCTGACATTTGTTGCTGTCGTATCTTAATGCTGAATGCTATACCTGTGCAAAGCATAGGTCGTACGCTCTAATAACTGAGCGACAAGTTCGTGCTTATCCTCGCAAAAGGGTAAAAAGCGAACTCCTCGCTGGTTATGCGAAGAGTTCAATTCAACGTTACTGGAGAACCTGGGCATCGATCCCAGTGCCTCTCGCATGCTAAGCGAGCGCTCTACCATTTGAGCTAGATCCCCGACGGTTGTTACACCTCGGGTATGTTTAATTTCGGGTCATTCAGAACTCCTCCGTCTGGTTCCCGCTACCTAATTTTTGCGACGCCACCAAAAAAGGGCTGATAAAAAAATGCTACTCTAGGATTTAAGGTGTAAAAAAATGTAGGGAGGGGACAGTAGGAAAAAGAGGGAGGGAGGATCCAAGTTGGAAGTTATAGTACAGGGCGAAGGTAAGGATGGGGGAGGGGGTGGATCTCGGCTCGGGGGGGTGTTAGAGCTGTTGGGCAGGCATCGCCGCCTTGGTACGGTGCCTGTTGGTCTTGTGTGAGCCAAAAAAACCGTTGACTGCTTGTTCAAAGTGTTTCCGCTGTTTAAACGGGTGAGATCCATGTCTTCTGTGTCTGTGATCTGATACGGAGGTGAGCATGAGCGTGTCAGGCTCGAGGGTAATGACGTTGAGGCTTGTGTGTGGGTTTTTGGTGTTTCTGTGGGTTTGTGTTTGCGGGTTTGGAGGAGAGGAAGGGAAAAGGATAATAGAGATGGTGAAAAAGAGATTAGAGATAGAAAAAGTGAAAATAAGAGTGAAAAAGAAAATAAAGAGAAAAGATAAAAAAATAAAACAAAAGGGAAAAGGTCAAGCGAAAGGCGAAAGGGGGGGTATATAGACGCTTGACGTAGAGATACAGAGAAATGAAAAAGAGAGAGAAAAAAAGAGAAAAAAAAAAAAAAAAAAAAAAAAAAAAAAAAAAAAAATCTATACTAATTAATCCTGCTGGCTGCCCGTTCTCCTCCTGCTCATGTTATGGTGGTTGGA
Organism: Linnemannia hyalina; assembly: GCA_019671135.1. Taxonomy (NCBI): domain Eukaryota; kingdom Fungi; phylum Mortierellomycota; class Mortierellomycetes; order Mortierellales; family Mortierellaceae; genus Linnemannia; species Linnemannia hyalina. The sequence continues at coordinate 1,345,492 of JAHRHY010000006.1, forward strand.
ATGCGTCTCCGAACTGAGGTCCCTTCTTGGTCACCTTGATATGTGGTGTGTGGTGCCACATCTCATAAAAGGCGTTCTTGCCCGCGTGCGGGTCCATCGGTGCCTCCTCTTCTCGGATCGGCCTTGTTGCGTTCTTCTTGTCCTGCTGCTCCGCTCGAATCCACTCCTCCATGCCTCTGGTACGGCAATTCTGGAGAAAAATCGACTGTAGCGCGCCTGGCTCGAGTTGCTCTCCTGCTCCCAGCTTGGAAAAGGTAACATATATCGACCAGAGTGCTGCTGTTTGCAGGTGGTATACAAGAGGGTAGTCATTCATGTTGTCTCGTTCAGGCCAACAAAAAATCCTGTCCTGGGCGGTGCGAGACAAGTCGTTGAGGTCAGGGTAAATAGTCTTGATGAGGTCATGCAAGCTGTCCCAGTGTGTCGCCAACTCTGGACAGTCGTGAAAGGCATGACGGTTGTCTTCACTCGCTCCTGTATCGCACCGTCTACATGTACCGTCCGTATCCGCTTCCTTGTAGTGCTTGCGGATATTGTTGGTGGTCACCCTGTTGTAGGCCAGCTTGTATAGAAGGTCGTGCTCCTTGCGACGTAGGTTCGTGTTGTGTACTCGGTCCCAGATCAACTTCCACTGCGCAGCCGTCCAGTCCCATGGGAAAGAGGCTTGGCCCGGGTTAGCGAGCTTGTCGGCAATGGTGATGGGCTGGGGGAGCTCAAGTCCGCTGACGATTGTGCTTCGTGCTTTGCGGACAGAAAATTCTTTGAGGGGTGACTTGTGTTTACCAAAAAGAATGGCTTCCCTTGGATCCGAGTCTGTAGTGGTTCCGTCCTTGAGTAACGCCTTGACCTTTGTCCATGACATGAGGATGTGGTGGGTGAGGGTGTCGGCTTTTCTGGACTTGATGGCTTGGGGTGTTGGGTTTTGTTGCATCTTTGTTGGTGGTAGTGCCGCAAAGTGTGTGATAGGTGTGTCTTGTTGAATAAGGGGGCGGGTGTACTGGGCAACAGTCTCAAAGGTGTGCTGCCATTTTACTCCTGGCCGTTCCGTCTTCCAACGAGCAATCCACTTTGCCTTGAGGGCAAGGACTTGAGAGCGAGGGTGTATAAGACCCCATCCTCCGTCCTTTTTTGGCTTGAAAAATGTATCCAGCGAGATACGGACTTTTCTGCCATGCCACAGCACGTCCCTTAGGATATTTTCTATTTGGTCGTAAAAATTGTTTGTAAAGGGGTAGAACGGTGAACAGTGCCATAGTTTGGATAACAGATATGTGTTCAAGACAGTGACTCTGCCCTGAATGGTGAGACCGCGCAGCCGCCAGGCTGCGGTCGATCCCTTCAGGTCATTAATAAGTCTCTTTTCGATCACTTCCAGGTTAAATCCATTAACGGACAGTTCTACACCTAGATGTGTGAATGGTGCTCCATATCTTTCCCAATTTGTGAGGTGATCAAAATTGAAATAGTGTTGGGCCCAAGGTTGTAGTGGTATGAGTGCTGTCTTGTCCTTGTTTACCTTGGCTCCTGATGCAAGTTCATGTAGAGCCAAGGCCCCCATCACTACTTCCTCATCCCCTCTGGAGATGGACAGGGTGGTGTCATCTGCAAAAGCGTTCACTTTGGAGGCGTCACCGTTCGGGAGCAGGGTACCACGAGCTCTCTGGCTGTAGTACCTAAGAAAGGGTTCAAGAACAAAGTTGAATAGTAGTGGTGCTAGTGGATCGCCTTGTCTCAGTCCTCGTTCAATTTGAAAAGGCTGGGTCATGCGTCCATTGACAATGATTCTGCTCGACGGATTAGTATAGCATCGAGTAATCCACGTCCTGAAGCGGTCTCCAAAGCCAAAGGCTTTGAGCGCTTCATGAAGATACTTCCATTCTACTCTGTCATATGCCTTTTCTTGGTCGAGACTAAGAAGGGCATCAGCAGGGAGGTCGGGGCGTGGGTGTCTCTCCATCGCGTCATTCAGATCCAAAAATTGGAGAATGCGATGTTGTGCCAACTGTTCGTCTGTGATTTGTTTCTGCACATGCTGCATCAAAAGATGCATATTAAGTACGTTGTCATGACCCTGCCTGCCCTTGACAAAACCTGTTTGCCAGGGCTGGAGAAGGTAGGTGGCGACCTTGTTGACTCGTTCTGTCAGTGCTTTTGTAAAAATTTTGTAGTCGCACCCAGAAAGGGATATAGGGCGATAATTTTTGCACAACGATCGTTCTCCTTTTTTAAAAAAAAGAGCGACGGCCGACTTTTTGGTCGACGGGGGCAGGTCAAAATCCTCTTTCGTTGCCTCGTTGTATACTTGTGTCAGCAGGCCGGATAGCATGTCCTTGAATGTCTTGTAGAATTCAAAAGGTATACCGTCCTCACCTGGCGCTTTGCGGTTTGCACTCATATCAATTGCTTTTTCTATCTCGACCGGGCTCAAGTCACTGTCCAGAATGGCGACATGCTGGGCTGTGACCTGAGGAAGATCCCGGAGGAGAGCTGATCTAGCCATCGCGTCTGAGCCTTGTGATGTGTATATGGTCTTCCAAAAGTCCCTGACTACTTCTTCTCTCTCCTCGGTTGTGGAGGTAAAAGTGCCGTCTGGTTTCTTTAAGTGTGGAATTAATTTTTTCGCTCTTGATCCTTGCAAGACCCGTGTAAAGTAAGGAGAGGGGATCTCTCCTTCTTCTATCCACTTTACCCTGGCCAAGATAGCGAGACGCTCTAGAGACTGTTGTTCGAGATCAATAGCCTCCGCCGTGAGGCGGGCATAAGTGTCTGCTGCGTCCTGGTCAGAGGGGTCTGCAATCAATTGCTCGTTTGTCTGTTTCATTTTTCGTTCAATGGTGTGTTTCTTTTGGATTTGTTTTTTTCGCTCCTTTTTTCCAAATTCGGACGACACCTCCAGAATCCTTTCCTTTGCTCTATCCCAGAACTCGAACGCTTTTTCCTCTGGGATGGAAATGCGTGAGGACATGAGATCATCCCACAATTGTCGGATAAGAGTAATGTACTCTGGATTCTTAAGGTGGCGGACATCGATCGCACGCTTGCGATCGTCGTCTGCAATGGTCTCGGTGGATGACAGTTGACAAGAGATGACCGCATGGTCGCTCTGTATACCTGTGCACACTGTGACTTTTGCATCTGAGGCAATTGGAAATGGAGAATAATAACCGGGGTTGTGATAGTAAAGGTTATGATGGGAATAGGAATAACGAAACAAAGAGAGGGATCTGTTTAATTCAGGGACGAAGAGTCCTTATGTACTCTTCGTCCTAATGATACACGTGATTATAGCACATAACCCTCCACGGGGGGAGAGGCTGTAAGCCGGGTTTAAGACTAGGGCTAGAAGTAGTGTATCTATGCTAGTAATTGTGTGTGCTTCTTACTAACTGACAAAACGACGTGGAGTAGAGTGCTATGACTAAACGAAAGAGTTGTCGTTTGGATGTTTGAGGGAAAAAAGAAAACCTCATATGAAAGAAGGGGTGTAAGGGAAAAAATCGAAAAAACCTTGGAAGGGCAAAGCCCTGGAGAGCAGGTGTAGAAAAGACAATAATGACTACAGTAGAATATGTGTATATGTGTGTGTGAGGATAAAAAATAAAAACCTCGGTAGATAAGTTGATAAGCTGTGAGGAAAAAATAAAAACCTCAATATAGTGAATTTGATTGCAAGAGGAAAGCGAGAAAACCTCTGCAGATGTATGTTATTATTGTGAGGAAAAAGGTTGTGACACCATTAAAAAACCTCGAACAAATCGTCAGAGCGATTTCTGTTCAAACAAAACGTCGATGCGTTTTATGTGTCAATCGGAGGATATGATTGTCTTCAATCCTTCCCGATCCGAGAACGAGTTCTAGGTCTCAACTCATTGATTTTTGATTGACTGGACTGAGTGAGCTTATTGCGATTAAGGTTGTGTTCACCTTTTTTAGGTGTGAACTTGTTCTTCTTTGTGTTCAAGCGATTGCTACTTTGAGGTTCGCTCATTAGTTCGTCGGTAGTAAGCATTGGCTGATCCGTTTGCGAATCATGACGAGAGTGCGGACGAGGATCCTCATTACGGGGTGGGTGATCGGCCCAATAGTCCGTGATGCATTTCCTCTCAACAAAATTGTCCTCTGGTTCCCAGGTGTTGTCGTTATCAGAATAATTTCTCCACTTGACAAAGTACTCCCATGTCCCTTCCTTTGTACTACGAGCGTCAAGAACTTTCTCGACTTCGTACGTAAGGAAAGAGTCTGGGTCTTCATATACAAGTTTGAGCTGCGAGGGCGCATAGTTACGACCAAGCATAGAGCCAGTGCCATCTTTGAGGATGTATGCACCGCCCTTGTTTTTACGAACAACAGTAAACGGTCCTTCATATCTCGGAGAGAGGGAGTCTCCTTTGATAGGATCAACCGCCATAACTGTGGAACCATCAGGAAATTCGCTGTGCAGTATCGTTTTATTGAATCTCTCAATCATTTTCCGCTGATTAGATTTCGCCTTCGCTTCAATAGCGGGGAACACGATCGTAGTCATAAATTCGAGTCTCTTCAGCAAGTCTTCGTGGGACATGACCTGGTTCAAGGGGTCAGTGTAGTTGTAGTGTCCGTTTTCCTTGCGTGCGAAGAAAAGAGAGTAAGGCGTGGAACCATGCAAACTCGCAATATTTGCATTGAGGGCAAATTGGGCCATGGGAACATGACGATCCCACTCGTGGTTTTTGCCTTTGGTCTCTTTTCGAAGAATTTCTTTGACCGCTTTAACCCGGTTCTCGGCTAGTCCATTGCCTCTCGGATGATAGGGTGTGACAAGACGGTGATGGATACCCAATTGTTCTGTCATTATTTTTGTGACCTGATTGGAAAATTCTTTTCCGTTATCTGATTGAAGGACTCGGGGGAATCCGATCAGAGTAAAAATGTCAAACAGCGTGGTCGCAACAGTAGCGGCTGTTTTATCAGGTATAGCTCTCAAAATAACGAAGCGGGTGCATACGTCTGTCAGGACGAGAAGATATTTGTTGTTTTTCGAGGACAAATGGAATTCACCAGCGAGATCTACAGTCATATGCTCGCCTGGTAAATGTGCATGAATAGCCTTGAGGGGATGGTACCCTTTGCGAGTGATATTAATGCGTTGACACTCAGGGCATTGTTTGACGTGCTCAAGACAATCCTTGACCATGAATGGCCACGTCTTGTCTTGGGCGTGAATTTTGTCAACCATTTTGTTCGCACCAATATGACCGAGGGAGTGAACCTCAGTCATGAGTGAAGGACGGTCTTTCGCTGCGACAGTGATTCTAGGAACCGATTTGTCTTTCAGCATATGAATGTAGCCGTACACTTTCATTGGTGTTTTCAACTTAGGCCTGTCAGTCCACAACTTCTGAGGGAACTGACGAGATAACGCATCAGGTAACACATTGAGTACTCCAGGACGGTAAACAATGTTGAACGAGTAAGCCATGATGGTGTCAAACCAAGTTGTCATCATTGGGTTCAAATCTTGCTGTGAGTGAAGAAAAGTAAGAGCCCGATGATCGGTGAACAAGGTAAAATGGTAACCCCAAAGATATTGATGGAATTTTTTCAATGCGAAAACAATCGCTAATAACTCCTTCTTAGTAGCGGAATATTTTCTCTCTCGGTCCTGCAGAGTGCGAGCCATGAAAGATATGTAGTTGACGTTCGAGGGAACGGACTGTATATCCTTCGGTTCGGGTACACCTTCCGGCAACTGATACAGTACCGCACCAATTCCAACGTTGGACGCGTCCGTGGCAACGTAGAACGGTCGACTGAAGTCTGGGAAGGATAACACGGGAGCTCGTACAAGTAGTTCCTTGAGTCCAATGAAAGAATCCATTTCATCTTTTGATAATTTAAAAGTTCCTTCTCTATGACGAAGTGCATCAAGTGGTGCAGCAATAGTACTGTAGAGAGGGATATATTCACGAAAGAAATTGAGGGTACCCAAATACGATTGCACTTGTTTGGCGGTGGTAGGTGGTGCCCATTCGTGAATGTTAGCCAACTTGGTAGGGTCGACTTTCTTTCCAAAGAGATCAACAATGAATCCCAGCAGAGAGATCTGTGTGCTGAAAAAATTGCACTTGTTCTTGTTGATGATCAATTTCGCCTCGTTGAGTCTTTCGATCACACATTTGACATGAGCTGCATGCTCTTCTCTGCTCTTTGAAAAGATAACAATGTCATCAATAAAGTTCAGAACAAAAGGCAAATCGCCAAGGATGCGAGACATACCTCTTTGGAACAAGCTCGAGAGTGGCTTCAGACCAAAGGGGGCCTTTTTGAACATGTATTGTTTTCCCTCATGCATGAAAGCAGTGAGGTGCCTGTCTTCTTTATGAATAGGTAGACGATGGTACGCCTGTGTAAGGTCGATGGTGCTGTAGATGGAATGACCAGCTACTTTTTGCATAATATCGGAGATGAAAGGGAGAGGGAAATTATCCTCTGGTAAATGTACATTGAGAGCACGAGGGTCAAGACACACTCGCCACAATGACTTTTTCCCATCCAAATCCTTTTTAGCTGCAAGTGTGAGGGTGTTGTTATGTGGGTTGCCAGCAGGTGCTAGCTCGATCACATCATCCTCTAGCCAGCGTGCGACCGTTTCATCCAATATGGGTCTCTGGGAGTGAGCAAATTGTCTAGGTCGTCGATATACAATGGTACCTTTTGGAACAGGTAGATACACCATCATCTCAGGAACGGGGCAATGACTTGTCTTTGAGATATTTTCATTGTCTTTGAGTGCTTTGCTGATGGCATCTAGGAATCTTCCTTTCATGCGCTTAAACTCAGCGGTGAGTTCCTCTTCAGGGGTGGTAATCGGACGCAAAGATGGTTTCTCGTCTTCAACGGGAACATCATGTGCAGGTGACATCTCTTTTATTTCTGGGAGACCGCAGAGAGCGAAGCCCATATGATAAAAAAGATCCATTCCGATTGTAAGAGCAAACTCTTGATCTTCGATTATTTCAAAAGGGGCAGAGAGAAACCGACCATTGAATTCGAATTCAACTTGATCAGTTACACCAATGCGTTCGACAATAGTCTTGTTTGCTAGTGTAAAATTACCAAGGATCTTAGTGAAAGGAATGTTATGTTCCTTGACTATGTCCTGTCTGATAAAAGAATGTGTAGCACCAGTATCTATTAACGCATGGTGTGTCCTCTTGAATGCACGGATTTCGATTCGAAATCTATTGTCGTGTTCTACTGCATCCTTAATAGCAGCATAGTGTCTGATAGTTAATTTGTCAGATGCGAAAGTGTCGAGTTCCTCAGTCGTCATACCAAAGCTACTGTCATCGTCACTGTGGTAGTCCATGTTAGCCTGACTTTGAGAAGCAAGGTTAGACAGGCTAGCAAAAGACGGTTCTTTTGTTTCAAAGTATGGCACAGAGACAAAGGCAGATTGTTTTGTTGGCAATGAGCGAAACGCGTATTGGGGTCGTGCACTCGTAGGTGCAGGTACATCCTTATCAGTTGTAACTGATTGTTCGCTATCCGGTAAAGGGGTTACAGACAAATCATTTTCTGTAGTCACAGACACATTATTTTCTTCTGCTGAAGAAGTATGGACAGCAAGTGAAGGAGACAGAATTGGACCAATAGGGATAGTGTTAGAACCAGTCAGTGGTAATTTTTTATTACTAAGTTCTGTTATGACAGGAGAGGGAAGTGTCATGTCGTTCGTCTCTACGAGGTCCTCAGGTTCACTTGTCTGTAGAGAAATAGTAGCATGAGTGAGCAAGGTTTGATCAGACACAGAGAAAAATTCAGATTCAGAAAAAGGAGGTATAGACAATTTACCTTCTTTCTTGTTCTTGTAGCTCTTGCCGCCCTTGCTGTCAGAGTTCTTCTTGCGATCACTGTTGCAGTAGGGGGCAGTGTGGCCATTCTTGTTGCACTTGGTGCAGTGCCTGCAGTTCTTGGTATCATGCGAGCGATTTTCACCGTGATTGTCACAGTGGAAAGTCTTCTTGCCAGAGTTAGACGAAGATGGGAACGACGACGAATCAGCAGTCGGTTTGCCTTTGCCACTGCGGTCGTTCTTGCGGTGACGTTGTCGCTTGTGACCATGGTTATTACCGGTCTTGGACGAGGAGGCATCCTTGTCATCTTCATCATCGTCGACGAGACTGTGGGGTCTCTTGAGAGAGTCGTCTGGTCCTTCCATTACACTGAGGTTGGTAAGGATCTCACAAATAGAGTCCAGCTTGACCTCAGATAAGGAGGTGCCAGTCTTTTGAATCGATGTCTTGATCAGGTTGAGCTCCACCGATGGGATTGAACTCATGATGCCAGACAGTACAGTGGCGTTGTTATCATCAATTCGATACACGCGCACTGATCGTTGGAGACGAAGAGCGAAGTTTCGGTACGACTCCTTGTGACGACGGCCAATTTCGGCGACACGAGCAACGGTTTTGAAGCGTTCCGTCGGAGTCAAAACACTGTCGACGAAGGCAACTTCACATTCCTCCCAAGTTAGGGAAGAACTGCCGTGACGAGACAGCTCATCAGTGAACTGCTGTCGTGTCTGATCGTCCAGAATCGCCATACAGAGCAGGCGTTGGGCACTGGCGAGGAAAGGAGTCTCGCCGTAACTGTTCTCACAGTAAGTCTTGAATCCATCGAGGAACAAGTGAGGGTCGCGGATGACTTGATACGATTGTCCCTTGCCGTGCTTGATGTCACCAAATCGGGGAGTGCCCGAGTCGAGTGTCAATTTGTTGCTGTCAACCCTGATAGCGGTGGCAATAGTCGCCGTGGGATCGGTCACGATCGGTGCCATCGGTTGGTCGAGAGCCAGTGCTGCTGACAGACGCGCACAATCCGCGGTCTTTTGGCGCACGACTTCTAAGAGTTGGATGGCTTCCTTCTGCCACATCTGGTAATTGACATCGAGAGGGTTCTTGTGCATCTTGAGCAGGGTGCGACGGTATAGCTTGGACCAATTAGAAAGATCGTGTTTCTTGGTGGTGATGGCTTCCTCAAGACCGCTGGTGAGCTCGGAGTCACTCACGTCGTCAGCATCCGTCATGGCAGAAAAAGTGTTCGGGTCGAAGACTGGAGAGGGCTGCATGTGCTGGTTTGCCGACAAGATGGACGAGGCCTGTTCGTTGTCATCGCTCATAATGATGTCCTCTCGGAATACAGGGACGGGGGATGGAGCGACAACAAAGGTGCCGGTGGCATCGATAGCCAAGTCTTGGAGAGTGGGTAACTCGTTGTTGTCAGAGTTGTCAGACATAGGAGTGATGATTTGTGATTTAGAGTGAGAGTGTCGGACAAAAGTTCAGAAGTTCTTGAGTGGATCGAAAAGTTGCCTTTCTTGTTAGGGAAGAGGTTTCTTTTAAATACTCATTACCGACACGTGTCATAGCAGCGTAGATTTTTAATCCGTATGCAACGTTTGCAGTGTTATAGCAAGGATGTTGTTTGTACCTAGTAATGGTGTAAAGGGAGCATTTATTTTCCTTTATTTTCCTTTATTTTCCAATTAGCAAGCAAAAATAACAAAGATAAAAGAGTGAGGCTCTTTGCTGTTGTTTCTGTCAGCATTTATTATTTTGATTTCGCTGCTATTCGCATAGGTGTCACAGATCGCTACTTATGTATGCTAATTGCTCTTCGGTCATATCCGAGGGTGACATAGGTTCGAGGTTGCGTCTGACAGTCTCCGGTGATGGAGGTGCGAAGGAAAGAAACAAATGCAATCGCTCGATTAGGAACTCAACATCGACGAAAATACTAGAGATAGTGTTTATTTCTATTGAAGCATCATACACAACCTAAGGATTAGACTGCGCATGGGAGTTAAGGTACGTCAGGCGCTGCTCGTATGTACGGGCGAAAGATTCCCAGGCTTGTCGTGCTTCCAACATGTATCGAAGCTCCTTTTCTTTCTGATCTAGGTGTTGCCTCACCAACGTCAGCTGATCGTATTCCTGCTGCGAGGTGCAGGAGAGAAGCCTCTCGTACACCCGCCCGGCCTGAGCAAAGAGCTCTTGCTGTTGCTGAGTGTAGGCCACTAGCTGTTCTTGTTGGAGAGAGGTCCACCAAGCCTGAGGAATGTTCTCCGAAGATGGTGCCGGTGCAGACAACAGTACAGGTACAGGTGAAGAGACGGGTATAGGCGAGGAGACTGGTGGAGGCGATCGGTCTTCCGCGACTTGCGAGAGCGGGTCCTGTGAGAGACAAACCGTCTCATCGGCCTCATGATCGATACAGTCTTCATGCTCAATACTGTCCTCCTGCTCGACGCTGTCCTCCTTGGACCAGTTGTTAGACGCAGACAGTTGCTGTTGTGACGACTCCAGCTCGTGTGCAAAGCGAGTGTTCTTGACTGGCCTTTTGGTGCCATGGGTGGAGCGGGTTGAGGTCATTGTGAAAGTTGGTAGTGAAGGGTGTTTGTGTGAATGGGATGGAAAGCGAAGAATGTGGAAAGAAGTTGTTTCTTTCATCCTCTCTCTCTTTTCTCATTCTTTTTATGTCTCTTCCTTTTCTTTTCCTGAATGCCAATTGGATCAAGGAAATCAGGACGTGGTGCATGGTGATTGGTCGAGACACTCATGCAAAGATGGCGTGCTTGTAAAAGCGAAAAGAAAAACAACTCATTCTCATGCATACATGTCTTGTGCCAACAGCGCTTGCATCATCCGCGGAGAAGATAAATAAAAAATATAACACGATGCATGATGACATCGATTTTTCTACATCATCTACTGATGAGGGTGATGACATCGTCTTTCATTGTGCATCCTGTGATCTGCAGGTGAAGACTCACCTTCGATGACGCGCAGGAGCAAACATGCTATTGTGCGGGAGTATATTTTATCCTTGTGATTAGGCTTGAGTCATGAGGGAGAGAGAAGTACAACGATTCAAGAGAGAAAACAAAACTGTATTAGTCAGTTCTTTTTATTTAGAGTTGTGTTTGAGATCTTGTTACTACTGATCCTGCCGTGGCGACACAACTTGCTGATGTTGTTCTTCCGTCTCCTCGTGCGTGGAGTGTTGTTCAGCGTCAGGTCTGTTTGTTTGTACAGCCGAACTCCTTTTTGTGACGTATGGCCGATGAAAGTAGTTGTGCGTGTCGAGGCGTCGAGAGGGAGGAAATGCGACTCTCCTCTGCCAATAATCATCGAAATGGGATAGGGTGCGCTTGACAACCTGTATTTTTGTCTCCAATCCTTCCATCATATGATTGTATTTCCAGTACTCCTGGTCCTGGAGGTCGATGGTGGTACCGATGTCAATGGGTGGCTCGGTTTCCGAGTCGAACATGCCGTGCATATCGCACAGTCGGTGGATGGTTTGGGCGGCAGCGTATGTCTTCGAGGATTGAAGGTGTACAAGAAGGGATTGGGCGTTTCGTATCGCTACAGTGCCTATCCTGCCTTCATCGGGTTGAACCGCCCAGAAGTGCGGTGGAGCAACGTCATGAAGATAGTTGTGAGTCGGTCGCTGGGGCGTTGTAGTGCTGTTCCTTCTGTCAGCGTATGGGTGCGCGCGTGTGGGCGACGTCCTTCGTGGCGGTGTTCTGCCGCTGTCGCTAGTAGAGCGAGGAGGGGACGGGGTATTGTCTCCTTGGGGACCAGATGAGGGAGCGTTGTCATCGTTCATGATGCGTGTGTTTTGTTGCGCTGTCGAGAAGGAGAGTTGTTGGGAGATGGTAAAGGTGTGTTGACAAAGTGTTTTACTTTTTCATTCCTCCTCCATCCTTCTCACTTGTGATCTTGTGCAAAGTTCTCACAAAGCGCATTCATCGCTACCTGATGGTCATCTGCCATTGGTTCATGCTTGAATCACGCCATCCCATAGAAAATCTTGAGAATCAACAAACGATGACATCGTCTTTTATTTTCAACATCATGTGACACTAATCGTCAGTGGAGATCTTACCTGCGGTGAGGTTTTGTCTCTGCTCAAGCATCACAATCGATGCGAGGTCGTGCTTTTGATACCCTTGAGTATAAGCGGTAGTGGTTCCAGTGTTTTCAGACTGGAGTGGTGCCAGTAGTGAGACGGTGCTCTGTCAGCTGCATGGCTGACCTTCCATACGGTGATGGGTGTGCATTCATTCCTTTCGTGTCTTTTTTTTTTTTTTTTTTTTTTAGAAAAGTGAATGCGTGTAGGGGTGTGTGAAGTGGGGAAGATCCCTATTGTGAATTCGTTAAGAAAAATGGAGAATAATAACCGGGGTTGTGATAGTAAAGGTTATGATGGGAATAGGAATAACGAAACAAAGAGAGGGATCTGTTTAATTCAGGGACGAAGAGTCCTTATGTACTCTTCGTCCTAATGATACACGTGATTATAGCACAGGAAATAAGGTTGGGGTAGAGACAAAAATGTAATCGATGCGTGTTTGCACAATCTCACTTTTGTCTGCCCCTATTTTTCTGTGTTTGGTTCGACAGGTGAACCGACCGGCTTTTGTAGGGCCTCCCTCTTCCACTGGTGGCATAGTTTCTCTCAAGTCGAGACGAGTGAGAATATTCTCAAGGTGGTGCCAGTGGGAGCGGTTGCGTTGCCCCGCCTGCAGGGCGGGCAAGCGATCGTTCTGTATGTCTTTGTATGTGTTGAAGTCACCTCCAATAACCAGTCGTTGATGTTGGAGTACATCGACTGGGAATCGAAGGAAAAATGCTCTTCTTTGGTTGTGGTCAGAGGGGGCGTACACACTTGCGAAGCGGTATTCTACCCCGTCTACTAAAAAGTCAAAGTAGACGATACGACCGTTCTCCAGCGTGTGGCACTTGTCTGCATCCATCTTGATGTGTTTTGATTTGATCAGAATGGCCGTATGCTGGGAAAAATAGCTCTCTCGAGCCCATTCTCTCCTCCATTCGGGAATCTGGTTGTCTTTAGGGTTACACTCTTGTAGCGCAATAATGTCAAACGGTTGTGTTTTGAGCCAGCGGAACAAGTTCTGCCGTTTTCTCGTATCCACAACACGATTGCAATTAAACGATGCAAATGATAGACTGGTCATTAGAAAAAAATATATCAATGAAAAACAAAGATCTAAATAAAGATAGACAGAAAAAACGGATGATAAAGAAAAGGGTAAACTTCTTTTTATTGATCCATATCTCCACCACCTCCATTCTGTTCTAGTTCTCTTTGGGCTTCTTCTCTCTCTGCCGCGGTCCAGAGACGATCGAGACTATCGCCCATGTCGTCGTCCTCATCGTCATCGGTCTGTAAGTGGTTGTGCTGTTGTTTGTTCGTAGTATCATGGGCGTCGCATTCAACACCTGAGGGTGGTACGCTAGCCTTCTGATGGGGTGATGCTGGCGTGCTGCTGCTGCTGCCGGAGCTGCTGCTGCTGCTACCATCACTAGAAGTAGCTGGGGGGCCAGAAGTGCCTTGAGCATTAAAGACAAAGGCCTCTGCATGTATGGACGCCACACCAAGCCACCCCTGGGTTTGAGCCTGGGGTGTAGGTGGGTCCACAACTTGCATTGGTGAAGCCTGTTGTTCTCTGTTGCTTGCGGGCGCGACCTGCTGATGGGGTACGGGATTGAAGCTCAGAGCGGGCTTCGTCCCATTCAACCCTTCAGCTTGGACAGGAGGCCTCTGTTGGGGTACGGATGCATTGGTCACGGGGACCTTGCTTCCATTCAACCCAGCAGCCTGCGGTGCAGGAGTGGTGGCCTGTCCAGCGGTCTTTGTCTTCTTCTTCCTTGGCTTCTTCTTCTTGGGGGCGCCATCCAGAGACCTAAGTCTCTTGTGGTCCTGGTGTGGTGATGTAGATGGGGATCTGCTTTTCGAGTGATATTTTGGTGGCGTTCTTGTGACCACCATATGTAGTGTAGAAAATGAGAATAAATAATTCTGAACCGAGCTATTGGCTCGGGATGCTTCTTTTCTCTTACTCTTTTTGATCCATTCTTTTGTTGTGTTTCCTTTGAACAAACGCCAGTGAAAGCAGGATCAGCGCTCCCTTTATTCTCGACCTCCTTTATGTTGCGACCAATACCCAGGCGTTAGAAAACGTACGGGCGATCGAACAGTCGGGACGCGCGATGAAAGCATCATATTCCAGGGTCTACTTCATTGTCAGTACTCTTTTCACCATCTTTTCACCCCTTCCTTCCCCTGTTTGTTATAAAGATCTCATATATGCGAACTCCTTGGGACTACCCCAGTCGTTTCTTAAAAGAACTCAGTCCTTTTTGCTCTTGGTGTCCGTTTGACTAAACTAGATCCCCTCCTATCTTCTTTTGTAACAAGCAACCACATCACGACACTGGGGGTCCTGGCCGGAGGGCCCCGGGTCCTTGATGGTGGGTTTTGGCGCATGGCGGGTCTGAAATCCATTCTGGTCCGGCGCCGAGATTCTCTTTGATCCCTGCTCCTTGTTGTTGTTGTTGTTGTTGTTGTTGTTGCTGTTGCTGTTGCTGTTGCTCTTGCTGTTGTTGTTGTTGTTGCTTTTGTTGGGTTGTTGTCTGTTGCTGTTGTTACCTCTGCTACTACTACCGAGTTGGTTGACTGTAGGCGTTCCCTCCATGTAGCGGTACGACATGATGGTTTTAGTCAGCAGGGGTGTGTTGCTCAGGGCTAGTGTCGTGATGTGGTTGCTTGTTACAAAAGAAGATAGGAGGGGATCTAGTTTAGTCAAACGGACACCAAGAGCAAAAAGGACTGAGTTCTTTTAAGAAACGACTGGGGTAGTCCCAAGGAGTTCGCATATATGAGATCTTTATAACAAACAGGGGAAGGAAGGGGTGAAAAGATGGTGAAAAGAGTACTGACAATGAAGTAGACCCTGGAATATGATGCTTTCATCGCGCGTCCCGACTGTTCGATCGCCCGTACGTTTTCTAACGCCTGGGTATTGGTCGCAATATAAAGGAGGTCGAGAATAAAGGGAGCGCTGATCCTGCTTTCACTGGTGTTTGTTCAAAGGAAACACAACAAAAGAATGGATCAAAAAGAGTAAGAGAAAAGAAGCATGCCGAGTCAATAGCTCAGTTCAGAATTGTTTATTCTCATTTTCTACACTACAAATGGTGGTCACAAGAACGCCACCAAAATATCACTAGAAAAGCAGATCCCCATCTACATCACCACACCAGGCTTGCTGTTGCCTTGCTGCAGCTTCTAGAGTCGTGTCCAGTAATGCCGCATCCCACGAAGAAGGCCGGGGCGTTTCTCCTGAAAAAGTACGTGTTCCAGCGAAGAAAGTTGGCGATCCTGGGCAGCTGTGGGTTGGACGGGATGTTCTCGTGGAACGTGAGTCGGAAGGATATGTTACCATCCTTGATTGTGTGTGTTGGGTGTCGAATGTACCCAAAGCTGATGTTGTCAACGGTCCCGTGGTTACCGAAGATAGCCGTCAGTTCGGTCTGGATCTGTTCCAGATTGTCGGTGCAGGCGATGTTGTTGGCGAAGATCGTCTCCTCCACTCCCGAGGTGTACACCGTCTTGGATGGCTGAATCCAGAAGGTGGTTGTAATCTCCAGGGGGATGTTAAGGGCAAAGTCAAACTCAGCCTTATCCTTGAAAATCGCTGCCATATATTTATGGACTTGGTCGAATCGCAGCTCCGTCACGCCCCTGACTTGGTCTGCGATGGCATTCATCACCTGGGTGTATGTGATGCCTTGGGGCGTGTCCTTCTTGCCGGGAAGGGTGGAGGCCAGGACATAGTCGTTCCTGAACACGGTCGCGGGGAGCGTGTCTGCTACTGGGCGATACTTGCCCGCTGCAGCCTTTTTCGCCCATGTTGCTGTTGACTCCAGGGGTGGGCGAAACACAACCGGTTGTTGCTGTTGTTGTTGTAGTTGTCGTTGTTGTTGTTGTTGTTGATGCTGTTGCTGCTGTGGTGGGTTCGAGGTGTCGGGGGTTGAATTCGACTTTTGATGGATGGGTGGATGGGTCCCAGATCCATCCATCGCCAACCTGGGCGCTGCAGATGCCGATCTGGTTCCAGTTTCTGGATTCGGGTCGGTACCTGGCGGAACTGTTTCTGCCGCCAGGGCCATGTCGTGATTGACCGACATGGGTAGGTGGGAGATAAAAAGGAAAAAAGAGAGGTGGTAGTGTTACTCAGGGGAGAGGGTTGACGGCCAGAGTTGTAGGACCGCTGTTAAGTCCTCAATTGGTACGAGGGGGAGGGGAGGTTGTAGGTTGGAGGGGGGGGGGGAAGTGATAGCGTCCTAAACGAATCACACGAAACGATACACTGTAGCGCGACAGCGAAACTCTTGTTAATACTGCTCTCGTCCAAGAAGTGATGTGTAAAAGGACCTTGAATTCATATTATCAAAGAGGGGGTTGTTACCTGCAGCGCGCCAGCGAAACTCTTGTTAATACTGCTCTCGTCCAAGAAGTGATGTGTAAAAGGACAAAGAGGGCTCGGCGCACTACTAATACTATGTCTACTAAGGAATATGACTGCTAACCTAAGGCATCGCCGCCACTGCCTAGCCACCACAACTTTTTGTAACAGTAGAAAGGGGAAGAAAGAGTTGCTCTACCATTTGAGCTAGATCCCCGGAGGCAGATGTTTTCCACTTTTCTCACTCAATACAGGACGTGGGAAGTTGCATCACGTGACTAACCACGTGACTAGACCTGGCAGCGCTTTCAGCTTTGCTAACCCTGAAGTGATCAAGGACCCAACGCATTGCTGACGAGCGGCCGTTGGAAGGAGGAGGTTATCAGTGATGAAGAAGTGAAGAATCCCCTTTATTCGCATCTGACATTTGCCTTCCGTTTAAGCTGTTAAGAGCAGCGATAATTGTTGTGCAGAGTAAGGTTCTGGACTGGACTGTCACTAGTGGATGGTACACAATGGGTTTGGTCTGTTACCCCCTAAACCTCCAAATGCTTCCTTTATGTTGTTTGTCAGAGAAATAAAAAAAATAAATCACTTCAACCCTTAGCTTCACATTCTTTTTTTCTCAATGGTGACGTCCGACACATCAACTCCCGACACTACATTGCGTCGACGAGCAGGCAATGCCGACACTGCTCCTACTGCGCCCTCTTCTTCTTCTTCTTCTTCTTCAGCGATAACAACAGGAGCGACGAATGAAGGAACAGGAACTTCAACAGCAACTTCAACTACTCGAGCTGGCCCTCCCTCGTCCTCAACTTCAGCAGTGGACGAAACCACCTCAATAACAACACAGCAGGACGAGAAACCGGTCTACGAGGGCAAGGTCTACTACAACGGACAGCTGTACGAGGGAACAGGACGGTTACCCCGAGACGCGCCCTTCACCCCATCCTATGTCAATACCTACACAGTCAATTCCGCCATCGCTTTTGTATCGCTCGTGGTTACCATAACCTTCTTCTATTTCAAGATTGTGGCTGGACTACTCGAGTCCCCGCAAGTCGGACCCGACCGCGAGTTCCTGGCATCGATGGTGATGGATCATCATGGACCCATTGACGGTAGTGAGCCTCGACCGTTCCTGAAGCCGATCTGCCCCTCGCCTGAAGCGTTGTTGGATCAGCAGCGGCAGAGAAGTGGTAGTAGTGGACAGGGAGGAGTGGGGAATGACGATTGTGTGTTGTTTGGGAAGATTGTTGTGCTAGCGGATTCGATCTCAAAGTACGGATACACTCATGCGACTCATGGCTGGCTTGGGTTCTTGGCGGACGAGTGGGCGGGTCGTGCTGACGTTGTTCTTCGAGGATTTCCAGGTGCAGTTCTGAAAATAGTTTTGCTTGGTTTCTCGGCTTTCCTTGCATGGGTCTCTGAAACTCACTCCCTTGCACTAAAAAATGTCCAATGATGCATAGAGTACAACACCCATTGGGTCAAATCGATCTTTCCTGAAATCCTCCACCAAGAGTCCCCCTCTGTCGTCCTTGCAGGCAGCAACGGAGCTTCTACAGGCACCACCATAGGAGCCATCAAACTGGTGGTCATTGCTCTGGGCACCGACGACGCGTCGTTCCCCAACACGCGTCATCACGTCTCCCTGTCGGCCTACAAGGACAACCTCCGCACACTCATCAACACCATCCGCTTTCCCGACTCTCCCAACTACTCGCCCGATACCCAAATCATCCTGGTCACCCCCGCACCTGTCGACACCGAGATGTGGGCCGCATCCCTTGCAGCCATCAACTTGCCACTAGACCGGTCCAATAATATCACAGAGGAGTACGCACATGCCTGTGTCGAGGTTGGAGAAGAGCTCCATGTCCCTGTGGTCGATCTGTGGTCCGATATCGATTGTCAAGTCCAGGGGACGTGTGATCTTCACGAGTCTAACCGTCTGCCAGATTTCCTGATGGATGGCTTGCACCTGAAGCGACTTGGGAATGAGGTCCTGTACAAGGGGATCTTGAACGCGGTCGCGCATCATTATCCGCATCTCCATCCAACCTGCTGGCCTAGTGTTTATCCTGGCTACACCGAGTCCTCGAGTCCCAACGAGTATGCGCTCAAGCGACCATGTGTTAGCAGGCACTGAAGATATAGCACAAAACGCGCTGGCTGTTTGGAATAAAACTCTAAGAAATAATTATATTGACAGCACTTATTCTATGATCTATGATGGAGCTTGATCTAATACACTTACTCGATCAAGAACAAACGCGCCTCTTCGTTCTTCTGACTGGCCTCAATAACGACTGGATGGACCTTTGATGCGTCATGAAGAAGCTCCGCCGAGTACGAGCCCTTCTCCTCTCCAGCTGCTCTCAAAAGACTGCTTCCACTAGCAAGACGCCAAAGGACCTCAAAGACCGGTTTCCGACCACTGATTCCCCAAGGCGACCGATCCTTCCTTCCTCCTCCTCTTCCTGCTGTCACTCCTGTCCCTGTTTGTCCTTCTTCAACAGAATGACTCCATTCCTCAACAGCCTTTTGAACCCGCGTCGCCTGCTGGATGGATTCTTGTTGGTATGCTTGAAGAGCGGCCAGTGCGGATGCGAGAAGGTTGGGTCGGTTTTGGATCTGTTCCAGGGCGCGTTGGGTCAATTGCATCGAGATGAGGGGTTCACGGTACAAGTTGGGGGATTCCTTGTCGAAGAGGGTCTTGCTTGGCTGCAGAGACTCTGACACAATACGCGCTATTAACATTGCAAAAAGGTAAATTGAGGCAGAGGTTGATGTTAGTATCGATCTTTTTTTGTGTTCGTGACTGAAAAAAACAACAAGAGATAACGATGGGTAACAAAACAATAACAAAAAAAAAAAAAAGACTTACCTGGGTCTTCAGTTCCCAATAATCCAAAAACAAGCGCCTGAATCAACAACCGGATCTGCTCTTCGTTCGCGTCCGGTCCCGCAAAGAGTACAACCTGGTGGTCGTAGACGAGCGTCAATGCCTTCTCGGACGAGACGGCATATGGAAGCTGGATTCCTCTAGAAACAATCAGCGTAGCTTCTTCACGGACTTCTGCTTCATCGTCCTGAAGTTGCCAGGTCAAGGTTTCAAGAAGTCGAAGGTAGGCTGGTGTTTTGGTGGTGGATGGGTGTGGTTGGTGCGGGTCCATGAGCTGGGATGTGAAGAAGGAAATTGATTCCAGGGCTGCCTCTCGGAGCTGCAAGGTCTATTTGTTTTTTTAAAAAAAAGAGATACGTTTTGGGTTGAGTATGTGTGGTCATATGAGTTATTTCATAACTGAAAAGAACGCAAACAAAGGGTATGGTGCGTACTTGATATTCGTTGGCGTATTTGTGGATGGAGGTTGACCAGCGGTTCAAGCAGTCAATCCGCAGGGACTCTTCAACCTTGGAATCGTTCCAGATCTATCAATGTAAATCAACCATAAAAATGAACACGTTTAGAAGGTCAATTCTTGCATCGAAATATGAAAAAAAATCGCATTCACATCAAAAGAAACCTTACTTGAGCAAAGACGTTTCCAGTGGCAGGCAGGATGGCTTCGACAACAGCAATACCGCCCATGGTCTCATCATCAATATGCGTGCAGAGACGGTTCCAGAACTCGACAATGTCAATATGGGATCCCTCGGGGAAGGGCTTGTTGCCTCCAAACTTGGACATCAACGCAACCTCGAGGCGGAGACACTCCAGATTCTCCTCGCCCTTGAACAGTGTGTTGATGAGCGTGTTGTGAATGACAGACGCATCCAAGTAGGTCTGAACACCCTCCCGGTTCGACTCGAGCCACATCTGCAGGGTCTCCAGTGTCTCCAAGCGGACTTCATAGTCGGCGTCATTCAAGAGGGATGTCACAATGCCGGTGATCTGGTCCCTGGTCATGGCGGCGTTCACTCCAAGAACAGTTGCTGAAATGACCGTTCTGGCCATAAGGCGGCGAACAAGGTGGCCTCCGATGTGTTGACGATAAGTCTTCTTCTCCTCCAAGAGACCGACCACAGCATAGTCGATAATAAAATCGCGGATGCTCTTGAAGTGGATAGTACTCAGACGCTTCATCTCCTCCCTCTCACTCTCCATCTCCATCTCTGCACCTTCCTCCTCCTGCACAGAGTTACGACCCATCCAGGTCTCCCCGAGGACAAACTCGGCATAGATCGAAAGCACCATCCACCGGTTCAGCTGGCATCCAGTCTTGAGAACACGCTCCGTCACGGGCCCAAACACGTCTGCGAAACGCGTCACGAATGACTTTCGAACTACGCGATCGGCAACGCCCTCTCCCAGGAGATGGCCACGCAGAAGGAACTGAACCTGGACCAAAAGACCGTGGACTTCGTTCTGGGAAATCTTGTCCTTGGCGCAGCCCTGCAAAATATCGACGATCCAATCCATCAAATCGTGAGAGGCAATCAGAGGGATCAACGCACGGGCCGCCATCTCGCGGGTTTTCCAAATGGCACTTGCAGCACACCGACGGACGAGGGTGACAAAGGCAGACATGCCGCCGTCGACCGCATCGGCTGGGTCGGCATGAAGACTGGGCTGCAAACGAGAAAGGAGTGTCAAAACGGGGTAGAGGCCAGGATGGACACGATCTTGAGCTGATTCGGCATCCAACAGCTGCCTAACCGCCACCTCGAGCTGACTCTGCAAGAAATCGCACAGTCCTTCAAGACGAGCAAAGAGCTCGCG
Source organism: Linnemannia hyalina (assembly GCA_019671135.1). Lineage (NCBI taxonomy): Eukaryota > Fungi > Mortierellomycota > Mortierellomycetes > Mortierellales > Mortierellaceae > Linnemannia > Linnemannia hyalina. Next base: position 1,366,539 of record JAHRHY010000006.1, read on the forward strand.
ACTGGTGATACCGTTAATCGCCAAATGCTCATCACGGACCCTCTTGGCTCCAAAGACACGGTGCAATAGGGTCGAGAACAACATGACACCGCAGTTACGGACAGCCCATGATGGCGACGAGAATGCGCGGATAGAGAGCTCAAGTCCTTGACCGACATAGGGGAGGACCGAGGTGCTAAGCTTGGCGTCCATAAAGAGGCGACGCAAAACATTCATGGCGTGGATCTGAGGCAAGTCGACCTGATGGTTGGCATCGGGGCTGACGGGCTTTTCTGCGATCGCCATGACACGACGCATGACCATGGGAAGCAGGGTGCGGCGGTTGTCGGACAACTCGGCGTTGACAATGGCCAGGATGCAGAGAGGCAATCCGGCAGATCGACGGGTGACCGAGATAGAGTCACTGAGAATAGAGTCCAGGTTCTCTTCGAGCCAGACCCTTGGGAGAGCGGCTAACGCCGAATCCTCCGAGTTGAGCAGTCTTGTGCAGAGCGAGATGTAAGCTGGGAAGACGGACGAGAAGGCACCTGGATGACGTATAGTCGTCAACAATCGTCTGAACAAACTTCCAGCGCGGTCGAGAGCGTTGGGCTCCAGAATACCATCAGTCTTAAGTGCGCTGCCGCCCAGGGTGGCCTTGGAAAGGACCAACTCCATAAGTGAAGACGACTCCTTAATAGCGCGCCAGCAGTAACTCAGGATAACCTGATGGTTGGGCCCACCGCTCTGCTCAAACTCGTCTCCGCCTGAAGAACTGATAACAGCATCGATCGACTCTTCCATCTCAGTGAATGTGGCTGGGATGTTGCCCTCGGGCGAGGGGTTTGAAAGAACGCCCATGACTACGCCGCAGACGCTCTCGACCAGATCCATCATGTCCGCGTGGACTGCCTGCCAAAGAGGGCGGTGATTGGTGACAAGTGGGGAGGCATAGTCGATGGACGAGAAGAGGTAGCGAAGGCCGATCAGGGTTCCGTGAACTGGGTGATGGTATGCCGCGTCCAGTTGGTTCTGACGAGCCCTCTCCAATTGAACGCGAAGCAAGTTCTGCAAGCGGATTGTGAAGTCAACTATAGTGACAGGTGGAATGACGAAAGTATTAGAGTGGAATAGATATAAAGTGAAAAAAGGCAAATGATAAAGTAAAGGATTATACCTGCGGGGTTTCCCGTGTAGGCTGCAAACTTGACGTCCTTGAACTCCTCAGAACCATCGTATGGCAGATCAATGTCCCATCCGAGCTCGATGGCGTACTTGACAAATATGATCTTGAGAACCAATCCGCCCGAATCACTCTCACCGGCTCTGGTGCTCTTGAGCCAGTCAAGTCCCCAACGGACCAACCCATCAACAGACTCTTTGGTGCCGTAGCCTTCAAAAGGCGCGTCAAAGTTCATCAGAATCTCCAAGGCTTGCTCACGACAGTGGTCGAAGGGGTTCAAGAGGCAGCCCAAAAGAATCTTGGTGTGCTCCTTGCTGGCAATGGGGAGCTGGAATGGGAAGCGAGAGATGTCGTTGGGCTTTGAGCCAGGAGGCAAGGGGGTGGTCTTGATTCCAAAGGTCTTGATCATGACTCCAAGTAAACGCAAACTTGTCGAGACACGCTGGAAGGATGATCCTGGGTAGATCGAAGAAAAAATATGGTCCAGAAGCCACTCCAGGAACGCCTTTGTCTCGGCAACCTTGGCCTCACGCTCCTGAATCATCTCGTTCGCATCTGCCTCGCTCAAGTTCTTCTTGCCAACTGGTGTGTGGAGTCGAGAAATCTCACGCGCCAACACATAACAGTTGCCTCGCACACGGAACAGGAACTTGGCCAGGTGCGAGTACAGCTTCTGACGGAAATCGGGTACGACGGCGTTGAGGTTGAGGGGGAGGAACTTCTTCAGCAGATCGTATTCCATCAATGCCACGGGTGTAGTCGATTTTCGGGACTCGCAGAGGATACCCAGGACGTCGATGCGGATATCTGCTGAAGCATGATGCATAGCCGAGTGAAGAACAGAGATGTCGATCTTGGGCTTGCCAGAGTCGTTTGTGGCGGTTGTTGACGAGAAATCAACATAGTTGCTGGCATCGACCAGATCCAGCGAGCGAGCAATCTTGATCGAGAGCACAATGGCGTTGAAACGATACTGCTCGTCCGAAATGTATCCTGGGTAGGTGACATTGGTGGTGTCGTTCAGAACGTCGAGCAAAGTCCAGAATGCCTCGGGGCAAGTCGAAAAGAGTGGCGAGAAGATAAAGTGTCCCAGATGCTTGCGGATCAAATCGTTGTCGGTCGTCAGAGCCTGGGTCACCGATTTCATCCAAAAGTCCACCCATGGTTGGATGGCAGCCTTGCGTGCTGAGCGGGTAGCAGTCGCATCCATTGCTGAGTCCTCTATCGCCTTTCCAGTGTTCTTGTCAGACTTCTTTGCTGCGACCGCGAGGACGTTAGCGTTCTTGACATCCAGTTCGAGGCACTCTTTCCATGACTTTTCGATCATCGCGTTAATCGCAACGGCTGCACCGGGCGCAGTGGCGAGCTGTTCCAGAGCGAGAATGGCCTGAGAAAGAGCGTCCTGTCGAAGGTGAATGACCTCTGCCATAGGGACTCGTTCCACCAAGATGGCTAGAATAGGGTGCTTGGACTTTCTGTGACCATCCGCCATAAGGATGCGCTGAAGGAGATCCGTGACGAATGCTGGGGTGGTGTGCTCATTGCTGAGTTGAGCCTTGAGGTAGACAATGTCCAGAAGCAGCTCCAGAATGTTCTTGACCTTGTGTTGAACGGCGTCGACAGGATCCTCCCAGTAGTCGAGAACGTAGGTCGCGAGTTTCTCCTGCGCCTGCTCGTTGATACAGTTCGCCAGCGCTTGCTTCATCTCTGTTGATGCTGTCGATTTGTCACCCAAGTGCAGCTTTGTCTGTTGAAGCCAGTGTCCCATCGTCTCAAAGGCGCTGGTCTTGCTCGACATGTCCTTGGAAGTGGCACAGAGATAAGCGATCGCATGGAAGAGGACCTGGTGCAAAACCAAGTTGCCCTTGTTGAGATCGTCAAAGACAGCAGGGGCGTACCAATGAGAAATGTGCTCGACAGTCATCACCAGGGCCTCCGGACGGATGTTGGTTAAAAGTCCACGTACGACGCCCAACATGTACATTCCTGCATCCTCCTCTCCTGGACCGCACTTTTCTCCCAAGTAGGTGTTCCATCCGAAGTCCATCTCGACCATGACCTGTGGAATCTTGGGGAGGTATGCAAGATCCTGTCCATTGGCGCCAAAGACAAGCCCGACTATCCTGCGGGTTGCTTCCTGAACGTTGGGCGAGGTCAGATCGACCAAGTTGGCAAAGATCATTCCTGAGATCGAAGACACGTCGCGGTGGTATGCTGGAGAAGAAGATACTGTGATGGCGTCCTCGAGGATCCGGAGAATGTACGGTTGTGTGGTGTGTGTTGATGAAATCTCGAATTGGTGTGTGGATGAAGTTGATAGCTCTGACTGTCGGTTGTCGTTGTTACTGACGATTAGGCGAGAGATAATGGCGAGGATGAGTTTGAGAATGAACTCAAGATCCATCATAGCTTCCGTGTATGCGCTTGGGATGTGGTCCCTGCCCACCTATTTCAGATTTAATTGAGCGATAGTTCAGTTAAGTATATTTTCATGCCAATGAACATGGTCCATAGAATGACTAAAGAAGAGATCGACTTACATCGACGTTAGTGGTTTCGACTCTGGTATGAAGCAGTAATGAGAGTTGGTCGAGGATGGCATCCATGTCTGCGTGAATCGCAGCTCGTCCCATGGCGTAGTCGAGGGTGGTATAGAGGGTGAGAGCGCGCTGGTGCCATGCCATATCGATCTCGATGCAGGGTTGTCCTTTGACGGAAAAGATGTCGTTCATGATAACAGATCGCATAGCAGAGACAATGGGTCCGTTCTGATCGGCCTCGTCGAATTGTAATTGAGACTGGAGGGATTGGATGAGAGCAAAGATCTGTTTCCTGGACGACAGCTTGGCGGAGGCAAAGTAATAGAGTGCCATGAAGCGAGAGAATGCCACCTGGAAGTCAGGTCGCTCCAGATATGATCCATGCTTCTCCCTCTGTGTCCTTGCAGCTTGCTCTATTATTTTTATCAGCGATTAGAAAAAAGACGTGAGTGATGAGGAGATCCGAATTGGTATCGATTGTAAATTGGGTTGATACGTTCTTCCCAGGAGTAATTGAGCTTTCTATCATCGATTGATCTGCGTACATACCGAGCTTCTTGAAGGCAGCGGCCTGTTGCTGGGTTGTTGTGCGACCGTACTTCTCCTGCTCCTGGCGGGACTCGTTGATAAAGTGGAACCAGGCAGCAACGAGAGGCTGGTCTGCAGTGTCAGCCTTGAATGGCTCGATGAGGTCGGACCAGCAGCTCGCGTAGGCTACGGAGAGGTCCTTTGACTGGAAGGCCTGCTTTGTCTTCTGATGCAGCACCATCGTGCTTGGTCAATGAATGTCCTTGAGTACAGAAAAAAGAATGCTGAGCTGGGCTGGTCATTTTTTTTTCTTTGTTGGCAACATGAAAGTGACTGCTCATGCACGACAAATCAGCCACTCATCGAAAGACCAGCCGAGCAACACTTCTACAAAGTCGCGTGCAAAAGAGACCTTTCCTTTTTCTCTTTTCTCTTTCCATTCAACAACAACCACAATGAAGCTTGTCATCACCCCAAGGTCTGCAAAGTCGCGCAAGTTCCCTATCACCCTTGACCTCGTCGGCTCGCCTGCCGATGTCCGTGTCGAGGACGTCCAGAACGCCATTGCCACAAAGTACCCTCAGTTGTACGTCGACCGTCAACGTTTGACTGTTGAGAAAACTGCTCTGGAGGCCGGTAAGACTCTTTCTGACTATGGCCTCAAGGATGGCGATTCTGTCACGTTCAAGGATCTCGGTAAGTACGCGGAGATGATACTTTCTTGCTTTTTTGTTCAGGTTTGGAAGTAGTTGCTACATAAGGCATTTTCAGTAATACTCACACCCTTACTTCGTCGTTCATTTTTCAGGTCCACAAATAAGCTGGCGCACCGTCTTCTTGATTGAATATGGTGGTCCATTGGTCATCCATCCCTTGGTCTACTATCTCCCCAAGTTGTTCTACGGAGAGTCCTTTGAGCACAGCTGGATGCAAACGTATGTCGATGTTTCTTTCATTGACATATTACAGGACACATGGATATGTCATAGAAGCCTAACGCGTGCTATTGTTTTTATAACGTGTAAATAGCGTCGCTTATTGGATGGTTATGCTTCATTTCTTGAAGCGCGAGTACGAAACCGTTTTCGTTCACCGCTTCTCTCACGGTACCATGCCCTTCCGCAATGTCTTCAAGAACAGCGCCCACTATCACTTGTTGTCTGGAGTCAACCTCGCCTACTGGGTGTATGGTCCCTGGAACGCTGAGGGAGCCAAGCTGGCTGAGAGGAGTGATGCTCTCGTTTATGGATGCATTGCCCTTTACATTTTTGCGGAGCTGTCCAACTTCCACACTCACGTCACTTTACGTAACCTCCGCCCTCCAGGCACCAAGATCCGCAAGATCCCTCGTGGCTATGGTTTCCAATGGGTTTCATGCCCCAACTACTTCTTCGAGACTCTGTCCTGGTTGGCTGTCAGTGTTTTGACTATGTCATGGTCCGCCCACTTGTTCTTTATCGTTGCCGTTGGTCAGATGTACATCTGGGCTGTCAAGAAGCACAAGGGCTACCGCAAGGAATTCTCTGACTACCCTCGCGGTCGCAAGGCCATGTTCCCCCTGGTCGCTTAACGCTTTCATCTATGTTTTTTTTCCCCACTCGTTTCAGTTTAGGTGTATGGTATATTCAAATAAAAGCAATCGCGTCTTTCAATCGCTTTCGGGGTTTTATTTTTGCGAAAGAGATTCGAGGCCAGTGACCTCGCAGCTCCAGTTCCACCACAGCTTCTGCTTGGCAGGATCTCTGCTCTCCTCGCTCGACTCGTTCTCGACACCGTCCATGAAATAGATGCCGTTCTTGAGTCTGTTCTCTCCAGTGGCGGTCTTGAAGACACGGAGTCCACCTTCTTCCACGGACGTGGCGAAGCTGGCCTTGGCGAGGACATTGTTCATCAGCACTCGGGTGGCAAAACCAGACTCGCGCTTCAAGTCTGTAGTGGGAACGAACCCTGGGCAGACCTGGATGTTCATCACGAGTAAAGAGATAGTATGGCCAGGTGTCGTTAATACTTGCGCGGTTTCATATTGAGGCGCAAAGCAATTTTCAGTTATGGAAAATACTTACAGCGTTTACAGTAATAACTTTGCTGTCGACAGAGGCAGCCAAGACATACGTGCAGAGGGCTTGGTTCAACTTGGAGTTGCGGTAGGCAACCATGCCATCAAAGTCTTTGTCGCCATCGACGGTCTCCATGGTCAGGATAGGACCCTTGCCCTTGCCGACGCCAGGCTTGTGCAGCGACGACGAGACGAACACAATGGTAGAGGGTTCTTCTGGTCTGGCAGCATGTCCTGCCGTCAAAGAAGGCAAAAGAAGTTGGGCTAACAGGAATTGGGACAGGTGGTTGACCTGCATGTTGGTCTCGCGCTTGTCCTCTGTGAGGCGAAGCGAGGTAGCCATGACACCAGCGTTCAGGATGAGAGCGTGGATACCATTAGGGAAGGATGCCTTGATGTCCTCAGCAAAGGCACGGGTGGACTTGAAGGAGGCGAGGTCGAGTGGTTTCGACTCGACAGTGTTATCGCCAGTAGCTAGGGCGGTCAGATTCTTGACGCCAACGGCGGCACGAGCACTGTCCCTGCAACCAAGGACAATATGGACGTTGGCCTGAGAGGAGATCAGGTTCTTTGCGCATTCGAAACCGATGCCGACATTTCCACCAGTGATGACGAAGATTTGTTTGGTCATGATTGTGTCGTGTTGGAGGCGAATGTGAAAAGTGGAGTGCGTGTGAAAGGAGCGTGGTATTGTAAAGAGAAAGAGATAAAAAATGAAAAGACAAGGAGGATAAAATAAAGGAGATGAAAACGCGGGTGGCCCTTTTTGGGGCGGTTCTTGCGGGCTTGACCGGTTGCGGTTTGTGGCACCTCCCCCATCCCCCGCCTTCTTGTTATGAAGAGAGGTCTAGGCTGTGATAGGCCACGGAACATGGACAATGGACTTTGAAAAAGTCATCTTTTTGCTGTTCAAGGCGGTCCAACAGAGACTGCAACAGCTGCACTCTTCAAGATGATATTTTCCATCTGATAAGAGATTTGGCTTTTTTTTTTTTTTTTTTTTTTTTCATCTTCCCCAAAGTCGCATCAGACACGCGTGTCACAGCAAAGGAATTGGGTGGCTTGGTTTTTTTTACCTTCGGTCAAAATGAAGCGCGATCAACTTTGCCACCTTTGGTGTGTCTCAACTCCACACCTCTCTCTCTCTCCTTCCATTGTACCCCTTCTGACTGTGTAGATTGACGCACACACCCATCAAGGACACGTCGCATATCACTCACACACTCGCCATGGCGGAACCCAAGATCGAGGAGGTTGATGTCGACTTTACTCTCTGCACTGTACGTCAAACCACCGGCAGACATTCTTTCTCTGTGCGCGTTGTAGGAATGTTTTCTTGTAAAATCACAGAATTATGAACACACGCACGCAAACAGAATGACTTACATTCCAACTGCAACACGTTACATAGGACATCGCCTTCAAACAACTCAAGAACTCTGTCGAGCTCACTCTCAGTGACCGATTGCCTGACGAGATTGCCGCCAACGGCAGCATTTTTGTCGTCTCCAACACATACGGATATTTTATCGCCGGACAGAATGAGGGTACAGTTGGAACAAAAGGAGCTACTCTCGACAATGGAGGCGTATTTTGAAATCAGAGCATTGACTAATACTGAATTGTGATTATCTATTGCAGGATTTCTTATTGATAAGCTGTCATCTCTGAGATCGGCCTTTGAGAATGGCGAAGTGAGCGCCTCCAACGACTACAACGAGGCAGCCAGAGTAGAAATCTCAGGAGAAACTATCAGTCATATCAGACTTTCGGCAGATGAACTGACGGTCATCGTTGGATTGAGAGGTGGCCTGATTCATTTGTACAGCGTCACCAAGCTTCTCGCCAAGGTATGATGCATTGTGGATACCCCAGGATATTATATGCATTCCGGTGCATCTTATTCCTATTACTCACGAAGCCTTTTTTAACATCTATAGGCCAAAGGAGCCAAGCCCGTCGCCCTTCTGGATCTTGGCAGCGAGATTCTGGACATCCGCCCTAATCCAGCAATAGACCAAAACAGACTGATTGCAGTATTGCTTGACAACAGGACCATCAGGATGATAAATATGGAGGACGGCTCTACTACTGTAATACTCGACAAGCACAAGTACACGGCAATGGCATGGTCAAGCAAAGGAAAGCAGATCATGTGCGGAACCGAGAATGGACGTCTTTACCAGATTGACCCTGAAGGAGCACTCAAGAAGGAGCATCTGCCCAATCCAGACAACAATGGCCACCAAGGCAAGTATTCTTGATGACTATGCCATTCTGCCGATACATCTTTTCGACATTGTTGAGGCTAACCAGACTCTTCGTGCACTTTTGAAATATCCCGTTACTAGTTACTACTATTGCGTGGCTCGAAACAGCAGTGTTCATTGTCGTCTACACCGAACAGCCAGAGGACGATGGCACACCCTCCTTCATATCCGACTTTTGTGTGATCTCGAAAGTGGACAAGACAAAACCAACAAAGTTTACCAGATACAGAGAACTTTGCTACCCGATGCCCAACGATATCTGCGGAGTCAACTACTACGTATCCTCCTCGTTGAAAAATCTGTAAGTTTCTTTACTGGGTTACACTTGTCAAATCTCTCTACCGCCCCATTCCATCTAACCAACGAGAACGTTGATTATATCCTTGTAACAGGAGCAAGAACTACAAGGAGTTCATGGTGGCGGGATATTCAGCCTCGACAGATATTGCAACTATTGCGAGAGGTCAAGATGGCGAATGGATGTTACTCGATTTACCAGAGGTTGATAGACCTATGGTTACCGGCTCGGATCCGTGCATGTTGGGAATGGCAATTGATTTGACTGCGACCAAGCCCTTGGAACCTCTCGAAGAAGAGGGACCTGAGGTGCCCGCTGCCCCAATTTTATACGTCTACAACAACCATGGCCAGCTTTCAGCATACAACATATTGGAGCTCCCTATTGCCAAGCAGGGTCTCCCTAATGGAGCGATGGTGCAGCCAAAGGCTCTTCCACAAACATCCTCGTCAACCAAGGCGACACCGGCTGCCAAGGCAAACCCAGTACCCAAGACAGCGCCAAAGGCGGCTTCGGCAACGCCTTCAGTGGCAAGAGTCGCTGCACCGACGCCCAAGGTTTCGTTTGGCGCACCAGCGTCTGCATTCGGCTCGTCACCTTCGTCCCCAAGTGCAACGTTCAGATCTTTCGCTCCCAACCCCGTTGTCAACCCCAACCCAGCCTTCCAACAAAATACAGCTGCTCCCCCAAAGCCACTCGGCACTATGCAGAAGATTCTTCAAGAGAACGACCCACCACTTCGAATCGTCCGCAAGAAGAGTGTTGCAGACGCACCCTCTGCTCCTGCGCCCAAAGTGAGCCCCGCTATGGATGCACTATCAAGGCAGCTCGAGAACACCTACCTTGCGATGACAGAGGAGCTCAAAACATTGCATAGCCACGTCAGGGACACCGAGGAGCTCGTCAAGGCTCGAGAGCATGTATTTGGAGAGCTGGATCAGTTCATGTTGGTCACCGAAAAGCGCATCAAGGCTGCAGAAAAAACAAAGGTCCTGGCAGAGAGTGTCTCGAAGGACTTTGCCAGCCTTCAGACGGATCTCGTCAAAGGTAATCTACTGCAACACGCGTCATTCCTTTGATCACTGGTGACATTTGGATTTTTACTGACAACTCACTCTTCCTTTACTGTAATGTAGTAACAACCAAGCGAGAGGAGATTGGGAAACTGCTCAAAGCTCGGGAAGATCCTAGTTTGCTGGAGAAGGTATTGACAAGCGAGCTGAATCCTGTTCAAGCTGCGATGCAAGACCAAATGACACGGACTATTGAGGTAACCATGCAGACCGTACCGTGCTTTATATATGCTAAATTTTGAAGTCAGTATACTACACATGTCAGCTCACATATGCTTCGCCCGCCGCTTACTATTCTAGACGATCGACAGTCGCCTTCGTGACTTGGAGAAACATGTGGAGGATATGAACACCGAGGCAAACAAACTCCGTCAGGGTCAATACACCGAGTACCATAAACTGGACTCTATCCGTCGCACCATCCGTCACATTAGCACTGTTCTCATTTCTCGACAGAGTGATTTGGACCAGCTCTCAAATGATCTCGACAACCTCGCCATCACAGAGCCCATCAGCCCTCGGCATGGCTCGACTTCGAATGTTTCTGCTAAGGGATCCGTGACGACACAGAACAAGGACGCTTTCCACCTGAAATCCTTCTCATCTATCTCTGGAAATCGATCTACAGAGCAGTCCAAGGCCGCCTTGGCTCGTGAGCTGCGGCGCGTATTCGCTGCGGACTCTAAATCCACGGCCATTTTGAATGCGCCCAGCTCAACTGCTGCAGGTACTCCCCTTTCTGTGTTGCCAAAGTTGAAGGAGGTAGAGTTCGTCCCTGTCTTTGAGCCACGTCGATCCGAAAGGAAGAAGCGCCTCGCAGCCACAGTTACTCCACAGCCAGAGGTTCCAGCGACAGCAACTCCTCCACCATCCGTGCCAGCGTCTGTGCCAGCTTCTGCCACCCCTGTCCAATCGTTTGGCCAGTCTGGACCTGCATTGGGATCACCGACTGCGTCAGCAACCGCCACTGTGGTCTCGACCCTCTCACCAGCGTTTGGGTTCAAAGCAGCCAGCAGTCCTGTTCCTGCGCCAGCTTTCGGAATCCCTCAAACATCGTCCCCGTTCGGCTCCACTCCTATGCCTGCAAAGGCAGCCCCCGGATTTGACACTCCTTCCTTGCCTAACTTTGGCGCTACACCACCCGCTGCAGCACCCATGTCCTTCGGAGCTCCAAAGACTCCTACGTTTCCCGGATTTCAAGTACCCAAGTCTGGGTCAAGCGCTGCTCCCGCGTTCCCCGGGTTCATTCCTAAGTCCGAACTAAGTGCCGCACCGGTCTTTTCTTCAGCCCCATCTTTCTCAGCTGCTCCCACAAGTCAGCCAGCATGGAGCCTTGGCAAGACAAGCACATCACTTCAATCTACTGGATTCGCAGGATTTCAAGCGCCTTCTTCTGTGGGCACAGCTGCCAAGGTGACCCCAGCTCCAGCTTCTAGCTTTGCCGGACCTGTTCAGCAGGAGGAAGAGGAGGAGGAATATGAAGGTGAAGAGGAGCAGGATGAGCCTCAGGAAGACGACGAGGGAGAGTACGAGGATGAAGAAGACCGTCATTACAATCAAGCACGTTACGAGCACGATGGACAGGTTTATGATCTTGAGGACGATGGTTCTGAACCCGAGACGTGGGGATCGGACACCGACCAGCGCGATTTCGACCAGGGTGAGGAGGATGAAGAGAACGAAGAAGAGGAAGGTCCGTACGAAGAAGAGGATGGCGATGAGAGTGAAGGTGAAGCTACACCCGCGCCAGTGTCGTCTGAAAAGAAGGACCCCACCGCCAAGAGTGCTTGGACAGCTCCAGGTTTCTCCTTCCCAGCCACGGCCCCTGCCACATCTGCCCCAGCCGCGGACTCTTCCAAGCCCGCCTTCTCATTCTTCACTGCTGCCGCCAAACAACCCAAGGATTCTGAGGTGAAGGCTGCCCATGTGGCGCAGTCACCATTTGGTACCACAGGCGCCAATACATTTGGATCCACGACGACGTTTGCTTTTGGCGCCCCACAGGCTGCTGCATCTACACCTGCCCCCGTTTCAGCCTTCGGACAGAAGCATTCGGCACCATCTACAGCAGTTCCCAAATCGACGCCAACTGCAAGGGAGCCAGTGAAGACTCAGGAGAGCGATGACGAAGAGGAGGACCTGCCAGATGAGGAACAGGAGGACTCGGACGTAGAGGGTGAGCAGGATGACGAGCAGGAGGAGTTGGGAAGCGAAGCTGAAGAGGATGGCGACTTTGATGAGGATGGAAGTGAAGTCGAGGAAGAGGAGGATGCTGAGGACGATAGCGACAAGGAGTCGGCCCTGACTGCTGTTCAGAGGGAAGGCTCATTTGCTCCGTCTACGGCATCTGGTGCCAAGTCTTCGAACTTGGAGTCTTCTGGTCTTGACTTTTCCAAGGCTGGCTTTGGTGGGTCTGTACAGAAGGGAGGCGACACTGCCTCGCCTTTTGCCAAGACCGCCTCATCAGCATCCAGCCAGCCCCTCTTTGGCGCAACACCCGCGTTCGGTTCCGCTTCAGATGCCAAGGCCACACCTGAAAAGAGTCTCGACATGCCATTCGTGAAGTTGCCTCGCACAAGGAAGGCGTCCCGTGATTCATTGGACTCGAACACGACTGATGATGAGGATCAGGCTGTGCCCGACAGTGAACCTTCTTCGCCCGTCCTGGGTTTCGGAAAGACCTCCAAGGGAACCTCAGGAGGTCTGGACTCTTTCAACCTGTCGTTGGGCAGCGAGCAGGCTAAGACTGACAAGAAGCCAGCTGCGGCTTGGGGCGAGAGCTCCTTTTCGTCTTGGGGATCTGCCAGTCAAACGTCTGTAGCTCCTCCAACAGGGGCTTGGGGCTCTAGCAGTCTCCATGGATCAAGTCAGCCTGCTTCATCGGCATCTCCCTTTGCTGCAGTCTCTACCTCTGGCCCTGGTGCCTCGGCCTCGCCGTTTGCAGCTGCAGCTGCAGCTCCTTCGGCGTTGACATCGACTCCTGCTTCGTCGGCCACTACCACCACCTCTGCCTGGGGCACAGGCGGAGGCTTTGGTCAGACATCCACTTTGGGAAGTGGGTTCGGAGGCAACACGACAGGATTCGGTCAGACCTCGCAGGCACCCGCGACCACTGTCTCAGGGTTCGGTCAGGCATCTCAACCCGGATCTACAACTGGCTTTGGGCAGGGCTCAACGCTTGGAGCAGGCACAGGATTTGGACAGACATCAACCGCTGGATCGGGCTTCGGACAAACTTCTACTCATGGAGCTGGTAGTGCTTTCGGACAAGCCTCAACGCTCGGTGCAGGTACAGGATTCGGACAGGCCTCAACGCTTGGAGCCGGCACTGGATTCGGACAGACCTCCCAACTCGGCAGTGGCTCTGCTTTCGGCCAAGCCTCTCAAGTGGGTGGTGGTACGGCATTCGGTCAAAAATCGCAGATGGGAGGCGGTTTCGGTCAGACGGCGTTTGGTCAGCCTTCTCAGATCGCTGCTGGAGCGTTCGGCACACCTGCAGCTTCAGGAATCGCATCCGCTTCGACTCAGTCCAACTTTGGATCGTTTGCTAGCTCTGGTACGAACGCATTTGCTGCTGCTTCTCAATCAAAGGTGAACGCGCTTGATCAGCAGGCAGGAGGAAGCGTTTTTGGATCTGGGTAAGGATTTTACGTATTGGTTAACATGTGAGGTCCACGAATGATGGCAAACCATCGCTACATATTAACTGAAACTATCTGTGCGCATCAATTCTTTAGTGGTGGATTTGGTGACAGTAGCACCTCTACATTCGGATCTGGAGGTGGAGGAGGAGGATTCGGCGGCGGCAACACTGGTTTTGGAGACGCAAGCACTGGATTCGGAGGATCCACAAACAATGCTTTTGGAGGAGCCAACAATGCATTTGGGGGAGCCAGCAATAACACTGGCGGGTTCAACTCGTTTGGTGGGGCTGCCACAGGAGGTGGAGGAGGATTCGGAGCATCGACTGGCCAGTCTGCTTTTGGCGCTGCGGCTGGACAAGGCGGCAGCGTCTTTGGACAAGGTCAGGCCAACACTGGCTTTGGTTCCAATCAGACCAACACCGGTTTTGGCACTAGCCAGGCCAACATCAACCCCAACAAGCCCGCGTTCTCCAGCTTCCGCTAAGATAGCAGATTCTTACGACACAATGAACACAAATACTTTCGTTTTTCGTTTTTAGTGCTGATGTTTTTGAGGTCTTTAATGTACAAGTCGTTTTCTATGAAAAATAATGCAAATGCGAGAAAAAAAAGATGGACAGGGCGCAAGAAGAAGGCCACTGAGGAAGTGCAAAGGTGACACAAAGTCGATTTCTCGCCCCCTTTGCCCTTTCCGTGCCAAAATCCTTTGCTTGTTCCTTATTGTGTCCATGTTTTACAACTGAGTTCGCTTCTTGGCGGTGTTCTGGTAGGGGCGCAACACCCATTCCGTGTCGGCGTCTGTCAAATCCACTGTTCCCGACTTGATCTGGAAGACTATTATCCACATTGAAGCCAATGTAAAAATGCGATGTTAGTGCGGTTCCTTGGATAATAAAGAACTAACAATCGTTCACATGAGTACAAACGCCAAAATACGCCCATGAAAAAAACACTTACGCTTCATTTCGAAACGAGGGCCGACCTCGGCGAGCTGAACGTCCTTATGACTCGTCTTGATGAAGACATGGTGTCTGAAGGAGATGAAATCATTGTCGTTGGAAAAGGTCATGACGCGTTTGCTGTCTTCCTTGGGGACGGGGAAGAGGTATTTCAGAATGTCGGCGGTACGTTGTCCGAGTTTGGAGGTGAAGTTATTGAGGATGAGGTGGGGGAATGCTTCCGAGACGGTGCCGTGATCCTTAATGTCGTGACGCAAAACCACGTTGTTGAGTGTGAAAAATGCTGTTGGTCCGTGAGGGAAGTGAGAAATAATCATGCCGTCTATGGGTTTATCAATGAAATAAGAAGTTAGTAACATATTCACCAACTATATACACTATATTCTGCTTTCCCTTGAGTTTTGGATGTTTCCCGTTACCTGGTTCACCACGGTGCTCGTGCAAAATGATCAAGTCTGTAACATCGTTAGCTTTGCAGGCGTCGACAATCTCCTTCATGACGTGTCCTCCACGGTTGATACGCTGAGAGTTGGGGAAAACAAGGCGCATCTCCTTGGCAAACTGTTGAAGACGACTGCTGGGGTCACGGGAGGTTGTGAGCAAGACCTTAGGGTCGTACACTCCAGCGCGGGCATATTCATCATCAATGTGAGTAGTAGGGGCTAATTTTTCAAGGATGACAGGGTGGTATTGTCAGCGATCGGTTTGTCTGGTGTTTGTGGAAGAGAGCATTCCTACACATGTTGCAGCCCTGTTAAGTTTTGTCGGTCACTTACCCTCCTGAGCCTCGTCGTACTGAAGATCCTTTGTGAACTGAGCGCCCTCGTTCTTCAGTTCATTGGCGACAGGTTTTCCCGCTATTGCGTACAGTGTTGTAACCATGTAAACAGTAATTAGTAAAGGATAATATTTACATGTCCTCTCACAGATCAAACGAGCAAAAAATCGACAGAGAGATACATACAGGCAATGGCCTCCTTGACAGCCTGCTTGCGCTCAAAGATTTGTCTATCCTTGCCCTCGAGCGACTTTTTGTAGAGGTATTCACGGCGGAGGCGGGTCTGTCTGCGAATCTATTGTCCATGAAGGGAAAGAGCGAAAAGTTTAGGGAAATGTGTTCGGGCTGAGTGCTGCATTGCGTCCATGGTGAATAGCGCTGGGCTGGAGGATTGCTGTTTGTTGTTATACCATATTAGAGTATAGGGTTGATGGTGGTGATGGTTGAAGAGTGAACCAAGGAGGGCGATGCTGAAGGCACAAAAAAAAAGAAAAAAGTACAAAACACAACACAGTGACTGCTAAAACCCTTAATTGATCGCAGCAAAGGTAAAAAATGTCTAACCGTTCCCTGCAACTCCTAACCTTTATTCATTCATTCACTTCTTCAACACCTTTCAGACAAACCAAACCATGGGCAAGAATGACAAACGAGGAGGAGGCGGCGGAGGAGGCGGGAGCACACGCGGACATGGAGGAGGGCGAGGCAGGGGCCGCGGCGGTAGCAGAGGTGGACGTGGTGGAAAGTCTCATACCAACCACCACAAGGATAGGTATGCATTTCACTTAGACGACTGACTATCTACCTATCGGTTGATAGGACTTTTGAGTGGGCCCATTTTCGATCTGAATATTAACATACTAGACGATTATCTTTCGATGTTCGACAGGGAGGTTGGTGCTGAAAGTGCACACGACATTGCCCGCGGTGGAGATGACGGCGAGTCAGGTAAGACCAAATGCTTCTAGTTACTAGCGACATTTATCGACATGACCAATCTTTTTTTCCGATACAGTTGTTGCACACCAATAACTAATACGTCGCATTATTCAAACGGTTTTGCTTATAGAGCGTGTCAAGAGCAACATCCCAATGCCACTTGGAATGTGGGATTTCGAGCATTGCGATCCCAAGCGCTGTTCAGGAAAGAAGCTGGTCCGCTTGGGCATGGTCGAGACTCTCAAAATCAGTCAACGATTCCGTGGAGTCTGCATGACGTGAGTTACTAGGCTTACATCAAACAAGACTTTTATGCTCCTGGTATCTACGCCAAAACCTCACTAAGACTGAACGTGCGTTTTTTTTTTCTTTGTGAAATCTTTAGACCTAATGGAGAGCAGGCAGTATCACCTGCGGACAGAGAAGTTGTCAGGGAGCACGGATTGGCTGTTGTCGACTGTTCTTGGGCAAAGCTTGGAGATGTGCCCTTCAAGAAGCTGCGCGCTGGACATGATCGTCTCTGTAAGTAGGGATTCTTCTGGATGGAGGCACCTTTTTTTTTTGTTGTTCCTGCCTCTCGTTTTTGTTGCGTGAATTTTGACATTTGATGAAAATTGCTTAACCGACGAAACAATTTTCAATTTTGTGAACAATAGTACCTTACTTGGTTGCGACCAACCCTGTCAACTATGGAAAGCCCTGGAAGTTGAACTGTGTCGAGGCATTGGCTGCCTGTTTTTTTATCACTGGATTCGACGAGTATGGCGATGAGTTGCTCTCAAAGTTCAAGTGGGGTCACGCCTTCAGAAAAGTTAACGCGTAAGTGAGGAAAAATCCAGGTCTGCAATGACCGACTTAAGCGGGACTAAAGCCATTATGATGATGCTGCAAGAGAAACTGACACTTTTTTTCTATTTGGGTTGATATTATTTAGGGAGCTGCTGTCGATATATTCCAAGTGCACGGACTCGGCTTCGGTTATTGCCGCTCAAAACAAATACTTGGCCATGATCGAAAAGGAGCACAATGAAAGGCATGATGGTGAGGGCAGTGACGATGATCTGATGGTCGCCAACACGAATCATAGCATGGTTGCTTTTGGCGAGGGCGGAAGCGACGAGGGTAGTGACGAGGAGGATAGCGAGGAGGAATCCGAAGAGAGCGAAGAAGAGAGTGAAGAAGAAGAGACGGAGGAGGAATCCGAAGAGGAGAGCGAAGAAGAAAGTGAAGAGGAAAGTGATGAGGAAGAGTCATCTGAGGAGGAGAGCGAAGAAGTGGTCATCTCTCAGTCCATGAAGAAAACTCAAATCAAATAAACATCACATATAGGCATCTTCTTAATACCATGTACAAACATCTACAGAGACAATCCTCCAAGCGCCTGTTCATGTGCCTTCTCCTCCTGCTCTAAAGTATACAAGACTTTCCGAATGAATTGAACCACAGTGTCACAGAATATGGTCTGTGAAGCCAAGTCCGAGATCGCATGGTCCGCATCTGGCAGAACAACTGCGCCCAGAGATGATGGCGAGGCCTTGGTCAGGTTCGAAGCTAGACTTTCCTTGTTGATGTGAGGTGGGATGTACTCGTCCTTGCCAGAGTGCACCATGATCAGCGGTGTCTTAACCTGTCTAAAGAGTGCCTGCAAGGATTCGAATGGGATATCTGAGCTGAACATGTCGTCGTCACCCCTAGATTGAGCATAACGATAAAGATTTTGGTTATTTTGTCTGGCTAACGAGGTCAAGAGGACAGTGGTGATCATTACGACAAGGCATTTAATTACCCTATTGAGGCCAATGAGTTGAAGCGGTAGGCGGTAACAGGCGCTATGTCCACCTCTCTGACCATGAGTTCCTGGCCCTAATTAAAAACAATTACAGAGACACGGATGAGTTAGCGTTTGCTAAGTAGCATCTGGGTTATAGGGCAATCCCGCATGATTAACAAAGAGCGTGTCATCGGTACCTTGCCATCGTTAATCATCCTCTGAGCCAGCCGCACATATTTCCCATACATCTCTTTAAGAGAGAACATCATGAACTCCCTATCAGACACAGGTCCTTGAAGTACTATCCCCTGAACAGCAGCGCGATTCCGTCCATGACTCGCAAACGAGATCGCGTCCTGACATCCTGTCGAATGTCCGATAAAGAACAACCGTGTTTTTGCCCTTTCTTCCCTCAAGAATGTAAGCAGAATATCCAGCTCCCGAACATCTTCCAGTAAGGACGAAACGCCATAACCCATATGGCTGCTCGTGAGCATGACTTGGATAAGTGAGAACCCGAGTTGTTCCTCAAGGTACTTTCCCAGGAGGGGGAGGTACGGTAAGGCATTATATCCGTCCATGAGCCCTGCGACAAAAACGACTGAACCCCGGGAGTTTTGGGGCCCTGATTCGAACATTGTCAGTCGTGTTTGAGGGTTGTAGGTTGACAGGGTTCCTGAGAGTTGCATGGCGAAAACGACGATTGAATGCTGCTTGGTTAAGAGAGAAGCTGTTGAATGATAAAGAAAGTGGAACGACAGCAAGGGCAGAAAAAAGACGGTTAAACTGCACGTGACGTTTGAAGGGCAAAGTGCGCCCCGTGCATACGCCCTTACACAAGGGCACTAGATGGGCACCCATGGGGTATTCTCCTTCTTTCTCATTGTCACTCCTTCCTTCCTTCACCTTTACCATTCTTTCCCCACTCCTCCATATTCATCCCGCGTTCCTCTTGTCATACCTTTGTCTCCGCCGTTTATTGTCACAAAGCCCCTTGTTCACTTGCTTCACAATTTTTTGAGAAACACCAACATAACTTTTAATTCCCCTCTTCTGTTCCTGAACTGCCGCTATGTTTCCTGCTCGCCCTGGAGGCGTCGACAAGAAGGCTGCCCTCCTCGCCCAAGCAAGAGCAGACCGAGAAGCCCGCAGCGGGCAGAAAAAAGTCGAACAGGAGAATGCGCGTCTCGACAGCGCCGTCCGACGGATACAAAAGTTCCTGGTCAGACAACACGCCAAACGCATGACCAAGGACAAGCAACGAGCCGACTGGGATGCATTGACAGCACAATTACCCGCAACACCTGCGCTGGGCCTCGTCCGCAACTTGAAGTTGGTATTCTTGTTGCTACGGTTTCATGATACCACCGAGTGCCCCATGGACAGCCGGCGACTGGCGAGCCTTTGCAAGCTGCTTCTCTCCAAGACCACCATTACTCTGGAGGAATGCACTTTTGTGAGAACGGAAGGTGTTTCTGTATCTTCGCCACAGGTCTCGTCGCCAAGCCCAGATGCAGCAAGTTCAGTGGCTCAGCCCGAAGAGCAGCAGCGAAAGTCGATGATGCAGGTCCCGTTCCAGATGATATTGCTTCATTCTCGGTATGCCGACCTTGCCTCTGCGACCCTCTTGCGCCTTTTACGACTGTGCATCACAACCATTACTGGCAATCAAATCGACTCCAATGCCCCAACAAAGCGCCTCACACTGCTCAAGACAACCTCGAAGAGCCAAGTGTCCTCACCCACCAGCGCCACTTCAAAACTTATAGCTCAGGAACTGTACCTCTCCGGAGCCGAGCTTCGATTCCTAATGGCCTACGTAGATGCCAACACCTACAAGTTGCCAGAGACGGTTGCGGGGGCTATTAGGACACAGATGCAGAACCGAGGAGCAGCACTTATTGTTAAAACCCTCGACAGTGGCCGATTCTACAAGGATATCAGGACAGGAATCCAACTCCGGTCTGAGGCGCTGATACAGTTGCAGGACAGGGCGAAGAAGACGTCCATTACCCCAGCTGAGGCGACGACACAGAAAGCACTGAGTCTTTGGATCACGGCCATTTGGAGGTGCTGCTTCCTGCTGCAGTCTGTCGACAAGGAGATGACAGAGAAAGCTGCCGGCAAGGTCCCTGGCCGACAGCAGAAGGACGACCTCATCAACATGCACAGCGATGACTCGACCGTCGTTGGAATCACCTGCCGCATCCTCACCATCGCCCTGTTTGTGGAGTGTCTTGACGACCTCTGTCTGCAGCTGACCCTACAGAGTCACCTCCTGGGTGAGGCGCTGGACGTGATCTTGGATCTCCGCCACCGACAATACATCCTCTCGTCCATGAGCCTCAACGAGACACTTTACCTACTCGGAAACCTTACGCAGCTTTACAGGATCCACATCGCCAGGAATGCGACCACAAACAACACAGCACTCAAGAACAAATTGGTCGAAGTGATTGTTGTCTTGCTGTCGCACTGCGGGAAATACGTCTCGGGAACACAGACGACAGAGTTTCGACAGTACCACCCCATCTTCTCCTGGACGAACCTTTCCCAGAAGGACCAGCAGCTATCGACCGCACAAGTCAAGCATCTGTTTTCGCAGCTCGAGTACCTTTGGAGTCGAGACTTTGCTCTAGAGGCTTTCCATGGACTGTTGAACCTTTCGCTTCCTCCAGCCAGCTCTTCGTCATCTTCGACTGATACGGCAATCAACGTCTCAAAGACAGGAGGCACGGAGCTACATTCAGCAAGCCCCGTGGCAACTCCTCCAAGCCATCACACACGAGTATCGTCTCAGAGCGACTCCAAATCAGGATCCCATGCCAGGAGCATCACATCCGATCCCCAAGGAGCCTTACTCGCGATCGAGGTCCAGCAAGCGTGTCAGCTATACATGACACTCATGCGCTCCTTCGAGTCGCAGCGGACCAAAATATTGGTGATACTGATGTACCTGCCGTCGTTCCTGACACAACTCTGGAGGTTCATGAACACACTCGGACCCAAGGGCGAGATGCACATCTACTTGGAAGCCGCTTCTGGGTTCAGTCGTCATGGTCTGGAGCATGAGCCTTTGATTGCTATCCTGCAAGTCTTTTGCGAGTGCAGCGCTCGCTTTCTCATGTAAGTCTCATTTCTTTATTCGTGAGATCAGTCGGCTTCTTTGGTTATGTAAAAAAAGTCCCCTCATCTCACTCAGCATGCTGTTTGGCACCCTTTGTTGTAGTACGCTTGATGACGATGATATGTACGAGCAACAAAAGTACTGGTGTCTCTCGGAGCTGGTCTTTATGTCTGGATTCCTGAACCAGTTCTGCTTTGCGGTGTTGAGCCAACAGGAAGACGCCAAGGTGGAGACGGACGATCCAAGAGTCTCAACTGGAACGACTTCCCCAGCAACAACGACAACTCTCGCAGCACCACTTCCACCAATCTTTTACCACGCGCGCCAGGTGCTCATGCAACTCTACGAACGAGACTGTCGACGCGCGTTTTGTCCTCCCAACCACTGGCTGTTGATGCACCCTACCAAGAGTGTCTTCCAGTCACCCTTGCAGCTCTTGGCCTCACTCACCCTCTCAACCAGCAACAAGTCCAAGAGCAATGGGATGAGCAACACGGGAAACAAAAAGAGCGGTGGTGGCTTCTCGCTTTTCTCATCGTCCAAATCGCCACCCCAGTATGCAACACCCAAGGAGTTTATTGCCAAGGTCTGCCAGAAGGACAGGACGGCGCTTCAGATCCTTGAGACCATGCCACATGTCATCCCCTTCAGCGCGCGGTTGGAAATTTTCAGAGAGTTTATCAAGGAGGAGCGGGCGCAGCGGGCTCAGAGTTTGGCGCTTGTGCGTCCTGATCTTCATCAGTCAGTCATGGTGAAGGTTCGGCGAGGGTATATTCTCGAGGATGGGTACCAGAGCCTGGGTCAGTTGTCGGCTAACGGATGGAAGAACACGATCAGGGTCAAGTTTACGAACGAGGTGGGGGCTGCAGAGGCCGGAATTGATCAGGGTGGGCCCTTCAAGGAGTTTATGGAGAGCTTTCTTGAGGCAGGATTCTCGCCCAACTTGAACCTGTTCACCACCTCGACCGAATCGATGAACATGATGTACCCGTCCCCGACCTCACATTACACGCACCCTCACAACGGACTGGAGCTCTTCCGATTGTTTGGCAAGATGTTGGGGAAAGCCATGTATGAAGGTCTGTTGATCGAGGTCAAGTTTGCAAACTTTTTCTTGAGCAAGATTTTGGGACGGACAGTCTTCCTGGACGAGATGCGGTCGTATGATGAGGAGGTCTTCCGAAACTTGATGTTCCTGAAGAAGTACGAGGGCGATGTGGAAGATCTGGGATTGACCTTCTCGCTGGACGAGGACATCTTTGGGACCCACCGGACGATCGAGTTGATGAGGGGTGGGAGGGACCTTGAGGTGACCAAGGATAACAGAATCAATTATATCTTCCAGGTCTCGGACTACCGCCTGAACAAGCAGATTCAGGACCAGTCTCGAGCATTTATTGAAGGATTCAGGTCTATTATCCCATTGCCGTGGATTTCCATCTTTTCTCCGCAGGAGCTGCACCGCGTCATGGCTGGTGACGACGTTGACTTTGGTATGTTGGCCATTTTCTATTTGCAATGCCCTCCTTTTTCACGTGTTTTCTTATTGAACTAACGTTGTCTTTTCTTTCAATTCTGATAGATGTGCAAGATCTCCGCTCATACACAGAATACCAGAACGGATACTTTGACCAACATCCCGTCATTAGAAACTTGTGGGCGGTCCTGAACGAATTCAACTCTGAAGAAAAGCGGGCGTTCTTGAAATTTGTCACCAGCTGTTCCAAGGTAAAGTAACAATACCTTATGCCCAAACTATCTCGGAGAAAGGATTTATCCCATAGCTTTGTCTTTCACCGCTCTCTTCCAATTTCTTACTTTTGTTTTCGTTTTCGTTTTATTTTTGTGCCTGGTTATAATATTAGCCGCCTTTGGGAGGGTTCAAGCACTTACAACCCCCATTCTCGATCCGACTGGTTGTCAGTCCTACGACCTCTGACTCGAACTACGACTCTACACCTACACCCGCCCCACGTCAGTTCGGAAGCGGCGCCCCTACCCCTGGCACCAACTCAAGCAACTCGGGTCGACACCAACGAAGCACCACAACAGGATCCAGCACCGGCGGAAATAGTGGTAATGGGTTCGGGTCAAGGTTACGATCTGCCTTTGGAGGCAACAACAACAACTCCAATTCTAGTAGATCGTCAACCATGTCGACATCTTCCTCCGCATCAACGCCGTCTTCAGCTTCGTCGCCACCCCCGCAGCGGCCTACACCGAGACCCGTGCTGCCTGGGGACGAAACCCCAGCGGCGATGGGGGTTGTCAAGTCCTTCTTTGGTGGCGTCCTTGGAGGTGTTGGGTCCAGCGAGAGTTCTGGCAAGAAAGCGCGTCTGCCAACTAGGTAAGAAAAAAAAGTTACTTCCCCCTCCTCCTCTCTCGGCTATTTGAAGGGAGAAAAACGCGATGCACTGACCGGCTCTAACTTCTTCCTTCCCCTGTTGTTGTTTTTTCTATAAACGAATAATTTATAGTTCGACATGTTTCAACTTGCTAAAGTTGCCGCCCTTTAGCTCAAAGTCGGTCCTGAAGGAAAAGTTGCGTTATGCGATCACATCCAACACAGGATTCGAGTTGTCATAAAAGTGTTCTTGCAGAAATAATTGTATGTATATTTTTTAATATATGCAGCGAATAAGAGGAACATGAAGTAGGGTAAATGGTTTGTTTTGATGAGACCCCAAGATCTTGAAGGGGAGAAGGCGAATCTTAGTACTGATAGTCGGCAGGCCTTGAAGCATATTGTTGCTGTTGCTGTTGTTGCAACATCTGCTGATGTTGTTGTTGCTGGAGTTGCTGCATCTGAATCTGCTGTTGCTGCTGTTGCTGTGTTTGTTCTGGTGGTTGTGGGTGTGAGAGACTAGAGTTAGAGTTCTGGCCGTTGTTGTCCGAACGGCGACTGGTGGCCGACATTTCGTAGGATTCATGACCCGTACCAGGAGAGGCAAAAGGATAAGGATTCCTACCATCGACATGACTCAGCAAAGGTGCCTGAACAGCGGTGTCTTGAGGTGTCGCAGGGAGGAACTTTCCGCCAGCCTCCAATGTCGACTCGTCAACCTTCAGCATCGAAGAGTCCACAGTGCCGGGCGAAGAGCCCTTACGGCTCTTGAAGAAGAGGCGGTTCTTTTGACGACGAGTGTTGGCGCGCTTGAGCGTTCCGCTGAGATGGCCCTCACGTGTGGGCAGAGGTTGTCCGCGAATGAGGAAATAAATGTCCTGGCATGCCCAGCCAACTTCGCGGAAGAGGTCAATAGGGTTGAATCCGTCCCGAAGAGACTTGCGGACTGGGGTCGAGACGCCCTCGACCATGTACTCGACATAGGAGAACGAGTACATGTGCAGGATCGCAAAGATCACCATCTCAAAGCAGACCAACAGCGCCGAGATTCCGAGCTCAATGTTCTCCACAGACCAGTACTCTGTCTCCTTAAAAACATCTAAATAATGTACATCGAAGGAAGCATCGATTAGTGTCCAGTTCGATCCGCATGTAGTATAGACAGGTAACGAGCAGCAAATCTTCAATCCTGAATGCATACTAAATGTGCCAAGCAAACTCAACAAGCAATACTGCCAGAAGACAAAGAAAATAACCATCTTGACGCAGAGGAACTTCAAGAATGGTTCTATTAGAAACGTTCGAAAAAGAAGATAAGAATAAGTAACTGCGTAATGCCTAGTTTCAACTGCCTGTAAATAAAACACATAGAGCGAGCAAAGGGCGGATACGTACTGCGATCGGCGATTTCGGTCTTGATGTTGATGTAGAGCAAAACGAGGCAGTACATGGCGACGGTGACAGAAGCAAAGCCGATGATGGTGATATAGACGCGTCCAAAGGCAAAGCTGTAGCTGGTGGTGCAGTAAATGCCCTTGTACTCGAGAACGACGGCGGCAATGGTGGTAATAGGCTTGATAACGACGTACTGGAGGATGCCATACTTCATGTAGTGCAAGAACATGTCGCTTGAAGGGTTGTAGTAGAAGCAGTTAAGGGGGAACACGAGCTTTTGACGCTCGAGGCCGGTGATTCTGGCGCGGCGGGCGTCGTTGTCGTCGCCGAGGTAGGTGAGGAGGAGCATGAAGAAGGAGTGGATGACGAATGCCTCGTAACAGTCGCGGACGGTCTCGTAGTAGATGGCCTCCTTGTAGAAACGGTAAGAGAGCCCGGAGATGATGGCGTAGATAGGGATCATGAGGATGATTCTCATAATCTGGCGCTGCTCAGCAGGCTAAGTCGATCGACAATAGGTTCGTATATATTACAAGGAATTTGTTAGCACCAAGCACAAGGAGACGAGGTATATTGCGTAAATTGACGATGTTGCTTTGAGCAATTGAAGGAAGCTATTTGGTTGCTGGGTACCTTAGTATAGTTTTTAGCATGTTTGTACAAGAGTCTGAAGGAGAGGACGGTGGCGATGAAGGCAAAGATTCCACACAATCCCCATCCGATATAGTGGCCTATTAGGTTGAAGCAGATGTAACGGTGAGTCGCATTGTGCCTGTGACACCTCCCAAAACAGGGCAAAGTGAGGGCGTGGGTGTGGGTGTTTGCACCAAAATGAGACAGGGCAGCTGGATAACCTGGAGAGAGAGAGACTTACGCTTCCAGACGATGCTATGTCCGTCAAAGAACTGACTGGGATCTGTCAATTCGCTGTCGATATCAGGGCAGACAGCCATTATTATATTTCTCTAGTTGCTGTTGTTGAGAGGTAGAGTATGAAGAAGGGTGATGGAATGAGTTCCTTGGAGTAATGGAGGGAAGGAAACGATGATGGGAGGAGGGTATTGTCGAGGGTGCCGGAGGAGAGGAGAGGAGAGGAAGTCGAGTGTGTGTGGGGTGAGACTGAGGAAGTAAAGAAGAAGGGGAAGAGGAAAAGAGGAAGAACAAAAAGAAGAGAAGGAATAGACGACAGGAGAGAAGAAGGATGTGGCCATACTATACTAAGAGTATTTATGGAGACAGAGTTGCCGCTTCGCTACTACCTCTTTCCGGCGCATTTTTCTTCCCGCTGGGAAGAAAAGAAGAACAGCCTGCTGGTGTTGAATTGTCCACCTGCCCAAGCCCACTCTCTTTGCGATTCTGGGCTTTTGGATTCCCCTTTTTTTCATTGTTTTGTCGCTCACTTTCACTCTTAGCAGGATTAGTAGCAACAGCAACAAGCGGTTAGTTCGCATATGCTAGTATCATCTTCAACTCAGCTCAGCTCTCATCAAGGAGTGCAAAGCAAGAGAAGAAGGAGAAAGGAACAGGCTATCAGGAAGATGAATACTCCTGTTTCCAGGGGGAATCCTACCCGGTCGAGTGGAAGCGGTGAGTGATAAAAGAACGAGCAAATCCGTAGGCACGAACGAGGCCCAATTGACCGAACAAAGTAAACAAAGAAGGAAGAAAGAAGGTCACATAGATGGACGGATGTGAATTGTGAACAAGAACAAGAGGAAATAGGAGTCCACTGCTTTATGTTTTTCCACTTTTGAGCATGAGGCGTTGCAATATTTTTCACGAAGCAGGCTTACCGACAACGATGCGAGTCCGCGGGACTGGACTCTTTGTTTGAGCATGGATCGAAAAGCCAAAGCGAAACGACCCGCAAGAACCTATTCAGCCCCTTTTTTCTACTTGCCTTTTTTCATGTCCAGAATTGGCAAAGTTGAGGGTCGTTTTAGGCACCAATCCTTGTCCATCCGTCACTTTCAACCACAGCCCAACAGTGTTTTGCTTAGGGTATCAAGCATGAGTGAACTGAGCTGCTTGCCTTCTCATTATTATTATTATTATTATTATTATTATTATTATTAACAGCAGCATGCACACTGCACAGAACAGTTAGAGGACATGCCAATGAAATGTCTTTGCTTTCGGAAGATTCGTTCCAACAAGTAATCTCGTGTGGAAAACAAGGTATAGTAAAATATATACCGTAGCCCGTACCTGCAGTCTGAAGTGCGTTTTTTTACCTTTGAGTTTTGGGAGTGGGCGGTGCTTGCATTCCACATGCCGACAAGTAACTAGTTAACTCTGGGCTTTTCATTCTTTTTCCACTGCTTGGATAAAGAAGAAAAGCACCCTAATTAGATGTAGAAAGGAGTGTGGATAAACGCGACTTTGAAGTGTTGGTTCCTGCGGTAGTCTTCTGGCACTGCAGCCTTGCGTGCGCCTCAGTCACAGATGGTCTCCAAGTAACACTAAAAGAACTAAACGGCGATGTAGAATGGCCACAGGAGGCACACTATTCCTTTCCTTCTTTTGAGTCTAAGGCACTCGCCCGATAGGGATACCCTGATGATCAGTTCGGGAACGATGATTTGGTGAACGCGGCGAGTCCATAACGCGTCCATCAATTGATCCATTGTGGATCAGCTTCGCCATGGGCTTAAACATGGCCAAGGTAATAATAATGCGAACGGTGCATAAGTGTGTAACAATTGAAGGAAACAAGAACAGGTTTTATTATTGTGTGTGTGTGCTCCTAGGTACATCACACATGGCTTGCAAGTTGCAGCATACAATAACACGGAACCATGGCATTGAACCTTCTTTCCCATTTCATTTGTTGTTTGTGCTCTCCACTTTTTTCATTTCATCGTTCTTAATTCGTTCCCCGTTCTGGTTGCCATAATTTCCTTCGCTTCCATACTTTTCTTTCTCTTCTTCCTTCCTTTTGTCCCCTTCACTTCTCCATCCTTCGTTACTCCTCCTCATCCTTCCATTCTCATCTCCTTTTCCTTTCTCCTCGTTTCTCCTCTTCTCTCGTCTCTTCTCATTCCCTTCTCTCCTTTCTCATACCTCTCCCCCACTCCCTTCATCTCCTTTCTCCTCATTCCTTCACTCCCAACCACAATGGCATCAACTCAAGCAGGCGCCGGCATCGGCATCGCCAACCTTCCCAACCAGTATGTCCTTGCACTCTTTTGACAGTAGCTTCTACAACTTCCATCTTCAGTTCAGACACCACTGGAGAACATTATCATATTCCAAAATGAACAACATAGTATCAGACCTTCACCCGCTCACCTTTCTTTCCTTTTGTCCGACCACTTCTCTAGGCGCCATGCTATTGCTTCCAAGAAGGGAAGCGCCTTGACCATGATGATCGCAGGCAAGCAAGCAACTCCTCGCCCATTGATTGGTACCTCGACTTCAAGTCACCTATTCCTGTATGCTGACCTATACGATTCAATTGACATCTGCACAAACTGCATCTAGGCGAGTCTGGTCTCGGAAAGACTACCTTCATCAACACCCTCTTCACCACCACCATCAAGGCTCCCAAGAACCACAAGCGCCGTTACAACAAGACGACCGAGAAGACCGTCGAGATTGAGATCATCCGCGCTGGTATGTTTATATTTTCCTGTTACCAACGGCCAAAAGTGTCCGTGCCAGACGATAATTAACCTTGCAAAAAAAGCAAGATGGCATTCATAGCAAGCTCAACTGCACCAATCAAAGGCAATGCGCAACAGGAGACGACACCGGATTAAAGTCAGCAACAGAGGCAGAGATGACCACCCTCCACCAGCTACAGGAGCAGCCAGCAGCAAAAAAACACCACTGCAAATTGCAAACACTTTTGCCGGGAAACGGAGTCCTTTATCCCCAAGTTTCCTTTTTTTTTCTCTCTTTGCGTCTCTGTCTCTCGTACTTTATTATTCCCTTGGCTCCAAAAATGCCGGCTCTCTCCTACTCTGTGTCTTCTCTCTCTCTCTTCTGAGCATTCGAGCCCCTTCCTTGCAGACCTTTTCTTTCCCCTTGTCCTATTTTTTATTTCGTTCATTCGGATGGACCTGCCTGTTTTAACCTGAGTCAACTTGGAATTTTCAAGCCGAATTGATTTCATGGGCGACAGACAGGAAGAGCTACCTGTTGAACCGTCACCGGTTTGGGGCCACCCCTCACTTTTCAGTTCAGCAGTACTCCTTTAAGGGCAAAGAGGTCAACTGAAGATAAGAATGAGAGAAAAGGGGGAAAGGGAACAGAAAAGGATGCTTCCATCTCTTTTTTTTTGCTGGCCGCATTAATGTTATTTTTGTGTCAAGTTGAGCCATTTCTTCTCTAATTATGGTCCTACACAGAGCGCTCTCAAAAAAAACTTTCAACAAACAACAAACGCAACTCAGTCTCAATGCATATTGGCTACATCCAGAAGCCCTTCATACTTTCTTACAGCCGGGACAACGACACTGACCTTGTTGGTTCTTCTTGTGTTCACCCTTTATGCTAATTCTACAATAGAGCTCGAAGAGAAGCAGTTCAGCGTCAAGTTGTCTGTGATTGACACTCCTGGATTTGGAGATTATACCAACAATCGCGACAGCTGGATGCCCATTATTGACTTTATCGACGATCAGCACGAGTCGTACATGCGTCAGGACCAGCAACCAAAGCGTCAGGAGTTGAGCGACATGCGTGTTCACTGCTGCTTGTATTTCATTCGCCCCACCGGCCACACCTTGAAGCCTCTTGATATTGAGGTCATGAAGCGTTTGGGAACTCGCGTCAACTTGATCCCTGTTATTGCCAAGGCCGATACCATGACCCCCACCGACTTGCACAAGTTCAAGAAGCGCGTATGTGGCTTTCTGATATTTTTTGTCGATGGAAAGAATATTATGATATTGGAACGAATGGTCGAAACCTAACACGTATACGTTATCTTCTCTCAATGTAGATCTTGGAGGTCATTGCTGCCCAGAACATCCAGTGCTACACCTTCTCTCTTGAGAGTGACGATGAGGCTAGCACCAAGCGCAACATGAGCATCATGGTAAGAAAAGACATACGCTGCACGCAGGCATGTTATTAATATATGTTTCCGATGGCCAATGTTTCACAGCTTCAGAGGTACTCACTATTTTTTTTTGATATTGAATTGGTTTGAATTGAACGCTTAGGATGCCATGCCCTTCTCCATCATTGGAAGCACAGACGATGTTCAAACCAGCGACGGTCGCACTGTTAAGGGACGTCAGTACTCCTGGGGAGTTGCCGAAGGTAAAGCAAGCAACGCAGGATATGACGAGTCAGAACAGGACAACAGTACTAGAGCGAAAGGGATATTAACGATTTCGCTTTGCATCATGCTCACTGTGAACAATAGTCGAGAATGAGGACCACTGCGACTTTAAGAAGCTTCGCCAGTTGTTGATCCGCACGCACATGTTGGACTTGATCCACTCTACCGAAGAGACCCACTACGAGAACTACCGTCGCGCCCAGATGGAGACCCGCAAGATTGGCGAGCCAAAGGTCAAGACTGTGACCAACCCCAAGTGGAAGGAGGAGGAGGAGGCCCTTCGCAAGCGCTTCACTGAGCAAGTCAGACTTGAGGAGAACCGCTTCAGGTCATGGGAGCAGCAGGTACGTCTTGCCCCCCCCCCCCCCCCCCTTTTTTTTTGTCGTTGCATTGTGTGTGTGTTTGATACGGAACCCTAAGCTGACAGCGGTTACTTACACATTTGTTATTATGCTTTCTTTTTGTAGTTGATTGCTGAGCGTGACAGATTGAACAAGGACTTGGAAGCCGAGCACTCTCACATCAAGGCTCTGGAAGCCGAGTTGGAGTCCATGCAGGTCGGCCTCTCCCCCAAGCGCAAGTAAAGAAAGAACTCTCGAACACTACCAGTTTTTTTTTTTTTTTCTTCTTACGAAACGCAAGGGGGCAATCACTCTAGACTCTCTTTTACTCTCGCCAGGATTACCTTTATTGGAGGTAGTTAGCAAGACTTTTGTTCTCTCCATTGTTGTTCTTCCTGGCACATTACCATCTACTTCATTTTTTATGCCTTTTCATACCTAATAAACCTTTTGCAAAGAAAACTCAAAAAAAAAGAAGATGCGTGTAGAAATGAAGCCACAAAGGATGTGAAGGACGTACTAACAGTGGGGCGGGCGAAAAGGATGGAAAGAGCGCATTGGTTGGTCGAGAAGGTTGCACAAAAAAATACACATTCCTCAGCCTGACCACATTCCAGAACTTTTTCGTCTCTTCTGTTCCAGTTTCTTGTTATGCCGTCCACATGGGCTAATCAAAATGACAAAGCAACAGCAAACCACCAGGGCAACTGATAAAGCCAATGTTTTTCGTTTTTGACGTTTATTTCGCAAATCTGGATACTTGGGGGACTGAGGAAGCTATCTTCATCTGGGTTGTTCCTACCCTCCGAATGCCCGCCCTCACAGGAGGCTGCAGCTGACGAGGGACAAAGTAGAGGAGGGGGTAGATAGGAGTGGGTGGATAGGTCTGCTGAAGGGTTTCGCTCGGGTTGGGATGGGTAACTGAAAAGTGTCATGCTAGAATGGGGAGGGTTGTTTCTGTCTCGTTGTCTCTTTCTCTTCCTCTTCCTCTTGCTGCGTCTTTAGATGTCCATTTCTTGGTTATCCTCCTCGTAATCGCCTTCATCCTCCTCGACGGTAGCCTCCTGGTACTGCTGGTACTCGGAGACCAAGTCGTTCATGTTGGATTCTATAGTTGAATGTCAGACAAGAGAAAGTCGTTAGAGTCACAACAAAGACCGAGATACAAGTAGAGCATAATGACAAATTCAAGTAAAAAACTCACCAGCCTCAGTGAACTCCATCTCGTCCATGCCCTCGCCAGTGTACCAATGCAAGAAAGCCTTGCGACGGAACATAGCAGTGAACTGCTCAGAGATACGCTTGAACAACTCCTGGATAGCGGTCGAGTTACCAATGAAGGTAACCGACATCTTGAGACCACGGGGAGGGATATCACAGACGGCGGTCTTGACGTTGTTGGGGATCCACTCGACAAAGTACGAGCTGTTCTTGGACTGGACGTTGAGCATTTGCTCGTCAACCTCCTTGGTCGACATGCGACCACGGAACATGGCAGCAACGGTCAAGTAACGTCCGTGGCGGGGGTCAGAGGCAGCCATCATGTTCTTGGCATCGAACATCTGCTGGGTCAACTCGGGAACGGTCACAGCACGGAAGCTCTGGGAGTTGTTGGCGGTCAAGGGAGCGAAACCGACCATAAAGAAGTGAAGACGAGGGAAAGGAACTAAATATTGGAGAAGTGAAACAAAATACGTTTGTTAGATACCGCATTGCATGCATCATCCATCACCGCAACTGCACGAATGAAAAAAAAAAGCGGACATGGCCCCTCATTCAAGGTGCGATAGCATTTGCAGAACCCATTTGCTTACCCAAGTTGACAGCCAACTTTCTCAAATCAGCGTTAAGCTGACCAGGGAAACGGAGGGAGGTGGTGATTCCAGACATGACGACAGAGACCAAGTGGTTCAAGTCACCGTAGCTGGGAGCGGTGAGCTTCAAGGTACGGAAACAGATATCGTACAAAGCCTCATTGTCGATACAGAAGGTCTCGTCCGAGTTCTCGACCAATTGGTGGACGGAGAGGGTGGCGTTGTAGGGCTCGACAACGGTATCAGAGACCTATTTCAGGGAGAGGGTAGAGGATGGGACAAGAATTAAAAACGAGACTTGAGAGTATTTTTTTGACCATGCCGAAAGAATGCTTCCCGACGGGAGCTATTAAGGAAAGGGCGCCCTTGTTTTTGATAACAGAGTTGATGCATCTGTCTCCCCTAATCGAGGAGACCAATGTAAGTGAGCACAGGAGACACCACCTGATGTTGTCAACGAGATGCTCTGGTATCCTTTTCTATGCAAGAACTACCACAACGAAACAGCTAGCCGCTGTTTTCCTTTTTTCTGCGTTGTCTTCCATCACCCTCTTTTTTTCCACATCGTCATGGATGGTAACAAGAATCGGAGCGCAGATAGACAGAAAAACGAAGGGGATGCCAATCAGCCCTTGAAGAACAGCTGAGAGGGAAACAAAAAGAGTTCTACCGTCGTTGTTGTCCTCCCCTTATTCCCTCTTTTGTTTTTTTTTGCACCCAACAACTGTAATGTCAACAGAAGGGCCGCGCGATCCAATCAGCAAATACTACAAACTTAAAGGGACAATGTCCAGATGTGATCTCTTCCGCAATACTACTGCTTCCTGCAGGTCTTGATGGATAGGATGGGCAAGGGGAGATGATGTGGCATGAGGGAATGACATCGTACAGGCAACACAACAGTGAGGGACATACGAGATATAAAAAGACAGGGAGAAAGAGAGCAAGTGAAAGTGATAAAGAGAGAGAGAGAGAAACAGGGAGAGTGGAGTAGACCTGGCCCTTCTCCTTTCGTTCTCCACGAGCGGTTCTGTTGATGCTGGTGGAAGAGAAGGAGGAAAAGACGGCATGCGCGGGACAGGAAAAAGCCAGGACCCCAAG
This sequence comes from Linnemannia hyalina, assembly GCA_019671135.1. Classification (NCBI taxonomy): domain Eukaryota; kingdom Fungi; phylum Mortierellomycota; class Mortierellomycetes; order Mortierellales; family Mortierellaceae; genus Linnemannia; species Linnemannia hyalina. Next base: position 1,399,972 of record JAHRHY010000006.1, read on the forward strand.
GGGATGTCCCATCCCCTTAGCACAAAGAGAAAAGAATGTATTGGCCAAACAACAGAAAAAAAACACAACAGAAAAACAACAACACCTTCTCTCCCAGCTGAGAATGACTCAACTAAACATCACACCACACATACACATACATACACACACACACTTGCAAAGAAAAGGAAAGGTTCAAGGGGTGGAAACAAGTGCTTTTTCTTCAAGGGAGCATAGCAGGGTCAACAAGAAGGGGGAAGGAAAAGAAAAATGAAAAAAAAAGAAAAAGAAAAGAAAAGAAAAAGCAAGGAGTAGCTGGAACAAAGGACACTTGTCGGTTCGAGGGAGCCCTTTTCCCACACAACCCACTGCGACATCACGCCATACTCGATCCTGACTCCATGTGTGCGCTTTCATCTCCAGTGACAAATGGTTTCATGGTTCATGATGGCCTTACCTTGGGAGAAGGCATGACGGAGAATGTGCACATCATGCGATCGGGGTACTCCTCGCGAATCTTGGAGATCAAAAGAGTTCCCATACCGGCACCGGTACCACCGCCGAGCGAGTGGGTGATTTGGAAACCCTGGAGGCAGTCGCAGGACTCGGCTTCCTTGCGGACGACGTCGAGGACCGAATCAACGAGCTCGGCACCCTCGGTGTAATGGCCCTTGGCCCAGTTGTTACCGGCACCGGACTGACCAAAGATGTAGTTGTCGGGGCGGAAGAGCTCACCATAGGGACCGGTACGGACGGCGTCAATGGTGCCGGGCTCGAGGTCGACGAGGACGGCACGGGGGACGTACTTGCCGCCATTGGCCTCGTTGTAGTAGACGTTGATACGCTCGAGCTGGAGGTCCGAGTCGCCACGGTAGACACCGGCGTTGTCGATGCCGTGCTCGTCCGAGATGACTTCCCAGAACTTGCCACCGATCTGGTTACCACACTGACCCGTTTGCAAATGAACAATCTCGCGCATCGTTGATGATTTTGTTGTTGGTGGTTGGTGGAGGAAGAGGAGTTTGGGGGGGAAGGAAGGATGAAGAAGAAGGTTAGGTGATGGCGGTGTGGAGGAAGAAGAGAGGACTAAGGAAAGGGAAAGTAAAGAGCCAAAAATGGGAAAAGGGACGAGTGCGAGCACTTTTATTTGTTTTATTTGCATGAAGAAATAACGCGCCTGGTTCAATTTGGCTCAACGGTGTGTGTGTGTGGCTTGCTTGGTTGGTTCTCTCTCTCTCTCCATTGGTATGGGCTGCGCGAAATGGGAAAGGGGCAGAGACGAAGGGAGATAAGCTCTTTTTCTGCTAAAGGTCTTCAAATGATTCAGGTACTACACATGCACACACATACACACATGCACACATCCACTCATACACCCATACACTCATACAAACAGCTCAGACGAACAGATGAAAGTGGCTCCTGAGTTCCTACAGTGGGGGCGTGACTCGAAGGCGAGAGCGGTAGTGGTCACTGGTCAGGGCTCAGTGTTCAGACAACGATCCAAAAGGTCAAGCCGAGAATAAACAACCTCAACTTGTTACAGTCGTACAACCACTGACATTCGTCCATGGTCAACAAAGGCAATTCAGCTCACGGTGTTTTACTACCTAGTCTTGCTTGGTGCATGCCATTGGAGTGAAACATATCATCGATAATGATGCCCACCACCACTCACTCACATTCCTTTATGTATCCATCCCACACCTAGTTCATCAACGTAGCCTTTGGAAGGAAGAAGCCGCTCTTATAATATTGCCGCCAAATGCTAACAACCAGCTACACAAGGCTATCTCAAGAATGCTCAAGCAGCTACAACTCTCTGGAGGATGGTAACCAGACTTGGAGTCACCATACAGCAGATACTTGGCGTGGATAGCTTCAAACACCATAACGTACGCCTTAAGAGGACATTCCTGATCCCTGACCCCACTCCTTTGTCCTGCGCAAAATGCAATAATCACCCACACCATGAATTCACAGAGATCCGCCTCCTCAAAATTGCCGTGAACGTCTTTTTCTTTTTTTCTCTTAGCAAAGCCGTTTCGAAACATGACTGAGAAGGTAGACTTTGACCCAGTCAAATAAAAAAAGTTCTAGGAGTCGCGTTGGCGAGGAACAACGCATGCCCCCTTAATCCTGTTGATGGTAGGACACATAGAGTTGACTCGGATTGAAAAGAGATCTGCACATTGTGGCGGTGTGGTGTCGTTTACTCTGTGCGCCTTTTTTTTTTTTTTTTTTTTTTTTGCTCCGCCAACCTTTTGTTTGTCATTCTTTTCGAATGCGTGAACTCAAGTGGTCTGGTGTGCAACAATGAAGGATGCTCTTGGATAAAGTCAGAATTGACCAATAGCAGGTATGGCTGAAGGAACAGGCAAAGGTTCCATCTCTCTCTCACTCTTTTACTTTTTCAGCTTCTGTTTTTTTTCCCCGCACAACTTTTTTTTTTTGTTGTTGTTGTTGATGCTGTTGAAAACCCAGCCTTGTACTTTTGAGGGCGACAACATTCCAGCTCAACTTGCACAGGTGCAGAGCTGTTCCTTTCCCCCCACGGCTTCGTCTATATACGGATGTATTAGGGTTCAACGACTCTCCACGTGAAGACAAATATACTTTGAGGAGTGAGTTATTGTAAACGAGGAAAAAAAGAGCCAAGAATGGGTGATATGAGTGTTCTATTGCCTCATGAGCTTTGTTCTCCAAGCTGCAAGGTTGCAAAAACGCACCACCATGTCCATTTGACTCTGCCCTGTTGTGCTTTGACTTTGCAGTGAAAAATGCAAGGGACTAGGCACAGGCACGAAGGATCTACATCCAAGCACTTGTGCACCTTTTGTTTGCCCTTTTCCAGTCCCTGGCTGCTAATAGGTGAGAAGCAGGACAGTGAAAAGAAAAAAGAAATGCAAGGCAAGTGGAGGGAAGAGAGAGAGGAAAGGAATGGGAGTTGGGAGTTCAGGCGTTGTCCGTGGGACCGGTAGAGCACGTTGTTAGTGCACAACGCCATTGGTCTGCCCAGTCTGGGGACCCTGAGCCGCTTTGCTCCGACTTTCTCCTACTTTTTTTTTTTTTTCTTTTGCCTTGCTCATTTTTTATTGTCTTCAATGTATTTCATACCATTCTCTCGACATCTCTTTTTTTTTTTTGCGATATTTTTTTCACTCCGCCTTTCGCCCTTTGGACGGCACCCGATGCAGCAATGTTAATGGTGAATTGTTTTGTATACATGCACTGGCAAAACCTATGGGCTTGTCAATTGAAACCAAGGAGGAGTTCAGATTGAGAGGAGAGATATTGGTTTCTGTGTATATGTGTTGATGGTTGCGAGATTGTGAATAGGAAAGCGAATGAGAGTGAAAAGATGAAAAAGAAAACTCTTTTTCCATGTTTTTTATGTATTCTTTACGCGGACAAAATAACAGCCTGTTCCGGCGGAAAAGGCTCTGGCTTTGATGCTCAGGAGTAACAACAGCAGTCGTAGTCTGAGGCAAGAAAGAAGAGGAAAGGAAAGGGTGAGTGCGAAGAGTGAAGGGAACAAATCCATGGTCAATGATGAATGAGGAGGAAATGTATGTCCACCACCAGAGAACAATTCGAGAATCAAGAGAAAGAACAAAGAAGGCTGACCCCGCATTATTTTCATCGGCGATGAACCGAAAATAGAAGAAAGCACATGTAGTCAACCCGTTGCTGGTGGTCCAGCCAGCCAGGCAGTCAGGCACAAACAGCAACAGCAGCAGACCGTTTTAATAATTTGAGCAGCCATGTGGATCAAATGGAAAGAAGTCGAGCCTGCCCTTTCTTCACCTGAGTGAGTAATAGTCCCTGTTCGATCGCACATCTCATCCTTCTCTCTTCTCTTCTCTTTTCTCTTCCTTCCTTCCTTCCTTCCTTCCCTCTCTTCCTCCTCTTCCTCTTTCTTTTTCTTCTTTCTTTCCCTCTCCTCTCTTCTACCCTTCCATCCTCACCTTGTCTCTCTTCCTCTCTTCTCTAATCCCACCTCCTTCCTCCTTCCTCCCTCCCTCCTCTCCCAGTCTCTGCCCTGGATCCCCTCCCTCGCTGTTAGACTCTTGGTAAGAAGCAGAAACGGTCTCCTTTTCAAAAAGGATCATACATTAGCCATCAACGCGCGCCACCACCACACACGCAGCGTTGATGCGCCCTCGGGAGACAGCGCAACGGTCGGCTCAGGAACGAAACCCCTCAAAAATGAATCACGATCACGAACGCGGGATCAGATCAGGATGACCGGACCGATCACCGAGGAAGAAGCAACTTCCGCTTCGAAACACATGCGCCCCAGGAAAAAAAGAAAGAACAGGGACGAGGCAGGCTGCCATGTGTCTGTGTGCATGCTCATTTGGGGTAAAAGGGCTGCTTCCGATCGACCAGCCTGACCTCGATGGGCAACCGCTTGTTCATCCCTTTCCGTCTCACAGTGACCCGACCTGACCTAACTGTTTTATCACATTTCGATCCCTTTTTACTTACTGCCAGTTACCAATCATACCATCTAGATCTTCCTTCGCTTCCCTTCTACATACATAATAATCCACATCGTCATGTCACAACAATCCCTCTCAAGTCCCTCCAACGAGGTCTCCAGTGAGCGTTACAAGCGCATTTTCCAAAAGTTTGCCTCTGTCGAGAAGAACGGCGAAAAGTTTATGACCAAGGACGACTTTGTCAATGCGATTGCACCCGGCGAGGACTACTCAAAGCTCCAGAAGGCCCAGTACGGCATCCTTTTCAGTGTTGCCGATCAGTCGAAGAGCGGCGTTCTGTCCATGTCTGACTTGTAAGTTGCCCAGTGACTAATTTTTTTTTTTTTTCATCTTCGTCGGCTCTCTTATTTTATTTTACCCCGCCTTTACTTTTTTGATTTCTTGATGGTTGAACACAAAAAGACTTTGTGGGTGGATATATGGATATGGACGGGTGCAATTGAGCAACTCCAGAGAGGTCCTAACCGGTTGTTGTCTCTTGCGATAAATTAGCACTGTCTTTGAGAACCTCCTCACCCGTCCCGATGCCGACTACGAGATCGCCTTCAGACTTTTTGATACCGCTGGATCAGGCAAGATCACCCGGGAACAGTTCAAGCAGATCCTCTCAGCCAACATTGGAAAGGACGCCATCCCCTTCGACTTTGAGTGCGAGTGGCTCAAGCTCTACACCGGAGGAAAGACCGCTGCTCACGAGATGCCCTACAAGGAGTTCACCCAGCTCCTCAAGGGCCTCCAGGCTGAACGCCTTCGCCAGGCATTCAAGTACTATGATACCCAGACCAGCGGCTACATTACCCCCGACGAGTTCAAGAAGATCATGGTCGATATCGCCGGCCACAAGCTCTCCGACCACGTCCTCGATAACTTGCCTACCCTCAGCAATGTTTATGCCGGCAACAAGATTTCCTTCGCCAACGTCATGGCCTTCTACAACGTCATCCGCGAAATGGACATGGTCGAGCGTGTCGTCCGTTCCGCCGTCACCACCAGCAAGGACGGCACCATCACCAAAGCCGATTTCTTGCACACTGCCGCCAAGGAGACCCGCTTCTCTCTCTTCACCCCCATGGAGGCCGATATCATCTTCCACTTTGCTGGCCTTGAGAACGCCTCAGGCAAGTTGACCCTCCGCGATTTCTTCCGCCTCCTCGAGTCCAAGTGGGAGCACGCCGCCCCCGTCGCTGCCCCCGCCCAGCAGCCCGAGATCAAGCACGGCGTCATGCACGACTTGTTGAAGGGATCATGTAAGTTTCACATACCAATATTTTCCCGCGGATCCCTATTATTGCTACCTTATTCTTCTCGACCTAATCAGATACCACTCCTTGACATTCAATAGACGGTTTCTTGCTGGGATCCATCAGTGGAGCTGTTGGTGCAACTGTTGTCTACCCTATCGATCTTGTCAAGACCCGCATGCAGAACCAGCGTTCCAAGGTCGTTGGTGAGCTCTTGTACAAGAACTCCATCGACTGCTTCAGGAAGGTCATCAAGAACGAGGGCGCCTTGGGCTTGTACCGCGGTCTTGGCCCTCAGTTGGTTGTAAGTCTCCTTTTCTTTTTCCATGATACTGATAAAAATGAATATGTAGTGATTGCCTGACTGGCACATGAGATTGACACTTGCCGATGTTATTTCTAATTACTGAACTGTAGGGTGTTGCTCCAGAGAAGGCTATCAAGTTGACCATGAACGACTTTGTCAGAAGAAACCTTACCGACAAGAACGGAGACATCACGTTCACCGCCGAGTTGATTGCTGGAGGTGTTGCTGGAGGTTCGCAGGTCGTCTTCACCAACCCCCTGGAAATTGTCAAGATTCGTCTTCAGGTCGCCGGTGAGGCCGCAAAGTCCTTGGAAGCTCCTCGCCCCGGTGCCATCGCCATTGTCCGCAACCTCGGAATCATTGGTCTTTACAAGGGAGCTAGCGCTTGCTTGCTCCGTGATATCCCCTTCTCTGCCATCTACTTCCCTGTCTACGCTCACTTGAAGAAGGATCTCTTCCACGAGGGTCCCGACCACCGCCTGGCCATCAGCGAGTTGTTGATCGCCGGTGCCGTTGCCGGTATGCCCGCCGCCTACTTCACTACCCCTGCTGATGTCATCAAGACCCGTCTCCAGGTCGAGGCCAAGAAGGGCCAGAGCAGTTACAACGGTATCAGAGATGCCGCACGGAAAATCTACGCTGAGGAGGGTTTCCGCGCCTTCTTCAAGGGAGGTCCCGCCCGTATCTTCCGTTCATCACCCCAGTTTGGTACCACCTTGATGGTTTACGAGGTTCTCCAGCGTGCCTTCCCCTTCGATGGCCCTGCTGCCTCTACATTGACTCATGTCGCTGCCCCTGCTGAGGACTTGAGCTACCTCCAGTCCAAGAACGCGCTCAAGATCCTTTTGGACGTCCACTACAAGTTTGGCATTGTCCCCTCCAATGTCAGCATTCCTGGTGTTGCCCGCGCATAGTTCATCTAGATTTTATGACTATTTCCCATTTTCATTTTCATTTTCATTTTTTTTTCTTAGTGTAGAGTAGAACGACTTTCATGAACATACAAAACATAGACGCCATGCTGGCAAAAAGACAATTGGGCAAGTGAATGGTGTGTATGTGAACACACGTTTAGGCGGCGCGAACTGGGCACAAGCAATGGTATGGTGATCGTAGGAGCACGACACCTAGCCAATCATGATTTATGGCGCATCTACAACTGGTCGTACCTGAAAAATGGTTTTGCTGTTCCTGCAGGCACCAGCACCACCGTGATGCCATTGTTCCTGGATACAGGAATCAATGAAAGAGTAGTAAGAGGTTACCAAGTTACCCGTTTTCAGCCCCTATTTCGCCTTTTCTTTTTGTGTGTCCTCATGGACCCCTTTTTGTTACTTGCTTGGTCCTCTCCGTCACCCCCCTCTTCCCTTTGGACGCAGCAGCAGGGCAGATGATCCTCGATGATGCACAACGACCGCACATCACCCCTTTTTTTTTCTATCAAAGCTATTCTCGCTCCCTCGTGCCTTGTTTTTGCTCCTGCTCGAGTCATCGCTCCACTTCCCTTTGAAGTGGCCGATGAGGAATCAGATTGCACCTCAAGCACATCTTGTCTTCTCACTCCTTCTCTTCATTAATTCATTCATTCATTCATTCATTCGTTCACTACCCCTCTTCTTCCATTCATTCATTGCTCCCTCTACTTCACCGAACTAGCAGACAAAGTATATACCCTAAAACTCCCTCACACTTTCTCACCTACTTCTCGCCCTCTCCACACCACCTGCTTACCACATTCACTCACTCACTCACTCACTCGCTATCAACACCCTACTCCCACAGTTTGTTAGCCGCTATTTTGCCCTTGATGTGGACATTTGTCTGGTTCCTGATCGGACTCCTCACCGGTCTGGCCTTTGCCTTCCATTCTTCCTCCTCCTCAGCACTTCAACAACGACTTGCTTCTCTCACAACGTAAGAAACAAGAAATAATCCTGAGTTGGAATTTTTATCAGAGCAAAGCAGGGTGCACGTTTGCTGACACAGACATGACTTTTCTTTTATTTCTCCACCTTTTTTTTGTTTGTGGACCCGACTCAGCCAAGGTGTGACAACACAAGACAGGAAAGCAAACGGTTCTGATCGCGACAAGACATCAGATACCACTTCAAAAACTACAACCGCAACATCATCTTCAACGACAGCAGCACAACAAACGATTGCAGACCCTCTTACCGACAAAAGGTTTCCAGGAACAACCACAACTGGACCACAACAGGGTCGGCGCCAACGAGTCGTGGTGGAATCGGACCCACTACATGCCTCGGACCTGATCACGGCCGCTGCTGTAACAAAGAAGCCCCTAAAGTCGACAGGGGCTAACGGCAGGAACGGGAAAACTGGTCGAGGTAGTCTTCGGAGGAGAGTTGGTCTCGGAGCAGGAGTGCCAGGCGGGTCCTTGTTGTCATCGTCATCCAAAGGAGAAAGAGACGACCACGACATAGCACTACAGAACGGAGGACGAGCGTCAAATTCTCATTGCACAACTCTAGCAATCAGTACTACTATTCCAGGCGCTCTTCCTCCAACGTTTACAACGACCACAACAACAACGTCAAGGAACCAGGTCTCGTCCAGGATAAAAACATCATCTGCAACGGCTACTGCTGTTATTGCCCCTGCTGTGCCAGAGACACCAACGGCCATGGACTCGATACCGATGGATGCAGAGTCACGGTGGAGGGATCATCATATGAAACGACAATGGGCGCAGTCATTGCTCGTGGAATCGATGGAGCCCGTTCTTTCGCGGCACTTGCGACATGCTATCAAGTCGGTCCTTCATTTCACCAACGTCGGGCCAGAGATCATGGACTTAAAGGGGTCGGCCCCAGGGTTGAGTCATCACTGGCGAGATTCATTTGCGGCGCCCATGGTCTTCCCACCAAGAGTTATTCCTCAGTCTTCCTCTCTGAGTAGCTCTATCCAAATCAACCATCAGGCCAGCACTCCTGTCACAGCAACACCTACACAGGCAACACATCAACTGCCCTTCGTGTCATCATCTCACGCTACCTCTACAAGGACGACAACGACGGAGCATATTCGGATACCAACCTCCCAGCAGCGGACGAGGTCCGCCAGTATCAACTCGCTGTCACAGTTATTGGAGGCGCAACTGACAGGACAAGCTCAACGTCGCTCAAGGGATCTTTCAATATCTTCAAGAGCATCGGAGGTGGCGACGACGGCGCCTTCAGCCATCTCGACACAAAAGAGCAGAGATGCTTCGTCTTCTTCGGTCGCCTCGGCTACTATTGTGGTTCGTGGGTTCACGTCGACGGCTTCGACTCATCATACCCAGACCGCCACGGCGGAGGAGGCAAAGTCGAAGAGTACTATGATGGTGGAGGCAGATGACATCTCGGAGATCGACCTTGGACTGAGCGAGAGTTTATTGCAGCATTCCACGGGGTCGTCTTTGCTGAACGGTGCTGCCACTATCGCCACAGTCGCCACTCTCTCCACCACTGCTATTGATACTCCTGACAGCCAACCAGCGACTTTGCAATCTTCCAACGAGCATGAAGTCGACTCACACCAGACTGGAAGAACACAGGAGTACGCTCACGAATCAAATTTCGGATCTAACCCCAACGGCAACAGCATCGATAACTCAGCGGAGAAAGGCATCATGCCTTCAAAACCTCGTCATTCTCGGTTATGGAGCAAGATGCGAAAGACTTTCTACGGAGATTCGAAGCAGGAGCAGCAGCAGGAGAGCCCCCGAAACACCATTTACCTCACTTCAGGAGCAGTAGCAGCAGGAGGATTCACAGCCCGTTCCATGTCCGACAACCACCTATTAGCCTCCTCATCCAGACCCGTCTCAACCTCATCCACATCTTCCTCCAACAACGCCGCCATGCTGCCGTCCTTCAGCAGCAGCGTCCTCAGTGTCCTGAGTGAAGACCAGATGTCACTCCAGAAGGAACTCCAAAGAACGCCGATGACGTCCAAAGCCTCTGTGGGCGCGTTCGAAACACCCCCCGAGACGGCGCCCAACTCACCTAATCAAACCCCGACATCCCCAACGACACGCTCCAGATTTGGGTTCCATCACAACTTGCCGGGTCTGGCGAGACGGTCGTCAATCAAGAGCCCTGCAGCAGCGGCAGAAGTCACGACCGCAGAGTCAAGGGTCAGCCAGTTCATGTATGCCGGTCAAATGGCACCCCCCGATTCATCAATAACCACTCCTCGCTCTCGCGTCCAGTCAGCTTCGTTCTCTGGAGGAGTATCTATCATCAACACGGCAGATGGTCTGGGAGGAGGACAAGGAATGCCCTTGATGGATCTCAGTCTCCACGGCGACCACTTTTCGACACCCAACGCTGTCGAGCGTTCGAATTTCAAATCCGCCCTGCTCAAACCTTCAGCAGAGATCTCGGACCCGGACTCGACACCCAAGCAACTTGGACGGTCAAAGTCGTCATCGGCTGCGCACCGGCGTGAGATGAGGCAACAGCCCATGAGTCCTACAGGGTCGGGATCAAAGGAGTCAGAGTCGTCATATCAGGACGGGGAGCAATTCTTGACAGCCCATCGTCGATTCCGAGAGTTTGGAGTACTGTCTCCACCACAAGAGAGTCCGCTCCAGGATGGTATCTCTCTAGACTTGCCATTGAGAAAAAATGAAGAGTCCATCGTTCCTTCCTCACCACCTACCAGTATTGCATGGAGCGGGAACCGCACTCGGCACTCAACTGCAACATCTCCATATCAACCATCAGCATTGTCACCAGACGGACGACCTCTCTCGCCCTCTCAGATGCTCAGTGGCTCGAGCGACGTTCTCCCAGAGCAGTCGAAGCAGGACCGACGCAAGTCTGCGATAAGCTTTGGGGGTTACTTCTCTAACCCTTCGGCGGTTGCCAACAGACGAACGAGAGATTTGACGGGGCACTCGATCTCGGGATTGGAGACTGACGCTCAAGGAGAGATTATTCATCTCCGACGGACTTCCTTTTTTGACAAGGCTTCGCCACCGACTTTGTCTTCGCTCGCCTCGATGATACAAACGAACTTGCCTTCGCTGTCGCAGAGTCTTGGGAGTGGTGGTGGTGGTGGCACGGACTCGCCCTCGATTTCTCGATCGCCTAGTAAATCTTCAGGACTCCCGCAGGACCAGAGACCTCTCCTTCAAGGACGCCCTTCACTCACAAAGAAGGGCACTACTACTACCGCGACCACAGCCACATCAGAGATCGACAGTTCAAAGGCGATAAAAATCACCCCGCGCGACCTTACCAAGAGAAAAATGACACCTCTCAAGATCACCACCCCTTTACACCTCTCAGGCGTCCAAAGCCTTCCCTCCCCCATATTCCTCCCTCCACTCAGTGCAACCATCCCACGACCTCTTGGCTCTTCAACATTCGCATTCGCGCCCCTAGACCGATACTTCTTCAACGTCGAACAAGTTCATGAATGGAACATCCCAAGCTACGGACGCGTAAAGTTCACCGACCATGCGCCCCTCGTCTTTCACGCCATCCGGGAACGGTTCCGGTACACACAAGCGGATATGGATGAGGCGTTGTCGTTGCCCATGACGGTGATGAGGACCCCCGGGAAATCGGATGCCATTTTCTTTGCGTCGCATAATCATGGGCGGTTCTTGCTCAAGACGCTTCGGGGCGCGGAGCCGGATAACTTGAAGGGGTTCTTGGGAGATTATTTGGCGCATATTCAAAAGTATCCTAATACGCTGTTACCGAGATACCTGGGGATGTATACTTTTGAGAAGGTGGCGGGGGCCAAGCTGGGAGCTGGAACGGGAGCGAGTGGAGGTGACGGAACTGGACTTTCTGGTGCCGGAGTGGGTTTTGGTGGCGACAGGGAGGGTACCGGACTAGGAGGACTAGGAGCAGGAGCAGGATCAGCGAGGAACAAAAGCGACGCGACTGCGGCTCAGCACCTCCACATGAACGGGACACTCCTCTCTGCTGGAAGAGACGACGGTCTGCCGTCCAAGGTTGTCGTCGTAGTCCTGGCCAACGTCTTTGACACTCCCGAGGTTGTCCATGAGCGATACGATTTCAAAGGTTCCAATGTCGGTCGGAGGACCCTTCCTGTCGACGGAGTCCCTTCTGTCCGTGACAGTCGGTTGATGAACCCTATCGCACCGGACTTGCAATCGCCACCACGTGCATCGATGGAGAAGGATTCAGGATGGAGTGATTTTGCGCATCGTCATGCTCACTTGCGGAACCACCACCTCGGCACGAGTGAGAGCAGATCTTCATCCATGTACTATGAGCCGAGGAGTGATCCAATTTACCCTCACGTGCAGTCTGGAGGACTTGCTGGGGGTGGCGGCGATGGTACAGCAGGGGCGACGACGGATATCAGCCATTTGACGTTGAAGGAAGTCGATTTCCAAAACAGAATCTTTACAGGCGAGACACAGCTCATCCATCTCGGATCTACTCGCAAGGCCCAGGTTCTTGCCCAGCTTGAGGAAGATACAACGCTTCTCCGCAAACATGGTTTCATGGACTACAGGTAACCCCCCCCCCCCCCCCAAAAAAAAAAAAAAAAGACGTTGACAAGTTATTATTGTTTGCATGGTCAGCATTGTTCATTTCATGATTACTAATACTGGTGGTCCACCTTTTCTTTGCAATCATATTTTCTTAGTATGCTGGTGGGTATCCGGATCATCCCAAAGCGTCCCGTCGAGCAAGAAGAGGAGGAGGAGGACGAAGAGCCACAGATCTATTCGTCACCAGATTCCAGCCGCAGAGGATCTCTTTCCTCACGAGGATCAGATGCCGACGACAGCAACCTGGATTCGGATAACGAGGGTGACCATCGCAGTGACTCCCTTCACGGCTCCTTGAACGGCAGTGAGGCCAACAACAGCAACATCAGCAGGAAATCAGAGCCCCAACGCGAGATTGAAGAAGCTCTAGACAGGATCTGGAGGTTTATTAGTTTTTCGGAGGAGCGGTTGGTGTTCTTGAAGGGGCTAGGCGAGAAGGCTCAGGAGGCTTTCCGAGACGTGTATTCGTTTGGGGAGGTTATTGTTTCTGGTGGTCAAGTAGCTTCGCCGTCTTCTGCGGCCGCCAAGTCAGATGGTATTGACGCGTCGACAGCGAATCGTGCGGCGGGTAAGTCTGGATCCAGGAAAGATTCAAAGAAGGAGAGCAAGAGCCGTGCGCCGCCACCAGAGGTCGAGCTCACAGCCGTAAAGTCGTCAAAGCACCATCACCATTCGCGGAAGCACAAGGATCGTCAGCAGCAGCAGGAGGTGAAAGAAGCCAAGCCCCGTCGGCCCTTGTTCGACGACGACGACGACAATAACGATAACGACAATCTAAACCCAGATTCGTTCCAAACAGTCCGGTACAAGCCCAGGACCGACAGCCATTCGTCCACCCGACCAAAGCTCTCCATCTTGATCGACCCTTCAGCAACAGGAACTGGAGCACCAAGAAGCAAGAGGCCTTCCTTGGATACGCCTCGACACCAGAGTATGCCAGGAGGGCTTCCGAACTTACCAAATTCTGCGCCTCTACCACCAGTTGGAGCGGCTGCAGCCTCACGGCTGTATTCTTCGCCGCCTTACCAACAAACCCAGTTCCCGCATCACCAAACCGGCACCACTTCAGACACCCACCCAGCAGGCAACATGCAGGACCCGACAATCTGGTCCCATGGAGTCCCCAGTCTGGGTCTGCCTGACGGGTATGAGGTCGTCTACTACTTTGGCCTCATTGACGTCCTCCAAAAGTACAACCTCGTCAAGTGGCTCGAGCGCAACATCAAAGGCGCCAATGTTCGTCTCCTCGGATCTGGAAACAATAACGGAGGTGGATCTTCGCCCATGACGCCAGGGCCCCCGACACCGTTGCCGTTGCCGCAGACGGTGATCCATCCTGGGCGATCGAACCCTTCGACTAGTTCTACTTCGTTCGCTTCTTCGGCGTTTTATCAGCTCTTGCCGCATGCGACTGCTTCTGAGCCATCACTGTCCTCCGTCATGGATCCAACTTCTGCTGCTGCTGCTGCTGCGCAAAGCACCGCCACCAATCCAGCACTCTCAGTCCTGCTCGAAGACCCCAGTTCAAGCCACGGATCCTCATCCTCTACCTCAACCACATCATCCTCACAAGACAACTCACGCAGCAACCGTGGCTCCTTCCTCCTGGACCCAACCTCCTCCTCCTCCTATTCCCACTCTACCATCTCAACCCCTCTCTCATCCGCTCGAGTCAGCCAAGAAGAAAGCACCCTCACATCATCCATCACCTCTCCCATTCTGATCGAAGATCCCTCAAAAGTCGCCCCACCTTTTGCCTCTCACTCCTCCTCCCCTTCTTCAGCCTCCATTCTCAACACCAGCAAGCCCAGACTCAGCACCTCAGCACCATACACAAAATCGATCGCTAACGCCGCGGCGCGGTTGAGTCAATACAGCCAGTACAGCCATTCAAGCCAACAGAGCCAACATAGCCATCAAAGCGGTCGCAGCCGCGACTCGCGTCTTTCCTTTGACATCCGTGCCTCCAACGCCTCCGAATCCATGATGCTCCCTCCAAACCATCATCTGTACTCATCCTCATCCTCTTCCCTACCATCTTCTGACGGCGGCGGAGGCAGTGGCAGCGGCGGCGGCGTTCAGATTCATATCCCGCCTGGTCAAGCTACTCAGGCAGCCCACCAGACGCAGACTCAGGCGCAACAGTCAAGACCAGCAAATTACCCTCATCAGTATCAAGCCCCACAACATGCTGAAGTCTCGGTAGAGGAACCTGGTCGGTACGCTGAGCGCCTCATCGACTTTATGCGAGGAGTACTAGTTTAGCTGTAGATATTCTTAATAACAGTAGTAATCATAATTCTTTTTTACACACATTTTTTCGTTTTCAGGAGAAGACAGAAAACTGGTGCATCGTTTAGGAAAATGATTGAACAAAAAAAAAAAGTTCGCGCTCTTGCCTTCTCAAACCTGATTCGTGCATGCTGCAACGCGTGAAGCGAAGGTGAAGGAAGAAGAAAAAAAAAAAAAAAAAAAGATCGCTCGTGGTGACTGACATGCACGGTGCTTTAGAGAGGTAATATTAAAAGCGCGCAGTGTGTGCTTGCGCGGGAAAGAAAAGGTCAAGCACGCTGCGCCCCATAAGCAGGGGGAAAAGCTAACACACTTGGGGTCCTCACAAAATCAATAATTAAAGTCTCCGGCATGGAAAAAATTCCCCTGTTCCTGAATCAGATCACATTTGATTTGCACTTTTTTGCATACCATGAGATCTTTGGTAGGTGTTTCTTTTGATTCTCTCTTTTGCTTTTTTATTATTTCTTAGTTACTAATATTTATGGTACACTTTTTTTTTTTTTTTTTTTTTTTTGGGCGTTGAGCATAGCAAAGAGGACTCGCTCCTTCCTCGGCGTCTTCTCCATCTCCCTTTCTCTCTCACTTCTACTTCTGGGCCCGCCAGATCCAGTACGACAGCGTTCGGATAATGTCTCCAACATGCTTAGATTCAATCGCGTTGTAGCCACTCTTGGGTTCTCGGCTGACAGAGTAAACCCCGACATGCGCTCCCAATGTCTCATCCTCACCATGCTCACCGCTACCATCTCCGTTCTCATCCTCGCTATCATCGCTCTCGCCGTCGTCAGCATAATCGCCGTCTGATCTGCTATCGCTTCGGCTACCGCTCTCATCCGAGTCATCATCATCGTCCGAATCCAAAGAACCTTCAATGCTGTAGACACCGTCATCAGCGTCAGACCCAGCAGACGATCGACCGTTCCTACTTCCCTTCCTCCTGCTGTTACCCTCCACCTTTCCAGGCGCCCTTCCAAGGCCACTACCGCCGCTGGTTCGTCGGGACCGACCCGGGGGCGGAGGACTCAACATCGACGACGATGCAGTGGCTCCTGCTTCTGCAACTGCGGGAGGCGTGGCTTTGATAGAACTCCAACCTGCTGCCGAGATCGAGTCGTCCTCGACGATGGTGCTCTCAGGACGAGAAGTTGTTCCGCTTACAGGGTTGAAGGTCGTCGCTGTCGAACCTTCACGGCTGCGGCTCGACTGAAGGCGGCTGGCCACCTTGCTCACTGCCAATGTTGCTGCACGGGCAATGGAGGTCATAGACGACACTCTGCTGGACGCCTCAGAGAACGAGGGGCGCACAGGCTGTGGTGCATCCTGTTGATGTTGTTGTTGCTGGTGCTGTTGGTGCTGCTGAGGCCGAGGCGATGGTGGTAGAGATGGTGAGAGCAAAAGCGCTTGTAGGTGAGAATGCGACTGCGAGTGCATCTTGGGTCTTACCGACGACGCTACAGAATCCCGTCGGCTGAATTGCGAAGAAAGATCTCCTGTCGAAGTACGCATCATGCGCTGATGACCGTCGCTGACAGACAGCTTCGAATCCGATACCGAGGCCGTCTCCGTAGTGCCCAGTGGAGCTGCCCCTGCTGTCACAGTGTTATTGACGTTGATCACAAAGTGAACGAGCAAGTCGCGGTTTTTTGGGTTGAAGATCACCAAATGGCGACGCGCCTTTCCAGATCCGACAGACCCCAGGTCATGTCTGTGACGACGCGCCTCTTGGTCCAGACCCGGTCTCAAACATGCAACCGCAGGGCCAGGCGATCCAGTCTCATCGTACTCCATGAACTCTCGTGCCAATCGCTCGTAGTAGCGTCCCAGGAATGTGAGCACATGACCCCAATCGATCCCTGGGGCAGTGACAATGGCGCGGAACTCTGGTTCCATTTCTTCCAGAGGGGTGCTGTGGAATCGCTGGCCAAGCGCCAAAAAGTCTGCAAATCCAAGCTCCGAGTTGTTATTGTTGTGGGCTGTGTTCTCGTTGCGGGTTGCCGGGCGGTGAGAGACGTAGTCGGGGGCGTCTGTTGAAAGGATAGTAGCAGGGCTGTTGATGATATGAGAGGCGCTGATGAGAGGTGTCTGAGGACCTGTCAACACCACTCCAGAACTGCCAATCTTGCCCTGCACCAACATCTCCCAGAGCGAATCTCGGTCAAAGAACTGTGCCGCCTGTTTCAACATCATGTCTAGTCGCACCTCAGCAGCACGGACAACATCCCCGAGGACTGCTCGCTCCGTGATCCGCTCCTGCAGTTCAGTGGCATCCATGAGTCGCTCGCCGCCGCTAAAGTGGTCCTGCGAGAACGTCAGGTCGGCCTGGTCAGAGTTTCGGCGCAATGATCGGATCAGCGACTGGCGTTGCGGTTCCAACGGTGGTTTGTCCTCGTCACTAACAGGTTGAGCGGGTTGAAGGTGACTGGTGCCCATTGTGTTTGGCGAGCCCTCAGGGCCATGATTCATCACGTTGGTGTTATCGTTGTCCCTCATCACCAGTAAACTACGGCTTGCGGCCAAGAGTCGGTCCCTTGCTCCAACAAGTGGTCCATGGGCATCCTCGAGCTTCTTGACCACCTCCTCCTCACGCAGAATAAGAAGGTAGTAGTGCACCGTCAGACCCATGCTATCCTGATCGCCCTCTGATATCACCAAGACATACTCCACGCCCTCATCCTCCAGAATTGTGTTCTCCTTCAAGTTGTAGCTCGACCGACTTGTAGTCATACGGCGAGACATACGCTTGGTGTTCAGGCTACTCTCATGGCTGGCATGTCGTGTATGGGGCCCAAAGGATTTCTGAGACGTTGTTGGTGCACTTGGGGACAAACCACCTCGACTGGCACCGACGCCAAAGCCCTTCAAACCCTGTTTAGGGGCCTCAGATGCTCGCTTGTGATGCTCGGGTTTCGTGCCAACACCGCCTTGACTCACAGCGCCACCAAATCCTGAGAGAAGATCGCGACCAGAGACGAAGCACGCCTTAGGACGATTCTGGTGTTGGATC
This sequence comes from Linnemannia hyalina, assembly GCA_019671135.1. Classification (NCBI taxonomy): domain Eukaryota; kingdom Fungi; phylum Mortierellomycota; class Mortierellomycetes; order Mortierellales; family Mortierellaceae; genus Linnemannia; species Linnemannia hyalina. Next base: position 1,417,850 of record JAHRHY010000006.1, read on the forward strand.
GCCTGGAATCCATATCTCTGCGGATTCTTGATCACATAGTCGAACAGATGGCCAGGAAGCTCAGTCTCGCCTGGGGCAACATTAGTTCGGTAGACTCCACGGTAGACCCGGTTCCTGGCATACGCGGCTGGACGTGAGTGGTACTGAAGGAACTGGTGCAGGACATCCATCAGATCGAATGAATACGGCAGAGAAGTCACCGGCGCAGACGAAAAGCCCATACCGTCGCTTGTGGGTGTAAGCACGGCGAGCTTGGACGACTCCATGAGGATCCTGTGGATATATCGCAGATGGAAGTCGTACACGAAGCTGTTGACGTGAATGCGATCTTTGAACCGCGCACACTGCTCCGTGAAGACCCGAAGACTCTGCTTGTTGGCCTCCGCCGTGGCAAATCCAGGTGCGGCAACCTTCACGCGACCGTAGCGTCTGTTCAGAGTGTAGAGCGTCACACACACAAACATGCCCTGAAGTCTGACCTCACACATGATTGATCCTCCTTGCAGCGACTTGAAGAGGAAGGCGGCCGGACTGGGAACCGACAACGTTTGCGAAACTGTGAACTGCGACATGAACGACAGTTCTCCTGACTGCGACGCTTCCACGGGTTTATCGAACTTGGAGTTGCCGTACATCAGCAACTGCATCCCAACCGTTGCCAGATACTTGCTATACTCCTGCATGAACGTCTCCGCCAGAGCACTGTACCACTGGGCAATCGGGTCAGTCACCGGCACATCCTTGGCTCCATCTCCTGCTCGAGGATCGATCTTTCCGGTCAATCCAGCACCTGCAAGAGTGCAGGGGTCAGCTTGAGGGAACAAAGAGGACGAAAACTCTGTAAACAAGAGCGGCGTCCTGCAAAAGTGAAGGAGTCTCGAGGAGCGCAGCATGATGGCCAGATCAGTCGTATTCATGTTCTCGTGCAGCGCGTTTGGTGATCCCTTCCTATCGCGGTATCGCCTCGACCACTTCTGGTAGACATTGTACGCATTCTGTTGGTCCTCTGCATTCTTGGTGTGGAAGGCGAACGTGTCCAAGAAGGGCTTTCCATGTCGCTGGACCTCGTCCTGGATTTGATCCTCGTCGCGGGGCGTTTCGAGGGGCTCCAGGCAGTAGTCGCGCAAGATCTGATCGACATCGAGTCCGGTCGCGACGATGCTGCCTCCTGTTGGCGAGTTCTGCTCCGATTGGGCTTGACTCTGGACCTGAACGTGAGACTGCGGCGACAATGCAGGAGGCGGGTTAGGTCGAGCTACTAGGGACAGTGTGCTCGAAGAAGCCTTGGGAAGCTCTGCTCGTCCATCGTCGTTGCCGTAGAGGCTTGTTCCGATAAGGAGGTTACGCATTCGGTTAGGGAACTGGTCTTCCACGAGGCTGGCCAAATTGACGGTATCTGATAGAACTGTTGCGGCAGACAGCGACTTTGGCGAGGTCGAAGTCTTTGCCAAGTTGGGTGTGCTTGTGTTTGATTCCGTATGTCCGGTTCGCAAGTTCGAGCTCAGATGAGGAGAGCCCTGTGGAACTGTTCGAGGCATGACCTGAATTAGGTTCGACGAGGTTGTGGAGCTGCTCTGAGCTGTTGCAGGGGCTGTGGATGGCGCTGCTGAGGTCGAGAGGATCGAAGGCACATGGTGAAACAGACCCATCTTTTGGAGCAGCACGTTGTCCAGTAGTCGCATCCTGTCCTTGTGCCACTTGACGACCTTCTCGATGCCAGAGAACATGAACTCGTGGTAGGTCTTGCCCCAATTGTAGGTGTATACTTGGAGTCCAAAGCCGTTGGCCGTAATCATGACGAAACAGTTTCGAGTGAGCATAGTCTCTTCTTGACCGCTCGTCGTGATGGCGTTGGGATACATCTTGATGTCCTCGAGCTGGCGCTTCGGGAGTTGTTGCGAAGAGTGGGTCGATGTCTTGTGGGAGTGGTGCAGACTCTGGCCTTCAGCAAGGGAGCTCCGTCGGGAGTGGGTGCGGTCGCTTCCCATACTTGTCCGTCGTCCGTAGTAGTTGGAGCTCGAGCCGTCGTTAAGGTCCTGAATACCGCCGATAATCACAAAGCGGACGTTGGTCATGTCGCCAAATGACTTTCGTGTCCCGCTCGAAGCACGGTACTCCTTGTATCTATTCGTCTCTGCCATGGACCGGATCAACAACGGCGAGAAATGAACACTCACATCTGTAAGGATCTCATCCAGCTCAAGCAAGAACGAGTCCATGATCCAAGGCGGCATGGAGTACTTCAGTGCAAGAGATTGGACAGCAGGGTTCTTCCACTGGTACGCGTTCTCCAGGACAAGGAACGAAGGGTCGATGAAGTTCTTTTGAATACGTTCTCCAATGAGCGGTTCGCCGTCAATGTCGTAGACATCGCTCCTCCTATCGCGGGCGCTGGGACAGAGACCTTGGGCAATCGAGGTCTCAATGATGTCGTCGCACAAGCTTTGACGGAAGCTCTGGCAAATGGCGTCCACCAACGCTCCAGCATTGACCGATCCCTGCGCCCAAACTTCGATCACCAGGCTGTAGGTTGAGGGCTTAAGTCCGCTGGAGTTCGGGAAAGAGTCGAAGTAGTTCCTGATGTCCTCCTTGTCGTGATCGCCCTCCTGATATCCAACCTCAAAGACTGGCTTGAGATCGCGACCGAGTACAGTCAGGCAAACACCAGCAAGTCCAATTCCCACTTGAGCCTCAATAGGGGTTTGGGAACGACCTTGGACGCTGTTGTAGAAGAACGCAAAATCCCCAATCTGCAGTTGATGGGAACGACTTCTACACGTATGAATAGTGGGTATTGAACCATGTTAATAAACGCTAATGTGAATGTGTACAGGGTCTTAATAACACATTTGATAAATGGACCCTTACCGGTCGTGGAACCTATCGCTGGATGACAGGCGTCCGTAGCGGGAATTGTAGTATCGTGTCAGAGCGTTGACTTTGTCTGCTCCAGTCAGGGGATTGAGGTACAACGACAGATTCTGCTTGAGATACATCAAGAACGCGTAAGGGGCGTTGATGAACTGCGGAATCTCAACCAGCTGCCTTGTCGGCGGGAATCGGTCCACTGGAAGAATGAAGTCAACGTCCTATATTGACAAAGGTAGAATTGCAGCTTTAGTATCTTGACCTCGTCAGCTTATTGATTTTCATACCATTCATAGCATGGAGCCTTACCGCTTGAGAGAGTTTCAGTGTCGAGTTACGGGAGAGGAACGTCGAAACGACAGAAAGTACAACCGAGTTGTAGAACTTGTTCTCGAGAAGAGAGAACAGGTCAACGGTCACTTGTTTGCCTGGCGGTTCCACTCCGTAGACCTCAATCACCAGCTCCCTAGTGTCAGTCTTGATGGCTGGAGGAGCTGGGGTTCTTGAGCCCGGCGAGGCAGTGGGCGATGGACGAGGACTGTTGACATGAGACCCGGAGTCATCGAGGGTCTGATTGGACGATGATACAATTGTCGAAGAGTCATCTACCTTGCCGACAGCCAAATGGGAGCCCTTGGACTCGTCTGCGCCAAGGCTTGCGTCCTGCTCCGGGTGTGCTTGAACCTCCACCTCATTCAGCCTCAAAAACACGACAATCTTCTTGGTGTCATCATGGTCATCTTGGCTCTCCACCACGAAAAAGTTCTTGCGGTTCTGAACTGCGAAGGGATACAGAACCAAATGCGCAACGCTCTTTGTAGCTTGGCCAGGCTTGACACGCCAATGCAGTGGCCAAGCGACACGGTAGACCAAAGGACAGGCAAATTCACCAGGGTTGAATTTCCGCGGAGAAAGTCCATCGTCTCTGGGACGCGACCCGCCTGTGACAAGCACGTCATGATCATCGTCGTCATCCTGAGACACCATATCAGAGTCGGAGCCAGACTCTGAATCTGCATTGGGGTCGGCGCTGTCGTTGGGCACGAGGTACTTGCTGCAGTTCCTGGTTTCATTCAATGACTGAAGCAATGTCAGCTGGTTGACCTTGACACAAAGCTCGTCGACTGCCTTTCGGACCCGGCTCAGGATTGTGTTGCACGCTTCCTCCGAGAGAGACTTGGAGAAGAAGTAGACCTGGACATAGGTATCATTGGGCACCAAAATCAACCAAAACTCGCGCTTCCTACTCGACGCGCCTCCGTTGCCATGGCTCTTTCGGTTAGATGATGACTCGTGAGCCGGCTTGGGTGTCGGTAGTATCACGATCCCTAGGCCATGGCACAGGTCGTCCGATGCTGGAAGGGTAGAGTCTTTCTTTAAGCTGCTAGAAAGCGAAGGCAAATCCTCAATTTGTCCATCCTGATTGACCTCAGAGTCAGGATCCTCCGATTGAACCACCCCCTGACCCTCAGAACCGTCAGAACCAGTCATCTCATCGGCGCCCTCCGTCAAGTAAAAGTACGACCCGACTTGATAGAGCTCGTATGGGTGCATGTCGGCTCTCGCAAGTTCCTGCATGAAAATCTCGTGTCCGCGTCTCTTCTTGACGAACGTCAGCGGCAGGGTCATCGCTGTAGGGAATGTCACAAAGTTGCTCTTGGTCTTCAACTGCGTCTCAACAAGATCCAGCATGTCGACTGTGACAGGGGTCATGTTCAGCAAGCCATGCATGATCTCCTCCTTGACCAGCCACTCCAACCTCGCCTCTGCATCCGCGATAGCCTCCACCTGCGTGGCGTCCAGAGACGGGAAAATGTGTTGGAGAGCCCGAGGTCCGGTAACCGGGTTGTTGTCGATGCTGATCTTGGATTCCGAGTCGATAGTTTTCAGAGTAGGTCCAGCGTAATCCTCCGCCATTGGCAAGGTCGAAATGACAAGGTGAAGAATTGCCACAGTGCCGTCAGCAGAGTCGACAGGCCGCGAGTCAAAGCCGATGCTTGAGGGAGCATAGTCGCTTGGGCGGGCGCCATTGTCCTGGTAGACGTACGACACCGGAATGTCCGAGACTGGGAAAGTCACCGATGACTTCAGGTTGGCGTACTCCAAGTCAGCAGGCTGCGTCAGAGGTTTTTGGAAAGAACACTCCAGATGCAGGAACATGGGCCGCTCAGCATACTCAATGACTTCTCCAAGAGCGTCCTCCATATCAGCGTCGATCGATCCAGCTCTTGAGACACTGGGGGATCTCTTCCTGGTCTTGGGCTTGACCAGTTTGGGTCCGGCCCTCCTCACTGCAGGTCGGTAGAAATACATCCTGTCGGATCCTGTTCCTGGTGCCAGTTCGAAGGAGTGCTTGAGGACATCCAAAAAGCGTGCCTTCAGCTCTGGAGAGTCATCCCTAGTGTTACAGGTGTCATGATAGTATTAGTATACAAGCTCAGCCAGTAACAATCGTTAATATGACTAGCCATAGCCGACTCTACATATTAATATACCTCAGTACTCCGAGGCGTCGTCCTTGTTCCAGAGTGTTGATGAAACCTGTGATGTTGATGTCGACAGTGTTCTTGGTGCAAATCTGGCTGGCCTTCTTCAAGTCCGCGTGGTCGATAGGATGTCCCTCGAGCAGAGATGTGTAGATGGCTTTTGCAAAGCTGTGGGAGTAAGCCTGGCTGATGGATCGAATCAGTTGCATGGTCGACTCTTGAACTCTGGCCTTTCCTTGATCCTCATTCACCACCGGTTGAAGTAGCAGCGGCGTCTGAGAAACTAAAGGCCCTAGAGACACCGGATGGAGTTCAAAGAGGGCCTGGCTCTGGTCGAGGGTATTGGCATTGTATTCCGACACGTCTGCCAATGGCTTGCTCCGGAGACATTCAAACATGAGACAGCTCAAAAATTCACGGCGGGCATGTTCCGAACGAGCCTCATTCTCCCTAGGCGCCAAAGATCGCAGCTTCGTCAGGTGTGAAATGACGGATCCGAGTTTTGGTACGATGATGAGTCGGAAGAACTTGGCATTGACGCTCTTGACGAAGCAGCGGATATCCTGGAAAGAGTTGGCGCAGTGGAAGGTCATCAGTGCCTGCCGGACCTCAGCGTTGCGTTTTATCGACGTCTTGATGTCCAAGAAGAACTCGTTGCAAGCATCGTCCTCTCCTCCCGCCATAATCTCGCCGTCCGCCAGCTGGGAGAGTGACTTCTCCATGAACAAATGCAGAATCGCCAAGTCCCTGTCCGTGCAGCAGAGCTCCCGAAGCTGATCCTTGTACTCGAGAACCAACTCGTTCTCGCTCGATGGCGCCGACTCCGCATCCAACAGTGACTGGCTCAAACTCGTCGTACTCGCGTTCGCATTCCTCGTCAAATAGAGCTCTCGGTGTCCACTCCCTGCCACCTGTAAGGTTGTCGGGGCAATTTCAGGTCCAGTCGAAACACCAAGACCCAAGGTGTGGAGACACTTCCTATGAGAAACGCCTTCCTTCTCGTGCTCGTCTCCTGTTGTACAGCATCTCTGCGGAGCCTCAAAGGACAGAGTGACAAGTCGCTGTTGGCGTAGGAGGGTCGCGGGGTCAAAGAGCCAAGGATACATAAAGTCGCGGTCTTGTGGTTGCGGTTGCACCTCTGGCCTGAGGCGGAGCCGTCCGATAGTGTGAATGGCCTCGTAGGTTGCCAGGCGTGAAAGAATGAACCGATCGACAGCGATAATCTCTGCCTTCAACTTTTCGAATAAGCTGTAACGGTTAGCATCGACGGTAGGTTCCATCCAGAGTTCGGTAACGAGCTCTCCTGAGACGGGGCTTCTGAAGATAAGGTACTGGACTGTCCTGGTGCCGCTGATAAGAGACCCTTCCAACTGGGGCAGCTCGACCTCTTTGTAGAACACCACTCGGTTTGGAAGGCACGATGCCAGGTAGAACCCCTCGCCCATGCGCTGTGCGCACAAATACTGGAACGCTAGATCCTGACTGGCCATGTAACTGTTCTCGGCAAGGTAGACCGAGTCCCGTACTTGATCCTTCCATCCCCAGTGCTTATGGACAAGGTAGGACCGCATCACCGATTCCTTTCCAATGGGCTCGGAGACGTGGGTATGAAAGTCAGTAAGGTTGGTCTCGGGCTTGCGACTCAGTGGTGCTTCGTAAATCACATGTCGCATCAACAGTCGATACATGGGCCGTTTGCATTGAAGAACGCGGGCTTGAACGACCTCGGATTCGGTCTTGGAGCTCGTCCCGGGATTCTGCTTAGCCTGGAAGTTGTAGATGTTGGTCTTGAGATCCTTGGCTATCGTTTGTCGTTGGGAGAGCGAGACGCCAAAGAATCGAAGCTGAACTCGTAAAATGGCGACGTTGGGTTCCGTAAAGAGTCGCAGTTCGCAGAACCGAGCACTTGTCGTCGTGGTGGGTCCAGACTCCGGAGACTGGTATGTCTGGACAAAGACGTCTCCGACAATAAATGATGCCCAATTGCTCTTGATGTATTCCTGGATTCCTTGGACAGTCGTCTCGAGTCCCTCGCTGTACTTGACGAGAGAGTTCTTGGTATCCATAGATGTGGGTAGGAAGGCTGGGGGTGGGACGACCAACATGGCTTCAAACTCGTGTTCGTTGTACCAGCCTCGACTGTACTGATAATCGGCGTCCTTGGCCAACCCAGACCACTGTTCCGAGAGTCGCGATAAGTACGCCGTAAGCTCCTCCTTGTCTCGCTCCGCACCGGTAGTTCCTATCGTGTTGGTCGTCTTGGTGCGCTCTTTGATTTTCGCACGCTGCGTCCATAGTGCTTGGTTGGCGGAGGCGTGAGAGTTGTTCAGTCCTCGCAATGCCACGTCCGAATCGCTGAGGCCCACAATGTACCGATGAATCCTGAACACCTTGGCGTAGACCGAATGGCTGGCGTTGACGGGCGCATGCTGAGAGTTCAAAAAGTGGATGGCGAAGGCTTGGTAGGCGATAATGTCAATCTCGACCATGGGTGACTCAAATCGACTGAAATAGCTGTGGCTGTTGTCGCCCGACACTTGTCCCTTCAGTCGGTACTGCACGGTGACGTTTGGAAGCCAGGCAAGAGTCATTGTGATCATGTAACGCTCTGAGGAGCCCCGATCCCGATCCGGTCCTATGGAGACGCCCTTGATCCTGAAGCCTTGTCTGATTCGAGCAGCCACCAGCAGCTCGACGGGTATATTGAGATGGTAGTCTTTGCAAGCCGTCTGCATCATCTTGATTGGTTCCGGAATGCTCTTGGGGTCCCAGGGAAAATTGGCAAGGGAGTATCCTGGTGAGTCGTCCTTGTCCTCGAAATCATCGAGTCCTGGTCGAGGCTTCAGCAGACAGAGCTCCCGGATCAAAAACGCGCGGTGATACATATTCGGCGCCATTCTCCCTGTGGGCGGGTTCTGGCTAGCCTTGATTGCGTCCGTCGAGATGCAATCCTGAGAGTACATAAACTTGCCAAGTGTCGCGTCGGTCACGAATCGTAGGGCCTCTGTGTCCTGGATAAATCCCCAGTTGCAGCTTGGAATGGCGTCGTCCCGGTTTCCAAGCTGGATGATGGAGCAGGATACATCTAATTCCATCAGTCGCCGCAGAACGGTGCTCCCGTGGAGTAAGTTTGACTTTACAACACCATCTGTCACGACCACCAGTGACGGGGATGCTGACGTCGGCATCAAGCTCAGCGCAAACAGACCAGCCGTCAGCGTGTACGACAAATTGGCGCCCGACAATCCGACACCCCAAGATTTCCGTTGAGTGATGTCGTCCTCGAGATCCAGCTCTGTGTTGACATCATCGACAGCCTCCTCCACCGCCAGCGAGTATCCCAGGGTCTCTCGCGTTCGCCGAAGCTCACCTCGGAATCGAGAAAGTTTTGCCTGAAATTTGGCAAGCTGTATCCTGAGAACCTTGAGCACACTGTGAATGTTGGATTCCGTCAGAACGACATCCTGCAGCAGCACCTTCATTGTGGGAAAGTTGGCGAGAATCTCTCCTGTGTGCAAGTTACTGGCAAATTGAGAACACTCGGCAATGACCGTGATGTGGATCTCGGACTATGGAAGGACAGGATTGTTCAATTAGAATCTGAGGAATTGCATCCAATGACAATCATAATTTGGCATCTTAAGAATTGTCTTACCTGGACAAAGTCCTGCTTCATTCCCGGACACGAAAACCGCTCTGAAAGCCCCGTCAAACACTTTGTAAGTCTATAAAGTCGATGAAGGAACGGTGTTAATTGTCAGTTCCAAATATTAAAACATATCCATGCCGTTGTAGAAAGACGTTGCACCTACGTGTCCATGACTTGGCCCATGACGATCTTTGTTCCCCCGGAATCCACAGTGAGGACCGAGGAGCTGACGTCGACCATGAATACAGAGCGATACTTCTTGTTGATGTAGAAGACGCGGGTCTGAGGCACAAATCGCATCGTCTCGAGTGGGTGTTGCTGTGTCGTATCCGTCCACGGAAGATGCTTGTCCGATGAGCCATACAGTACAGAGAGATTCTACCGTGCATACCAATTGACGAATGTCAGATTAGGATCAAACATTTGAGGTGCCATTGACTCTTGCTGTGAATACGAGGAAAGACGTTGTACCTCTGAGTCTAGGGATGTGACAGAGGAGAAGAGGTTCCTCAGGAGGGCCTCTTCGAGGTCGGACCTCGACAGCATTTCCTGATCCTCAATAGCGACGGCTATGCTCCTAGCATCTTCAGTAAGCGGCGTTGGAAGTTTCACTGGCGTTTTGAGGATGGAGGTGCTTCGCTGTTGTTCTGGCGGGCCATTGGCATTTAGGGGAGGTTGGGCGCCGGGTTTCTTGGGTGAGGTTGCTTTGGCTGAGGATCCTTTGGGCGATGTTGCCCTGGGGGAGAGTGACGGTGTAGAAGATGACGACGACGAGGCGGATGAAGAGTAGGAGGTGGCGAATGATTTGAATGGGAAGTTGGGTTGGGTCGCGTTGCTCAGGCTTCGATTCGGCCTTGGGCCTGCTTCTTGAATGACATGTGTGGGTTGGGTGGGAGTAGGGGTTTGTTCCTCTATGGCGTTGGCCGAGTCGTCTGACGAGTCCTCTTGAAAGTAGTAGCTATTGCAATCACACACAAGTACAAGAAGCAAGGTTCCGTGTCAGTCCAGGCGGGAGTATTGATGAGGTTACTGTTATTATTTGCTGAGTGTCTATTCTTTGCTTGTCGTTGTCTACGTGTATTATTGACTCGTTGTCCTCACCTTGCCATGTGTGCCTTATGATCCCATAGAATGGTCTGTCGATGGTTCGGGCGAGGCGGTAGTGAGTGTGAGAAGAAGAGTGGGTGAGTAAAGGCCAGAGGGCGCGCGCCGTTGAGGTTGAGGATGGATGCTTCAGGAAACAGTCACTCGTAATTTTTTTTTTATTTTCAATGTGTGGTCTCTATGCCCTGCCGTGGGTGTCATAAGCTTTTCGCTTTTTCACTACGGTTCGTGTGAAGGAAATCGGTGGCGGGGTAGAGGACGCGCGTGTTAGTAAAACAGTAATATAACGCACAATCGAACAGCGAAACCCCCCCCCCCCCCCAATATCAATCCATTACGGAGGTTGTTTATTCCTTACCATCGCGAAGAACACTGTAGGCGGCGGTGATCTCCTGAAACTTTTTCTTGCCTTTGGCCTTATCCTCTGGAGTTGAGAATCTGTCCGGATCTATCCAATTGAAGCACAATACAAACCTATTTAGTTCGAGTAATAAGGTGGTATCGACACGCCAAGTAACAAATCTCCAAGAGTAGCTCAATTTACGCCATTTCATGGCCAGTCCTCTGAAAGCAGACTGAATCTCCTGGACGGAGGCATCCTTCGGGACACCAAGGACTGCATAGTAACCCATGGGGTCTCTAGAAGGACCTCTTTGCTCAGAAGACTGAGATGAACGCGAGCCATATGAAGATTGCTGCTGGTATTGTTGGTTCTCGCTCCAGTCCTGTCGTCGCTGCTCTTCTTCAAACCTATCATTGATGTCGACATTGAGCAACAGGTTAGTGAAACATATTGTACCTGAGCTTGATGCATTGCTGTCGAACTGGTCTTACCTGTCGTATGCCTTAGTCCAATCCGCGTCCCAAGATGTCGATGATGCTTCTGGTTCATGTCCGTCCATTTCCCTACAGGTGTGCCGAACAAGTAACCATGCTATTAAAAGGTGTGCCTGACCATGAAAAATAAGCCTTCCAAACAGAGCCATTTTTCTGAGCAATACCTTTGACGCCACCAGTCTCTGATGCGGTAATCCATTATGGGGTAGTAGAGGACAGACCATGCCACAATAAATGTAGGAGCGACCACTCCCAGCCAAAAACCGCTAGTCATTGTCATTCCAAAGCGCGAGGTTCCCAGCAGCAAAAGTCCTGTCGCAGCGGCGACGGCTGTCACGGCACTCACGCGTTGCCAAGAGTAGAACCGTAGGCCTCCGACCAGTCCTGCAGCGTCATGCGCCTGTACAAATGTTCGAAAAGTCCTGTCCAGATGGCGAATCGAGAATACATACACAGGCATGTACACAGGTGCCAGCACAAGCTGGTTATACTCAAAGTCCATTGACATAATCCTGGCACGATCGCACTTGTATGCTTCCACTAGCCACTGTTCTGCAGTTCGGACTTCGTTCTCCTCGATTGCTGTTTTGATGAATTTGAGGGCGATGATGGGTTTCATGGTGAAAGGATCCAGTCCACGGTTTCGTAGTCCTCGCTTTTGGTCCTCTAGATCCGTCGATTCCATGTCTTGTGGGGTAAGGGTCTTGGCAGAAAGAATGCTGGAACTGCTCCTAATCTGATTCACAAATCCACGGCGATACTTGTATGAGGCATAGACCTGGAGTTCGGGAAGGGTGCTTGGGTAGGTGTTTGAGAATTCGTGGCGGGTCTGGACCGATCTCCAGGTTGTCTCCCAGGACGATTCGTTCTGCTTGGTGACTTTGTTGTAGCGCGTGACAACACGATCCCACCCAACTAATTGATATGAGAAAGAAGAAGCGGAGATGAATTGACTTCTTGCATGATTCTGTGGCTGTCATTGGTGCAACAAACACACACATACACGACTCACTCACTCACCCTGGGCATTGATGATCTTGGATCGGACGGATCCACTGGCGGCCCAGAAGGGGAGATAGAGAGCCTCGATCTTGTTGACCTGATTGATCTTGGCAGAGAAGAAACTATGTCCGTGATAATTCCCAAAGACCTTTAATCGCCGATTAGAACACTTCCATCAGCAAAACCAATAACCAATAATGCGCCAATCACCTCTTTTCAAAATTCAAGATATGTTGGCTTACCTCTTCTGCCTGGGCTGCGTTCATCCTGAAGGAAACAAGCCGAAGTTTCTCCTTAGCAGGGCCTTCTGACTGGCTGCCGCTCTTCTTGTCGCGATATCCATATTCCGATGACCGCCTGCTGCTTGTGGTAAACCTCCGGGTAGGGGCAGCATTCAAGCTGTGGCTGTCAGATGGGAGCCGGGCTGGACGTAGGACTATCTGTCTTGCGGTGACTGTTAAAATAAAGTGTAGAGGAGGTGATTGATCAGTTTGGTCTGTCTCCAGAATGCGTGCCATAACTGGCCTCGATCGATCACTCTCTCACTCTCTGATATCTGTGGCTGTGGGCCCAAAGCTAGAAACACCAATGCGACTCAGAAAGGTGTCTCGTTCGCTTTCTTGAATCTATCGTTTTGCGCTCTCGTTCTTTGCTCTTTTTTTCCCATGCAACCTCCTGTACTATCGTTCTCACCAGCCTATTTGTTGATAAGAATTGGTTCGCATCGTTGAGTGGCAGAGTGCAGCTGGGGTAGTTTACATGAGAGCGACGCCCATTCGAAGACGCTCTTGATGGTCCTTGCGGTACCACAAAGAGCCATGTACGTGTGTTTGCGAAACGAGTCGACCTTGAAAAGTAGCGGAAGTGTGGTGATGTAGAAATGAAGGAATAAAAGTGCGAAAAGGGGAATGAGGAAACATAAAAAGCCATGGCACCATGACGTCACATTCTTCACAGTTCGGACACCGGAGTGACCAGCGCAAGAGGATAGATATATGAGAGCTACATACCGGCGGATTGTAGAGGCAATTGAGGGGTTGCGTAGGTCAGGATGGCTCGAGCTCGCGAAAGAGATGAAGATATGAACACCAAAAGAGACGAGATGAAAAAGATGGGGAGAAATGTTATATATGAATGGCGTGTGACAGGGAAGGAAGAAAAGATAAAAAAGAAAGTTGGGAGGAGGGTTCTTTGTATGTTTTCGATGGATATCTGAATCGAACCAACCAAATATGAGAGCATGGGATAGCATGTCGAGGACCTGCATGGGGTCGTGTGGTCGTGTGGTTGAGAGAACGACGAGATAAAGAGAAAGAGCGCATAGACGTTGGTACGGAGAGAAGAGTAACAGCATTGGTAGGAGCAAGAGACAAAAAAAAAGCAAGAGCTTACTTTAACATGGACGACTGTCGTTCTGTTCGCAGTCAGCTCAAGCCGGCAGAGAGAACAGACCGCACATAAAGCGTTGTAAGACCTCTTAAAAGAAGAGGGAAACGAGTCATTTTTTTCACGTTTTTAGGTTCTCTCTTTTCACTCACTCACTTCCTCACCTTTTTTTTTTTTTTTCTTCTTTTTCTTTTTCATTACTTCTCCTTTCTCCTTCCTTTCAGAATCCCATGCCTCGATCATCCTCACGACTTGGACGACAACACCTCGACCCGCCTTGCCTGTCGCTCATTTGAACCCGCTGCCATATATTCAACCCAAACACAACACCCTGCCTCCATACTATTTCTTTTTCTTCTTCTTGACAAGCGCTAATCAACTCGCCACCACCCCCACAACAACAACAAACAACAACAACAGGAAAAAAAAATAGTGGGATAATCAACCAAGAACAACAACATCCATCGCCATGCATCTACAGCCAGGCTCAAACCATGTCTCGCCGTCACCAGAACCAACAGTGTCTTCACAACCGGCGCAGCCTGCAGGAGTGATCCTCGTCCCGGAGTACTTTCACCAGGCCGATATGAACCATCTCACCATCATGATTGGTATGTGACAGCGGACAAAAAAGGAGTAGCAACAGCCTGCACCTTTGAAATGACTCTCCAACAGGCAAGAGGACGCCAGAGAACAAAAGCAGACGGGATCACACTTCGACTTGATGGATTGTACTAGAGATCCATACTGGATGAGAGCTGACTGAGATTCTCCGTTTTTTTTCCTTTTCTTTTCTCTCACCATGTACTTCCTTTGGTCGTGGCACCTACTTTACCCACGCTAGCGGACATGCTCTGTCGACTCACGGCCCACAATGACCAAATACCCCTCACCTCCGCCAATCTGACCCGCTTTCACTCACGGGCGCCACCACAAATATCGGTCTACGACTACCTTCGGAGAATTGTCAAATACACTTCACTGGAACGAGCCTGCCTGCTCGTCATTCTAATATACATCGACCGAGTGTGCGAAAGGGTCAGGACGTTCACCATATCTTCGCTCACAGTACACCGCTTCATCATTGCGTCAGTCACTCTCGCGGCGAAGGCCGTCTGCGACTCTTATTGCACCAACTCTCACTATGCCAAGGTTGGAGGTTTGAGCACACAGGAGCTAAACAGTCTGGAGGTCGAGTTTTTGGGATTGATCGAGTGGCGAGTCGCTGTCGAGGGAACCATGATGCAGCGATACTATGTCAACCTGGTAAGGCAGCACTCACAGTTCGAGATCGCAGAGTCAGCCCACCCTCACCACCAGCACTCTGCATCGGACTCTCAGAACGACGAGGATGAGAACATGAACAGTAGTTCAGACGGTTCAGAGAACGAGCCAGGCCAGAGCGAAGGCTCCGTTGTCGCAGAGACCGACTATGTAGAAGGACTACGAGATCAATGGGTGCCCATGGGAGAATAGAACATAGTAAAATAATAATCGTAATCTTTGAAAGATATGGTACAGATGTCGTTTTTATTATTTCCAATGCAATGTATCGCCCTTGACTTTGGGTGAACTTCTCCTTGTCTTCAACGAGCGCTTATCGCTTCAAATCCACACTGCGCTCCAAGGCTAATGACACATGATAGAAAGTCATATAGAAAAAAAAAGGCGGTCAATAAACAGATCCGTCTTGGATATTCCAGAATCCAAACAAGTCGAGTTACTCCACAACAACGGCGTTAAAGCAGAAATTCCACTTACGATTATAGTGCAACAGCTTCTCGATCAAATCAACGTGTGTCAAGACCATACGGCGGCAACAATATCTCTTGAGTCCAAGGGCGTCAAGGGCATCACTAAAAAACAATGAAAAGAAGGTAAACAAACACGGTGAGTGACTTGTCTAGAATTCAAGTCCATGCATATGTCTACCCTCCTGTGAGAAAAATGCCGCGTGGTTCCATAGGTTGAGCCCGCTGCAGTCCTGCGCCGTAGCAAGATCGTTATTCGTTTTAGCAAACGCTTGGTATGTTTTGCATTTGATTGACCGTGGTGGTGGTGGTGGTGGCGGGGCTGAATTGTCGAAGAGGAAGGTGAAATCCTGGAGGCTAAAAAACGAAAAGAAAAGGGAGACTCACCCTTCGCTGTAGTCGGACTGCAAGAGGGACAGGTAGTGGTCCCATTTGTTTCCGATGACCTTTCCGCAGGAGAAACAACGAACAGGGATGATCATTTTGTTGAGTGTATGTGTCGGTGGTTTGTTGATGGTTGTGAACAAGGAAACAAAAAAAAGCTGAGCAGCATCTGTTCACTGATAAACACAAAAAAAAAAATGGCTTGCGTGACCGCCAAGTGTACTCTCCGCCGAGCCAAGCCACTGACTCCAGCCAGACATGTCAGCTTTGGAATTGGAAACCTGCCCGCCATCTCTCTCGCCTCACCACAATTCCACTTTACTTTCCGCTCACTTTCCCGACACTCGCGACATTTCCTCATGAGCACCAAACCAGCACCTTCAAAGCGCTCAGCAAGAGCAAAGGGCCCCAGTAGGGGGCAGGCAAAGTTCAAGATTGTTGTTCGTCGGCTTCCAGCCAACCTTCCAGAACACGTCTTCATGGACTCCATCAAGGGCCTTGTGCCCGACTCAGCCCTCGACAGACCAACAACCTGGGTTGCAGGAAAAGTCAGCAAAAAGTATGTTCGCATGGGCATGAAGACAGCCATCGAGGGGTGTTTTGTTGTTATCAAGGTACCTTACTTTATACACTCACACTGGTCCACCATTGCCACTTTCATAGTCCTGTGAAAGCAAACACCTTCGCGCGTGCCTACATTTACTTCAAGAACGAGAAGCTCGCGCTCGAGTTCCAAAAGGCTTACCACGGACACACCTTTGTGGATCGACATGGAAACGAAGGCAAGGCTCATGTCGAGTTTGCTCCCTTTCAAAAGATACCCCGCGAGCAGCGCAAGGCGGACACCAAGCAAGGAACCATCGAAGAAGGTACGATATTCAAACAATGCCGCAGTCATTTCGAATCTGGCTGTGCCTTGACCCCATGTTCTAAACCCCGTACGACAATTTTTTGTGTGGTTAGATCCGGATTACATTGCATTCCTCCAGTCTTTGACGGCGGACCCAACCGATGCCGAGAAGGAAATGAAGCTTTCAGGAACCGAACAGCGTGAGTTCTGGCAGAACTTCCCATCGCCTTATCATATAATGGCAAAACTACGGAATGATGTTAATCGTTCTGTTTCACGATACTTGTATAGTGTTGAAGGAGAGCGCCATCAACCCAAAGTCAACACCTCTATTGGAAGCATTGAGGGCACAGAAGGCTGCTGCACAGGCCAAGGCTCAGGCTGCCAAGCTGGCTGCCCGTCAGGCGAGACAAGCAGGGAAAGCAGGAATATCCAATGCCGGCAAAGTCCAGATCACCATTCTCGCCAACAGGAACGCGAAAGATGCCGCAAACAAGGCAGGAACTTCTGCATCCACAAACTCGGCTGCATCGATAAACAAGTCTCAGACTCCACAGGGCAAGAAGGCAGCACAAGCACCCGAACCCGAGACTACACAGGGAGCAAAACCAAAACGGGAGAGGAAGCGCCGAGACAGAGCAAGCAAGCGGGCAGGAAATGAAGCAGCTTTGACAGGCAATGCCAGCCAACAACAAGGAGACTCCGCCCCACCCCAGATCACACTGTTGAAGCCCAAGAACGCTCAAGGGTCTCAATCCTCCAACGTGGCGACTCAGGGTTCAGGACAGCAGGAGGCGCGTCCGCAATCTGCCCAAAACCAGCCTAACCAAGGAGGATCCAACTCTGGTGGCCGTCGGGGACAGCAAAATCAAGGAAACAATAATCAAGGCAACAGCAGCAATATCACCACCAGCAATAACACCAGCACAGCACAGACTGGAAATACAGGTTCTGGGGGCAGCGCCAAGAAGGATCCTGCTCAGCCCGCCAATGCAGAGGGAGGTCAGGGTCGTTCGGGGCGCTCACGCCGGAATCGAGGCGACCGTGCGAAGCAAGATCCCAAAGCAGGTGGAGACAATGCGACCGGAGGCAACCCCAGCAGCAACGCCAACTCTAACCCCACCCCCAACACAAACAGCAATAACAATACGAATAGCGGATCCAATACTGGAAACAAACCGGAGGGTCAGAGTGGTGGAGGACGCTCGGGTCGTAATCGACGCGGCCGTGGCGGTGCTCAGGAGAACTCGACTACACCTGCTGCACAATCGTAGGCGCCAACCCTCAAATCGTCTCGATCGGGTGGTGGCATTGGCTGAAGGAGAAGTTCGCGATCCGACCATGACTTCTGCAGATATCATCTTTTGCCGCGGCGCGATTCTAATCCGCCAATTGCTGTACCTATTGCGTTGCGCTTTAATTGCGAGATGGTGTCCCCCACAACAAATAAACAGAAGAAAGGGAAAAAAAAACCGGTTGAACGCTTGATCGAGCTATGGTTTGTGAAGAAGCTCGGGAAACCTCGAAACGGCAGGATGCGCAGGCACTATTTCGTAGAAAAGAATGAGTGACTGCGTGCCTGTGACTTGAATCGCCGTTCTTCGTAAGGGAATGCTCACCTCCCTTGCTCCCCTCCCCTTGTCGCTTATTTCTTTATCTCTTTACATTCCTTCACTTCCTTTCTCTTTCTCACTTCACACATCCACTTTCACCACTCTCTTTCTCATACCCCTCACCCCTCATTCTCCTTTCGACTCACATACTCTGCGCTAACCTTCACCTCGAACCCTGCTCACTCATTGCTGTACTCAACTCTCCTCCTCCTTCGTCAACCACCAGGAGCCAGACACCAGCGAAGCGCCTAAAACGCAATGACCCTGTCTCGCCTTACGATCGCTTCATTGCGTCGAGGATCCCTCACCCCCTCCCTGCAAGCCGATTCGGTTGCAAATCGCCTCCAAAAAGCAACCATAACTCTTACCCAACAACGCCTCGGCTCAACATTCACCCAACCCTTGTTGTTATCGTCCAACGCGAAATATGCGACAACGCGTCATACCAGGCAAACTCGTCATTCCTCGGCCTTGGCACGGATATCTCCTCCACCCGGCTGGCGACACTATGTCATACCCGCTGTAGTGACACAGGGTGGTCTGGCCCTCTTTGGCCCCGGTATCCTTCTGGAGGCCAGAGACCTCCCCGTACAGCACCAACGCGCAAAGCCCGCTCACCCTATCCCCTACGTCAAGACAGAGATTATTAAGGAAGCTGCTCAGGATCCATCCTTTTGGCGTCAATTAAGGCACCAACTCGAGGATCTGTGGGAGGATTATGTTGTGCATCCTGTCCTTACTATCTGGCGATTTGGAGTCCTCGCTCTTATATTTCTGCCGCTTATCGTCACGGTCCCCGCAGTCTTTATTGGAGAGAGGAACAAGGAATTGAGTGACGAGCGGTCAGGGACTCTGTGGTGGTACAGTCTCTTGGTCAAGCACATGGAACTGGCAGGCCCTACGTTCATTAAGGTGATTTATTGTCCTCATAATGTGTCTGATTTTGGACCCCCGCCGCAAACAGTTGAACTGGGTACGACATAAATGGTCATTTCTAAACCAGATTTTCTCCAATTACATGCACAACATAGTTATCGCAATGGGCCGCGTCAAGGACCGACATCTTCCCCACGCAACTCTGCATCATGCTGTCAAAGCTGCACAATCAAGTCGATCCTCACTCGATAGAACATACCCGGCGCACGATCGAGGCGGCATTCGGGGGTCGCAAACTGGAGGAAATCTTTGACGAGTTCATCGAGACCCCTTTAGGTATTGGCGCTATTGCACAGGTGTATCGCGGACGGCTTAAGCCCGGCATCGCTCTGCATTTCGAACCCGAAGAGGACACTGAGAGCAAGGACAGTGGATCGGTCATGCATAAGCTCAGCAGTGTCACCAAAACACCAGACCCCAATAAGCCC
Source organism: Linnemannia hyalina (assembly GCA_019671135.1). Classification (NCBI taxonomy): domain Eukaryota; kingdom Fungi; phylum Mortierellomycota; class Mortierellomycetes; order Mortierellales; family Mortierellaceae; genus Linnemannia; species Linnemannia hyalina. The sequence continues at coordinate 1,437,144 of JAHRHY010000006.1, forward strand.
AAAAAACTCAAGACAGAGGTCGCCATCAAAGTCCTTCACCCAAAAGTTGCGCGGACAGTAGAGAGGGACTTGGCGATCATGAGGTTCTTTGCCAATATCATCCATCATATACCAACAATGAGATGGATCGCACTCCCGGACCAGGTGGCCATGTTTGGCGAGATGATGCAGGAGCAGCTGGATCTCCGAATTGAGGCCAAGAACTTGGAGATCTTTCAGCACAACTTCCGCGAGCGGTACACGGTGACCTTCCCAACAGCGCTGAAGCAGTTTGCGACCAGGGAGATGCTGATTGAGGAATTTGTCGACGCATTGCCTCTGAAGACCATTCTTCAAAAAGGTGCTGGACCTTTCGCCTCCAAGATTGCGGATATTGGTCTCGATGGCTTCCTGGTAAGGACAATGAGCAGCTAATTTCGTTTCATGGTCATGTTAAAGAGAAGTATGTTCTGACACGCGCTTCAAAAAAACCCCCGGAATAGAGAATGTTGATTTTTGACAATTTCGTGCATGCAGACTTGCATCCAGGCAACATTTTCGTACGCTTCTACAACCCCTCGGCCAACAACTTGTTCAAGCAGATCCTGTCGAGGCTGAAGGGCGAGGAACAAAACACGATCTCCAGTACTGACGAGGCTACCATGCGACTGAGAGCAGTTCCTGAAGGCGACCTTGATGCATGGATGCGCGAGCTTGAGTGTCTCTACAACGAGGGATTTCGGCCACAAGTGGTCTTTATCGACGCAGGACTGATCTCGGAACTCTCGGACAAGAACCGACACGACTTTTTGGATCTCTTCCATGCACTTGCAGAATTTGACGGATACAGAGCAGGGAAGTTGATGATAGAGCGCTGTCGATCTCCCGAGAGTGTGCTTGACGGTGAGGTGTTTGCTCTCAGGATGCAGAAGCTGATTCTGGGTGTCAAGGAGACGGCCATGTCGCTTGGCAAGATCAAGATTGCGGATCTGTTGTCGGAGGTCATGGCGATGGTTCGTACTCACCACGTTCCGATGGAGGGCGACTTTGCCAACGTGGTGATTTCGATCTTGATTCTGGAAGGTATTGGACGGCAATTGAACCCCAACATTGATTTGTTCAAGACGGCGCTTCCTATCTTGAGACAGCTCGGTCGTCAGGATGGTGGACGGGGCGTGGTAGAGGGAGTCAAGGAGTTGCCAGGAGGTGGCGGGTGGTGGATCAAGATGTGGTTCTTGCTCGAGGCAAGGCAATGGGCGCACGAGACCCTAGAGTCGACCACCACGGTGGATCGGCACCTCGACGTCCTTCTCCACCCCGCCATTTAGAATTCGTAAATCAAAGATCGCACCACCGTCACACAAACGAACTCTTTTTTCTTTTTTACCTCAAGAAAATTGTTAGCATCATTCACACTCTTTTCATTCCCCAACGACCAACATTCAGATCTGCTTTGTTTCGACATGAAGGTCAACGAACCTGTGGTCGAACATGTGTACACGCCAACTTTTTACTTCGACCAACTCCCCAACAACAACAAACACTCTTTGTCACAGAACAGCACAACAACAAACTCGGACTCGGACTCGGTGACCAAACCAACAAGGGCGCAATGGTATCGAGCCGCAGTAGCGCCTGTTGCCTTTGACGAGGCCACCTTCTGGCAGGTCCTGGTACTGTCCTCAGACCTAAATCCTTTTTTTGTTGTTTTTTTGCCTGTCAACTGATCTCTTTGAAGATGTACAGTGTGTTTTACTAAATGTACTTGTACAATTCTGTGGAAAAAAATAATTTAGGAACGGTGGATTCTGGAAGCACCGTCGATCATCCCGCCGATCTCCAAGGTGGAAATCTTACAAACAGTAGACGCCACAGCGGCAGATCAGGATACCAAAACCTCGATGGATGAACAAGGTCATCCGACAAATCATCATGAAAGAGAACTGGCTTTGTTGGACGGACTGGTGCCGTTCAAGAGTGTCCGTCGTCAATTGATCCCCAAGCGAGCGGACAAGGATCCCGTCATGGAGGAGCAGCTTTACTACTGTTGCGATGCCCGTATTCAGGAACAGGATGAGAATGTTGACACTTCAACAGGACAAGGGGGCCCAAGGGTCACTAACCAGGCGATATTTGCACCCATCATTTCGCGTACTGCCGCAACTACCGAAGCCAAGGCTGATTTGAAACAGGAGGCAGAAGAGGATGTGATCAAGATCTTGACGGAGGCTTTGCCGTTTTACTACCCAAAAGTGCGGGGGTTTCGGTACGGGTATCGGTTTGACCCTGAGGAGGCTCCTGAGGACAAGGAGGATCATCACGACGACAGTCATAACCGTAATCAGGACGACAGTGAGAAGGATCAGGATGGTCAGGGCAAGCAAGGACAAGGGGGTGAAGAGAAACAATCGACCCCAGCACCAGTACCGGCACCGAAAAAGAAACATGCACCCAAGAACCGGATCATTAGTCGACGGACAGGGTGGCTCTCACTCGATCTGTATCTGAATGGTGACGAAGGAGAGTTCACCGACAAGATTGTAAGTGTTTTCTTTTTTTTTTTTTTTTTTTCTTGGGCGATTTATTTTGACCTACTTTTTCGTACTTCACCCCCGAAGCTTGCACAAACCACTTTTATTTATGTTTACCCCCTTTTTTTTTCCTATTTACGATGCAGCAATACGTGTTCAAGGAACTGTTTAAGAAACTTTACAAATGGGGCAACAACACCACAAAGGGGTTCACAAAGAGCAGAGTCCAACACGACGTCATGGTCCCCAAGGACCTGTATCTCAGGACCTATGCCAGGATGAAGGAGACCCATGCTCAGAAATGGGTAAAGTCCTGGCCGGAGCGGACGGACCCGACCAAGTTTGTCTTTGAGGATATTGCGATCGCAGCCTGGTTGGTCGCCCTTTGGGAGCTTGAACGGGAATCAGCTGTAGCTGATGTTGATGGGACGACTGGATCAGACAAGGCGAGCAGGAAAAAGCAAACGTTTGTGGATCTGGGGTGTGGGAATGGGTTGTTGACGCATATCTTGAACGAAGAGGGACACAAAGGCAGGGGTATTGATATTGTGTCGAGGAAAGTCTGGGATATATATGGACCCAACACCGAGCTGAAAGGTAATGTCGCGCATAGCTTTGTCATGTAAACTAAGCATTTTTTGAAGGGGGGTCAGGAAAACGACATTATACACTATGGATGTGTACAATGTTTTTTAACGCGTCTTTTTTTTTTTTTTTTTTTTTTTTTTTTGGCGACTGCCCAATCCTCCCTCTCTTAGCTGAAACCCTGATCCCGAACGAGACCATGTACGAGGACGTAGACTGGATTATCGGTAACCATGCTGATGAGTTGGCTCCTTGGGTGCCCATCATCGCTTCGCGCTCCAAACCTCTCACTAGGTAATTTCACTCAGTCGATACGGATGTCCATCAAAGGCACTATACTATGTAACTGATCAATATATTAACATCCTTCCTCTTATTCATTTTTAGGTTTGTGGTGATTCCTTGCTGCTTCTTTGACCTGAATGGCAGTCGGTACCCGTTTGCTGAAGGCGCGCCTGACGGGAAATATAAAGCCTACCAGGGCTATATTAGTCGAGTGATCGAGACGTGTGGTTATGAGCTACAGACAGAGGTCTTAAGGATACCTAGTACTAAGAATATTGCTCTTGTTGGAATGTCCAGGAAGCGGAAACATGACAGCAGCGATAATACCGTCGCGCGAGAAGAAGGGTCTGGCAAAGGCGGGGATGAGGAGGAGGACGAGATGGAAAGAACTCATAAGAGGGTCGATACTCTCGTCGCCAAGAGCGGCTTGTTTGTGGCCCGTATCTCGGACAAGGAGAAGCAGGCTTCTCAAAAGGCCAAACAAACCGCCAAAGTCGCCAAGGAGGCCACCCCACCACCACCACCACCACCACCACCACCACCATCTACCCTTATTTCTACCTCCAAGAACAACAACACCGAAGACGTCCAAAATGTACAATAATAAAAGATGATTTAGTTAAGATGTCTAGAGAAGAAGAAAAAGAGATAAGATGTATCTATCTAACCGAGTCCTCCGATCATGCCTCCAGCAGTCTCCTTGTGCTTCAAAAAGTTGATTGAGAACTTGTCGCCCTGAGCAGCCGCCAACTTGAACCAATGCATTGCTGCTGCTAGGTTCTCGGGGTTGAACTTGTCTGGCTCACCACCAGACTGGTGCTGCTGCTGATGATGTTGGTTCCGGTACTGTTGTTGATGGCTGAGGTGATGATGATAAGGATGCTGAGACATCGCGTTGCCATTGTTGTGGTGCGAAGAGCCTCCCATAAACATCATCCCCGCCGGAGTCGAATGTCGCCCAACTGCATGATGCGTGTCCATGTACTGCTGATCCACATCATGGGGATGATGGCCCTCCGCAAACTCTATCATCGGTGGCGGCTGTAGCTGTTGCTGATGATGATGCTGCTGAAGCTGGTGCTGCAACAGCGACGCCGTCGAAGAATTGTTGGGCGGTTCCGAGTTTCCAGACCCAATTGATGATGATCCCGTGAACGAGCCCAAACCAGTCATGATCCCCAACCCACTCAGGACACCGCTCCCAAAACTACTACCACTACCACTGTTGCTGTGCTGATGACGCGACCTCTGCTTGATGGGAATACTGGCGGTGCTGGATTTTCCAAAGATCGAGCCCGAGAGCGTACCCTTGGGGGATGGTGGTGGTGGAGGGGTGTTGGTTCTTCCTGTGCTCGTGCTGCTTATAGTGTTGGAGCGACCATATCTCGTCGTGCCGATGGAAATGGGTGAGGGGACGCGGCTGATCTGAGAGATGAGAGGAGAGCCATCCGATTTGGCGTATCCGATCGTTGGAGACGAGGATGACGGGAGAATCGGGAGCGACATGTACAGGATTGCGAGCTCTCTTTGAGCCACCTGATGAGACTCTTTGGCACCTATTTTCCATGAACGAAAAGTATCACTGTTTAGAAAACAGAATCGACAAAAATAAAGTACAGGTGGACGTTGTATCAATGCTATCCCACTCACCGATAGTAAAGAGGCGCACGGCTTCAGACATCCGCGTCCGTTCCTCGTCATCTTGCATGATGTTCCTGCTGCCCGACCTATCAGACTCCTGCCTCGTCCTAGAGCTCTCTTCGACATCCACATATCGCGTTCCCTTCGCAACCACATACTCGATCACATCGTTTTTCAAGATCGAGATTGCCATCGCCATGTCCCAGAAGGCCTTGCCGTCGTATCGGAGGTCCAAGATATTCCCAGGGATGAACGTCGCGATCAATTGCATATCGCGCAAGAGATGTCTTGGTCGCAGGACATCAGGATGTCGGAAGAGCCGCTCAATCTCGTCAACAATGGCGTCTGTGCCTGGAGTTAGCATACGAGGCGACACAAAGACTTCTTGCTCCATGTCCTTGGAGGGCCTTGGACGTGAATGCGATGGTCGTGTTTCCTGCTGGAGATGAGAGGTTGAGAACAACCGGGGCAAAGGACCTCCTGCACACGAGTCAGGGTACGAAAGCGATGCAACGATTAGCTGCTCCAGAGCAAAGAGATGCCCCAGCTTCTGATAGGGGGACTTTGCCAAGTTGAACTGGTCCATGGTCGCTCTATATGCTTCCGCCATGTCGTAAGGCTCCGTGGATCCTGGACCAGGCGGCTCTCTTGAAGGTCGCTTCTCAGGGAGATTCTTAACTTGAACATTGAGTAGACTTTTGCCCGAGTTCTTGGGGCGCTCAGTGGAGTCGCTCTTGGGTCGGCTGTTCAACATAACCAGCGGCTCGCTGCGGGCACTCAGTTGAGAGGATGTTCGGCTTGCTACGGGAGACGACCCTTGATCTGCAGGAAGGAGAAAAGATTCAAAGGAGGAATCCTGGGTATGTCGCGAGGCCATCGATGACCGCGAATCTGGGCGAAGGTGGTCTGGGCACGAATCAACATGCGATTTATCGCCTAGGTCCATCTGGTTCTGGTATAAATCCACTCCATCCTCGTTGCAGTCCTGCTCAGAGTGAGATTCTCCATCACAACAGTGTGCGTCGACGCCATCTCGAATCTCGCGATCCCCCATCTCTGTCAAGAACTCGATGAACCACCGATCGGCCTCCACCTCGCCAAACAGATCCAGCCACTCTGAGAGAAGGAAGCTGGTCAACTTGAGCTGCACCCTCCTCATGAACTCTGGCATATCCTTGGGAAGCTGCATCAGCTGGTGTGGCAGGATGGTCGAAGATCCTCCTCCAGGCGTTGTGGAGCTGCTGTAGGATGCTGATGTGCCATGAGAGGTGATCGGATAAGGAGTGTTGTAGAGCGCATATGTCGGTCCGGGATGCGACGCGTAAATCGAGGTCGGGTCGTCCGGCAAGATTGGGATGGTTTCCGGTGTCGACTGATGACCCCCCTGGAGTGGCTGTCGATGCACTCCCTTTGACCGCGCGCCGGTGCTACCTCCGTTGGTGCTGTAGACAGAGGACTGCGAGGACTGAGAACTGACGCTGCTGCTGCTGTTGAGGGCTGCTCCATGATTGCTGTTATTCGATGAAGCCGCCGGCGAGAAGAACTGGTTGGTACTGGGTGCAGAAGACGCCACACTCCCGTTCTTGAACGAATTGACGATGAACTCTGCCATTCCCGATGCACTGCTACTCGACTTGGTTTGGGCGGCAGTCTCAGCAGGGCCCATTCCGATAATGAACTGTCCGTTAAGCTTGGCGACTTCCTTGACGAAAAAGTCGCTTCCGCAGTTGGCTAGAAACGGCAGCAAAGGTCCACTCTGAGTCGCATGAGTTGTCTGTGTGGTGGGCATCAGGATACCGGTCCCACCAAGACCAACTCCCTTAACAACCGATTCGATCTCCATGCAAAACCGCAAAAAGTTGTCTTCGCCTGGCAAAAAGTTGTGAATCCCAGTATCCGTGACCCAGCGTTGCACAGCCTCCACCTCGCGCGCGTCCATGATGAAATCGCTTTGGGCCTCAGCAGCTTCTCCTAGAAATCCCGAAGATCCTGGTTGGCCGAGAGTGTGAGCATTCGTCCAAGGCATTCCTGGGTTGCTGGGGTTATAGCTGGACGAAAACACGGTCTGCTCCCTCTCTCGCAAGTGACCGAGGTTGCTCTCCATGGTAGAGTGGGACCCAAAAGAACGCGATGCCATGTTGTCGATGTATGCACTGAAGCTGCTCCGTCGAGGTTTGGACGGCCTCAGCACCTGAGCAGTGTGGCCAGTCTTCCCGACAGCCCTGCGCAAACCAGATTCTCCCGAGTATCCAGAGGCATCGCCGTAGACCGATTGGTATGCGTGATCCTGACACGCACCTTTGCATCCTTCCATCTCACAACCAGGTCGACGTGATCCTGCAGACCTGAGCTCAGGCTCACTCCAGCTGGGGAAAAGGCCGTGAAGACGCTCCCACTCCTCCGCGGTGAGGTACTTTCTCATCAAATTCCTGTTCAGTCGACTGAGCGTAGCCACGACCCCGAACGACTTTTCGAATGCTCTTGATGTCCGGACGCAAGTCACATAGTACATCTTGATCCTGAGAGCCGAAAGTCCCTCTCGCTTGCGTTCGATAGCAGAGACGATCCGCGTATGCCACGAGTGAGCGAATCCCTCCCAAAGCGTCCTGCTGCTCGCTCTCTTGGCCCGGTGCTCCAATCGATGCTTGATCGGCATCGCCAACAGGTAGATCAGCTTGGAGCCATCTAGCTGCCGAAGCACCTGAGAGGAGGCCAGAACCTGAAGCGAGTGGTTGAATCCGATCGCTGCCGCATGGTTGCCAGAAGCCCGCGCCTGCTCGACCCCTTGCAAGAGGAGAGACCGGATGCTCTCGTGAGTCACATCAGAAGTAGTTGAGTCGAGGCAGTGTCCATAATGTCCTCCGTATAGGTCGACAGGAAACAGATCAAACTCCCGAAGCAACTTGAAGATCGACCGGGCCACCGTCCTGATCTCCTCAGGCAGATCGGACTCTGAACGAACAGTATGTCGGATCCTGGTCTTCCAAGCTCGATCTGCCGCCAATCTCCTCGCGTTGACGACCCTGGATGTATCAAATTGAGCCTGAGAGTGGTGGCTGTCGATGAGGTCTCCTGGACGATCTCTGGCAACTGGGATCGTCTTTGTTCCTGACTGATCGACCGCCGACAACATTTGGCTACTGTTCACACGCAAGATAGACATGTCCTTGTCCTCTGATGTCAGGGGCTGTGATCTCTGAGCCAACGCACTATCCTCCGACGACATAATCGAATCCGTGTCCGATGCTTCCACATCAAGGTCAACATCCATGTTGGACTCAAAACTGTCTCCTCCTGCAGAGTCCATAACCTGGTCGACCAACATGGGTTTGGTGACGGTGATAATTCGCGATCCACCAGTCACTCCGGTCGCCTCCATCACCATCGCCATACAAGGGGGCGCCAATGCCAATCCAGCCTCGACAAGTTGACTCCGGTCCGAACCAACTCCGTTGCTCCTTGATGGTCTTTCCAAAGTCTCGCCGCTCGGCTCCTCGTACTGAACATATGCCAAGGCCCAAGGCTCCCGCAGTGGAGTGAGTCCTGGATTATAAGCAACCCCTGGAACTTCTTTGAGAGGTCCTGGATGAACTCTCTTCAACTCCTGAATCGCCGCCTTGAGATCAGGCATCAAGCTTTTATCATCCCAATTCTTCACAGACGAGGTGGTTACTGGCGCGTGGGTGGAAATGAAGGGATGGGTGGCCGGTGTTACGGTCGAGGTTGATTGGTCCTTTGGGTCCAGGATGGGGCAAGGGTTAGATGCGGCTGCGATCCCGGCAGAACTGGTGACTTCAATAGTCGCCGTACGAGGAGATGCAACTTGACCTGGCTTGATTCCTGATAACGATAGGAGAGTCAATCCATTAGACGCTTGGTCAGAGGGTGCGAGTGCGCTTGGGGATTTTTCCAGAGGTGGTGGTTGAGGTGGCTTCGCCTTGAATGGTAGGGAGGAAGAAGCTCCAGAGAAGAACGAAAAGCTGGGTGAAGCCCTTTTGTGGGTCCTGGCTACGTTTGATGAGTGAATCCCTTTAGCGGCGGGTCCTGGTCCTGCTGCAACAGTGGCTGAACTGGCGGCGGCCTTCATTGCTGCAAGATACGTTGGCGGCGTTTCCGAAGATGTCCGCAGGCGAGTGACGGGGACGTTTTTCCCATTGAAACTGCTTGACCTCGTCATGTTGATGGTCGAGGCCAGTGAGGCTGGTGTGACGTAAGTTGATTTGAGCTGAGGGCAAACAAAGTAGAATAGGGTAGTGAAATCAGCCGGACAGAGGAGCAGCATGGGTGTAATTGAGGGTCCTGTAGATCCTAGTCCTCCTCCTGGATGTTGTGGAAAAGTTGTCCGCACTGGTCCCGGAGTCGACAACTCTGTATTGGGATTAAGAGTATAATGGCGCGGTGAGTTATGTGTTGGATGTGCAGGTTCCGAGAAGAAGCTGACAAGGGACTCGATCTTTTCCCGAATCCGTGGATCAATCACAGCCGAGCGGCTCTCCCTATCAAATACAACGAGATTTCACATATGAGCATGAGTAAGCTGTATGGTGTTGGACTCGAGAGGAATTTCACGCGACAGGATTGTTTGCAAGAGGTGTCTCACCAGCCAGGCACCGGATTCAAAATACTGGTGACATATCGATACAGGCGCTGGTGAGTGTTGAACAAAACGCGCTGGCGTTGTTTCTCCGATAGAAAGGTGTCTTGAAACATGCCATAGGTCTAGAATCACACAATAGAGTTACATTAGCATTGGTTTCTCAGTCACCAGCAAACTGGTGCGAAGTAATAGTGGCTATTGTACATTACCTCCGGATAGGCGATGCATTTGTTCATGAACCGGTAAAAGAAGAACTTGACGATGATGATCAGGGAAGCGTACGCTCTCGCTCCACCATCCAGCTCAGCAAAGATCATCCGGGATATCTCGAGAAGCCAGGGCGGAGTGAAATTCTTGAGTGTACTCAGAATATCCAAGCATGCTTCCGTATAGAACTCCTCCACGACTGCCAGTCGGCCTGTTCCATCACGGTTCCCATGCGCTCTTGATCGTCCGTCACTGTCACCTGAGGAATCGCCATTGTCCTTGACCCCTGTGGCTAGGTCGTCGGACGTCACAACTTTCATGACTGGAACGCTCGGCATGCGACCTAGTGACTGATGATGTTGGTGATGTACATGATGAAGGTGCTGACTAGGTCCTTGAGCGAACGGGAGCAAGTTGGCATTGAGCTCCTCGTCCGAAAATCCTGCTAGTGCCCACTCGCCTTTGTAGATAAGGTCCAGAAGCGTCTTCTCGAATCCTGCCTTGACCCGACTCACATGCTGCCATTCCGATTGGATGACATACCGCTCCAGCATCTCTACCATCAGTCGCTCACCCTTCTTCTCCGACAGTAGCGCCACAAAGATGCTCACAACCGTCCGAGTCCGAAGGGTGTGCTCCCGCTCAAACGAGGACGGGCCAAAGAGGTTGCCGAAAATAATATGCACGACATCCTGATTATTGATAAAGTTGGGTATGGTAGATGATGTTGGTAGCTGTTGTCTTTGTTGGTTCTGCTGTTGTTGCTGTGATGTGAAAAGATGTGGTTGTGACGCTGACTGTTGATAGCCATGGCCGATCGAGCCTACTCCATACGAACGCTCCCTACCACTCCGACTTCCTGAATGCGAATGGTGCGTCGTCTGCACAGGTTTCTCGACAAGAAGAAGAGAGTCCAGCTCCTGGGATTGAAGGTTCCTGAAAGCAGTCGCAAGAATGGTGGGATCTGTCCGCAGTCGATGCAAAAAGGCTAGAATAGTCGACGAGGAAACTTGACTCATCATGTCCAGGAAGCTAGGTCTGGGCTGAGGGTGTGCAAGGCAATTCTGCAGGATCCGATCTGTTTCTTCGTACGAGTGGTTGTAAGAAGAAACGAATTCTGCTCGTCTGTCCGGTCTCTGCTTGTTCTTGAAGGCGTCGTGTGCATGATCGTACGCAAAATCGAGACCGCGGGAAACTCTTGCTGAAAGGACCAAGCCCATGAGGTGTGCGTGGAGTTGCAATGACTGGTGAAAGTCCTTTTGCTTTGAGCTTTTGTCGAGAAGGAAGACCTGGAGGAGATCCTGGAGCGTTGGATGGTCCGGGAAATGATAGTCGCCGAAAAACAGTGGCTCCATTGGTCCGACTTGTGGAACCGATCCTACCGGTGTTGATGTCGAAGATGTCCGTCCTGAGGCCGAAGATGAAGGTGACCGTGAAGCATCTTTGCTGGTATATCGCCGTCCACTTGAAGGTGCATCGATGCTTGGTTCCTTAGCTGGCGGTAGTGGTATATCAGCAGAATCCCGAGTGGGCTTGAATGGGTTGAACTCAACGGTGGTCGTGTGCTGGTGAATTGCAGTAACGGGAGCTTGCGAGGACGAAGTGGACGAGAAGACGGATGACGAGGCTGATGTGGTCGAGGAGGTTGATGATAGAGCTGATGAAGAAGGGGAAAGGCGGGCTGTCATTGAAGCAGTCGCAGTAATTGTTGAAGAGTGGAGCAACGTCGATGAGTCTTCGGAGGAGGACCGGCGCGAGAGTTTTATAGGGTCAATATCGGCGGTGTGTAGGTCAAATGTTGAGGTGGAGCAAGAAGTCCGCAAGGTCCCAATGCTTGAATATGCCGACATAGTGAAGATCCCACGAAATGGATATGAAGTTGATGGTGCCCCGGGTATATAATGCGTCAAGTCGATTAGAAGGATGACGAATATTCCAATGATAGCAGGACGGGGTAAATCTAGGTACGGAGGAGTGAAAGGAGTACACATACAGGGACATGCAGGAACGTTGGTGAGTCGATGCAAGATACATAGTAGTGAGCAGGTATCTATCGGATAGAGGTGAGCTGCCGAGATGGCCATGACCCTGGCGCTGGATCTAGCCTTCCGGAGCTACAGATCGGGTATTATTACTCAATTACTGTCCATAGCTCCACGCTTAACTTATTTGGCCTTCCTTGGCTTCCTTTTTTCGCGTCCAAGATATCGCTCCTTTGCCCCCTTGATCCCGATAGATCGTTCTAGCTAGAAACTTCCTTGGAGCGAGTCGCACCTCCTGAGACTCATGGTTGAGGATCTGGGCAAAAGATGGCTGAAGGAAAATGAAATCGTTGTTCACAGACAGTCGTCCTCGATGAGGCCGCGAGAGCTGGAGAGGCGAAGAGACGAGCGGATATGAAAGGTGAGGGAAAGAGGGAAGGGAGAAAGAGACAACAGCACGGGATGTTGCGACACAATAGGGGGTAAAGCAGCAGGTCGACTGTTCTCCTTATTGAATTGTCAGAGCGCCCAGGTCGCAGACAGGTATTGAGGTCGAGGCGCGTGGTTCTCGAGCAATACGACAACACTGAATGAACAATTGACCTTTGTTGTCTGCTTCCTCTTTGCTGGCTCCATCATCGGCATTATCTTATTTCTTCTGCTCCATACATAAGGAACACCGCCCTTGCCTTCGTTCCTGGTCTTTTTGTTTTGTTTCTTCCTGATAGTCCTGTGCGTGCTTGTCAGAACCTGAGTACCATTGAACAAACAGCACGCCCTTGCTCGCTTGTCTTTTTTTCCTGTTTCAGTCCCTCTTCTCACAAAGACTGCATACTCCCCGGCATGGCATGCGATGCATGCAGTCTTTTGTTTGGCCCCCCCATGAAGCCGATCGGAGAATGACCGAAGGGTGTCCGGTCGAAGGGTGAGCATTGTAGAGCTGAGCTGAGCAATGTGTATATTTTAAAGTTGCGCACCCACCTTGGTTTGATGATGCTCCTGTCGATGGTGGGCGAAGGGCAGAGTGCGAAGGAAGGAGCAAGAAGAAGGTGGAGTTCGATGGAGGAAATGGTGGCAAATTCAAAGAAGGAGAGGACAAGAGGTAATAGTGATGAGGGTGACAAGACACATGCAAAATAAATGTACAGGAAGAGAAGTAAAGAAAGCAAGTGAGGGAGAAGAAGAAAAAAATAGAATAAGTCAACATACCCTTGGAGTTCCTTTTTCAGTCAACTCGTCCCCTTTCAGCCTTATCATGCAGCCTACTTCACGCTCACTGGACACGCACACAAACATGCAGACACTCGACCATTACTATGCATCCATTGAGCTCAGCTGTGAAACGCAGGATGTGATTTATTCTGTTACCAGAGCGGGACCTTGCTCCTGCTATTCTCTGCCCTCACGAAGTGGCCGACACTGTGAACAAAGGCATCAAATGGAACGTCCGAGTGGCGTGCTTGAAAATCAGTCGACGGATCAACGAGATTTCAGGCCCTTGGTTGTCTGTGGTAACCTGTTGCTGCACGGACTGTTGCTGCTGGGTCTGCAGGGACTCTGCATTCCGGACAAGGAGCACATAGTAGCATTGCTCCAACACGGATCCGACATCCTTGGAATCGATCAATGGGAACAGAACTGCTGCCTGGTTGATAGGGTCTGGGATCAGTCCCGTCTAAAAAGGGGAGGAGGAGGGGGGGAGGTGTCAGATACCATCAGCCCCATCAGTCCGATAGAGAATACGGTCGTCTCGTGTGAATAATGGAGAACGCAATCGTTTTTGCACAGTGTTTTCGTATGGAGAAAGGGTATGATTAATAAACATGTTGCATATGCGTGTGCGCGATTACCTGCTCCGCAAGCTGGGCTAGCCAAGTGGTCTCATCCAGCTCCTTTGGATACGCCTTCGATGATGTGCTCTTGCATGCATTCCAATGGGCAATCATACAGCGCAGCATCCCTTGAATCACCGGCAGACAAATTGACGCCGACCGTCTGTCTACTCGAAGTAAAACGTGTAAAGCAAGCAATCAAGGAAAAGATGCTAAAAGGGTTAAAAACACGCGCATGAGAACTAAAGCTCACGTTCAGGAAACACATGCATAGCAAACAAATATGTTAATAGAGTCCGCCTAACCTTGCTCCATTGCCGATACGATGATCCGTCTATACGCTGGGGTTTCCGTCATTAGCCGCAACAAGATTTTGTCCCTATACGTTCGATCAAGAAGGTCACATTAGAGTCCTGCTCCTATCTTCCAACGTTGGCTCGAAACGCGGCACAAAAAACATCTTCCTGTCGCGTATAATTTACCGTTGTTGTGCGGCGTGCTTCATAGCGGCCGATGTAGCGCTCACCATAGCGGTGTCGACTCTCATTCCAAGATGCAATACAAATCTTCTCATCAACTGCTCAATAATGACCGAGTCGTGTCCATCCATGCATCGAGCCACAAGGTCTGCAATCTCAAATTCGCGCACTGACTGAATCCGGCCTTGAGCCTTTTGCTCCTCCTTCCCCCTCAATGACTTTCCGCGGTTGATATAACTTCCATCCTGAAAACTGAATGATCCTGCAAGGCCAGTTGATTTGTAATGGATGGGTTGTCGCTCGCGGTTGATGTCAGTCAACGATATCGTCAGGGCTTTCGACCGCGTCTCGTCTTTGCTATCCTCCTTAATCCATCGGCCGTCCAGGTACTTCAAAATCGTATCCATGGCGAACAGCATGATCTCGGGAGTCTTGCTATATGTCGCCGCTAATGAATGGTAGGTGATGATGGAAAGTGTCAGTAGGCAGTAACTTGGATCGCAATACACAATTGTCATATCGTCACAGGCCACTCCTTCCTTACCCCGAGACTTCAGTTCTTCGATAGAATCGTCCGAGTCGGTGGATTCAAGCCATGTGAATATCCGCTCGAGAGAATTTGTCAACAAAAGTGCCTGGTTCTCAAACGCTCCGTAATCAGTCCCGTCCCGCAGCTTTACGAGCGCATTCAAGACGGACTCGCTATCCCACAGTGGCAAGCCTTGCTGCGCCAATGGCCCGCAGTGAAGCATGTATAAAGTGTCGTGGTGGCTCTGGTACTGGACCATATTCCAGCTCTGTGTGTTGTTGCCTATACTCTCTTCCTGTTTCCTCCGCCGAGAAGCATCCGCTGCAAGCTCCTGTTTCTTTGCCAAGACAGCCACAATCCACTGAATTGCCATCCTATATAATTGTAGAAAGAAAGAAAAGAATGCTTAGTACCTCTTACGCGACATCTATATGCAAAATCGTTCGCATCAAGGCTGTGCGCTTTCTTACTTGTCGATATCTTCCCCCCTCTGCTTTGCTGTTGTCCACAGTCGCCTTGCCATTTCGCCTTTCCGTAAGAGCCCTGGTTTATAGTTGATAACCCACTCTAGCCAACCCGTCGTCTTGGCTGTTGATGACAGCGACGGATATGACTCTCCAGCCTCCAGAGTAAACCGAGCCAGAACCTGAGCAAACAAGGCTGGGTCTGCGCCGACACAGTAGGACTGCAGTTGAAGGAATGCTTTGTCGGATGCCTCGTCGTTTGCCTCACTCGCAAGGTTGATCAGGTCCAAGAACGAGTACAATGGCGGTGTTGGAGGTACATCTCCAGGGTTGGGCAGTCCCTCCAGCATAGGCGCAAAGTCAGGGTAGCCATGCCATTGTGCCCTTGTTGTGTCGGCGATGGTTGTCCTGATGGTCGAGTTTTGCAGCTGAAGAATGTACTCCATGTTGTGGGTTGGTGGAAGAAAAGCTGGAGTTCGTTGGACGGCGTCCTTTTATACCTGGCTGTGACTGTTTTGTCGCTTTGACAAAGAACGCGACAGACAAGTTGTTTGGAGCTTTTTTTTATTTGCGACAATGGTCATGCCCACTACGAGCGAGTGAAGGGGTAGGAATCGGCAAAGGGGTCCTCGCTGGAAACACGGTGCCAGGTGTACTCGATGTACGTCGCGACAGCCTCGGCGTTCTCAGTCGTCGTCAGCTCGGCCAGGATAAAGAGCGCCGCGTCAATTCCTAAAGTTGACCACCAAGATGAATAAAGTTGCGTGAGTACTTCCTTTCTCCACTTTCTGTCCAATGAAGCCTCTCTCTCTTCGTCGCCTTGCTTCTTACCAGCAGAAACTCCCGAGGAGGAGACATATTTTCCATCCTGAACCCAACGGGCCCTCTTTATCCAGTTCACGTTGGGACCCTGGGTCATAGGCCATTCGAAGACCATCTTGTTGGTGCTGTGCATTCACAGAAACAAACAATAATTGGCTGTTAGTTCAGGATCCTGTCGCACGATGGGTGCCATAATTAATCAACAATAACACGCAAAGCAACCCCTTACGTCATGCTGTAACCGTCAACAAGGCTGGTCTTGGCAAGAATTCCAGCGCCAGTGCAAACAGTCATGGTCCAGGTAGACTGCTCCACATGGGCCTTGACATAGCCCATGAGCTCTTCGTTGTTGACATAGCTGCGGGTTCCAATACCTCCGGGGATGAAGAAGAGGTCATACTTCTGGGTGATGTCGCTGACCAAGTACTTGGGGGTGATGGTGACCTGCTGCGAGGACTTGACAGGCTCAAGAGTGGTTGCGACAAAGCAAATCTCAATGTCGAGGGTGTTGGACTCCTCTCCAAAGATGCGCATGGGACCCATGACCTTATTGTTTTGTGACGAGAAGGAATTATGGTGTAAATAAGATACACTTTGACGAAAGGTTCAATTGACTTGCAAGGGTATGGAGATGATGAACACTCACGTCCAAAAGATCGACGCCGTTAAAGACCAAGGCGCCAAGTCTGATCTTGCTGAGACCCTTGGGGATCTTGGGGAGGGGACCATGAGGAGCAACGGTGGGAGACATTTTGGAGGTAATGGTGTGCGTGGGAAGAAATTTTGTTTGGAATAGAGTGGGTGTGTTGAATAAAGAAAAAAAAGAAAAAAGAAAATAAAGCAGTAGGAGTACCGCCATTTAAGCATGAACGAAATAAGGTCTGCGCAATGAGGGGGCTCGGTAACTGTGAGTCACGCACGACTCTTTGCTCC
Source organism: Linnemannia hyalina (assembly GCA_019671135.1). NCBI lineage: Eukaryota > Fungi > Mortierellomycota > Mortierellomycetes > Mortierellales > Mortierellaceae > Linnemannia > Linnemannia hyalina. Next base: position 1,454,010 of record JAHRHY010000006.1, read on the forward strand.
AATCCCCGGGTTGCCACACACTCTAAAAACGATGCTCCCAATTGCCAGTGGTGCCTATATGCCTATGTGTGCGTGTCTATCAGCGCGCCCCTGACTAGGAACTCCAGCGCCATGTTCATTGGTCTTCTGTCGTCCTGTTCTCAGGCACCCTTTTCTCAGCAATCCGTTAATCAAAATATTTTAAGTCCAGAAAACAAACGAAGGGATATACTGGGCCTGAACGACGTTCATAGTAAAAATGGGACGCGGCGGGGAAAATAGGCAAGAGATATCTTTATTTGCACGGGATATATCTCGAAATGATTGAAAATAACATCTATCCTGAGCGGGTGAAGGGGTGGGTATCAGCAAAGGGGTCCTCGCTAGCAACACGGTGCCAGGTGTACTCGATGTGGGTCGCAACGGCGTCGGCAACCTCAACCGACGTAAACTCGGATATGATAAAGAGCGCCGCGTCGATTCCTACAGTTACCAACAAAAGGTATAAAATTGTGAGTACTCTCTACCTTCTACCCATTCTATCACGCTCAAGTCTCTATCAGTTGAGCCTCACCAGCAGATACTCCCGAGGAGGTAACATATTTGCCATCCTGGACCCAGCGGGCTCTCTTGATCCAGTTCACGTTGGGGCCCTGGCTCATGGGCCACTCGAACATCTGCTTGTTGGTGCTACATATTCAAAAAAGATAAGAAAATGTGGTTGTTAGTTCTAAACAGTGTGACAGTTTGGCAGTGGATACCTTGATTAGTGACAAAAATGACATCGAAAGAACCCCCTTACGTGACATTGTAACCGTCGACAAGACCGGTTTTGGCAAGGAGGCCAGCACCAGTGCATACAGTCATGGTCCAGGTAGACTGCTCCACATGAGTCTTGACATAGGCCATGAGCTCTTCTTTTTTGACGTACTCGAGGTTTCCTAAGCCTAGGAGTCACAAAAACAACAAGGAATCGTTAATTCTGAGTTCACAAACGTCTGGGTACGGATACGCTTGTTGCTGGACTCGAGGTAGGCGGTCGTTACCTCCGGGGATAAAGAAAAGGTCGTATTTCTGGGTGGTGTCGCTGACCAGGTACTTGGGGGTAATGGTAACCTGTTGAGAGGTTCTGACAGGCTCGAAAGTGGTTGAGACAAAGCAGATCTCAATGTCGAGGGTGTTGGACTCTTCGCCAAAGATACGCATTGGCCCCATAACCTACATTTGCATTTCAGAGCAAGAACAAACGATGTGAATAAAGCGTGTGCACAAACTGGTCTGTAAGTTATAAAAGAGCGATGAATACATACGTCCAAAAGATCGACCTCGTCAAAGACCAAGGCACCAAGTTTGATTTTGTTGAGACCCTTGGGGATCTTGGGGAGAGGACCATGAGGAGCAACGGTGGGAGACATTGTGGAGGTGGTTGGTTGAGTGTGTGTGGGAAGAAAATGCGGTGGAAGAGAAAAAAATGAAGCAGCAAGGCTGACTATTTATGCATTAGTGAAATGGGTCGCGGCTGCGCAAGGGGTCCAGGGAGCTGTGAGACACAACGCGCAGCTTCAATGCTTCAACCCCGGGTCGGCACACACGTGCTGCTAACGAAAAGATGGCGCGCCTGTGTATTCTTGTTTGCCCAACGCGCCTTATTTGTTTGAATGATTGAAACTCAATTGCTGTTAGTGTCAGCTCAACAGGCAAGAAATCATCACCTGGCGTGAGTTCAAGGGAGCAGTCACGGCAGAGGAGGAGTCCTTGTGTTCACCAAGCACATTGCTGCTCCAAGTATGCAACCCCCCAAACCCACCAACCAACAACATGAGCACCATGAGGGATCTCAGCGGCAAAAACTACAAAGACTATTCCTACTGCCTCACAGGAAAACTCGACTTGAACCTCAGCGTGCGAATGTACGGGAGTGAACACCATCAAAGCGACGCATTGTCATAATGTCATTCTATTTCGTCTCCTTGCAACTCTCTGTCTAACCCTATGGGACTCTCTTTGCCATACTCACAGTAACTCGCTGGAGTGGAAACCCAAACGACCTCAATTGGATGCAACAATTGTCCCATACTCTGCGGAGCGTCGGAGGTAATTCCTCTTTCAGCAATACGGAACAAAACTCTTTCCCCGCACTCTTTGTCAGTCCCCACGCTCACACAATGGCGCAGCTGCTGACTCTCCAGGAACGGTCCTTTCTTTTTGTACCTTTACGCCATCTCTAGTACCTATCCGGACCTATATGTTACATGTCAAGTCTTTGCAGGCGACCAACCATTGACAGTTGTTCTGAAGACATCCTACAAACCAATGTCAAGCAAATTTGCGTAAGGGGGTTGATTGCAATTTAGATTGTCATTTATTTCATTTTTTGTTACCCCGACCGTATCTAACAGAACTCTGTCATCTGTCATATGTCACTTTCAACTCAGGTGGAACGAATGGATCACCCTCCCTATCAAGTACCGGGATCTCCCACTCAACGCCCAATTGGCGTTCACAGTCTGGGATGCGGCATCACCCAGAAAGGTCGAGCCTATTGGAGGGTCGACCTTGAAGCTGTTTGGTCCATTCAAGTAAGTTTATGCTCCGTTGTCATTTATGACAAGCCTATGTCTGGATAACACAACTTGCTTAAGTGACCATTCTAATTATTTATCCTTTATTGTTCTTTCAGTATCATTTTGACGGGTCCACAGAAAGTCCGCATGTGGCCGGAATGCGAAGCTGATGGGAACGACACGTCTAAGACACCCTCAGAAACTGGGGAGAAGGATGAAATGGACCGCTTTGAAAAGGTTGGTTACGTGTTTTCGTACATTCGATCATCGATCAACCCCAGGTACATCATCACGGAGGCCAATTGCTGATTTTTTCCCTACCTCTTAATGAACCCGCGTAGCTTTTGAAAAAACAGGACCGTGGGGACATCCCAAAGATTGAGTGGCTTGACAACCTTGCCTACCGCCAGATTGAACAGATCCACAAAGTAAGGCGCATGCGGAGCAAATACACCGACACGACAAGAAACGTGCCAACTAGGGTCTTTTCTTGTCTAACCAATGCTATATCTATCTTCTGTAGAAACTCTTGGCGCAATCGGACAAAATGCTTCTCAACATCGACTTGCCAAAGTTTGACTTTCCTGTCATTTTTGATGAACATGTAGGGAGGATATCGGGAACTGCAGCCGCTGCTGTCGCTTTTTATTCTTATCACAACATGTCAATAGTTACTTAACGTCCATCCCTCTAACTTGGTAGGAATACGAATCTAAAGTCCATGGATCATTCAACAGCTTCGGCGGATCAGCCTCCAACTCTATCCCTTCTTTCCATACCAACATGCCTGGCAGTTCGGTATTCATCGTGGACGACCCCGAGATTGCGCGCGAGAACCCTGTCGAGGCGAAACACAGGAGACTTGTTCGTAGCCACAGGAACGGTCCTCTGGATAGGCAATTGAAACCCAACCCAAAGATTCGCGACGAACTGGCTGTAAGTTATACTGGAAGGTGGAATAACATGCTGCGCTGAAATCATATTCTTAATTGTAATACTGACCGAGCCATTCCGTTGGATCTCGTGCCAAATAGCAAATTTTGCGGTACCCGCCCTCACATTCGCTCACGGGAGAGGAGAAAGATCTGCTATGGAAGTTCAGATATTACCTGACAAGAGACAAACGGGTAAGCATCGCACGGTTAGCCACTGTACCTGAAGCAAACAACTTCAGAGCTGTACAAATGACTGAATAGGACAACCGTATCTTGTCAATATCAACCAATAGGCACTTACAAAGTTCCTCAAGTCGGTGGTATGGAGTGACCCTGCAGAAGCGAAACAAGCCGTTGACCTTCTCCCAGCGTGGGTTGATATCGACGTTGACGATGCATTGGAATTGCTGGGCTCGTCATTTGAGAACCGAGAAGTTCGGTCATACGCGGTAACGCAGCTGAGAAGCGCGAATGACGATGTAAGTGAATCCGCCACATGCACGATGCAATGTTTGGTTGCACAGATACGAACTGTTGTCTCACACCCTTTTGTTCCACATGGGAATAGGATCTACTGCTGTTCCTTCTGCAGCTTGTGCAAGGTCTCAAGTTTGAGCACATCGACAGCAACTTTGGCGAGTCTAATTTGGTGGCGTTTTTGATCGAGCGTGCTGTGAAGAATCCTATTCTTGGCAACTACTTTCACTGGTATGTCCTAGTCGCGACTTGTGCGCATATGGTTCACCCTCGTACTCTCTATTCATAGCTAACAACCCTTTTGACTCATGGCTGAACTGGATAGGTATTTGATGATCGAATACGAAGATGTCGCTGTCAGTAAGATGTATGGCAAAGTGTCGTATCAGTACATGTCGGCGATGACTGCATCTGGAATCCAACGGAGAGAGAGTTTGAGGAGACAAGGAGAGCTCATCGAGACGCTTGCCAACTTGGCCAAGAGTGTGAAGCAAATGCGCGAATCGCGCCCCAAGAAGGTTAGTGGTTAGTTCTTGCCATTTCTCTATCATCGCACTCGATATCCTGGCCACTATTCTAACCGCCGATATCACTCTTTCACTGCTCCAGATCGAAAAACTGCAAGAGTACATCGCTGATCCGAAGAATGGATTGGTGACTTTCAAGCCACTTGCATTACCTCTGGACCCACGAATAGAAGTGACAGGAATCGTGCCAGGTACTCATACATGCTCTGTTGCTGTTTTATGGATTTAACTTTATCGCCATGATGTCTAACGTCTACTCGTGATTGTGATTGCTGCGATTCTTCCTTAAATAGAGCGGACAGGTATCTTCAAGAGTAACCTGCTTCCTCTTCACCTTACATTCTCCTGTGCGGATGGAAGTCTCTATCAAGCCATTTTCAAGTCAGGGGACGACCTGCGTCAGGACCAGCTTGTGATTCAGCTCATTACCTTGATGGATGACCTACTCAGAAAAGAAAACTTGGATCTAAAGCTGATGCCCTACAAGGTTCTGGCGACAGGAGCAGACCATGGCATGGTTCAGTTTGTTCAGTCTATGTCACTCGCCAACGTCTTGAACGAGAACAACGGCAGTTTGCTGGGGTACTGGAGAAAGAACCACCTGGACGAACAGAGCGCAGAGACGTTTGGAGTCCGACCAGAAGTCATGGATAACTATGTCAAGAGTTGTGGTATGTGTATTAAGGAGAACTTGTACAGATAGATTACTCCAAAACCTGCCTGTTATTGTTTAAATCATGGAACTAACTCTATCTTTTTCTCTCCCTTGCCTTGTCAACTCCTGCATTAGCTGGATATAGCGTGATCATGTACCTTCTTGGAGTTGGAGATCGACACTTGGACAATTTGCTCATGTCACCCAATGGTAAAGCTTGTTTTCTCCCGTCTCGGCCCTTTTCTTGCACCCACTCGCCCCTGTTTGTATTTTTACACTTTTGGACCCTTAGAATTACGTTGCATCTCGCGCAATTACTCAAGCTAACCCCCTTCTTTCTCTCTCCGATTGTTTCTGTAGGAAACATCTTCCATGTCGACTTTGGATTTATCCTTGGTCGAGACCCCAAACCGTTCCCTGCACCAATGAAGATTACCAAAGAGATGGTCGATGCAATGGGAGGGTTCAACTCGGTGCATTATCAGAGTTTCAAGTCGTACTGTGTAACAGCGTACAATATCCTTCGCAAGTCGGCGAACCTGATCCTGAACCTGTTTGGTCTGATGGTAGATGCCAACATTCCAGACATCAAGGCCGAGCCCGACAAGGCCGTTTGGAAGGTAAGGAGCGAGGACTCGTAACAATTTTCGGTGTTGTATTTGTTTATTGTAGGGGCATGACAAACATGGTTGATTTGCTGATTGGTGACACACCGTCCCATCCCCACCTTTAGCCCACCTTCCTTTGCTCCTCCACTCCCATTCGTATTTTATGCTTTTTCTTTCGACTTTGCCCTCCCCTTTCAATCAATCGAATAATTGAAACAAGCTCCCTGTACTCGATGCCTACGTTTTACTAATTATGGACGCTCACTTTCGATCGCCATATTTTTTTTTCTCTCTCCACCTTCAAGGTTGAGGAGCGCTTCCAGTTGAATCTGACAGACGACGAGGCTATCAAGTTCTTCCAGAACCTGATCAACGAGAGTGTCAGTGCCATGATCCCTCAAATTGCAGACGCCATCCATGGATGGGCCCAGCATTGGCGAAAATAAAAACATGAACACTATGAACCACGATCCCATTTTTTTTCCTCCTTCTCTCCCATTGGATGATTTTGTAAGTTTACCCGTTATGCTATACTATCCTTGTTAGTACTTTTTTTCTGAGATTTTATTCCTGGATCTGCATGCAAGAAAAACAAGCAAGGAGAGAGGGGGAAAAAAAATAAAATAAAAAAAAAAGAGATCATAATAATAACCGACAGTTAGCTATCGAATAGTCTCCTTTTTTTTTTTTTTTTTCCTTTGCTTCCTTTGTATCATAACTTGAAACGAAGGGATCAGCGCTCTGCTATTTTGTGTTCCTGACAAAACAAAACAACTTACATAACTCAGTTAAGTTTGACTACGGTGCATGTGTAAACAAAAACAAAAAAAAAAAAACACTTGTTCGAGAAGAGAAGACAATGAGCAAAGAGTAAGTCAAAGGGATCTTATTGTATGTTTGATTTGAATGTCTTTATGTATAGTTAACAAAAACACATTGGTGTAGGGGAGAAAGGTAGCTGTCTATGGATGAAGAGTGGTCTATGGTTTAGGAGGGGGTTGGGGTTTAGGGTTGTACAATTCTAATCTAGGGCGAGAATGTAATTGATCTACAATGGGTGCAAAAAAGAAAGTAATGAACGGCAAAATATTAAAGACGAATAAAAACAATTAAAAGCAAACTGCAAGAAGTAACGAGAACTGCAAACAAAAGGAAGAAAATGGGGGTGCGTCGGGAAGTAAAAAAAAAAAAATAGTTGGACAGGGGGAAAGGGGTAGAGAACGCGAAATGATTGAGTAGGGAGGTTTTGGTAGGCCAGACACTTTGGGGGTGAAACCTGGTGTTGTAGTCGGTGTAGTAGTTTCGGTGTAGTTGGATGGTCAATGCTGGGTTGGTTGGTTGTAGTTGGTCAAAGACGTTCCTGCTCCTTGTCAACAGGACGTCCAGATCAGGGTCCTTGTATTCCTCTCGGCTCAGGAGGCAAAAATTCCTTGGAAGACGGGCTGGTTTTTCTTAGACCATGATTGGGGGCCATGGGGAACGCTTGGGCTCGTAAGCGATCCAGCCATCGGGCTTGGGGACGGTGGTGTCAAAACGGAAGGCGTTCTCTGAATCATCCTTGTGTTGCTTCAGGCAATGTTCTCTGGTCGAATCACGTCGGGCTGAGCTCGATTGGCAGTAGTTGCAGATGTAGGGCTTATAGTCGGGGTAGTGGGTGTCGCGGTGGCGCTTGACGGGATCTGAGCGGGCAGAGTGGTAGTCGCAGGTGGGGAAGTTGCAGAAGTAATGGTAGGTGATAGGTTGTCCGCCCTGGGTGTGGGTTCCGGCGGAGCCATCCATGTTATTGAGCGACGTTGTCGAGAAGGAAGAGGAGCTGGAGCCAGAGTAGGAAGAGTCTGAATCTGAGTCGTCAAATTGGTTCATTCCATCGTGGCCGTAGTTCGTCATGTCGGAGGGGTTACAGGCGGAGCCCATGGAGGCCAAGATCGAAGCTGGGGTAGGAGTGACTTGTGACATGGTGGCGTTTATAATAGTAAGAAGAGGGGCGTAGTATTAGCGAGGGTTGTTGGTGATGGTTGGAATGTGTGACTGGGTTGGGTTGACTGATTGGATGCTGGGGGAGGGCGGCGGAGGAGGTTGAGGTTGATTGGATGGCGATGAGGGCGGATTGTCCTTGGCGGATGATGATGAGTTGCTTGAGTGATTTGCGGTTGATATTCTGAATCGGAAAGAGGAAAGGAGACCATGGCCTTACGTTTATATATGTTGACGGACACGGTGGTTGGTGTAGTAGTTGTGTCAAGGTAAGGGAAGGTGAGGAAGGTTGTTCTTAATTGTTCTTTATTCAATCAATGAACCGACAGTCTGGGCGAAATGGTGGAGTTGAAGGGGTGAGGAAAGGAAAGAGAGAGAGGAAATGTGGACCTAAAAGGGAGAACAAGTGATAGAGAAAGCTATGAGTGAGTGAGAGAGAGAGAGGAGGGAGGGAGGGAGAAAGAGAGAGCAAACGAGACGAGCAATTAGAGATTCAAAGAAAGGTAGACACAGAGAGAGTGAGAGACAGAGAATGCGAGTGTTAATGAGAGAGAAAGGGAAAACAAGGGTCATGAAGGGGGGCATGGAAATAGCCTGGCGACGTACAAAGTGAATACATATTCAATCACAGAGAAGGTCGAAATGAAAGGGACCACCCATCACTATACAAACCCAAAAAGGATCCGAACAGGATGGAACTTCCCTTTGCACAAGGGGAGGAAAGGAGTCAAGCAAGAGACAGAGAGAGAGAGAGAGAGAGAGAAGGAGAGAGAGGGAGAGGAAATCAAGGGAGAAGGAGACTCCAAGGGGGACCACATATCGAATTCTCTTTTGTTTTTGAAGGGGATAAATTATCAAGGGATGCTCGCACAAGTCAAAACAAGCGCTGAAGCAGCAAGGCGAAAAGCTCATCAGTCTGAACGCGCTTCCCGACACACGGGCCTGATGGGAAGTAAATTAGGAGGAAGGAACAACAAACCGTGCAAGGGTGTCGAATTGTAAAACACTAACGAGGAAGGTGAACAAAAACAAGTCAATAAAAGGCCGGTGTTTGCCTCTCTCCTCTCTCTCTTTTTTCTTCTCTTTTTCTCTCTCTCTTTCTGTTACATCTTGAATATAGCTCTCTGCATCTGTGCGTCTATAAATCACGCCGATATATGGATTCTCTTTCTTGCACTTGACGGTTGTAATCAGGTTTGAGCTCTGAATGTCTCGAATGTGTCATCCTTCCCAATCCTGCTCCTTGCAGCAAAAAAAAGATGAGCTAAACAGGCTTGGCCAATGCGCTGTTAGAACACTTACTAAAGAACAAGGAATAACGTAGGAGCGATATTACTACCTTAGCCGGTGCAAAATGGCAAAAGGCACGAAATCGGGTATTGCTTTTGTTGTGTTTGTGTTGGTTGATGCCGATGGGACAAGCAAGCAAAGGCTGCATGTAGAATGAAAAAAACGCGTCTAAATAGACCTTCTTGTCCATAATTGCTTACTCTATTGCCGACGTCTTAGTATTCATCAAACATCATAAAATATAACAGTAGATGATAAGTAAGGGAATAAATGCGTGCACACCAAAGAAGAGAAATGTTAATTGTCTGTCCCCTCTTTTCTTCCTCCTCCTCCTCTTACTCCACGTCTAAAGACGTCCTCAAAGGACAGGCCAGAAAAAGAGGAGAGACGTAGAACATTAAAGGCAGGATGTAAGGGAGCTAGAAAAGGAGCCATTGTCCTAAATAGACACACCTTTTTATTTGCGAGGAGTAAGAGGGAGGTAATGAGCGAGCAAAAGAGAGAGAGAGAGAGAGGCATTGATAGAAAAGAAACGGAGGAAGGGGACGTAGAAAGATTTAGAGAATGAGGAGGGGGTTTTGGGAACACGGACACACACAGGAAATGGAAGAGGATGAGAAAGTAGTATCTAGCTCTATGATAAAGACACCTAGAGGGAATGTGCCCAAGGAGAGATGATACCAAACAACAAAGGTGATCGGGATATAGACAAACAGGAATGATAGCTGCAGGGATGACCGAATAAAGAGACAGAAGATACACAGACGATTGCGAAGAGAGAAAGAGGGAGGGATAATGAGAGGATGTGACAAGAAGAAATCCCGGGGCGGGAATAATATCTCGCTCACGAACGAACACAGCCAGCTTAAATTATGGACCTGGACTCATTCTCATCAGAACCAGGGTCACCAGGAGCTCCCTATCATCGTCATCATCGTCTACTGACAAGTTGAAAAACGACATTGTCAGATCATAATCGCCTTCCCAACTCTCAGCGAACCTTGTCTCGCACTCGCTCATTTGTGCCAGCAGGTGTGAACGGCTACCGGTACCGGCCCGTGTTCTAGTTCTTTTGATTTCGGTATTGTTGCAACTTGCAGTAACTCACTCAAGTTTGAAGCCGTCAGCAAACTGACAAAGCTGAGCAAACGAGAGCATCTATTCATGGACGGCCTCAACACGAAGCACGTAAAATAGATTCCTACAGTTTTAACTCCTTGCTGGCTATTTGTGTGACAGTGGCATTAGATTGGTGCCTTTGCACATGCCGTCGACAGGTTTGCGATTGTGTTCGTCGCACGCGACGCACGCGCGCATGAGTGAAGGGGTCTAGAGGCTTGCCTCAGAGAACGGCCAAACCAGACAAGTAGTGTAACAGTAATTTTTTTTAGGGGGGAGACCTCACTACACCATGCTCCCTAAAATAATATCCCTAATTACATGCAATAGCGGATGTGATAGCTATTCCTGGCGAAGGAGATCGTGCCGCAGATCCAATTAAGTCGCACTGTTGTTGTTTTAGTTGTTGTCCTTCAGAGCTTGCGCTGGGGCCAATCTGGGACGAACAACCCCTTGAAATATGAGTAAGGAGCGTAAGCAAGTCTTCCCATCAATTTTTTGTTTCTGGAGTCTTGTCTGGCTCCTGCATGGATTGATTTGTCTTATAATTCGATGGTGTAACCATGTCCCTTGAACCTTTTTAGTTCAGCAAGAAGCTATACATGGAAAAGGCAAAACGACAGGAGAACACCAACCTTCCTCCTCGTAGGTTTTTTTTTCTCCCTTTGGACATAGATTGGGCCAGTGAGGAAAAAAAACCGAAAAATCAAATGGCTAAAACAGCTCAAGGTGCTTCTCTTGCTCATGTCGTTCTTTTCAAATTCCAAGGGATACTCTGACGCACCGGAAAAATTCAAGGTAGCAGGAGCATTTGAGGACAACGCTACCAATGAGTAAATGAATAATTGAACGAATGAATCAAGTGAACATGTCCAACGCTGCAGAGTCGTTCTTTGAGGGGTGGGTGTTGTATGTCCTATGTCCCACGTCCCACGTCCTATGGTCAAGGTCCACACCTTGTTCATCATTGCAGCTGCACTCGCGCGTATCCTAGAGAACGGATCTCTAGGTGGCATTCTCCACTCCAGAGTGAGAGGCGATGTGTGGATGCAGGGTCTGCAGGGTATGCACTGCTGATTTCTCGAATCACCTGTGAGTTGCGTCCACAAATCAGAGTTAGATTTGCCACCAAAGTCCTCTCTTCTCTTTTCTTCATCCCATCCATTCACTAACAGCCATGTCATCTCAAGACAGACCTTCCGTACAAGGTATACATACACTTGCACATAGATGTATGCTAACCTCGCTATACCTGCAGTCGACCCTCTGTATTGTCTTGCAAAACAAAATGAACCTCATGCTCCATGCTGACTCATTGCAACTATGCACATGCTGATTCTAGATCCGGGACCAAGCACGTCACCCACAGAGTCCGACTTGGTACCAGTCATGGACTCTATTACCACCTCCCCTGATGACAGCAGTATGCCACGACAGGCTGTTTCAACTGGGCACTTGCAACCAAGGCCAGCAGTGGAGACGCAGGACACCAACAGCTTACGCACTGCCCCAGCGACGCCACCAAATTGCTCCATCTCAGAGACACAAAACAGGAGTTCTCCCAACCAATCAGTAAAGCTCACAACGACAACGACAGGTCAAAAACGACCACTACCATCAACAAGACTAAAGGGGTCGATCCACAAACCCTTCAGGTCACCGCTAAGAACTACTCAACCTACAGACACCAAGCCGGCAACAGTGGTAATGAAAAAGAACTCCGAACACGTGCCACGCACCAAAGGAACAACGACAGTGACCCCCACACTGGCATCAACTTTGAAAACGATACCACCCACTCGACAAGCGCCTTCCAAGTCCTCAACAACAAACGCACCTAGTGTTGGTAAACGTGCACCCTTTCGACCGCCTCTCTCGCGTTCACAGCAAGGGCCACCATCGAGCGATACAGCATATGGCCGCCTGATCCAGATCCAAACCCTCCAGGCGCGAGTCACCGAATTGCAGTCGTCGATCCGGAAGGGTCAGCAGATTTTAAAGCAACAGCAGAAGAACGAGGCACCGATCGAAGAGTTAACAGCGAAATGGAAGAAAGCCAGTCAGGAGGGTGCTCAGGTCCTGCTGGGGAAGTATACTGAGCAGCAGAGTGCCTTTGGTGGATGGGGAGACTACGATAGCAACAGGTCAGATGACAGGATGTCTATGAACAGAGGCTTCCATGGTTACGGTTCTCAGCAACTGCCCTGGAGCTACAATACGGACATGCCTATGAATGGGGTGTCCAGTCTGCAGGAACTGGGGCCGGACGGGCTCCAGGCGTTGGAGGAGTATATCGGGCACCAGGACGTGCAGCAGGATTTACCCACGGTTGAGGAGGCGATCAGATCCCGGAGCCGGCCCGAGGTGACTGCTATGACCCACCCGCCTACAAAAATGACCACCATGGAAAAGTTACTTCTAGGGCTGGGGATCGACCTTGACGTCATTGGGTACGACCCAGAGCAGGATACATTCATATCCTAAACGCCTACCTCCACTTGTCTTTTTCTTCTTTTTTACTTTTTCTTGTTTTTCTACATTTTTGCCTGCTTTGCGTGTTGACAATTGCTCTCTGTCATGTCTTGTGCTTGAGGAACTTTACTGTTTTACATTTTGTTAAGAGAATCTTTCCCCCAAAAATGAATAAAGCCAAAAAAATGTGACCTCGTGCCTCAGGGCGGTAAATCGTGCGGGTTGGGGAGGGCAAGTGAACGTCTTTGCAGCCACGTTATGCCTTAACGCGACGAATACACACAAACATGCAGGATGAACAACAGCTCTGCTTTGCGCTGGACATCTTGATTGTTAGCTATTTTCCGCTGTTGGCGACCAATGCCAAACTCAACCACCAGCTGTGGAAGCAATTCTGCCTCAACTTTGCGAGCAAACGAACAAATGACGACGAGCCAAGCAATTGGTGAGAGTATGTCTTGACAGTTCACGCCCCAGCAAACTTTAAAATGGCCCTGAAACTGCTACTATTATTGAATTGGATGACAACAAGGACACACAACGAGAGCAAATAAAATAATGGGTAGGTGGATGTATGGGCAGAGAGTGCACACGGCACTCACAGACAGTTGAAAGTGAACAGTGTAACTGACGCGCCAATGCCTTTCAATCGTGAGTCGTGCTGGTGGTCTGTCTGCTGTTGAGTGGTTCGTCTTGATTTGGCGATTTTCTTCACGTCATTGTGCCGCCCTCTTATTTCCTCTCTAACCTCTTTTCTTCTTTTTTCTTCTTTTTCTTTTTCTTCTTCACAACTCACTCTCTCCCCCACAAACCCTCTCCCTCCCAAGGTAAGCCGCGCATTCCCTTTTCACTTCAAGGCAGATGCAGGATGAACCTTCTGGTTGATGCACCCCTTGACTGGTCATTCTACATGCATCTGTTTCGTTTTCTGTTCGCACACACACACTTCCCATCTTACGCGCGCGCACATCTGCATCAGGATGGAGACATGAAAACGCAAAGAAACCAAATCGCGACATTATACACTTTGCGGAGAGCACGCTCGATTTCATACTCGTTTACACAGCAACGCCATGGGAGCGAAGTGTCTTCAAAGGCACGCAGAGAGACTGCAGGAGTCAAACAAAGGATGGACCTTCTTTTTGGGACAGGATAGTGCTTGTTGATCCTTCCTTCTTGGGCAGCCAAGGATAGACATCACCGCGGTAGCAAGGAGCACAGAAATAGAAAGTGTCGTCGTTGACAACACTCTTGTCTTCACAACGGCGCCTTTTTTTTTCTTGGGAGACAAGAGGACGAGCAACTACACGAACTGCTGAACGGAAGGAGGCGCCTGCATTCCGATTTTTCCCACAGGATTCGACATTTTGGTCTCGTCTCACATCTTTCCCTCTGCACACACCAGAACACTTCCCTCCTTCTCGTCGCTCTCCTTGTCTGTCACTGTTTCTCACTCTTTCTTCCGTCTTCTTCATTTCCCCGCTTTGACTTTAATTCAACTAGAATATACATAATGGCCAGCTACATCCCCGTCCCCTTCGCTGACGTTGGCAAGGCTTCCAACGACTTGCTCGGCAAGGATTTCCCCGTTGGTCAGACCAAGTTCGAGGTCAAGTCCGTTGCCCCCGGCGGTGTCGTAAGTGCTCTCTCTTTTTTTGACCTCAACAAACCATTTTCGACGACGTCCGGCAATCCTAATTCTTCAACCCGACCAGCCAACCCCCCCCCTAACAAGTTCCAGCACCAATTAACACCCTCTATCTTCTGGATATGTGCTCGATAGACCTTCAACGTTCTCGGTAACCAGGACAACAAGTCTGGAGCCATCAACGGTGAGCTCAAGACCAAGTACGTCGACTTCAAGAACGGCTTGACCGTCACCGAGGCCTGGACCACCGGCAACGTCCTCACCACCCAGATCGAGCTCGAGAACAAGGTCGCCAAGGGCTTGAAGTTCGATGTCACCGCAGGCTTCCTTCCCTCCGAGGGCAAGAAGAACGCCAAGGTCGGTGTTCAGTACAAGCAGCTCGGCTTCAACTCGCGCGCCTACGTTGACCTCTTCAAGGGCCCCACCTTCACCAGTGATGTCGTTGTTGGCCGTGATGGCTTCTTGGTCGGAGGAGATGTCGCCTACGATGTCAGTGCCGCTAAGGTCTCCCGCTTCGCCGCCGCTGCCGGCTACACCACCCCCGAGTACTCTGTTGCCCTCCACGCCCAGAACTCGTTCAAGATCTTCTCTGCCTCGTACTACCACCGCATCAACGCTGATCTCGAGGCTGGTGGAAAGGCCGTCTGGGATGCCAAGGCCGAGAAGGGCGCCAAGACCCCCGTTGCCCTCGAGGTCGGTGCCAAGTTCTACCTCGACCGCGATGCCTTTGTCAAGGCCAAGGTCAACAACGCTGGTGTTCTCGGCCTCGGATACACTCAGGCAATCCGCAAGGGCGTCAAGGTCTCCATTGCCGGTCTCTTTGACACCACTAAGTTGGACCAGCCCGCCCACAAGCTCGGTCTCTCCTTCGTCTTTGAGGCATAAGTTGCTTTCCTTTTTGTTCATTTCCCTCCTCTCCTCCTCTCTCGTTTTAATGTAAAAAATCCACACATGTATCTAAAGAAAACGATCCATACGATCGCCCCATCCAAGGGGAAAACAACAGTTTTGTCGACAATTGAATAAAGAAATAGTTAAATCCATCATCCATCTGTGATAGGAATTAAAGGTCCATGGACATTTAAAAACGCAAAGGGATGCTCGTTTTTTTTCTTTTCTTTCATTCTAACATCACAGCACCCTCAAGAAAACCAACCATGAAATCAAAGCTCGGAAACCATGTCATTGCAGGAGAAGGCAGACCGTACGTCCTTATTGTTGGTCATTGTCAATGTGAATCAGCGCCTTGCTTCGTTTTTCTCATTTTCACCGACTGGCCATTTGCTGTGCCTTGTGCCGGTTTATGTTTTTCTTCTGAAGTTTTTTTTTTTTTTATTTTCTCGCACGCTCCTATTAAGGTTGTCGTGCCGCTGAGAAAAATGCAAAGGATGGCTGACGTTTACGATACTGGTTGTTATTTTTTCTCATATAGTCCATGGTACAGGAGCGATGGTCAAAACTGCGACTGCTACATTGTCGGGATTGCCGGTACGAGGAATTGACCTGGCGTTGTTGTTATATACTCTTATGGTCCTGGCAATACAGGGCGCCGACGAAGAGCTTTCAATTGACGTCGTTTTATACCATCATGGCCATTTTTTTTCATAGGTGGAAGTGCTAGTGGAAAGACCAGTGTCGCTCAGAGGATTATCAAGAACTTGAATGTTCCATGGGTTGTCCTGCTGTCGATGGATTCGTTTTACAAGGACTTGACGGCCGAGGAAGTTGAGATTGCCCACAGAAAGTACGTCTCCTTTGACACTTTCCACACTCGAGTATTCGTTCACCGACTTCAGATACTATTTTACTAACTGGGAAAGCACTTGTTTTTGTCACTTGTAGCGATTGGGATTTTGACTCGCCAAACTCGTATGACTACGACCTGCTACTGGAGACTGTTACCAAGCTGAAGGAAGGAAAGCAGGTGGATGTTCCCATTTACGACTTTGAGACCCACAAGAGGTACCCTCACAAGACCATGCGTCGATATGTTCAAAAGGATGCCAATCACCTGTTTGGGCACATTTCATGATAGAGAGATTGCTAATCCTGTGCTGGTTTTAATGTGTTCTGTTGTTGTGAATAGAGTGCCCAATAAGGTCAACACGGTGTACGGTGCCAATGTGATCATCTTTGAGGGAATCTTCGGACTGTACGACAAGAAAGTCCTGGAAATGATGGTAAATGTTCTGGACCCCACCCCTCTCTCTCTCTCTCTCTCTCTCTCTCTCTCTCTCTCTCTCTCCTTCCCCCTTCAGCGAATGTATTCAGGAGAAACGCAAACCCCCCTATTTTTGGATTCGACTGCTGATCGTTAATGCACAAACCTCCCTGGGAAACGAACCAATTACTAGGACTTGAAAGTGTTTGTAGATACCGACGTCGACATCTGCCTTGCCAGACGAAGTAAGTCCTTTCTCCCTTTTGTTCTTTTGTCGTTCAAGCGTGTGAATATATGTGTCGTACAAATGCAACGAAATTTACCAGAGATTGACTGTCTGCGAAAACTTTTTTTTTTGGTACTTTCACAAATAGTCAAGCGTGATGTGGCTGAACGTGGATTCGACGTTACTGGAGTATTGACGCTGTACCAGAGATTTGTCAAGCCCTCTTACGATACTTACGTCTACCCCACCAAGAAGAACGCCGATGTCGTAAGTGTGAACTAATCATGCATGCAAGCCTCATTTGAAATGATTGAAATGATATGTCCTGGGAAAAAACAAAAAGAAGCTCAAGCTAAAAAAGAATGAAACTTTTGTTTATGTGATGCATGCGTGGAATTATATGTAGGTTATTCCTCGTGGACTGGAGAACTTGGTGGCGATCGATCTGTTGACAAAACACATTCAAAGACAGCTGCAGGAGCGCAAGATGCAGTCACGATGGGACATGGCCAGGATATGCCCTCCCCATGAGCTTCCCTCCAACGTCGTCGTCCTCGAAGAGACCAAGCAGATCAAGGCATGTTCTCTTCCTTCTTCTCTGCTGAACATGATATAGAGGTTTGCTTTACTACAGGACGCCATGGTGCACCAGGTCACGTTGTCTTACCTTCTTCTCATCTTGTATTTGCTTATATAGGGTCTGCACACTATTATTCGCGACATTGAGACCTCGCGCCACGACTTTATCTTTTACGCCGATCGTCTTGCCACTCTGGTCATTGAGCGGTAAGCACGTCTGGAAAAAAAACATAAGCTGCGACGGCACAGAAAAACAAGTACTAAGCAAGGACTGACCCCATTTTGGATTATTTGAAATGTGAAATTAGTGCCTTGAATGAGTTGCCATACGAGCCCCGAGTAGTAGAGACGCCCACAAAAAAGACGGTCCACGGCTTGGGACTCAAGGCCAACATCGCCGGCGTCTCGATCCTCCGCGCAGGAGGCACCATGGAGAACGGCCTCCGCCGCGTCATCCGCGACGCCGTCATTGGCAAGATCCTCATCCAAACCGACCCCAACAACGGCGAGCCCCAACTGCACTACTGCAAACTGCCCCCCACCATCCGGGAAGCCAATACGTTTATTTTCCTCATGGATGCGGTTGTGGGTACAGGCGCTGCTGGGTTGATGGCGATTAGGGTGTTGTTGGATCATGCTGTTCCAGAGAACCGGATTGTATTTTTGTGTTTCTTGGCCGCCCCCCAGGGGTTGCACACGATCTCAAGGGCATTCCCGAGGGTGAGGATTGTCACCTCGTATGTCGACCCTGTCCTTAACCCTGATACCCTGTACCTGGAGCCTGGTCTTGGAAACTTTGGAGACCGTTACTTTGGAACCGAGCATGAATAGATTGTGGGTAATTGGGCTTGAAGGGTGCTGCTCTGCTGATAAACACAATGAGCAAGGGCTGCCCAGACAGTTAAATAAAACGAGATTGTGGAGTTGTTGTTTTTTTTTTTTTTTTTTTTTTTGGGTGGTTTATTACACATCATCGTGCTCCGCATTTATGTAAAGTGGCTCGCGGAGATGACAAAGGGAACAAATAGTAAAGAAAGAATGGACAATAGGGAAAAGGCAAAAGGGCAAAGAAGAGGAGAATGGAAGGTGGAGTGGAGTGGGAATGATTTTTTTTTTCTGGTGTGGCGTGAAGAAGATTGAAAAAAAAGATATTAGGCTTTTACTCGGCCTTCTTGGGGTGCTTGATGGTGAAGCACCAGATATCAAAGTAGTCGCAGAGGTCGTTGACGACGTTGATCGCAAAGTGAGCGTAGGCTGCAGCAGAGAAGGCGAGACAGCTCCACAAGTAAATGTCCTCCATATGCGCTCCAAACAACCTCTCGCTAATGTGGCATAAAAGAAAAGCAGAATGATGGTGATTAGTGCCAAGGCACTGACAGTTCACAATTCTAACATGAACGTGTCCAAATGGTTTAGAAGACTTACAAGCCAAAGGCGGGGAGGTTCGCGTTGAAGGCTCCGAACAAGAGGGGGACGAAGGAGATATTGAAGAGAGGGAATGGCTGGTGGGTGACATGGGCAGTGATCATCAAGCCAACAGTGTATCCGAACGAGAGACCAATGTAGAGGGTCCAGGGGACCAAGTGCTCGTTGACAATCTGGGGCGAGGCGTTCAACCAGAAGAAGGCGACCAGCGAGCTGCCAATATAGGGAAGGACACCGACCAGGGCAGGTGCAACGGGCAGGTTCTTGTCCTTGCGCGCCTTGATCACATGCTGGAATCTAGAAATAAAAATTGATAAGGTATGCGGTTGAGCTTAGCGTAAGCGACTTGATTACATGAATGCAAATGCAAACGGTACATACTCTTCAGGTTGGCAAAGTAACCCCTAATCGTCAATCTTGTAGTTGTTTTCGTGGCGTTTCTGTGCTTACCCAGTGAGGATGTTTCCAAGGAGGCCAATGGTGCCAATGGAGACAAAGAAGTGGTTCAGCTGCAAGTCAGGGATCATGGGCAAAAAGTCAGGCGAGAGTCCCAAGTACGAGCGAACGGTGTGGAGCCAGATTCCTGTTCCAAAGAATCCAGTGATGAGGAAGAGGATCACAATCAACAAGATACCCTCGACTGGTCCCGAGAAGGCGCTCAAGTAAAGCGTGCCAGTGTGGTACTCCTCCCATGTGCTCAGGTAGAAGTTTGCAAGGGCTAAAATGAAAAGGTGAGCATTCCATTAGTGGTCCGTACTGCTGTCGTCTCGTTAAAATAACAAAATTCTGTTATAACGACTTCAACTTTTCTTGGTTGCTGACTTACTCAAGAAGTGGGAAAGAATGGTCCACCAGCTCTGGTTCAATTGCAAGGCGTTGGCGGCAAGAATGACTTCAAGCTATGAACAATGAACAGTGATGCATATTTGTGATACCGAGGCGATCAATTAAGAGAGGAAGGGAGGACCGAGGATAAAGCATAAGTAATAAAAATAAAACAAAACCAAAAGAATGCAGCACGGGCTGTTAGTCGTTTTTGTTGTTTCGGGCGAACTTTCACGATCCAAGGTCGAGTAACCTTAAATTCTTTGGGGATTGATTGTTCATGTCTCTGACAGACATGCGCTTGTACCCTTGGCCATTGCGCTCTCAGACAAATCCGTCTGTCCTCCTCGTCACCGTCTATTGTTGTTTGCCGTTGTTTGCCGTTATTTTCTTTGACACACTATCCCGTGCTTGTCGTTCACATTTACTTTGTGGAACTTACAGAAGTGTTCAGTGCGTCGCATCCTATACATCATTGCCAGATAACCACATTCAGGATTCGAGGAGACCAAAGTAAACGTTCATATGACAGGAATGAAAAGGAGAAGAGCGTGCGTCAGAAGGGCGTTTTGGGGGGGGGGGGAAACAGATCAAATGGGTTCAACCCGCGCGGCTTCGGTAATTTTCGTCGTCATCTACAACGTGTCAACGACAAAGAAAACAACAAGAAACGATAACGATGGTATCAAGTTGTGATTGTTTACCGTGGTCAAAGAGTTCTCCCAAGGGTCCTGAGGTTCCAGTTCTTCGTGCCTGCTTGCCGTCAATGGCATCGAGGGACTGGTACACAAACAGACCAATACCGAAGCTAGAAAAGGGTTTTCCAGATCCCAGCAGTGGGAAGAAAAAATGTTAAAAGGGAAAAGAGAAAATATATTCTTGGAATCACTCCAAAAAACCAGCGTGCAGAAAAACGACTGAAAACGACCATCCTGGATCCTCTTTTCCCGCTGTGTTGCTCTTGTTTGTTTTGTTTTGTTTTGTTTATGCGCTCTCCACAGACTGGCCATGTAAGGAAATCAATTGATCCATGGTTGTTGGTTGTGTCCGTTTTATGTGTCTGCGTTCGTTTATATTACCTGTAGTAGGCCCAGGAAGGGCACACGCCGGTCATGTCGGGAGCGAAATAGAACATGGTCAACAAGTTGGCGACAACGCACAAGAAACCGAGACCGGTGATCGTGTTGGGTCTACATGAGAACAAGTCAAAAAAAGGTTGAATCATAATGAGTAACGAGTCCCTTGATCCACATGCAACAAAAACGCGATCAGAATTGAACTGAAGGTGAAAACCGCAAGTGAAGAAATAACAGTGTTGCGTCGGTATTGATTAACAGGATAAGTGGTTTCTTACGCCATGGTGATGGGGAAAAAGGTGACGAGCTTGGTCCAGTATGGTCCGAGGACATATCGCGAGAGGAGGGACTCGTCGATGCCCGAGTACTTGTATTTGCTCAGGTTCTGGCGGTATTCTGTTGGGATGTAGCGATTGAAACTCATCTTTGCGGGTTTCTGTGTCGAGGAAGGGTGAAGGAAGGGATGTTGTCGTTGTGTGTAAAGCTGAAGTAGAAAAGAGGAAGAAAGAAGAAGAAAAGAATAGAAAAAATGAGAGAACAAAGGAAAAAGAGAAAAAGACGAGAGGGCAGAGGCTCCCACAATGCCCAATGACACACTACCCACATGTCCAAACGCACGTCACATTCGCAGACTTTTTTTTTTTTTGTCAAAGTTTGGACACACACACACCAGAATAACGATGATGCGAGGATGCGTCGATAACGGATAGGTTTGGAGTGGTCATTGTTGTTCAATAGCCTATGTTACTATTGTACATTTGCGAATCAATGTGCGAGAGGTGCCTTGTGGTTGTGGCGACGCGAGGACTAGTCCGAGGAAGCAATCGAGATTACCATCTCACCATCGACTCCCGCATCAAACATAATATGGTCCCCAACATGCGATCCTTACGCGTACGGGTCGCGGTCATTCTGCCCCTCCTTCTTGTCGTGGTAGTACTATCGCTATGCTCGTCCGTCCTTCTCCTTTGATCCCGGTATAAAGGCTGCTGCTGTCGCCGTGGGTGTTGCTGTTGGTCTGTTCACAATGGTCTCAGTCTCAATAATGAGAGTGGTGACACGATGAATAACCGTCCAGTACCGAACGATGGAATTCTCGCCGCCAGCCACCCTTTCCTTCCCGCCAACGGAGACGTCTCCTTGCTGCTGCTGCTGGTGATGGGAGTGGTCGTGGGATTGAACGTGTCCCGTGTTGGTCTGGCCGGGGAATGCCTCTGGGGTCGGCATTGCTGGTCCAGCCTTGTACTCGTGTCCGTGGTGCACTGCTGCTGCTGCCTTTGAGACTGTCCGATCGTCGTTTATTCTTTTCCCTCCTCGATCCGATCCGGCCCCGAAGGAGGAGGAAGTAGGTGCCGCAAGGGTGGCAATAGGCTCGGGTGTCGTCGATCCAGACCCGCCAGACTTGTGCAACGAACCTGGAGTGGAGGCGTCATGGCGATGGTGGTGGTATTGGTGGTCGCGGACAGGCAAGATATGAACTTGTTGGTAGTGAGGGTCCAGTTCATCATCGGCAGGAGCAGTCAGTGGAATAGACCTTCTTTCACTAGAAGCAACCTGTTCAATATGGCTACTGTCGTCGTCGGAGAACGTCATGGTTGTGGTGTGCGACTCTGTTGCATCATCGTTCAAATCGACGGAATGACTCCTCTCGCGAGGACTAAAGATAAAGTCGTAATGCGGATTGAGCCCTGCCGCTGCATTGGCTGCGTTGCGATCCATGGGGGCCAATCCGCGGAGGTGTGAATCGGCAGTGATATGGAGATCAGTATAGATGCTGGCGCCGTCGTTTCCTTCGTGAGAGTCGTGGTGGTTGTACTTGCTGGATTCGTGCGAGGATGGGTGGGGCATGTGTTCTGGGATCGGATCTGCAGGCTCTTGGATAATATTGTCTCCTTGATCGTGGCTGTGGCCAGGATGGGCATGATGTTGTTGGTAGTGCCGATGGTTACCTTCAGGGTACTGTGCATTGGCAGTAGGTTGTGGGGGGTGTGCGTGTGAACAAGTGAACTGGATCCGAGGGAACCCTTCGCCGATGGAAGTAACAGCGAGGTAGATGTCCGATCGATGGTGGACACATCCTATGGGGCAAGGCTCCTTGGCGTATTCCTTTTTTCCGGCGAGGATTTCGCTGTCGATGGGGAAGAGTGCTCCAGCCAGGGTTGGGTCATGATGGTGGTTGTGGTCCAGCTGGTGTTGACCTGGTTGGTGTTGTTGCTGAGGAAGGTGTTGATGTCGGTTGTGGGAGAGGAGGTGGTGTGGATGCTTGGCGTAGGTGTTGGCGGCAAGTGCGATCAAAGCGAGAGCGATAGCCAGCGAGCACAACGATGTGAATGTACGAGATAGACGCGGCATAGTGGCGATGAGGATGGGATGAGAGTGAAGAAGAGAGTGGAGGTGGAGGTGTGTTAAGAGTGAGAATAAAAAAGAAAAAAAATTGCTCAAGGGAAAAGTGAAACCATCGATTGTGGGGGACAACAGCAGCGCATGGACCCTGCTCAAGTGTCAATGGTCAAGAGGCCATCTTGAACAACCGTCAGGTTAACAAACACGCACTAATATTTACTTTCATCGCATGGCACATTTACACCATGGATATGCACGAATGTTCTCTCGCTCCTCTTTACCTTACCTCGCTCCGCTCTCTTCTTCCTATCCTTCCGCATCGCTCGGTGTTTGCTCACCTCTCCCCTCTTGTCCTCGCCAGCCAATCATTAGACTTTTCCTTTCCTCTCACACCTTTCCTTCTTTGCTTCCTCCTCCTCCCTTTTCTCCGAACTGCTCAATCTTCGGTCTTTTTACTCCTTCCCTCCCTATGCCTCGGCTCACCCTCTCCTCTTCTACTCCTTTCTTTCATTCCTCATCCATCATCTCTCTCCTTACCACCCGACATCCCACTCTCCCTCGCTCTCTCTTCACCACTATCACCATTCGCCACCCTCCGCCAGTTCTCATTCAACTTCGCTCATTCACAAAAATGACTTTTGACGACATCGACGACGGACAAGTCAAGATCCACTCCAGAGAAAACCCTCAACAACATCAACAAAAGACTCAAGCTGAACTCGAGAAAGAAATATGGCAAGAAGCCCATCGCCAAGCCTGTGAGGTAACCCTTCCTTTTCCCCCCTCCTCCTCTTCAGCTGCCCTTCCTCAAAACACACAAACATATCTCTCGCCCTGGATCATAGCTCCAATCATCTCCCCACATTTACTCACACACTCAACATTCGCACGATTTCATTTTTCATTCAAAAAAAAAGGGAAACCAAAAGAAATACATAGATCCAAAGACAGGCTACTCAGTCATGACAGAGCTCCTCCACAAACGACGAGGATACTGTTGCGGAAACGCATGTCGCCATTGCCCCTACAACAACGAAAACGTAGGTGTCTCTCCCGAGGTCAAGCGGGCCAACATTGCCCGTGGTAAACAACACCGCAAAGAGATCGAGGCCATTGAAGGAAAACCCGTGTGGGCCGATGACAACGATCAAGACTACAGCGATTAATAGTAAATTGATACCCCCCAAGGAAGAATAAAACACAACACCATAGACCTCCATCATAAGGAGCGGAAGGAAAACGATGACAAGAGACTTGAAAGGCCCTGAGAGTGTTTCTTGAATGGCATTGACTTTTATTCATTTTCAGTCTTCTTTATATTGCCCGGTTTGAATAAATGCGCTGTAAGTGCTGTAAGAGGGGGGATAATGGGAGTTTGTTGAAGAAAAAAAAACGGAAAAAAATAAAAGTGTTCGCCTGGTCAAAAAGACGAAATTGACCGCCGTCCTGATCCATTGTCCAAAAAGCCAGTCTGGTTTTCCTTCCGATCGATGCCTATTCAGAACCGATCAATGCAGTGAAGACGCTGCTGAGGCAGAAGATGCCGTGGCACGAGTAATCGTCTTGGCAATGACAAGGTAAGCAAACACCAAAAAGAATGCCAGCCACTTGTGCCAGTGACTCATCGAGAACAAACTCGGCCGCCTAGCTGCCGCTGCTCCTGCTGCTCCTATTCCGTTGGCCCCATGTGCTCCTGCTCCTGCTAATACTGCCTGACCTCCTGCTCCCGTTGCTCCTCTCTGACCATCGACCATCCTGCGCTGAATAGCTCCACTCGGCAAGGCAGGTGCCGTTGTGGTTACTGGTGGTGCCTCCACAACAGGGGCATTGGGGAATGCAATATGAAGAGGAACCTGCTGCAACGCCACCAACTCTGGGAAGATTTCTATAAGGTGGACACACAAATTGGGTACCGTAAGTATACAGCTTCTCTATCGTCCGGTATAAAAAAGATATCCAATGATCTCATCATGTTTACACAAGTTACCTTTGAATTGGGGGTTGGAGATGTTGAATGCGTGAGAGCGAAGAGCCAACAAGGCCCTTTCGTATCGGGAGGTGTTGATGCTTCCTGTTGTCGATTCGTCCTGCGACTGCAATGATCCGGTAATAAAGGATAAACAGGAAAAAAAAGACATTACGTCGTTAGTAAGAGGAATAAAAATATATCACTCGATTCAACTGCAATCAATCAAATGCGAGGGGTTCTTTGTGTATCTCGACAGCTACAAAAACTGAACCAAAAACTGGTTATTACCATAAAGCTCAAAAGTCCGTTGAGGATGGTCGACACACTCCAGCTTGGGTTCCAGGTTCCTGGATGGAAATCCGACATGCTCAGGCAGAGTCGAGTGTTGACCTGGAAACGTCCGTTAGGTGTAATCATCCTGATCGATGGAGGTTTGAAGGGATAATCCGCCGGGAAGACAAGTTTCCCTACATGAATAAAATGAACAGGGAGAGAGAGTGAGAGAGAGAGGGATAGATATGCAATAGATGAGTTAGTAATGTAAAAAGCGGGTGCGATTGAGAGGTGTAACAGAAATAGGAATCTCTTATTCATTGCTTTGCTTCTCCTCCCCCTCCGTCAGTCTGACTCCTTGAACTAGAGATAACAGCATTGAACAGCTCAAAAACGTGCTCAGGGGGGGTTGTATGCGTATATGCGTCTGTGTGTCTGTGTGTCTGTGTTTGTGATAGGTGTACAAAGATAGAGAAAGACGACAACAACAAAGGGGCCTTGGGCTCAGGTCAAGTTGAGAAAAGATGCTTTACCGTGGTATTCGCCTCCAAAGTAAGGGGTCTCAGGTGGGCCTTTAAGAACATAGTGCCTATCTCACCCGCAGAAAAAGGTGATGGAAGTAAAAAAGCAAAGTCGACTGTCAGTGTATTGTTCATTTCAAAGTTGAAGCTCTTTCCATCAAGAACGTATATGTATAAAAGCCCATGCGCTCCATGGAACAAAATAGAAACGTTGTTCTATGTGTGCGTTGTTTGCCCCTCTTCCCTGCTTTCCTTCCCAAAAATAGAGCCATAGCAACCTCTCTCTATATGACAAATGATAAAAGGTCATCTTTGTCATGTGTCCACTGTTAATTACCATTCCAAGATGTTGGTTTCAAGTGGCCGGGCAAAGAGGTAGGCTGGGGGGCTCTTCTGGATGTTGATGTACTCCTTGGTCAATCGCTTGTATGCTCCTTTGGTGGCCATTACTGAGAGGGGTGGAAGGTGTGGGTGAGAGAAAGTGGGGGAGGAAGAGAAAACTGTTGGAGAGCTTGCTGTCGACGACTAGATGGAACTAAAGAGGACTGTGCTGCTGCTTAGTGTGTGCTGAGAAGTGTGTCCGGCGATGCAGGGTCTTTTTGTTCTATTGTGTTCGACTGTGTCTGTGTCGATGGGTTGTCGTCGTTTGCAAGAGTGAGTGAGTTGAGGCTGTGGAGTGTCTTCGTCTTTGTCGATGATACTGGCTGACTTTATTGTCGGTCAGTCGGTTCAAGTCAGTGAGGTTGTCGGCGAGTGGAGGAAAGGGAGAGAACACACTCAACCTCACAGCTCTGCTCCTTTTCTCTTTGTTGCTCTCGTCGTCTTGGCTCAGTTGTCCAGCCCTCCATCTCGTGGTCACGTTGTTCATCTCCCGATCAGGAAGTTAAGGGGTGTGGAAGACATTTTACGTCCTCACTGCCACTGTCTAGGTGGTATCTATCTTGAACTACGCGTGCTCGACAAGCAGGGTCGCAGGACTAGACGTTGCTTGTGTCATCATCCGACTCCCACCCAATGCTGTCTTCTTATTACTCTTCAGCAAACCACCATCGCCGCCTCTCACAGACTGCGACAAAAAGTCCTCGTTGTCCGTATCGCTCCCGTCCTCAAACTCGTCTACAGAACCACTCCGTTGCTCTTCCCTCTCCCGTCCATACAACTGGCTTTCCATCTCCAATCCCCCCCTCTGCTGCCGGTGCTGCTGTCTCGTCTCTCTATCACCACTTGTAGTATCCTCATCCTCGTCTTCATAATCCGTGAAACTCGAGTCTGACTGCCCTGGACGAAGCCCCCGTGGCAAGAGATCGATATCATCATCATCGTTCACAAAGTTACGGCCGCCCAAATGTCCAACCCCACTACTACCACCTCCACTACCACCTCCATCTCCACCGCCACGGACACTCGCATACTGCCCTCGACCGTCCCACTTGTGTCGTGTCAAGTAACCAGCAATCAGACCACCGACTCCAATGATACCAACAAACGCGTACAATGTCCGACGGACGGTGGAGGCAACTTGTTCCTCCGAATCTGCCTCAAATCCTAAGCTCTCTGCGTGTGCCGGGTTCAAGCCTTCATGATGATCTGTCGTGGGAAGGTTCTCTTTGCCCTTGTTGCCTATCTTATTGGGTACAGTCGGGTCCTGGTCCACGATCACCTTGCTCTCAGAGGCCGATTTGTCCGCGGGTGGCTTTGAATGCTGAGATGCTGGTCCTTCCTCCTCTGGCACATCGTTGGACTTAGGGTTATGACTCTCATCGCCGGACTGTGTTTGACTCAGGAGCTTGTCTCCCTCATCCCCTGTAGAAGTAGGCGTCAATGGCTTGGCTTTGATATTAGCCACCTCACGCTTGGTCTCTCCCCAGAACTGAATCCTCCAGTCCACAAACTTCCCGCCGAACTCCGGGTTGTTTTGATCGCGCACCGTCAACTTCCATTCGCCCACTGGGTTCTCGTCCCTAAATAACCCATCAAAAAGATATAAAAAAAAAACCAATGTGAGCAAGTGTGGTAGGAGAATTTTAAAACAGACATGTTGGCTCAACTCAACAGAAGGCATTTTACCAGTGCTTGACGGTCATAAAAGTCCAGTTGGGGAACCCGGTCGTCGCAGCATCATACCGCCGCCTGACACCAAGTCTCGACTCGATACCATTCGGACTCGTCAAAACAACCTCCACATCTCCACGCCGTTCATGCTCAATATTCACCGTCACCGTGATATGCTCCAACGTCCCCAATCGAACCCCCTCCGCCAAAAGATCCTCCTGCGACACTTTCAACACAGAAATCACACCCTTGGCATTTTGTGGGATCTTGCGACCGACAGGGATTGCAGCCGGGTGGAAGGATGTCTGGGGTCCTAGGGATTGGAACGTCTTTGCGGCTTCGACGAGTGCGTAGGCGTCTAAGCTTCCGTAGCCAAACTTATGGTTGAACATTCGGCCGGCTGCGGTCTTTGTCCAGTCAGGGTCGTCGACTGACACGGGGATGGCGGTTGTCATGACGAGGTATTGGACGTCTCTCCAGCTGAGATCTGGACGCACTGAGAGGACAAGGGCGATCATTCCCGCTGCAATGGGAGCTGCCGCGCTAGTACCGCCGTGTTGATCAAAGCACCTGCGCTCTCCTACATCGCATGTATACTATTTCGACAACAAGAAAAACGATACGAGTTAAAGGTTAGCTCTATACCTCGGAGCTGAAGAGGATAGGGTATGGACCAAGAAAGAAAAAGATACTTACGATGGCACTACCGCCTCCGTTGCTATAGGTGACAGCCAGCTGTGCAGAGCAAGCCTCTGAGTAATAAGGATGTCTCCCCGCCCGGTCGATGGCTCCAATACTGACAGTATACAAACTGTTCGTATACCCATCAAAGTTACAATCATCGTCCTGACTCCCACCATTCCCCGTCGCAAAGACAAAGATACTCCCCAGTCCTGACCGCCCATTCTTGATCCCATTCTTCATCGCGTCCAGTACCACTCCCTTGGGCGCATCCATACTCTGGCCATCGTCGGGTGGACCCCAGCTACAGGAATAGATGTGGTTATCCTGGAACCGATAGTTGAGCGCGGCGGCTTCATCGACATCTGTGATTTGGCCAGAGAGGATCCTTAGCCCGGCTACTTTTGCGCCGTAGGCTACGCCCAGTCCGCAGAGATCGTTCTTGGCGGCTGCGATTTCCCCTGCGCAGCGAGTTCCGTGTTGGTCGTCTACGAGTCTTGGCATCGGGAGTGCGGTCCGATCATTAAAGTCCCATGATCCCTCCTTGAACTGTTGTTCACATAGAAGTTACAGTTGAGTTTTTCGTCATGCTAGATGAAACTGCGACTTTTCAAGCAAAAAGTGGACAAGTTACTTACAAAGTTGGGTGCAAGATCCTCGCTCGTCAAGTCCAGACCGTCGTCAATGATAGCCACATTCACTCCCGTGCCATTAATGCCTATGCAATTGTCAGATGGATTGAAGTGTCAGTATGCCTTTCTCTCGAGGTACAAACTCGCTGTTCTGTATTGAATTTGTATCAGTACGAGCGCCATAGAAAAATGAAGTCGTCCAGTATTCCGGCAGATCTTCGTCAGTTACCTTGCTCCCAAACTCCAGTAACATTGATATCGTGTCTATCCTTGGTATTATGCTTTTCATTGCACACGCACGCAACAATAAAAAAAAGATAGAAAGGTATCAACATCTCCACCCTTCGCCGTCCAAGCTCAAACAGTAACCACCTCAAGTAAAAACAAAAAGCAGACAACTTACCAGGTGCCATTGGAATCGAAAACCAGGATCGCCAATATCAAACTTTTGCGCAAACCCGTCCTCGGGCTGTTCTTCTCCTGCAGGCTGGTACTCGGCCTTGGGGTCACCCTCTGGATCCAACTCTCCCTCTCCCTCTTCCCCTTCTTCCTGGGTCTCCTCAGATCCTTCACTTCCTTCATCCTGTTCCGTGCTCTCTTCTCCTACTTGCCCCTCACCCCCTTCATCATCCGACGCTGACTCTCCCTGTCCCTGCTCTTCTTCAGCAACCTCCTCCTCCTCAGCAGCACTCTCGACCTCCTCCTCTTCCTGTTCCTGTTCCTGTTCACTACCACTGGGTCGTCCAGGTCTATTATTTCCACCACCCCGACGAACTGGACTTTTCGCCTCTCCCCCTCTCTGTACCCTCCCTTTCGGCGATGAGTGTTGTAAGCTGGGATCAGAATCAGGAAGCGGAGCCCTCTTCTTATTGCGCCGTCGAAGCTTTTGTCGTTCAATGGTTCCCATGGTTTGGACAATATCTGCCTGCAGATCGTTGCGCTTTGCCTTCCGGAGTGATACCATTTCTGTTCCTGCTCCTCCTGCCTCTTCCTGACGTTTGGTGTATTCTAGCTTCAGGGCATGGAACCGCTCGACGATTGGGTCTGTTTCTGCAACCTGTACGGCTTCAAGCTCTGGTTCTGGCCTTGAATCTATACTTGGCGTGAACTGCAAGGCATGACCGCCAAACTCTGGTGGGATAACTGACCTCTTCGTCAACCCACCACCACCACCACCTCTTCCTCCTTCTGCCCGCTTCTGCTTCTGTGGCGCACTGTTGGACGACTGTCCATCAACAAACCGCTTCGGAGCGCTGTAAAGAAAATAATCCGGCAACTGCCCTACCGCAGCCTCAAACCGCAGTCCCAACAAGTCGCCGATCCCCCGCTGCTGGTCCTCGTGTAGCGTCCACGCATAGTCGTCTGGTTCTGCTCCAGTTCCTAGCCTGTGGTGGTGGCGATGATGGTGTTGTTGTTGTTGGTGGTGAGGCGATTGTGCACGGATAAGATAATAGTCTCGGGCATCATGGTCATAGTCTGGAATAAAATCTGTCCGACCGCCGTAGGCGTAGGCATGAGAGTGGGTGTTGGTGAAGAAGGCTAGGAGGACTGCAGTCAGGCCGATGATACAGGATGTCTTGATGAGACGTGTTGTTGACGTGGTGGTGGTGGTGGTTCGTGCGCTCATTTTTTTTTTTAGCGGACCTTTTTTTTTTTTTGGGAGGTTATGTCAGTGTGCTGTGTTTTTGAGCTCGGATGTGTAGAGAACTGGTGCTGGTCGAAGAAGGTAGTTGAGCAAGGAAAGTGAAGAGAAGAAAAGATGGAGAGGAAGGAGAGAGAAAGAAAGAGCGGAAGGAGAGAGAAAGAGTGGAAGAGAGAGAAAAAGTAGTGGACGTCGAAATAATGGAGCGAGAAGAAAATTAAGGAATTGAAGAATGGAATGCGAGATAGAAACGTGTTCGCTCAGTCGAGCCTGGCCTGTCCTTTGTTCTTTGTTGAGTCGAATCGCAAAAAACAAACAAAAAAGAAAAAAAAAGACACCTCCTCCCTGGGTCCTTGTAAGGGCTAGGAGAAGGGAGATACCACGAAGTAATTGAAAGGCGAAAAGGGTGCAAGAGGAAGGAACGATCAAACCTCAAACAAGGGCCAACATGTCAGGTCTAAAAAAAGTGTAAAAGGGGGGGGCAAGAATAGTGAGATGAGGAGGTGAGGAAAAGGGTTGCTGGATTGGTAGAGAGCAAGAACGAGGAGGATGAGAGTAAAAGTGAGAGTGAGAGTGCGACGAGGAAGAAGAAGAGGAATAAGAAAAGTAAAGAAGGCAGATGGGTCCATTGCTCTTCGCTTCTCGACAGAATCAAATCCGACATAACCACCCCAAAACATACCCTTGACAAACACTGCCTTCTGCCCATTCCAATACACTCTTGAACCAGGGGTCTGCATGCATGCCTCCCCTTCCTATCCCTTTTCTTCCCTTGTATTCAATGTAAAAGGGGGGTGCAAATTGCAAGAATAGTATCAAATTAACAAAATGCAAAGAGTGAATTTTCTTTTTCTTGAATAATCTCTATGGGGATATCAGATGCTCCTTAGCGAGCATCCTTCGATTTCACAAGCGTGCTAAACTCGTCCCAGCTGTCACCCTTGACCTTGGACCCAGCTCCACCAGGATGGTCCTTAAAGTCATCCTCGTCGTCATCATCATCGTCCTCCTCCTCCTCCTCCTCTGCCTCCTCAAAACTGCTCTCACGTCCAATTTCCTCTCCGCTCGATAATGGACTAGTCACCTCGCGCTGGATAGCCTTGACCTCCTTTATCTCTCCCTCATTGTCAGAGTCACCGAGGTTGCTTCTGTCAAACACAATCCGACGTCCATCAGGGTCCTGCCTCTCGTCCTCGTCAGAATCCTCATCCGAGTCGCCCAGCTCATGAGTTGGAAGCTCGTCAAACTCATAGTCTCCACGGCGACCAAGCAATCCGCCACGCTGTCCGGACTCTTCGTCCTCGTTGATGCCAGATCCAAACACGCTCCTAGGGTTGGTCCTCTGACGGTACATCAAGAAGAGCGCTGCTCCAATGGCAACAAACATTCCGGCAAACATGACAAAAATGAATGGGCTGATCTTGATAGTTGTTTGTCCTTCGCCAGCGTTCGCGTTACCGGCATCCTCCGTCTTGGTGGGGAGAGCTGCTGACGTTGTAGGCGATGCCGGTGGTGGTGGTGGTGGTGGTGCAGGTTTGGCTGGAGGGGTGGCTGCACGACCGTTTACGACCTCACCATACAATCCCAGCTTCCAATTCAAAAAGGTGCCGGTGTTAGTGGCATTAACGCGATCGTAGACTGTCAGCGTCCAAGGTCCAATGGGGTCCTCCTCCCTATTGTGATAAGTGTCGCGCAATATAGAAAAAAATGAGTCACTCAACCCTATAGCCTACATACAACGTAATTGCAACCACAATTGGCATGACAACGACAACAACGTACCAGTGCTTGACGGTGGTGAAGGTCCAGTCCTCGAATCCAGTAGTAGTGTTATCGTGGGGTCGCTGAGGTGCCAGGATGGAGATGATGCTATCAGGGCTTCGGAGCTCGACTTCAACTTCGCCACGGTAATGATGAGCAATGTTGACAGTGACGGTGACATGCTCGAGGCTTCCAAACTTGACAGCCTCCAAGGCTTCCTTTGTCACCACAAATACTGAGGGCAAGCCGATGTTACCCGTCACTCCAGTGTTGTCGTCCGTGCCTGAAGGGATGTCGCCGTTCACATGGATGACGGGGGACTCGTAGGCGACCTGAGGACCGACAGAGGCCCAGGTCTTGGCATATTCCACAATAGCATAGGCGTCCAGACTTCCGTATCCATACTTGTGGTTGAACAACCGTCCCGTTGAAGTTTCCTGCCAGTCTGGATCGTTTTCATCCACTACAACGGCAGTGTGCACTGTCAGATATTGGATATCACGCCAATTCAAAAGAGGGCTATGACAAGGTAATAAAGTAGGCAGCTAGCGTCAGTGCATTGTATTCGTGGACACATCCCTGAGTAGATATACATCTCCAACACCGTTGATTGCTGTTGATTGTATCATACTTGACTTCCAGGACAAGGGCATAAATACCGGCAGCAATAGGCGCAGCAGCAGATGTTCCGCTGTGTCTCTCAAAGCAGTTTCTCTTGCCGCGGTCGCAAGTGTACTATTCGGCAAAACATAAAGTATTAGCTCAATGAACAGACTTTGGATATTGCTTTGAAAACGTTTTGCCGTAAAAAAAATCAAACAACACTTACGATGTAGCTGGCGTCACCAGAGCTATAAGTCACGGCCAATTGTGCAGAGCAAGACTCAGAGTAATCAGGGTGATGGTTCTCCCGAGATATGGCGCCGATGGAGATGGTGTAGCGACTGTTGGTATATCCGTCAAAGTTGCAATTGTCGCCATCCCGTCCTCCGTTGCCAGTGGCAAAGACGTAGATGCTACCCAGACCGCCTCGTCCCTGGGTCACACCGTTGACAAAGGCCTCCATGAGGAGTCCAGTGGGTCCTGCCATTTCGATACCGTTGTCGGTGGGGCCCCAACTGCAGGAGTAGATCTGAGTCTCCTGGTAATTATAGTTGAGTGCCTCTGCCTCCTGGACATCGGTAATAGGTCCTGAGAGGATGCGGACGCCTGCCACCTTTGCATCCCATGCGATTCCGACTCCACAGAGGTCGTTTCTGGCAGATGCGATTTCTCCGGCACAGCGTGTTCCATGGTTATCATCCCAGAGTCGAGGAAGTGGAATATCGACATTGTCGTTGAAATCATGTGATCCCTTTGCGTACTACAGAGAGGAGATAACAGATATGTGTTACAAAGTGTGTCAGTTCATATTGTCTCCTTGTCTGAGAATAATGAATGCATTGATCAGTTTGAACAACCCAACCATCAGTTATTCTGCTTATCTCTCTCTCTCTCCACAAGTCTCACTTACAAAGTTCACGGCCAAGTCTTCGCTCTCTGCATCGAGACCATCGTCAATGATAGACACAATAGCTCCTTTCCCTGTGATGTTTTGCTGCCAGACTCCTGTCACATTGATATCGTTGCCAGGCTGAAGCGTATTGTGCTAATACAAGATAACAATAACAAACGGATACCAGTTAGCCTCTGGATGAAACCAATTGCAATTGTTTGTAATCAAGCTGTCCCTTGCGGCCCAGACCCGTAGACCGGTTCAACTTGAACGGCATCGGTCGCACAACATTCAACAAAGTCGGAGAATAACACAAACACAAGTGAAAAGAGACAACTGAGCCCTTCTCCATATCCTGTCCCTGAAAGCACCCTGCGATGTAGCCACTCACCAAGTGCCACTGATATTGGAAGCCCGGATCCTTGATTCCAAAGCGTTCCGCCGTGCCATCCTGAGGTTGCGTCTCTCCCTTGACGTGCTCGTCTCGACGGTCAACATTAATAACCAACTCACGCTTGACCCGTCGCCTCAGGACCTGCTTGTCGATAGGTCCCAATGGATGCAGGCTCATCACGCCCGGTAAGTTATGTTGCTCTCCTCCTGCTCCTGCTTCTCCACGTTTGCTCAACTGGCTGGCATAAGTCCTCTGCAACAACTCCCTGAGAAACGTCTTGGACCCCTTGAGTTGCTGGTATCTCTGAAGCACAATATCATGGCTAGTGGAGTTGAACTGTTGTTCCCCGTAGACCTCTCCGACATCAGCTCGCTTCTCATGGGTCGTCTTTTCATAGCTGAAGAGATGGTATTGTTTAAGCTCGCCGACCTGACCGACATACTCGACTCCAAGATGGCGGGCAATCTCCTGGGGCGAGGTGACGTCCAGGTTGTTGATCTTGACGGTGTAGTAGTGATGGTTGGTTGCGTCGTAGGGTAGTGGGGGCTTGGCTGCCTGTGTTTGTGGAGGGGCGGTGGCGATGAAGGCCAAGGCGCCCAACAAGAGGAGGACGGGCTTCATCACTGTAGAGGAAGGGGGGAAAAGGGGGGTAAGGGTGTCCTGCTCTGTTCTGTCGGAGGTTTTTTTGTAGATGTCAGAAGGAGAATGGAGAGCAGGGAGTGGAGAGGGGAGAGGGGAGAGGGGTGGAGGAAGGAAGGAGCGAAGAGAAAAAGGAAAGGAAAGTAAAAGTGGGTAAAAGAGATGATGTCTGATGGAGAAAGTAGAACAAAGGAAAGGGCAGTACAGACAAAAAAAAAAAAAAAAAAGTAAAAAATACAGGAGAGCTGCAACGACGGATAAAAGGGGGGGGGGTACAAATTGCATCGCCGCACTTATATTTTTAGTGTTTGTGTGCCATGGAACCAACAGACGTGGCATTATTGACCCGACTCCGGCAAGAGGGAGGAGCTCCACGTTGAAATAGTCAAGGTCTAGGATCGACACATAAGATACATCCTCGTTGGTTGTATTGAACACACAACGTCAACATTGGAAAGTGATAAGCAACATTAGATATTAATACTATTAAAGGTGAGTGAAAAAGGTATTCAACAAGACTACGGAGCTAATAAAACAGAAAGCTACCACCGGTGGCTCCTGACCTTTGCAACAAGCACCAGCCAGGCAAGGAGACGATACACAATCACAACAGTGACAAACAGACCCATGTACAGGTTCCAGTCCTGGTCCTGGAAGTTGAACAACCTGAGCACATCCTCGCCCGTCTGGTAAGGACACGCTCCTGTCTGAATTTGTTCAGGCGAGCAATCAAACACCTTGTGCTCAAACTCATTGCGCGTCAGAAGCAACGATCCGTACTTGAACAGCGAGATATGGTTAATGTATGCCAACCACTTGGGGATGTTGAGAGACATGAATCCCGTCATGAACGAGAACACGCTGATCTGTTTCGTTGAAAGGAGATGATAATAATAAGAACATAGGTGCGGTTAGTGAGTCTCCATCATGCATTGCTTGGCCATTGAATAACCCCATAGTGATAAACAAGAACAAGAACGAAAGAAAGTACAACTAGAACAGCAAGAAGAGAAGACTTACAACGGCACTCATGATGGTGATGTTGAAGCCGGCATGGGTAGCAAAGGTCGAAAAGGCCATGCCGACACTCTCGCCCGTGTTGATATAACCAAACATGATGACCCAGAACGAAAAGAACGTCAACACTGTCGTCCTCATCTGCGTGATCACAAGCATGAACACTGTCACTCCCAACGACCCAAAGATCTCAAGAGGGAGTTCGTTAACCAGGAACGAAAAGAAGAACGATGTTGGACTGTATCCTCCGTCAGAGATCTCACGGTATGCAATGTCTCGCTAAAATATGAGCATGCAGTGAAAAGGAGAAAGGTGTGTTAGCAAACACTGACAACTACCTCCGCTCATTGTCTAGAAACGCATGAAGGAAAAGGGTGCAGTACTTACCTCAAAAGGGTACATGGCGACGTTGTTGAGCATGCCTGAAAAGACGATGGGAGTCGTTTGTTGCAACAAACCAAAGCGACTGATGACATCGCTGGGCTGGTTGCCCAATGGTGTAAAGAAGATGGTCATGATGATGGCGACAATAACAGGTTGGAAGACCCTGTTGAAGTACAGGCCCTTCTGGCGGAACGTGTTGACAAACGAACGACGCGTCAGGATCGGGAAAGCCTTGCCAAAGTGAGCATACTGAGGGTTGATTTTGGGCAGCTGGCCGAGCGAGTGAGAGAGAAGCTGTGATGCCAGCATCTCCTTCTTGTTGGCGTTGAATCGATTCACAAGATCATCTACGACCTTTCTAGTGTCCTCTTCCAGTTGAGTGGACCGAAGATTGACAGAGGCAGTGTCCAAAATGAAATCTACCGACATGAAAAGAGACAGAGCGCGTTAGTAAGCCATACTTTCCAGTGACACGTCCATGTGCGATTCGTTAATCACCATATCCTGAATAGTACCTGGAACGTTGGTGAAGGCAGGGGCGACGTGTCCGGCTTCCTCAAAATAGTCAACGACCCTATCGGCGCGTCCAGAGTAAGCAGCACATCCTCCTGTCACAAGCAGGACAACGTTGTCGAAGACATGCCAAATGTCGGCGCGGGGCTGATGGATAGTGCAGATAACCGTTCTGCCACTGGCTGCGATCTGCTTGAGGGTCAAAACCACTGCTTTGGCTGTCGAATTAGGAGTATGAGAAGAAACATTAAAACATGTTAATGTCAAGCATAACCAGCAGTCATCTACCACCTACATTTCGCTATATTAACACACATAGTCCTTACCTGTCAATGCATCCAAACCACTTGTAGGCTCATCCAAGAACAGGCACGAGGGTTCGGTGACAAGTTGAATACCGATCGAGACGCGACGGCGCTGACCGCCTGAGCATCCCTTGACAGCGGCACTTCCGATGATCACATCAGCGCACTCTCGGAGTCCAAGGAGATCGATAATGTCCTCAACCTTGGCGTACTTGTCCGCTCTTGGAATGGACTCGTCCATTTGCAGCTCGGCGGCATACTGCAGAGTCTCTCGAACAGTCAAATGGGAGAGCAAGAAGTTGTCGTCCTGGCGAACGTACGAAGTCACCGCGTTGATAGTTCGCAAAGAGGGGTTTTTGGTGTCATTGTAGTAAATGGCTCCCGTCATCTTGAGGTTGTCAGGCGTCCGATGCAACAATGCATTCAACAAACTCGTCTATTTCACAAATTAGTATTTTGCGTTGGTCATTAACAATCGTTCGTCTGTTGAGGCGCCTTGAAACTTGAAGAACTTGTGAAGGAAGGTAGCTTTACCTTTCCGGCACCACTTCCACCCAGAATGGCGGTCAATTCTCCAGCTGGGAAAACGACATCAACCTCTCTCAAGAGCTTCTTTTCCCTCGTCTCCTTCTTCAATGCACTCAAGAAACCTCGGAAGCTCCACTCCGACGTTGACAAGAAGACAGAGAGGCTCAAGGCTTCAACACGTATGGTAACAGGATCGCGTCGGTCCAGTCCCTTCGAAAAGACATCCAAGCGAGTCTCTCCCAGCTTGGCCGTCTCCAAATCCACACTTGTATCGGACGAAGCGCTCGAATCAGACTGGCGAACAGTAACTTTCTTCTTGCGCGAGAACATCTTGACAGCCTGGTTGATGAAGATGTCCATGAGCGTGGGACCAGATCCCATCGAGGTTGGGTTGACAATTTGGACCGTCAGAGCGAACCAAGCAATAAAGAGAAAGGCGATGAAATAGTAGATCAGCTGGACAATAGGGCCAGGATAGTGGTTAGTCTTGAGGTCCAATTGGTTGAGAAGGACGTTGTTGCCATCATATGGGCCGCACATGAGCAGATCTCTGGCGCCAGTAGGTGTAACATATGGACAGGTGAAAAGGCGGTCAGTGAGCTCGTTACTGGCCAGGATGGAGTAGCACAAGTTGGGATAAGCCAGGTACTTGATCCAGCGCAACCAGACAGGAATAGAACTGGTCACGATGAAGAACCCAGTAGATAGTCCTAATATACCCATTGGTTCAAATATACGTTGTGTTAATAAACAGATCGCGTCAAAAGAGTACTTCATTGAAACCGGTACTCACCAAAGAAAGCGAAGATAGCGTTGCCGAAGAGTGATGCGGACGAGAAGCCTCGAACGATCGAGGAACAGCACACAGCAAATGCAAACCTATAAAACAAATAACAAAACGCATATTAAGTAAACGTTCTTGATAGGGCTCCTTGACACAAGCAATCATTGGCGGCAGGCATTGAGCTTACGTAACAAACTGCATAGCAACATTGACAAGAGTCCACCATCCAAAATGGCTCAACGAATCCGTTCGCAATCCAGCCATGTAGTACACAATTGCCGAGAATACTATGAACGTGTCAATTGAATACAACGGATTAGTACCATGCAGTAGAATGAAACCTACTTGCAGCCGCTCCACCCTGTCTCTGTCATATTATTAATTAGGCCTATTCGAACTTGAATAGGCCTATTGCAAATGCAAAATCTTACCAACAGGGTACACAATGTTGGGAATAGCCGAGAACAGAACACTACTGACGAGATGGGGCAGTGGTCCATACCAACGGTCCATTCTCTCGCGATCGTAAACGACAATCTCCTGTGACAGTCGATAGATCAAGATCATGAGCATCAAGTACGCCTGGATAGCGCCCACAGAGTAGACCAAACTCGTACGAGAGCGGATGCCCTCGAGCGAATCGTCCAGCTGGTAAAAGATGCAGCCAACGGCCAAACCAATGACGATACACTCTCCAATACAGCCCCAGAGCACAATGCTATCGCGGACTTGGTTGCGCCATCCTCTAGAAGTTAGAACCTGAATCTGACTCAACAGAGATGGACCAGAACCGCCAGGAATAATATCGACAGCCAAAGAAACAAACGACGAAAGGTTGCTTTGAAGGGTAGATGATTCGCCGCCATTGTCAGCCCAACTGGTCAGAGTGGCGAACTTTGGGTTCCTCTTCCTATCAGCCCAGGCTTGAACAAGGAGTTCGCGCCTCACAGCCGTGGCTTTTTCGATAGCCTCGCTGGCAAAGTCGACCATGCTCAGGTCCAAGAGGTAGTCAAAGGGATTGACACCCGAGGGACAGACACCGACGCCAGTTGACTCGATCCAGGGGAGGACGGAGCGAACAGGTCCACTGTAGACAACATCACCTCTCGACAGGAGGACCATCTGACCATCAGACTCGGATAGGAGCTTGAAAATCTCCGAGCGAGGTTGGTGGATTGAGATTATGATGGTCTTTTGAGAGGAGCGAGCGAGCTTTGTCAGGGTCTTCATGACCTCGAAGGACGAAAAGGCGTCCAGTCCTGTGAATGTGGATGTAGAGTCGAAAGTAAGTGGGGGTGCGAGCACGCGCCAGCATGCATCAAAACTGATATGGAATACACACACACGCAAAAAAAAAAAAAAAAAAAAAAAGACGCGACTTGCCTGAAGTGACCTCGTCACAGAGAAGCATTTTGGGGTTTGTCAATAACTGGATACCGGCTGACACACGACGACGCTCTCCTCCACTGATGCCTCGGATACCACCACTGCCACTCTCTCCACCACCTGGATCACCTACCCTGGTGTCAGCACAGTCCTTCAGGCCGAGTTCAAGGAGCACGAGCTCGACTAGTTCTTGCCTCTTGTGTTTAGTCATGGTCCTTGGCAGACGCAGATGTGCGGCATAGGTCAGAGTCTCTCGCACGCTATCAACAAACAAACAAATAAATAAACAAGGAAACGTACAATAGATAAATCAACATGCATGTTAGTTTTCAGAGCAACAAATCGAAAAGGGGTGAGAGGATGAAGAAGCCGTTATTTTTCTTTGCCACCTACGTCAGGAACGGCATCAGAAAGTCGTGTTGCTGGAGGTATCCTACGCTGCCGTCGTTCCAGAACTTTTTGGCCTTTTGCCCATTGCATCTAATGTCGCCGGAAGTTGTCACCTCAGGACCAGTCATACGGCCGGCGATGGTGTTCAGCAGAGTTGTCTTGCCTGAGCCGGAGCCACCCAGGATGATGCATACTGCTCGACATGCAGGGACCGATTCATTTGCCGATCGAGGAGAATAAGTAAAGGAGGAAAGAGGAGGAGGAGGAATATAACTGGTTAGTAAAAGAGCAAGGGAGAGAGAGGAAAGTAGAATCGAGTACAGTACACAACTTTGTTGATCGATCTACACAATTTTTCCTTCATTGTTGTTGAACTCAGGAACAAAGAGAAGGGAATAAGAAAGGAGTGTTCAAGCGGGCAGAGGAGAGAAGGGGTAGATTGGTTCTACATTGAATGCAGGGTTAATACGGAAAAATGATGACGAACCTTGGCCAGGCTTGACCGTGAGATCGACATCCCGGAAAATGTTGATCCCAACATGCCTCAGGTCCCGGTCGGACCTCTGGGCGGAGCCAGGCGTATTGACCACCGTGTGGACTGGCGACTGGCTGTCAATCGGGTTGCCCTCGTCGCCATCATCGAGCGCCGTCAGGTTGGTGTTGACATTTTGAGTTGGCTGTTGTTGCTGTTGATTTTCTGGGTTGGGCGCGAGTTTTAATTTGCGAGCGACGCGGGTGAGGATCGATGGCGGGGGAATGACAGAGAGGGAGAGGTTGCGCAGAGTGACCTCAATACCGTTTTCAGATTGTTGTTGCTTTTCTTGGTGCGGTTGAGTCAGCGAGGGTTGCTTTGTTGAGGCGGAGGTCGAAGCGATTGCAAGGACCTCTCGCTGAGGGGTATCCATTGAGAATTATGTATATGAGTATGGAGAATTAGGCGCAGAGAAGAGGAAGCGGAGAATGTAGCGGTGGGAGGTGGTATTATTGCTATTCGAAAATAACTT
The DNA here is from genome assembly GCA_019671135.1 of Linnemannia hyalina. NCBI lineage: Eukaryota > Fungi > Mortierellomycota > Mortierellomycetes > Mortierellales > Mortierellaceae > Linnemannia > Linnemannia hyalina. The sequence continues at coordinate 1,495,263 of JAHRHY010000006.1, forward strand.
TAAAGAGGCCGAATACCACGACTGAGCAGATGAGGGAATGAGAGGTTTGAGGGTTTTAGCGGGAAGAGACGGTCATTGATGAGGAGTGGAGATGATGGACTCGTCGAGGAATGGTGAGAGGGATGGTGGAAGTGTAGAGGAGTGTGAGTCGAGGGAAGGAAGGGGGTGAAGACGGAAGGAAGAAGGCCAAAGGCCAAAAAGAAGGAAAGGGTTAAAGTAAAGAGAGGGAAGGGAAGAGGTGAAGAAAACGAAAAGAGAAAAGGGAAGACAAGAAAAGAAAAGACAATTGAAAGAGAAGAAAGAGAGAGGGCGTCAAGAAGCCTCCTGTCCGCTTGGTGTTGTAAAACAAACAATACAAAGGCAAACCGGTAGGATGGGAACTGAGCGTGAAGGGAAGCGATCGAGGGGGAAGAAAAATTGCGATTCGCCCCACGAACCACCCTTCGTCCCCCCGATCGCGCTTATTCCTTGCAACCAATTGGGGACACACAGAAAAGCTGGCAAGTTGCGAATCGAGAGAAGCAGAACAATAGTCTGTTGTGCGGTGTGCTCGTTCAATTGCTACATACAACAGAATGTGCGCTATGTTGTTCCTTCCTGTCATTCCAATCGACCCACTTCACATCCATGTGAAATGAACCCAACGAATGCATTTCAGCTAGCACGAATTTTTATTCTTTAATTTTTGAGTAGGAGATTTACAAAGGACTGGCCAAGGCGACCAACAGTGGTTCAATCATCCCATTCTCTCCTATCGAACAAACAAAGAAGATAATCAAAACAAGACGGAAAAAAGGTTCGTTTATCTAGTATAATAATAAACATTCGCATGCATCGCTGCAACCTGCTGGGTAGGGTACAAAGGGTGTATGTAGGGTATCCTCCAATACCACCCAACGAATCAAAGCGATGGTACAACAAACGATTGCGATCGATGGGCATCTCCGAAGCGAACAAAGGAGTGCAGTATGAAAGGACAATTAGGAAAGTGGGAGAAAGAGAAAGAGAAAGAGAGAAGGAGAAAATGAGGAGATGCGGGATGTATGGATTATGAGGATGTTCCTGTCAATTGAGCATTTCGCTTCATTTCTATTTGTACCTTAAATCAGAGTCCCCATCTCCCTTCCTCTTTACTACTCCGAACGAGGGTTCTGTCTCCTCCCTTGACCTCTTGTATATTTTCTCTCCATAGGGCAATGTCTTTTTTTTCTGTAGATACCACCTCCTACTCCACTCTTTACTGTGATGATTGATTCATGACAGCCTGCACGCAGATATCTAATCGTGCGTATATGTACATTATCACGACCTTCTTCTTCCACATTCGCTCACTTAACAAAAAAAGAAACATGGCGCCCTTTGGCCTTCTTGCACGCCGCTCCCTTTCCCATCCCATCGATAACCTGTTGTTCACAACAAAAAAAGAAAGAAAATCGATCGAGAGCAACAAAGCCCAAGTAGCCTATTTTCTCTTCTTCCTTTATGCATACTCTTACGCGTCCCCCTTCCCTGATGTGTTACTGACCGATCAATTTTCTACTCTGTTTAGTACCCCCCTGGATCGTGCTGTGCCTGAATTTTAAAAAAAACAGGAAACTCTCGAAAAACACAGTCACATTTGTTCAAGTAACGCTTTGCGAAACAACTGCTGTTGAATCACGCCTACACACGCACAACAGCGACATGTGGAACGATCCTGATCTCGACTCGACAAGTGGACAGACGGCTGCCTCAGGGGTACCACTCAACTACAGAGACAGGAAAGCCAATGCCATAAAGAACGAACTGTCAGCCTTTGGTTACGAGGCACTCCTCTTCCAGGCCGACAGCGTGGCTGAGGCCATCGAGCAAGGCCAATGGCTCATCACCTGGCAAGGGGATGATCCCTCTAGCGAATACGCGCTCTGGCTCGACAGGTAATACAAATTCAATTGTGGAGAAACAGAAAGGGAGAGAGAAGTAAAAAAAAAGAAACCAGGGAATTGTCTTAATCCTCCCACATGCCTGGTACAGGAAACAAACAAGGACATATAGCCTCCTTATGGAGCTCCTCTCCTCTTACTGCACCTGCTTGGTTCCTATCCAACGAACAGTATTGCCGATACTTGTTATAACTCCCAGGAGTCAAGTCTAAAGGGGAAGAAGCGTGTGTCCCAATTGACATCTTCATGTAATCACCTCCGTGCTGCTATGTCCTTTCGGCAACTGCTCAAAACGACCATCGTTCGCTTTACTGACTTCGTACTGATGTATCTTAATTGTCTACGCTGGACCCATACAAAACAGATATGATGTTCGGAACCTACTCGACGATCAGAGACTGTTCACAGGACCGCGAGAAATTTACGATAATTACTTCCTGAACGATTCTGATGAACTCGACGAGGAGCGCTTTGAGGATCTGGATTCTGACGAGGAATTACTGTTCGATATGGACGAGGACGAGCGGAAAGACTACTTGGGTAAGGCGGGACGGCGTAATAATGCTGGCCTACTCTCCTTCTACTGCTTGGCTCATTAATAGCTCGAATAACCATTGTCATGTTTTATTTGATAGTTCGAAAACAGGAGCAGCAAGAAGGATCTAGTTACAGAGGAGTCCACTATGATTATGATGACAGCCAGGAAGACCAAGTTCTCGAGCCAATATTTCACTTGCACTTTGATGTACCCGAAGGGATGGCCGTGGTAAGCTTCGGAGGAGGAAAAAAAATCAAGATCGATGGAAGCATAAATCGAAAGCGCCACTAATTAATTGTACTCATTTGCAACCTAATGCGTGCATACATAGCCGGAGAACGAGAAAACGCTTGCGCTGATCGAGCGGACGGCCAAGTTTGTCAACAGCAGCACAGAGTCAACTATGGAGATTATCCTTCAAGCAAAGCAGGCATCCAACCCTAACTTTGCCTTCATGAGCAAACGGCACCACCTCTTCCAGTTCTACAAGCACGTCCGATGGCTGATGCAGACAGGGCTCTATGAGTATGCCGAGGAGGTTCGGCAACGGGAAGAGGAGGAAGCGAGGGCGGAGCAAGAAGAGTTGGCACGGAAAGCCGCTGCACTTGCCGAGAAGGAGCTGTAAGTATTTAAATTTTCTATCATCTGAAGATTGTTGCTGGCGGCGTCAGATTCATTGTCTGACCATAATTTGTTGTTTCCCATGCCTTTTAACATATGAAGACGACTTCGTTTGGATCTGGTGAAGGTGATTGAAAAGACGATCGAATTTCTAAAGGAACACCAAGACGATCCCGTATACGAAAAGAAGCTGCTATCAATCACCGACATTCGATTCGAGTTCATGAGGCCTGGACATGCATGGCATGACTATTACACGACCATGAAACGCGAGATCTTCGACAGCCACATTATCCAGACCTCACACTCGGAATCCGACGCCAGCCTAATTACAGAGCAGTCGGCGACACTTTCGGAAACTGAGAAACGTTCAGATGAGGACTCGGCTATGGGGATATCGGAGGCGACGACTGTCGACGGCACTAAAGAGATGACGTCCTCTGCTGCTGGTCATGATACGTTACATGCCAGCCTAGTGAGCGAGGCATCATCCATCAGCAGCGGCAGGACGGACGAGATGCGCCGATTAGATCGCCTTCAGAGAATCAAGGAGCTGTTTAGGCAGAAACAGAGGAAAGGTTCGGATGAAGGAGTAGACCAAGTGCTAGTGCAAGCGCTAGTGCCAGCACAGGAGCAAGAAGATCAGGGTGCAGCAGCAACAAGCGACGTTGAAATGACTGAGGCTGCGGATGCTGTGGATGATAGTGTTGCACGTCCCTCGTCGAGATCAAGGTCTAGGTCTAGGTCCCCGCCGGCGAGGTCACAATCGCCCGATACTTTTTCTTCGTCTCTTCGGAAACGTACACGCCTACTGCAGGAAAGAGATGAATGTCAGTAAATGAAATAGGCAAAACCCCTCCCCCAAACGCAAACGCGTCGAAAAATAAATTCCCATGCGATAAAAACAAACAAACAAAACAACAAAAAAAAAAAAAAAAAAAAAAAAAAAGCTTTGGGAAAGCAGTGCAAAATGGCGCCATTGCCCATTGCCAAGAAAAAGCAAGGCACGGCAGAGGAGGAGAGAGCGTGGGACGTGTGAATATGTTTGTATCGACCCTCGCTCTTTTTTTATCTCTCAGCCAGGACTGAAAAGAAGTATCATCTTACCGCTCTTTCAGTTTTTTCTTTGTGGGCATGATTGCCTTTATCGTAAAAATGCGATGCATAACTAAGTTCAAAGCCAGGTCCACTCGACTCATTCTCTGGAGTCTGGAGGGTGTGGGCCTGTCTGAGCGTCTGAGACAAAGGTCGTGTGTGAGTTACGTGGAAATAAGAAATAAGAAACAAGAAACAAGTGCGTGTGCACAAAGTGAAAAGAGTTTACAAAAAAACGGGTGAGAAAAAAAAAAAGAGGTGAAAAATGAGGATTAAAACAAAAACGAGTTATGTGTAGTTTTTCTTTCGCTTCCCTCCCTTTCTTCGCTTACTCCCACCCTTCCTTCCTTCTTATCCTATCCCGCTTACCTTTTGTCCCACCCTGGGAGTTACTATTCTGGTTTTTTCTTTTTCAGCTTTCCCAATCCATGCTCCTTGCCTGTCCGTCTGCCTGCTGTACGCTATACGTTGTGATTCTTTGTGAAAGGAAGAAAAACGACCCCCAAAGAACGTGTTTTTGATAAAAATGCAAACGAAAAAAGTCTGGGCGCGGGATGGATAAGACGAAGAAGGACGAAAGAAGGAGCATCAGGCATGAGGATGAGCATTTTCAGCTTCTGTGGATTGTATTGTTGTACTCTTGCATGGGACAATGCGTAAAAACAACAAACAATAACTACAAGGAAGAAAGGACATGGGTCTGCGACTTTTTTCTCAGTGCGGAGAATGATTATCTTGAACGACTGTTCCCTGACCCTGTAGTTGTAGCTGCAGTGTTGTCGCGGGTACGATTTTTTAGTTCCCTTCTTACTAACCTCAGGATGAGTATCTGTGGGCGCGACCCCAGCCGAGACGAGTCGGAACCCCTGCTCCCTCCGCCCCTTCTTCGCAATAGTTTTAGAACGGGCCACATCTCCTCCTTGCTTTTCTATCGCTTCATTTGGCGCGCGCGGACTTAAAGAAGATTGAAAATAGATGTTGAGAAACGTTAGTCAGGGCCTAACAAGAGCAAAGGAAAGCAAAAGTGTGGTTAATCGATAATTGGGACGGGTGCATACCCAAGCAGGACTGGGCTTGGACCAGGCACATCTATATTTTTTTCTCTTTCATGCACTCCTGGCTGAGTGGCGAAAACAGAAGGGGGCGCGGAGGAGCAGGGAGGGAGACACCAAGTAGGAGCCCGGTCCATGTCCCTGGGTCTAATGGGAGGTGGTCGTGTTCGTTCTTATTCTTATTCGACGAATAGTACAGAACAATTGGTTCCTTCCTTCATTGCTCAACAAACATCTTTTTCTTTATTGTTGTTGCTTGCTGGTCCATGGTTGGAGTTCGGGTGTATCTATATGCCCATGAATGGATGGATGGGTCATCAACACACACACAACTCCGACCCATTTCATGCTTTTTCAACCATGTCCCCAGTCGGCCGGCCAGCCAGCTAGCCAACAAACCAGAAAGCTAACAAACCAAGTAGCCAAACATAGTAAAATGAGATTTCTTCCCATTTCTTAGGCAATGTATCTTTTTTTCCAGTGTCTGATGCTGTGCGCAATATTGGGCGCCCTCCACCATCACCCATTGTCCGCCCGTCCGCCCCAATTCACCCTGAAGGAAAAATGGGAGGAAGAAAACCGTTGCCGTTGTTGGTTTTTTTTATTGTTGTTGTTTGTCGTTACTATTGCGGTTATTTTCCATTATTTTTTTCTCCTTGTCAATCAAACAAAACCGTTGCACAAAGGACCTCAGCTTCCTATCGGCCCTTCCTCTATCCTCGCTTGTTTGTCGCACCATTTTTTGGTTGTTGTTTTTCATTTCTGTTTCCTTTCTCTTTTTTTTTTTTAGCGATATGAGTTAGTATGGGTCTGGACAAGAACTCGTATATCCCCAAGGAGTTGTTATCTTTGCGTATTTTCGCCTCTTCTTTCTGCACCTAGAGTGTGTGCCTCACTTCCCTTCCTTCTGCCTTCCAATGGTAAGGCGATGCGCCAGCAATGTAAACAAACAACCACTAGGCAAACAATCATGAAAAAGGTCAATGGGACGAAGGGATGGTTTATTTTCGCTTCTCAATTCAAAATAAAAAAAATAATGCAGGGATGGAGAAGGGAGAAGGATGCAAGCAAAGCTGCAATGAATGGGGTGAACACACGCACCGTATCTCGCTTTTGTCCCTCTCCCCTCCTCTCTTCCTTTCTTCCTCACTTCCCGCGGCACAAACTACAAATGCCGAGGACAATTGGGAAGAAAGAAGCCCAAAGAAACGACGAATATCATTCACTCATTCATTCATTCATTGATTGTTCTGCTATGTCTCTGTCTACTTCATTTCAATCATATCTGCCATCTCTTTTTTCTTTTCCAAGTGCTCACCTTGTCCATGGTTCAGGACTATTACCTTTATTCCTCCTTCTTTCTCTCTTTCTTTTCTTCTTTCTTTCTTTATCCCTCTTCGCCTTCTCCTTCCCTCACTTCTTCTTTTTGTCCTTTCCCCCGCACTTCGCTTATATCCTTCAATTGCTCAACACGCACACACCATCCCTTGCCATACCATACTATCCATCCACCAGAACATTCTCCCCTCGCTCTCCCACTTCTTCCGTCCCAAGCTTAAAATACACCCCATACACCCCTCCATATTCCAACCATGGTAACGGCAACTCCAACCGCACCGAACTCCTTTAACAACAACAAGGCCCGAACAACCGCCACCCAGCTGGCCAAGTTGCGCTCACAACCCATCATCGTCGACCTCGATGCTATCCCCCCACCCACTTCCCCTTTACCCATCCCCAACGCTCCTTTATCTCCCATTATTCCGGTTGCCCGCACAGCTCCTCGCAAGTTATCCCAAGACAAAATATTCGCATCTCCCGCGCCCGCGCCTTGCTCGGGCTCGGGCTCGCTGCGGCCGCCACCAAGACCACGTTCTATCGTCTCTCACATGTCCCTCAGCAACCCTCCCTTAGAGAGCCTCCCGCCTGTGCCTGTCCTCCTCCACTCCAATGACAGCTATCTATCAAGCACTCCCACTAGTCCTACCAGTCCGACGGGTCCTTCGTTCTTTTCGGCGATATCCCCTCGTCTTGAAGGTATCCAGTGCTGCTCTCTCCCCTCTAGTGTGCTTCGGTCCGCAAGCATGGGTCGCGTATCTGAAACCGTCAAGTACAGGCCCGGCAGAAAGACCCGCACTGCCTCCAACATAGCCACCACCGGAGACAACATCCCCATTCAGAGCGAGAGGCAACGCGCGCGTATCGCTTCTGAAATGGCCGAGTCATTGGCAGTACCAGTACCCTGTGATAGCAGCTTGATGGTCAGCCTAGAGGAGCCAGTGAACAGAGTCGTTTCACCCATACCCATCGCTCGGGAAGAGAGCAAGGAGGCAGATGCCACCACAGTTAGTTTCACGGCACTTCCAGAACGTCCTATGTGCTGGACGGCGACCAGGTATTATGGTATCGAGTCGAGCATGCGTTGGCGCGAGGGAGTCGACCCGATCCAGAAGCGGTTCTCGTCCTCGAACGGTTCGTGGCGGTGTCAAGACCGGTTTGCGGTGTTTTTCCGTCCTGGAGATGACATTGGACCAGACCAGGTTGTGAAGAAGACCTTTTGGAGCGAAGCCTGGCCATATCCCATCGAGACCATCCTGTACGGTACCACAGCAACGACATCCACCCCATCCTCCACAACAACAGCTTCCACCACAGCCATCGCCGCCAGTAGCAGCAAGAACGGTGGGCTGAATCGGTATTCTTCAACGAGGGGCATGGAGACGAGTGAAGGAGAGCGGACAGGTGGTTATCGGTCAGACCATGAGGGTGACCGGCAGATCTCGCGTGGAAGGACGGGTTCTCGCCAGTACTCGGCCGGCGAGAATGTGCTGAAGACGGCGGCGTCGTTCCCTTCGAGTGGCCGCAGCCGCGATCCGCGGTATATTACGTCGGAGGGCGTCTCGAAGATTGCCAAGGTGACGATTCCGATGCCGGATGTGGCGATTGACCAGATGGAGTTGGTCAAGGCGCCGGTCAAGGTTGAGCTGTGTATCTATATTCTCGAATCCCCTCTCCGCGTGAACGCGACCGCGACGCTCCTGGGCAGGACTGTTGAAGGCACGACGGAGCTCTACGTTTAGTTTTTTTGTCAAAATAAATATAGGCAAAGACACGAGTAAGTAAGAGTGTATCATACAAGCTGTACTTAAAGTGCACTAAGTCAAAGAGAGAGGAGAGAAGGGACATCGTTAGTGTGCATTGCCCAGCAGCAAAAAAACACCATGAGATGAGCGGAGATGGGGTGTTTCCCACGGTGCTCTCTGAAAACGAGGGGCGGTCTTGGCGTCTCTCTGTCTCGTGTCTCCCTTTCTTTTCTGTTGTTCATTTTCTTCTTTCGTTTCTATTTCTTCGACTTTTTTCTCCTCTACTCCACCCTTCAAACCCCCATACCATGGACCCCCACGCAGGAACAGGACGCGTAGTCCTCCCAACAAACGTCCGACCAACCCACTACGATCTTACCCTCACCCCGGACCTGACCACTTTCAACTTTTACGGACATGTCCTCATCAACCTCGACATCAACAAACCCACCACCGCCATCACCCTCAACTCCAACGAGCTCGACCTCATCTCTGCAAAACTCACCAACCTCGCCCTCAAAACCGAATCCAGGTAAAAACTTTACTTTCATATTCTGTTTTGCTCTCTGGCACTCCTGTTTGTTATTTCATGGGTCGACGGCTGACTCGCCATTTACGTCTGCGCGTCGTTTGTTATTGTTGCGCCGATATATAGCCAGAATGCGACGGACATTACGCTTGACAAGGACAACGAGACGGCGACGTTGGTGTTTGCGGACGAGCTCCAGCCTGGATCGACCGCAGTGTTGCACATCGTCTTCAAGGGTGTTCTGAACGAGAGCATGAACGGATTCTACCGAAGCTCGTTCAAGGACGATGCTGGCAAGACCCACTACATTGCCACTACCCAGTTCGAAGCCACAGATGCTCGCAAGGCATTCCCTTGCTGGGACGAGGTACCTTGAGCGAGAGATAGGGCTCTTTCGGGGTTGAGTGTGGTTTTTTTTTTGTATCTATGCCGACATCTGTTGGGGATAATGGACTAATATGGACCTGTTTTCTCTTTGTTTTTGCTCATGTTTAGCCTGCTATCAAGGCTACGTTTGATGTGACCCTGCGCGTGCCTACAGACCTTGTTGCCCTTTCGAACATGAACGTCATCTCGGAGAAGGATGTTAGACACAGTGGAAATGTTAAAGGCGACTCGACCCAGAAAGGAGACGTTCCTTCAGCTCAAAAGGGCGACGCCCCTTCCGCACAGAAAGGGGATGTGCCTTCCGCACAGAAAGGAGATGTGCCGTCCGCACAGAAAGGAGATGTTCCTTCGACACAAAAAGGAGATGTTCCTTCGACACAGAAGGGTGACGTGCCTTCCACACAGAAAGGAGACGTGCCCTCAACCCAGAAGGGAGACGTGCCCTCAACCCAGAAAGGAGACGTGCCTTCAACACAAAAGGGAGACGTTCCCTCTGCACAGAAGGGCGACGTTCCTTCAACCCAGAAGGGCGACGTTCCTTCAACCCAGAAGGGCGACGTTCCTTCAACCCAGAAGGGCGACGTTCCTTCAACCCAGAAGGGCGACACTGTCGACAGCTCATTGAGACCACTCAAGGAAGTCAAGTTTGCTACCACGCCAGTGATGAGCACCTACGTAAGTCCCTTGGTTCCAGATTGACCACCGACGTCGATGCACTGACCCACTTTTTTTTCAAGCAAACGTCAACTGACCCTTGACTTTTTCTTTGGCATGATAGCTGGTGGCGTTTATTGTCGGTAAGTTTGAGTACATCGAGACCGTGACCAAGAACTTGCCCAAGCCCATTACCTGCCGTGTTTATGTTCTGCCAGGGAAAACCGAGGAGGCCGAGTTTGCCCTGTCAGTGACCCCTCTTGCACTCGAGTACTTTACCGAGCTGTTTGGTGTGGCCTATCCTCTGCCCAAGATGGATCTTATCACCATCCCTGACTTTGAATCAGGCGCCATGGAGAACTGGGGTCTTGTCACCTATCGCTCCATCCGCCTCCTGTTCAACGAAAAGACCAGCGATCTCAGCTACAAGCGCCACATTGCCGTAAGTTAAAAACACCCTAAAAAAATGAGTGGCTATCTAAGGATGCAAGAAAATGATATCTAACCGGTTATTCGTCTTGTTGACAATATGCCATACATATAGTACACTATTTGCCACGAGATTGCTCATCAGTGGTTTGGAAACCTGGTCACGATGGATTGGTGGGATTACCTCTGGCTGAACGAAGGGTTCGCCACCTGGGTCGGCAACTTGGCTGTGTCAAAGTTCTTCCCCGAGTGGGACAACTGGTCCTACTTTATTGCCGATGGATTCCAGATGGGTTTGGCTTTGGACGGACTCAGGAGCAGCCACCCCATTGAGGTCCCCTGCAAGCACCCACATGAGATCCACCAGATCTTTGACGCCATCAGCTACTACAAGGGAGCCTCTTGCATCCGTATGCTGAGCTCGTATCTTGGTCTGGATGTGTTCCTGGAGGGCATTCGCATCTACATCAAGAAGCACGCCTACAAGAACACCAGCACTGAGGACCTCTGGGCAGCTTTGAGTGAGGCTTCGGGTGTCAATGTTGGCCAGTTCATGAATGCATGGATCAAGCAAGTCGGCGTAAGTTGGAGACCTTCGCAATAGTACTAACAGGATCACTATCGAACGTCTTTCACCTTGATTTTATGAGCTTAAATCAATAGGCTGACTTGTATTCAATTGTCTTTCTCATTAGTACCCTGTTGTTGATGTCGAGGAGGATGCTGATGCCAGCACGTTGACCTTCAAGCAGTCCAGATACCTGTCGTCGGGAGATCTTTCGGCGGATGAGAACACCTCGCGCTGGACCATTCCCCTGGGAATCGAGCCCGCCCCAACTGACAGCAAGACTAAATCGGCCATGTTGACAGACGAGTCGGTCACTTTTAAGCTGGAGAAAGGTGGACACTACAAGGTCAACTCCAAGTACAATGGATTCTTCCGCACCGCCTACCCTGCTGCTGCTTTGACCCGCATCAGCCAGTCCATCAAGGCCAAGGACCCTCTCTTCACTTCGGATGACCGTGTTGGTCTTTTGGCTGATTTGGGTGCATTGAGTAAGAGTGGCCATATCAAGACAAGCTCTCTTTTGGAACTGTTGGAGTCGTTTGAGGATGAGGATCAGTATGTCGTCTGGGTGGCTATTGCCGAGCGCGTCAACGTCCTGTCGTCGGTCTTTTACCAACAACCCGAAGATTTCCAGCAGGCGCTTCAAAAGTTCCAACGCAAGCTGTTCTCCAGGGCGGCTGCAAGGTTAGGATGGGAGACACAGGCATCAGATGACTACCGCTCGACTCTTCTTCGCAAGCTTGTGGTCACCAATGCTGGATGTGCTGGAGATGATGCTGTGGTGAAGGAGGCTCAGAAGCGATTTGCATTGTATGTTGGCGGAGACGCCAAGGCTCTTAACCAGAACCTGCAGAGCGCCGCCTTTGAGATTGTGGTTTTGCACGGAGAGGAAGCCGACTTTGAGAAGGTGCTGAAGTGCTGGCGCGAGGCGACTGCTACGGATCAGAAACTGGGAGCCATTGGAGCCTTGGCAACTGTCCGTCACCCTGCCCTTGTCCAGCAGTTGCTTAAGCTTGCGACTTCTGAGGAAGTCAGGCCCCAGGATATCACCTATGTCTTGGCCGGGTAAGAAATAAGATGGAAGTTCTTTGAATGTTGGAATGATGAATGTAAATCGATGTATCGCTAACAATGTGTTTATCTTTCCTTGTAATAGATTGTCGCGTAACACTACGAGTCGCCATGCGCTGTGGGACTTTATCAAGGAGAATTGGGACATGTTGACCAAGAGATATGTGGGCTCGATGGCGTTGCTGGGCAATATTGTGAAGGCAGGAGTGGGTCGATTCGCGAGTGAGGAGATGGCGCAGGATTGCGAAAAGTTCTTTGAGGGCAAGAATGTCAATGATATTTCGCGTCCTATTGCGCAGAGTCTTGAGGTGATCCGGTCGAATGCCAAGTGGGTTGCCCGCGATGCTGAGGATGTGCGTGAATGGTTCTCGTCCAAGGGTTACCTTGCCTAAAGCGGGTGGAGTGCAATGTCTGTCTATATTGGAACAACAAGGTATTCATAAATAAAAACAAATAGCTGTACTAAACATGGGGTACATATGTTTTCTTCTTTATGTTTCTCTGTCTCTTTCTCCCTCTTCCTTCTCTTTCTTCTTCTTCTCCCTTTCGCCACTTCCCTTTCGTCCTTTACTGCCAACATACACTCCATATACGTCCTGACTTGATTTGAGGCTGTCTGTCCGTTTATTCCTCTACCTGCCTGTTTGTCCCTGTCCCGAGATACGCCACCGCATCATATTGGACAAGCCCACCCCGCCCATCCCATCCTATCCCATCCATCCCATCCCCCTTCACGCCTTCACTCCGTGGGTCTGGTGGGGCTGTTTGCTGTTTCTTTGTTGCACAACCATTCAAAACGAGAACCCTTCTCTGCCCTTTTTTTTTTATTTATTTGCCGTTTCTTCCCTTTTTCTCGATTCCATCTTCCTTACACAAAGTCTCCGCCAACAGACAATCACCCTCGTTTTCCTCCCCAGAGCTCATATTTCACACTCCACATTCATTCATTTACACCTGACAAACACCAAATCAACCATGGATGCCCTCGACCACCTCCTGGCCGAGTTCTTCGCGCCAACTACACAGCCCGACCGAAAAAAGACTATCGGTAAGCACAATAAACACAACGCACTCAGACTCATCAGGGTCTACACTCGCACTTGCCCATCTTGAAATGTCAATGCCTTTTTTTTTGGCTCTCCCTTCTTTTCTCCTTTCGATCTCCAGGCTGACCATGAAACCCATAATATTACGCTCTATTCTTACAACCCCACCCTCTCACCCGCAAAAATAACGTGGGTATTTTATTTTGCTCTCTTCATTGACTCGTTAGAGGCCCAGCTGGACTCTCAACGGCTATCCTTGGATGATTGTCGATACATGCTCACAAATGCCCGGTCGGATTACCTCGCCTGGTTTGCTGCATCCCAGTTTCAAAAGAGAATCCAGGAAGACTGGGCTGCCCTCGACCCCGCTCTCCAGCATGCCAATCGATCTTTCTTGCTCCAATTCCTGCAACAGCACTTTGGACCAAGGACTGGCTCCAATCTCTCGTCCGGGCTAGGAGGAGGCATCGGAATGAAATCAGCTTCAGGAGGACAAGGAGGACAAGGAGGAGGAGGAGACATACCAACTTCAGGGGTAGGAGCAACAGCACCCACACACAGCTTCTCGCCCTTTGTCCTCAATAAGGTTGTCCAGCTCGTCACCGATGTTGCCATTCTGGACTGGCCAGATCGGTTTCAGGACCTGTTCTCAGAGATCCACAGACTCATCCAAAGCAAGAACAACAACCATGCCCTCCTCGGATGGACTCTGCTCGAGGCTGTCGTTCAGGAATTCGAGGGCACCTGTCCTTCACGCTCATCTCACCGGACCCATCTGACACTCTCTCAACACAGGCGATATCTCTGGGAACACTTCAAGGAGCAAGTGCCGGATCTCTTAACCCTCATCGTCCAACACCTCGACGCATGCTACAACAAGACATTGGTCGCACCTCTTTCGACAGAGGCACCCGCGCCCTCCCCTGTGGAACATTCTATTTGGGGCACATCTAGTTTTGGGAGACGACCCAGCACCGTTGCTGCTTCACACCTACTGTCGCCACTCGTGCAAATGAATGGCTCTTTCCAAAACTCGCTTTCAGGATCAAGGGCAGTCCCGGGATCCATGAGCAGTGGCTTCATGTCTTCAACCCCTCACGGGGGCCCCACTGACCAAAGTGCATCGCACTCTTACGGAAAATCGCCCACCACCGTGCTGCGCAAGTCGCTGAACCAGTTCCTGGGCGATCCCACCAACAACTCAACTTCGCATCCCCACAGCCAGGACCCCAGCAACCAATGGAGCTCGGCGCAGTCACCTGTTGGATCCAGCCTTTTCTTGAACCATGCACGGCAAAGGATGGGCTCCATCAGTGAGTTGGGACAGATGGCCATGAGGAGGAGCTCCATCAATGCTGCGGCGAGGATGGAGAGCAGACGGGGTTCGATGGAAACCACGTTTGTCAGCGGGAGCAAGATGGACTCTCACACACGCAAGACATGTATGTTGGCGCTCAAGAGTCTTACAATACTGCTATCGTGTCCTGGACTGGATCCTCGTCAACTGTCGTTCTCAGCATCTATCACGATGGTTCTCAAGTTTTCGACCCTACATCAGAACAAGACGGTCGATTTGGGCATCTTGGCGCTGAGTTGTTTGAACGGATTGGTAGCTAGACCAGGATTTCTAGCAGTCAACCAGGAAGCACTTACGATGGCCGTGAGAACCATCGCCGACCTTATCCGATACTTTAACGAGGTCAAGGATGGAATCGACGATATTGATGAGAGGTATGCGAAACAAACTGTGGCGTCTTTTTGATACTTCAAGGGTGATTATTTTGTTCTGACCAAACAACGTGCATCCGTTTCCTTCCATTTCAATAGCTACCTCCAAATGTTTATGCACTTTGTATCCTTGTTTTGCACACTGTCGCACTTGGAACGAGCCGAAACTGTTCTAGGGCTCTCTGTGCCAGATTTCCTCCTGTCATTTGCACGATTCACCTTGGAAAAGGTAACCAGCGCGTACCAGGCTTGACTCGATCAACTATGCCGTACCTTCTTCAAGAATGTTAATGAACCTCCTCCTTCTTTTCCTTTGCTCTGTGAATAGGTCTCTGTTGATTATTTAAAGTCGTGCATGGATATCTGGAAATCACTCTTGGACGCCATTATTCACGCTGCATCGGACATTCCTCGACCTATACCCGCTCAAAACCCTCTGCGTCGGATGCAAGGACCGACACTGTATTTTATGTCCGCATTGGTAGAAAAGTTTTACAAAATGAAAGGAGCGACGCGGTCCGAAGACGCGTTTTCTACATTCGAAGTCGAAGACGAGGAAGACTTGGAAGAGTTAACAGAGCTTGTTGAGAGCTTTGTTGGCCTTGTCGGCGAAGTCTTCACCGAGGAAGTCATCGAGATGCTGGTAAGCTGCGGCTCTTGATATTTGATCGACCTTTTCCATGTTGTTGCCACGATGCTGACATTGATTTATACTTCTTGTTTCTAGGATCCTTTACTCAAATCGCAACTTGGATTGTATGCAGAGCGGGAAATCGACGAATGCAAAACGGTATGCATTCACGCTTGGACCATTACACGTTGACAGTCTTTCAAGCAAGTTTGGTTCGCGCTGCTAACGTTAATCATTTTGTATCTTCTAGCTGCCAGTGACGTTAGGGATCTTATCAAGGGTGGCGTACAACTTTTTGCAGAACTTTGAGCCAAGACGTGAATACACGTCTAATCTTATGATCTATCTGACAAGGATGACCAAGCTATCGATCGAACATTACATTGTTGCCATCGGAGGAGCAGCACGTCCAGGAAAAGACGAAGTGGAACTCACAGGCTCAATGTAAGGACTATATCTCTCTCGATGTCGCGCAAATGACAGCTGAGGACATGAAGCTCTTTTACGTTTTCACTTACAACGTCCCTGCTATTCCAACTTTACTTAGAACGCTGGCGTTGTTCGATTGCCTGTTGCCACTGATACCTTGGCTGGATCTCCTCTGGAAGGCAGAAGTCAGACCCATTGCAGAAGGTGGATCACCACCCAGAGCACTCATTGCAAAGGAAATATACCAGGAGCTGGCGCAAATCTCGGAGCAACTCTTCCAGTCCTTACTCCCCGCGACACCTTCAACCAACCCGAACCAGTCATCTCCAGTGCCCGGCGGCACATTCCTCGGACCTGGCTCCATGTCATTCTCAGTCATGGACCGACGGCTACTTTTGACTTCCGTCAACACTCTATCGACGCTTACGAGACAAGTCAAGGTTCCTGTCGGTGCTATGACACCTGGTGTGCCTTTGTTCTGGCAGCTGAACTCAACGTTAGAAATGGCGTCCTGTCTCAGCCAAAATGCCTTGTCAACCAGCAGCTTCATGGGTGCTGATTTTCCCGCTTCAAAAGGACCCGATACCGATGTGGACGAAAGGCGGCAAGGAATGACACCCAACGACGAACTCTTTTGTGTGGCATTTGTGGCGCTTAGTAACGGCGTCATGCAAGAGCAGAAATCAGGCCAGGAACAGCAGGTACATACCAATATGTATACTTTTGCTGTAGCAATTGCTTGTCTTTCAATCGCCAGCTTCATCGCTAACATCCTTCACAAACACTTTTGGATTATAGATCTTTGACAGCCTGGTTGCCCAAGTCATATATCCTTTACAGACCGCCCTGCAGGAATCGAGATCCGGCCAAAGTAGTGGTCTCACAGCAGGCGAAGGTATTCAAACCAACAATATCTCGCGCTGATCTACCTTGTAATACCAGGAACCAAGGTTGTCCAATCTTATTAACCCGCTCTCTCCGTTATTTGCAACCCCTTAGCTAAACTTCGAGTGCACAGGTCATTAACGATTCTGCGAGCACTAATCAACTCTGTGGATGAAGCTTCGGTGCTATCCAGGACAATTGTCTTTGAAGGACTGAAGCCAGCACTTCCTCTCGTCCAAGAGTTCTTTGAAGTGTACTTTGAGGACCATGGTAAGCCACCGACATATTTCTTTGTATATACAAGACAATGACCTTTGTAGCTCAATTGACTGACCAATTGCAACTTCCATACCACTAGTGCTGTCGATGGATATTCTGCGATACTTCAAAGCGACAATCAAGTGTCTTTATCGCCAGCTGGGGACAAGTCACTGCATGGAGATCACGCGAGTGTTGATGGACCGTTTGACAAGCCCCGCTCTACTGGACGCCGCTTTCCCAGTCTCTACAAACGGAACACCCCAACATCTGCATCAAGGATCGATTGCCCAGCAACAGCGCCAGATTATTGAGCGGATCCGGATGTCGCTCTCGATTCTGGACACTGTGATGGGTCTTCCTGGCAAGGAGATCTCGCGTTTCCTGGCCGAATTTATGCAGTTTTTGTTCTCTCAGCTCGGACCAAGGCTGTTTGGCGATCAGGGACAAGGTTCTATGGCCAACGCCTTGGGTGCGCAGGCACAGCCTGGGCAGCTGAGTCGGGAGAATGGTCAGGAGAATGGTGCGATTGATCTAATGACAGCTTTTCTCTCGACCATCAAGACATTGATGTCACAGCACTCTCGATACTTTTTCAAGGCGCAGAGTCAGAATGGACTTCTTACGGCTTCGATTGAGGATGATAACCTTCGGAATCAGGCATTACAGAGCTGTATGGAATATGTGGCGCGTGGACTCTGCCGGCCGGAACCTGATCTTGTCCGCCACTCGATCGAGATCCTTGTATCTCTGCAGGACCACAACCTCTGTCGACTGTTTGATCGCCTCGAGTTCCAGTCAACGTATCGAAACGAGTTTTTGAAGATTGTTTTTGGCCTGGCGCTGAACCATGAGCAGGATCTCTTGCTGGAGGACCTGGCGAGTCTTGTTCACAAGATGGTCAATAGTGATCGGGATGGCGGTAGCGGCGGCACAGAAAAGTTCTTGGAGGTCTGGCATGGTGATCTCAAGAGGTTTGTCGCTGCTATGGAACCCTCGCAAGTCACGGTTACCTCGTCTCTGTCATCGACAGCTTCTGTCAATGGGAATGGAAGGGGCACTCCTGGGGGTCACTCACCTGCACCTGGAGGACTTGCCAGTAGCAGATCTCCTCGCTCCTTGACTGAGGTACAGTTCTCGGATGCGATGAAGGAGACTTTGTGGATGGATCTGGCGCGCATTGGAGATGCTAGCGAGTATCGGGATGGGTTGTATGACTTTGTGAACGATGCTCGAGTCTATGCACAAAGCCTTGTTCATTAGGCATTTTTCTTCTTGTATTTACCACTCCTTGTCAAATAAACCAGCACCCATCAAAGCATTCACCCTTTGTACGACTGGATATTTTGAAGGTATTTGTTTGAATGACTTCTTCAGCACCACACATTTGCTGTATTACGATCCAACCTCAGCATAAATACCAAGAACGCTGAGAAGAAAAGTATTCTACTGAGACTCTGTATCCAGGCTGGAGAGTGAGGCACGACACCTTTTTTTTTTGTACACAACTTTATGTCTCTGACAAACAATACAGTTGGAAATAAAGGGTTACAGACCAAACTCTTCAGTGCGCCACCCATCAGTTGCAGTCCGGTCCGAGACTTGACTCTGTATAACAATTGTTGCTGCTCCATAGCTTAAACGGAAGAAAATAAAACTAGATACGAATGAAGGGGATTCTTCCCATCCTCTCCATTATTGACAACCTCCTCCTTCCTAACAAACTCTCCAACAACCGCTCGTCAGCAGCGCGTGGGTCCTTGGTCGCTCCAGGGCACCTTCCTTCACAATGTGTGGCTATTTTTTTTTTTTTTTCGTACACAATTTTATTTCTCTAACAAACAGCATAGAGAAGTTATTTGGAAGTAAAAGGGAACTACAGACCAAACTCTTCAGTGCACCATCCACCAGTCGCAGTCCGGTCCAGAACCTGGCTCTGCGCAACAATTGTCGCTGCTCTTCACAGCTTAAACGGAAGAAAATAAAACTAGATACGAATGAAGGGGATTCTTCCCATCCTCTCCATCATTGACAACCTCCTCCTTCCTAACAAACTCTCCAACAACCGCTCGTCAGCAGCGCGTGGGTCCTTGGTCGCCCCAGGGCACCTTCCTTCACAATGTGTGGCTAGCGAAGCGCCACACGGACAGAAACCATCGTGCGTGATGTAACCGTATCCTTGACTCCAGTCACCTCGGGGGCCTGTGTACTTGGATGTCTTGTTCTTGGCAGAGATACCCTGGGTCTGCTCCCACGCGATCGTCGCGGAGCACCGAGGTTTCCAGATCAGCTCCGAGGCCTGCGCCTCCAGGTAGCCAACAAACTTGTGAAGGACTGTCTTGGCGATGGACATTGGGGTCCGGAAAACCGCGGACCATTCAGTCAACATGCTCAAGGGGGTGATGCCGCGGAGGAGATCCGACACATTCCACATCGGTTTCTCGTCTCGATCGAGAGCTGGACTACCGCTGTGCACGGCTCGAGCTCCACCGATGGAGGAAAATCCTCGCACATGATCCGCATCCGAAGGGGGCCACCAGTGTATGGGTACTGGCCTCGGTACCTGACGACCTCTGTCCACCGCGCGTTTGTATTCTCGCTTCCTGGCTGCGTTGTAGCTGTTTGTCGCCTGCACACCCCACTCATTAATCTTGCCCATGGCCTCCTTCCAGATCTCAGTGGTGGTCTCAGCTGCCGAAGGGCATTTCCAGACGTGATCGTTATCCTCATTCTCGAGCTCGCATCGTCGGCACACGCATGTTGGGTACAGGTTGGGCTTGCGAGCCTGCATGGAGTTCAGAGTGGGCAGCATTCCATGCAGCTTTTTGATATGATGTGTGCGTTGGTGAGAGTCCTTGCTGTTGCTGTAAAAGGTGAAGACTGCGTGCCTGTCGTGGACATAAGCCAAGGTCGAGTTCCATTCCACGTCATCGATGTCAGGGATCGCCCTCTTGACCCGCCTCTGTGACGTCCAGGCCTGATGGTGACGGATTGTCGATTGTTGTTTGAGGAGCTGACGTAGATCGATTTCAACAATCCCGCCGTAACAATGTGCAAAGGTCGTGATATCCGTCTGTTGAGTGAGATCCACCATCCAGGGCTGTGGCTAGCGAAGCGCCACACGGGCGTTTTTTGGCCACTTTTTTTTTTTTTTTTTTTTTTTTTTCCAATTTTTTTTGGCCCATGATCCCAGCATGCTCCTTTGGGGCCATAACAATGAGTTTGGGCTAAGAATCAGGTTTCACAAGAAGCTCATTCCTTGGTAGTATAGTGGTGAGTATCTCCGCCTGTCACGCGGAAGACCGGGGTTCAATTCCCCGCCAGGGAGCTTATCTTTTTGCACTTTTTGGTTACCTGGGGCCAGTCCTCTCCTTTTTGCCGCTTTCGAGTTGGCATCGCTGCTGGGTGAATGAGCTGACTAGTTGTGAACAGGGCGGTGGCTACGAAGTCGTAGATTTCTTTTGTTTTATATGCGCGTTGTATGGACGCAAAGCGATTAATCATTAATGGTCCACAACCAAGAAATGATATCTGATTTTTTTGGTTGATGGTCGCTAAAGACATTGTGGTGCACACTCACTCACTCTTCATTTCCACTCTCAGGCGCTATGTCCAGTACTGTACCAATAGCGTTGTCGTAAGTGACACCGAAGAACAAAAGAAGCAAGGCACAAGCCAGGGAGAAAGCACAATAAGCACGAGCAAAAGACAAAAAGAAAAAATGTCAAAACAGGCTCCTCTTCGTTTTTTTTTGGATTTTTTTTTCGACTCTCTTGATTGTCCGGGTAGGATGCAATCAAAAAAAAGGTTACGGTGTTCTAAGCAGCTGTAGAAGTCAGTGTGCCCGCCTTTTGCCTCTACCCGTAAAGTGTAATCCCAGCGCCGACCCCTACTAGGAAAAAAAGATGAAGGTGATGTGCTTTGTCAAACCCGCTTCCCACAGCAAGGCTACATGTTCAATCGATGGGACAAAAAAATGAATGATTTATCTATTTGACAATCAGCCGCACGACATGCAATTACACACATCCATGGAGATATTTTTTTCTAGCATCTATCCACAACAAGGATTATTCGCCACATATCACATATTGCACCTAGTATCCTGGTATATGGCAACCCAGTTGGTAGATGAAGATGAGCGGAAAGGTTGTCAGATAGATAGACCAAAAAAGAAAAAATGCAACCGCACAGTAAGAACCAAAACGGACGGAACTCAAGGGGCCTAGGAGAGGGTTACTATGAAGTGCAAAAAGATAAGCTCCCTGGCGGGGAATTGAACCCCGGTCTTCCGCGTGACAGGCGGAGATACTCACCACTATACTACCAAGGAATGAGCTTCTTGTGAAACCTGATTCTTAGCCCAAACTCATTGTTATGGCCCCAAAGGAGCATGCTGGGATCATGGGCCAAAAAAAATTGGAAAAAAAACAAAAAAAAAAAAAAAAAAAGTGGCCAAAAAACGCCCGTGTGGCGCTTCGCTAGCCACACATTGTGAAGGAAGGTGCCCTGGAGCGACCAAGGACCCACGCGCTGCTGACGAGCGGTTGTTGGAGAGTTTGTTAGGAAGGAGGAGGTTGTCAATGATGGAGATGATGGGAAGAATCCCCTTCATTCGTATCTAGTTTTATTTTCTTCCGTTTAAGCTGTGAAGAGCAGCGACAATTGTTGCACAGAGCCAGGTTCTGGACCGGACTGCGACTGGTGGATGGTGCACTGAAGAGTTTGGTCTGTAGTTCCTTTTTACTTCCAAATAACTTCTCTATGCTGTTTGTCAGGGAAATAAAATTGTGTACGAAAAAAAAAAAAAAAAAAAAAAAAAAAAAAAAAAACGCCTGTTTCTTGGCCCGCTCCGGAACCCAGTGTCCATCGCCAAGACGGCTCTGTACAAGTTTAATGGATACCTGGAAACGCAAAAGCTTCGGAGTTGATCTAGAAACCTCGGTGCACCGCGACGATCTCGTGGAAGCAAACCCAAGGCCATCTCTTCCAAGGACAAGACATCCAAATACACAAGCCCCCCGAGGTGACTAGAGTCAAGAATACGGTTACATCACCTGTGATGGCTTCTGCCACTGTGGCGCTTCGCTAGCCACACATGAGGATGGGATCTGTCCTGGGGCGACCAAGAACCCACGCGCGACTGACGAGCGGCTGTTGGAGAGTTTGTTTGGAAGGAGGAGGTTGACAATAATGGAAAGGATGGGAAGACCTCTTGTCTTCCGTTTAAGCTAAATAGAGCAGCAGCAATTGCTATACAGAGTTAGATCCTGGATCGGACTTCAACTGATGGGTGGCGCACTGAAGAGTTTGGTCTGTAGTCTCCTTTACTTCCAAGTGTCTTCTTTGTGTTATTTGTTGAAGAAATAAAATTGTGCCTGAAAAAAAGCTCTTTTTTTTTCAACGCCCCGACCAGGATACCCTGGGTACCCAGTGTCCAGGGTATTAAATACATTACATGGTCGAACAGTGCTAAGAACCAAGGTTTTTGTGGGGGGAAAAAGAGTGCGAACGGGCTCAAAGACACACGGATGCGTTCCCCTTTTTTTTTGTTCTTTGAGTGTCTTCATTGATGTTGATCCATTACGTTGTTTATTAAGGCTGAAAGTCCTCAGATGGCTTATCTGTAGTGTAGTAACCATTCGACAGTAGATAGCATTGAATAACAAACGGCGGAAGAATCAAGCAGTATGCAATTGAGTGGAAAGAGATATCATGAACGTTTTTAAATCGGAATGTAATATGGTTATATCTAGATCATATAGCGCCACCTCTCATCATTTAGAGAACAGCGGGGAGGACAGCAAAGACCATGGCAGATCCAACCATCAAGACCGCAGAAACCGCTGATCCCCTAGCAGCAGAGTTGTTGACAATGGTAGGTGCACCACTCGACGTGCTTGCACCAGCCGTGGCAGTACCGGTGCTACCGCCAGCAGCAGCAGTGCCAGTGTGAGTTCCAGAAGCAGCGGACGAAGATGCAGCGGCGGCGGGCGAGCCGTTGAGGGAGAAGGTACCGGCACCTTCCTTGTAGGGCTTGGCGTCACCCAGGCAGCGGGCGATAGGCATCATCTTGAGGGCCGTGTCTGCGTACGCGATGGGGAGGATACCGTCGATCGACACGTTCACCTCTGCAGGGAACACTATGAGGATAGAGAACAAAAAATAGAGAAAAATAATGAGAAAGGGTCGGTAGTTAGTAGATTGAAGTGGTTGATTGTTAAACTCCCTTTTTGTTTTCAACAGCAAAGAGTAAAGAGAATACAAAACTTACAATCGTGCTCGAGAACGATGAATCCGTTGGGCATGGTGGGGATCTTGGTCAACCAAGACTGGAAGGTAGCTACGACCGACTGAGGAGTAGCAGTGCCTGCAGGGATGTTCCACTATTGGGGGGGGGGGGGGGGGGGGGCAAGGAGATGGCAAGAAAAAAAATGAAAAGGTGGGCGAATTAGCATTTTGCACAACTCGGAGAGGTGTCATTCACGTCGCAACACAGGCACATTTTCCCCTAAAAATAGTTCATACGTCGTTGGTATCAAAACCATCGGTCCAGATGGAAGTCTTGTATCCCAACTGGGTCGCAATGGCACGGACACGGTTATCGACATCACCATAAGGAGGTCTCCAGTAGATAGGAGTGACACCAATGACGCTAACAATGGCCTTTTCGGTCCACTTCAACTCAGCGACGATCTGCTCGTTCGAGAGCGAGGTCATCGAGGGGTGAGACCAGGTGTGGATGGCAATCTGGTGACCTGCAGTGTAGGCGCGCTTCAAGGTTGCGGGGTAGCTGATGGCGCGGGATCCGACAATGAAGAGGGTTGCTTGGGTGTTGTGGGCCTCGAGGGCGTCGTACAGACGGGGCGAGTCAGGCGATGGACCGTCTATTATTATTATTATAAAAAAAGGAGGGAAATTGATAATTGCGGTTGGTTGTGAGTTAGTCAGTCGGCCATATATGATGCAGTGTCTGGAATCATTTCTTTGTTCCTTTTTCTTCGGAAAAATAAAAAGAATGAACACTTCTCGACGGAAATTATCCAGGAGCAAAGAGAGAAACAGGCAACTCCTCCTTTTTATCCATCTACACCAACACACTTGCACATAACCTACCATCATAAGTCAAACCCCAGGTCTCAGTCTGAGGGCAGAAAGTAACATCATCAGGGGCAGTACACTTCTGGCACGTCCACCAGCACTGGCCCGCAGGGAGCACAGTAGTTGCAGGAGGGCAAACACCATCGTTCGAGAGAGCGTAAACAGGGACCTTGGTCATATCGACCAACTTGAGCCATGCCTGGACCTGGGGGTCTTGGGGGTATGGGATGCAGTCCAAGGTGGGCCAGGCACCTGCGGCGACGGCGGCGTAGGCGGGGCAGCCAGTAGGCTCAGGAGCAGCGGTGCCACGCTTCTCGAGACTGTGGACGCTATGGCCGGCCTGGTGTTTGTGTCCGAGGACGACTGAGAGGGTGGCGGAGAGGGCCACAAGGGTGGAGATGATCTTGACCATTGTTGTGTTCAAAAAGAAGTGGTAGATGTAGTCGTAAAGGAGGAATGTGTTTGAGAGTTATGATTGAGGAATGGGGGAGGATGCGTATTATAAAGGAAAGTAGTAATGGAGGTGGCGGTGTGATATTTTTTTTGCTTTGAAGTGCAGGGAAGGGCCTCTCTTGATATAAGAAAGGAAAGGAGAGTGAGAGAGGGGTGTGTGTGTGCGGAAAAGAAGAGAGAGAAGAAGGATAAAGACAAGACTCCCACAAAGACAAAGCTATTTATGTCAATCAGGGGAGGATAACAAAGACTATGAGGCAGGGGCAAAGAAGAAGACATCACTGCCACTGTACATGTACCTCGGGTGAACACAACCGGACTAATCAGGCAAATGTTGTCCAACCACCCACTTCATCCTCCTTCCATATTCAAAAATAGAGTTTCTTCCTTGCTTATTGTCCGCGTGCAAGGAGGGAGATAGAGAGAGCACTGTTTCTTTTGGCTCTTGTGCGAAACGGAAAAAGCAACGGAAAAAGAAAATAAGAAACAACAACGTATGCAATAAAATAGCCACACAGTGAAGTCAAAAGGAGTGGAGGGCAAAGTATTTTTACACACAGCATGACGCCCAACCTGATGTCTATTTAGACTGCACTACAACCTGTGCACCTAGCCAAGCGACATAAGTAGAGTGTGTCAAGCATCCAATTGCTTGACCCTAATGCGAATATGGAAACAGTAACAAAGTACGGAAGCGTGGACAAAAAAAAAAAGGTTTGGTCCCCCTAGCCACAACTACACCTGCGGTAGAGCAAGACAGAGTGAAGGTACAGGGCAGGGATAAACACAATACAAGGGACCTAATTTGATTTTATGGTGTTGCTCTTCTCATAATCAACAGAAAGTTCATCCGGGGGATGGTGGCAAATAAACAAACGCAAAGGCATACACTCACAAACACAAACAATCAGGGCGAGGTGTTATTAATAATTATTAGAAAGCCACACCTATCCTATCATCTATCGTTTAATTATGAAGATCTACAAGAGGTTCAAAGGTTCAAGATAAAGGTAACAAGAAATGTCATGGCACTGGCCACCACAACCCCATGTCCTCCGCGGGCACCACCGAATCCAGTTGCAGAGTTCTTATCAGGGCTAGTTCCAGACAACAACTTGAATGTGCCGGCACCCTCCTTGTAAGGCTTGCCATCACTGAGGCACTGAGCAATGGGCTGCATCAACAGACCCTTGGTCGCATAGGCCAAAGGCAGCACTCCATTAATCGACACATTCACCTCCGCAGGGAACACTATCGTTTCATTTCATCGACAGAAAAAAAAGGTTGGTCAGTGGAGCGTAGTACTAAGCATACTTCTTTTAGTCATGCTTGGTTCCTGGTCGATATCTTACAATCGTGTTCGAGGACAATGAATCCGTGTGGCATGGAGGGGATTTTAACCAGCCAACCCTTGAAAGTATCCACGACCGACTGGGGTGTAGCAGCTCCTGCAGGAATGTTCCACTATTTCCCCCGTAAATGGTGGCAAAAGGATAAGTGAGTAAACAAACAGAAAGGTTAAACATTGGAGGAAAAGGATTGCAATGTAAACAAAGTGGAGAACAAATGACAAACAAGAGAGGAGGTGCTTACGTCGTTGGTGTCGAAATCTTGTGTCCAGATCGAGGTTTTATACCCAAGTTGAGTGGCAATGTTGCGAACACGAGCATCGACATCGCCTGTTGAGAGCACAAATCGTCAGAAAAAAAAGAGACCATCTCACATAGTTAGTAGTCTATATAATATGTTTTCTCTTCACTACGAACAAAAAAAAAGTCCAACAATAACGTAGCCAAGCTAATACAGTAGAGACAAGTTACCAAAAGGGGGTCGCCAATAGATAGGAGTAACGCCAATGGTATCAAAGATAGCCTTCTCGGTCCACTTCAACTCTGCAACGATCTGCTCGTTCGAGAGCGAGGTCATCGAGGGGTGAGACCAGGTGTGGATGGCAATCTGGTGGCCCTCGTTATAGGCGCGCTTCAGGGTTGCTGGGAAGCTGATGGCGCGAGAGCCAACGATGAAGAGGGTTGCTTTTTGGTTGTGTTCGAGGAGGTTGTCGTACAGTCGAGGTGAATCGGGGGAAGGTCCGTCTGGGTTGATCGGTCGTTAGGTCGGTCGGGATGCGAATGAGTGAGATAAGAGAAAAGGCGTAAAAGTTACGATATGAAAATAAACGAGTATTAACACAAAACACTGCAGAGAGGGGGTGAGCGAATTAAGGGGTACGATAACTTTTCGCTCTAATCCCATGTAAAGCGATCGAGCGAGGGTCAAAACAATCGGGTCGCACCCCATGTCGCTAGCGCAGCCCATGAATACAGCACGACAACCACTCAACTCCTCCGTTCCATCCCTTTCCCCCTTAACCTGATTGTCATTCAAGCCCGCAAGAATAAATGGAGGAAGGTACACATCCGTCGCCATCACTCATCAAACCAAACAAAAAAAAAACCTGTCTCCTTACCGTCAAAGGTCAATCCCCAAGTCCCAGTAGTGGGACAAGACGTAATATCATCAGGCGCATCGCACTTTTGACAGGTCCACCAACACTGATCCTTAGGGATCGATGTCGTATCCGTGGGGCACACGCCCTTTTGAGAGGGAGGGAAGACAGGCGTCTTTGAGAAATCGACCAATTTCAACCACGTCTGGACTTGAGGATCCTGTGTGAAGGGAACACAGTCGATCACTGGGTATGCTCCTGTGGCGATGGGGGCATAGGTTGTGCTGCAACTTGGTACTGTTGCTGGTGCTTGTCGTTTCTGGAGGGCGTGAGAGGCATGGCCGGATGAGGATTCGATGAGGGGGATGTGGGCAGAGACCAATGTCAATGCAGAGGAAAGTGAGACAGCAATAACGGTAGCTGCTGTTGTGATACAATTGATGCGGACCATGGTTGTGATGGGAAGGGACAAGGATGCTATGAGATGGATTTGGGGCGAGATAGTGTTTTGCAATTGAAGAGAGAGAGGAGAGGGGATGGAATGGAATATGTGTTGTTTTTGCTTATTGTTTGAGGGAAAGACGGTGTGAGGTAAGGAAGAAAGAGTCGGTTAACCTGGGTGCCCTTTTATCCTCTCACTTTTCTCCCTCTCCCTCATTGTTTACCGAGCACTCGAAGCCTTACTTCATTGCAGCCACCGCTATCTTTCTGTCACGTAATGCTAGTTACGCTGTCCAGGAACCACGAACAAAAAAAAGGGTCGACGGGTCGTTTATTATTAGACAAGCTAAAACGATCTAAATGGCCATAGCGTCCTTCGTCAATCCCCGTTTTTTAGCGTCAACAGCCTCATCAAGTGCACTCTTATTGTTACTGGCGTGTATGGTTTATTGTTCATTACAAAAATGGTGAAGGGGAGGGCGGATGGACCGAGGGAAGTAAGGTCCCTGACCACTTTTAGCGCCTGCGCCATCTTATTTTTATATGAATACTACAATACTATTTTTTTTAGACGTACCAGTTGCCAGTTGGATATGTGCCTCTCTACTCCACCCATCCGAATTCCTCTTTTAAAAAAAAACGAGGGTGTGCGTTTTATGTGGTCGGCTGGACAATAGATTTGTTCCTCTATCTCGAAATTGGGTTAGGTTCAACTCTTTTTTCTTCTTCTCACAGCCCAAGGTCGTACAGTTGGCGTCTGGCGTAGTCTATGGGCAGCGTACTCTACATATACGTACCTCTCCGCGCGAAATATTTATTGGCAGTAATATCCATCCCATTTCCCAATGATGGCTAACGCCTAGTCTTTTTTTCCCTATTACCAACCCATATCTCGTTCCCAATTGTTAGCAATAAGAGGCGCACGCGTTAAAATGTTTTGAGTACCGTACCAAGGACATGTCTTTTGTTGAATGGGACCCACTTTTTAAACAAAATGAACCACTCATTTTTATTAAGGATTAAGATGTATTAAGATACGACAAAAAGTGTATAATGGCCAAGGAAAGAGAAAGGGCTAAAAAATTGAAAAATAAGCGTATGCTAAAAAGCTTTCAGCAGATACGACTCCTCAAAAAAAAGATATTATTTTCCAGGGCAGGGAGAGGGGGGAGTAACGAGGAGGGGGAGGGGTAACCAAGCGGAAGGCGCGACGATTTAAACAATCATGGCGAGGGCAGCGGCCAAACCGGCGGCGGCGACCATGGCACCGTTGGCGGCCATGGAGTTGGCGGCAGACTTGCCGGGGCTGGGGGTAGTGGTGGTGCTGGGGCTGGTGGTGTTGGCGGCGGGGCCGGTGGGCTTGGGGACGGTAGTGGTAGTGGTGGCAGTGCCGTTAACGTGGGTAGCGGAGGGAATGGTAGAGGTGGTGGTGGCGGTGGAGGTGGAGGTGGTGGTGGTGGTGGTGGCCTCGGGGGCGGCAATGACAACGGCGGCGAAGGCGAGGACGGCGACAGCGGTGAACTTCATGTTGAAAAGAATGTTTGGGGGTTTGGGGGTTGGTTTGGGAGAAGGGTGGGTTTGAGTGTTTTTTTTTGTTTGGAGTGGATGTGGAAGACAACTGTGTTGATGATGAGGAATAAAAATTGAGAAATGTAGGAATCCAGCTCAGGTTTTATAGAAACGAGGAGGGGTAGGGGGTAGTAGTGGGTTTTACCAAGATGGTTGGGCATTAATGGTAGGGTATGAAGGAAAACCCGATACGACAGGATACTATTAGCGAAAGAGTATAGAGAAAAGAAAAGAGACACGAAGAGGATAGCCCAACGGCCACTCAACCACTAGATTGGACCAATCGAACGCAATGTTGAACCATCGACTTCTTTGCTCGCAATTTCCCCAATTGTCTTCTTTTTCTTCGTGTGTATCAAATACAATGCCCTATCCTTCATTCAGCTATTCTTTGTCCTCTATTGTTCTGTACAAATAATACCAACAAAATTGTCGAGAAGAACGCCCACTTACCATTGCACCACAATTGGAATTAAGGTCCAAAAAAAGAGGCTGTTGTCTTTTTCGTTTTGTATTTTATTTCTTGGTGTGATTTCCCTGTGTTCGTCTAACCTGAAAAAAGAATGATGATACGGAGTAATAGAAAAAGCACGATCTTAACAGTACTTTCCCTCTTCTCCCTCGCCCAGTTTGTGCATACCTGCGTGGTTCGAATCCAATTTAAAGTAAAATGATGGAGGCGAGGGGTAGAAGAAAAAGAGGCATTTCGTCGTGCAGACAACAGCCCACTGAACACTAAAAAAAAGTGGTCACAATACATGAGCATGAGCGCCTTTCATCCATCTTTACGTGTAATACGTGATACGATCCTACCTACACCTTCCTCCTGCTCGTCTTGCTTGTCCTCGGTATGCATCCCCGATAATATTATGAGCCTTGGAAGAGTCCAAGAAAATAGTGGACGCGAGAGAAAAAAGAAAAAGAGAAAGAAAACTGGGCTGTAGCAGTGCCAGATGCATTCACTCCCTCACTCCATAAGTCACACCATCGCTCTATCAATTCCACACCACACAGGCACATGTACAAGAAAAAAAAAACAAATCCATGGACATTGCCTGCTCTCAACGGACGCCATCCACAAAAGAAGGGTTATAGATATCTTGGCATTTTTTTTCTTCTCATTCTTTTCATCAATCGATAGGATGTGTGTTTTTTTTCATTTTTCGCTGTTTGCTTACAGAGCCGAATGGACAAAGATGCGCCCTTTTCGTGTACAATATACGTTCATAACCTTTTCTCTATCGCTCTATCCCCCCTATCCTCTCACTCTCTTTCTTCATTCTCTATTGACTCCTTGACTTCTAGAGAGAAATGACCAGCACAAGACGCGTCTTTTCATTGTATTCAAAGAATGATTGGTACAATATTTAGTTGGCTATTTTTTTTTCTTCTTCGTCTCTTAGATTGACATCATCGTGATTTCTCATTACATTGACTCGATCATATCTTCACACATTATTTACACATGTATTTTATTCATTCTATTGGTCTCTGTCAACAATAACAACACACAACAAGTATATAACCAACAGAATGCACGCCGCAACCTGTCTTGACCTTTCATTAGCCCTTGCCTCCTGTCCTTGGTGTTTTGGTAGTGTATCTTTTTTCAAGGGTAACTCACGTGCAGCTTAACGGTCGCGTCGAGGAAACGAAACGAGACGAAAAGAGGAATCGAATGCTAACGGCCGGGCGAGACGAAACATGAGCACGAGCTCAGTTTGAAGTTCAGCCTAAAGATTGTGCTCGCGAGAACGGATAAAAAGAGGCAGGGAGGAGAGAGTGGAAGAGAAAGGAAACGAACGCCTAACGGTCGGGCAGTCGGCCAGTCAGTTTTCATTTCTCACTAGGAGACTTAATCCAGGTATGAGTGTGCGTGATAACTAATAAATAGCAGGATATGGCGGGAAGGAGGAGAAGGAGAAGGAAAAGGGGCAACGAAACGCCAATGGTCGGACGAAATGAAAACTTGAGCTCGAGCTCCAACTCCAATCTGAGTATGTGCGTAGGGGAAGGAGGTTCAACGGTCGCGCAGGGACAGAAAGGAAAACATAACGGTCGGTCACGTTTCATTCATGTCGTTCGAGTTCGGCGTATGATAACGAAAAATGATGAGGAAGGAAAGGAAGAAGGTAGTAGGCACGAAGGCATGTGCTGGCGTGACCTTCCGATAAAAGTGTGGGAACGAAGAATGGGCGTTACGGAATGGAAAGGAATAAAGGCTGTAGCGTCTTTCTCTTTCCGAACGCTATTTCTGAATCAATCGAAAAAACAAGAAATAAATAATGGGCAGATGGACAATAAGATCCACAGCGCCACCTATTTTCTTTTCTCTTTCTTTGTATAGCCCAAATTGTTGTCTCTGTTTTCGTGACTAAGTGATCGGGCTTTTTTTCGTGCTTGATCGACTGAGCTTTGGTGAACCGGCTTCTTTGGCTATAAGCTTTAACTATGACTCTCTACTTGTTCTTCTGCGACCGGTTTATGATGGCGACGACGATGCCAGAAAGAAGGGCACAGAAAACAGTTACCAATTCACCAAGGGACAGACAATAAAATGGACGGCATTTGCTTGACTGCATACAAAACGATATGATAAAAATCAAGTTAGGCTGTTGTGTCTTTTTTTTCTTTCCCTGACCTTTCTGAGAGCAAGTGCTCACTACACACTTTCTCTCATCCCTTAACCAGATCTTCCTCCAATGTTTTTGGTGGCGCAAGTACAGCACATACTTCGAAAGTCCACGTGCCAGGTTGGAAGGGGTGATTTATTATTGGTACCATTTCAATTTCATTCTACCTATGGATCTATCTAGCTAAGCGAAAAGGAAAACAAGGGGGGAGGGAGGAGAGGTATGGAGTGGCGAGGTTGAAGATGGCAAAGGACGACATGGATGATAAAGGAGATAATGAAAGTGAGGTTAGGTAGAGTGGAGTGGAGAGGTGGATGTCATGAGAGAAGAGGGAAAAAAAATGAAATGATAAGAACGGGGGGGGCACTGTGGAAAATGTTATTAGGCAAAGTGAAACGTAGGCAGGCTGTCGTCTGTAAGGGTAGTGATTGGCTGCAAGTCCCTCAAGGGTCATGACCTTGGCGCAGGGTTCATATGGGCATCCGTTGCGTCGGTTCGGATCTCATCCACAAAGCTCCAGTCCTCGTCATCCAAAAAGTCCAGCTGTAGATGGTCCAGACCGGGCATCGATTGCTGCAGCTGCTGTAGCTGCATCTGCTCCTGCTCCATCAACTGGAGTTGAAGCTTCTGCTCTTCCTCTATGCCCTCACGGAACCGACGGCGAAGGCTCAACCGCTGCTCCATCTGAAGGGCCAGTTGCTGCTGTTGCTGCTGCTGCTGCTTCAGAAGGCTGTCTTGAGAGAACTGCTGCTGCTGTTGCTGCTGGAGTTGTTGCAGTTGCAGTTGCTGCTGTTGCTGCTCAAAGGAAGGGGACGTCGATGGACTGCCGTTGGATCGCTGGCCTTGCATCGCGAGCAAACTCATGGTCTGGGGCATGGACGACGGGTGAGCAAAGTTGGCCATGTTCATGTTGTTGAGGTCCATGTCCAGGTTCATGTTCATAACCATGTTGAGGGGGACGGGTATGTTGATGCTGAGGCCGAGATCGGACGAGGTACCACCGACATCACCGTTGAGTGCACTCTCAAAATCCAGGTCATCCTTCATCATCCGTCCCTGAGACTCGCTCACAAACTGGCACATGTCCCGGAAGCACTCTGAACAATCTACCGTAGGGCGACCGCAGCCGCAGCCGCAGATCAAGACACCGTTGTCCCCGAGGAGAGTCGGATGCTGCATCTTGGCCTCCTCCAGACCGGACAGTCCATTGAATTGTCGCTTGACAGTCTGGCGCGCGTCAAAGTCCGACTTGGCCTGGACCAGATTCAAGGCGGCGCTGAGATTGAAGGCCTCGGCTTGCAGGTTGTTGAGGGCCAGACCGTTGTTGTTGTTGTTGCCACTGATGTTACTGTTGTTGTTGTTGTTGTTGTTGTTGTTGTTGGTGGTGGTGGTGGTGGGGTCATTATTGTTGTTATCGCTCAGAGTAGTACCGTTCATTAAAGTGGCGCCGGTCTTGTTGGAGCCGCAGCAGCCAGAGGTCTGGGAAGGACCGGCGGGGGTCGATCGAAAGTCAATGTCGAGGCTGGGGTCCAAGATGTTCTGGTTGTTGGGGTAGGCGAGACAACCAGGGCAAGCGCAGCGCTCACCACAACAGCACATGTTGGGGGAGATGGCGCAACCGCAACCGTCCATCTTGGAGGCCATTTCCTCGTCACCAATGTCGCTTCTGCCAGCAGGAGGCGAATGGGATGGAGTCGATGCCATGGTGGAGGGAGCAGTCTCAGACCGATTCCCTGAGCCACAGCAGCCAGACTTGGGAGCTAAAGCCGACGGAGCAGGGAGCGACGATGGGATCGAGCTGGTGCCCGAAGGGACAGGCGAGGAGTACGATCGAGAGGGAGGCGTCAGCACGGCGGAGGGCGAAGCGGTATCAAAGCTAGACAGGGCCGAGTAGAGCATGCGAATCTCATCGGCGGAAGCACTTTCCATAGGGTTCAAAGCGGTCGTTCCGTTCATAATGCCATCCATAATAGTCTTGGGGTCAGCGTTGGCCAACATGTCCATGTCCTCCAAGTCATCCGAAGCATTGCTCACAGGGTAGCTGGTCATGGTCTCGGGAAAATACGAATACGACGTGGTGGGATAGTGGTCGCTATCGTAGTCGGACGAGCTGGCGTAGTCAAAGCACAAATGGGATTGCATTTGACCGCTCTGGTGGCTACCGAGGGAGGAAGTCGAGGGCGAATTGTCGCAACCCGAGCTGCTGGAGGGAGAGAGCGTCTGGGCAAACAGGGGCGAAGCACTGGAGGCGAAGATACCCGCGTTGGCCTTTCCTTGACTGCCAAAGCTGTCGGGACTCTGGACGACCTGGTTGTTCTGCCCATGGGGGACAAAGGGGAGAGGTGACGAGGTGTCTCGAGGGAACAACAACATGCCAGACTTGCCGAGGTCCAAGGAAGCGGCGCTACGCTGGCGGTTGGCGGGGTAATTCTTAAAGGTAGAACTGTTGGCATGGGCAGAACCCTTGCTTGGCTTGACGACGACATGGCCAGTGCGGTCGCGACAGCAAGTGCAGACTCTACCATCTAGGCAACCGCAGTGGGAGACACCTGGAAAAGTAGAACAGATGTGTTAAGTAACCGAATGCTCGATGATGCACATACCATATCAGACAGGCATTGTCACTGACATCATTATTCAAGAGGGAGGAGAAGGGGAAGAGGGAAAAGGGAAAGGGGATGCAGGCCTGGTTCCACCTCTCGGCCGTGTGTTGCAGATAGGGCAACAAAGGCAAAGGCGTAGGGAGGAGAGACTCAGGTGCGAAGAAAGAGCATTGTTGGGATTGAAAGTCTACCTCCGGTGGACGATTGAGCGTCCGAAGAAGAGTCCTGAGGGCTTTGGCCATGGGTCGCGACGGATCGGAGGAGTTCCTCGCCGCCGATTGCCGGGATAGTGAGACGTCCGTCATGGCTGAGAGACTTTGCTCGTTTCAGGCCATTGGCAACGGCAGCTGCACCTAAGACGTATAAATGGAGGAGAAAAAAATGTGTTATGTAACGAACCCTACTGTGAATGGATGTGTCGCAAATGGATGATGCTAATGTGCGGCGTCAACAAGTCCAAAATGAGTCTTGAGCGGAACATCGATGTTCAGGGGAGGGAATGGGGAAGTAAGGCAAAAGTGATATCGGTGTATAGTTACTGTGGCATTGACTATTTACCTTCCTCGCGACCACAGATGCAGCGGACGCTGACCTGCTTGGCTTTACGCAACTCCTTGCAGTGGGGGCATTGGGTCGAAGGACGGCCTTTCTTCTTGATCTCGTGCAAGGGTCGTTCACTATTACGATACGTGTTTGTAATGAAACGAAGGGAAGAGTAGGTCAAAATGTTTGATTGGGCAGATAAAAGATGTATTGGACGATGGACTCAACCGAGACAATGAGAAAGGGGACGAGTGCAGGAAGGAAGCAACAGGTAAGAAACAAGAAACAAGAAGCAAGAATAATAGGAGAACAATGAAGGGGCGCATAGGTATGGCAAGTAAGCAGGCAACGAAGGGGTGGCTATATAGATGTGTGTAATTACCCGTGGTTGCAGGTGGTCGACCGATGGCCCTTGATACAAGTGGCACTACAAAGAGACGAAAAAGCAAACAGGCAAACGCAAAGAGCGGACAAAGTGGAGCAACACAGACACACAAATAAAGCCAAAAAAAAAGTCAGTTATATTAGTATGAGGGTCAAATATACACATGTACACAGTACGCCCCGAGGCAGAGAGTGCTTGGAATCAAACAACCAAAAAAACCCCGCCCTGATCCTCTTGAAGAGAGAGTACTCTGACCCACTTACCATGCAAACTTTTGTCCATTCAAAAAGACCATGATGGATAAACGGGGTGTTGGCTTCTTGTTTGCTTGGTGACGGTGGTTGTTGGTGGGTTTGGTTGAGCTGGGTTGAACTCTTTTTTTTTTTTTCAATTTTTTTCTTTTAAGATTTCGTTGTGTGATCTGAATCGGAAACGACTTGATTCAAGAACATTCAATAGACGTCCGGGTGTAACTTTTTGCGGGTTATGTCGACAACGAAGAGTGTGGCGGTATTAGGAGTGGTGTTGTGCTGAGAGACTGGGTCGAACGGTTGAGCTGAAGGTGTTTCTTTTTGTCTTTTTTGTTGAACAACAAAAGGGTACGTGAACAAAGGGCGGGGGCGGGGGGGCAAACGGTTATAGATTTGACAGAAGCATATGAAATACTGTTGCAAAGAGGGTAATAAAAGGTGGTGCTGGTGGTGGTGGGAGTAGACGGGTGGGTAGGCGAAAGAAAAGGCGACCGGCTGTTGTTGCGAGAGAGAGTAAAAGAGCTATTGTTGATTGCTGTTGTGGTTGCTGTTGGTTGTTGAAAGTTGTAGGTTGTTGTTGCTGTTGTTGTTGTTGTTGAGTGGGAGACAGTGCCGAGAAGACCGAGCAGAAGGCTCAAGTGGCTAAAACTGAGTGAGAGAAGAAGAAACCCGAGATGCAGACAACAAAACGGGGGGTTGGCCCTGGGACAGGCACCAACGAAGCGAGAGTTGTGTTATAGGAGGAAGAGAGATGAAGAGCTTGGCGTAGTTCTTCGGTGGGGTGTGTGTGATCAGGATGGAGAATGGAAGGCCCAAAAGGAAACTCAAAAACAGGGTGTTGAATAAAGAGAATAGGGTGGGTGAGAGTCTTTTAGGACGGGTGAGAGGGGGCTGGAAGGTATGAAGAGAAAGAGTGGAAGAGAAGAGAAGAAGAAGGGAAGAAGAGAGAGAGAGAGAGAGAGAGAAGAGGAGGAGGGAAGAAAAGAGAGGGAAGAGAAGGGAGAGAATTGACTGTGAACAGACTATTCAATTAGAGAATGGGAGGATGTCACAGGCTGAGCGGAGCAGAGAAACGAAGAAAAAAAAATATAAAAAAATGAGTGTAGTAAGTGTGTGTGTGGCACGCTTATTGACGACAGATAGGAAGACAAGAAAAGCGCCGAAGCAAAAAAGCAGAGAGGTGAAGGAAGAGGGGCAGGCAGGGCAACAAAGGGAGCATGAATAAAGGGTAATCATACAGACGGACATGTTCTCTCCATCACATATTATTTCATTATTAGTTTCTTTGAAGACAACAAAGACATCGAGGAAAAGATGGAATGGATGGCCACAAGGAAGGGGTGACAGGATGTCTATCAAAAGTAGACGGACAAGGAACGGAAGAGATTGTCCACATGATGAGCTTGTGTTGTGATTGACTAGCAAAATAAAGGCCAAACAAAATGGCAACAAGAGAGGGAGAGAGTGGAGGTGGTATGAGTGGGTGAGCACAACACAACAGAAACAACGAGCATCAAAGAATCGACAGCAACAATCGCAACGAACCAACAAACAACAAGAGAGTGTGTGGCACTGACTGGCTGGTTGCCTCGCTATTAGCATTATTTCGCTGCTCTCTGAAAAAAAAGAGCGGACCTTTGTCAATTCAAACAACAACAGACTAACTACATCACTACATGTCATCAACATCCTGCTGCTCACTCGCTCGCTCGCCAAGGCAGGCTGAAAAGGAGAGAAAAGTGTGTGAACAGATGATGGACACACGAAACAACAGTGCATTACAGATTGCCATTGGGACTTGGGAACGTGATGTATGTCTGCACTCGTATATCTTTTTTTTCTTTTCTTTTTCTTGAACGGATTACTCGCATTGGCATGGACGAAACACACAAGAGAAACAAAGGAAGCAAACGGGTGTCCCCTCCTTCTTCCGCCTCTCACAAACAACGAACGAGGAAAAGGAGGAGGAGGTACAATCATGTTTTCCTTGCAGCTCGGTATCTTGCATAGTGGGCGCTGCTCTCTCACCCTTCTTTCTCTCCTGATGTAAGAAAAAAAATGGAGTTCTGTGGGTCGTCGTCGTCCATCGTACATCGTTCCTGGAACCCATAAAAAAAGAGCACTACCACCATCCCGTCGTTTCTTTTGGACGATTCTTTACCGTCCAAACAACACCACCGCCAACAGTAAAGCGGCCATTGTGTAAGAAAGATAGCAATTGGACCACAAGTTTATTATCGGTTCAGGGCCACCCAAACTATACCCTCTTTCCTTCATCTCCCTTATGATGCCATCTATTTTGACCTGTGCTGTACACGAACATTTAGTATGGCTCTTCCTTTCATCCTCTCATCCTCACCCTTCTCCGCCACTTCTATCCGCGCTTCATACGACCTTAAGCAAAAAAAGCCCGCGGGCATATTATCTAAGAGGAGACAATCGAGCAAAAGCAGGAGGACGAAGACGAGCAAAAAGGAGGACGAGCTGTGTGTAAATGCGCGTTGATCGTTTTGGCGTATTTAATTTGGTCGCTATTTTATGCCCTCCACCATTTGCATCTTTTTTTATGTTCTCGTCTGTCCACAAAAAGACACACACACACACACCAAGCGAGTACCTCTTCGTCCTTCCGCCTGTCCATCTATCTGTCCAACCTTCCTTGTCAGCCAGTCATTTTATTTTTGCTCGTCGTGCACTCTCGTGATCCTTTCCACCTTGCATGTTCCATCAAGCATGGAGCGAACACTCTCCCTAAACCCTGTAAGCAAAGTATGCTGATGCCATTTTTCAATTCGGCTCTCATCCCACACAAGTCGCATAACGACCTCTTCACATTCCAAGGAGAAATAAAAGAACAAAGATAAACAATCAAGCACATTGAGCATGGTGACACTCTGAGTTGAGCGAACGAATAAGTTGAGCATGTAATTATGGAACGAACAGAGTCGAAAGAGAATGAGGGGGGGGGGGGGGGGGTGCATGATAGATTGGGGCGCACCGCACCAAAAGCCTGAAAGAGTGTGAGAAAGTAAGAGAGTAGCCAGGCATGACATCGAAAGTCCGAACGAACAAGCAACTGTAATAAAACGTCCGAACGATGAGCGAGGAATGAGGAGAAAGGAAAAAAAACGTCCAAGAGAAAATAATTGTTCCCAGTGAACAAAGGACAGGCAGGCGGCAGCGATTAGTTTTGTTTTCTTTGTTGATCGAGTTTCCGACCCCACGGTTGCCATAGCCGCGCGGAGTGAGAAAAAAACTTCTTCGGTTTTTTTTTGGCGCTCAGCTGAGAAAAACATGTATACTTGGTTTCTTCAGGCGCTAGCATTTCCCTAGGACAAGGGTAAGCGAAAGAAAAAAGTGGGTACATCTGAAGGGAGGGACAGTATCAGCATTGACGACATGAGCAGGACCGTCGATCAAAGGGCAATCAAGGATATTCAACATTTCGTTTGGCCTCTGGCGCGTTGCATTTTTACGCGTTTCGTTTTTCAAGCAATGGAGGTTGGGAGATGGATTCTTCAGGACAGGGGCAAGTGTGCCATGAATCCAAAAAGAACTTTCCAACTCTTTGCATCCTTGGACAGTATTTATACCCTTTTTCATTCCTCTCCTCCCCCCTTGATTTAAATATTCACCATCTTGCGGGGTTATTTTTCGTATTTTCAATCATTGATCAAAATGTCGCATTTTTATCCCTCCGCCTTCACCACAGCATTGACAAAGTTGCATCTGAGCTCAAGAAGAGGCAACCAATGGATAGCAAAGAGCAATAGTTGATAAAACAGCAGATAAACTGAAGGCAGTAATCAGGATCGAGTTTCGAGCGACCTTTTTGAGGGATTATTTTGGAAACCTCCATCGCTTTCATCACCACCCAGGTACACAATCGTACTCTCTCTTCTTTCCTTTCTTCTTTTCCTTTCTTCTTTTCCTTTCTATTGAAATGTGAGCGCCGTAATAAAGAAGAAAAAAACCCCCTCTTCAATTTAGGGCAACACATTACAACCAACAAGCGAAGGAAGTGTAGTTAAAAAACACTAAAGTCGTGTAACCTTCTTGATTGTCAAGTTCTCTCAGCCAACCCCGCCCTGTTTTTTTCACCCAACCAGTAAGAAAAATCGCGCCTCCCTCTCCTCTCCCTTTCTCCTTTCTTTCATATATTCCTTCCTTCCCAGTCTCCCACTTTCAATTCAAGGGTCAGGGAAGAAAGAGGGGACGAAAGGATCAGGGCAAGAGCAGGGATCAGGACAGGACAGGACAAGACAAAGATATCTCAATAAAAACAAGACAAAGGGACATTGGACATTGGATATCAGGCGGGAAAAATCCAATATTTACTCCCCTCCGAACCCACGAAAATAAAAATAAAACATAATAAAAAGGGAGCACACCAAAAAAAAAAAAAAAAAAGAGAGAAGGTCCAACAAGCACCAGCGGGATACTTCCTATCCATACTCTATCACGCTCAAACTGTCCTTGTTTTCTCGTTATTTGTTTTTTCTTTTCTCTTTGTGCCACAACAACAAAAATGCAAAGGGCGCAAACAAAGGGGGTTAATTCGATGAAAAGAAAAAAAGAAAAAAGTGTAAAAGAAATGCCTCATTCGAAGGTTTCTTTTGACTCTTTTATTTTCCTTTGTGCGCTTTTTTTTTTTTTTTTTTCCTCCTTTGTACTTCACTCCCATGTGCCACTGCTGCTGAGTAAAAAAAAAAAAAAGATAAACAGGAACAAGCTCGCTTGCTCGCATAATAGGAGATGTTGTCTGTTCGCAGTATTCACGTCGTGGTTCATGCTGTGGTTCATTCGGCCCGTTCAAGAAGGGAAAAAAAAAAGATCAGCAAAGGAGAAAAACAATTCCGTCAGGGACAAACACAAAAAAGGGAGACCGATGATGTCAACGTGCATCTCGTGGTCCCCTAACGTTATTTGACTAGTGTTGTCTCTCACACTCAATTCGTCCGCAAATGCGTCTTTTTGCAATCATACATTTTTCACCCTTTGCCTCATCTCAATCTTCCATCTCCACCTGTTCATCCACTTAAATGGAGTTGAACGCCTGTCGAAAATCATCGCCACACAGAATCTATATTGGGGGCACTGCTCCTTCTATCTCTTCAAAAATTCGCTCATTGTTTGTGTGTGTCTATTGGTCTCCAGTCCTTTGACGAGAGACCATGCAATCGATCGGCGGTCATTTGACCGATAGCGAATTTCTACGCATAGAGCAACCACGCCTCCTACAACAAACAAGGGTCAAGGCGTCTCACGTTGTTGTAGAAAGTTGTAATCAACATAGTGTCGCTCGCTTGGACACCTAAAAAGCACCATTCATTTATTGTGTTTGTACCTATTGTTGAACGTCGCAAATAGAAAATAGAGGAATATATTTACAAAGATGAGAACACTATTAGAACGATGTAGATAGGATATCTACAACTGGCGACCCACCACCACTCTCACCCGCCACTGCACCCGCCGCCGTCGCCCTCTTTTCCTGCTCCTCTCGTTCCTTGTCTTTCTTGTCCTTATCCAACTCATTCACAAGCGCCATCAACGCTGGATGGTTAACCGGGTTCGACGATCGGAGTGATCGTTTCCGAGTACTTCCACCACCACTTCCTCCAACACTCGTGGTGCTCCCACTACTCGCCCCTCGTCCATGTCCACCACCACCACCGCTAGGTTTCCGCCGCACGCTTCGTGGAGACGCATGACCCTCCGTAGAGTCCAATCCATTCGATGCTGCCACCGTAGAAGAAGACGGCATTCGATGCACAATCGTCGTCTTCACAACTCTCGTCGCCATAGACCCATCAACCGCCTGATCCAGCTCAATCGCCGATCCAGAGTTTCGATACTCCTTGTTCCTCTGACTTCTCGACCTCGAACCTCGTGAGCTGGTTCGACGCAAAATATCCGGTGGGTCACTGCTATCCTTACTGTAGCTGCCACCGCCACCCCCTCCAAGAGTGCCAAATCCAAACGTCGTAAAGTCGTACATCCTCCTCGCAATCGCCAACTTGCTGCGGACAGCACCGAGCAAGTCGTCGACCAGAGTCTCGCCCATACGCGACCAGTTTTGGCTGCTGTAAGGTTGGTGGTGGACTCGGACGGTGTTGGAAGGAGTGTTATTTGCAGTCGACGACCTTGTTGGCGCTCTTGCTCCAGTTCCTGCTCCAGTTCCAGGCGGCGTTGTTGTTGGTGTTGATGACGATGATGGTGGAGCTGAGGTGAAAGTAGTCGATGTAGGAGCCTGAAATGTATCACCGCTCAGAGCGGCTCTTCCTTTGGACTTGCTGGCCGATTCGCCCTGTCTGTCCTGAAAAGTGCCTCGAAGACTGCTGCCCGACCCAGTAGTTGACGATGACGATAGTGACCCAGTGTGGTAACCGTCCATCCGGTTCTGCAACTTGGAGATCGACTGAGGCGTCTCCAGTTTCTTGGAGTGCTCCGGGGAGGGGAAGAACGATAGCAGACCTGCAGGAACAGTCACAACTTCTTGGCGCCGCTGGGTCCATTCCGGGTCACCTGTCTCATATCTCTCTGACGGCTGCGATCCATGTCCGCTTTGCCCTCCTCCTGGCCGCATGTCGTCCGACTCGTAGATGTGTTGTTGATGGCCAAAAGTGACAAACTCCTCGTTCTTGGTCCCCATATCTTCCGACTCTTCCTCAATGGCTGGGTTGTCTCCAAGGGTTCCAGGCGACCCTTGCTCATGTTGACCAAAACTCGATCCTCTCCTACTTAAAAGACCACCTGAACTGCTCATCGCATCCTCACTCACACTAAGGTCGACCGATGTCCGCCTTGACCCTGCAGCGGACGAAGCAATCGAGTTACGGCCAGAATCCAATTGTTGCTGTTGCTGCTGTTTCTGTTGGTGTTGTTGGAGATGCGCGTATTGTCGAAGATCGATTGTCCTGTGACGATGATGGATCGGGTTCGTCCGAAGCTCCTGATCTGCCGACAGTGTCTTTCGTTGATGCTGCTCACTCGACACAAACTCCATCTCCTTGAACCGCGCAGCCAATGCCTCATGTGTCATGGACGGGGAAACAACCATGGTGTTTGGAAGGTCCTCCGAGAACACTATCGCATCCGATCCCCGAGAAGCGCCTGTAAACGATGATGAGGCGATAGTACTCCTGCGTGGTGAGAGTGAGCGGGCCTGTAGACTGTTGTTCGATTTGGGCGTAGTGGTCGTCGTAGTAGGGGACGAAATTGGTGGCGCGACCATCGATTTAGGCTCGTTCCAGGTACCGAGACGCGGGGATACTGATGAGGTTGGAATGGATCGTGAAGGTCCCGAGGATGACGGTAACATCCCTGCTGCTACCGCCGAGATTGCAGGCGGTGACAATCCATTGTTGGGCATTGGTCCTGAAGGATCAGATTGATCAGATGGTAGATAGGTGTGGTCTCCGGGGCTTGGTCCATGCTCAGAAAGCGGCGAGCCTGCTCTGTGGAAGGGGGTCCCAGGAAGTGATGATCCAGCGCGCTCGTGAGCTGGTTGAATTCTTTGCGGAAGCATGATTGACTGACTGGTCTCATCCATGACAACTCCAGGCTGACGCGCCACCGAACATTCCTCGAAGGGTATATATAAGTATTTTCGAGTGTGAATGGAGTCGTTGGTCCACAGCTTGTTTGATTTCTTCAAAATCGACACCTAATATGCAGCCACAATGAAAATATATTCATCAGCTTACTGTTGTGGTATACATAGTGTCGGATGATCGCAAGTCATCCCATTCGTACAAGCATCAGCCCTGACACTCACCTGGATCCCATAATTCAGTGCAATGCCAGCCAGCGTATCGGTGGTGGTGACCTGATGGATGATGACTCGTTTCCCCCCAGGCTCTAGCCCCCTGCTCTGCTTCAAGTCCTTGTCCTTGTCCGTATGAGATGTCCAACTCCTCTCCTCTGCTCCCTTTGGCCCATTCCGCCTCCTGCGCGCATTCGATCCTGATGCATAGAAAGAGATCTCTGAACTTTGAAGCGGCGTTGGTTCCTGAGTAGTGCTCAAACTCAGTGTGTGTCCTTTGTGCCGCGACGCTGTTGAGTAATCATGATAACTATTGTCATCAATGGACTCTGGCTCTGCGGTGTAGTCGAACAACAGCGGATGATCGCCACTCCATGACGAACCCTCGACCCCATGATCGGTATCTGTACGTCCTTGGCCGGTCAATGTTGCGACAGTCGAGTTGGATGACAATGTGCTAACCCCCGATACCAATGTCGATGTTGAAGGATCACGAAGGAACGGATCAGTCACAGAGTCGGATGGCAATATCCTGCGGACATTGTTGATAGCGGGGCCTGTTAGCGGATCCTGGTTCAAGTCAACGCCAGAGTCGATCCCACACCCCATCTCAAGAGGACCCATATCGGATAGATGTTCCAATGGACTCTGTTTTGTTGTTGTGCGGTTTGAAGAAGAGGAGGAAGAGGGTGGTGCCGTTGGAGAGCGCTTGGAGGAGGACGACAACTGGGGCCATCGATCGGAGTCCACAGGTTGCAGTAATGGATCGAATGAGCGTGCGACTGCTCTTTCTGAGGGCTGCGGTGGTTGACTGCTTTCCATGGTGCCAGTGGCTGCTGTTGCATCCTGTTTCCAGGACTTTTGCGATAAGGGCTTGGTCTTGGATATAGCGCGAGTGAAGTCGTTTATGAGATCATTGCTGCTGCTGCTTTCGCTCGATCCTTGGAGAAGAGTGTTGGTGTTGTCGTTATTGTTAACTGTCGAAAGGGGATCATGATCGAGCACTAGTCCGTCGGCGACCCGGGTAGCGGACCTGCTGTTATGCAGTTGTTGTGGGTGGTATTGGTGTATCCTGTCAGGGGTGTTGTTACTGACTCTCCTTAGTGGAGTAGTTGCATCATCATGGTCAAGGTTGTCAGGTGGAGGACCATGGTCAGCTGTGATACCTAGGGGATGGTGCATAAGATCCTCCTTGTCCTTCTTGGTCTGGTGAATGGGACTGACAGGTGTAATAGGGGAAGGGGAAGAAGAGGGTAGGATGACGTTCCTGCGGTCGATCCCTGGCCCTAGCCCTGTTCCTGTTCGGTCAGAGTTTTTGGCAGCAAGATTGTTGAGGTAGCCGTTGAGATCGGGGTTGTGGTGGCTGGTAGTATTGTGTACTTGAAGCATTGGATCGCCGGGATTGAGAGGAGCCTGCTGTTGTTGCTGGCCGAGAGGGAGAACAAGGTGCGGTGGGGAAGTGTTGCTGGAAAGAGGAGGAGAAGGAGGAGGAGAGGTCTGGAGGGGATCGCTTCTGACAGGACGAAGACTCGTTTTTGTTATTATTGTTGTTGTGCCTTTAGAAGGAGGAAGAGGATGAGAATGCTTATCGACAAGAGTCTCGTGCAGGAGGAGCTGTGACCTTGTGGTGGTGTCCATAGCTGGTCCTTCTGGAATTCAGCGAATGGAATCGAGTCGTGTTCCTTCTTGGTGCAGAACGGGACCCTTTGCAATGAGACGAGGGGAAAGCGAGAGAGGTGGACAGAGACAGACAGACAGACAGAGGAG
Source organism: Linnemannia hyalina (assembly GCA_019671135.1). Classification (NCBI taxonomy): domain Eukaryota; kingdom Fungi; phylum Mortierellomycota; class Mortierellomycetes; order Mortierellales; family Mortierellaceae; genus Linnemannia; species Linnemannia hyalina. The sequence goes on from JAHRHY010000006.1 coordinate 1,540,149, forward strand.
AATAAAGAAACAGAAGGAGACAGAGTGAGAAGTAATGGCGAGGAACGAAAGGGGAAGAGGCAAAGAGGAATAATAAGAGGAAAGGGAATGAGGGAAGAGGCAGCTGAGAAAGGATAAAAAAGGGGGAAGGACAGAGAAGGGATGGTGTGTCTGCGAAGTAGGGAGAGCGTGATTAGCTTCTTCTTGTGCTTGACGAGTGATGTGATGTGATGAGGCAGAGAAACGATGGTGGTGACTTTGTTGGTTGCTTGGTGGTTAGCTCTTGGATATTAAAATGAAGAGCCATGGTCCATATACTTCACAGCCCGCTCATTGTTCAATAAAGGTTGTTGGCTGTTCTGTGGTAGCCATTCCTGGACAATCGACAACTGTATTCAGCTGGCAAAGTGGCAAGAGGCAATTGCAACCTTGCTTGCTTGCTTGCTATTTTGCTTGCACACAACCACACATAAACATAAGCACTTCGCTTCTCTTCTCTTTGCTGTTCTTTCTTTGTCACACGCTTAGCACAGACACACACGAACACGAAACAACATGGGCCTGCGCAACCAAGAAATGGAGTATTTTTTCGCCACTTTGCCACTTTGGTCGTGGTCGTTTAAGTGTTTTTATTCAAAGAAAAAAGAAAGGCTGTAAAAGTACAATGGGTTCGCTCTCTCGTGAAAGAAAAAAAAGTTGCCGTCATTCCCTACTTCATCGAAGAAGTGTAGTAAAAATGAGGACAAGCTGGGTATCGGAGAAGCGCAAAAGGGAGGAGATAAAAAACCCCTGGTGGAAGTGAAAAGAGTGAACAGACAAAAAAAAAAAAGAATGAGACTCACCACCTCTACAAACAACACACTGATAACTAAAAACGTGCTTGAGAAGCAAAGGTTGCTTTTACAACTTGGCGGCGGGGATAGCGGTGACAAAGCCAACGCCCTTGGTAATGTTGCCCTTGAGCTCACCAATAGCAATCTTGACCAACGCGTCCTCCTCGGCCGACAGATCCGGCAACGCCAACACATTGGCAACACCCTCAGGGCCCAACTCGACATCTTGAGCAAAATACTCCAACCCAGTCGAGCGTGCGTTCCACTCTGCACCCGCGTTGCCCTTCAAGTGGATGTAAGTTGACTCGACCAGACCGCGTTTGCCACTGACAGAGGCCTCAAGGAGAGAAATAGTAAAGCGTGCGCCGGCATGGGCCATCGAGAGAGTGGCGGATCCTGCGCCGTCCTTGGCCTTGACAACCTCGTCACCTCCGAATTGGATACGGTTGGTGAGGGCCTTGATCTCCGCGGGTGTGAAGGTGACCTGCTTGATCTGGGAGAGGAGAGGGACGATGGTCGCGCCACTGTGTCCGCCGACGACGGTGATCCTGTTGGACTGGGGCTCGAATTGGGGCTTGATGTGGTTGACAAAGGTTGATGACCGGACGACATCGAGAGTCGTAACACCAAATACTCTAAAGAGAGGAAGAGGAGGAGGAAGTGTAAGTGAGAGCATTCAATTGGTTCATCGTGGTCACTCACTGACGCGTACTGGCCAAAAAAACATTTCCTCCACATTAGCACATGTGGACACATGAGCAGTCCAACGAATGAAAAGGTGTGTAATGTGGTAATGTGTGGTAAAAGGGAAGAACAGAGAATAGATGAGCCGTGAATCTTGTTGATATCTCATAGTGAAAACACATACTTTCTTGGGTCAAAAACTCCGGCCTTCTTGAAGACCTCACACACAATGGGCACAGTCGAGTTGACAGGGTTCGAGATGACGAGAATAAAGGCCTTTGGGCAATGTTTCGCGCAAGCCTCCGCAAGATCGCGCACAATCCCGGCATTGACCTATTGTTGTTCGTAACGTTCGGAAAAAATGCGGAAATCGTTAATGAAAGGGTTTTGGTTGAAGCGGGGAAGGGAGACGAGGAAAAAAATATTAATTGGGTGTTCTGGTAAGGTGTAGTGTGTTGTTTAAGACGACGTGTGTCTCCAAGAGAACACGAACCGTACGCACCATCTCCTTCTTCTTCCAGCCTTCATCTCCCTGCTTCCTGTTTCTGATTGACATATGTTATCACCAAATAAATGTTTACCTTGAAGAGATCATCTCGGGTCATGCCAGGCTTACGGGGAACTCCAGCAGGGATGACAACAGTATGGGCACCACTGAGGGCTTCTGCCAAGGCATCCTTGCCCACATGTCCTGTTACTTTAGATGGAGTGTTGATATGGGACAGATCCGCGGCCACTCCGGCAGCATTGACGATATCGTAGAGAGCCAAGTGCGTGATCAAGTCCGACTGCTTCAGCAACAGCGACAAGGGCTGGCCGATTCCACCAGCAGCACCACAAACAACGACTATTTGTTCGATTATTTCAGAAAGTTGTGAAAGTGAAAGCGGTTAGAAATGAACAATGAAAATGGTTCTTTCAACGGACAGGATGTTCATATCGGCAACAACAAAGAAGCAAAAGAGAATCGGACGATACAACTGCAAAAAAGCGAGCGTATGAGATAATAATAATAAACGAGAAACAATGCTTGGCAGATGACAGCATTTCTCGTTTTCATGCAGGCACACGCGGAGAGATAGGGGGTGGGAAAGAGAGAGAAAGAGAGAGAAAGAGGGCATACCTTTGACCATTTTTGTATGAATGAAGAGTATGTATGTAAGGAAGGAAGGTGTTATGTCCTGTTGAAGTAGAAAGAAGTGAAGATGTAAAAGTGGAAGGAGTGAGAGTGAGAGTGAAGAAAAGAGAGAGTTGATAAAGAGATAACGAGGAAAAGAAAATAAAGAAAGGAAACCAAAACAAGGGGGGCTTTTATGTGGGTTGGGTGAGAGAACGAATTGAATGCTCTCAATCACAAAATGAGGAAAGCCACGCAAACGAAGAATCAACACCCTTTTTGATGTGGATAACCCATTCGAATGAGTTACCCCGCCTCGGCTGCCTACCTGGGTCTCGTCTTCCCATGGACACTCTCTCTTCTTGCATGTTTCTCTCTCTCCAGTCTGGCGCATATATCTCTCCTCCTTCTAATCTGACTTTGTTGTTCTCTTCCCCTTACATACCCCTGCAAATGTATCCATGTGAGCATTGTCAGCGAAAAAGATAAACAGAAGCGGTGTACAACTTGTACACGTATTATCCACACCGTGCAAAAACGTTCTACTTTAGATGCACGATGATCGTCCACAACAAAACAACAAACACACTTTGCGCGTTCGGATTTTTTTGTCTTTTTCAGTTTTCATATGAAAGCTAAACAATGGACCGAATCAAATCTGTGATCCTGGGGGTAGTTTGTTGGTCGTGAGAAATGATCGATGGTTTGATATTGCTAGAGGAGTTCGTTAAACACGACTTTCTTTAGCCCTTAACCTCGTTCGGTCCCTCTCACATCAATGACCTGCGCAGTGATATATACCCGCACCCGCCAATCCTAAACGCTGTACTTCTCCGCCCCACCATCATCCATGCATTCCCTTGGTCATTGACATCATCGCTCACACGCCTAGGAAAACGTGGTGTCGGCTCCATCCCAATTGGGATGAATCTGATTCTCCCGCTCCTCGGCAAAGGCAATTACCCCTCTCCCCTCCATATCTCATATCACGTTGCGAACCAGAGGGGGAGGAAAACGAGGGGATAGACGCATCATTCTTGTTCTCGCATTGGCTCCATCCCCCCCCCACACCGAACAAACACCCCCCACCCTTTTTTATTATGCTCTGACCGTTGATATGCATGGAAAATAAACAAGGTCCATATGTCGCTCTGTTTTCTGACAGGATCGGCTGATCCATTGTCCATTCGTTATTCAGTACATGATTTATGAAACTGGAATCCCTCTGTTCGACCGACCGTCGGTCATTTCGTTCGTTCAAGGTTGGTCGTCGATCGGTCGGCTACTTGTCGATTGTCGGTCGGTCGGTTACTTGTCGATTGTCGGTCGTCGGGTATATTTTTGTGTTTGTTCGATCGGGGGAAAAAAGAGAGCAAGGGGTCTGCTGGCCTAAAGACAACCCACGAAACTTTGCACAAGAAAAGTTGGATCTCAGACACTCTTTTCTCTCCCATGAGCCGGTTCACTGATAAGAAAGGGTTCATTTTTCAAGGAACGACATTCATCTCAACAGACGCATGAAAGGTAACAAAAGGGTTATCGGAGACGCGTCGTTTCATTCGTGTACTGTACATCCAAATGAACAATAAGAATTTTCGCGATTAGATGAATGAGAAGAAGGACATTTTTTTGCGGTTTTTAATTGACGAGGAGAAAAGGAAGAAAAAAAGTAGTAATGAAGAATGATGATGGAGTATTGTACAAATCAATTAATGGTATGCGCTTGTTTCGTTCATTGTGTGCAATGGCTTGTTGGTTGGTTTGGCTGCTTGTTGCTGTTGGTTGCTGACCTCTTGACTTATCAAGCGCGCAAAACACAGGCACACACATGCACACAAATGTAAGGGATGGTTTAAAGTATGCACCATGACCCATCTCACAAAAAGTAGTCTGGAGGTCCCTCTCTCTGAGGGGTTGTTCGTGAATTCATCGAGCTTCGGTCCGAGTCCTTAAAGATCGTGTATTCCCTGTTTAAATTTGAATCCACCTCCAGAATAGCTGCCACATTTCCGCATCTACGTTGTACATGAAAGTAGCACATCTATCAGTATACACTTCCCGATCCAAAAGACAGCCCCAGCACAAATGAAAAAAAAGAAGAGAAAGTCCGTACCTGTAACAGTAGTTGGGTGCAGACCAGACAGTGACAACCTGTTCGTCAAACATCAACTTGTAACCCTCCATGACCAATTGATGTGCACGTGCAATGAGCTCCAGTCCGTTATTGTGTAAAAACTAGATTGGTAGGCAGAAAGGCAGAAAGGATCAATATTCACGTTCTCAACAGAACGTAAGTCATGATGCCGCAAACGTAGTAGAAAATCAAATGGTGCTTACTGGTTTTGCAACACTCTCGCCAAAAAGAAATCCAGCCCCACGAGGACTCAAGCCCCATCCAGTGCACGAGTCAGGATCGGGATCAGACCACAAAAGATCGCACATAGCTCCGTTGTGAGGGACCTCCTGCATCCTGTCGATTGTCCGTATCTAGTAGTTTGAGTAGAGCGTACATTTTCACAATGTTAGCATGCCATCCTATTTCGGCTGTTATTTCAAGGAAATATAGCCAGGCACAAGTTCGACGGAAGACTGGACGAACCTGGTCAATGGTGTTGATGGACGGCGAGAGTCCTCCGTGTACACAAAAGATACGATCGTCGATAATGGCAGACAAACTCAGATAGTCAAAGATCTCACAGCAATATCTCCAGACGTTGGCAGAGCCAAACTTCTGGAAACACTCGTCGTAAAATCCATAGACCTTTGTAATCTGTCGCGATTCGTGGTTGCCGCGAATAAGAGTGATCCTGTCTGGGTATCTGACCTATTGTCCCGTAAAAAGAATATGAATTGAGGATGGTTGTGAGTACTGATGTCGACTTCACGCCTTTCCATATCCTATGAAGGTTTCCTTCTGTCTGTTTGTCCAAAAATATGCGCATGTAGCTCAGCGCACCTTAAGAGCGAGAAGAAGCAGAAATGTCTCTACACTGTGATGTCCTCTGTCAACAAAGTCGCCTATATCGCGTAATTCATAGGAAGGTAAGATAAAGAAGCGTAAGCCAGGTATTCAACGTAGGTCAATGTCAATTGACAACGCAATAAAATGGTACAAAACGGAAAAAAGGTTCCATACCCATGAACAAGTAGTTGGTCTTCGGACACTCGCCACCGACTTTAAACAGCTCCTTGAGGTCATGGAACTGGCCGTGAATGTCTCCGCAGACCTAGAAAAAGAAAAAGAGGAAAAATTAACTGACTAATTGTTTCGTTGAGGTAGAAAATGAAGCATCCCTTATGATAAAAATGATCTAAGCGCACAGCGGCGAAGTTGCGGTGTCTTTATCAGTGCTGTGCAACAAACAAACGAACAACCATTTTGTCACCAAAAAACACGAGATGATGACAAAGGGGTTGCATGCGTGAACAAAAGACCGCAATGAAAAAGCTGATAGGTAAAAGGGAAAACGTACGGTGACGGGTGCATCGACGCGCTGGACGTTGCTCTCTTCGACAAGGATCTCCCTCGCCTTCAAGCACAGGTCCTTGACCTCAGCTTCTGTGATGATTTTGCATTGAAGCAAGGTCTGGATCTGTCGATCTAAGTCAGATCCCATAAAGAAGGTATTTGTAGTTGACGAACGGTCGAGGACTGGAAGGGTGAGACTGGGAAGGGTGCGAAGGTGATGAATCGTTAGGGAGGTGGAGAGAGCGAAGGAGGTAATGGTGGCGGCAAACACCCAAAGCTACTAAGGCGCTTGGCTCGCCCGTTCCAGTGACGTCACTTACCATGTATATCACGTGATATATTGGTGGCGCACATGGATCGCCAAGCGAGTGAGAGATTTGAAAAAACTCTAAACGTTCCGCATAAAAGTGTTTCCCCGGTGCATCGGCGTTGGACGAGAGGGCCTTTATCACCCAGACAGTGCGCCAATGACGCAGCAGCATGTGTTAGCTACGACGGAACAGACATGATTCAGAAACAAAGGGTTGAGGCAGGCAGCCAGCTTGCTAGGGGCTATTTATTTTTCAACTGCGACGTTGTGTCGGTCCATCAGGCGAAGCGCAGCGTCAGTCATCTGTATTTGTTTTTATATATCTCATGTAGTTTGCTTACAACACGATCTGGTCCAATATAAAAGAGGCCTCTTTTCCCTATGTTCTTTTTCTTCCTTTTTACTAATCACTTTCTTCGTCAGCAATCTTTGTATAGTCTTTACTCTATCCCATCCGCATTTCGCGCCTTTTCCTTCCTTTCTCTCCATATCTCCACTCGCTTCTCCTTTCGCTCGACACACCCTCTCCACTCCCTCTTTTGCTTTCATACCTCTTTCCCGGTTTCCTTTCATTCATCATTTCCAACAACCTCAACGTCAACACCTTCACCGTCGCCGCCCCATTGCCTTCATTTTCGATCGTGTCGCATTTATAATAACCAACCTAGCGGAAAATCAATCATGATCACCTCTTCATCATACGACTCCCTCAACAACTCGACGTTGACAAATGTACAATCCCTCGGATTCTGGGGTCATCCTACTTCCTCAGGTAAGGCGACTAGGCATAAGCAATTAAAAAGAAAAAACAATAGCCGTGCCAATATTTCTTTTCGGCGTCTGCGCGCGATTGGCTATCCAAGGAAGGGCTTTCATGGACTAACTCCCACTTCTCTTCCTCTCCTTCATTGTTAATAGTCGGTAAGTTGTGATTTAGGCTATTTCTCCTTGTCGGACGAGGGGACTGGCTACCCAAGCGTGGATCCAAACCCATCAATCGTTCACCCATTCACTCCCTTTACTCCTTTCATGGCCTGTGTTCTCTTTGTCCTCTCTTTGTCCGAGAGCCAATCCGCAGCTCCAATTGGTGTCAATTGCGCTCGTCAATGCAAGGTTTTTCTTTCTTTTCTTCGTTCTTTTCTTTCCCTCCTTCACTCACTTTCTTTATGACATTTCGGTGCCAAGACAGAAAGCCTGCACTGAAGTGACATTTTCTTCCTGGTCCTGCTAACTAAGACATTTACCGACTCCAGTCTCGGGGCATTTTTTCTTGACATTTTTCTTTTGACACCGTTTATGTTGCGCAGATACATATTTTTTGTCCGTGTGAGAGCAAGGGTGTTGAGGGCGTGGGTGTGTTGCATTGACCAAGTCCCCTATTATTTTTATGACGCTCTGCTCACACCCCTCCTTGTGTGATATCGAAGTTACCTTAGTCTTCTATTTTTTTGTCTGTCTTGACAGACAGAAACACATGTGCGTTTTGATGCATGTGTTGTCGCGGCACGCTTGGGTTTCTTGTCACGCTTGGGGCACAGGGATTATTGTCCAATGTCCAGTGGGATAAACAAACGGGTCAATGGATCATCGGGAGCATGGCTTAAACGAGAGGAGAGAAGTCATCGCTATTGGGTTTGACATAATAGTGCAACGATAAGAGGATACATAGAAAGAGTCATGCAGCAGACCCATCGTCGTCGACAGCATGTCGAACAGCTTGTCAACGACATCATAGTAATTCTCCCTCCTCCCTCACTTCATAATCAGACCCCTTCTGCCGTCTTCACAACAACACCCCCTGTATATTTGTATTTCTTTCTCCACAATTCATGGACCCTTATGACCCTTTTTTCTATCCCTCTCGTTCTCGGACATACTCAAACAAACGAACCCCCCCCAATGTATTATCGATCGTGTGCGAGTTGTCTGCGTGCACAATCAATTACCCATCCTCACAAAAACTGACCACACCATCCTTTTCTCTCTCTCTCTCTACGGTCTACCTTCAACCCGTAAAATAGACTGGTGTGAGAGCAACTATGTCAAATCCCACTACGTCGCCGAGTTCTTCAACTCCCTCTCCTCCCTCTCCATGATCCTCGTCGGCCTCGCAGGCGTCTATCTCCACTCAACCTTCGAGAAGCGCTTCCTCCTCGCCTTTGGTTCCATCATCGTCGTTGGCATCGGTTCCATCGCCTTCCATGGGACCCTTCTCTTCCCCCTCCAGATGCTCGATGAAGTCCCCATGGTCTACTGTGTCCTCGTCATTGTCTACTGTTGCGCCGAGAACAAATCCTACAGGCGCTATGGTGCTTGGTTTCCCATTGGGTTGACTCTCTATGGACTCTTGACGACTGTCATCATGCTTTATGCCGGGCCTGAGAACCATCTGTTGGAGTTTGTTGTCTTCCAGTCGTCGTTTATCTTTGTCGTGCTCGTGGTCGCCTCTCATATCACAAAGATCTATGCCCGTCTGACGGATCAGTCGATCAAGCGGCTGTGGGGCACCACTGTGGCGACGGGATTGACGGCGTACGCCTACTGGAATATTGACTTTAGGATGTGCGATGTCATGCAAAACTTGCCTTTTGGACTGTGGAACCCTCAATTCCATGCCTGGTGGCATGTCGGTGCTTCGATCTGTTCGTACATGATCTGTCTGTTGATCTGTTATGACCGTGCAGAGAACTTGGATCGCAAACCAAGAGTCGAGTGGAAGGGTGGTGTACTCCCTTTTGTCGTCGTTGACAAGATGAACATCAAGATAAAGTCGTGCTAAGCACTGGATACTCAGAAAAATAAAACAAATTCATTATATTTTACATGTGGGTGAATGTTATAGGGGAGTGCTAGAAGTTATTGAGGAGTGCTAGAAGTTGTAGTCGTTGTTGAAGTCCTGACAACATTCATCTCCTGAGCATTCAAAGGTGAACCCGACGCTCTCGAAGGCGATCGTGTCACAACTGAAGAAACCATCGTAGACGAAGTGACAGTTGTTGTCGTCGACAGATCTCCTCCAGAAAGACTGCTCCGAGGATGATGACTGACTTCCCGAGTAGTGTTGGACCGACTACTGCTCGATTTGCTGCCATTGCTCCGGTGATGACGCTCATGACGCTCCTGTCGCTCATGTCGTTCATGGTGATGGTGATGTCCAGCAAACTTTGTGGTCGAAAGTGTCAACAACGACGACGACTCTGTATGATCTCCGCCCAAATGATCCGTCATCTCCACCTCTCTATCCAATTCCTCCAGCTGTCCTAGTACAAGACCCACAAGATGGTCTTGGCGCTCAACATCCCAGCTGGCTCTCTCTAACTCAAAACGGCTCTTGCGACGAGCCTCCATCAGACGATCCTCGTCCTGTCGCAGCTTTTTAGCCTCTTCCCGATACCTCTGCACCTCCAGCTCGATTTCTGGCGCCCATGAAAGCTTGGTAACATCGACCACTGCACTCATGATCTGCTGCTGTTGCTGTTGAAGGAGCTGATGTGCAGTTGGTTGTGTTGGGAGTCCAGTGGGGCCGGGACCAGAGTTGACAGGACCGTTCTGGTTGTTGTTTTGGTTGTTATTGCTGTTATTACTGCTGTTGTTGTTGTTGCTGTTGTTGCTGTTGTTGTTGTTATTGTTGTTGTTGTTGCTGTTGTTATTGTTATTGTTGCTGTACGATGAAGATGGGGCCTGATGGGGAGTGCTCGACGCTGACTTGTAGGGACCCGAGCTATAGCTGTGGTTCGCAGGTCCACTGGGCAGGTTGGCGGAGGGATGAGGTACTGGAAGGGACGATGCTGGAGCCATGGGAATGGGCGGTCCAGCAGAGTGTCGGCTCTGGTATGGTCCTCCAGGGACGCCACTTCCGCTTCTACTCATGCCAGATGACTCGCGTTCCCGTTCCCTCTCTCTCTCACGGTCTCTGTCTCGCTCCCTTTCGCGCTCTCGGATTTCTCTCTCTCGCTCACGTTCACGCTCACGCTCGCGTTCGCGTTCCCTGTCCCGTTCGCGTTGTTCACGTTCCCGTTCTCGGTCTCTGTCACGTTCCCTGTCTCGATCTCTTTCCCGCTCCCGCTCCCGTTCTCTCTCCCTCTCCCTGTCACGGTCCCGATCCCGCTCACGGTGGTCGATTTCATACTCTGGGATCTGTCCTGGTTCTGGACCTGGTGAAAAGGTCCTGGGAGCCACGGCGGGCCGATCCGATGACTGCGCCGCAGGTCCGTCCTTCCTTGAAGAGTCCAGAGATGGGGATGCAACTCTAGAGGCCGATGACGGCCGACCCGATGCTGCGCCGGAAGACGAAGGTGGTGGCGGAAGTTGATGTGCAGTAGGTCGTCGTGCAGGTGGAGGTGGCGGGTGCGCATGAGGAAGTCGAAGCTGATTGTGAGGCGAGGGTGACTGATAGGAGGACGACGAAGAACCATAGTGCAAAGAAGGGTGTCGACTGGGTGGAACACCATGACCCATATGTCCGGGTGAGTTTGAGCTTCCGTGTCTAGACCTTGGTGGCGGTGGCGAAGGGCGATAGGGGTGGTAGGGCTCATTGCTGCCTCCTCTGGAATAATAGTCTCTCTCGTTTCGGTAATAAGGGTGATGCTCTCTTGAAGAGTAGTAGGACGAGGGCATGTGGGGTGGCGACCGATGAGAACTGCTGCCGCGGTAGTGTCCGTCGAGATGATAGGATGGGTCGCCTGGGGATCGAGATCGGGCGCGAGAGGCTCCTCCACTACTTGATGCACCGTTGGCATTGTTTGGGTTGTTGCTGGATCCTCCTCCTCCGCCACTTGAGCCTGATGCTGTGGGTGGGCCGCTGTAGCGTTCAGTTGAGGATCCGCGACGGTGTTCTCCTGATGACCGTGAGTAGGAGTGTCGATCCATGGAGGGCACTTTCCGCAGTTGTGCGTGTGTTCGTTATTATTGTAGTTGTTGTCGTTGTTGTTTGTTGTTGTTGTAAGAGATGTTGGAGATCGACGTTTAACTTTGTCGAGTGAGGTGGAGGGCACGATACAAAATGTGCAGGTTGTGCGATCAAATAATCTTCCTGTTCGCTGTGACTGACATTGGGCGTGGTCTCTCTCTTCTGGTTGGTGTGGCCGCTGTTGATCCACTAAGCCTTGCTTTGCCGTCTTGATGGATCTATGGTCGACTTACTTCTTTCTTTCCTTGGCTCTCACTCGTTAGGAGACATATTACTGAACGCAATGGTCATGATGAGCATCTGGGGTCACCGGATCTGCCTCGTACGATGACTTGTACTTTTTTTTGTTTATCTTGCAATTGCTTTTGCAAAATATTCAGTTCTTCGTAAAACTTTACGCTGCCTTCCCTGCTGGTTTCTGTGGTCACATCATATTACCTTTAGCTGAGGTCTGGTAGCATGGTTGGTTGAACACTTCCCCCACAGTTGTTCACCTAATCATGTCAGGCTGATTGTTCCTCTTTCTCTTTTTTTCACACTTCAAAAATTCCACGCGGTTTCACTTTTCAGGCACAACACACTTTTCTTCCCTTGTCATCATCAATTGGAAATGAGGAACAAAGAACACCAATGATGGGTGCCACGCGAGAGTAGGGTCTTAATTGGAGTAAAGACGGAGGCATGCAAGCATTGTGCAACATGGCTAGCTGGGAAGAAAGAGGAGCTGGTGTCTATGGTCGTCCTCCGACCATGGGTCCCAAGGAAGTAATCCGCTTGTCTTTTTATTTTTACTTTTTCTTCCCGTTGCGCTAGTTGGATGGTGTTTATCGACCGTATCCTTACCACACAGACAGGAAAAAAAATAGAAAGAAAAAAAACGTGCTTTTTGTGTACAAATGTTTAAGTACCTCTCCCGTCAATCGGTCAAACCGACCATTGCACAATGTAGACAAAGGGAGACGATGGGATACAAAACACACGGACATGCACGATCAGGACGGGGGAACCCTTCTTCAAGGTGCGACAAGAGACCATCCAAAGGGTCAACCCTCATCCATTCAAACTCTAAAATGATCCCTTCTCCCTTCCAACCAACTCCACTTTCCAACATGTGTCCACCTTGTCCTCCCTTCAGGTTGTCCCCCCTGTTGGGTGTTGAGTTGAACCACAAAAAAAGGTTTAACAAGAAATAAGCTCAGCCAGCAACCAACGTTTTTCTTCTTGTTCCCTACCCGTTGCACACACACAAACAGACTTATCTTTCTTCTCTCTTCTCTTCATCCTCCTTTTCCCTTTCCTTTCCTTTTTCTGCTTCCCCCTATCCCACCCTACCCTGCTTCTCTCTCTTTCTTTCTTTGCTCTTTTTCTTCCTTTCCTTCCTTCTTTTTCCTTTCCTTCTTTCCAATTCTCTTTGTACCCTTTACCCATTATCCTTCTTCTTGTCCTCCCATTCCTTTCCTCTCCTCCTCTCCTTTTTGTAACGATATATATACTCGACCACGGTGGACATGGATACCCTGACCCAAGACGAACAATCTCTCCCTTCTCCCGCCCCCTCCCCTTCCCCCGCCACAGCCGCCACCACCAAGGCCTCTCTCCCCTTCTCTACCTCCTGTAAGTGCCTCCTCATTTTCTCCTTAACCAATGTCCGATTCATCACGAACAAGCAATGCAAGGCAGAAGGCAAAGCAAGATGAGCATATGCATAAAAAGGGAAGCGTCAGTGTTGTGAATATTGACACAACAAAAAACATAGTGTCTCCCTTGTATGGTTACATCGTGCCACCATCCTCTCACAACAACAATAACATTGACAAAGCACAAGCATCGCTTTCTCTATGCTGTTGTCGTCTTGTTGGTTCAGCTCTCATCTCCCTCGTACTCTTTTACTCGCACACTATCACTTCATCAGACCGAGTTCGCCATCGTCATCATGAGATCTTTTCAGTGACTATGTGCGAGTGTGTGATCCGATTCGCTGGGTTGGAGGGTACTGCAATCAACCCAGACACAAAAGGCTGAAAGAAAAAAAGAGAGTCGGCTTTTATTCTCGTGGCTCTAGCCCAAAGCAAGGCTGCGGTTTCTCCTCCCCTTTTTGATGCCCTTTTTTATCAATACGATCCTATGAACAAATCTCCCATGCCCATGGTCAATTGAAACCCCATAAAAACTAGGCCTCATTCACACACACATCCATACCATGCCATTCATATACAACCATGTCACCTAGCGTTATTTGCTGGTAATAATCGATACAAACAACAACAAACCACACCAATGAATGAGTGATGAACAATCGATATTGGTGTGTGTATTGAAGTAGTACGATACTACTCGTTCTTTACCTTCTCTTTTTCCCATTATTATTGTGCTCTCATTTCGTGTGTCAGGCGGTGACCCAGTCCAAGCGGGCAATGCCTCTCTCTCTTTCTCTCGTCTCCCTTTTGCTTTCTCTTCCCTTCTTCCTCCCTCGCACACTCGTCCGCTCTCTTTTTCAACACTTTCATAATCGACTGATCAGCTTCGCCATCATCTCTCTCTCACTTCATCATCCTTTTCTTCAAAAAACTACTCTCCACCCTCTCCTTCCTCTTTCAACGACTGCTCCCTTATCAATTGCTTCACCCATACCCCACTACCATACACCCTATCCCTTCTTCCCTCTCCTGCCGTGTGCACTTTTACCGTACTTGTAAACGGAAAAAAAGATACAAAATAATCTTAAACGCGTCCAGCCACTCTTGTTCGACTGGAACATCGACGACCCAAGGTACCCAAGCCATGCTCCCCTTCTTCCCAGAAAGAGAGTGAGGGAGAAGAGTGGACGGAGTTGAGTTGAGTTGATTCAACTGACTTGCCTGGTTGCTGGGTTATCTTTTTTGAGTTCAAAAGATCGGATCCCTTTCGCCTATCCTCCCATCCTGCTCCTCCCTTTTGCTGTTCCTCCCTTTTGTCCCTTCTTTTCCCTTCCTTCTCTTCTCTTCCTTTGTCCCTTTCCCGCGGGGCCATATCGTTCGTTATCATCCATTGGCTTTGCTTGGGAGTAATCCGCCGCCAGCCGACCCAAAGTGGCGGCCCAGAACGAGAGAGTGCCAGCCATAAAAACCAATGGTTGGTCAAAGTAGAGGAAAAAGAGAATAACAGACAGATAGAGAGGGGGGACAGACAAAGAGGGAAAGGGCAACGTAGGAGACAGGGCAGGATGGCATCAGGAAACAAAAAGATTGCCAAGGGGGTGAAGGGCACAACGGGAGGGGACAGATGGTGCATCCAAGGGCAAGGGCAAAGGGCCACCTCTTTTTTTTTTTTTTTTTTTTTTTACTGAAAGGGGACATCTTGCCCTTCCTTTCTTAAGGCACATGGCGCACACTTCCAAACAGCCAACACACTCTTCTCTTATTATTTTCTCCTCTCACCAATTTTTCACTTTTCTCGTCGACAATAATAGACCTTCAAAAGACAACCGCCGAAGAGGAGGACCACGTTGCCTCGTTTAAAAGAATGCTCGACGATATCCTCGACAACGCCTCGTCCGAATCTCTCACACATGGATTAGAGTCCAGTCTTAATAGCAGGATCGGAGGCAGCTCCTCTTCCTTCCTCTCCTCTCCTTCCGCTGCCGCTAGCAGAGCTCGTTTGAACAGCAACACCACCTTGGGTTTCTTGCTGCCCCAGCCCAAAGGCCACTTTTCCAAGATCAAGGGCGCACACGCACGGCCAGACCTCTCCGCTGAAAACGCCGTCGACATCGAACTTCTTCACAAGCTGGAGGAGCAGAACAGCTTATTGCCACCACAGGTATTTACTCGTCAATCACACACCAGATCAAATTTATTCACACTTTTTTTCTCGCCTCTGAATGTGGCAGTAATTGGCACAAGGTGGCGAGACGATGAACTTTTTTAAAATATCCCTTCACGACACTAACACCCATGCGTTTTTGTTCATTGACATTTGTTCTATTCATAGGATTCGACTTCATTTTTGCTTGCTCGTCTCGAGCGACAAAACGGCCTCTTGGACACTGATCCAAAGTCAATCTGTATCGAATCCAACATTCTCAAGGGTAACCTCAACACCCTGCATCGCCTCATTGCCGACTCAACCACACTCAACAGCCCCAACTCAGAGACAGTTGACCCCATGTCCTCACTGGCCTCAGTGTTGGAGCCTCAGGCAGGAGACGAAGAGATCGACTGGGAGTTTTGGGGAATGCTTGTCCAGGATTACAACGCCGTGGCAAGCAAATTGCCCCATCTTCTCTCGGCTAGAGTGCGCCAGGGTCTTCCCTCAAAGTTGCGTGGTTTGATCTGGCAGTCCATGTCTCAAGCGTCCTCGACCTATCTCGAAACCATGTATACCCAGCTCCTCAAGGAGCACTCGCCCTACGAGCGCATCATCCAGCGCGATCTCGCCAGGACATTCCCCCAGGTCGACATGTTCAAGGAAGAAGGCGGCAAAGGACAAGAGATGCTCTTCAACATCCTCAAGGCATACTCTCTCTATGATCCCCATGTCGGTTACTGCCAAGGTCTCGGATTCTTGGTTGGGCCACTTCTCATGAACGTAAGTGATATCGCCCTTTTTGATAATTTTCTTCCTCTCTAACTGTTACTACCAATAGTAATCCCCGAGCGACTGTATTGTAGCGCATATCCCACACACAGCACACTCAATGGAATATTTCTTAAATTTTAACTACATAGATGGACGAAAAGGAGGCGTTCTGTGTCTTTGTCCGCCTGATGGAGACCTATGATATGCGAACCATGTTTACGTTGAACATGGAGGGTCTTCAGTTGCGCCTTTACCAGTTCTCGGCTCTGTTGTCGGAACATCTGCCCATGTTGCACGCCCATCTCTCGTTCCACTCTATCCAGGCTGCCATGTACGCATCCCAGTGGTTCCTCTCCTTGTTCGCTTACACATACCCCCTGCCACTGGTTCTCCGTGTCTATGATGTCGTCTTTACCGAGGGTGCCCCCGAGACCATTATGCGTGTCGCCGTAGCATTCTTGAAGAAGAACGAGGAGAAGCTGATGCAGTTGCAAGAGTTTGAGGACTTGCTCGAGGTCTTGTCGTCCAAGCTCTACGATGTCTACGAGGACAATGCAGGAAGCGTGATCAAGGACGCCATGGCCCTCTCTTCCGAGATTTCCAAGGACAAGCTGGATGCGCTCGCCATGGCCTACTTGGCCGAGTTGGAGGATCAGCAGAAGCGTGCCGGTGAGGTGACCAGCAAACGGTTCAAGGATCGCTTCGGTTCATCCAAGGCCAAGACAGAGGAGGTCAAAGCCGCGCCTGCCGCCCCCAAGCCCAAGACTACCCCTCCATTGAAGCGCGGTGGCAGCCGTCTTTCGATCGCTGCCTCGTTCGGATCCACAGCCAGCCTCGCTGGCTTGGGCGACGGAGATGACGACGAGTCTGTGGAGACTTCGAGCATCAGCAGGTCAAACACCGACGCCATGTTGATGGAGCAGATTCAGGATTTGGCCAAGGCTCTGTCAACACTCCAGAGGGATCATGTCGATGTGACGGAGGCGCTTGTCGTCTCCAAGATGGAGAAGATGCAGTTCATGGAGGAGACCGAGAACCTTCGCAAGAAGATCGCCGACATGGAGCGTCAACAGAACCGTGCTTCGATGATGAGCGCCGTTTCTCCCTCGGTGATGAGCCAAAGTGACGCTGCCTCCTCTATGGCCATGTCCACCCACTCGCGGGATGAGGATTTGGAGGAATGCTTGGATACCAAGGCTTCTTCGATCGCTTCCTCGACCAACGGCCAGGATGAGCTTTCTCAGCGTCTCTCTGTGGTTGAGCGCGAGCTTGCGCATGTCACTGGCGAGCTCGTTCACGCCAAGGTCTCTGTAATGGAGGCAATGAACGAGGTCGAGTCTCTGCGTCAAAAGAACCACAACTTGGATAAGGTTCTGATGGACTCCAAGGAGGCGGTCATGATGCTCCAGGAACAGCAGGTGGTCCTCCAGTCAACCAAGATGGCCATGGCGATGGAAATAGACGGTTTGCGCCATGAGCGGGATACCTCTGAGAAGGAGATCAACGTGATGCGCCAGCAGTTCGAGGAGACGAAGCGTCTGTGGTTGGAAGGTCAGGTCGAGCGTCACACCCTGCAGGAGAAGGTCAAGGAGCTGGAGATGAACGCCGCCTTTACCGCATCTACCAACAGCCTGGGACGAGGTCGCACTGTCCGCAAGTCCCTTGGAGAGGTCGCGATGATGAGCATGATCAACTCGAGAAGCGGTTCGCCCTCGCCCAGAACCTCGACCCAGATGACAGCCCTCTCGGAGGACGGCATGCAGACTCTGAACGGAGAGAATGCTCGTCGGGGGTCTGGAGATTCGCAAGAGAGCTCTGGCCGACAAACTCTGCCCCGTGGCAGTACCGATACCTTGGGCTCGACCCAGTCTGGACGCGAGTCGATGTCGAGCTCCAGACCTCCAGCGCTTGTTCGTAAGGGATGGCCAAGTGAGAAGGCAGCGAGTGCAGGAGTTGTGCCTACATCGCCAACGTCGAGCGGGTTCGGAACGCGCAAGTTTATGGTGGCTGAGGGCGAGACGAAGCTCAAGCGCAGCCAGTCGACACGTAACAGCATGTTTGGCGGTCTTAGTTTCCGCCGCTCCAACAGCGAGGTCAACTAAGGAGGGGAGAACAGTTATATTTCCCCTCGTGAGCTACTTGTATAATCCTTATTTTTTCTCCTGTTACATATTTTGCTTTTTCTTTTGCGTTTTTTATTCGTTTTCTAGTGTGACCTTTCTTTCTTTTTTGTTTGCTAACTTACATCGTCCGTTTGACCGTGATACCACGATCTTCTGTGCCACCATTAAAAATATTCCTATTCGTTTGTAAACGGCTTCTTGTTTTCTGCTTGCTTGCTTGTTCTGCCGATTTTTGCATGCTTGTCCGCCATGGAGTGAGGGGAATAATATTCACTAATGAAAAATCATTCCTTGGGGTTGATATTCATTCGCGGGGTTTCCTATCACTCATCGGTCGCATTCCATTTGTGATGAAAACAGCCAGGGTCCCCCTTTTTCCACCTTGTGTTCGTACCCTGTTTCCACTTGGCGGGCGTGTGGTTGTACCAAATCCACTTGACAAGCCAACCGCCGAGTCCATCTGACTGAAGATGTGTGCACAAATGCAAAAAATGCGATAAAACGACCTTCCTTCCTTCCCTTCCTCCTTTTAAAAAAAAAGAACCCACGCTCTGAAGGCAACCCCACAACTTCGAAATCACCTGTCCATCTCCTCATTCATCACACACCCACTCGACTATCCAATTACGAGCACATCCCTCCTGGAAGAAGTACAACCGACTCCTACTCATCCCCTCCTCATTCCCCACCACCACTACCACCACAACCACATACCCGATGGTGATGACGAGGGGTCCCACGGCAAGGATGACACACCAAACCACCTCCGCCGCTGTCGCCGCCGCTCGGATGACCATCGCCAGAACCAGAACCAGAACACCTCTCGCGATGTCCAGCCTATGCCGACAACAACACCAATACCAATACCACGGTCAGGGCGGGCCTTCGTTTTCTAGAACATTGGACAAGGTTTCTACGAGTGCGACTAGGACAATGTTTGGAGCTACGAAACGAGGGGCAGCGACGGACTCTGGTTTTGCTGGTTCATTCGTAGTCTCAGTCCAATGTCCGCCAGGGCCAGCGGGAAGAGGAGGAAGTTCGAGAAGAGTAGGTGTTGGGTTCCATACACATTCATCTCAGTCAGGCGCTACAGTGTCCGCAGCATCTCCATCAGCGACCGCCGCTATCCAAACGCAACAATACCAACAACATCACTACTCACAATTGCAACAACAGCGGAGCCAGCAGCAGGCTGGGATGTTTTTCATGTCTTCGCCACCTATGATGACTCGGCAGACTGAGTGTGGACCGGGAAGACGAGGTGTGCACCGGCATATGTCGACACAGCAAGAGCTCGATAACGTCGTTTCGTTTTATGATGACCAGGTGACCCTTGTAAGTCTTTCTCTTTTTTCCTTGGGACCCTTGCCTATCTTACCCAATGTCATACATATCACATGTCCTACGCCCCATGTTTCGTTAGGCTATGTTTGTAAAGGGTCCTGTTCGGTTTTGTTAACTGTGGAGGGGCTGTGTTTATTTTCTTTTTGGCGACGTGTTTGACATTGTGTTCGGGATAGTACGCCGACCAAGAGATCCAGACTGTCACGCTGAAGGCGCTCCTAGGCAGGCGGGCCAAGAAGGCCGGGGCTGAGGAGGCAGCGCTACCAACAACAACAGCAGCAGTCGACGGAGACGACCACGACCATCACCAACAGGATCTAGAAGTCAACTTACAGATGGCTCGGTATGCACGCAAGGAGTTACCAGTCCGGCTAGCTCGACGGGTCAAATCGATCCAGAACCTACCCTTTATTATCGGGACCAACCCGTATATCAAGCGAGTGTATCGGCTTTACTACGATTCCTTCCAGGCCCTGACGGCGTTCCAGGAAGATATTCGAGATAAGGAGGATTTGGACCGGTTTGCGGAGGTCTTGCGAGGCTTGGTTGAGTCTCATACGGATGTTATTCCTATGCTCTCCCAAGGTAACGTATTCAATTCATTGGAAACAATAGGTTCTTCAACGAAACAGAAAATATCGAACCCCCTGACTGACTGACGTATTTTTCAATATCGACATATTTATTGCATGCGACATCCAGGTTTTCTGGAATGCAAAAAATATATGAACACTACCGACATTCAAACTTTCCTCGACGAGATGATTAGGTCGCGTATCGGAATCCGACTGATTGCTGAACAGGTTATCGCTCTTCGGGCGCAAAGGACGGACATACTCAAGTGTGACGACAACGAGGAATCTACTCAAGATAGCTGCAGCACCATCACTACAGACCAATCGAATGCCGATAGCAAAGTCATTGGTGTCGTCCATACACAACTCAGGCCGGCAGAACTGGTCAAGGACTGCGCATCGTTTGTCCAGGAACTGTGTAACGTCAACTATGGATCGAGTCCCGATGTGGTGATCAACGGTCAGACGGACGCGACGTTCACCTATGTGCCTGTCCATCTCGAGTACATTCTCTGCGAACTTCTCAAAAACTCTCTGCGAGCAACGGTTGAGCACTCGGCCAAGATTGGGCGGTCTGTTCCACGACGAGAGACCAGCATCTTTGACGAGCCCTCAGAGGAGGAAGGGTCAATTGATCATGCCGAGGTCCGACAAGTTCGTCAGGTGGACAAAGGAGGATCATTGTCATCATCGTCGCCAACACGGAAAGAGAAGGGAGGCGAGGAGCTAGATATTACCAAACGGCCGAACGAGTTTGGACACCCACCGGTGGAGGTGACGATTGCGCAGAGCGAGCATGAGATTACAATCCGGATCCGTGACCAGGGCGGTGGAGTGTCACAGGAGGACCTGGACCACATCTTTGATTACTCGTTCACGACCGTCAAGGATGAGAACGAGACCTCTTCCTCATCCTCCTCCGCGGCGGCTAGTGGTGGTCCGTTGGATGGTGGTAGTCCTAGCAACGAATCTGAGAGCATCTTTACGGGAGTCAGTCGGTTGGCGATGCAGGCTGGACTTGGAGGCCCAATTGCTGGTCTAGGTTTTGGGTAAGCTGGGATTTTTGGTTCTGTTACTGCCTATGTCTCTCTGGTGTTGGTTTTTTGATGCCCTGGTGGTGTGTTTGCTATCGGGGTGGCAGTATACGCTCCTTTGCTCATGCGCATGTATTTTGCGCGCTGATCCTGTTTGTTAATTGAGGAAAAAGGGACAAACGCGAAATAATAACTAAACCACTAACCCAATTTCTCTCTCTGTCTCCTTCCCTTGCCCTACCTTCTCACTTTCCCTCTCCCGCACATTTCTTGCTCTCCCTCACACCCTTTTCAACTCTCTAACGCATTTCTCACTCCTTCTCTCTCTCTCTCTCTCACACACCCACGCCGTACTCACTCTCACACACACATATCTCGCTTGATCTCTTCACCTTTTCACCCTTGCATAACAATCTCGGCATGTTTGTTTGTTTGTTGCATTCTGTTTGATTGTTTGTTGTTTCGCTACCTTGTCGCGTCTTTGTGTTTTGTGATATGTTGGGTTCAATTTGGCTTTGGCTTTGAATCTTTTTAGTCTGCCTTTGACAAGAATCTATGCACAATACTTTGGCGGACGTATGCACCTCGTGTCCATGCAAGGCCATGGCGTCGACGTCTATTTAAAACTCAAGCAGCTCCAACATGTTGAAGACCTGCAAATCTGAATACACATACACATTTGAACTCCAATTGCAAACCGTAAGCCGTTTATTTTGTATGTAGCTTTTTGTTAACGCAATTACGAGTAATATTAAAGATGCACAATCGCGAAAAAAAAAGTGAGCTTGATCTGATAATGAGGCAGTGCGAGGGAGGGCGAAGATGATTGATGAAAAAAGGCAGAAGGAAGGATGACGAAAAGGGAATGAGGCTGTGAACTGTGAACCGAAACCTCTTGTTACACATATTTTTCGACTTTTTTCACTCGATTCCCATCGCCATCAAATATAGTATTCCATCATCGGGGGGGGGGGGGGGGGCATAGCGATGAGGCAGTGCCAATGCGCATGTGTGGAGAAAAGCAAAGTAATCCAAGCAAAACGGAGGAAAACTACAAAAGTAAGGCAAAAAGGAAGGTGATGAACTCGAAACCTCTTATCACACCTGTTTTTCGAACTTCTCCTGCATGCTTACCTTCCATCGTGGGTCGCATTGGGATGAGGCAGTGCAAGAGCAACGGTAATGTGGAAGGCAGGAAGGTAAGAAAGAAAGACAAGGATCAAATGAAAAGACGCCTAACACAGCTTTTATTACTCACTCTTCGACTTTGCCCCTGCATCACTTGGCTCCGGTTCCTTGATTTTTGTCTTGCAGGCTATCGTCATCGCCACTAGACACGATTGTGATCATCTGGGGTCGCATGGGCAAGGGAAGAAAAAAAAAGGTCACCCATTTTTTCTGCCTTTCCTACACACACCACCTGGTTACACCATCGGGGTCGTATGGCTCTCGTCAGTCGTTGAAGAAGGAGAACGCGAAGGAGAGTGGAAGTTTACACGCAATCTGGTCTCACACAACCGAAAACGGCCATACCTTGACCTTCCAGAAAGAAAAGAAAAAGAGGAGCCAAGGAAAGACATTGGTTAAAGTTGACCTTCGTCATCGCACATCATCTCAACCTTATCCCCAGCTCCTCTGCACATCTGTGTTTGGAATAGAGTTACGAGACCAAGCCCCGAAGAGGAGAGAAGACTCTTTATTGTCTTGATAGAAGCGCAAGAAAGGAACACAGGAAAAGTTCGCGAGAAAAGTGTGTATGTGTGTGGAGACGTTTTTTGTTCGTTCTCTCCGTGGTTTCATGAAACCGAAGGGCCGTTTGCTTCCCCCCAAGGTCGTTAGGAAACTTTGTTCGCGAACTTTCTGTTGTGTTTGGTTCTTGCGGCTGTTCATTTCGTCTTGTTCACAAATTATTTTTGCTTCATTCGTTGTGTGCTCTGTGATACAATAACAGCGGAATGAATCTTACAAAGATGGTACCTGGCAAACCTTCAAATACCCTTGATAACGGATGATGGACACTCAAATTCTTTTGGGCTCCCGAGACCCGGCCAACCAGAAAAGCCCTCGCAGGGGTTCTGGGCCAAAAATATGAGTACAATTTTATCGCTGATTGGCTGCTTTGTAGTAGAATAACGGACCTCTTTTTTGTTTGAATTGAGTGAACAGCTACTTCATAAAAAGAGTGGGAATCATGCACTACACTCCAGGGGGCACCGCTCTGCAAAGAAGAAAGGGGAACCCCCAGAAGATATTGTGGAGGTGTTTGTGAATTGCCAAGACGAGGTTGTGGTCGCCACTGTTGATTTTTTTTTTCATTGGGTCAGACACGTGTTGTTTCGCAACACAGCACAAAATGGCCCAGGAAAAAGAGACAACCAACCTAGAAACCATACAAAGTCATACAAAAAAAGTGGGCGGGGCAGACAAACTGTGTCTGACGAATGTTTGGGATGCGACCTGAAATAAATCAACAATACAGAAAGATACATTCAGTCGGTTTCCTCCCTTGGGTTCCCAGAATGACGACAATGGGGGGTGGGGGTGAACACCAGCTTGTTGATAGAAAAAGAAAAAAAGAAGGAAGGAAGGGCCTGAGGAAATAACATATGAAGTAGATTATCTTTATATCCATTTGACACCGCCTCTCTGTCGTTTAAACTTATTTTTTCTCATGCCGTTTTCGGAAGGAGTGGAAGCGAACAAACACAGAAACACCAATGTAGACACGTATGTGGTGTATATGGGCAGCAAGAGGTCTGGCAGAGATAATGCCGGATGGTCCTTTTCTTTTTCTTCTTTCTGTTCTCCTGTCTTCTCTTCCTCGGAGTAATTCAGAGTTGATCCTGCTTGTTCAAAGTTCTTTCCCCCTTTTTTTTCCTTTTTTTCTCCTTGGTTGATGCTGCAGCCTCCTAACAAACAAACCACGTCAAAAAAGGAGGAGGGGACAAGGGAGAGAGAGACATAATAGGGAGAAGGAGGAGGGGTGTTGTTCCATTTCACTTGAGGTTGATTATTCAACGAACAAAAACACACTTCATCGAATTTTTCAACACTTGTCGCTCTTTAGCCCATATACAATTGAATAAAGTAAAAGAGACAACACAACACAAATCAACACAAAGAGAACACAAAAAAATTAAACTGTCGGATGGTCGGATGGTCGGACAGCCAGTCAGTCAGTCAGTCAGTCAGTCAGTCAGTCAGTCAGTTAGCCTGTGCAGTTATTTCAACTAGTTATTCATTCAGTTATTCAGATGGTAAGCAAACATAATAAATAAACATACAACTGGAGTGCGACCAGGGAGGTTGTCAAGGAAGGAAGTATGATTTCCGTCCTTTGCTTCCTTTCTTATATTTCCCTTTTCTTTTTCTACTTCATCATCTCTCTTTCCTCTTTATTTTATTTGCCCTTGTTCTTTTTTTTTTCTCTTTTTCTCGATCATATCCTCGCCCTTGTGTCGTTCTTCATTTTCTTCAGCTCTTCTTTCGCATTTTTGTACCTTAATCTTCCGTATCATTGTTCTCTCTCTTTCTCTTTCTTCTTTCCTTCATTCATTCTTTATCTGCTTGTAGTACATGTATCTGTGCACCTAATCATTGTCATCGTCAATATCACCATCATCCCCTTCTCCCCACTCTATTCACATCTTACTTACCTCAATCATCCACTCCATTCTTCAAGCTTCATTCAAATCTACATCCACCCCTTTTTTCGACTCATATAAACAATTACATCACCCGCCCTTCGACCCACCACATTGACCAGAGTTCGACCTCTCACGTCTATTACTTCCCTCTAGTCATCTCATATAGCCTTTTCACTCTCGGGAGCTGTGCTCAGAACCGTTTCTTTCATTCAACCCATGCTTCGTTGACGATCCCTCGTCCTTCACCACCTTTCCTCTCTTTTTTCAAGGACCAATTTCAATCGTCCCAGTCAAAAGCCCACAATAAGGAACAACAAATAACCTCCATCGAAACGTAAGTGAACCAACCAAACAATTTTCCCTTGCGCCAGTTTTTTTACCCATTTTTTCCCACTTTTTTTTTTTTTTTTTTTTTTTTTTCTGTGAAAGTTCTTTCGGTTTGTTTGTTCATTCTCTGCATGGCCCGCAGCTCTGTTTAAAGCTGCTTCTACCCAATCTATGTACCTTTCGAAAGGCCGCTCTAAACCTTTCTCAAGCATGGTCCCATCCATCTATCCCATCACTCCCTCTCTCTTTCTCTCTCTCTTTCTTTCTCTCTCTCTTTCTTTCTCTCTCTCTTTTTCTCTCTCTCTCTCTTTCTCTCTCCCCCTTTTTATATCTTTTCCCGCAACATGCATTCGCTTACTCAAGCATACACAAAAGAACTATTCCTCAACCTCTGGAACAGTTTCTCTAATTGCACACGTAGCCCCTCCTACTTCCTTACTCACTTCCGTTTATTCAACTTCGCCCCTTTATTGCAAACAACTGAGAGATACACACAAACAAAACATTTCTCTCATTCCCGCGCTCAAAAGACGACAAAAAAGGGAAGCTCTATCTCATCCAACAGAACCCTTTACGGCCACCATCGCGATGCCCCATTCGTGCAATCAAACTGGTGGCCGTCCCTACTTTTCCCTTTGTCTGTCTCTCTTCCTAGTTCTCTTTCCCTCTATATCTTATTTTTGCGTCGCTATTTCTTCATTGCCTTCTTTCATTTGCTCACCATCCAGGTACTCGGGATTCAGATACATCGACCGCTCTCCCGTTACACATGTTTTCTCCACTCATTTATCTTTTTGCACCTGTGTGATTTATTTCCCACTGAACCCTCTGACCTTCTGACTGGAATTATTTCATCATTTTGTTTTCTCTTTTGTTTGTGTCCCATGGATACGAGCGTGTAAAACTCTCCACGCACAAACACCATCGCCATGATGTCTGCATTTTCTTTTTCGCCATTGCCGTACCTTTCATATGGCGATGGCAAACTTCCGTGAACCCCCTTCATTTATTTTGTCCGCTTCAGTCTAAGCAAACTATGGGAGAGAGATGAGGGACATATATACTGTCACTAGCAGGTTTTTTTATGATGTACGCTCGTTTGGATCTGGTCCGGTTGATGTGGGTCCTTACTGGACAAATGGAAGTGCTCTATTGTAAAAAAAAGATGATCTTCAGAGCGAGCCCTTCGCCCATTGGATTGTAGGCAATTGAGAAGGAGGAGAGCCGTAACTCTCTTTCTTTGTTTGCACGGTTAGATTGTGTTTAATGTGTTGTCTGTCTGCTTGCTCGACCATCTGTCACTTTTTCTGCTGTGATGTTTGTTATTCTTTACGTTTGGGGCATTGCATTTGAGATGGAGAGACAGGGACTGACAAAAAAGAGAATGGAATGGCTAACCTTTCAATACCGCGAGATTGATGCTCTCTCACACGCACATACTCTCATTTGCCCTCCTGCGCCCTTTGTCAAAGTTAGCTTAGCGGGCAGATGCCTTTGTTGTATTGGAGTTTTGCAGGGCAAACCTTCATTTTACCTTATATTTATATTTATTATTTACGTTTGATATCCGAAGAGTCTGGAAAGAAGATGGTAAGGGAAGGGAATAGAGGAGGAAGGGAAGGGACTAAGTAGTAGATGGACTGAAGAAGAAGATGAGTAAGAAGTGGAAAACGATTTGTATGTTTTTATTTGTAAGCGTACAATGAACGGGCGCTATGGATATCGTACGTGCATGTTTGCAAAAGAGAGGTGGATCCTTGCCAGCAGAACAAAAGGGAATTGAAAGCAGAGGGAATGCAGTCGACTTCCATTCTCTTTCTTTTTCATGCTTATCCTCTTTTTCTTTTGCCACTTTTTTTACACTTTTCGTCCATCGATGGGGGACTGATAACGTTGGATGCTCTTGTGTGCTCTACAAGAAAGGCTTGCTAGGCAGGCGGTTGGGGGTTTTTTTTTGTTTGTCTCTTACCTTCTTACATTCGCACTCTTATTCCTCTCCAGCCGGCTTGATTTCCAAAAAAAAACATACAACAACGCAATCGCCGTCGAGATCCTTTTATAGTTTCGGTTTTTGTTTTCGTTTCCTTGCTTGCTTGCTTGTTTGTTTTTTGTTATGGTTGAGGTTGTTGATGTTTGTTTATTTTGGTTTCTTTTTCAATTGTACTCTTTTTATTACTTAGGCCTCTGCCCTTTCGTTTTTACTGTCCCTTGTTTGCCTCCATTTCAACTCTCCCTTCCTTTTTGTCTCCTCTCCAACCCTGCTCCCTGCTCTCTTTCTCTTTCTCTGACTCCCAGCCTCCCTCTCTCTCTCTTTCTCTCCCGTCCACTCACACGCTCCCTTTCCATTCCCATTCTCCATCATCAACCGACAGTCTTTTTTTTTTTTTTTTTTTTACTTTTGCCAATCTGCAGTTGCGAATTCGCCAATGTACAGTTCGGGTTTGCAAACTCTGACCCTCGAATTATTTTTCTGTTTATCTTTGTTCGCCGCTCCTTTTACTCTCACCTAACACACATACAACCCCCTTTTTGGGATGTGACCAATCCACCCTATGCTTCTCTGCATAGCCTTCTTCCTTTCCACTGTCATTCATCCTGCCTATCTGAAACGGCATTCAGCCATCCTCCC
This sequence comes from Linnemannia hyalina, assembly GCA_019671135.1. Lineage (NCBI taxonomy): Eukaryota > Fungi > Mortierellomycota > Mortierellomycetes > Mortierellales > Mortierellaceae > Linnemannia > Linnemannia hyalina. The sequence goes on from JAHRHY010000006.1 coordinate 1,567,686, forward strand.
TTCACCACCACAACTACAACTACAGCTTCAATTGCAACATCAACTAAAACAACCGCAACAACGCCTGCTACAGCCACCCCACATGGACCATCTTGAGGCAGCAGCACTTGCAGCCGCCGCCAGCGCTACTACCACTGCCGTCAATCCCGATATCAAAATCAACTCGCTCGACTCTTCCCACATCCCTGGAAGCTTTCGCGACGACATCTTCCTGAAGGTGTCCATGGTCCGGTCTCGATCTGGTTCCTCCAGCAGCGTAAAAATGTCTACCGATCTTCAGCAAGGTAACAATTCGACCCGAACGACCGACTGCTTGGTTGCCACTTTTTTCATGTCTTCTATGTTTTTTTTTCTCCGTTCTTTCCTCGCCCTCCTTTCAGAGACGTATGTCCACGCGCCCCCAGAAAAAAAATCTCCGCCGCTCTTTTCTACTCTTTTTTAGCTTTCTCTTTTTCTCCCTCCTCTCTCCTTCCTCTCTCTCTCTCTTCCTCTCTTTCGTGTTGCTTCTTCTGACTTACTACATTCACCCTTTCATGGCCATGGCGCATTCACACACACACCAATGGAGAGTGTAAAAAAACAAGCGTGCATACAAAATATGGATTGAGGGTAAGAAGGGAGGTGGACAGGATAGGGAGATGAGGACAGCAATTGAAAACGATGCACATGTGTATGATGCGGTGTCGTTGTGTCTGTGTGTTTGGGTGTGGGATGTGTACAAAGAACTCTCGACAGGGGAAAAATGAGCAAACGGAACAAGAGGCGGGGGTCAACAAACAAACAAACAAACAAACAAACAATGGGAAGGAGAAAGAAAGAGAGACGAAGTGGTTGATAACCACGCTTGCATGCATCGCATTCTAACAAATAGAATAGAGAGGTTGTTATTTATTATTATTATTATACGTTTCGTTTTCTCAATCCTTCCTCTTCTTTTCTTCCTTCTTTCCCACTGCTTCGTCCTCCTTTCTTCCCACTCATTTCCCTCTTCTTCCTTCCGTCGCTCTTTCATCTTTACCCCATCCACCATTCACCTATCTATACCTACACCATACCTCCACTATTCACCCATCCATACCTCCACCATTCATCCATCCATACCTCCGCCATTCACCTATCCATACCTCCACCATTTCCTTCGTTCATTTCCTCCACTGCTCTTGCATATTTTCATCTTCATTGATACGTTCTTGAGAATACGTCGCTCCCGCTCTTCTCAATCATCCCCTGCTTCTTTCTTCCCTGACCAACCTCCTCACGTCGGTCGCACCACAGCAATTCATAAACCCCCTTCATTCGCCGCCCTCTCCTCGCCGTCTCCCCTTCACTTCCTCTTCCTCTCTTCTTTGCTTCCTTCTCCTCTTCTTCCCTCGTCCTACAAATAGGAGCATCTCACACCCTCATTTTTCTCCGCTCTTGCCCCTTCGCTTTCTTTCATTCTTCTTTTCCTTTCTTTGCATTGTAAGCTTCGTTCGTTAGTCATTATCACCATCGCAGTTGACATCGCAGACATCGTCGATATAGTGCCTTCATTCGTTCCTTTCCCTCTCCCATTTTCCCCTATTGTTCGATTCACTTCCTCGGCTCACCTTGAACCTCGAACTCGCTGTGTTTAGTTCCATTTTCTTCCAATCAACATCAAAACCTCACCTTTCTTTCCTGCCACTTCCACACACGTCACCTTTCGACGTTTTTGGACCTGTCTCTTTTCTTTTCAAGAAGCTACCATTATTTTGGTTTTATTATTTGGCTTCAACTCTTAACTCCCGCCAATATTTGGGAACTGGCACAACACGGAGAAAGGGACCGAAAGTGCGCTCCGAAGCGAGCTCATGATGCTCAACTTTGTAAAAAGAACAAAACCCTCTTTTTAACCCAAGTAGAATAAGAGATCGTTCCAGAGCGGGGGTAATAGGAGTTTAAGAAAACAAAAGTATATTGTTGTTATTTTCAATCCGATAAAATAAGATGTGGTTCACAGTCCCTTTGGGTCAAACGCATAAACCTCTTTGTCGTCGACCTTTTTTGCGTTTTTTTTTCTTCGCCACTGTCCCAAAACACCACCGACGGATGGAGTGACTTTATTTTGGTTGCGCAATTTCCATGCTAACGTTATTTTTTGTTGCCTTTGTCCTTTCTTTTTCTTCCTTTTCTCTCTCTTTCTCTGTCTTCTTTCCTTCTCCTCCTCCTCCCAGGATTGGCAGCATCTAGTATAGGCCAAAACCTCCGACGAGGATCCTCGACCTTCCGCCATCGATCCCCTCACGCCTCTCAAGAGCGCTATATGCCTTATAGCGCCACCTCTCCCCGCTCACCTCACTCACCACTCTCACCACAAGCATCGACGTCCCCTTTCCTCGTTCACTCTCCTCCACCATCAACCTCGCCTAGCTCCATTAGCAACTTTTTGTCCGCACCGCTATTGTCTTCGTCACCCTCATACGCCTCTTACAACGTGCTCCCTTCTGGTTCGCCTTCCGTTCAATTAGGCCCAGCAAGATCTCCTCAACACCTCCAATCCACCAACCGGCACGAGCAACAAACGTCGCAACAGCAACAACAACAGGAACAAGCAACTGTTGGACGTTACCTCCATCGCCACAACTCTAGCGAAGGCGTCCCCGCGTCAGAGAGTTGGACAGGGCGCAGCTTAAGTTCAGAATCCTCCGGAAGGTCGCCATCCTCCTACCCACTATCATCCCACTTTCCTCCTTCCTGGTCCTTGACCTCAAGACAAGAGTCATACCACGATCACTCCAACTCCCATCTCGACAGCAAGCACCTTCATCTTCATCGACACGAGCCAAACCCACACCACCATCACCACCCAGCTTCTCAATACCACTCATCAACTTTGAGCGACCGACAAGAAGCTGAGCACAGCACTAGAATGTCGCAAGACTACCCAGAACGGATAGGATCCCATCAAGAGGATGAGACTTCCCGTCAGCACCAACAGCGCCAGCAGCAGCATGTTCGCCATTCGTCTCAACAGCACCATCGCCACCAGCACCAACCACAGCATTCACAACATCACACAGACTCGGGCAGACCGCAGGATCGGTACCAGGATCCCCGCTCAGAACACCCAGTTGATCAGTACTTCCATACTTCGAACATCCCAAAGGCTCCGACAAGCATACATATCCATCACAGTTCGCCGTCATCAGCAGCGCATAATGCATTTGCATCACTCTCCCAACCGCTGCGTCGGTCCTCGCGCCATCTTCATTCTCACGGCCAGGAGCACCATCCACAGCAGCAGCAGCAGCATTTGTATACCTCGCATCCCTCCCGCCACCACTCTATGACATCCGACCATGCAGAGCGCACATCGGTTTCATCACATGCCAACGCAGGCGAACCATCCTCGTCGAGTCCCTTTGCAGTATCGAGAACTTCTTCGTCTTCTCGCCTGCCACCCCATTCCTCCTTCTCCATAGTATCGTCGGCGTCCGTCTCTGGATCAAAGTCAGTCCATGCTTCATCGTCGACCTTTGCAGCAGGAGCAGGATCGGCCGTTCGGCCTGTTCCTGCAGGATCAACCACATCGCCTGTCGCAGTGACAACCACACCATCAGGCGAAATCAAGACGACGCGCAGGAGACGTCGACCCAACGAGTCCTACTCGACCATTATTATCAAGGCCATTCGCAACTCTCCCCTCCAGCGACTGAAGCTCTCAGAGATTTATGATTATGTCAGTCGCGAGATCCCCACCATGGATGGCAACGACAAGGGTTGGCAGGTAAGTTTTTTATGCTTTATGCTTTATGCATTGTCGTTTGCTCGTTTTTTTTATTTACTTTACTGTTTCGCATACTCTGCTTTGGCAACTGGGCCCCTTTTTTTTCCTTCTTTGCGCACATGCCCTTTATTATATCCTTTTCTCATCCCCTCCCCCTGCTTCTTGGACCGATTGGAATAACCCCAATTAATTCTTTATGTTTGTTGTCATTCTCTTAGAACACGGTTCGCCACAACCTTAGCCACAACAAGTGCTTCCGCCGGATTGTTATCAAGGACGAAGACCTGCCCTCAGGATCGGCCGATGATGACGATGGTGATTCGAAACCCAGTAACGGGGGAAAGTCCAAGCAGGTCAAGCGTGGCAAGGGAGGATGTTGGGTCTTGGTTCCCGAGAACCTGGAAGAGCACATGTCCTCGTCTCGACCCAAGAAAAGCTCAACCGACCAAGTGCACAGTCCTGCGGTACCAGGAATTGGGAACGGTGGTCTAACTTCGTCAACCAGCCCAAAGAGTCATGCTCATCACACTGTTGGCAGTTCAGGAGGCGCTATCATACCCAAGGCAATGACCAGCTCAACAGAAGGAGCATACTTATCAGCCCAGTTGCCAAAAGATTGTGCGCCTTCTCATCCACATTCGACCGTGATGGATATCGACTGCAATGTGGCCTCGATGATGATTGCAGAGCAACAACTACAACAGTCTGGACGCCACCATGGTCCCCATATGCATCCTTCCCACTATACTCCTCTTCACCCACACTCTCGTCAAAATTCTCAGTACTCATCTCAATCAGATCACCGTCATCCTCACCACCAGCAACAACACCACGACGCTTCGTACCCATACCTCCCACCTCACTATCCTTCATCCTCTCCATCATCATCGACGATGATGATGAACCAACCAACATCGTCCAGTGCCGCCTATCAGTCCTTTACTACCACCACACGCCCAAGTCAACACAACTACAACAGCAGTGGAGACGAATGGGACCATGACAGTGAGAGTGATGACGGCCAGAGCGAACACTCTGTTCTATCGGCCGACCGTGAGAACGACGATGACGACGATTATGAGGGAGATGAGGCTATGGACGCGAAGGAGGAGGACGACACCATCTCGCACTATTCCTCCTCTCGTCCGTCCCCCTCCCGCTCCCCTTCAGCATCGACTTTGTCTATAACCTCGTCGCCTATGGAAATCGAAGAGGCGGATGGTGGGAATGGCGGAGAGTCGTTTTCGTCCTTACCGACCACCGGTCGTCGTCGTCCTGGCATGTCGATCCAAAACATGCTCAACTAATGTTTCTATCTCGTTAATTTCCTTTCTTTTCCGCTTGTTTCCCTTCACCTCCTTACTTTCGATACGAGCAACACATACACCAAAAAAAAGTCGATCGACACCTCCCTTCCTAGTCTACGACACCCTTTGTACAATAGCCCTTTCTTTCCCTTCCTTAACACCTCCTCCCCTTCCCCTCCCCATCTAATTCCCTCCATTAATACAACACGACAAGGCATGAAAGGGGCCAAAAATTGAGATGCATACACAAACATACAGAAACATGTGCATGCCTCTACCTACATTAATTTAGAACCAAAATAATGGTGGATTGCTGCTAGGCTTGTGGACAAGCCTTTGTTTGACATTTCGTCATTTTCTCCTTGTTTTTTCTCTCAAAGTGCCAGTTTTTTGCCTTGATTCAGCATTTAAGGCTTTGATGTACATTTTTTTCTTCTCAAGGGATCTCGACAAAAGCCCTTCTTGAGTAAGGGGGTGAGGTGGAGGAGATATAGGATAAAAATGCAGAGAAATAAATGATTGGAACATCCTCTTTTCTATCCTATAATGTGTTCTTCCTTTGTAACATTTCATTGATAGGTGTGTTGTAAAGGGCTGTCATGTAAGGAGATGAGAAAGAATGTTTAACATATTAAATAATAAGTATCAGCAAGGAGACAAAGATAGACAAAATAACGAAGGAGAACGGTGTGGTTGCTGTCCATACTCTACCCCCTTCTCTCTACCAAAAGTTCACCGATTGACCTCCCTGCACCCTCCACCAACCTTCTAGCCTTTCTAGAGCTCAACCCCCCTACGCTCCCTTGCTTCCTTTTCTCACGATCCCCTCCTAGTCATGTTTTAGCAGATCTAAAAGTATACGCCACCAAACTATATCGTGTAGAAATGATCAAACGCGAAAAAATGTTTTGATCACAACCAATCCGCACGGGCCAATCTCGATGATTCTTCTGAGAGAACATTGAAATGTTTTGTTCTTTCCATCAATTGGTTTTCGTTCTGTCGATCATTCCTTCTCAGGTGTCTATCCCCCCCCTCCCTCTCCACATTCCCTGCTCCATCTCCGACAGAGACAAACAACACTCCAATCACGACCACTCCAACCTGGCAAAAATAACGTAAGCTCAAGAACCTGAAATGAAGTAGAGAATGAATTTTTTTGTTTTTAATATTGAAGTGATTTTTTTGCTAATTGCTTTTGGTAAAGAGGAGTGGTTTTTTTGGTGTGAACGAAATTAACTAAAGGAAAGGAGACTACTGCCTTTTTTATAGTGGCAGGAACTGTGTGTGTGTGGGGGGGGGGGGGGGGGGGGGCGTGAGAGGGGTTATATGAAAACCCCTCTCGTCTCTATCATTTTGGGTGCCCAAGAGTCATGAAAGTGGAAAGAAAAAACGCAAAGTAAAGGGAAAAGCAAAGAAACGGAAAAGGACAACAAACATAAGAAAAGCAAACTGAAAACTAGAAAAATAATCTCGTGAGGTGGGTAAGGGGGATGGAACCCTCCGGGGTGTGGTGGTCGTTCAATGCAACATGTTCGGGCGTGGTGTTAATGTTGTTTTTACAGGGTAGCTTCCTCGCGCTGGCGACGCTCCTGCTGGATGCAATCCTGGATAGGATCGAAGCGGTACTTTGTGGGCGTGGCGGGTGTCGACTGGGGCGAGAGAGGAGTTGAGCTGGCAGCGGTCATCGACATAGCCGCCATGGCAGCGCTGGTCAACGAACCTGTGCGTCCGCCACTGTTACTGCTCGACATCATGGGTCGGTCCAAAGACGAATGGGTGTGCTGAGAGTGGCTGTAAGAGTACGCGCGTGGATGCAACTCAGCCGCGGACGAGGTCGACGACGAGGTCAGAGTAGGAGAACCCAAAGACCGGCTTCCGCTGCCATGGAGGCTGGAAGATCCATGACCGCCATGATGGTGGTGGCGGTGGCTATGATCACGCTCGCGGTGGTCTCCACTTGCGCTGCTGCTACTGCCAGCACCAGAGTGCGACAGATGATGGGCGGTCGCATGGTAGTGTCCACTGGCTGCTGCTGCGGCGGCGGCGGCAGTAGCCTTGGCCTCCTGCTGTCGCTGCTTCTTGAGTTGCTGGCGTTGTTGGTACTCCTGCTGGTACTGCTGTTGGTACTGCTGCTGCTGTCGGTAGTAGAACAGCTGCTGGTCTCGGGTAGATGCTACGTCCTCCATGCGCTCGACGACCTGCGTCATGGGCGATGTAGGAGAATCTGGGACCGACCATGGTTGGGGACCTCCATCCTGTGCGCCGCTCTGGTGATGATGGTGATGGTGATGGTGCTCTCCACGCTCACGCTCACGATGGTGAGAGGTGGTTGACGTAGGGAGGGGTGGCGGGTAAGCTACAGCAGACTGCGATCCATGAGTCTTTGGCGAATCCTGTGAGTGCTGTCGGGATGCAGGGCGATCGAGTTGGTCATCACAGTCCATACCCTCTCCTCCATGTTGCTGCTGTTGCTGCTGCACATCGGATGAGAACGAGCGAGGTGGCGAGTTATGTCTGGACCCATGACGAGAAGATCCAGTAGGTGGGAGCGCCGCCGCCGCTACCGAGGGAGAGTTGTTGTTATCCTGGGAAGGCGAAGCAAGATATTCAGCCGACTCAAACTCGCTTCCTTCAACGCCGCCGGCCTCAGGGTCCTGAGGGTCGTACTTCTTGGAGCCTCCACGACGCGACTTGGGCGAGATGTGAGTGCGGTAATGTTGCATCATGTTATCCTGTCTCGAGAACTTGCTTGGGCAACCAGGCATCAAGCATGCAAAGTTGCGTTCGCCCGTGTGGATACGGTTGTGGCGGGCCAAATGTCCACTATAAATAATTGTGGAATAGGGAGATAATTGTATGTCAGCTTTTGTTTTGATTTGTTTGTTTGTGTTTGTTTTGTTTGTTTACTCGCTGCTTGTTTGTTTGTTTCGTCAGGCAGGGGTAAAGAGGAAAAGTGGCATTGCTATGCAATGCAGGGAGCAAGGCAGGGGAGTACACAAAAAGAACACAAGACTAGGGCGTATTGTTGATGTTGTTTGTGTGCCGTAAGCAGCAATGACAACAGGCATAATCAAGTCGATTCATAAGCGCCATGTTATGTACCTTGTCGTGAAGCGCTTATTACATCCGGGGTGTGTGCATGAATACTTGCGCTTGGAGAAGCTTGGACCGGCAATGAGACCCTCAGGCAAGCCTGGGTGGCCCATATATCCGCGGTAGCCATCATGATCGTCTTGAGAGACATCTTCGGAGAAGGCGCGCATGAAAAAGGGCAGAGGAGATGAGCCAGGAGGAGGCACAAACGCAGGGGAGGAAGGGTAGGGCCCGTTGCTGTAAGGGTATAATTGAGCACCGCTGCTCAAGCTGCGGCTTCTCTGAGAGTTGGCCAGTGCGTCTTGGCCTCGTGTATCGAACCCAGACCGAAAAGGGGTGGCCGCATTGGTCAAGGATGTCGAACGGCCGGTCTCGTAGCTCTCTGAGCGGTGGCGGTTAGACTTGTGGGAGGAAGAGGACGAGGAAGGGTAGTAATAAGGGTCCCGGCGCTCCTCTGAGAAGTAATCGCGCACACCAGCGCGGTCGCGGAAGTGCGGGGATCGAGGTGACCGCACGGACGCCGAATGCTGTCCATGCAGCTCTGAGGCGTGTGGCGATCTCAGATCAGCCTGCTGTGCACTACCGTCTGGGTTAGAAGAGGCACCCCCGAGTTCTGAAGGGCTGTCGTTCAAGATGCTGACCTTGGTACCTGAAGAGTTGGTGATTGACAATCCAGCCAATTGCTTGGATTGTTGGTAGATTGCATGATCAGTCATTGAGTCGTCGATAGGGGAAGTGGCTCGTTGGTGCTGGTGGTGATGTTGTTGATGTTGATGATGATGCAATGGTGGGTAGGAAGCGAGGTCAGAAGGGCGGCTGGTGTTTCCGCCCTGAGAGTCTTTGCGATGGAAAGTTGAATGGGGTCGCGATGGTGGTTGTTGGTGTTGATATTGTTGTTGATGCTGCTGTTGTTGTCGTTGGTGTGACGATGATGATGAAGGTGGTGGTGGCGGTACTTCGGATCTGGGAGAGGCGAGCGGTGTGTGTGTAGAGGATGGGTGTTGGGTTGTGGAGGGGTTGTGGGGGCTGTAGAGCGATTGGTAGAATTGAGAAGGGTAGCTTGAGGTGGTGGTGGACATGGCAGAGGGTGGTGGTGGTGGGTCCTTGAGTATTTATATGAAATGGGGTTCCAGTCTTGAAGAGGGGTTGTTCAGTGGCCGACGGGATCGTACGCGCATTCAACCGTTGGTGAGAGAATTCAAGGGAGGAGGATTAAAAGAGTAAAATGAAAAAGGCCTGCTAGATGAAATTGAAAAATGGGACAATAGTATTAAAGCAAGGTTCAAGGGATCCAGGGCCAGGCAAAGGTCAAGTAAGGCTCACTCAGGTCCAGGTTCAAGCCGAGAGTGAGAATGGAAGGGGAGACAGACAAGAAAGGAGCAAGTACGTGGGGATTGTGATCTCTTTTCGCTGAAATTAAAAAATGGGGGGAATCAACGATGGGATGGATGGGTCTGTAGTGGCGAGATGACAAAGGAGGACGGGTACGAAGGAGAAGGGATGGAAAAAATATGAGCGCGCCAAGGCAGAAAAATGAAAAAGGATGGATGATGGCAGGAGGAATTGGCACACAAGGAGAAGGAGAGAGACAGAGAGAATGAAAAAGAGGGACAGAGAGAAAGAGAGAGAGAAGGACACGGATAGAGAGAGAAGAGAAGGAGTAGGAGACGGAGGGAAAGGGAGCACACGAGAAATGGACACGGAGGGGTAAAAGGAAGGATGTGATGCCGTTGAAAAGGAAATCACGGATCGAGGGAAAAAAAAAGGACAGCAAGCAGCTCTTTCGAAGTCGTCCTCCTGGTGGCGGCTCCAAGCTATTGCAAGAGAGCTTTTTTATCGGGTCGAGAGAGAGAGAGAGCAAGGATAGAACGGAGGGGGAGGAGGAAGAAGGAAAGAAGGGAGGGGAGAGATGACAGCTTGCTTGCTAGCCAACTAGCTAGCTAGTTATCTGGGTGGGGCTGTTTGGATGGGACTGGACCTTCGTCTACTTTCTTTCATATCGATACTGTATCCGATTCATTAAGAGTCGATTGTCCGGTGGTCATTCAATGCGACTAATTCAAGGCTTACCTTCTTGTTTGAACTAGAAATGGTTATGTGCCAACGTATGTAATTCGATTCGACGAAAGGTAGGAAAGTACACAAAGGCAGAGAAGGATAGTTGGAGTAACGCGTCGACCAATTGAAAGGGTAGTCGTTTCTTGTTGTCGCTGTTGTTGTTAGATGTTGTAGATGCTGTTGTTCTTGTAGTAAGTAAGGTCGTCGAGGTCGAGTAGCCGAAACTAGATTGGTAGAATAGAAAAAAAATGAAAAAAGATGGATGATGATGATGAAGGGGACAGAGAGAGAACAGCGAAAGAGAAGGGGGAAAGAAGAAAAAAAGAGATGGTTAGCATGCGAGGGTCAATATTTTTTTTTTTTCATTTCTGTTGAACATTCTTCTGGTGGAGTAGAGAAATGTATCCGCAACAAACATATTTGCTTAGATAGACAATTGAACGATAGGCCGGGCAAGATAGGTGCGGCGATGCGTTCACTCGCAAGCATGGACATTAACACGTTAGAAAAGTCCCTTGCAATGACGACAATGGGGATGGAAAACAAAACCATCCAACCACCAAGAACACAAAGTAGTAAAGGGTGTTCTGGCCCTCTTCCTCTTCTCCTTCTTCCTTGTCATTTGGAGAGAGGATCACTCATTCTTGATGGACTTGTTTGTTTGGTGTCTCTCTCGCACCCCTTTCAAACCTTGGCTGCACACCGACTGGCATCCAACTCTCAACCTATTTCGGCTCTAACTCTACTCCAACTTCAACCAACTTTACCCAATGTCTACATCATCGACATCGCGGCCACATCTTACTACTCTCTTCAAGAGACAAAGTATAGCGTAGAAAAGCAACTGCCTGTCATCATTCTCTCTTGCAATGCACAAAAGGGGAAACTGGAGGTCGAACCAACGAAGTGGTCCTGGTTGGAAGGGGGAGGGGGAAGGATAGCGTAAAAGAGAACACAGGATCACAAATGTGGGATATTGAACGAACGGCACTCAACAAGAACGGGATGACAAGAACGAGAAACAACGAACCGCCCCCTTTCTTCATCCCTATGTCCCTTGGATGTGCGCTCGAACGGAACGAGAAAATACACATCGATACATGCATACTGCATGCACAACAACAGTAAACACTCATTGCACCAAACAAACACGCGCATACATCCCCGAGCATTGGCTCAAGGGTGGATTGGCATTTGGTTTGTTCACTTTTCCGCTACTCTTCTTTTTTTTGAATACCAATGTTCAACAAGCCAACCAAAACAAAATAAACGTTATTTTTTTTTCTTCCACAATCCTCTCCCCTTTATCAAGAGCTCTCTCCATCTTTCCTGAGCAAGCACACACGCACGCGCGAACGCACGAACGCACAAAATAACACAGGAGTGAAAAGGAATATCGGTCAAAGGGGTTTTTGGATTGACGGAGGGGGCGAGGGACAAGAAAAGAAAAGAAAGGGACAAAGGGGTAAAGCCTGCCTGTTTGTCTGTCTGCCTGCCTCAGTAAGGGAAGAAAACGTGGTCTTTCAAGGAGAGAAAGAGAAAAAAAACGAAAGCTAAACAACGTCCACACCCACACCGGATGTAGGAACGCGCTAAAATTGCACCAACAAACAAAAACAAACTGAGAGCACAGAGGATAAACACCATATCACGGAGACGCAACGAAAATACCAACAAAGAAAAGAGAAAAAAAAAAAAAGACGTAAGGGCGAAGAACACCGTTTCCGGCGGTAGAATGATCCAAAAATGAGAATGCTCGCTTATTTTCCCCTCTCGATGTCATTCTTCGTCCTTTCCAATTCTGCACGACATACACATTCACGCTCACGTCCATGCTTTGCACCGCGATTCCATATGAATTCTTTGATATTATCCGACCTTTTTTTCTTTGAAAGAACGAGAGAGAAAGAGAGAACAAAAACAAAGGCAACTTCGGGGGCGAGTTATTTTTGGAAATCAAGGAAGGTAAAAAGGGACAAAAGGAAAGGGGAAGAATGAGAAAAAAAGGGAAAGGGACGAAGAAAAAGCCAAAAGGAATATAGAGATATGGCAGGGTCATAAGGAGTACATGATGGGTAATTCAAGGGGGTTATGTCGATGACTGAGTAGGAGTGTATGCGTGTGAGTATCTGCGTGTGAATGTGTATGTGAAAAAGGCACACCAATGTCAACCTGTCCCCCAACCATTGAATCATCATCATCATCATCATCAACAGCATCACCATCGTCCGAACACAATAGTCAAACCCGCAATATCGGAAATTAACTCGTTCAACTCGCTCTCATTGCCACTCTCTCTCTCTTGCACTCGCTCACTCTCGTTCATTCGGTCTGTTTTTGATGCGCCTTTCTGGGCCTTATTTACCCAGGAAACGAATGCAGGAACAACAAGAACAGCAAACAACACCAAAGTTCACAATAGAATCATCAGGTCATTGAACACACCGGTTCGCTGTTCTTTTTTTACGCCCATCGTGATGGTGCAATTAGTGAGCGATGGTGCCTGTCTGATGACCAGCAGCAACCTCACACAAACACTCCCTTCGAATAGGTTGGGAGGCTCTCGTTTTTTGTTCACCCTCTCTCTCTCTCTCTCTCTCGCTCCTTCGCTCTTTTTCTTCAGGAACAGGGATGAACAATGGATGAGCCGTAGCTTCAACTAGAAAACAAGTCCAGGGTAAAAAAAGGGGAATGGCGAAAGAAACTAGGGAAAAGGGAAGGGAAGAGCAAGGCGCGGCCTCTAGGTTTGATGATAATGTGCGTGTGTGTTTGTGGGGGTTTGTGTATGTGGCTGCATATTTCGGTTGGGTTTCCATCCTACGTATCTGAGCAGGAGAATAGCAGTGAAATGGTGAACCCCACTATGTCAACATCCACCATCCCAAAAAAAAACGAGGGGGTGAAATAACAAAAAAAATATGACGGGGGTACGAAAAACAAGCAAGCAGGGATGAGCGTCAATTGTGTGTGCAGTACACAATAAAAGAACGGAGAACATGGCATCATGGCGCAGTGCGGGTCAATTATCCTTGCTTTTTTTGTTTGCATATACCCTAATGCCATGCGCCCATTTCTGTGGAACAACAAAATAAAATTATCCAACGGTCAAGAAAGGGTAAATGGAAGAAAAGGTAGAGCGAGAACCCGTCTGAATTCCCAAGAAAAAAGCGAAAGGAATGGGAATCAGAGAAGGGAGCAACGAGGGAAGGAGGGTACAGGAAAACATGCCTGGACGGATTGCAGGGGCCACACAAGGCAGAGCAAAAAGAGACTGTGGGCAATGGTTTTTGCATGAATGTCGACGCGTCATGCTCAATTCCAAACAGACAAAAAACACGCCACCCTGTTGAACGACAAAAGGGAATAGGAAAAAGGCAAGGCAAGATGGCAGGGGCAGGCCAAAGGCTTGAGCGTCTCTGAAGATGGACAGGGGAGAGACAAAGGAAAAGAAAAGGGGAGAGGGGAGGGAGAGAAGAGGGAAGTGGAGGTTGGAATAGAGAGAGCAGTAAAAAATGCCTTGCTGTTCTCCCTCTTATTATTACTTTTCAGGGCAAGCACGTATCAATCTCACCGTGTGTCTCAGGGATAACACGCACCCTCACCTCGCATTCTTCAGCATCGCTCTTGGCATATCTCTTTCAGTCTTTCACCCTGAAATGTATGTGACCCTGAGCGTCGAACCCTGACCAAAGAAAGGGAGACAGAAAAGGAACAACAATACCCTAAGTAGCGCGTTTTTGCTCAAACGACAAAGAACTGCAGGGATAGCAGTCTTGATCCATCGGCCGAGAGGCAAAAAATAAACCGCTCAACAGGGACAAGGGCCAAAAGAACAACAATAGAAGGTAACGGATACATAAACGGTTGCATAGTGGAGAAGAGGGGGATCTGTGCCATGCATCTTTGGAGTTAGGACAAAAAAAAAAAAAAAAAAAAAAAGAGGGCGGGAAAGAGAGTGTGGCCGCATAGGCTTGGGTGCGAGCGCGAGCGTGTTGGCAGGACAGCAGGGTCGAGTATAGTCCAAAATGACAGGAAGGGAGGCAGGGGTGGGGGGGGAGGATTGCTCATAAAAACGATAACAACAGCAACAACAACAACAACAACAACAACAACAGGTCTGGGCTAAACTCCATGGTGAGCAAAAAGTTTTGTGTATAGGTATATGTTGTGTACACAAAAGAGATAATTATCGTGGAGGAGCCCAAACGAACAAATCTCCCCCCAAATTTTCGCCCATCCTGACCCTTCTCTTTTCTCTCACTCACACTCTTGTTCTCTGTGTTGTGTTTGCAATCCCATCCAATCCAAACAAACAAACAAACAGACAAACAAACAAACAAACAAACAAACAACAACATCCAAGGAAGGATGAATGAATGCATTCAAGATTGCAGACAGTGCAACCAGCGTGATCAAATGCAAAAGGAGGAAGGGAAACAAAGAGAAGAATGACAGTTTGTGCACAAACCTTTTTTTGTCCGCCGTGTGTGGATGGATGTCTTGTCGAAGGGAACTTTTCTGCTTCCTGAGTAGAGAGGCGAGATGAAAGAGGAGAGAGAGTAGAGAAAGTTAGGCCTAATCATTTTGGGAGTTGTTGTGTGCTGGCGTAGCGTGAATTATATCAAGAAAAGAATGAGGGCCGTCTCTCCTTGACAGAGTGAAGATATGACGTTGAGCTGGCGTGAGGGCCAAGAGAGAAAAAAAAATCAAATCGGAGATGCACAACACAGTGTAAGGTAAGGGTCCGTTGCGTGTTGTTGTGTGCTGTTTGTTTGTTGTTGTTGCTATTGTTATTGGGTTAGCTGGGTTTATTCAAGAGGAGCTGTTCGCTCTCGGGCTTTTGTGTTTATATTAAAAAAAAAGTCAAGCGACGACGATGATGATGATGATGATGATGATGTGGCAGTGTGAGGTGATATCCAGGGCGCCCATTTTATGAGCGTGGTCGGATTGTCGATGTATCACTCAATGGAGAGTAAGTGAGAATGAGTGAATGAGTGAGCGAGTGAGAATGAGGAAGAGAGGGAGATAGGGGAGAGCAATTCAATTCACTCCAATCATGAATGATCGTCCCCTTTGGGGATTGGGAAGGAAGAGGGAGGAGTGGGTACAAGGCACCGTTCATAAGAGAAGGAACAGTAAAGTAAATAACATGACAGAAGGTTGAAGGTTGTTGTGGTTCTTCTCTTTCGGTGGCAATCAAAAAGAAATTTTCCTGTTCGCATGAATGAATATGTTCTCCCCAAAAACCGAGAATAAAGGAAAAGGAAGAAAGAATAAATTCCCCGAAGAAAGAGTAAAAGAGAGGAGCTGCATCGAAGCAGATCCTCTTCTTTCTCGACGCCTCTGACAATTCCTGGCTCCTCTCTCTCTCTCTCTATCTCTCCCTCTCTCTCTATCGTGGCGATGGTACTTGAGGATGAAGAACTACGCCTCTTTCCTTTCCTTGATATCTGATAGGGTGGGATCAACTGACGGGAGCTGAGACCGATAAACAGTGTTGAAGAGGCTTACCGAAAGAGTGGTAAAAACTCCGGACTGGCTGCTGAAGAGAACGAGAAAAAGGCTGATAACTTAAGAGAGTGTTGTGTGGTTATGGCGGAAAGAATAAGCTGAATGGTGGGGTTGTGGAGTTAGGATGTATGTGTGGGCGTAAAGAAAAGAAGAGGAGAGCGTCGACTGGAACTGGAATATGAGAATGTGCTGAAGTGAATGAGTAGTGCGTGTGTGGATGAATGAATAAATGGATGAATGTGTTGAGGTTGTCGAGTGAGTTATGGCTGATTGAAGATGCTTTTTGGAGAAGAGGGAGAAAAAAAATGTGTATGCGTTGAGGAAGGGTATTTATGGTAAAGAGTGAGTGAAGGAGAGTGAGGTTCAGGGCCGGGTCGAGAGAGGTGGGTGGTGATATTTAGATATCGAGGCACAGGAGCGAGGGAAGAAGGGAAGGAAGAAGGTGGGAAGGAAGGGGGTAGGTAAGGTAAGGAAGGGTGAGTGAGGAGTGGGTGAGAGAGCGAGGGCGAGAAAACGAGGGACAGGGACAGGAGTAAAGGAAGGTAGGGGAGGACAAAGGGGAAGGAGAGGGTGAAGGAAGGAGGGTGAAGGAGAGAAGAGAGTGGAAAAGTGAGTGAGAGAGGGAGGATGCAATGATGGCCAATAAAAGGGTAGGGGTTGTGGGCAGAGGAAACGAAAAAGGAAAAGGGGAAAAAAAAAAAAAGACAGAAAGAAAAAGAAAGAAAGAAGGAGAGGTGGGGTGAGAAAGTAGTAGGAGGAAGCAAGAGTAAAAGCAAAGCGAGAGAGAGAGAACGCGCGCAAAAGCAAACGAGGGTCGGTGGTGGTTTTGCTCCCTTTTATAATAACAATAAATAAAAATTGTTCCTTGGCTGAGTGGCCCTCGCTCAATCGTCTCTTATTCAGTGTTGTTGTTTTTTATATTTTTCTCGCCTTCGCTCTTTCTCGTCTAGTCATTCTTTCGTCCTTCCCTGAATGGACTGTCTACCTCGTGTTGCAAGCACACATACATACACACACAAACATAGGTATATACACAAAATAACAAAAGCAACACTAACCTTGCATGCAAAAAGCGTTCATTTATTGCAAAGGACAAAAAGTACAACAGGAAAAAAGAAAAGAAAAACCTTACAGAGGACTCGTGCGTTGCTGGAGCCCTTGGAGGGTAATCGGAGATAATAGGCGGTCCTCCCAGACAGGGCAGGACAGGGACAGAACAGGGACAGGACACATATATCCACATACGATTGGAATGGGACACAAGGGGAATGCGAAAAGAGTTGCTTGAGTTGACCAAAGAGCCGAGAATAGCAAGCAATTTCATTCGCAACAACAACCTGGGAAGAGAATGGGGACACCCGACTTGACTTACAAAAAAAAGACCGCTTTCCCGAGCAATGGACTATTGAGAATGTAAAAAAGAAGGAATGAAAGAAGGAAATGGACAACCACACCAAACAATCATGATCAAACCAGTAACAACAACAGCAACGAGCAACTAAGCAACAAGATTCGCCAGTGGAGCCCTGCCTCGCAACCAGTTTTTTTTTTTATTCGGCTCTCTTGGTTTTTCTTACTGCTCTCTCCCTCTTTTTTCCTCCACTCATCTCTCGTTCTCCTTGTGCAAATATGAGATTCATCATCAACTAGAGAAACTCTAATGGGAAGAGACCAAACCCGATGGGGAGACTTTCAGCCCAAGGCAGCCTGCCTGCGCTTTTTCTGTGTATTGACAACACCTTAACAACAGTCTCTTACAAACAAAGATATGTATCAGTGTCCGTACGATTCACGGGCAAACAGTAGGGCTTTTCATCATCAAGGTTGGAGGGGTCACACTTTGTTGCTGTTTCTAAGGTAGGATCGTTCTTGAGGCAGCCAGGAGGAAGATCATGCCATATCATCTTATCTTCAGCAATGTCCATCGAAGATCGATCCTCCCTTCTGTTGTCCCCTCCTATCACCCCTCTTTGCCTCTCTTTCCATCTCTCCTTCTATGCCTGCTCATCACAGGGTCGTTTTATTCTTCCGTGTTTTTTTTCCTTCCCCTCGGCCAAAACACAAATAGAAATAAGACAAGCGCAATTAAATGTTTCCATGTCAACAAACAATCGATCCACCTCCTTTTCCTTTCCCCAGCCCTCTTTCTCGTCCTATTCGAACGATCGCTTACCTCAGAAGCATAAATGGATTCATTTCCCAATGCTCATTTCATAGCTTTTTTCTTTTTTTGCCTTTTCGATCATAATATTTCAGGACAACAAATGGCATACCTTTCAATGGGATACATTGCGCATTTGTTTGTGGGAGAAAAAGGGTCAAGTGAGGATGGGAAAAAAAACATCGTGTTGCCTGCCTGCTTACCCCGGATGTACCAAATAGGCTGGTTTTGGGACCTGGCGTTGTTGCACTCATTCTCCTTCTTGCATTTTCGACCTGCATTAACCAGAACAAACAAAACCACAAACAGCAATCGTCGTCATCCCACAAGAACGCAAAAGATCAAGGAGAAAAAAGTTACACAAATGCCAGATGATGCGGGTCCTCCCTACTGTGTGTGCAAGTGTAGGTATATTTATGTGTACACACCAGGCGACGTTGGGGTGTCTTACTGGATGAGAGTAAAGGCAAGCATGCAGAGGAAAATCTCACTATGCTCTAATGCTAAAAGGATCGAAAGGAGTGACCTGAGAGAAGGAAAGGGCAATTTGTGTTGTGTTTGCGGGACAAAAATAAGGCCACTTGAACACAAACAGGGTGAAGTGGGTGTCTCTGCTCACATACATCTTCTATGGTAATGCATACCCACTCGCGTCCATTTCCGTAAATTCATCGCCCCTTCCAACTCCAACTCAGCTTTTTTTTTTTTGGTTTCTCTTTTAACAGCGTTCGAACTAGATCGTGCCACAGACCCCTTTGCTCTTGTGAGCAAGAATGAAAGTCTAGGAAACCAGGACCTTTTAGTGAAAATAGTTTCTGCGTTTTCTGTTTAGTGTCGTAATCGTAATCGATCCTGGGAGAGCAGTAATGGGAATGAGAGTGGGAATGGAAGAGCAGCGACAAGAAAAAAAAAGGAAGGGAGAGGAGGGGTCAATGCCCATGAAAATGAGGCAAAACATGGAAGACGTTAGAAGAGAAAAAAAAAGGGAAACACCCTGCATGTTCGATAAAAAACGTACATCGAACAAGCAATCAGCCATTTAAAATATCTTTCTGTTCATAAAGAGTGTGATTGACAATGCAAACAAATCAATAACGAGAACCAATTCAAAAAAAAAAAAGAAACGGCAAGATGGCCAAAGAGCCGATACTAAAGGTACGTGGTAATAGTGTTCGCATTGTCAAATGTGTTCAAAGGAAAAAAGAACCAGAACCAACGCTAAAAACGTTTTCTTTTTTTTTTTCGCTTGACAAGTAAGGAGCACAAGATGGCTCTTGAGCACCCCACTCTTATTGGCTCTTCCTTCTTTTCCCTCACTTTTCCTTCTTTCGCCACTTCTTGCATTTTTTCTAAGGTCCTGGATGCCGTGAGAATATGGATTTCATTGGACGCAATGGCCCCGCGCGGTGCAACAACGCTCGCATCGTAGCAATAAGGGTACAGAGTCAGGGTAATCAGGTTTTCTTCCCTATCTGTTGCAATACGGAAAGTGGGGTACATGGTCTTGGTTTGTATAGATCCTCGGGTGCATGCAGCAACGGAAAAGAACAAAGAAAGGAAACCTAACCCCAAGAAAGTAAAGAGTAACGCTATTCTAAGATCCTGACTGAGCACTTTGTACCCTTATTTCTTTTGTTCTTGTACTTGTTTGTTTGTTGGTGTTTTATCCTGGATGGTTGCTTCCTTGGATATCCAAGCGAGTGTACAAGCGCACAAAATACGAGAAATCATCCCAAAATATTGTTAAGAGGATGGCCAAGAAGTGGCAATGAAATCAGGGGGCAATGCAAAAGGCTGTTGAGTTGAATGAAAAGCAGAAAGACTAGACCATTGGTCCAGTTCTGGATGGCGAACGACAAAGACAGGGTGAGCAATCGTTGCTTATTACCGGCTAACATGCCAAGTCATCCGCCCCCACTGTTCACTCAACTTTATCATTTTTATCTTTGTTTTCTTTTGACATTGTTCTTTTGTTCTTCAATCTATCATTTCAAACAAAGTTGATCCGCTGATGCAATGGCCAAGTACTAAATGACCATTTGGTGTGGATGAGGGGAATAAAAAATGAACACCGGGACGCTCTGCTGATGGCGTTAGCAATTAACACCTTTGTTCACAATATCATTCGCATGCCTTCCTTCATCGGCAGAGGTATGTCTAACTAATTCATCCGGACTGCATGAAACAAATGATAGGAGGACAATCAAAGTCCCAGATATGTACTTTCAGCCATGCATCTTGGGTGTTGGCATGCATTTTTTCCTTTCCTTCCTTCTTTCCATCGGTCTAATGCTTTCAGGGCGTAAACAAATGAACTACGTATACTACATCTTCAGTAGGCCGGCGTATACAGTACATCTTCAAGTTCCCTTTGTTATTTCCTGCAAGGCGGACTTTTTTTTGACGATGTCTTTCTTTTCCCATTTTGCTCTTTCCTTTTTCTTCTTTTTCCCCTGCATTTTCTCAGGAAGACCAGAGATATTCCCTGAGAGATATATGAACCGTTTTTTTGTTTGTGTTTCCTCCAATTCCATCCCCCGCCCTGCCAATGCTCTACACGCAACCACCCATACTCACATTCTTGCGCGTCAAATAACAACAGCCAGGGTCAGAAGGTTACGAGCTACGTATTAGGCAATCTCCCTTTGTTGGTCTATAACAATAAATGAAACAAAAACGTGCATGTTTTCTCATTCTTCTCTTCTCGCTAACCTAGCCATTGTATTTTGAAAGCCAGTTTACCATTCCTGCTTTCATGGACCGCTGAACAACTGCGTTTGGGTGTATGTATTTGTTTGTGTATGTGTAAGCGTTGCATGGGTGTTGAGTGTGCTCCGCTTGGGAACGATGTTCGGAATGCAGAGCCGGTTGGACAAACGATTTTTTATGGTTAATTCGGTGCTCTCTTATTTTGCTTGTGATTCTTCCAGACCGCCTTTCTCTTTCCCCATTCCCTTCTTTCCATACCCACAATTCTCTTCTCTGCACCTGCATGTGTGGTCAATCCCGGTCGTGTATCCGTCGGGGCACCTTCTCGGTTATTTTCATGTACTTTTGTAGATGAACTGTTGATTGTGAGCATTAAGAAAACAAAGAGTTGTTATAGGCTGGGCACTTAGAAACCAAAAGACAAAAGTCAGCACAATTGTATCCCATGTATGCGAGCGTTGCATTGAAAAATCTCATATCCTTCCCCATTATCATCGTCATCGTAGCGCCATCGCCTCTTACATTTGAGCCCCTGTGGAATGCAATGATTATCCGTTTGTTTCTTGATTTTTGCTTCCAGCCTCAAGCTGAAGCTGAAGCTGAGAATAGGCAATTTAGTACGCGCAGTCTAGTCAATTCCTCTCTTTTTAAACGTAGGCCGCAAAGTCAACACCGGACTATGCGCCACGCGCCCTGGATTGCTTTGATATTTATTGATATTGCTATTGTTGATATTGCTTTGACTGGCTGAATGACTAACTGACTGACTTACTGGGCCAAGCATCTGTCAACTCATTGAGCCTCCGCTCCTCTCCTTCTTTTCCCAATACAAACACTCACCCGTCCAACCCATCCACTCACCCACTCACCTCCTCGCCCACCAGCAAACAATTAAACAAAGAAACAAGACAACCAAAACAAACCTACAGCCAAACAAACTCTCTTCCTCTGTCTCTTCGCTCCACTCCGTCCGTTCTCTTTGTGCGTCCATCCTTGGCCTCTCATGACTAGGATAAAGTATAAGAGGATCGGCGTAGCCAAAATAATATTTAGTGGATGCGATGGCGCAAGATATGAACTATAAGAGTAGCGAAGGGGCGCATGAGATGCATCAGTTGTTCGATAAATCGATCACTACTGAGTCAACACATCCATCCCATCAAGGAAGCAAAAGGGCGAGAGAGAGCCAGGGAGAGCTCACATCATTCTTCTTTTTGTTCCTTGTTTTTTCTAATTCTTCTATCGCCATCATCGCCTTGCCATTTTCTGCATTTCTTCTTGTTCCTCATTCATGCAGTGGAAAAGTCATAGGTTGTTGTTTTGGTGTGTTCGTTGCTTCCTCGGATTGCTCATTTTCTCTTCCGTTGGGTAACTTGCTCTCTCTCTCCACGCCTTTCTGTTCATATCCTCCACCATCCCTTTTCTTCTATTCGCTCTCACAGTTCTTATTTTTCTCTCCTCTATGATTATTGTAATCGATTGTGTTCCCATGGCTTTTCTCGATAACATCAATAAAAAAAACAATTGAAGTCGATTGAACTAGATCTTCTGAACTCTCTATGAATCTACCTTTGTACAGTTCGACTGTATCCTTTTGTTCTAATCATGGTTAACTTATCCAAGGTTGAATCAGCCAAATAATAAAATGATCTCTTGACGACAAAACAAACAAAGAGCGGTTGGAGAGATGTGCAAGCATGTAAACAAATGGACAGACAAGCATTGGAGATAAACTTTGCCTAACCTGGTTATACTACATGTACCTGCCCTGTCCTGACTCTGTTGCCTGCACGCTCAGGGCCTCTTCTATGCCGCGTGTTTTTCTTATGATGATGATGATGATGCTGATGATATTTTAGGCGCTCTCAAAACGATTAAATACCCTTGATTCTCTTCCCAACATTGAGGATTGGTCATGCTTCATTCATTTTTTTAAAGAAGCAAAGCAAAGTAAAAAGTAAAAGACTTTCTATTTTATGGATTGCGGAACAAATAATGACCATTGGCAAGAGGGAAGGGATAGGTGTGTATATAGCATGGTGGCACAAATAGCCAGCGAGAAACAGAAAAGAAAATCGACGAGAGGAAAAGGCACCAAGAGGCGTTTTTTCTGTTCAACAATTTCGCCAAAGTCAGCAGGCCAATACACAAACACACACGATCAGCCCGACCACGTTTTTTTTGTGTGTACGGTCCCTTGCTTTGTCCATCTGTCCTCATGTCCCTCTGACCCCTTGTCCCTGCTCCCTTGTCCCTGCCTCAGTTAGTCACTCCAAAGTCCAAACCATGTTTTGTTTGTTCACAAACTTTTGCTCTCTGTTTTTCTCCTTCACACGCTGTCCTCTCTCGTTCTCCCGGCCCGACAGGGTGACTGGCATCGTTTAATCTGCCCAATGAATGGATGCCCACACAGAAGAATGCGGAGGGAGCAAAACCATAGAAAATAGGCCAACCTAGGAACTCAATTGGTCCACACTTTCTCAGATACACTTCCTGCATTGTGAGAAAGTAATATGAGCGTGCATATACCTTACCTTTCGTATGGATAGTGGAGGAAGATAACCTTCTCTTTCCCAATGGTCCAACCCTGTCTTGTCCCATATCTCTCTCTCTTCTTCCACAAAACACAGACATGTGCAAAATCGCGGCGAAGGGCAACTCTGTCAATTCGTTTTTTGTTTTTACTCCAGGTGGTCGTTTGGTCCAATCGGTCGGCTTTTATTATTTTTTTTGTGATGTTCGATCATGAACTGCGGGGAGGCGGGAAAAACGACTGCGCTGCGCGCCGCGCGAGAGTTTTGCATAGTACGTTTTTAATTCCCTATCCTTTTTTCACTCCTTGTCAAGTAGTCGATTCTGTGTGCGGTAAACTGCGAAGTCTTTTTCGTTGCGGCTTTTCTATGATTCATCTTTTACTACGCTGCTCCTCCCTCTTTCCTTCCCGCGTTCCTTAGCCTCTTCAACCCCAGAAGGAATTTTTCAGTTCAACCCGGGTTCCTTTCTTCTCCGTAGGGCGTGGGAAGTGACAAAAACGCGAAGCAACAAAAGCAAATGCTAGAGTCATTATAGATCTTGGTTGACCACTTGGTTCAATGGTCCCACCATACCTCTCCTTCTATCAGACCCCTTCGGACTCACCTGTCAAGAAGGCATCGGGCGAATGGCCGAGTCAAAGACAGAATAGGAGGAAAAATCAGAGACCAAGCCACCCACCTTTGGCGGTTGAACTCTTTCTTACCCTCAACACATGACAGCGAATCGTTCAAAGGGGCTGGACTTAACGAGTTCTATTTCGCTTCTTTCTTCACCTTTCACTCCTACAAACCGACGAACCCCCAATAACGATAACCCATAACGACAATGGTCCAGGATATTCCATACGTTCACTTTGACTCGATCGAGGATGCCATCAAGGACATCGGTAACACAAATTTTTGACTCTTTGCGAAGCAGGCACAGTCTGATCCATCACTGCGCAGTTTCGACTGTTGGATACACCCCACACACATTCACACACAGTACGGAAGCTGACACTTCCAGGGACAAGGGAATCGAAGTAGGACCAGGTAGTCGACACTCAGGACACAGACCAGTGTTTGCTCTTCAGGAACAAAAGAACTTCATTTCTTTCTCATGAACCCTTCTGTCAGATGGAGCCCAAAAAAAGAGAAAACTGATCAGGACAGACACAGCAGATGGGAGAGTAGAACAATGGAACGATGAAACGAATGGAATTGGACCTTTCCACTGCTTCTACCTACTGGACTTTCCCCCTCTATTCCTTATCTTCCTTGCTCTCTCACTCCTTTCTCTACGTTGACCCAGTCTAACATCGATCTGTTACGTTCTATTCAACAATAGCTGATGGAAAGTTCGTTATTGCGGTTGATAATGAGGATCGCGAGAACGAAGGCGACTTGATCATGGCTGCAGAGAAGATCACTACCGAGCAGATGGCCTTCCTAATCAGATACTCTAGGTGAGTTATGTTCTTTCGTCCTTTGTTCAGGGGCAATTTGGATTTCAGGAGCTTGTGGATCAATCGGAGAAGAAAGAGGAGACCTCAGGAGACTTCTGTTGGTGCTACTATCTGCCACCCTTCAGAAAAGGAGGATGACAGTTACCAGGAAGAAAAGTGCGAAGCTGTGGGAACTGATCGGGATGGTGCTCCGCAAATCCCAGGGTTGCAATTTGCTCCACAAGCTGGGAAAAAAAAAGAACCAAGGGTACTTTCACTTAACACGTGATTCATACTAACCATTTAACCATTTTCAATGCTTCACACCTCCTTCTCCCCTTCATACTTCCTACTACAGCGGATACGTGTGTGTGCCAGCAGCACCTGAAAGGCTAAAGGAGCTCGAGTTGCCCTTGATGGTCCCCAACAACCAGGAGCTGATGAAGACCGCTTACACGATCACCGTCGACTATGCCCACAACACCACCACTGGAATCTCTGCCCACGACCGTGCCCTCACCTGCCGATCCCTGGCCGACCCCACAAAGACCGCCAAGGACTTTAACCGGCCCGGACATGTCCTGCCTCTGCGTTATGCCGATGGTGGGTCGGTCAACCGGTTCGGCCACACCGAGGCGTCGGTCGATCTGTGCAAATTGGCCGGTCTCCAGCCTGTGGCTGTTATCTGTGAGCTGGTCAATGATAGAGATGGGTCAATGGCGCGTCGTGATGATTGTTACAAGTTTGCGCAGGAGCATGGGATCAAGTTGGTTACTATTGCGGATATTATCAAGTACCGACAGGACCATGGCTTCGTAGAGAACTTCTAAGGTGGCTCAGGCGAGTAGTTGACTTTAGAGTAGAAGTATCACCATTTGTTGATTATACACATTATTTACCATTGACTATTGACCATGGATCAGACGAATGTGATAAATATTACTTTTTAGTATTGAAGAATGCAATAGGAAACGTGAGAAAATATACAACTAATGCTCTAGTAATGATGTTGATGCTGCTGCTGCCCGGTAACCGAGGCAGCCAAAAGAAGCTGCTGTTCCAACTCCTGGATCCGCGCCTGCTGCATACAATCCTTATCCGCCAACAGACTCCGTTCCAACTCGACTTCATTCAACTTGCTCTCAAACATCGAGTTCTCGACTTCAAGTTCTGCAACCCGCTGTTCAAGACTCTCCATTTTGATCAGTTTCTTGTGGCGGGATCTGCGGGCAGCGTCGGTGTTTTTGGCGCGCTTGAGGGAGACTTCGTCCATCTCTGAGAGGTCCTTGCCATCGAGGACGGAAGGGGGTTCTTCGAACTCGGGGCGGTCACGTTTAGAGTATGAGAGGGAGGCGGAGCGGTAGGTGCTCTTGTAAGTCGTGGCTTTGATGACGGGGGAGGAAGCACCCGGGAGGGAAAGGCTGGATTGAGTGCTGCTTAGGATCGACAGTCTTGGGGTAGTCGTTGTTGCGGGGGCCAAGGTAGGATGGTGGTGGGATGGAGGGGAGCTGATGACGGAAGAGGCGCGTTCGGAGGAGAAGGAGGACATGGTCGGGGTCTTGGGACTGGGGCTGGACATTGTCATAGACATGGTTGGCATGAGGGGCGTGCCGGGAGGGGAGATGTCCATGGCGAGATCGTGCGACACTGTCATGCTTGCTCCTTGCTTGGGCATCAATGGTGCCAGAGGCTGTTGTTGTTGACGGAGAAGGGGTGTTGTGATGTCGTTGGGGGAGGAGGAGGAGGAGGAAGAAGCAGCAGCAGCAAAGGAGGCGAGTAGGGACTGGGCGAGGACAGCCTGTTCGAGCGACTTGCTCCAAGGAATGTTCAATGCCGCGGCAGCCTGCTGGACAGCCTCGGGTGTCAAACCCGCAAATGAGGTCATGCCCAATAGATTCATCGACTGCTGCTGCTGTTGCTGTTGCTGTTGCTGTTGCTGTTGTTGTGGCTGTTGTTGTTGTTGCTGTTGCTGCTGCTGTTGATTTTGTTGAGCGAGGGCAGCAAGGTTGGTGGAAAGAGCCAACGCCCGTCCATATGTGGTCTGCGTCAAGTCTGGGAAGAACGACATTGTCGAGTCAATTCCTTGGCCACTGCTACCACGAGGAGATTGGATGAGAAGGTCCCTGTCCAAAGAGGCGAATCCGACGACAGGTGAGTCTTCCTCCTTCTTGGTGGGGAGGAGGATAGGGCTGTGGCTGTGCTGGTGCGACGAGGCGGGCGAGGCCGAAGAAGATTCAGAATCGGAGGAGGATGAGTCGTCGTACTCGGTCGGGACCACAAATCCAGCCTGCTGGAGGTCGCTCGAGAGCCAGTCGTCGAACAGTGAGGTGGCAATCTCGGGGGTTGGACCGAATGGGGCGTCCAGGTTATTGCTGTTGGTGTTGCCGTTGCTGCTGTTGGTGTTGATATTGCTGCCAAAGTCGAGCAAGCTCTGTCGGGAGCGAAGACCCGCGCTCTTTTTGTCTAAATAAAGTGAAAAAAAAGGTGGGGTTGCGAATAAGCAAGAAGAAGAAGAGAAGAAACAGAGACAGTTAGCCAAAGTCAAAAATGAAGGAGAATTATTTAGTTTTTCGGTGATCATCACTTCATTCAGGTACAACAATATCAGAGGGGCACAGGCCCTTCCACTCCCCCGATGAAAAATGACATGGATGCGTCAAGTCAGGTGATTGACACATCTTGCTCATCCCCAGAAATGAGTCTTTTTTGTCGATTGTGGGTTGCTGACCTGGGGTGCAGAAAAATGTATAAAAGAGAGCCTACAAACAGTTTCTGCCCACTTCTTGCCTTCCTTTTCTCTCTTACTCTTCCAATTGCATACGAGTAATTACCTTGGTGGGACAGGGCAAAGTCAAGCGAGCTGGTGGTCAAGTTGACCATAGCGCCCATGGGCGATGCAGAGAATTGGTGATTGTTCATCTGGTTGTGTGATATCTTAACGTGAAGAAAAGTGGAAAAAGAAAGGTGGGTTCAAATAAAAATATAAAAGTGGGTGTTTTAGGATGGTTGTTGGGTGGGTCTGTGTCTATCAAAGGAGGTTTTTGGTTGAGTGAATCTGGAGTAGTTGTTTGTTGCTGCACGAGTAGTAGTTCTGGGGCAAGAGAAGACCATTTTTGTTTTGGATAGAGGCTGAATAAAAAGTTGTTGGTTGTTTGTTAAAGAGCTGGTTGTAGGCTAAGAAAGACTGTTGAGCTGAAAGAAGAGTTGGGCTGATAAGGGCTAGCTGTTGTAGGTTGCTGTTGAAGTTGTAAGAGAAAAGAGGCTGTGTATTTAAAGCGTTTAAATGATAATGAACGACATCTTGGCGATCGTTGTTGGAAGTTGAAAGTAGGTTATGAAAAAAAGAAAAAAAAAAAGAGAAGAAAATAGTCTAGTTGCTGTTTGCAGTGGAGGCGATGTGGTTGTTGCTTTTTGTTTTTGTTTGTTTGTAAAGAGAAGAGAAGAGGAGTAGAGTTGAAAGGAAAATAAGAGAAGAAGAGGGGATCGACTGTCTCTCTTTTATATGAAAATCAATGTATGTTGGCTCTCGTTCAAAGAACTGAGAAGTGCCTCGGCCTTCCTTTTGATGATCAAAGGAACAAAACGGTGAACAGTCCGATAGACACGACTGAATTAAAACAGGGTAAAGAGTTCCCAATCATACATTAGGAGGAAATAATAAGCTCGGTGGATGCGATTGGTTCCTCAGCGCCTAACACTTAGCACACTTGTACAAAACCTCATCCTCCCAATAGACAAAGTCATCGACAAGGGTTAGGGAGGGGCAAAGGAAAAGTGAATGAGGGATGACGAAGGGAGTTTAACAGCAACAGTGTAACAGGGGGTGGAAATCGACGCCTTGGGCCAAAAGGGACAAAGATGAGTGGGAAAAAATGCTGCATCGCACCCATTTCTGTTTGAATTGGTATCCAACACCAGCTACCTGGTCGGACTACAGTACCTAGCACTTCATGTCGACTACCTTTTCGCCCTCAACTCTACGCACTTCTCTTACTCACTCATGGAAAAGTAGTACCTCGTTGATTCAAATTCCCTGCTACTCCTTCTCGAATTTTCTCTCTTAAGGAAAATGTTTAGCTCCCTTGGCTCCCTTGACTCCCTTCTTCTCCTTTTCGCATGCCAAACCCCTGGCTTCTTTCCTTTTTGCTTTTTTGTTCGAGAACTTGCTAATGCTCCCTTCCCTACACTAACTCCCCCCCTCCTCCCCCCCCCCCCCTTTCTTTGCTTCTTTGATGTTCTTTCACAACAGGTTATCGGGAGAACAGACCCCTTCCCTTTCCCTTCTTACAAAGAGTGTTACCCCGCATGCTCTCTCGCTCCTCTTTTGTACCTCATTTCCTCTCCACGGTCGAGTGGTGCAAACACACATGGAAAAAAAGATGTAAAATGGAAAAGCATGTGTTTGCGCTTAAAACTTTTTTTGTTGCTGTTGTTGTTGTTGTTTTGGCACGATAATCGGGGCGAACGAACATTAACAAAAAAAAACGTCCATATCGATCTTGCTTCTTGCTCTCACCTCTCGTGGACCATCACTTTACAGGGACGACCCTTCTGAAACCACATGCCACCCCCACTTCTGGTTTTGTTGTTTGTTTTTCGTTCATTGTGCATCTCACGAGTCTCCCGCATGTCCATTCTCTCGGGCATCTCTTCTTCCCATTTACTTTTCCTTCTGAATGCCTGTAGTTCAAAGAATGTCAACCGGCTAAAAAAAAAGGGTGAACCAAGGTGTTCGGTGCATTCAGGGGCTGGGGGCAGAGGCGGGGGCGGGAAATATCTCGAAAAATGCCTTCCAAAGAAGGCTATGAAAACCACTCGACCCCAGTAGAAAGTCAAAAATATAAAATCAATGATTGCCTTTCTATGGCTTGAGCTTGAGTTTGGATGGGTGGATGACGGGGAGAGAGAGGGTGAGCTCATATCGATACGAAGGACAGGGGAATCACAAAAGTTGCTGTACCGGTACTTGCAAACAAACTCTATCCTTTGACTGTAGAAAACTCTATTGAGAAAAGGTCATGCCATGTTATCTACGACAGATACAGAGTAAGGTGGTGAGGCGCGGCGAGCAGAGGAGCGTTCGTTTTCAGTTGGGATTGGCGCAAATCAAATCTCCGGGGCGCATGATACAAAAGGCCATTCGTTTCAACACCTCTGAGAGGTTCATTTCATAGAGAATTGAATAGGCAAGGCAAAAGGAATTGGATGAACAAGGAAAAAAATCTCTCTCTCCCTATGAAGAAAAAAAACCCCTACGCGGGCTCGCATAGCAAACAGACAACTGACCAAAGTCTAGGGGGTACAGTACAGTACGAAAAACAAAAGGGCCAAAGTGTATCCATCGCCGTGCATCAAGGGATGCCAACCCAACAGAAAATAAGCGAGTTCTGCACCAACCAAGAAGACCATTCCTTCCTTCCTTTCTTCTTTTCCGCGTCCATCCTTTTCATCGATCGATGCTCAACCATACTTTTTTTCCCACCTTCCTTTTTCTCTCTTCTACTCAACCCCTTCAGTTAAGTGTCATGCTCAACCATTCAACACCCAACAAAGAAAAAAAATAAGGCGAGTGAGTACAAGAGAGAGTCAGAGAAGCGAATCCACTCCTTCCTTTCACTCTTTCCTTCCTTCACCACCCACTCGCACACTCTCACTCATTCTTTGGAAAACCTTAATTCTCTTTAGTTGGACGATGTTGCTTACCAAAAGGCAAAAAGAATAAAAATAATTCTCCTTTTGGGTAGAGAGGATGAATTGCTCCCGGAGAGAAATGGAGGTGGAATAGAAAGCACATGCAATTGAAGACGGTGTCTGTGTGCTCTGTCCACCCGATCGACGGAGACCTTTGGAATTTTTTTATGGCTGACTTGCTGCTGATGAAGCATAATCAAAGAGTTTTACCAGAGAGGAGACAATCACCATCACCACCATCACCACCACTAATGCCCCTATCTTCCCTTCTCCCTATTCTCTTTTTCTCCTTGAACTCCACTTATGTACAGTACGTGCCATGCCGCTCGTCCCTTCTTGCCTTTAAGCGCTCTTTCAAAATGAAAACATACCCCAACTCCGTTACTTGGTTCTCATTCATTTCTTTTGACTACAGAACAATTCATTTATATGTAGTTCATACATTGGCCTTCTGCCACATCCTACCAGGAAAGGGTCTCGTTAAACTAGCCCTTGCCTTCTCTCTAGGACGACAGGAGGAACTCTAACTGTGCAGCCTCTTGAGCCATCTCCTCCTCAGTCCGAGGCTGTCTATCCTCATTATCAACCCCCTTGGCGCCCACAGTGTTTCTTAGGATAGTAACCACCTTCTCGGGATGCTTCAACAGCTCGCTCGAGTTGGCCGTGATCTTTTCATAGATGTCGTCGTTGTTGACAAAGTCGCCAAGGCGGCGAGGGATCACATGGACATGACAATGGGCTACCGTCTGACCAGCTAAATAGTATGAGTATCGCGTAAAGATGGCGAGGGGGGTTAGATGGGCTGCACTGCAGATAAGAACTTGGGTTAAACGTGTCAGCTCTGTGGTCCTGAACCGTACCTGCCGGTCCATCCTATGACGAGAGACAAATAATATCGATTTGAGCGTTAGTACAACATAATGCCTTCCCAATGTCAAACTAGGATAAAAAAGCTACTCATGCTACTTTCTCAATGTTTTACCTGACAAGCAATCGTCAATGACGTCGCGCCGTACTCCTTCTCGATGACCTTGCCTATCCTCTGCGCCGACTGGAACATATCGCTGACCTGGAGAACAATCCATTACGTAAGAATTAAGGAGAAAGGTCAGAAACCCGTTGCGTAGCTGACAAGACCATGGGGTTTCCCCGTCAATTGATACCGCTGAACATCGAAAACACCCATGGATATATCCTCACTCTCACAGTAAACATCTAGGACGAACCTCTTCAGGACTCAGGTCAAGGAACCGTGGGACATTGCGTCTACTAATCACCAAGACATCTTTTCTCAGTAACAATAAGAAAAAAAAGGGATATATATGAAAAAAGAATGGGCAAGGTTTCTATGTGTCAGTCGTTTCAGTAGATCCTGCTGCATGTATCCATATTATCTTCCATGTGAACCAAATATCCCAAGGTAGTAGAAGGAAAGAAGTACTCACGACCACTAGAATCAAGACACCAAGTGTATAAAAGGTATGAGATCCATAAACAAGTGTGGGAGTATGGTGATCAGCATGGGTTATTCCGTTGGGGTTGGTTTCTGTCTGTCTCCCCTTTCTCGGTCGTTGTCTCGCTTTTGACATTCTTCGTAAGCTTCTACGAAGCCCTTTTTTTCGCCATGCGGCGATGAACACAGATCATGCTTACGGGAGAATCGGCTTCAGGTTGACGAGTCCGAGGGAGTACTGTGTCTTGTAAAAAACCTGACCTGCGCTGATGGTGTGAGGTCCGAACTTGTATACTGTTGACATGGTGACTTCGTGATGCAAATACAACAAGTAAATGTGTAAGAGTGAGGTAAAGGCAGGTGGGCTGCAAAACGCGAAATTCAAATAAACGCCTCATGTCCACCGTCACATTTATTTACGGGATAATATTATCATGTTCACTCCATGAGACAGCCTTAGGCGAGGACGATGTCCCAGATCCCGTTATCGTCTCTAAAGTCATTGTGCACAACATTGAACAGCCAATAGTCATGTCCAATCTGGTGGAGCAGCTTCTGAGAGGCAGACTCCTTGGGGTACAGGTGCTCCCACTCCCTCCAGATCTCAAACGCCTCGTCGCGCCACGCCAAGAAGGACACCTTCTCAATCACCGTCGGCTGGATAATCTCCTTACCAGGGAACACGCCCCACGTCACCGCATTTGACCCTTCAAACAGCGCGTCGTCTCCTCCCTTGGTGAATGGTGCAGCACACACGGGTGTCTCCTCTGACAAAGTCGTCTTGATCGAGCCGCTGGAAGATGGTGTGCCGTTACAGACCTTCTTGAGCTCGGCAATCTTTCTCTGCTCCTCCAAAACATCACCCGTCGCGTTGGTCACGACCTCGCCATCTCGGCTCGCGGCAAAGAAGGTGATCCAGGGCGAGCTCGTCCTCAGCTTCTGAACCATCGCGGCGACCTCGTTGGGTCCAACAAACAACTCCACAAACGCCTTCTGGTATATATATCCTCCCTTGGGTCCCCATCCCACAAGAGGGTCTGTGCTGGGCTTGCCGCTGACCGCGGGTTGCGATCCAACCGTCCAGAGTCCGCGCTCGTTACAGCTGACCAATCGAGATTGAATCGCCTCCGTCTCAGGAAGTGGGCTTCCCTCAGACCAAGGCAGGAGCGGGATCTTACCCTGAATAAACTCGACAAACAGGTTACTGATATCTTCCACACTGGTAGGTCTCTTCCACATCTCCAACGCTTTCCTGGGCTCCACCTTCAACGAGGCGCCATATCCGTCCAGATCTCCGAAAGCGGGCGAACGGGCGTCTCCCCAACGTCCGTTAGGGAAATCATCCCACGATTCCGACCTTACTTGAGCCTCGGTGGTATTCCAGATTAAGGGGTTGAGATAAGAGTCCTTGGCGATCGCATCTGGGAGCCCTTCGTCAGTGTTGACATGAGTTGGGGCATTGAGTGGTTGCAGCTTACGTGACTGAGCTGCTGGTCGGACAAAGCCGACGCGTTCCAGAATAAGGCGAACAGACTTCTCCAGGTTCAGAGTGCAGATGTGGAAGCCTGTAATCCCGGCATCCAAGAGCTGCTGGATCATCTTTGCGGCCAACTCTACACCATAGTCCTTCACCTTCTGGTCATCACTCTAGTAAAGATGGAATAAACAGGAACATGTCAACTTTTGACTCTTCACAAGTGCATCCTTCACACGCGTCCAATAAAGCTCAATTTTTTCTTACCTGGATAGGCTCCAGTGCAGCGGCAACGGTAGCGGGAACGCGAATTTTGGCGAGGTTGGTGATTCTCCTGAATCCGTTGCAGGACTGGATGGGCATGATTCCAGGGATGATGGGACAAGTGATACCCAAAGCGCGACACTGCTTCTCCCAGGCCAGGAAACCATCGACATCGTAAAATAGCTGGGTCAACACGAAATCTGCGCCTGCCTCGATCTTTTCTTTCAAGTAGCCAATCTCCTGGTCGCTGGTAGTGTCCGTACTGTCCATATGTCCCTCAGGATAACCTGTACATCAACATGGAAATAAAAAAAGAGATGTCAATGGGACCATTGGATGAATATCGTGAAATATCCTGGGGTTGTCTACAGGAAAAACAAGATCAAACAAAATAAAAAGTTTTTCCGCCCGCCTTTTCATTTTCCCTTCCTCCCTCCATGGGTCCACAAAATCTTAAAAAACACCATCTTTCCTCATCATTCGCCATCGCCGTGGTCGTTGAGTAGCCAACCAGTTGTACGCGATCCTTTCCTTACCTGCAACTCCGATGCAAAAGTAGTCACCGTACTGCTGGCGGATGTAGCGGACCAAATCAATGGCATGCACAAAGGTATCGTCAATCTGGGTCCAGTACTCCTGACCGCGTGGGGGGTCGCCTCGGAGGGCCAGGATGTTCTGAATACCAGCCTTTTTGGCTTCCTATAATGTCCGTAAACAGGTAGCAAGCAAAGCAATGCAAAAGCATGGGATCAATGCGTGCCCGTAACCAACAATCCCCAGTGGGAAAAAAAGGAGATGAAAAAAAGCAGTCGTCGAACTAAAAAAATGAGATCGATGAGAAGAATAAGATATCTTACCGCCAATGCGTCGTCGACCTTGCCACGATCCATGTTGGTACATGTCAGATGCATGCAGGTCTCCAGTCCGTGGACCGTCTGTGCCACCGCGCTCAGCTCCGTGGTCTTGTCAAACGTCGACCCGCCCGCGCCCCATGTGCACGTAATAAACGTAGGCGACAAGGTTTGCATTCTCCCGATACGGTCAAACAGGTTCGACAGACCCTACCAAGATGGACAGACCGTGACAAGAGAGAGAAGAGAATTCGCACATGGATACGGAAACAACCATTGCCATCCAGATACAAGAACAGGTGTTTGAGGACACAGACAAAAAGAGAAAAACAGGAATTGGTGGCAATCATGTTCGGATGGGGAAATTGGAGGTTTCCGGAGGAAGGAGGTTAGGAAGAAAATAGGAGGCCAGCCGGAGAGGAAGGGAGATGAAAGAGAAAGAAAACGAAGAAAGAAGGTCCAGAAGTGAATATCGTGCCAAGACTACGTTCAAGTTTACATTCCATTTATCTCAATGCATATATCAATGGCGTTCAGAACAGCTCCTCGCTGCTTACCTGTGTGGTCTTTGGGGGGAAGTACTCGAACGAGTAGAAGGGTTTGCCCTCGGCGGACTTTTGTGCAATCTTGTCGACAATCTTCATGGCGAAGAGAAGAACAGCTGTTGGTATTGATGAGTTGAGAAGAATAAAAAGGAAAGTGGGAGAAAGGTGTTGAAACAGGGAACAAGGGAATATGAACGAGGAATCGTCTAGTGGGGGGAGGGGTGATGGGGAAGAGAGAAAAGGAATGGACGATGAGTTGAGAAATGAACGAGAGCAGTCTCTGCAGTCTGCAGAGGGGAATTCGGAGTTGAAGAGTCATAGGTGATAAAAGTATGGGCGATCTCATGGCAATATGATTGGCCAATCGATCGTGATTGATCATTGGGCATGGCAGACACAGAAACACAGTGAGGATCGCTCACGCCACCAACATCTAGGGTTGACATGTCCTAAGCACAAAAGAGCCCAGGACACCGGAAAGTAGTTGAAAGTAGTTGAAAGTAGTTGAAAGTAGTTGATTATATGGTATTTTTCTTGTTTTATTTTTATTTGGTGGAGGTGGAAGGATATCCATTACGATTATTAGTTACAAGGAATGAGACTGGAAGTTGCAAGGTGAAGAAAGGAGAGAAAGGGGAGGGGAATGAAGAACGAGAGTGGAGCTCTAGAGGAAGAAGGAGAAGAGGACGGCAGGGACGGCAAGCATGGCCGACACAACAGCAGTCGTCCTGGTGGCACTCGACGCGAAGTGATCACCACCAGTAGTTCCCTTGCTGGTATTGTCGTGTCCAGGGCCTTTTCCTGCCGTAGGGCTGTAGTTGTTGACGTTGACATTAACCTGCCCATGCTTGTACTCCTGGCCACCAAATGACTTTGCGTCATTCACGTATCCATTGTCCTTGATGGGATCCTTCTTGTAGGGGTACTTGTCGTTCACACATCCATCCAGACGGACCATATCATATCCATGAGCGTTGATGGTGTTGATAACCTTTGGAAGCGCCGCCGCAGCACCCGTGGTGGGGACATCATACCCCGTAACAATGTACGACGCCTTGCGACCATAGGCTTCCTGTTGCTTGGAGAAGATCGAATTATAAACCTCCGCGATCTGACCGGCCTTGTCAAGGGTGTTGTACTTGTAGTCGTACTCGTCCAAGTTGAAGCCTACAAGGGTGTACCCCATCGACTTGACAATGTCCAGCAGACGTGGGTCCTTGACACTGGCCTCGTGGACCTTCATGTACTTGGGATAGACGCCGATCAGATCCTGGATTGTGCGCGAGGCACGGCCAATGTCCTCCTTGATCTCGTTGTCGGTCAGACCATTGGAGGTGTCGGAGGGCAGGCGGTAGGTCATGGCGATCAGGTGGCCGTCCATGTAGGCGTGGCGGGTTACTCCGGCGTACTGCATGTATTGGAGCCATGTCGCGTTGGTGAAGAATGTCACCTTGGCCTGCGCGTCCTTGAGACTCTGGAGCATCTCCATCGTCGCCTCTGAAGGCCCTTCGCTCTACAAAAACAGATGCATAATGTTCATTTGGGATGCTCGGTTAGGTTGGGGTTGAGAAACAATCGGAGTTTTTGTTCATCCTGCATGGAGAAAGAGGCAATGTGTTTACATAGGTGAGAGCAATCTGCCCGGGAGTCTGGCAAGAGGTTAAAAAGTCGGCCCAGTTGACTGAGGGACTTTGAGCTGCAGCCATCAGAGGCAGAGCTATCACAATATGAAATGGACGGGGACGCGTCAGTGATAGAGTTAAATCACAATAAAAAAGGGGGCAGGAGCTGAGTAGGTCGTTATTACTCGCCTTGGGGGTGCATGAGCAGGGTACACGACATACCTGCAAGCGAGAGGACGGCTGGGGTAGAGATACGCATCTTGGATTGAGTTT
Organism: Linnemannia hyalina; assembly: GCA_019671135.1. NCBI lineage: Eukaryota > Fungi > Mortierellomycota > Mortierellomycetes > Mortierellales > Mortierellaceae > Linnemannia > Linnemannia hyalina. The sequence continues at coordinate 1,604,410 of JAHRHY010000006.1, forward strand.
TTATGAATGTGTGATAGATTTAGGGTTTGGTCGTTTGGGAGACCAGTAGGTGAGATTGTGTAGGGCCGGGAGAAGAAAGAGGTGACAGTGCGAATGAAGTGGAGGAGATCGACAAAGAGAAACGAGAACGGAGAATCTACGCTTGCCTGCACCTTCCTTTTATGTCGAGCCAGGCAGCATCGTGGGGTCGCGTCGGTTGTGTTTGAGATGGCGAATCGGGTGTCAAATTAAACATGCGGCTGTCCGAACAATGGGCATCACCGATAAAAAAAAACGAGAAACGAAAAACAACATTCCACATTCCCATCTGACAATAGTTTTGAATGAAAACAAAAACATTAACGGCGGTAAGCGTAAGCGAGCAGCATAGCTGCATGCAGGTGTATCGATATGGGCGATGGAGAGACAAACAAACAAACAAAGGCATGTACAATGGGTGAAGAGGATGGATATATCATTGAACATTTTTTTTCTATTTTACAAGTCCCACGTCTATGGGTTGCACTCTGCGTGCATATCGTAGCATGTCGGTTAGGTCATTGTTGTTGTCAATGTGGGAGACTAGGCGAATAGCGCCTTCTTCCAGTGAGATCCCCCTCGCTCAGGTTCCTTCTTACTCGGTTCATTCTGACTCGCTCAGTCCATCTCGTCGCTGTTGTTGCTGGACGTGGATCCTTGCGGCTGGCTCTTGTCTTTCGTGTAGCTCGGGTGTTTAGTCTTGATATGCCGAACCAAGTCGGCTCGCCTCGAAAACCGGGACTTGCACTTTGCACCAGTTGCCAACTTTCCATCGCAGGCATAAGGCCTCTCGTTGTCGTGGGCGAGCATGTGAGAACGGAGATTGAAGGGCCTTGTAAACCTCTTTGAGCAACGAGGGCAGGGGTGCCTGGCTGGGCGCGACGAAACCGCAGTCGATGAAGATGAGGAGGGCTCGATAGGTATGCTCGACACGGCCGCCTCCTTGACCTCTTCCTCCAGATCCGGTGCAGCTGCAGATGCAACAGCGTGCCCCGATTTATTTTCAGGTGATAGGGAGGGCGACTTAGATCCAAGTTCTTCGATTCTGGTTGAAGGGAGCGCCTCGGTGGCCGATCTGTGTTCACCCTGAAGATAAGTCACACTGACTGTTGTCCGGAGGTGAACAGCTATCGCGGCCGAAGATCCAGTTTGCGCTGGTTGTGTGCTTATGGACCAACCTTCCGGCCGATGACTTGACACTGCTGCCAGGGCTTGCGTTTCTGCTGCCAGTGGCTCCAACACAATATCTTCCAAGTCCTCTAGAGTGGGCAGAGTTCTTGACCGTGCGCGGGTCCTTGGCGCCTTGACTTGACCAGCGGTGACAAACGCATCTGTAAGAGAAGTCATATGACTTGAATACTCATCGTCACTCTGTGTGCCCAGCTCCTGAGGATCTACCTGCGCAAAGATCGACCCGAACTGCGAGCGCTGTGCCTGCTGCATGTGCTGGAGCTGCAAGTGTTGCTGTTGTAGTTGTTTTTGGTGCTGCTGCTGTAGCTGGTATTGTTGCTGCAGTAGCTCGTGTTGCTGCATGAGTTGATACTGCTTCTGGCGACGCTGCTGGTGCTGATGATAAAGCTGGTCCCGAAACGGTTCTTGGGGATGGTATTGCTGTTGTTGCTGTGGCTGCCGCACGACCAACGGCTGGGATGAGAGCTGGGTTTGGTGGCCTGAGTGCAGATAAGATGACTGGTCCTGTTGGTATTGATGATAGAGCACAGATGGTTGGGGTAGTTGAGATGGAAGGGGCGAATATCCAAAGTAGTCGCTCCTGCTCTGGTATCCTTCTCCTGGTGTCGAGACCGTATCTGACGAATATCCCTGAGATGACCTTCGTCTGTTGAGTATCTGCCTTGGCAAGTCCTGAGGAGAGTCGAGGGTGTGTATCAATTCTGCTGCAGGGTCCCCGAAAGTGTTCATTCCGGCGACCGTGCGAACGCTCCGGTAGGTATCAGCAAAGGCATTCGGTGGTGGTGGCGGAGGCGAAGCGATGCTGTTGTAGTTATAGGAAGGGTGTTGTCCTTGTGGGACTTGCTGAGGGTGATATTGAAGGTTGGCAGACCTAAATTGCTGGGACTGAGATGAGTGCGAGTGGGCGTACTGGGGACCTCCAGGGGCGATCCCAGGGGCCTGCCCTGTTGAGAGATCCATGGAAGAGGCGTGAATCGCGTATGGGCTGTTGTGCTGGAGCCCGGGCGGCTGAGGCGGCAAAGCCATGGATATAGATGAGTTGGAGGCCACGGAGGGCGAGGAGGAAGTTGAGGGCGTGTGTGGAAGCGGGTCAGAGCTGGCCGGACTGAAGGTGTAGGGAACGAGGGTCGAGGATGGATGCTGGAGGAGCGGAAGGGGCGAAGTCGAGTAGGTCTGGTTGAGGCGGTCACGGGATCGCTTGTTGGCAATTTTCTTGTGGAAGGTTGCCCCTGCAGCGTCGGGAAGGGAAGGATCGCCTGTCAATAGTCCTGAAGGATCGCCCTTGTTCCCTCTTGTCCTACGCTTCCCCTTGGCAGGGATGCACTGGCCGCCGCTTGGTTTGCCCAGACTGTCCATTGCCCCTTCAATTGTCCCTGCTGTCCCTGCTGTCACTGCTGTCCCTGCTGGTGTATCCAGTTGCAGTTGTGATGCCGAATAAGGGGAGGTGCTGACGCTGGGAGAAGTGCAGGGCGTTGATAGAGCAAGGTTGCTTGTTGCCACTGTGAGAGAGCCGACTTGTCTCTCATTCGGTCCTCTTGATAAAATGTTCGATGTTTCAGGTGCCGGTTGGCCATCAGAGATAGGCACTTGATTCATGGCAAGCGTCATCGAGTAAGCATCCTCCTGCGAGATGGATGATCGCGGCGAATGTGTCGAAAAGCCAAAGAACCTCTGAGCGGGTTGGGTGTCATGCAGGTAAGCAGGTCCGTACTCCTGAACCTGAGGGGGTGTTGTTACAGAATCGATATTATCGCGAAGGATGTCGTTGCTCTCTACTCGTGCTGGCCCTGATGGTGCTGTTGTTGTCGCCGGTGGCATGGGCGCCAGCGGGTGATGATGACCGGCGGGATAGGCTGTCGAGTGCGTGGAGATTCCAGATAGGTGAATAAAAGATCCGCCTGGTTGTTCAAGGTTTGAACGCGGTTGAAAGTCAGACGTAGGCTGGATCAATCCTTGGTGTTGAATGCGGGCATCGTACGATTGTGAATGGGCTTCAGAAGGCTGTTGGGGATGCTGGATACTCCACTCTCCTGACATGCCATCTCCTAGTGTGCCAAAGTGGGCGGGAGACGCTGACGAATGGGAGAGAGCCTCAAAGGAATCCTGTGAGAAAACGCTCTCCAGTGGGCTTGTAAAGTTAAAACTGGAAGAACTATGGATGTCGGTGCGGGCTGTGGGATGGGTCTGGTTCTGGGTGAAATCTGGTAATTGCCCGTACCCGACAAGCTGGCTCGGGTAAGGATCAGACCAAGACACAACAGATGGAAGCCGGGGTTGGCTGTCTGGTTGCTCTTCCTTGTTGGCTTGACGGAGTTCTGTGAAAGGAGTCGTCATCGTCGGAGATTCGCCAGCCAGAGATATGTCGATCCTACAAGACAACGTCCACAGCAAACAAAAAGATAACAAAGATCAGCGCCAAAGAAGGAATACGTAAGCAAAAAGAAACATCCCTTCATTGCAAAAGACATACATGTCCTCGTCGCGCACTGTTTGTTGTTTGCTGTATGTTTTTCTTTTTGACTTTTTTTCTTTTCTTTTTCTTCTCTTTTCTTTTTTGCTCTCTTTTTGAGTGTCTCTCAACCTTGTTTTTTCCTTTACCTTTACAATGTGACGCAAAGGTACACCGAAACACGATGCTCACTCCGAACTTGTCGTTTGGAGACGTCGGTATCAGACACCCTGCTTTCAATTATGGGCTGCTTGTCTACTTTTCCTGTGGTTGCTGGATGGATTTGTACAGGGGCAGATACTTGAGGCGACGTCAATGTGAAGCAGAAAGTAAATAAAGGGTGACAGATGCGCAAGCGCACAGCGGGAAAGCAGCAAATAATAAGGAAGAGAAAATTGAATGAAAAAAATAGATGCAACAGAATAACGAATGTAAATAAATAGTGCCGCTGTACAGTCCTCTGCGGGCCATCAGAGCAAAGTCTCGTCCCGCTTCTTCTTGGGATTGACTGTATCTGGCATGTGAGCGTACAACGCTGTTGACAGAGGAAATCAATAGTGCAGCGGGATGGAATAACAAAGGAGAAAGGGGGAATAGACAGAAGGGAAGAAGATGGCAAGAAAATGAAGAGGGTACCTCAGATAATGGGTCAAGACGTGTCGAAGGTTGGCCGGGAGTTGAATAGGTGTGGCGGTTGAAAATAACGAAGCAAAAGGAGACTTAAAAAGTCAAGCTCACTTTCACAGAGAGGACAGCTTAAGGGAAAAAATTCATGGGCAGAAAGTGCTTCAGTACGTGGCGTGGCGCGTGAACAGGGAGGGAAGGAAGGGAAGGAGGGAAGGAGAGCTATGAAAAGATGATCTTGGACTTGGGACGGTGGTTGAGATATTCCGTCCTGGAGCAAGGAATAATATGGCGCGAGACGGGGCCAGAAAAAAAAGTAGGGTTGGGGGTCGACTGATGAAGAGTAGGTTAAGGTTAATGGTTTGTGAAGCGAGTAATATTGAGGCGATATTCAAGGCGGATGGTGACAAGTGAGTGCTCTGCGAGCAGACGGGGTGGTTGAAGGTTCAAGGTGAGTGGCAGTGGTTTGCTCGAAGAGGCGCGGGGTGAAAGGTTCGTTGGGTGAGGCAAGGGTAACGAATGAAAATGAAAGGGAGGATAAGGGGGAGGAAAGGAAGTGAAGAAGGTGAGAGAGCAAAGAAGCAAGTGAAGCGGAGAGGTCGGGATAAGAAGAGTTGGTGAAGGCGAGAAAGGGATAAGGAAAAAGAAGAGGAGGAGAAGAGAAGAAGAGGGGTGGTGACGATTGGGTATAATAAGGATTGTGAAAGGGAATGAAGGAAAGAGAGAGGAGGAGAGAAGCTAAGAGGAAAGAGAAAAGAGAAGGGAAGAGAAAGAGAAGGGAAGAGAAAGAGAAGAGAAAGAGAAAGAGAAGAAGAGAAAGAGAAGAAGAGAAAGAGAAGAAGAGAAAAGAAAGAAGAGAGGAGAGGAGAAGAGTAGAGAAGAGAAGAAAAGAAAAAGCACTAACGGAATAATAATAACTGCCTTCCTGCATTACCTACTCCCATGCTCGTTTTGAATGTTGTTATTGTTGGTATTGTTGTTATCTAGTCTTTGCTGTTGTTGTTTGGCGGTGTTGATGTTATTCGGGTATTCCTGTTCTTTGCTTGTTGAGGGCTATGTGTCGATACCGCCTTCTGTTGTCCTTTGTTTATAGCCATAAAGCCAAATGTGCATGTCAAGTGTCAAGGTTGATCGTGGCTGTGGAGACATGATACTCCTTGCCATAAAACTCTTTTTCTCGTTCTGTCAAATTCCCTGCCTTGCTGCAGTATAAAGGTATAACTCTCTTTCTATTTTCATTGCTCATACTCATCCTTATACTCAGGGGATCATAGAACAAGGACTGTTGAAAGAGAGAGAGAGGAAGAGAGAGAGAGAGACAAAGAGTAAAGGAACGGATGAACATAGTTTGCATTTGCTCCATCTTTATTTTTTCTTCATCTGAGCACTTTTTGATTCTCTTCATTTTTTTGTTCATTTTTTTTGGTTCCTCTCTCTTTTCTTTGCGCTGTTACTTTCGTTGCATGCTCCGGAGCGATCGACCCATCAGGTCTACTCGACCATCCTGTCTACTGCATTGTCGCATAGTCCTGATTTGTCGATGGTCAACCATTACCGGCACCCCTCTTTCTATATGCACCATTCCTCTCCACAACCACATATTCATGCTATGTTCTATTCTATAACCTAATCAGTCATTCAATTCGGCAAACACGAAAACAGTGAACAACCCCCACTCCTGTCTTCACTCGCCTCCTCTCCTTCTACACTTCCACTCTTTTCTTTTCCTTGTTGTTGTTGTTGTTTTGTTCGTTCAAGTCGTTGCGCTGCGTTACTTATCACGCAGCACAGAGAGTCCAAGTTCGAACAACCTTTTTTTCATATCTCGCGCCCGCTTTGTTCCCATTTTCTTCTTTCTCCCAGTCTCTCCCTCTCCTTCTCTTCGCCTTCGCGCCCCTTTTCTCCTGACATGCCACAAATGACCCCAATACAAAGGGCAAACTACTTTAGAATAATTCACAATCCGGTTTTCAGCGCCAGTCTCTGGCGCCATTCTATCCCATACCTTTCTTCTTCGTCTTCTACTTTAACGCAGACCCACTCGCATGTCCCATCGACTATATGCTTTTCTGGATTCTTTGTTGTTTTCGAAATTTCTGCAACCATTTTTCCTTTTTCCCAATGAAGCCGCCTGAACTTTGTTGAATGGGTTTGTTTACCTGACCATTGCTGCTTTCTATACCATCTACTTTTCAGTTTCTTCCCCCTTGTGTTCGAAAAAAACATAACGAAAAAACAAGGGCTGCAGGTCAAATCACTTCCTTCCGAAGAAGATGTGCAGTAAAAAGGGAAGGGGGTTACAAACTCTTTTTACTTCTCTTTCATTCATGCGTTTTTTTGTTGTTTGTTGGTTTGCAATGACGAAGATGTAATCGAATGCATAGCACAAAAACTGTTTACTGCATTAAAGATCTCAACCGCTCCCTCTTTTTATTACCATTAACCCCTGAATTGTTGGTTCCTTCTTTTTTCTTTTCCTCCTCAGTCTCTTTTCTCTTTTCTCCCCCGGTTGTCTTTCTACGTGTGTGAATCTGTTGACCATAGCACAATAGTCCTTGTGAGACGTCCATGAAACATTTCTAAGCGAAAAACCAATTCCATCGTCGAAATCGAGATTGGGTACACTGACGAAAGGAAGAAAAAGAGCTTGGTCCTTTTGAGAGCCGTTGAGATTTGCCTCAGGTGCGGGGATCGCCTTTAGGTGTTTCTGTGATTGTTCTTTTTACTTTCTCTTGGCTGAACAAACACATGCCCTCTTTTCTGACAGGCCTTGAAAAAAAAATGGAACGATGGTAGGAAATAGTCAAAACGGCAATCTTGAGCAAAACTTTTAACTTTTACTATGATCAATGTACAGTACCATGCTGTGTGCGGGCGGAAGGAAGAAGTAGTAAAAAAAACACATCGACAATTGAAGTGAGTACATGTATAACAAACGTACATACAAGAAAAATAGGGTCGGTCGTTCAAACTAAGGGGGATCATGCATGCTGATCGCCCGCATGAGCACAAGCGTCAACACCGACTCTTTCCTTGGTTGTTTCCTCTTTTTTTATACGCTCTCCTGCATCGCTAAAAGAAATTGAGTAGGTGATGCGTCTTTATTGTGCCTACCCTTTCCTTCAAATCCCCTGCTTGGTTTAAGAGAGAGACATCATCCAAGCAAATCAAGCGAGCACACAAGGCACACGCGGCTTTAACAAAAAAGTCGCAAAGACGCAACTTGTCCTACATGCACCTTCCAATTGCCTTTTTGTTGTTTTGTTTGAACCCTCAAACGAGACGCGTGTTGTCCCATGCGGAGGAACGCCAATCTGCTTGTTGATTGTCTCAAATGTGTATCTGTGCATTGGACTTTTTGACTGCATCGCATCGTATTGATGAGTTTGAGTTCCTTCCTCCCCTCTCCCCTGCCTCCTTATTCTGCGTTTTGGCGAGATTCAAAAGTCAAGCACCCTTTTCTTTCCCTTCTATCCCACTCTCTCCTTTCTTTTGTACTTCTAACGCTGTGCATCTACGTCAACAGGCAAAAAAAAAAGGCTAGATGCGAAAGGCGTCAGGGCGATCAGTTGCCTACTCTCAATTTCTCTACCCCCTTCCCTTTCTCTATCGACTGGGTTAACAAGGAGACTAGCTTTTGATGGGAAAGTGTCATAATAATCCAAAAAAAGAGATAGAAACAAGGGTAAAGTAAGAAACAAGGGCGAAAACACTCCAAAATGACTACAATGACAGAAGTGACATCCACCATACGCGCCCTTGTTTTTTGGTGGGGAAGCGAGACGACGGATATCAATTTTTCCTACATTTTTCTTGTCGGGGGTCATAATCGTCGTGCAGCTGCATCGCGTTTATTGTGTGAGTCGCGGAAAGAAAAATGATGAAAATTTGCTTGTCTTTTCAATCTTATGCACGTCGCCTTCCTTTTTCTCAATGAAAACAAGGGTTGTTGCTCTCCTCTTTTTCTCCAAGCATTCATTCGGCCCGTCATCCTACCTAGTCTAGTTTTGCACTTTCACACTTGAAAGAGACTGACAGAAAAATAATGAGTAAGAATGTGAACAAAAGAGGCATTGCAAACTGAAACGTTCGTGTGCGCGAGTTATGCCGCCCCGTATTGTTATGCATGGTCCCACAGGAAAAGAAACTGGCATTGGACTTTTATTTTTGCGCACACCGTTTAGTTCATGGTTGTGTTTACCGCGTTGCGTTTGCATGAATATTCCGCCAAATAAGGAGGATCCTGTTAAAATAAGGACGGCGGGGTCTCTCACCTTAGAGGTCAAGGGGAGCGGGAGGAAGAGGGGACCAAGCAACAAGAAACCAAGAAACCCCCCCGCTCAGCACCGCCACAGAAAGATCATCAACAATGAGAAAAAGATTGGTCGATACACTATCAAGCTGAATTATTAGCAATTTCATTTCCTTGTACACTCTCAGTGGTCAGCATCGCGCGTGAAATTTCGCGATCAAAAGTGGTTTTTTGTTTTCTCTTTCTCCCTCCACCTTTTTTTCCCTTCCTGCTAGTGAAGTGACAAAGCGACAAAATCATGCCTGTGCAAAATTAGTCTCCCAAACGGAAGGTGTTCTGTTGTTTGTATTCTCAAAGCGAAGAAACACAACATATCTCAAGGGATGAGTGATGCGCGAAAGTTGACAGAGGTCAAGTAGGAAAGAGGGGAAGACAGAGGAAGGAAGAGAATGATGAAATGATGGACTTTAGACGATGTTATGATTTCCTTTGTTCCTTTTCTCTCTCTCTCTCTCTCTCTCTCTCTCTCTCTCTCTCTCTCTCTCTCTCTCTCTCTCCCTCCCTCTCTTTCTCTCTCTTTATATTTTTCCGTTAACAGACATATGCCGTTTTCTATCCCACCCTGCAAAGTACAGTTCAGGTATGGCACAAGAGAACAAAAATATGATCTGGCAAGGATAGGAGAGAAGAGTCGGAGCTTCAACGGATTGGAAAATCCTGGCCCTCCTTTCTTCTTTTATGTCTATCTTGACTCTCTGTATTCATGGAAAAGAGCACGCCGTCGAACTCAACACCCTTTTCGGGACTTCTGCTCTGGGAGGAATATTCTTCAAGGAAGGTGAGAAGGAAAGAAGGACGGAAGGAGCGAAAAAGAAGGGAGGCAAAAAAGAGCCAATCGCCGTTCATATTGTGAGAGGGAGGAGGAGAAAAATAGAGCTCTGTGTACACAAACATTCTTTGTGATTGGAACGGGAGGACGAGGGAACAAACAAGATCTTTCATTCGGCAGCCAGCATCTGCGGTAAAAAAGCACCCAAAAGAAAAATGAAGAGATGGTAATTCTTCGTGCATTCGCCCATTCTGCGAGCGCGCGTGCGATAATACCTGATGAGAAAGCAGCGAGCGTGCAACCCCTTTGAGCATCCTCTCAATGGAAGTTGTACTATGGAAGGAGAACGAGGTGGAGGAGAGGAAGGATGATGAGGAGTGCAGGGAGTAAGGAAGAAAGGCATGGTTACGTCAAGTATTGCGGCGGTCCATTTATTCAATTGTGTCTACATCGACGCCTGCACAAACTTCAGAGAAGGCTAGGCAAAGACAACTTCCATCGATATAAAGCACTAAGCACACCATCGCCTTTTATCTCAGTCCTGCAACTCTACCAATTTTGTATGCTCTTTCCTTCACCCTCTGAGTTATTGCGCTTCTCTTCAACGCTCAAACTACTCACTGTTGTTTGTTTTCAATCGAGGTGTGTATGATTGTTTAAATTATTTATTTTCTCATCTAAGATACGGTATAACAAGACTCTCTTTGTGCACAAAATAAAGAAGGGATAGAGCAAAATAGACAAGGAGGAAAGATTGGGAAAAAAGAGAGGGAAGATTAAACAAGTAGGGGGGAATCAATAACTGCGAATCCTGCAGCAACACCGCCCTCATTGCTTTCGACCCCCTTTGTGCGGAGCAAATGGCCTCCGTTATCGTTCCGGATAACCTTGTGGCCATCGTGCAGGTAAATGCCATAGACCCCCAACTCTGAGACAACATCTGCCCGCAGGAGCTGACCCTTCCTGAGGAGGACATTCTTGGTGATGGGTGGCCGGATGATATCCATCAAGATGTACGCGTTCCTCTGCTCTGCCGTCAATGTCTTGAGCGACTCCTGAATGTCCTTCCCGTAAATGTTGTTCCCTATGCGATGATTGTTATCGGACAAAGAGGTTAGGTCATGCGTTAGAGTGATATACCACATGAAAACAGCGCCTCGAGAAAGTTCTTTGTGTTGTTTACCTCCTCCTTCGCGCTGGGGCTTCATGACAAGCTCGTCACTGTTTTTGAGTGCAGCTTCATAGGCGGCCAGTCCCTCGGGTGAATGATCCAGGGGGTAAAGCCCAGTGAACGATGCACGGAGCTGACGAACCGTCTCTGGATTCTTGACAAACCGCTCCAGCTGACCGGGAGCCGCCAGGACCTGCTGGACCTTCTTGGTACCAACGAGTTGATATGCGATTGTGGGACACTTGATCGCCAGCGACTTCTCTGCAAGTAGTCTACCATCCCATTCCTAATTGTTATGAGAAGTGATTTTGGCGCCATTAGGTCAGTGGCTTTTTCCTGTAATATTGAGCATTTTTCTGATGTGGACTGAACACTCATCGGAAAACGTACTTTTTCTGTTGGGTAGTCAGTCGTGGCATAGGCCGATCGGTAATATGCGACAGAAACTTCCTGATCGCCACTATTGAAATGAAATACAGCGTAGGCGTCGTTAGACATCTGCGTAAAGTCGAGCGTGATCATCCGTGATAGGGAATCAGTTGCTCCGGCTCTACACCAGCATGCTTACATGAAGAGAGCCTTTGTCTTGGGGTCCAATCGTCCTTGGTCTGCAACCTCTGCAAGAGTTTTCCTGATAAGTACTACTCCGTGCCTAGAACGTATCAGGGATATTGAACGAATTAGCTCTTGAACGGAATTGCTCCTTGATAACTGGATGATCCTTATCAAGATCACTGATCCTGTGTCTTTACTTTTTCAAGAGGTTGTATTCGATCCATCGCTGGTCAAAGGCATTCCTCTCGCCAGGCTGAACCACCATCATGACCTTTGCACTATAATAAATGGAAGGAACAATTATTAGTACTCCTTGTATCGTTTCTCCGTAGTTCATCATTGAGAACATCCAGTCAATCTGTCAACCTACGCTTTGGATCCATAGTGCTTGTGTGCAGAAGCCAGTCCGGAAGCAATTGACTCGATCGAGTCACTATTGGGCAATGCAGAGATGTCGATCTTGTCTGAAAAGTATCCTGTAGTTGTCTGCAAGTATCTATTGCAAAAAAACAAAGCGAGCAGAAGGCCGGTGTCAATGCCCTGGTGTACGGAAATCTAATGTAAAGCCTACTTATAAATCCAATTGATTGACTTCCTGTCATGATTGGTTTCTCCACTGTACCTGTGAAGGTCTCCTGTGAGCGACGAGAGACTGCCAAAGGAGACAGAGATGGTGTTGAGCTCGACCTGCTTGATCTCTGCCTTGGAAAAGTCCTGACCTGGGTTCAAGTTAATGATATAGTCCGATCGATGCACACCCAACGAAGCAGGCTAGAAAGCAAAAAAGTAGAGGGGAAAAGAAACGCGTATACATTTGTCAGCGATTCTCTTCCGAATCTCCATCTAACATTTTTCTTTCCGATCGTTGGGGGAAAAGCAGTCCACTCAGAGCAGAGCATTAAAAAAACGCAATTAATCAGCATTCTGGTGCCAGAAACGCAACTTTGCGTCGCCCATGGAAGCTTAGAAAAGTGTATCGTTCACTCCGTTGCTAGAGAATTGCTGCGGGTATCGGCACTGAGATCAATTGCTCGGTCAGACACATACCTGGGCGATGCCTTCCTTCTTGACCTCCAGGTAAAGATCGTAAAGACGCTTAACAAAATCATCAACAGTCGACAGACTAACTCAAAAGCAATTGTAAAGACAGAACAAAACGAATTAGCCTGTTGTATAAATCACTTGAACCATCTACACACCCTACACAGAAGACAAGAGCTAGGGTGCTGCAAAATTGACACTGAACAAGTGTTACCTCTCCATGATCTCCTTCAAGAAAGCATCGTCCTGGGAAATATCGTGCACCAATTGGTTGTAGAGAGGTTGGATCTTGACGGCGTTATTGAAAGCATTGACGGGGAACGGTGTGGGGAAGAGCGCGACGGGTGCATTGATGACTCCTCCTTGCTGAGTAGTGGCGTCGTCGGTAGAAGGTGGTGGGCGAACGACCAGTCCGTTGGAGAGCGCAAAGTCGAGAGCGGCGTCCTTGAGAATGGCGAGTTGCTCCTCGTTCAAAGTGGATGCGAGGTCGATCATCGTTATAATAGTGTGAGTTGAAGTAAAGAAGAAGAGAGGAGAGGGAAGTGTAATGAAAAGAAAGAAGAAAAAAGAAAGAACAAAAAAGATGAATGTAACAGGATGGGAAATAAAAAAGAGAAGGAATGATTAGAAACCAAGTGATTCAACCCCGAACGAGCCAGGGTGCGATCAACCTCGCGAAGAGAGGAGAGAAAATGGTCCGCCCCTGTCCCCTATACGTGAAATGTGTACGTTGCAATGGATGGAGAGATAAAAAATTTGAAGAAATTATGCCTGCATGTTCATGCCCCACACCGCATGTCCGACCGGCGAGTGCATACGACTGCGCTACCACATGGACTGCGCGGTTGTCGGCAAACACGTCTCTATGTCAGTGGCAACGTCAATCTCTCGTCCTTCACCTCTCTTCATTACTTGATAGGAAAAAGAGTAGATCAGTATCCAATAACCACGCGCCTTTTTTAACGCCACCAATTTTCGCTTCCCCTGGCCTTCTTGACTGTTGATCCTTAAAGGCTGTTAGAGTCCTCGTGTTCTCATCCACGTTCCTGCCAGTATCGATCCGATTTGTTCTGTCATGCCTTCCCTTTCAAAAAAATATGATTACAGCGGTCTCTCGGTCTGACACCCACGAGCAAAGAGTTGGTAGAAATGGGAACCAAAGAAAAAATGCGCTCAACCATTGTACGCAATCAAATCGGTTACCCGATACTCTCTTGCTGTGTAAGTTTGTGGCTTACTAGTCTCCTCCACTCCAACGGGCGATGGATTTATTTTTTCATGTCTGAGACGGATGTTTGAGGTTGCAATCTGGACCACGATATTCCAATGCTCGCTATGATCATAATCCGGTTCATAGTAACAGAGGACTCTCATATGGCACATCCCTCGTCCCCTCACCACAAAGGTATATATCACATCATTTCCAGCAACGTCCATTTCTCGGCTCTTTACAAACCGTCTACCTCTTTAGTACTCCTACCCTTTTGCCTTCTCTTTCTAGCCATTCTTATTCACCTGGCATTTTTCCGAGAAAAAAACGGCAGTCCGTGTACTTTTTAGCTGTATTGACTGCACTCACACTCACTCGCCTTGACAGGCTCTACCATCTCCCCAGCTTTCTTTCCTTTCCTTCAGTGATAGTCGTTGGTGGTTGAACTATTCTTCATCCTTTTGCTTCTCCTTTCCTTCCTTCTCAACTCTCCACCTTGCCACCACACTCAGCCCATCCTATCAACACCTGTATCGCAGCACGCCGAAATTTTTATTCACCATCCATCCCATCAGAAACGAACAGACATGTTTCGTCTCGTCAACAAACGGCTGGCTAGCAACCGTGAACTCCAATCCTTAAAGCGGGAGTTCAACCAATGCTCGCTTCCAATCGAATTTGTCTACAGGATCGTGGTCTTTTGTGTTGATGAGATCATGGAGAGAGGACTCAACCATCCCTTCATCCTCAAGAACCCATACTCACCTTCGGTTGTGGCTGCCATGGTCACTTTGATGGCAGATCCTGAGCGCAGAGATCTCTTCTCCCTCAAGTGCACACGAATCGACACTGTAGCCGGTGTGATGTTGGCTGTCTTGAAGAACCTGCGTGAAGCCATTGTTCCCATGGAGATTCAAGAAGCATTAACCTCAGGTAAGTGACCTTTTTTGTCGTGCACTCACGGTATCGCTCTTTACTTTATTTTTAACACGTTCGCTTTTTTGTTTTCTATGATTGTAGCCAACGGCGCGTTCTCCAATGCACCTTCGGGAGCTTCAACCCCCACAGCCACCAGTCGTATCCAATACAGAATCAACACCGTCAACGCGCTATTGAACCATCCCAACTTTCCAGCAGTCAACAGAGCCTTGCTGATCGAGCTCTTGAATCTTTCGCTCGCCATCCTCAACCGCTCCAGTTTCAATCGTGTCAAACCCGACATGCTCGCCTCCATCCTCGGCCCTCACATCTTTGCATCCCAACATGCCACCATTCTTCAACACACCCCACAACAAGCTTACTCCTTCGGATGGGGTGTCGCCCTCGTCAACGACATCAAGCGCTGCTCCAAGATGTTTTACGTGCTCCTGGGAGGATATCGACGAGAGGTCTTGGGTCCAGATGAGTGGGAGTTTGAGAACGGCTTGAGCTCTGCCTCCACTTCGACCTACAACATGCCATTCTTGAATAACATTGCGCCGTTATCTGCACCATCTTCAGGCGTTCCTCTTCACCAATGGCCCGGTTCTGGTGGTATCTCGAGCGCTAGCTTGGATTTCAACGACAATCGGTCACTCTACTTTGGACAAAACTCTCAGCGTCGACTCCACCAGAGTGTACCTCACCTACGGATGGCCACAGTGTCCGTCGATTCCCCTGGGGGACCCAGAACTGACATGTCTCGGAGCTCACAGTCCCGGTATGGAATGGTTCGGAATGTGTCGACGACTTTGACAGAGTCCATCCGTGCTGCCGCCGCAGAAGAAGCCAAGGGCTGGAACCTCGAGCGGTCTAATTCTGGATCCAAGGGTCCTGCCGCACTCGAGCACCTTCGCAGCAGTCAACACCACCAATATGGATCGAGCAACTCTCGCGGTAGCAACGGTTGGGCTGGCCGCCAGAGACGTCAATCAGCACAGTCCATCGAGCAACGCCATCAAGAGCTCTATGACCAGCGGTACAGAGGACGGGCAGAGGACAATGCCGCAGATGAGCTGAGCCATGCCTTCCATCGCCATAGCCTGCACCACCAAGCCGAAGTGGAGAGCAAGATTGTTATCCCGGGCGATGACCAGTCTCGTCAACGGGAGGAAAAGCGCCTAGCGATTGAACAGATGATTCGAGAGTGCCGCGGGACAGGGTTGAACTTTGCATCCAAGGAGAACGAGGTCGTGGAGAATCCCACGCAAGACCAACGCTGCAATCCTCGTCAATATGGCGCCCTTGCCTTCTACTAGCTATATATACATTTGTTTTCTTCTTTTTATGCACTGATTAGACTGGTGGTAGTTGGACTGACCAGATCACGACTACGATAAGGAAGGGCGAAAGAAAGACCTGGGCAGGGTGCTTTGACAAAGGGTGTCCTTGTCCTCCCACATTGCGAATAAAAAGGAAACGTGCCATTTGTGCGACAGCCTCTTGGACAACTATTTCTCTTTTTTTGTGAGCCAGTACTTTTACTTCTTTCTTCTCTTCTCCTCCCCTGACCGTCCCCAACACAACCCACGCTCACACACACACACACGCACACCTCCCTTCTCTTCTCCTTTCACATACAAACTTCCACCATGACAGGAGCTCGACTCACAACTCTCATGCTCTGCCTCATCGCTGGAGGACTTGTCTTAAGCGCATCCCGCTTCAGGTCATCCTCATACCAGGACCTCATCGCTCCCGACCTCATCGACCTCGTCAACCAGGAGCAGACCAAGCTCTCCCTCAACCCCGAGGGGTACAACTACTGCCAAGCACCCCCGCCAACCCTCGAAACATACCCTGCCCCAAAGGTAAGCAGTTGCACAAAGCCTACAGTCGACGTCGCTCCATGACTGACTGCAACCAAAAACCATGGAAGAGAGAACATAGGGAGCAGCAAGTTGATCATTCCAACAAGGTCTAACCTAGGATGCACACTCTCTATGTTCATCGCTGCATAGGTTAAAGGAGCAACACTACTTCATTCCCAACTCTTCATTCGTCATGGCGATCGGTAAGAACACAAGAGCACAAACAAGCAAACAAGGACCCTTGACCGTTTTTCTTTGGCTTCTCACCTGCATGAGGATATCTGTCAAACTCTAATACTTTACATTGTTGTCCTGCTTCATCTCCCTCTCCCTTTGCTTTTACCTATCTGGATGGGGTCTATTAGTGCCCCTATTTCGGCCCTCCCTCTGGATCTAGACTTGACTTGGGAATGCTCCAACTCGAGCGCATACTCGTTTACAGGGCCAGGATTGGACAGCACCGAAAAGTCGCCCTACCATTATGCCCATGTGGTTGCTCACCAGGTCGTGACCATCCCCGCCGGATCTCCTTTTGCATCAAGTCTCATGTGGAAGGGCAGCTGTGCACCAGGCCAGTTGACACCAGTGGGAGCATTGCAGCATCGCAAGCTGGGCGCAGCACTCCGACAGATCTATGTCGACAAACTCAACTTTCTCCCTGAGACTTACGACCCCACCGCCGTGCATATTCGCAGCACAGGTAATGCACGTTATTTACTTTCTATTTTGATGCAAGGACAGACTCGTGTTTGTTTTGTTTGAATTGGTGCCCCTTGCGACTAATTGGCTTTTGTTGGGTAAATTGCTTTGCTAGACGTGTGGCGAACAAAGCAAAGTGCTGAGAACCTTATGGCAGGACTCTATGGTGTCCAGGGAAAGTCCGCATCTTCAGCGCCCCCAGTTCTTCAAATCCACACCTTGCCTACAGAGGTCGATTACCTGACCCTCAACACCGGGGCATGTCCACGCATCTCGCAACTGCGCGCCCACATTGAAAAGTCGTCAGAGGTGCTCAAGCGGCTGAAGGATGATAACGAAGACTTTTCCAAGCAGCTGACAAGGATCTTGGGCGCAGAGAAGCCTTGGTCAGGATTCATGGACACTATTCTTCCCAGGATTTGCCACAACAAGCCTTTGCAGTGCCGAAAGGATGCCAATGTGGGAAGCGAGAACAATTGCATCACTGAGTCCATTGCCAACCGTATTCTCGACAATGTTGCCATTCAGACGACAGAGATGTATCGAGATGCTCAAGGCGTTTTCGACGTGTTAAGATTGGGAATGGGACCCCTGTCGAGCGACATCAAGGAGAATCTTCTGGCTGCCAAGGCCCACGGCAAGGTCCGTCTCAGCTTTTATTCTGGACATGACACGACTGTCTTGCCTTTGCTCGGACTTTTTGATGCCGAAGATATGAGGTGGCCACCTTATGTAAGTACTCTTGTCTGCACTTGTGGCGATTAACTGTTGATATATAATTGATCGTGAGCTAACTACTCTCCTTGTTTTGAAACATGCATAGGCCTCCCACATCCTTGTCGAGCTGTGGAAGACCCTTCATGGAGAGTACTTTGTTCGTGTCCTTTATAACCAGGTAGTGTTGGCCACCAAGTCCAACTGGTGTGACTTGGAGTGGTGTCCAATGGATATCTTTGTGGCGCACTTGGACCGCTTCATATCCAAGGATTTGATGACTGAATGTCAGAGGCAGTAAGTAGGACGAAAGGGGTGCCAATCACCACAATAAAGGCGTGCTCGTGGAGTATTTATCCAAGGAACATCAATCGCTTTCCAGCCTATTTCTTTCTCTTCTCTTCTCAGTTCTTTACTTTCCCACTTTCAATCAAGGCTTTATTTTTCATCTCACCTTCGTTCCTACAGCACATTCATCTTCTCACCCTCGTTTTCTACACTGATGATTCCACTACCTATCCCCACCATTATCCTACATAAAAAAACGCCAGTATCACCAACGCAGGACTTGACGATCCAGGGGGATAGCGATGGTGCCATCCGACTTCAAAAATTACAACAACAACTACAGCAACATCACTCTCACTACCAATCCAAAAGGTTGGCATGGACATGTGAGCAAAACCTCATAGACGAGATCACGACCATGTTTGGACCCCACCTTGTCGAGATTGCGATGAAGCAGGATACTGTCCGTCTGTCGTCGGATTCATCCCGTGGGCAGCATCGTTCACAAGGACAAATAATGGACTCGTCCAACAGTATGTCGTCTCCTTCGACCACCTCTGAGTCTGCTTGTGTGGCGACGATGCTGGTGTCAGGACTTGAGCCGAGAGCGGTAAATTTGAGTCATGCGAATGGCGTCTTTTCGGCCGTTCGCCTTACTTGGTTGCAGGAGCTCAGGATTGTTTACCGGTGCTGTGGTGCGTTATCGTCAGGAGTAGGAGTAGGAGGAAGGATGAGAAAGCAGGCTTGTTTTCTGGATGCGGCGGTTTTTTCTTCGTCGGTATCACTGTGGTCGAGGTCTGGTGTGGGTTTTCAGGAAAAGGAGGAGGAGGAAAACGATGAAGTGGCTGTGGTTGATTTGTCGTATTGTGAGACGTTGGAAAAGCTGTGGATCGAGGATCTGGACAAGGACGGGCGACCACATCGCTTGCAGTCATGGAAAACTTCTGTCAAGGACCTCTTTACCACTACCGAGACTGGTGGCGATATTGACAGACAGGATAATGAGACAAGAAACCTGGTACCCTTTGCACGGAATCAAGGACTCGTCTTACCGGGGCGCCTCAAATCCCTGAGCATGGTAGGCCTATCCGCAAGCAAGTTCAATTTCGGATGGCTGCAGTCGACTCCGAGACTGGAGACACTCAACATCCACGGAATGAGGATGCGAATTGTCTCGCAGCAACTACCCCCACCAACAACGTCGCCGTTGTGGGACATTGAGGGAGTCTTCCTCCCACAGTTGAAGCATTTATCGATCCACTATGCCCCAGCGCGTCAGTTTCGGTTCGAGCTGCTGAAGCATTGTCCGCGGCTGGTGTTCTTGGATGTTCGAGATCTGTGTCCCGGAATTGTTCGTGAGGCGCTAGTGCACCCGGGAGGAGAACTAGGAACAGCGTCTGCGTCAAGAGCTGGTCATGGTGGTGGTAGTAAAGAGGAAAGCGGAGGGGAAGAGTCCATTTTTGCCACCAAAATTTCGACGTGCAGATTTGAGTTTCTCCACCCCAACCACATCCACCACCTCCAAGGAGGAGAGATGGTCAAGTTGCTGGAGTGGTACCTCCCTCGATTGAGACACCTTCACTTAGACGGTGTTCCCGCGAAACTGACGATCGCCATCACGACTGGTCCACCCGCGCTTCGGAAACAACAACGCTACCATCGACAACAACCACGATCAATTGAGAGACTCGAGATCACGCCAGCTGCCGCCGCTGCTTCTGAGAGTGAGACGACTGAGGATGCTATTACTAGGGTTGCAGAGCTGCCATGGCTGGAACGTGTGCTGACTCGCGAGAAGGTGACAGCACAAGAAGTCCTGGAGTACCGATTGGTGCCATTTAGGATCGACGATGTCAAGGGCGAGCAGGGGGATAGGATGGTGGAGCGACTTGGGATGGAGACACACGCATTGCAGTATACCATTGGCGCCAAGACCTGGCAGCGAAGCTTTCCTTGACTTATACGTAGAAGCAAACTACGTAACCGGATATTTTTTTTTTATGTTTGTTTTTCTTCTATGCTTGGGTTAGGTTGTTATTTTTGTTTAAACAATGAAAAATGGAGAGGTTGTTATGGTACAAGGGGAGTTTTGGACATCAATCAAGATGAAATGTATGTCATTGGTGTGTTTTGGATCAGATAAAAAAGGTGAATGAATGGGATGAAACTATTTGATATTGGACCTGACAAAAGTAGGCCGCGGTGACAAGGGAGCAGGTATTGGCGAAACGGGCGATTTCTCTCCGAAGTCAGGCTCCGGCTCTGGCATCAGCGGTGACGGACATGTCCGTTTCTGACCACAGGCAGAGTAAAAGGTATGATAGCTCTTGTGGATCTCGACTTCGGCCGCACTGGTAATGATTGCATTCTCATATTCTTGAACATCGATTCCGGTCCCATGGATGACTGTCGGGGTCATAGCGATCCAGAAGGCCTGTTCGTTCTCCTTGAGTAACGTCCCGATCTTGCCGCCGTACAATCCCGTAGGGAGGTTGAAAACTTCTTGCTTGATGTTGACCAACCCCGCCTGCTCCATGAGGTTGGCCAACCCCGGTTGTGTCCCAATATTGACATTGATCCCACGCCCCTTCAAGGTCAACTCAATCCAATCCCAGAGCTGTTGTGTCATGGGTCCGTTATTCCCACCATGTCCATCCACCTCGACCAACTCGACCCACCCACCGGGCTTGAGGACCCGTTCCAGTTCCTGGACGACACATACCCAGTCCCGAGGTTTCAATCCAGCTACCAGAAGGCGTTGGTGGACATAATCGAAAGAGTTATCAGGGAACGGGAGCGGTTCAAGGATGTTGTGTTGGAGGAAGCGACAGTTGGCGGGGATAATGGTTGTTGGGAAGACGGGCGACATATCGATGCCTGTTACCGTCGCATCCGGGAACTCATTCGCCATTTCCTATATTACATGAAAGACATCAATCCAACCCAACACAGAGGTACACAGAAAGGAGGAAGAGAAAGAAAAACGCGGGTATTTTACGCCCATTCGGTAAGTAAAACAAGCAACCGACACCTACAAACAACAACTACATCGGCAGAAGGATAGAGAGAACGATTCCATTCAGAAAATCACAACAAACAAGCCCGATAAGCTTTTTGGGGAACTAAAGGAAATGCATGGGTTTGTATGGCGTGCATATTCTCTGAGTTGTGTAGGGGAGAGACAAAGGGAGTAAACTATATTTTTCTTTTATGCCTTACCATCGTCCAAGTCCCTGGTCCACAACCGACATCCAGGATAGCTCGCACCTAATTTTTTGTTAATGTTTTTGTATTGTGGTTGTTTGTCGTCACAAAGTGAGCAAGGGTAACCCCATGGAAACACAGGGGTAGGTCAGGAAGGGGAATAACGAATGGAACAGAGGAAGTCAGATGGAAGAGTGTTAATCAATGTTCTCGGGCGGAAAATGGCATTACCGGGTTTAAGTTGAATATATGCGTGGATAAACATCCAGGTCCGCTCGAAAAATGCTATTTTTTACCATGGAGTCAAGGGGCGCCTTGTAGTTCCCCTTGATAGCATAGCGCAATATGAAGTGCTGTTCGTTATTTAAGCGAATGAGAAAAGAAAAGAAAAAAGAAGAAAAAGTAGAAGGAAAATTGTGTAAGTATTGGTGATGAAAAACAACAGCCAAGATGATCGAACTGACTAAAAGTGAGAGCAAGGGTAGGGGGAGCAAAGTTGTCCCTCGTGTGTTGTAGAGAAAACAAAGCTACGGCCGGAGAGGTTGGTGCCAAGCTGGTAAAACTTACTTGGAGTTGTAGCCTAGTGACACCCCGTCACGAATAAAAGCGGACGAGATGGATGAATTCTTTTTTGGTGAGCAACAATGTTGTTTTTCATGTTTGTCAGGGCTGTTGTGTTCTTAGGTGTAACCATGAAAAGAGAACCGCAAAAACAAAAACAAAAGCAACCACTTTGCCGCGGATCAAAAATGGACAACCATAGAATGGACGTCTTGTCATCGGGTGACGGAGGGGAGGGAGGGAGGAGAAGAAAGAAGAGGAGGGACAAGAGGCACATTGATATTCATCGTCCATGCATCCTTGCTCGTCATTCACCCATTCGTCCGTTCGTTCGTTCGTTTTATTACCTATCAACCCTGAGAGGGAAACTAGAGTTAATGACTTGTTATCAACGGGGACAAAATTGAACACAGCTGTAATCGCAAAAATAGCAAGGCGGTGTTCCTGGAGGCGATGGACAAAATAAAAAATAGTGGGAGTGGAATTGGGCGCAATTGGAGTTCCGTAGTCGCTCTCTCTGTCTTTCCTCAAGATCGTCACTGTCGACTGTCGACACCCTGTCTGTTCCTGTCTAAAGGACAAAAGAAACGGACATAGCCATCACATTCCACATGGCTCTCTTTCCTTCCTCGTCCTCCGTGTAATTATCCGTTGTGAGCAAGGCGAAGTGAACAGGGTGTAGTAAGAGGAGAGGGTTTGCTCTAGTTTGGTGTTTTGGTGGTTTTTGTTGTTTGCTTCATCTTCCATGATTGGCCCATCGACTGTGTGTTCCTATGCGATGCGCCCGTTATTGTTTGGTGTGGAGGGAAGGGCGGATGACATTGTCATGCCAGCTAAGGCATACAAACAAAAGAATCTCAAGAATTGGACAAGAGGTAGCTTGATGGAGAAGGGAAAAGGAAAACAAAAGGAAACTAGGAGTGCAGGGAAGGCGGATAACGCGACATTCTGTGCATGTGTGTGATAACTGCGGCGTGAGGGGCAACGAAGAAAGGGGGAAAAGTTCCGGTAAACGGAGTAACTTACTCGTCAATGTCGTTTGGGAGAAGATAAGATTGTGCATCATGGTACCGTCGTCCTTCGAGCCATTGGCAGTCTTGTGAACTTTGCTCTTCCTCCCCCATGGTTGTTCGTGTTCGTTGTTAGGAAATATTTGCCGGGTGTTAAGAATAGAAAGGTGTTGCGTGTAAATAGAGAAGTAAAAGTACAGTCACCAATGATGGAAAAAAGAGGAAGGTGGAAGTTCAGAACTCTCGGCAAGATGTTGCGAACGTGGCGGAAATGGCTTGTGGGAAGGGGGCGGAGTGAGAGTGGATTTGGGTTGGAAAGAAAAAAAATGAGGGAGAACGAGAGTGGTAGAGTGAGAGAACAGATGAAAGAGGACGCGAGAAGGAAGGGATTGAGATGAAAACGGTGTGTGGTTTGCTATGTCGTTGATGAGTGAGTCGTTTTGAGCAGAGGAAATTCTCTCGATCGGCAGACGGAGCAATAGTTTTGTGTGCCAGATAAATTAATGCGATTTTGATGGGTTGTGCTGTTGGAGAGGAGAAAGAGAATGACGAGGTGAAAGCAGGAATGAAGGTGAAGGAAGAAAAGGGGGACGGAGGTAGAAGAAGAGTTAAATGAAGAAAGAAGAGCGGACAAGGGAAGAAAGCAGCAAATATACAAAAAGTAGAGGACGAGGAAAGAACCCAGATATGAATGAAATGAGAGAAAAAAAAGGAGAGGAGGGCGAAGGGGACAGAGCGAGACAAAAAGCAAAGGATACGAAGGCAAAAAAAAAGAAGGTTGCCCTACAAGTTCCTTTTAGTCGAATTCAAGCAAAGTGAAAGAAGAAGAGAGCCATGATGTACCTTATGTCTTGTAGTTGGTTAAGTTGTTCGCAAGTCGTGTTTACCGGCACTTCACTGTCTGTCAAACCCAACGGCGTGTCATGGCAATTGGCCCTTTTATCCCACTCATCGGTTCATTCAATAGGGGCATAACTGACAATATTCCTCCCTTCCCTATGGCGCATAGTTTGTTTGTTTATTCAATTGTTGTTCAGCCGTCTCAGCGGGAAGAAGCACCAAAAAAAAGCCAACTAAAGCGGTGATTTCTGGGCAGTTGATTTCCTATCCGCACAAATGGATCGTCCTCTCGCATCCCCTTCTCCTCCCATCTCCCTCTCTTCTCTGCCTTCTTAGCCGCTCCTTCCCTCGGAGAAAGAGGAAGAACTTAAGCGAATGCAAAGGTGGAGGATTGTGGCGTTGTTGTTTGCAATGATGATGTTGTTATTGATGCCGTTTGCACTGTTGTGCTCGTGTTGCATTGCGGTGTTATGCGAATTGTCCCCCTGCGTGTTGTTTAGGCCTAATTTGTTGTTTGGTCAGGCTAACGCCCACTCATCATCAACAGCACCTTCGCTCATTTATTCCGGCAATCACTCGCGTTCCATGCTTCAATTTGAATGACCATAGCCACCCTTTCGTCTTCATTTTCAATTTCCCCGATACAACTCTTATTCGACCATCCGCGAACTGGATGTGGATGATGTGAGGAAGTAAAGGTGAGAGTGAGCTTGCATCTCTATCCATTGGTATATATGAACACATTACCCTGAACTCTCCTATTTCTCAGTCGTAAAGGGAGAAGAAGGTGGTTTAGTTCCCATCACCTGAGTGTGTCTCCTTTCATTCCTTTGGTCCTTCCTCTCCCCAATGCACCATGGTTTGAGTTCAAACCATGGGCGACCCTAACAAATCGATCAAAGTTTCTTCCCTGTTTTTTTTGTCCGATGCTAATTGGCCTATTTTGTATTCATTTTCTCCTGTACTTGTCAGGCCCTCTTTTTCTTTTTCTTTATCGATTCACATCCAGCTAAAAGGTACCTGACCACGTCTTTGTTTTTCCCTTCGATTGCATTTGTATATTTTCCAAAGTGGAGCTCCAAACAGAAGTTTACAATACGAGGGAAAGAGAAAGTGAGTGAGCCATTTGGGAAAAGGAGGAGGGTGAAATTCCTCCAAACACTCCTGCCATGGGAAGGGAGCGTGGTTGTGTAGAGAGGATGTAAAGAAAAAAGAAAAAGGGCCTAAAAGAAAAGGCAATACTTGGGTGTACTCTTTTCTCCCTTCGATGACGACGAGATGCACCCCAACCCGTTAAAAAAATGATACTAGGACAGTGGCAAAAAGAAAATGAGGGATACATGGGAAAAGGGGAGAGAAGGGAGGAACAGGCAGGCAGTGGAGTAAAGGGAGAGAGAGCGAGAATGGAACACACATGTGCTACTCTCACCAGCACTGCATATCATCTCCTGGCTTGCACAAGGCGCGGCTCGGGTATGAATAGAGGGGAAGCAAAGATTGAAAGAGGCTGAAAACAACGGAAGGGAAACTCGCCGCAAGACCCCGATCATGGTAACCTTTTGCTATATGCAACAATGAATAACGTCCTAACAGCAAATGAAAACCATCTGATAGGAAAAGGTCCAAGTCAGTTGGAGTAGAGTACCGAGTGCCGGGCAAGCTCAACTCCGCCAGACTAAAAAGCATATTGCTGGACCAACGGGATGAAGTTTTGCAAAAGAAAAAACTGTCATGCACTCAAAAATGACGCCAACTCTCACTTTTTTACTACTTTTTTTTTTTTTTTTTTTTTTGGTATTACTCTTTTCCTTGGCCTCAATACTCGGTTCCTACTTTTTCGAACTACTCATCCCATTCCTTAATTCTCTGTCCTCTTTTTTCCTCTCTTTTTTACTGAACGTGAGGGTTAACAAGCTTTTGAATATCACTGTGCATTGCGCTTTTATTTAGTAGAAGACTTCATGGACATGGAATGATAAGTGGATGGGAGTGGAGCATGATCATTAGTTTATTATCGAAATCTGGTATTGAAAACAAAAAAGACGAGCTCATAAAGTTCATGAGAGGAAAGGTACAGTGGCTGTGAGTAAGGGGCTTGCTGGAGAAAAAAGAGAGAGGCTGTGCTGATTGGAGGAGAAAATATGAAATATGGAAACAGGACACGAGGAGGAGGACGAGCATTTTATGCCACCACAACATTGGCGCTCCTTCGGCGACGAGGACTGCAGCGGGTGCACACCCAAGCAATCAAAAATACAAAGGCCAGGGCTACAAAAATGTGCTCGAGGCCAGGCGTCTGAATGTAAATAACACCCGTCAATGCGAGCACCCAAACAACCAACTAGTCGAAAAAATCAGGTCAGTTGAATGTGTAGTTGAAGCTCATTTTTATCCACTGCCACACTACCACACCTTCGATGAAATCATGGACGAGGAATCGACTTACCAACATGAAACCTACGACGATGAGCGCATCGTATGTTGCGAGTTCTATTGCCATGCACATATTCATAAACAGATACAAGAGTTAAGAGTGTAAGGGAGAAGAGCGGTTAAAACGAGGGTAGAGACTTGAGAGGGTTTTATATATCAAGGGTGGACTCAAACCTACTGCTTTTCTTTTCGTTCGTTCTTAGAGTGGCCATCACCAAGGCGGTGCGTAGCCAAGGTCATGTTGTGCTGTGTATGATCCTATCACAGTTGGTCACCGATAGAAACGAATTAGATGTGAGAGAGAGCACGAACAAGCGAGGAGGACATAAAAGAGATCAAGTAGGCGACTTTCTAACCCAACAATCATTAGCGCCGCTAGAATGCTAGAACGCGTTCATCTTGTGATCATCGCGTTTTGCTAGGCGCCTAGGCCCTATCCTTTTCTATTTCTTTGTTTGTATGAGGGGTATTATCACTAAACGATATTCCGCACTCCATCCATCCCTTCCCCGCACGCTCTTGTTTCTCGTTGGTGGATGACCTGGGTCGTGCAAAGAAGGTAATACGACGATAGGGAGTCCATCGAGTCATGTTCTTTGCGGTGAGACGTGCCGAATCGGCACCGTCCTAATTCGCCGCCACCGCGACTCAGGAAAAAAAAATGTCCAAGAAAAATCAAGTGATAAAGACAACGACCTTCCACCCACCCTCTTTCTCGCTTTCTTCCTCAACCCCGTCTCCTCGGCACCAGACTCTCTTTTGCACATAATATCACTTAACCCTCCATTCCTTGAACACATCATGTCAGACAACGCCAACGCCAACGTCACCACCGGCCCTCCCCGCAGACTCAGCTTATCGGAAAAGATTGCCGAAAAGTTCTCCGCGCTGAAGGGTCGTCGAACCAGCCATCATAGCGATCACAGCCAACAGAGCAACCAGAACCAGCAAAAACACCAGCATGGCACCAATGAGAACGCCCACGACAGTGCATTCGCTGTTGAGGGAAGCGCTGTCGGATCACACGCCATTCCCCCCATCGGGCTTGAACACCGTTATCAAGGTAATGCTGCTCAGCAAACTCACAGTGGTCAAGCGCAGGCCCAAGCGCAGTCCCAGGCTCCAGTTCAGACATATGCTGATCAACAGCAGACCTCCGAGGCCTAATGGATTCTACCGACGGTCTTGAGGGCAACGACCACCGACCCTTGATGTGATTCTTTTACTCTCTCTTGTCCTCTCATTGTACATAGCACGTGATCACACATTAATAAAACCTATTTCATCCTGGTGATTGGTGTCCTCGAAGGTCTTGCACTATTGAAAGAACAAGGTGTCTTGTTTGTCATATTGAGAATGTGATTTGCAGGCAGACATTCAGGCAGACCATGTGTATTTTGGTCCTTCCTTGAGCTGTACGAAGGTGAGAGTTGAAGGAGGATGTGGAGGGCATGGGGATAAAGGGAGACGGGTGGAACTTGGAAGAGCAGTAGGTAAATATTTTTTTGAAGACTTTATTTTTGGATCATTCTGTTTTATGTGGAACAATCAGTTGAGTCTATTTCTGTTTCTGAATTGACTTGTGCAGCGTACCTTTTTTCCTTTTTCTTTTTGTGTGCCTCTTTATCTGCCGTCTTGTCCTCTTTGTCCTCTTTGTCCCCTTTGTCCCCTTTGTCCTGTTTGTCCTCGTTGTCCACGCCCTCTTTCCTTCCTCACCCTTCCCTTACCCTTCCCTTCTTCAGTTTCACTTTTCGTTGCATTGCACCCCTCCTCATACACATTCGCTCCTCCACACCCACTCAGCACTCGGCACTCCATCAACACAAACAGATCTCCTTCACTGATTCAATCTCGCCCATAGGCTCACAACGATCATGACTCGCTCAGATCCCTCTCATACAACAACAACAAAGGCTTTGACCCGTGCCCTACTGATGGCACTTCTCGGCCTCCTCTGCCTCTCCAACGTTTTTGTGCAGGGTCAAGGTACATATAAGTGTGGATAAGAACCAGACTCCTCTTTTTCCTCTTCTACTTCTATTTCCTTCGGCAAAAAGGAGAATATCGATGGCGGATAGCGGAGAAAAATAAGGAGACGAAACCATACTCCTTTATCCTTCTTCAACAATTGAACAGGAGGGGTGGTGTGTCTTTCCTCTGGTCATCCATGTCTTTTTTCTCAACAGCGCCCAATTCTCACCTTTGCGCCCTACTTTTATGTGTGTATGCTTCTTTACTACTCTAGTCACAAACACTCCTACTCCCTCAGGCTCCACTACAGGCGGTGCTTCTACCGCCACAGGTGGTACCCCAGGAACACAAACGGGGACACCCACAGGAACAGCATCCGTCCCGGTCACAGGCACAGCCTCTGTAACAGCCCCTGCTGCTGTCCCAACCCAATCTCGCTCACCCATGGATCCCCTCGCCTCTTTGACGATGCTCCAACCCAAGGTTAACCTCAAGAATCCACCTCTGTTTCCGCTCGGTGTCGATATCCAGTTCTCGTGGGACTATGACCAGTATCTGAAGTTGCAACCCGCCAATCTGACGATTGAGGCCTACCTGCCCGACAACAGCATTATCACCATTGCTGATGCTATCGCAGGAAACCTGAAGAACTACACCTGGCCCGCTGCCAAACAATTGAACCAGACAAACCCGATCAGCACAGCTATCTATACTCTGCGGATATTCGATGGCAACGTCGGGCGCTTTGGTGTCTTGCCTCAGGGTGGATACCTTTCCACCTTTGTTGGCCTCAAGTTCGGTCTCTATAGACCCTCTGCCTACATCCCTGGATCTCAGATGGATCGTAAGTATTGATTGGCGCTCTTGTTTAATTGCTGTTGTTGATCTTATTGTTGTCTTTGCTAGTATATTACGGATAATTTGACGTTGTGTGTATGTCTGAAACGACCATTAACCACCATGTTCTTCTCCTTGATGCTCTTTCTTTTAGCCCCCATAAGTGGCACGGCCCAGTTTGCTCCTGTTCCCAACAGTGCTATGAAGGTCATTGTCCCAGTGGCCACTATGGCTATTGTTTTCATGGTGTCTGTCCTCCTTCTCTAGGGCTGTCCCCTAGAAATTGTTAAATAAAAGTTTAAATCCATTCATTGTTCGGAAATAACGTATATTTGCAACGTCAACATCAACAGTTTCAAGTGTGAGGTGAAGGGGCTGAGGCTGTTCGCAGAAGAAAAAAAAGCGCAAGAGAGTCAAAAGAGAAAGAAAGAAAGTCGCCCTGGAATTGAGAGAAAGAGGATTCACCTTCTTGTTTGATCCCCATCCCTGAAGACATTAAGGCAGTTGCCGTAGACAGATCCCTACGCACTCAATCACTCACTCCCCTCCCTTTTTCTTCCTCTGCCTTCTTCCTCTCCCCCCATCACGGCATACTCTTCCTTCTCACATCCCTCACAACTCAACACCGACCATCTCTTGATCGCACCTACCACATTCTCCACACTCTCTCTCTCTCTCTTTAACGCTTTTTTACCCTCAACCCTCATAACCCCACACCATGTCTCGCTTCTTCCGTGCAGGAGAGAGCGACTCTGATGAGACAGAGTCAGATTACTCTGATGAGCTGACCCATTCCGAGTCTGAGGACCATTCCGATTCCGACTCTGACGGTTCGTCCTCGGACGACGACGATGCCGCCAAGAAGACTGGTGGTCGTGGTCGTCTCTTTGAGGGATCCTTCTCTGATTCTGACAGCGAAGACGACACCGTTCGTGTTGTCCGTTCTGCAAAGGATAAGCGGTTCGAGGAGATCGAGCAGGCTGTTTCTTCGATGATCAATGGTCAAAAGATCAATGACTGGGTCTCTGCTCAGAATGGTAAATTCTTGTTAGAGAGCAACAAAACACAACAAGCGCAGGGCAAGGGAGCGATAACGATTCAGGACCGTTGGACAGGGCTGAACACTGCAGGATCTTCAGGTGGATCGTGTGGATCAGGATTCGCAAAAAAGTTGACAAAGACAGAAACTTGAATTCATGACCAACACCAACTGGGAGAAACACAGCATGAACTGCAATTGAGATTCAACGCCAGGGCAAGATGTCCTTATGGATAGAGCGAGAATACTACAAGGGCAGCATTGGATCTGGATACAATCAGCATACACGAACCAACTTCATTTCGCGCTTGGACAGGATCCTTCAATAACTCTACCTATACTAACACTGAACTCTTACATGGATAATTAGAATTCGACCGTGCCAACAAGGGTCTCCAAAAGGCTGCTGGTATCATCGCCCAGACCGGTGTTCCCAAGTTCTACGTCAGAGCCGTTGCTGATTTGGAAAAAACCATCCAGGCAGCTTTGGAGAAGGAGAAGTCCTCCACCAAGAAGATGAACGCCTCCAACGCCAAGGCCTTGAACTCGATGAAGCAAAAGGTCAAGAAGAACAACCGCCTCTACGAGAAGGAGATCCAGGAGTATGAGAAGAACCCCGAGAGCTACGTCGACGAGGAGGTTGTCGAGGAGAAGCCCAAGGTCAAGAAGCCCAAGAAGGTTGTTGTCTCTGACTCTGAGGACAACTCCGATGCTGAGGCTGCCGATGATGGTTTCACCCCTGTCGGCGCTGGTGGAAAGGCTGTCGAGTTAAACCAGGAGAATATCTACAAGAAGTTGAAGGAAATTTCCGACGCTCGTGGAAAGAAGAACACTAACCGCGAGGATCAGGCCCGCATCTTGGAGAGACTTCTTGCCGTTGCCAACTCGCCTTACCAGAAGATCCGTGTCCTTTTGGCTTTGATCTCAGCCCAGTTCGACTTTCCTATTGGCGCCTCTGGCTACATGACTATTCCTCTCTGGAAGCAGTAAGTCCTCATGGACAATTGTTGGGAACGCCTACTGGTTTGGAAATTATACTATTATTAACAACAGCTTCTCTATCTTCTTGACATTAGTGCTGACAAGTACTTGAACCTCCTGTTGACCATCTTGGAGGCTAGCCCAGAGTATATTGTCAAGGAGGATGTCCCAGAGGAGGACGAGGAGACCGACAAGGACCGTGTCCCCCAGAACGGCGAGCCCGTCTACATCCAGGGTTCCCTTGTTGCCTTCATTGACCGCTTGGATGATGAGTTCACCAAATCTCTTCAGAACATCGATCCCCACACTACCGACTATGTTGATCGTCTCAAGGATGAGGTTGGACTTTACTCTGTCATTGTCCGCTCCCAGGCCTACTTTACTCGCCTCCATTTGACCGACTCTATCAGCCGCACTACCATGAGACGTTTGGAGCACTTGTACTTCAAGGTGAGTAGTTGTTTATTACCCAACAACAGCACGATATTTTGTCCGTTATCTTGCAGTGTCATCTAACATGCATCGTCGCTCTATCCTTTATAGCCTGATGTTGTCATCGTTGCTGTCGAGAACGCTACCGCTGCTCTCCTGCCTGCCAGCATTGCCAGGCCCAACCAGGATTCGTCGGCTCTCATTCACGATCTCTGCGTCTTCCTCTACAAGAACGCCACCTCTCTCCTCCGTACCCGCGCTATGCTCTGCCACATCTACCACCACGCCCTTCACAACCGATTCTTTGTTGCCCGTGACATGCTCTTGATGTCGCATTTGCAGGAGACTATTCACCAAGCTGACGTGACCACCCAGATCTTGCACAACCGCGCCATGATCCAGTTGGGTCTTTGCGCTTTTCGCGAGGGTATGATCAAGGAGGCTCAAACCTGTTTGCAGGATATATCTGGAACCGGTCGTGTCAAGGAGCTTTTGGCCCAGGGACTCTCCCTCCAGCGATATGGCGCTGCTACCCCTGAGCAGGAGAAGCTTGAGCGTCAGCGTCAGCTTCCCTTCCACATGCACATCAACTTGGAGCTCTTGGAGTGCGTCTACTTGACCTCCTCTATGCTCCTCGAGATCCCCAACATGGCCCAGGCTGGCAGCAACCCCGACGGTCGCAAGAAGGTCATTTCCAAGCCCTTCCGCCGCATGCTGGACTACAACTCTCGCCAGGTGTTCACTGGACCTCCTGAGAACACTCGTGATCACATTATGGGCGCTGCCAAGGCTCTTTCTAACGGCGAGTGGCAAAGGTCGGTTGAGCTCATCAATGCTATCAAGATCTGGGAGCTGATGCCCGAGGCTTTGAAGATCAAGGAGATGTTGGGCCGCAAGATTCAAGAGGAGGCTCTCCGCACCTACTTGTTCGCCAACGCCTCCCATTACTCTTCGGTTAGCCTTGATCAACTCGCCAAGATGTTTGATCTTCCCCTCGCCTCAGTGATCTCTATTGTGTCAAAGATGGTATGGAACGAGGAGCTCTCTGCTAGCATCGACCAGGTCAGCAACGTTGTTGTCTTGCACCATGTCCAGCCTAGTAAGGTCCAGTCGCTTGCTCTTGCCTTTGCCGAGAAAGCCGCTGGATTCGTTGAGGGTAACGAGAAGCTGTTGGAGCTCAAGACTCCTCAGCAGGCTGAGCGTCCCAAGAAGGGTAAGAAATGTGTTTTGTGTCTCTCATTGTGACAATGGTCTTTGTACACAATGTGGGGATGAAAGGTGAAAGGGATTGAACGCTAACTGGTATGTTTTATTCTTTGTGATATCTGTAGGACCCAATGCCAACAAGGAGCAGGCTACTGGTAAGCAGCAGCAGCAACGCACCATGGGACCCCGTGGTAGTCGTGGAGGACGTAATCAATTTAACAATGGACTTGGCAACAGCGTGCGGGGCGGCCGCAAGTAAATCCTCATATACTTTTTTATCTCTCACGCATTTTTAAGTAGTTAGTTTTCACCATCATTTTTCTTATTTTCTTTCACATCGACAACCTTTTCATACAATGCATTTCACAAAGAAGAAACCAACACGGCGGAAAAGGAGACATGAAATAAAAAAAAATAAAAAAATGAAGCCAAGACCAACGATGGATGTGACGTAGGGCATGCGATTATTGGTGCACCTTTCAGGCCGTCCCATCTTTTTTTTTCTACCTTTATCTTCTTTTTCCATTCCACAACCCTCTGCCTAATCCCCTACTACCCTAATCAACCAAACAACAAGCGCTCACTTACACTCAAATTCACACCTACAATCAACCATGTCTGAACGCGAAGCTCAGGAACTGATTGCCAAGGCCGACAAGAAGGCTACCTCCTCCTCGTGGCTCTTTGGCGGAAACAAGTACGAAGAGGCCGCAGAGCTTTACACCAAGGCCGGTAACATCTACAAGATGGCCAAGCGATGTAGGTCTTAACAAACACACATCTCATCACATCTGCACAGGAGCAACTTCTGGACAAGCAAGTAGTCATCGCAAGTACAAAGGAAAGCAACAACGCAAGACACTTGTTCTTGGACCTACTACGTGGACTGACCAGAAAACAGTCGCTACAAGGACAAAGACAACTACGACAACTGTGGTTACGCTTGTGCTTCTTTTACGTCGACTGATGGCTGGACAAGATTGTGGTTGTAGCACTCATTCGCCACTTTGAGTGTCAGCTGTTATCCATTATAGCCGTTAAAAGGGGGAAGGGGGAGAGAGAGAACAGATATAAATGGAAAGAAGGGGTTGTATCACACTGCTAATCACACCTCATTTATCTTTTTATTCATCACTCATAGGGAAGGAGTCGGGCGACACGTTCTGCAAGGCTGCGGATATGCAGTTGAAGATGAATGAGAAAGACGAGGCTGCCAACACGTTCATCAATGCCTCAAAGTCATACAGAAAGTCGAGTCCTCAAGGTATGCGGTCCTTTCATGTGCATGAATTCCGTTGTCCCGCTCCGGCCCATTCGGGTTGACGTGGCTGTATTAGAGAGGCTTGCAGGACTTTTGAGGCGCTGGACTGTATCATTCGACTTACCAACTTCTTTGCGCCCGTCATTTTATTTCATATGTAGAGGCTATCTTGTCTTTGGAGAACGCTATCCAGATTTTGACAGAGCGAGGACGCTTCCAGTCGGCAGCTAAGCATCAGGAGGACATTGCCAGCATTTACGAGTCTGAGCTCATTGACCTTGACCAGGCGATGCGTGCCTATGAAGTAGCGGCCGATTGGTACGCAGGAGAGTCTTCAACAGCGTAAGTCCAACTACTCCTCAACTCTTTTCTGTCTGGAACGACGAGATACATTTGCACACGTACAGGTCATCCCGTTAACACTTTTTGTGATCTATGTGGCTCATTGTAGTCTTTCGCACAAGTGCATGCTCAAGGTCGCTACATTTGCTGCTCAGTTGGGACAATACGACAAGGCCATCGAAAAGTTTGAGCTCGTCGCCTCTGCCAGTTTGGATAACCAGCTCATGAAGTGGTCGCTGAAGGAGTACTTCCTCAAGGCTGGACTCTGTCATATCGCCAGTGGGGTACGTTTATGGACTTGTTCTTGACGCTTGTTCTGTACTTTTAAAGCTTTACACTGCGGTATTTTGGCTGACCTTTTACTTTTTCTTCTCAAACTTTACAGGACTCTGTCACCGCCCACAACGCTGTCAACCGCTACTGCGAAATGGATGTTACATTTGGATCAACCAGGGAATGTCAATTCTTGCAGGTACAACAACACCCCTTTATGCTACTCGGACTCACTTTTCATCCTACTCCGAGGAGCAATTCGCGATGACACAGCCAGTGATACTAACAAGCTTTCCTTCTCGCGATTAATAGAGCATTCTTACTGCTGTGGATAACAGTGATGTGGGCCAGTTTACAGGAAGCGTCGTTGAGTTTGACCAATTGAGCAAGCTGGACAATTGGAAGACCAAGATCCTGCTGGAGATCAAGAACAGCATAGGAGAGGAGTCCAGCCTGATCTAATTCAGCTAGAGAAAGAAAATAATGAATGAAAATAGGGGTGTCAACGGGACAATAATACGCATAGTACACATATAAAACGGTGCTTTTTTTTTCCGCTGCGAATGGCGCCATCACGGAAGGAGCCAGGATGGAAACAAAAAGAAAAGAAAATACTCATGGCGGCCAACCAAGAAGATCAAGTACAAGACATGTACAGCTCAAAGGGGCGCATTTGCGAAAGACCGTCATAATGATCCTCACTGGCGCTCTGGGCCAGTCCGTCGATGATTGGTTCAAAAGGTACTATATCATCACGCGCATAAGAGGGCTAGCAGTGGGGGTTCGGCAAAAAGGAGCTTGAACGACCCTCGGACTTTTTTTGACCGACGACCCCTTCGTCTCGCCCACCCATCCTTTTGTCTGGAGCTCATTCACTCTCATCGTCGTACCTCTTTCTCCATTTCACTTATTCTCGTCCTTTTCTTCTTCTTTCCTCCTCTCTCACCCCACTTTCACCACCCTCCTCTTCACTCCACTCCACTCCTTTTCTGACACACTCAAAACAAGTACTATTTCTCGATGGCCCAAAGACTCCTCAGTTCGCCTCTCAAGAGTGTTGCCGCAACGAACGTGTTCCGGGCTTCAGGTCGCGTTACCGGACACCTTGGTCGCGCCAACCTCCTCCGCCTCTCACGCCCCTTTGCCACCAGCGTCGGCACAGGCGACTACCTGACCCGCAAGCACTCTGACCAGAAGGCGTTCGTTCACGGTGAACCCACGGGACCTAAAGTTCTCACGGGCGCCATCCCTGGTCCAAAGACCAAGGCTGGCCTGCAGAACCTTGACTCTTTTCAAGACACCCGAGCTGCCACGATGATGACTGGTAACAAACAGAGGATCTTTCTATCAGGCATACATAAGTGCGGACGCGACGTGTTTGTTTGTTTGTTTTACAGCATATTAAGCCAACTCTTCTTTTTGCTAATCGTTGTAAAAAAAAAATCGCTATGAAAGATTTGAACAAGTCGATCGGAAACTACGTTGTGGATCTGGATGGCAACACTGTAAGAACCCAGTTGATCCCGGCTCCGAAAAAAGGCAATTCCGACATAGAGTCGTGTTAGCGCTTTTTGCTCACCAAATAAGACTCTCACGCTCGTTATCAAATAGTACCTCGATATGTACTGCCAGATCGCCTCACTTCCTCTCGGCTACAACTCCAAGGCACTGATGGATGCGGCAAAGTCGCCCGAGATGATCCAGATGTTGGTGAACCGTCCTGCCCTTGGTGTTCAACCTCACTCGACTTGGGCAAAGACACTGGAGGAATCGTTTATGAGTGTGGCCCCTAAAGGATTGACTCAGGTCTTCACGGCTATGTGCGGATCCTGCAGTAATGAAACTGCATACAAGGTAATAATGAACAAGCGGTCTAGCTGATCCACTCGAGACGAATCATCTGTTCCGATGTTCTTTTTCATTGTAAAGTGTTGCCTGTTCGTGTGCGAAAAAAAACCCCCTTACCACTGTCGACAAAACGGCAAAAGCATCTCTTTTAACCTGTTGATACCCTCTTTGGGTACATCATCTCTCTTTTTGTTTCCTTTTTTGTGTGGACCTGGACGGGAAACACTTTTATATTAGGCTGCCTTCATGTACCACCAGAGAAACAAAAGAGGGTTTAACAGCGAGATTTCGAACGAGGACCTGAGCACTTGCATGAAAAACAGCGAGCCTGGCTCCCCTGGTACGTTATTAGAGTTTTGTGAATGCCCAACAAAACGCGGCGGATATCTCCCTCTCGCTCTCAATGTTCACAGTCTTTACATTTTTTCTTGACGGGCTCACCCATAATTCTTTTCTACAACCAAAAAAAACGACAACCATAGACCTGGCGATTATGAGCTTTGAAGGCGGCTTCCATGGACGTCTCTTTGGTTCGCTCTCCTCCACCCATACCAAGGCTCTCCATAAGGTCGATATCCCAGCCTTCAAGAACTGGGTGGCCAGCCCTTTCCCCAACCTCAAGTACCCACTGGACAAGCATCAAGCCGAGAACGACAAGGAAGAAGCCCGCTGCCTTGCCATCGCCGAGAAAAAGATGAAGCCGAAATCCTCCGGAACCCCTGTTGTTGCTGTGATCGTCGAGCCTATCCAGAGTGAAGGTGGTGATAACCACGCGTCGCCAAAGTTCTTCCAGGGACTTAGAGATCTGACCACGAAGCATGGCGTCCTCATGATTGTCGATGAGGTCCAGACCGGTGTTGGACCAACTGGAGACTTTTGGGCCCACGAAGCATGGAACTTGACCGTAAGTTGCATCTCTTTTTTTTGGTGTGTGTTGTTTGACATTGTTCCTTATGCAACCTCGAATCCATTATTTAAGCCTTTGAATTTTTTCCATCCCCCAATAGACCCCACCAGATATTGTCACCTTCTCCAAAAAGTTCCAAGCTGCTGGGTAAGAGACACGCGTCTTTTGTCCTTCAGACCACATAAGGAGAGCATGAAGCTATCCGACACTCTTTCTTGGCTACATCACCTGAGACTGACCAATCTACTTTTTTTGCTTATCTATCGGCAATAGCTGGTACCATCGTCCTGAGTTGAGGACCAATGTTCCCTACAGGAACTTCAACACCTGGATGGGAGACCCAGTTCGTGCATTGCAGGCAAAGACGATCCTTCACGAGATCAAGAAGCACGATTTGATCGCCAACGCAAGGGAGACCGGCGCCTACCTGATGAAGGAACTGTCGACCATCGAAAGCAAGTACCCAGAAACTATCTCGGCTGTTCGTGGTCGCGGTACGTTTATGGCGTTTGATCTCCCTACCCCAGAGGCACGAGACGTGTTTGTGACGAATCTGCGTGCGTTGGGTGTCAACACGGGTGGATGTGGAACCCAGAGTATTCGTCTGCGACCCATGTTGGTCTTCCAGAAGAAGCATGCTGATATTTTTTTAGATGCTGTAGAGAAGGTCTGCAAGTCAGTGTAAAATAACACCTCCTACTCTGCACAAAACGCGTCAACGCCGAAATGAATAAAAAAATGACATTTACTCATGGAGTTTTGACGCTTGTGCTGGCTGGTACTCAACGCTTCGCCACAAGGCAACAGAAGCGCTTCATCCACTGAACAAAGCTTGGGCTCTCACGACCCTTTCACCAAACCTTTTTTTTTTTTTTTTTCGTACACAATTTTATTTCTCTGACAAACAGCATAGAGAAGTTATTTGGAAGTAAAAGGGAACTACAGACTAGATTCTTCAGTGCACCATCCACCAGTCGCAGTCCGGTCCAGAACCTGGCTCTGCGCAACAATTGTCGCTGCTCTTCACAGCTTAAACGGAAGAAAATAAAACTAGATACGAATGAAGGGGATTCTTCCCATCCTCTCCATCTTTAACAACCTCCTCCTTCCTAACAAACTCTCCAACAACCGCTCGTCAGCAGCGCGTGGGTCCTTGGTCGCTCCAGGGCACCTTCCTTCATCATGTGTGGCTAGCGAAGCGCCACACGGACAGAAACCATCGTGCGTGATGTAACCGTATCCTTGACTCCAGTCACCTCGGGGGCCTGTGTACTTGGATGTCTTGTTCTTGGCAGAGATACCCTGGGTCTGCTCCCACGCGATCGTCGCGGAGCACCGAGGTTTCCAGATCAGCTCCGAGGCCTGCGCCTCCAGGTAGCCAACAAACTTGTGAAGGACTGTCTTGGCGATGGACATTGGGGTCCGGAAGACCGCGGACCATTCAGTCAACATGCTCAAGGGGGTGATGCCGCAGAGGAGATCCGACACATTCCACATCGGTTTCTCGTCTCGATCGAGAGCTGGACTACCGCTGTGCACGGCTCGAGCTCCACCGATGGAGGAAAATCCTCGTACATGATCTGCATCCGAAGGGGGCCACCAGTGTATGGGTACTGACCTCGGCACCTGACGACCTCTGTCCACCGCGCGTTTGTGTTCCCGCTTCCTGGCTGCGTTGTAGCTGTTTGTCGCTTGCGCACCCCACTCATTAATCTTGCCCATGGCCTCCTTCCAGATCTCAGTGGTGGTCTCAGCTGCCGAAGGGCATTTCCAGACGTGATCGTTATCCTCCTTCTCGAGCTCGCATCGTCGGCACACGCATGTTGGGTACAGGTTGGGCTTGCGAGCCTGCATGGAGTTCAGAGTGGGCAGCATTCCATGCAGCTTTTTGATATGATGTGTGCGTTGGTGAGAGTCCTTGCTGTTGCTGTAAAAGGTGAAGACTGCGTGCCTGTCGTGGACATAAGCCAAGGTCGAGTTCCATTCCACGTCATCGATGTCAGGGATCGCCCTCTTGACCCGCCTCTGTGACGTCCAGGCCTGATGGTGACGGATTGTCGATTGTTGTTTGAGGAGCTGACGTAGATCGATTTCAACAATCCCGCCGTAACAATGTGCAAAGGTCGTGATATCCGTCTGTTGAGTGAGATCCACCATCCAGGGCACTGAACTGTCACGAGACAAGAGCTTGCTCTTGTGACTTCGCCCTAACGAGTATAAAAGGGCCTTAGATAGCAAATCTATAGCTCTTTACTTGGTATCGCCAATACAACATACTCTTTAACCTATTCCTTATACTCATTTCTTAGTCCTTGATCAAGGTTCTCTTTATCTACTTCATTCTATTGCTTGGTCTGCTTTCTTGACAATACCAAGTCATACACCTAAAGAACCTTGGATCAAACTTTGTCTGTTTTCTATTGATATACTTCAGCGCTCAAAAAAAAAAAAAAAAAAAAAAAAAAGCCTTTTCCACAACAAAACCAAACCCTATCTTCTTCAAGTTCTTTCCTCTTTTACTACCATCTTCCGTACACAACCCACAACCCTCAGAAACTACAACAACTCTTCACTTTCCGTATCAACTACAATGCTACCCGATAGTGAGATCCTTACAGCCAACGCGCGCTTCCAAGCACTGATGGACCGAGTAGCCACACTTGAACAAATAGTTCAGACGGTCACTCCCTTGCAAGCCAAAGTCACCGAACTCGAGGAGACTGTTCAGAAGTACCGTGATATGCTGGACTTCATTCTTTCGAACGAAGATTTCTTCACAAGCCTGACCGTCAACCTCAACCCTCGATTACTCAGCCTCGAATCCAACGTCCAGAAGATGACGTCACAATTACCACCCATCACTCGCGCAGAACTAGGCAAACTATTTTATGATCACAAGACCGATGTCACCAACACAGTGAGTGCCATCTTCCAATCAACTACACCTCACTCCAGCAATAGCTCCCCTTCGAGGCCAAAAGTAGCACCCCCCGCAGTCTTCTCCGGCAAGCGTGAAGATTGGAAAGGGTTTCAGGCTCAGCTGGAACTCTTCTTCGTTGCAAACGAGACCCTCTATCCGAACGACCACGACCGCATTGTGCTGGCTATCTCGCGCCTCGGTGATACTGCAGCGTTCAAGTACATGCAGAGATACGTTCCGTCCTTCAAGTTGCCTGTCGAGGAGAGACCCGCATGTATTTCTAACCTGGATCAGTTCTTTGCTCTTATGAGTAAGAACTTTGGAGTCTCCAATGCTCACGTCCTAGCAGAAACCCAACTCCGTCAACTTAGACAGCGCGGTTCTGCCATCGACTATACAAACCGTTTCGTCAACCTTGCAGCGGATACAGCATGGAATGATAGCGCAATGATTTCACAGTTCCGCCTCGGCCTGAAGGAGTCTGTTCAAGAAGCCATGGCAAACTACCCCGAGCCACCTACCTTTGCCGAGTTTTCACAATTGGCTATCGACATCGACAACCGACAGTACGGCTATGCAGTGACCCGTTCCGGCAACAAATCTTCCAGCACTCCGTCCCGTTCCACCACTGCCCACACTTCTACTACCACTCAAGCCTCATCCACCCCAACTACCGCGTCCACCCCTGCTACCTCAGCTCCCGCGACCACTTCGATGGACATGGATCTCTCGCATGCTCGCCATGGTCCTTTGCCACCGTCTGAGCGTCTTCGTCGTCAAAAGGAAGGACTGTGCACCTACTGTGGTTCAGCAGATCATTGGCTTGACGACTGCCCCAAGAAACCTGCAAAGCCCTCGTTCAAGAACGCCCCAAAGGCAACAGCCTCGATCTCGGCCCTTCAGCCTACACAGACTAGCGACCAGCCCGATGCAATCTCTTTCCAATTGGAAAAAGATTCAGCCTAGACAGTAAAGTTGGAGTGTGTCTGGGCGAGCTGTATAACAAATCTCCAAATGATCCTCTGCTATCCCCTATTACTATTCCAATTACTCTTCACTTCCAAAACTCCTCACTACCAGTCCATGCAATGATCGACTCAGGAGCAACCATCTCATTCATTCATCAAAATCTAGCACAACAGCACAATCTTCCACTAGCACAACACTTATTACAAATCTCTCTTGCCAATGGTTCAACACATACCTCTCATCACGCCACCACATTGGTTATGCAATCCCACTCACAACACTTTTCCACACACACTTTTCAACTCATTGCACTTGGCAATTATGCCATTATTCTTGGCATGGACTGGCTCCGCTCACACAACCCATATATCGACTGGGAGAAACGAACCATTACTATGCCATGCCTCCATCAGCACACACTCGACAAGCTTTCCCCTCTTGCACAATCAACAATGCCTCGATCCATCCCTTCCTTCCAGGAACAAGACCGAATCCTTCTGCCACCTTCCAAACCCAAATCCACTTTGGTTCCCACCAAGTACACCTCAGGATCCAACCAACTATCCAAATCCGCCAAGAACCGATCAGCAACCAACATCTCCATTATTAGCAATACACAACTCCGTCAGATCCTCAAGACCAATCAAGGAGTCGGATACATGCTCGACGTCTCCCGAATCGAAGAACTCGCCAGCGCAACCACCAACGACAACTCTATCCCTGAATCAAAACCCACAGTCCAACTGCCCGAGAAATATGCCGAATATGCTCAGGTATTCTCCAAGATGCAAGCCGACAAGCTACCGCCACATCGACCCTATGATCACAATATCCCTGTGGTCGAAGGAGCCACCGTGCCATTTGGACCAGTGTACAACCTATCACAAACGGAACTGCAAGTTCTACGCGAATATATTCAAGAAAACCTTGCAAAAGGGTTCATCCGTCGATCCGAGTCTCCAGCTGGCGCCCCCGTCCTTTTTGTTAAAAAGAAAGACGGTTCTCTCCGCCTCTGTGTCGACTATCGAGGCCTCAACAAGGTGACTGTCCCCAATCGATGCTGCAACATATTAGGTTTATCATTGCTCTCTAGTTAGTCATTCCTTGTCACTCTCTATCATCTCTGACTCACTATGACACTACACCTAGAAACCTAGTTGGCGACTTTGTATATATATTTAGTTGTACCATAGTAATAACATCAATCATCACTGCTTCAACTCTCGTCCCCGTTCTATACTTCTCTGTCCCAGTCTTCGCCTGTTGCATGGTAGCAAAGGTTCCCTCGTTCCACTGACCTCTTGATTTTTCCCTCCTCGTTTTCACTGCCCGCGTTTTACTTTAATTTTCCCTCGTCCCAGCTCTCTCTGCACACCAGCCCTGAATTTCATTCCCTGCCCCTATTTTCCTTCGTACCCTCTTACACTCTGGACATTTTTGACCTCTCCGCACTTCTCTCTGCACTACCAGTCATGGTTACCCCTGCCCGCCTTAACCCCCCTCCTGTCTTTACAGGCGCCCGCGACGGTTTCTCTGCCTTGGCCTGGCTCGTTGCGGTTAACCGCTACTTCAACCTTGCTAA
Source organism: Linnemannia hyalina (assembly GCA_019671135.1). Lineage (NCBI taxonomy): Eukaryota > Fungi > Mortierellomycota > Mortierellomycetes > Mortierellales > Mortierellaceae > Linnemannia > Linnemannia hyalina. The sequence continues at coordinate 1,646,856 of JAHRHY010000006.1, forward strand.
GATAAGTGAGACTGAACGAACACCCCACGCTCTCTCGTACTTGGGCACGCCTGGCCCTGCCCGATGGTTTGATGGATGTGGGCTCCCTGATACTTGCAACTTCGAGACCGAGTTTACTCCTGCTTTTAAGCTAGAGTACATTCCCAACAACTTTGCGGGCTCCTGTCGACGACACCTCACCAATCTTCGCATGACCACCAACTTTTCGACCTACTTATCTACATTCAAGGAACTTTTGGGCGCCCTTCTTGGTTATGCCTCCACCGACGCTGCCAAGACCACGGTCAACGAGTTCGCCCAAACATCCTTTATCGACAACTGCCCCTTGGTTCTTCAACAGATGATCGAAGGACACATTATTCAAAACCCCAATATCACCCTCATTCAGATCTTTCAATACGCCCAAGAGATGGACCGCATTTACTCCTTCAAACCCGACACCGGCCCCAAGACCAACTCGCTCGCCATCGCCTCCGCCCCCATCATTTCTTCCTTCACCTCTTCCTCCGCTCTCTCTCAAGCCACCCCCATGGAAATCGACAACATCCAGATCGCCCTCAACAATATCACCCAACGATTTAATCGCCTAGAGAGAAACATGGGTCATAACAATAACTACAACCGCAACAACAATAACAACAACGGCCCCCGAAACAACAACAACGGTAATCCCCCTTCCCTGACCCCTCAGGAACGCGAATGGTGTAAAAACAACAATGCTTGCCGTCGCTGTCGCCAACCTGGACATTATGCAAAGGAGTGCCCCATCTACGGCGACAACAACAATACCAACCGTGGCAACAACAACAACCGCCAAGGACGATGGGTTTATCAAGTAGCCGTGGGTGATTCCCCCGAGTCGGGAAAAGCCTCCGACGATCAGGCTTAGTCCAGGACTTGATCGTCGACGTTCCCTCCCTTTCTCCTCTGGACAAAGGGAGTGTTTCCTTACCAGAGTTAAGTTACAGTTCCAAGAATAAAAATTCTGCTATCAAAAACACTCCCCCCTCTGTATCCATTATTCGCACTACCACATCCGCACCTCGTAGCCTACACAAACTCTCCTTCTCTCCTCCTCCACTCTCCCTTTTTCCCTCATCCATCCCTGCCTCGCCTCGTACTCCCTCCTCAATTGCCATCGACTCGACCACCACTGCCCCCAACACTCACTCCACCACGGTACCCTTTGACGATGAGTTACAACTCACCGACGACGTATCTGATACCTCGCCTGTTGGTCTTAGCCCATCAGAAGAAGTGGACCTGGACCCACTCTCCTCTCCTGCTGCTTTAGACCAACCCATGTCCAAGCGCAGGACCAAACGCTTGCGACACAAATCCGTCCGTCTGCACGCTTTCACGGCTGAGAAAGCCTCCCGTACACTCTTGTCGTTTATTGGTAATGTGGCTGGTGCCCCTGCGCGTATTTTAATCGATTGCGGTGCGGAAGGGAACGTCATCAGTTCTTCTTTTTGCAAACAACACTCCCTCACTCGCACTCCTGGCCCCTCCATCCCCATCATCCTTCCAAACGGTTCCTCTTCCATTTCATCATCCACCTCCACCTTTACCATCGACCGCGACCACTACTCCGACAAACTGGAAGCACTCATTTACCCCCTCTCCAACTACGACCTCATCCTTGGAAAACCCTGGCTAACGACCATCAACCCTTTCATCAACTGGCGAAACAACGACCTTCACTTCACCCACAATGGACACACTGTTCTCTGGCGCTGTCGTGGTGCCAACGCCAACTCCATCTCCGCTCGCACACAAGGGAAACTCCTCTCTCACCTTCACTTTCACTCCCTTGCTACCCAACCTGGAAACGCTGTCTACCTCGCCCTCGTCAACATCGCTAAAAAGACCAACGACAACAACAGTAATGACAACAAACCGACCTCCCCTCCACTCTCACCCGACATTCACAACATCGTCCACAACGAGTTCCCCGACGTTTTCCCTTCCTCCCTCCCCTCTGGCCTTCCCCCTGACAGAGGCGATGCAATGAAGATCGAAACTGATCCGAGCGCTGATCCCCCCTTTCGCCCTGTTATACGTCTCTCGATTGCTGAATTGGATGAACTAAGGAAGCAACTCGACGACCTACTTGGCAAAGGCTTTATCAAACCCTCTACCTCCCCTTATGGTGCCCCTGTATTGTTTGTGAAAAAGAAGGATGGTTCCTTGCGTATGTGTGTTGATTACAGAGGGTTAAACCGGATTACAAAAAAGAACAGACACCCCCTTCCCCGCATTGATGAACTTATCGACCGTTTCCGCGGGGCACGCTACTTTACCAAACTTGACCTCCTCTCCGGTTACCATCAGCAACGTATAGCAGAAGAGGACACACACAAGACAGCCTTCCGTTGCCGCTACGGCCATTTCGAATTTAATGTGGTCCCTTTCGGGTTAACGAATGCACCGGCGTCCTTCTCCAATATGATGCTACGAGTATTAGACCCTGTTCTCGACAAGTGGGTTGTTGTTTACCTCGACGACATTCTTATCTACTCGCGCACCGAGGCCGAACATCTACAACATCTCCGATCCGTCCTCACGCTCCTCCGCAAGTACGGTCTCTACGCCAAGTTGAGCAAGTGCTCCTTTATGCAGAAAGAGACCGAGTTCCTCGGCCACGTCATCTCCAAGGACGGTATCCATACGAGCGGCGGTCTCGTTCGTGCCATCCGTGAATGGCCCCGTCCCCAGAAGCAGAAAGATGTTCAGCAGTTTGTTGGTCTTGCACAGTTCTATCATCAGTACATCGCTAACTTTGCCTCGATCGCCCTACCGTTGACCGCTCTCTTAGGTGAAGGCGTTCCTTTCTCTTGGTCTCAGGAGCAGGAAGTAGCGTTTACGACTCTGAAGGAGGCCATCAGTAAAGCACCTGTTCTACGTATCTTCGACCCCGACCTTCTAACAACCGTCGAAACCGATGCCTCCGGCTTTGCTCTCGGTGCCGTTCTCTTTCAGACCGATGAGCATGGCGAGTCGCGCCCCGTCGCCTTCACCTCCCGCAAGCTGAACTCTGCCGAACGCAACTACCCAACACACGAACAGGAACTGTTGGCTGTTGTACATGCATTGAAGACATGGCGCTACTATCTGGACAGATCCCACTTCATCGTATACACCGACCATGCCACCCTCCAACACTTCCCCACTCAACCCAAACTCACCCGCCGTCAGGCCCGCTGGATGGAACTGTTGCAGGAATACAACTTCACCTTCAAGTACAAGAAAGGAGCCGACAACATTGTCCCAGATGCCCTGTCTCGCCGACCGGACCATAGAGAGATTAACACACTCTCAGTACAGCTCGACCCCAGGCTCCGGCAGCGCCTGATGGATGGTTACAAAGAGGATCACCGCCTCAAACCGATCTATGAAAGCTGCCTCCAGGGAAGTCCACCGTCTAATTACTCTCTTGTTGATGGTGTTCTTTGCATTCAACGTAATGATCTTTTACTTGTTTGTATCCCCTCGAACTCTGACCTTCGGCTTTCTCTTCTTCACGATGCACACGACTCCGCTATAGCTGGTCACTTCGGTTTCGAGAAGACGTACGGTCATCTCCACTCGCGGTTCTTCTGGCCATCTATGGCGAAGGACACCCGGCTGTATGTGCAGACCTGTGAGTCGTGCCAAAGGACTAAGCCCAGCAACCAACCACCTGCTGGCCTCCTCCAGCCCCTACCCATTCCCGATCGACCCTGGCAAACGGTGACAATGGACTTTGTCGGCCCCCTACCCAAGACCCCACGCGGCTTTGACTCCATTACGGTCTTTGTTGACAAACTCACAAAGCAAGTGCACTTTGCCCCCTGCCACACCACCGACTCCGCCTCGCAAGTTGCACGCATTTTTTTCGACCATGTTTTCCGCTTGCACGGCATGCCAACCACCATTGTCTCCGACCGCGATACCAAGTTCACGAGCCGCTTTTGGAAAGAATTGAGCCGTCTGATGGACGTCCACCTTGCCATGTCGACTGCCTTCCACCCTCAGACCGATGGCCAGACCGAGCGTGCCAACCGCACCCTTATCACCATGCTCCGTAACTTTGTCGACCAACGGCAGTCTAACTGGGACCTCTTACTTTCCGCCGCCGAATTTGCCACGAACAACGCCACCAATGCCTCCACTGGAGTCTCCCCGTTCTTCTTGAACTCCGGAGCCCATCCCAACATGCCCATGTCATTGTTGACCCCTACTCCCGGCCCCAACCCATCGGTTAACGAGTTCGTGCAATCTCGAAGCGAAGCCCTCACCCTCGCTAAGGAGTCCCTTGCTGCCGCCCAAGAACGTCAAGCAGCCAACGCCGACATCCATCGGCGAGAGCATGATTTCAAGGTTGGTGACCACGTTCTCCTTAACCTTGAGAATATCACCTTACCCTCGGACCGCACCCGCACGTCGCAGAAACTCTTGGCTCGCTTTGCCGGCCCCCACACCATTGTTGAACAGCTGTCCCCGGTCTCCTTCCGCCTTGATCTTCCACCGTCCATGAAGATTCACCCCGTCTTCCACGTCGACCGATTCCGACGCTACCAACCATCACCTGCGACGCTAGGACCAAGAACACCAGCACGGCCACCACCGGTTATCGTTGAAGACGAGGAAGAGTATGAGGTCGAGGCCATTGCAGATCATAGGAAGGTTAACAACAACATGGAGTACCTTCTACAATGGCAAGGATACCCGCGCGAGGACTGGACATGGGAACCAGAGAGTGAACTGGCACACTGTAAGGACATCCTCAACAAGTACAAGCGCGACCATGGCCTTAGGACTTAGCGGATTTTTTTTTAAGAGGGGAAGGTGCAACATATTAGGTTTATCATTGCTCTCTAGTTAGTCATTCCTTGTCACTCTCTATCATCTCTGACTCACTATGACACTACACCTAGAAACCTAGTTGGCGACTTTGTATATATATTTAGTTGTACCATAGTAATAACATCAATCATCACTGCTTCAACTCTCGTCCCCGTTCTATACTTCTCTGTCCCAGTCTTCGCCTGTTGCAGCCGAGTTCCAAGAGGCCTTTGGCTGGGTTTGTGAGGGTGTTGCAGATGGAACTCGCGAACAAGGTCCGGGGAATTCTTGACACAGGCGGCCGGTTCCCAGGTTCGTTCGGATACGGGGTAGCCTCTCCAATGTATATAGTATTCAAGATGGTTGCGCCTGATCCGTGAATCCAAAATGGCCTCAACCTCGTACTCCTCATCGCCGGAGACGACAAGCGGAGGAGGTCGTTTTGAGGCTCGACCGGGGATCGTATCTGGATGCGCACGCTCAAGTAAGTTTACATGAAAGACAGGATGTAGCTTGGTCGTTGGTGGTAAATCGAGACGGAAGGATCGAGTGCCGATTTTTTCGAGAATACGGTAAGGGCCCATGCGCTTATGGTCGAGCTTCTTGCATGGTCTGTTCGTTTGGAGGTTCCGGGCGTCTAGCCATACAAGATCTCCTACTTGCAGATTGGGTTGTGGTTGGGCCTTGGTGTCGAAGTTCCTGGCATGCTGTTCAATGGCGGTGTGGATATTGAGTTGCATCTCCGCATAGAGGTTCTTTAGGGCCTGGACGCGTTCCTGGGCTGGGACATTGTCCTTCGAGACTCTTGGGATGGTGATGGTAAATTTCGGATGGTAGCCGAGGTTGGCAAAGAATGGTGTTGTTTTTGTTGTTGAGTGTGTTGCGTTGTTGTATGCAAATTCTGCTATCGGTAGAAGGGTGCTCCAGTCCGTTTGCTGATAGTCGATATACCCTCGTAGGTACTGTTCCAGTATTGAATTTACTCTCTCGGTCTGTCCATCGGTGCGTTGGTGGTAGGCGGTAGAAAGCTTCTGATTGATCCCCAGAGACTTGAACATGGTGGAAACGAAGGCTGAAGTGAAGGTGGCGCCTCTGTCAGAAACAATGTCATCCGGGAGACCGTGGGCTGAAAATACGCGTTCTAGGAACAAACAGACCGTATCCTGTGCATTGATGTTGTCGTAGGTGGGGACAAAGTGTGCCATCTTGGTGAATCGGTCCACAAAAACACAGATTGCCGTATAGCCGTTTGAGGGGGGGAGTTGGGTGATGAAATCCATCGATACTGAGGTCCAGGGGCGATCGGGTACAGGCAGGGGTTGTAAAAGTCCATAAGGCTTGTGAGTGGATGACTTTGTCCGTTGGCAGGTGTCACAACCGTTGATGTAATCCTTGATGTAACGCCACATGGAAGGCCAGTAAAAGGTTCGACTGACAAGGTCTGAGGTCTTGGTAATTCCAAAATGACCGGCGGTTGGGGCGTCGTGACATTCTTGAAGGATTTGTTTCTTGAGTTCGGGATCGTCGGGGACGCAGACAAGGCCATCCCGCAGGAGTAGCCCATCTTGAATTGAGTACTGGGCATTGTCCGAGTTCGACTTTGCGGTCTTGGCGAGTATTGGACCAAAGTATAGATCATCGGGGATTAGTGTCTTGATTTTTTCCTGGATCGCTGGCGTCTCTGGTTGCAGTGACCGGGCCTGGATGGTGTTCAGAATCTGGATCGGCGGTAGGAGGGTCATCTCGGTCTTGCCGTGCTGGGCCGCACCTCCCTCTCCAGGGTTGTCCCGCCGGGACAAAGCATCGGCAGCGGCATTCTGGGAGCCAGGGCGGTAATGGATGGTAAAGTTGTAGTCAGACAAGATTTCAGACCAGCGGACTTGACGGCGGCTCAATTGGCGCGTGGTGGTAAAGTACTCAAGATTTCTGTGGTCGGTGATGACTTCCGTGGTAGCGGGCGAGAATTCCAGGTAGTGTCGCCAATGTTTAAAGGCAGACACAATGGCAAGGAGTTCTTTGTCGTAGATCTGATAGTTGAGTTCAGCAGGCAATAGTTTTCGGGAGTAGTAAGCGATAGGATGTAGGCGTCCATCTTGGTCACGCTGACTGCAGACAGCGCCGAGGGCCTTGTCAGAAGCGTCAGTTTCAATGATGCAGGGGCGATCTGGTTGGAAATGCCGAAGGACGGGGCCAGACATGAAGCGTGACTTGAGCTCCGTGAAAGCGGCTTGTGCGATAGCGGTCCAGACAAAGTTAGTATTTTTCTTGAGTAACGCGGTGAGAGGCGCGGCGATATGGGAGTATTTCCGTACAAAACGACGGTAGAAGTTGGAGAAACCCAGAAAGCACTGGACATCCGAAACGGAAGAGGGAGTGGGCCAATCGCGAATGGCGGCAACCTTGGCGGGGTCCATAGAAATACCGTCAGTTCCGATCACAAAGCCGAGGAATTCGACTTTGTCCTTGTCGAACGAGCATTTCTCGAGTTTTAAGCATAGACCAGCGTCTTGGAGCTTGCTGAGAACTTTGCGGACATGCGCGGTATGTTCCTCAAGGGTGTCGGAGTAGATGAGAATGTCGTCAATGTATAGCACGACAAAGTCATCTAGGTAATCGCGGAGGACGTCGTTGGCGAAAGCTTGGAAAGTTCCGGGAGCGTTCATTAGTCCGAAGGGCATGACTGTATACTCGAAGTGGCCATAGCGGCAGCGGAATGCAGTCTTCCATTCGTCGCCCTCCTTGATGCGGAGAAGATTGTATGGGAGGCCTTTCAGGTCCAAGTTATCATATGGTGTTTGTTACATCTCTGTAGATCTCGACAATATCCATAGCGACTATGGGATGAGAATGTATATATGATACCAAGCATATAAGACAACCATTGTAACATTTTTTGTTCAACTATCCTACTAAACACCAACCTATTCTCCAAACAACAAAGTCTTCTTATTTTTCGCACACCACACTCTTGAATATGTCCATCTACTATTAACCTGTAACCCTCACTGCAAGATTCGCCAGAGTAGTTCTTGTATGTCATCATCTAAAGCACTTGTACTCTCAACTGTATCTTTGGGGCGAAATACAGGGGAGAGATTACATTTTAAAAAAACATGTGCTGTCTATTGCTATTTTATTCTGTGTTCTGTTGCCCACTATGAAGAGATATGTCAGTTATGGAAGTAAACGCTCCGTTCCTTGGGCTTTGGATATTTTTTATATGCCTTTTTATATCCTCTGCACATGAAGGGGCCGCTACCGAAAAAAATATAAAAATATATTTGTATTCTCAACTATGTGCTTGCTATATGATAGATACCATCCTACATGCTGTTGTGTATGCAGTTAAGTATAAGCCTTTTTAAAAAATTGTTATTGTTGGTTAACGTCATGACAATCCAATACATAAATATTATTATGGATCTAACAAAACACTTCCAACAACTGCTTGATGACCATTGGACTTTCCTCAACGCTGGATGGCCAACAATTACACCACGTAATAATCATCGTACTGTAAGCAAGGAAATTGGGTATATGCCAGAAATAAAAGAAACCCTAAATCGACGCCTTGGTCCTATTCCAGTGTACTTCTTTCTTGTTGACATCTGGCCAAAGGTTAAGTATCCTGGTCCATACAAAGAAGTGGAGAAAGGTCTTTTAATGCTCTATCATCTTGTCAAAGGACTGTCTATGGAAGCAATGGAACCACACATGCCAAAAAGTAGTTTTCATGCAATGCACTCTGTGTTTTATAAGAAAGAATATACTTTGCACAACAAGTACATCACCAACTGTATTGCAACAATGTTCTCCACAATTAAAATACGCCTATTGTCTGCAAAGGAAAAGAATCCTCCATTATTTAAGCATGTTACATTGCATCTTGATGGTCATGATACAAGAGCAACATACAAAGGTGAGAGTAGTGCTGATATGTACTCTTACAAGCTGAAAAAGTCTGGATTACGCACACAGGTAGCAATGGATTGTAATGGCATGGCTTTATTTGTCTCCAAATCTGCATCTTGCAAGAACAATGCTGATGGAACAATGCTGCTAACGATGAAGTTGGACAAGAGAGTGCATGAGATGGATTGCATTGCTCTCGATGGAGGGTATCCACAGTTCTTAAGGAGGCTTATAGATGAGTCTGATATTCTTAGAGTCCAAAATTTCGCTCATCCATACCGTAAACAGAAGAACAAGGAACTTACACAGGAAGAAGCGTTATACAATACCACCTTTGGTAGTTTCCGCTCGCAGATGGAATCTCTGTTTGCAGACCTTGGTTCCACATTTGAGAAACACAACAATCGTACTCCTGTGTTGGTGGATAAGAAACAAACATATAATTTGCAGTTGAAGTTATCTTTATTACTCTTAAACATGAAAAAGATGGTTGCTTTGTTGAAGATTTCTGCAGAACCAATTCATACAGCTTGGCTTCGCGAAGGCTTCGAGTATCCGACGACAGAGAACGACGTTGAGCAACCAATGGGATATGTTGATGTTGGAGCGCTAGTGGAGGATGGAAATACAATGGCACAACTCCAGAACAAATTTCTTGGTATTAATCTTCATGGTGATGTTGATGTTAATGTTGATGAGGACACACCAATGGATCAAGCAGTAATAATGCAACCCGGTCTTTCCATTGAGCTTAGAGGTACGAAGCGACAAATGGATGTTAATGGTAATCTGTAGACTTATTGCAGGTTTTTAAAAGAATAGACATACATGGCCTATTTAGTCAGCTTTAAGATACGGTATTAACTGCCAAGACGCTAATATGCACCGGTATCTATTATTAAAAGCCATGGTATTATTGTAGTAGATCGGATGCTATTCTATGCTATTCTACAGCATTCCTTTTTATTTAACTAAGAGGATAAACACATGTACAAACCTACGTCATAAAATAATACTACATTCTTAACCATTTTTAAACCCCGTCTTTAATGCCAAGCAGTCTTAATAAGCAAGATCTACGTCATACGAGGAACACTACATTATTAACCACTTGATGCCTTTTTAAAACTCTTTTGTTACTAAGCGCCAAGCAGTGCTAATAAGCAAGCGCTATTAATGTCCATTGTGGCAGTGTTCCTGAATTAGTATAAATAAAGGAGTCCACTTCCCTCTTGCTTAATCTTTATCTAGTAACCAACCAACAATTATCCATATCTATACAACCATCCATACCTATACAACCATCTTTTATTGCAATTCTTTATATCAGTGTACTAAGCAGCTGCAATCTACCACACATAAACTGAAAACTCATTCACACCCACCATACCACAAGTACAATCCATATTATTCATATCCAAAAACATGAAGTACGTTCAGCTTACAATCGAGCTCATCACCAAGGCCTTTGAGACATTCTCCTCTAAGAAGGGAGTGGAGTTTAACAAGAAGGATGCAAATAAGATCTTTAAGGCGCTTGATGAGGATGAGGAAGTAGAGAGATACTACTTTTGTGGAGAAAAGTGCACCAAGTCCAAGCGCAAATGCATGAAGGAAGTTGATGATGAAGGCATGCATTGTTATGTCCACGATCCTGCGCGCAAGTGTCAAGGCACAACTATTAAGGGTGCTAATTGTGGTAGTGTAGCCAAACTTGGTCAAACATACTGTGGACGTCATCAAGATCAAGATAGAGGTTATATAAAACGTAGTAACAACAACGCACCTGTCGACAAGCGTACTAAGTCTTCCAAGGCTTTAAAGAAGACACATACTTCTAAGTTTGTGTCTTCCGATGACGATATGACTTCCGAGGATGAAGAACCAAAGAAGCGAAAGAGAAACAAGCAGGAGTCATCGGATGAAGAGCCGTCCGATGATGATGATGAAGAAGATATAATTGCCGTCTCCTTTCCGTTGAGTCCAAAGGTAGTTGACATAACGTCCAAGAAAAATGTACCACTCGCTAATACATGTATATGGACGCGTTATGCAACTAATCCAGCTTTCCTGTATGCAAAAAGCTTTACTGTAAATGGCAAGTACATTATTAGGCTAAAGGAAAAGAATCTCTACATTGCATTGTGTCCACCTAAGCTCATGGGCAAGAATCTCCCTGCGCCAGAAATATCTGAGAAAGAGGCACGCATATTGGCCAAGATGGGTCTTCAAGAGGCAACTTCAGCAGATGTAGAAAAAATAGAAGAGTCTTCTGCTGATGAGAATTCTGACGATGATACAGATGATGGTGATACGTCTGATAATGCTGACTCTGACGATGATTCCTCTAAAGATAAAGACTCTGATGATGGCAAGTCCAATAACAGACCTGATGTAGAATCTGGAGATGATACCTCTAAGGAGGCCTTTCAAGTCCAAATTATCATATGGTGTTTGTTACATCTCTGCAGATCTTGACGATATCCACCGCGTCCATTAGAGGAGAGTGTATGTATGATACCAAGCATATAAGACAACCATTGTAACATTTTTTGTTTAACTATCCTACTAAACACCAACCTATTCTCCAAACAACAAAGTCTTCTTATTTTTCGCACACCACACTCTTGAATATGTCCATCTACTATTAACCTGTAACCCTCACTGCAAGATTCGCCAGAGTAGTTCTTGTATGTGATCATCTAAAGCACTTGTATTCTCAACTGTATCTTTGTCGTGAAATACAGGGGAGAGATTACATTTTAAAAATTCTTGTGCTGTCTATTGCTATTTTATTCTGTGTTCTGTTGCCCACTATGAAGAGATATGCCAGTTATGGAAGTCAACACTCCGTTCCTTGGACTTTGGATATTTTTTATATGCCTTTTTATATCCTCTGCACATGAAGGGGCCGCTAAGGATAACCCTGATGAAAAACTATCTCATAAAAAGCCATCTAAGGATGATGAGAAGAAGACTTCTCGAAAGAAAAGGCATTCAGAGATGCCCAAAAATGCAGAGCCATCTTCTAATGTAGATGTTTCTAAGGATGAAAAAGATGAACACACATTTGCACTGGCCACAACGGTGCGTAACATTAGATCAGAGAAAGACATACCACTTGCAAAGGATGGAGGATGGATGGTTCATCCTAATAACGACATGCTTGAGTATGCAACTAACTTTACGATGAAGGCTAAGTACATTGTCAAGCTATGTGGAAAGAATACATACGTTGGCCTGTTTACGCTTGATCATCTGCGTGGCGGTGGTGATGTTCCAGAGATGGATATCTTGGAACGCTCCATGCTTAGCAAGATGAAACTTCAAGAAATGTCTGATGAAGAGAGAAAGATGCTTTTCAACGAGGAGGTCGAAGTAGAAGAGGAACTACCAGTGGAAGGACCGACAGATATATCCAAGATGAAATGGAAAAGGTTTCACAAGCAGCAATTGGAGTATTCCAAGAATGTACTTGTAAATGGAAAGCACATTCTCAAGATCCGCAAGCAAAACATTGTAGTTGGTTTGGTGACTGATGACCACATTGGTGCAGAGAATGTCGACTATGATAATCTTAACCAAAAGGAAAAAGAAAAGATCTTTGCTATGGGCTTTAAGCCACAATGGTCTAAGGATAGGTCGACAGAGAAAGGTGAACCGGTAGAAAAAATAGATGATGAGGTGCAAGAGTCGAATATTAAGGAAACTTTAGATGAACTTGTAGAAAAAGTAGATGATGAGGTGCAAGAGTCGGATGTTAAGAAAACTCTAGAAGATGGTGGACCTATGGAAAGCGAAAATGTGAATGCCTCAAGTGTTTACACTACAAAAGACCATCATGATTTTCTGAAGGCAATGGGAGAAGTATATAGCAAAATAACAGCTATCGAAGAAGAACTCCGCGAGGAATACGTTTCGGCAGATGGTAATGCAGAAGAAAAAGAACTAATTTTTCACCTAGGTTTGTTGGAGAAAGATTATTCCAACTACGAAACATGGCACATGGATAAGTTTGGTTCCCGCGAACCACATTCCGATATATTATGTAAGTTCGCAAAAGAAGGATCTCACAACAGAAAAACCATAGTGCAAAGTGTATTAGATAGTATTCAAGCCAAAGAGAAAAGTACGATGGAAGAAAAGAAGCCTCTTGAAGTAACATTTGAGACCGCAGAAGAGTAGATCAAGAATTTTAAAAACTGTAGATATACCACTTGCACAAATAAAGCTTTTATATATGGAATACACATGTAATATTATCCTCGTCCCTTCCAATGAGATTCACCAGATATATTACCCATCTTTTTAAAAACTTCCACCATCCTTTGCACAATTTACAATATTTCTTTCTTGATCACAGTGGTGTTTATCCACAATCTACTTATATTTAACATTACGAAAATTACAATAACTATATCTAATATGTTCTACAATGCATGCACTCTTTATGACATTTATTTTTTCACCATTGGCATGTTTACCAACGATCTGTATAGGAGGCCGCATATCAACAAATATTATAACAATCGTAACTTCCTACAAAGTATGTTACATCAAACATTATAAAAACCACGATAACTTCATCTGAGACGTTCCACAATGCATGCACCCTCACCATTATTGCATTACCCATATTTTTTTAAAACATTCACCTAGGAGGCCTTTCAGGTCCAAGTTATCATATGGTGTTTGTTACATCTCTGTAGATCTCGACAATATCCATAGCGACTATGGGATGAGAATGTATATATGATACCAAGCATATAAGACAACCATTGTAACATTTTTTGTTCAACTATCCTACTAAACACCAACCTATTCTCCAAACAACAAAGTCTTCTTATTTTTCGCACACCACACTCTTGAATATGTCCATCTACTATTAACCTGTAACCCTCACTGCAAGATTCGCCAGAGTAGTTCTTGTATGTCATCATCTAAAGCACTTGTACTCTCAACTGTATCTTTGGGGCGAAATACAGGGGAGAGATTACATTTTAAAAAAACATGTGCTGTCTATTGCTATTTTATTCTGTGTTCTGTTGCCCACTATGAAGAGATATGTCAGTTATGGAAGTAAACGCTCCGTTCCTTGGGCTTTGGATATTTTTTATATGCCTTTTTATATCCTCTGCACATGAAGGGGCCGCATGCTCCTCGCATGTCGAGCTTGGTGAAATACTTGGCTTTGCCTAGTCGGTCGAAAGTTTCGGAGATCAGTGGCAGAGGGCATCGATTGGGGACAGTCACCTTGTTGAGGCCTCGATAGTCGACACAGAGGCGGAGAGAACCGTCTTTCTTTTTAACAAAAAGGACGGGGGCGCCAGCTGGAGACTCGGATCGACGGATGAACCCTTTTGCAAGGTTTTCTTGAATATATTCGCGTAGAACTTGCAGTTCCGTTTGTGATAGGTTGTACACTGGTCCAAATGGCACGGTGGCTCCTTCGACCACAGCGATATTGTGATCATAGGGTCGATGTGGCGGTAGCTTGTCGGCTTGCATCTTGGAGAATACCTGAGCATATTCGGCATATTTCTCGGGCAGTTGGACTGTGGGTTTTGATTCAGGGATAGAGTTGTCGTTGGTGGTTGCGCTGGCGAGTTCTTCGATTCGGGAGACGTCGAGCATGTATCCGACTCCTTGATTGGTCTTGAGGATCTGACGGAGTTGTGTATTGCTAATAATGGAGATGTTGGTTGCTGATCGGTTCTTGGCGGATTTGGATAGTTGGTTGGATCCTGAGGTGTACTTGGTGGGAACCAAAGTGGATTTGGGTTTGGAAGGTGGCAGAAGGATTCGGTCTTGTTCCTGGAAGGAAGGGATGGATCGAGGCATTGTTGATTGTGCAAGGGGGGAAAGCTTGTCGAGTGTGTGCTGATGGAGGCATGGCATAGTAATGGTTCGTTTCTCCCAGTCGATATATGGGTTGTGTGAGCGGAGCCAGTCCATGCCAAGAATAATGGCATAATTGCCAAGTGCAATGAGTTGAAAAGTGTGTGTGGAAAAGTGTTGTGAGTGGGATTGCATAACCAATGTGGTGGCGTGATGAGAGGTATGTGTTGAACCATTGGCAAGAGAGATTTGTAATAAGTGTTGTGCTAGTGGAAGATTATGCTGTTGTGCTAGATTTTGATGAATGAATGAGATGGTTGCTCCTGAGTCGATCATTGCATGGACTGGTAGTGAGGAGTTTTGGAAGTGAAGAGTAATTGGAATAGTAATAGGGGATAGCAGAGGATCATTTGGAGATTTGTTATACAGCTCGCCCAGACACACTCCAACTTTACTGTCTAGGCTGAATCTTTTTCCAATTGGAAAGAGATTGCATCGGGCTGGTCGCTAGTCTGTGTAGGCTGAAGGGCCGAGATCGAGGCTGTTGCCTTTGGGGCGTTCTTGAACGAGGGCTTTGCAGGTTTCTTGGGGCAGTCGTCAAGCCAATGATCTGCTGAACCACAGTAGGTGCACAGTCCTTCCTTTTGACGACGAAGACGCTCAGACGGTGGCAAAGGACCATGGCGAGCATGCGAGAGATCCATGTCCATCGAAGTGGTCGCGGGAGCTGAGGTAGCAGGGGTGGACGCGGTAGTTGGGGTGGATGAGGCTTGAGTGGTAGTAGAAGTGTGGGCAGTGGTGGAACGGGACGGAGTGCTGGAAGATTTGTTGCCGGAACGGGTCACTGCATAGCCGTACTGTCGGTTGTCGATGTCGATAGCCAATTGTGAAAACTCGGCAAAGGTAGGTGGCTCGGGGTAGTTTGCCATGGCTTCTTGAACAGACTCCTTCAGGCCGAGGCGGAACTGTGAAATCATTGCGCTATCATTCCATGCTGTATCCGCTGCAAGGTTGACGAAACGGTTTGTATAGTCGATGGCAGAACCGCGCTGTCTAAGTTGACGGAGTTGGGTTTCTGCTAGGACGTGAGCATTGGAGACTCCAAAGTTCTTACTCATAAGAGCAAAGAACTGATCCAGGTTAGAAATACATGCGGGTCTCTCCTCGACAGGCAACTTGAAGGACGGAACGTATCTCTGCATGTACTTGAACGCTGCAGTATCACCGAGGCGCGAGATAGCCAGCACAATGCGGTCGTGGTCGTTCGGATAGGAGGCCTTTCAAGTCCAAATTATCATATGGTGTTTGTTACATCTCTGCAGATCTTGACGATATCCACCGCGTCCATTAGAGGAGAATGTATATATGATACCAAGCATATAAGACAACCATTGTAACATTTTTTGTTTAACTATCCTACTAAACACCAACCTATTCTCCAAACAACAAAGTCTTCTTATTTTTCGCACACCAAACTCTTGAATATGTCCATCTACTATTAACCTGTAACCCTCACTGCAAGATTCGACAGAGTAGTTCTTGTATGTGATCATCTAAAGCACTTGTATTCTCAACTGTATCTTTGTCGTGAAATACAGGGGAGAGATTACATTTTAAAAATTCTTGTGCTGTCTATTGCTATTTTATTCTGTGTTCTGTTGCCCACTATGAAGAGATATGCCAGTTATGGAAGTCAACACTCCGTTCCTTGGACTTTGGATATTTTTTATATGCCTTTTTATATCCTCTGCACATGAAGGGGCCGCTACCGAATAAAATATAAAAATATATTTGTATTCTCAACTATGTGCTTGCTGTATGATAGATACCATCCTACATGCTGTTGTGTATACAGTTAAGTATAAGCCTTTTTAAAAAATTGTTATTGTTGGTTAACGTCATGACAATCCAATACATAAATATTATTATGGATCTAACAAAACACTTCCAACAACTGCTTGATGACCATTGGACTTTCCTCAACGCTGGATGGCCAACAATTACACCACGTAATAATCATCGTACTGTAAGCAAGGAAATTGGGTATATGCCAGAAATAAAAGAAACCCTAAATCGACGCCTTGGTCCTATTCCAGTGTACTTCTTTCTTGTTGACATCTGGCCAAAGGTTAAGTATCCTGGTCCATACAAAGAAGTGGAGAAAGGTCTTTTAATGCTCTATCATCTTGTCAAAGGACTGTCTATGGAAGCATTGGAACCACACATGCCAAAAAGTAGTTTTCATGCAATGCACTCTGTGTTTTATAAGAAAGAATATACTTTGCACAACAAGTACATCACCAACTGTATTGCAACAATGTTCTCCACAATTAAAATACGCCTTTTGTCTGCAAAGGAAAAGAATCCTCCATTATTTAAGCATGTTACATTGCATCTTGATGGTCATGATACAAGAGCAACATACAAAGGTGAGAGTAGTGCTGATATGTACTCTTACAAGCTGAAAAAGTCAGGATTACGCACACAGGTAGCAATGGATTGTAATGGCATGGCTTTATTTGTCTCCAAATCTGCATCTTGCAAGAACAATGCTGATGGAACAATGCTGCTAACGATGAAGTTGGACAAGAGAGTGCATGAGATGGATTGCATTGCTCTCGATGGAGGGTATCCACAGTTCTTAAGGAGGCTTATAGATGAGTCTGATACTCTTAAACTCCAAAATTTCGCTCATCCATACCGTAAACAGAAGAACAAGGAACTTACACAGGAAGAAGCGTTATACAATACCACCTTTGGTAGTTTCCGCTCGCAGATGGAATCTCTGTTTGCAGACCTTGGTTCCACATTTGAGAAACACAACAACCGTACTCCTGTGTTGGTGGATAAGAAACAAACATATAATTTGCAGTTGAAGTTATCTTTGTTACTCTTAAACATGAAAAAGATGGTTGCTTTGTTGAAGATTTCTGCAGAACCAATTCATACAGCTTGGCTTCGCGAAGGATTCGAGTATCCGACAACAGAGAACGACGTTGAGCAACCAATGGGATATGTTGATGTTGGTGCGCTAGTGGAGGATGGAAATACAATGGCACAACTCCAGAACAAATTTCTTGGTATTAATCTTCATGGTGATGTTGATGTTAATGTTGATGAGGACACACCAATGGATCAAGCAGTAATAATGCAACCCGGTCTTTCCATTGCGCTTTGAGGTACGTAGTACGAAGCGACAAATGGATGTTAATGGTAATTTGTAGACTTATTGCAGGTTTTTAAAAGAATAGACATACATAGCCTATTTAGTCAGCGTTGAGATACGGTATTAACTGCCTAGACGCTAATATGCACCGGTATCTATTATTAAAAGTCATGGTATTATTGTAGTAGATCGGATGCTATTCTATGCTATTCTACAACATTCCTTTTTATTTAACAAAGAGGATAAACACATGTACAAACCTACGTCATAAAAGAATACATAAACACATGTACAAACCTACGTCATAAAAGAATACTACATTCTTAACCATTTTTAAACCCCGTCTTTAACGCCAAGCAGTCTTAATAAGCAAGATCTACGTCATACGAGGAACACTACGTTATTAACCACTTAGATGCCTTTTTAAAACTCTTTTGTTACTAAGCGCCAAGCAGTGTTAATAAGCAAGCGCTATTAATATCCAGTGTGGCAGTGTCCCATGAATTAGTATAAATAAAGGACTCCACTTCCCTCTTGCTTAATCTTTATCTTATCTAGTAACCAACCAACCATTATCCATATCTATACAACCATCCATACCTATACAACCATCTTTTATTGCAATTCTTTATATCAGTGTACTAAGCAGCTGCAATCTACCACACATAAACTGAAAGCTCATTCACACCCACCATACCACAAGTACAATCTATATCGTTCATATCCAAAAACATGCAGTACGTTCAGCTTACAATCGAGCTCATCACCAAGGCCTTCGAGACATTTTCTTCTAAGAAGGGAGTGGAGTTTACCAAGAAAGATGCAAATAAGATCTTTAAGGCGCTTGATGAGGATGAGGGAGTAGAGAGATACTACTTTTGTGGTGCAAAGTGCACCAAGTCCAAGCGCAAATGCATGAAGGAAGTTGATGATGAAGGCATGCATTGTTATGTCCACGATCCTGCGCGCAAGTGTCAAGGCACAACCATTAAGGGCGCTAATTGTGGTAGTGTAGCCAAACTTGGTGAAACATACTGTGGACGTCATCGAGAGCAGCATAAAGGTCATATGAAAAGCAGTAACAATAAGGCACCTGCCAACAAGCGTACCAAGTCTTCCAAGATAACCAAGAAGACACATACTCCTGAGTTTGTCCCTTCAGATGATGATATGACTTCCGAGGATGAAGAACCAAAGAAGCGAAAGAGAAACAAGCAGGAGTCATCGGATGAGGAGCCGTCCGATGATGATGAAGAAGATATAATTGCCGTCTCCTTTCCGTTGAGTCCAAAGGTAGTTGACATAACGTCCAAGAAAAATGTACCACTCGCTAATACAGGCATATGGATGCGTTATGCAACTAATCCAGCTTTCCTGTATGCAAAAAACTATACTGTAAATGGCAAGTACATTATTAAGCTGAAGGAAAAGGACCTCTACATTGTATTGTGTCCACCTGAGCTCATGGGGAAAAATCTTCCTGTACCGAAATTATCTGACAAAGAGGTACGTATATTACAAAAGATGGGACTCCAAGAGGCAACTCCTGCTGATGTAGAAAAAATAGAAGAGTCTTCTGCTGATGAGAATTCTGACGATGATACAGATGATGGTGATACGTCTGATGATGCTGGCTCTGACGATGATTCCCCTGATGATAAAGACTCTGATGATGGCAAGTCCAATAACAGACCTGATGTAGAATCTGGAGATGATACCTCTAAGGATAACCCTGATGAAAAACTATCTCATAAAAAGTCATCTAAGGATGATGAGAAGAAGACTTCTCGAAAGAAAAGGCATTCAGAGATGCCCAAAAATGCAGAGCCATCTTCTAATGTAGACGTTTCTAAGGATGGAAAAGATGAACATACATTTGCACTGGCCACAACGGTGCATAACATTAGATCAGAGAAAGACATAGCACGTGCGAAGGACAGAGGATGGATGATTCATCCTAATAACGACATGCTTGAGTATGCAACTAAGTTTACGATGAATGGCAAGTACATTGTCAGGCTATCTGGAAAGAATACATACGTTGGCCTGTTTACGCTTGATGCTCTGCGCGGTGTCGGTGATGTTCCAGAGTTGGATATCTTGGAACGCTCCATGCTTAGCAAGATGAAACTTCAACCATTGTCTGATGAAGAGAGAAAGACGCTTTTCAACGAGGAGATCGAAGTAGAAGAAGAAGTACCAGTAGAAGGACCAACAGATAAATCCAAGGTGATATGGAAAAAACTTAACAAGTACTTGGAATATTCCGAGAATGTACTTGTAAATGGAATGCACATTCTCAAGATGCGCAAAAAAGACACTGTAATCGGCTTGATGACTGATGACCATATTGCTGCAGAGAATGTAGAGTGTCATTCTCTTAGCCAGAAGGAAAAAGAGAAGTTGTTTGCTATGGGATTTAAACCGCATGAGCATAAGCAAAGCTTGCCACAGAAAGATGAGAGCACATGTGAGGATGATAAAGATGCTGAGGGCGATAAAGATGCTGAGGATGACAAAGATGCGGTGGGTGATAAAGATGCTGAAGATGACAAAGATGTTGAGGGTGATAACGATGCTGAGGATGACAAAGATGCTGAGGGTGATAACGATGCTGAAGATGATAAAGATGCTGAGGATGATAAAGATGCTGAGGATGTTATGTGGAAAAGGTACCCTAAAGATAAAAGCTCTTCGGGTATAATCGTCATAGATAAAGACGAAATTAAATGGACAACATGTTCGTTTGACAAGAAGCATGAATATGCAACCAACTACCTTTTCGACGGATGTCATCTGCTCAAGAGGTACGAAGAGGACATTATTGTTGGACTGCTGTATAAGATACCTGCAAACGGTGACAGTAACTATAGTCGAGACAAATTTACCAACAACAAACAAAAGCAGAAGTTAATTGCCATGGGGTTCACGATCGAGGAATTGCCTAAATTGTACTCTCCAGATGTAAAGTTTTGGTAGTTGTTGAGACAGATGAAGAGTAGATATTTTAAAAACTATCCAATTGTCAACAGTTGGCATTTGTGGTTGTATATATAGCATGAACTTTTTAAAAATGTAACATGTCTTCGACACTTCCACCTAGGAGGCCTTTCAAGTCCAAATTATCATATGGTGTTTGTTACATCTCTGCAGATCTTGACGATATCCACCGCGTCCATTAGAGGAGAATGTATATATGATACCAAGCATATAAGACAACCATTGTAACATTTTTTGTTTAACTATCCTACTAAACACCAACCTATTCTCCAAACAACAAAGTCTTCTTATTTTTCGCACACCAAACTCTTGAATATGTCCATCTACTATTAACCTGTAACCCTCACTGCAAGATTCGACAGAGTAGTTCTTGTATGTGATCATCTAAAGCACTTGTATTCTCAACTGTATCTTTGTCGTGAAATACAGGGGAGAGATTACATTTTAAAAATTCTTGTGCTGTCTATTGCTATTTTATTCTGTGTTCTGTTGCCCACTATGAAGAGATATGCCAGTTATGGAAGTCAACACTCCGTTCCTTGGACTTTGGATATTTTTTATATGCCTTTTTATATCCTCTGCACATGAAGGGGCCGCATAGAGGGTCTCGTTTGCAACGAAGAAGAGTTCCAGCTGAGCCTGAAACCCTTTCCAATCTTCACGCTTGCCGGAGAAGACTGCGGGGGGTGCTACTTTTGGCCTCGAAGGGGAGCTATTGCTGGAGTGAGGTGTAGTTGATTGGAAGATGGCACTCACTGTGTTGGTGACATCGGTCTTGTGATCATAAAATAGTTTGCCTAGTTCTGCGCGAGTGATGGGTGGTAATTGTGACGTCATCTTCTGGACGTTGGATTCGAGGCTGAGTAATCGAGGGTTGAGGTTGACGGTCAGGCTTGTGAAGAAATCTTCGTTCGAAAGAATGAAGTCCAGCATATCACGGTACTTCTGAACAGTCTCCTCGAGTTCGGTGACTTTGGCTTGCAAGGGAGTGACCGTCTGAACTATTTGTTCAAGTGTGGCTACTCGGTCCATCAGTGCTTGGAAGCGCGCGTTGGCTGTAAGGATCTCACTATCGGGTAGCATTGTAGTTGATACGGAAAGTGAAGAGTTGTTGTAGTTTCTGAGGGTTGTGGGTTGTGTACGGAAGATGGTAGTAAAAGAGGAAAGAACTTGAAGAAGATAGGGTTTGGTTTTGTTGTGGAAAAGGCTTTTTTTTTTTTTTTTTTTTTTTTTTGAGCGCTGAAGTATATCAATAGAAAACAGACAAAGTTTGATCCAAGGTTCTTTAGGTGTATGACTTGGTATTGTCAAGAAAGCAGACCAAGCAATAGAATGAAGTAGATAAAGAGAACCTTGATCAAGGACTAAGAAATGAGTATAAGGAATAGGTTAAAGAGTATGTTGTATTGGCGATACCAAGTAAAGAGCTATAGATTTGCTATCTAAGGCCCTTTTATACTCGTTAGGGCGAAGTCACAAGAGCAAGCTCTTGTCTCGTGACAGCACCGCCCAGATACCCGCATATGTACTCCAGAATCGCTTCCTCGGTAAGGTGTCCCGACGATTCTTCACCAGGCGACTATACTGTTCCACCACTGACTGATTGTCCAGCTTGACCACAATGTCCTGTTCCGGTGGTGCTAACAAGACTGCGGCTAATAAGCCCATGAGCTCGGCCTTAGCCGAGGATGCGTGACCGTCCGTTCGTCCTTGTACTGTCAAAGGGTTGTCCTGAGTGAGATCCACCACTCCAAAGGCCTGGGATACTTCTAGCGTGTGTGTACTTGGGTTTTTTTTTTTTTTTTTTTGTCCACGATTTTATTTCTCTAAAGAACAATTCATGTAGGTAATCCAAAAATAAAAGGGCTATTTGTGAGGACCCCTTCCCAGTACACCATCCCCTAGTCACAGTCCGGTTCTAATAACGCTGGCTCTGCGCAACAATCGTTGTCGCTCTTCACGACAAAAACGGAAGAAAATACAAAAGCGATCTATCCAGTTATTACTCTCAACTAAAACACCTTCATCTGAACAACCAGGAGATAGCAAAAGTACTTTCTTCCCAGTGCCGTTTTTCAAGTGTTCGACGTCACCTCCATCCATGCACATGCGTGCAACGCAACAACCCAAAAAAATAAAAATGGTTGTCACGCGCCTCCTGGACAGGGGAGACTAGCGCGAAAAGAGGGGGGGTTGCCATTGTGCTTGCGCACTTGTGTGGGAAAAAAACAAAAGTTTCGCTCCTCGTTTCCCACACACCTTCAAGGCAGAAAGGTTGGAACGTTAGCCATCCAGGCCTGGGGTTCTTTTTATACTGTGAGGGACTGACAGCGGTGCTCTAAGACGCTTAAGGCAGAACTCATAGAGACTGCGCGAATACTCATATCACCAAGTAGTTCCAACATGGCACCTCATGAGCAAAGATCCATCCATGCACTTCCGTGCTTCGCAAGGGAAGTCAACCCTCGCACCGACCTGGACAGGGGGGCCGGGTCTTGAATCCGTCAAATCCGTAGCGTATCTCCTTGTGGGTGGGACCAAGGACCTCTCGCAAAGAGGATGGAAAGGCAGACGACCAACTCCATTCGACTGACATTCCGTGCGGCGATGGGGGACCATCTCTCTCTCATCTCGCTCCAGGGACCGACCTGCCGACCTCATAACACCCGCCTTGAAACTTCCAAGCTCTCCTTGCATGTCGCTGACCCGGGGTGGTAGGCGCCTTGGCAACACTGACGCCAACGGTGGTCCTGCTCAAGGGCCTTGTCGGTTTAATGGTTGGATGGATGGATAGCCCCGACGTGTGGATGGAGGAAGGCGTGACTGTTCTTGGAGACGAAAAATGGGAATTGGGAAAGAAAGATGTGTGTGTACTTGGGTGTCTTGTTCTTGGCAGAGATACCTTTCACCAAACCGCTTAAATCTCTAAGTGCACATTTCACGTGACACAAGAACTCCGCCTTGAGTTCAAATGGTGCTGAGAAATCTGGGTTCCCAAGCAATTCGATCGGCGCCAGAAGGCGCCAGATGGCCCGGCTAGCTCAATCGGTAGAGCGTCAGACTCTTAATCTGAAGGCTGTGGGTTCGACCCCCACGTTGGGCGTAAGATCATGGGCTCATTGGTACAACCAACCTGGTAACTTGTCTCCTTGTTCTCCAGGATTCATCCTATCAGCTTTCCATTGAGTCTCAATACTTGCCTCTCTCTCTTTTTTGCTTTTTTTTTGCTTTGCTAGTCATGGCAATAGAGACGGGTTAATCTGCTTGATAACCCGTCAGCTTGCAAATTATCCGAGGATCCTGGCCAGTTCAGCTTGTTGAATATTGCTGGAGAGCTGATAGCCATCTAAATCAAGAGGTGGTGTCTGACAATCGGGGAAACCTGTCCCAAGAACACAGTATCGTAGCAAGTGTGCGAGGCACTTAGCAAAAATTGTTTTTTTCCTTTTTTTCCTTTTTTCCTTTTTTCCTTTTTTCCTTGCAGAGGATTGCCGCATCAATACCCGACATCCATAAAGGTATCGTAGCAAGCATGCGAGGTGCATCCCTTCCTCGTTTCTCCTTAACAGAGGACCGGCGCATCAATACACAACATTCATGCACACACATCCATAGAGGTATTGCATCAACCGTGCTAGGCACCTACCTTCCTAGCAATTGATTCCATCTCTCCACAACAAAAACACATTCATCCGCGACATATTACATATACCATTTAGTCTCCTGGTATATATGGCAACCCGGCTTGAAAGATGAGAATGTACGGGGAGGTTGTCAAAGTAGCCGTGAAACTTGTCTAACAACAAAAGGGCTGGTCAAATATATTACCCCTATAAAGAGAGACAAAGAGTGCAATTAAGGCGAAGGCGCCGTCTGCTTGTTCACTTGTCTGAGTGAGCGTTGAGCGTTGAGCTGTAGGGCTTTTCTCGGTTCTGACTCTGCTTGAAGAGGCATCCAAGAGTAACTCTCGAAACAAACAAACTACCTGTTCTTTTGCTTCGTTTCCTTGTATTCCTCGCTACAAGAAGTCCCCCCTACACCACGAGGAAGGGAGTCCACAGTTTTCCGCTGTGTCTTCATACTTAACCCGCAAAAGCACTGTTTTGCGCGTTTGTGTGCAAAGATGATATGAAAAAGGACAATTTTTTACTTTTTGCAACAGTTGCACTTTTGGCGCCTGAATTTCAGCCATGAATAAAAAACAAAAACGAAACGGCTGCAGGCGCTACGTCGTTACGCTCATAAAGTTATGTTACTCAAAAACACTGGAACCTTGCTCGTAGTGACAATCCGCACTGAGTAAAAAGGAGCTTTTACACAGAAGGAGAAGCCATAAAGAAAACACTTCGTACGAACGATATACCCTTGAGCAGCCTTGGTTGAAGGTGTTGTTTGATCTATACTGTACACATGTCTTCATTTTCATTTTTTTTTCGCTCTCGCAATGACAATTGCATCGAGTAAAGACAACGGGAGACACAGCCAAGTTGATCTGGCCAGAACTGACATTCACTTTCACTTTTCAGGATGAAGAAAGTCTGGCTCTACCATTGCTGCGCTTTGCGGTACTGATAATATCTCTGGCGCTAGCAAATAGTAGTATTGTTTCTGCTTGCAAATGTTTTTTGTTCGCCATTATATTTCTATGGTAATCAACATAAGTGGCATTTAAAAGTAAAGGGGAGTACAGACCAAACTCTTGGGTGCACCATCCACCAGTTACAGTTCGGTCCTGAACCTGGCTCTGCAGAATAGTTGTCGCTGCAAAATTGGACGCCAATAAAGGG
The DNA here is from genome assembly GCA_019671135.1 of Linnemannia hyalina. NCBI lineage: Eukaryota > Fungi > Mortierellomycota > Mortierellomycetes > Mortierellales > Mortierellaceae > Linnemannia > Linnemannia hyalina. The sequence goes on from JAHRHY010000006.1 coordinate 1,672,386, forward strand.
GATTCTTCTTATCCTCCCCTTCATTGATAACCTCTTGTGTGAACAACAAAATAACATATTTTTTTTTTCGTACATTTTATTTCTCTGGCCACAATCATGTCAGACCGCGTGCAACAAGTTTTTTTTTTTTGTACACAATTTTTTTTCTCCAACAAACAGCATAGAAAAGTCATTTGGAAGCAAAAGGGGACTACAGACTAAACTCTTCAGTGCACCATCCACCAGTCGCAGTCCGGTCCAGAACCTGGCTCTGCGCAACAATTGTCGCTGCTCTTCACAGCTTAAACGGAAGAAAATAAAACTAGATACGAATGAAGGGGATTCTTCCCATCCACTCCATCATTGACGACCTCCTCCTTCCTAACAAACTCTTCAACAACCGCTCGTCACCAGCGCGTGGGTCCTTGGTCGCTCCAGGGCGCCTGACGACCCCTGTCCACCGCGCGTTTGTGTTCCCGCTTCCTGACTGCGTTGTAGCTGTTTGTCGCTTGCACACCCCACTCATTAGTCTTGCCCATGGCCTCTTTCCAGATCTCAGTGGTGGTCTCGGCTGCCAAGGGGCATTTCCAGACATGATCGTTATCCTCCTTCTCGAGCTCGCATCGTCGGCGCAAACAGGTCATCGCGTGCAACAAGGGAATTTTTGACTTAAAGACTGCATTCATGCATTTAGAGGAAGAATTAGTAAGCGTTGGAACTGGACTGTCTAGAAACCAAGCCTTCCAAACAAGCCCGGCTAGCTCAATCGGTAGAGCGTCAGACTCTTAATCTGAAGGCTGTGGGTTCGACCCCCACGTTGGGCGCTTTCTTTTTGCCTCCCTCCAGAAGGCGTCTTCTTTTGCCAGCCGCGTCTTGGGGCTCAATGTCAATGCCCATCTCTTCCCTTTCTGTTTATGCTATTGTTGCGAAATTTTGATAAATGGCCCTGCGACGTTGGATGACTGAACAGTAAGGGGTGGTTGATTATTTTTGTTTATGGCGAGGATATCAAGGCATATCTTTTTTTCCACGCGGCGGGTTGAGAGTCTCGAGGCGCAGCGGAATGGAGGTTAAAGCGACAGCTATCGAAGGCGGACACGGAAGTATTTGGCTCGTTCACATGAACGGAACAAATAGATCCCATCCCGCGATATCGTTGAAGACGGCAATGGGGTGTGTTCAACCGTGTACCTGAACGCAGGGTTTTTAACCAATTTTTTTTTGGTCAAAAAAAATTTGACTGGTCAATCGCGTCGGTTAATCCGTCAAAAGGTCAAGTGAATCTTTTGCTCAAACATCGGCTAATCTGGTCGGTCAACCGTTTGTTCAATTGATGGTTAACCAAAGCCAATTTGCAGTTGAAGGATATAAAAGAGGATGTAAAAAACATCCAAAGCCCAAGGAAAGCACTGCAAACTTACATAGCTGATATATCTTACCCAAAGTCCGCAAGAGAACTTAGGGTGAGATAGCAACAGACAACACAAGATTCTTTAAATATAATCCCTCCCCTGTATTTCACAGCAAAGATACAATTGAGAGTACAAGTGCCTTAGATGATCACGTACAAGAACTACTCCCCTGAATCTTGCAGTGGGGGTACAGTCTAATAGTAGATGGACACATTCAAGAGATTGGTTTGCGAAAAATAAGAGGATTTTGTTGTCTAGAGAATGCGGTGGTGTTTAATAGGATAATTACGCGAGGAATGTTACAGTGGTTATTTTACAGGGCTGATATCATACATACACTCTCCTCTAATGGATACGGTGGATATCAGCAAGATCTGCAGAGATGTAACAAACACCATATTATAATTTCGAGTTGAAAGGCCTCCTAAATGGATAATCCATTAACCAGCCAATCCGTTAGCTAGGCAAAGCATTAACCCATTGATCAGTTAACAGGTTCACCAGTCATTCTATTAACCTGTTAATCCATGATAATGGACCCGCGATGAACCTTGGATAGAGAAAAGTAATAAAAGGTTTTATATGACAGTATGAAAGCTTATTGCTTTAGTCCATTGTGTGGGCGATGTTGCTTGCTTTCTGCAGGGTTCTTAGGGCATTGTTGCTGAAAATAACGCCACTAAGACCCTCGTCGTTCAGTCGGTTACGTTTGTCTGTGACAAAGTTTCCTGCAATGCTGAACATTCTCCCGGATGCGACTGATGCTTCAGGGATCGACAGATACTTTCGAGCCAACTGTGCCATGGTGGGAAAGACTGTATCGTGTTGCCTCCACCAATCCAAAGGGTTGATTTCGAAATCCTGGGATTGACAACATTGAAAATATCGGTCGAGCTCATCTCTTGGTGCTTCATTGTTTTCTCCCGCTGGGTTTTGCATGTTTCCGACCAGTTGCATCGCCCTTGCCCACCTGTGAGTAGTTGTCGGTTTCTCTCCTGCTGGTTGGACAGGAACGTTGATGGATGGCGCGATATCCTGCATTTCTTTGCGTAGTAGGTTCTTGAGTACGTCGAAGTTCTCCTTGTTAAACTGTTTGTAGAGCAAGTTGTATGACGGGTGAAAGAACGAGGCCTTGATCAAGATCTCCGATTCCTTGGCGCGATTTCCGATCTCAAACTGGAGATTGCTCCGAAGGGTGTCGACTTCCTCGATTCCTGAAGGATTATCCTCCATCGCGTACAATACCACGGTCATCCAAGCGAACATGGATGCGGCCAGTCCATACTCGGAAGAGCTGAATAGCAGAGTGGCATTATCAAAGACGCTTAGAACGTCAATGATAAAAAGACACCACTCTCCATTCATTATCCCTCGGGTAAGCCTCGTTCAGGGTTGTGAGGTTTTCATCCTCATCCGGCATCTGGCATAACGCCGTGCGTACCGCTGCCATCGGTGTCTTAAGTTCAACCATCCGTCGCAACATAGCCAGGGAACTGTTCCACTTAGTTTCCACGTCCATGATGACTTCGCGTTGTGGTGTCATGTCCAAACGTACCTTGTAAGATAGGTCAAAAAAAGCAGAACTGTTAGATTTGAAGAACCGGTCCTGTTTCAAATGTTACTCCACTGTTCACCAGATTTATAATTGTACCAAGAACGTCAACTCAGAAAAGGCTGCTGGGGCTTTGAGTGTTGCATACCTGCTCAAGCTCGAGAGCCTGCGCCATTTTGGGACTACGATGAAAGGACGAGGCGAGTTTGTGAAGCTTGATGATAACGTTGTTCAGTCGTTCCTGCTTCTCGAGCGCAGCCTTGGCCGAATTGTGCAAGATGTGACAAGCACAAGGCAGCCGTTCCAATCCCGCCCTTGCCGCAGCATTGATCATTACTGAGGCGTCACCGGTTGTCAGCGCTGCAATCGAACCCTGGATCTTCCAATGCTCACTTGTCTCTCCTATCTCACCCAAAGTTTTTTTTTAAAAAAAAATGGTTAGAGTTCTTCCAATGTGAATTCATGAATAATAAGACTCCCCGTTGTGAGGGTATAAGTGAGGGATAAGATTCAAAGTACATTCGTATCCTTTGAACTCACTATCAAGCCAGTGTAGGGTTAACCCAATAAAAGGACGATTGCTATCGGAGGTCCAATCATCGACAGTCATCGATCCCACTTTGAATGTATCGAAGAGGAGCTTCCTGATTCTGTCCTGAAGACCAAGACGATAGTCATGCAGCCTATCGCGAATTGTAGCTGCATAGGGTATATTGATGATTGGGTTGATCAAGCGGATGAGGGCTCGAAACGAGTCGGAGTTGAAAGTTGAGAAGGGTATGTAGGCTGCGACAACCCAGGTTAAACTGGCCTTGATGATCGCCTTCTTCTTTTGAAGAGTTGTTGAGGTTCCAGTGAGGGTTGATTGTGCAAGACCGCCTCTATGACCTTGCTGTCCCGGGACTCTATCGTCAACCGCTCTTCCTTTGCCTTTGTCGGCCCGGTGCGTGCGAACATGATATCTGAGTGTAGTGGATGCGTTGTTGGAGGATAATGGTTTGTTGCATCTCCTGCATACGAATTTGTTTTCATAGGCGCCATCTGAGGATTTGACTCTATCAGATTTAAAGAACTTCCGGTAAGCTTCTACAGAATGTAAAGACAAGTATTAGCATGCATAATTACGGAAAACATTTGCACGAAGCTGCAGCAGAGGAATTGTACAGAAGACGGTGCATACTTGGGACCATTTTGATTGGACCAGCCTGTTGACTAATCGAGGTGGATGGAGTGAGCGATGTATCCGAGAGCAGGTCATCGTCATCTTGTAGAAGTTCATCTGCATCATCTGCATCATCGTCAATCCGTAGATCGTCGCCGTCCAGTTCTTCCTCCAAGGGATGATCCAAGAGTGAGGGATCAAATCCAATAGTCGTCGAGATTGTTGAGGGTGCTGATTGGTTGCTGTCATTGTTGTTGTGAGTTGTTATCACGACAGTGGATGGCGGGAATAAGTTGGGCCGCTGGCGCTTCGGTGAGGAAGGCCCTCCATCGGATGATGGCCGTTTGCTTATATTTAACGGTTCCATACTTGTGAATATTTTTGCGTGTGGAGGGTGGGAATGTATGGGGATAAGAGGGGGGAAATATACCAACGCGTTGTTCTTTTTATACACGTCGTGGACGCGCGAGGACCTTTGGTTTGGAACAATGCTGACATACTTGCTTGGTTGGTCAATCAATCATTATTGGGTAATCCATTCACCGATTACTCGGCCAAAGGTGGCATACATGCATCAATGAGTTACGTTGCCAACCGACTAACCAGTTAATCGATTAGTACATTGAACGTGGATGTGATGAAGAAATGGCGGCATACATGCATTAATGAGTTACTTTGTCAACCGACTAACCAGCTGATCGGTTAATCGTCGATTGGTCAACCGTCAATTAATTGAGAAAATTGGTTAACTCAGTAAAGGGAATAGCTGATTGACCGATTAACGGAATAACGGATTAACGGATTGTATGGTTAACAGGTTAATAGAATGACTGGTGAACCTGTTAACTGATCAATGGGTTAATGCTTTGCCTAGCTAACGGATTGGCTGGTTAATGGATTATCCATTTAGGAGGCCTTTCAACTCGAAATTATAATATGGTGTTTGTTACATCTCTGCAGATCTTGCTGATATCCACCGTATCCATTAGAGGAGAGTGTATGTATGATATCAGCCCTGTAAAATAACCACTGTAACATTCCTCGCGTAATTATCCTATTAAACACCACCGCATTCTCTAGACAACAAAATCCTCTTATTTTTCGCAAACCAATCTCTTGAATGTGTCCATCTACTATTAGACTGTACCCCCACTGCAAGATTCAGGGGAGTAGTTCTTGTACGTGATCATCTAAGGCACTTGTACTCTCAATTGTATCTTTGCTGTGAAATACAGGGGAGGGATTATATTTAAAGAATCTTGTGTTGTCTGTTGCTATCTCACCCTAAGTTCTCTTGCGGACTTTGGGTAAGATATATCAGCTATGTAAGTTTGCAGTGCTTTCCTTGGGCTTTGGATGTTTTTTACATCCTCTTTTATATCCTTCAACTGCAAATTGGCTTTGGTTAACCATCAATTGAACAAACGGTTGACCGACCAGATTAGCCGATGTTTGAGCAAAAGATTCACTTGACCTTTTGACGGATTAACCGACGCGATTGACCAGTCAAATTTTTTTTGACCAAAAAAAAATTGGTTAAAAACCCTGCGTTCAGGTACACGGTTGAACACACCCCATTGCCGTCTTCAACGATATCGCGGGATGGGATCTATTTGTTCCGTTCATGTGAACGAGCCAAATACTTCCGTGTCCGCCTTCGATAGCTGTCGCTTTAACCTCCATTCCGCTGCGCCTCGAGACTCTCAACCCGCCGCGTGGAAAAAAAGATATGCCTTGATATCCTCGCCATAAACAAAAATAATCAACCACCCCTTACTGTTCAGTCATCCAACGTCGCAGGGCCATTTATCAAAATTTCGCAACAATAGCATAAACAGAAAGGGAAGAGATGGGCATTGACATTGAGCCCCAAGACGCGGCTGGCAAAAGAAGACGCCTTCTGGAGGGAGGCAAAAAGAAAGCGCCCAACGTGGGGGTCGAACCCACAGCCTTCAGATTAAGAGTCTGACGCTCTACCGATTGAGCTAGCCGGGCTTGTTTGGAAGGCTTGGTTTCTAGACAGTCCAGTTCCAACGCTTACTAATTCTTCCTCTAAATGCATGAATGCAGTCTTTAAGTCAAAAATTCCCTTGTTGCACGCGATGACCTGTTTGCGCCGACGATGCGAGCTCGAGAAGGAGGATAACGATCATGTCTGGAAATGCCCCTTGGCAGCCGAGACCACCACTGAGATCTGGAAAGAGGCCATGGGCAAGACTAATGAGTGGGGTGTGCAAGCGACAAACAGCTACAACGCAGTCAGGAAGCGGGAACACAAACGCGCGGTGGACAGGGGTCGTCAGGCGCCCTGGAGCGACCAAGGACCCACGCGCTGGTGACGAGCGGTTGTTGAAGAGTTTGTTAGGAAGGAGGAGGTCGTCAATGATGGAGTGGATGGGAAGAATCCCCTTCATTCGTATCTAGTTTTATTTTCTTCCGTTTAAGCTGTGAAGAGCAGCGACAATTGTTGCGCAGAGCCAGGTTCTGGACCGGACTGCGACTGGTGGATGGTGCACTGAAGAGTTTAGTCTGTAGTCCCCTTTTGCTTCCAAATGACTTTTCTATGCTGTTTGTTGGAGAAAAAAAATTGTGTACAAAAAAAAAAAACTTGTTGCACGCGGTCTGACATGATTGTGGCCAGAGAAATAAAATGTACGAAAAAAAAAATATGTTATTTTGTTGTTCACACAAGAGGTTATCAATGAAGGGGAGGATAAGAAGAATCCCCTTTATTGGCGTCCAATTTTGCAGCGACAACTATTCTGCAGAGCCAGGTTCAGGACCGAACTGTAACTGGTGGATGGTGCACCCAAGAGTTTGGTCTGTACTCCCCTTTACTTTTAAATGCCACTTATGTTGATTACCATAGAAATATAATGGCGAACAAAAAACATTTGCAAGCAGAAACAATACTACTATTTGCTAGCGCCAGAGATATTATCAGTACCGCAAAGCGCAGCAATGGTAGAGCCAGACTTTCTTCATCCTGAAAAGTGAAAGTGAATGTCAGTTCTGGCCAGATCAACTTGGCTGTGTCTCCCGTTGTCTTTACTCGATGCAATTGTCATTGCGAGAGCGAAAAAAAAATGAAAATGAAGACATGTGTACAGTATAGATCAAACAACACCTTCAACCAAGGCTGCTCAAGGGTATATCGTTCGTACGAAGTGTTTTCTTTATGGCTTCTCCTTCTGTGTAAAAGCTCCTTTTTACTCAGTGCGGATTGTCACTACGAGCAAGGTTCCAGTGTTTTTGAGTAACATAACTTTATGAGCGTAACGACGTAGCGCCTGCAGCCGTTTCGTTTTTGTTTTTTATTCATGGCTGAAATTCAGGCGCCAAAAGTGCAACTGTTGCAAAAAGTAAAAAATTGTCCTTTTTCATATCATCTTTGCACACAAACGCGCAAAACAGTGCTTTTGCGGGTTAAGTATGAAGACACAGCGGAAAACTGTGGACTCCCTTCCTCGTGGTGTAGGGGGGACTTCTTGTAGCGAGGAATACAAGGAAACGAAGCAAAAGAACAGGTAGTTTGTTTGTTTCGAGAGTTACTCTTGGATGCCTCTTCAAGCAGAGTCAGAACCGAGAAAAGCCCTACAGCTCAACGCTCAACGCTCACTCAGACAAGTGAACAAGCAGACGGCGCCTTCGCCTTAATTGCACTCTTTGTCTCTCTTTATAGGGGTAATATATTTGACCAGCCCTTTTGTTGTTAGACAAGTTTCACGGCTACTTTGACAACCTCCCCGTACATTCTCATCTTTCAAGCCGGGTTGCCATATATACCAGGAGACTAAATGGTATATGTAATATGTCGCGGATGAATGTGTTTTTGTTGTGGAGAGATGGAATCAATTGCTAGGAAGGTAGGTGCCTAGCACGGTTGATGCAATACCTCTATGGATGTGTGTGCATGAATGTTGTGTATTGATGCGCCGGTCCTCTGTTAAGGAGAAACGAGGAAGGGATGCACCTCGCATGCTTGCTACGATACCTTTATGGATGTCGGGTATTGATGCGGCAATCCTCTGCAAGGAAAAAAGGAAAAAAGGAAAAAAGGAAAAAAAGGAAAAAAACAATTTTTGCTAAGTGCCTCGCACACTTGCTACGATACTGTGTTCTTGGGACAGGTTTCCCCGATTGTCAGACACCACCTCTTGATTTAGATGGCTATCAGCTCTCCAGCAATATTCAACAAGCTGAACTGGCCAGGATCCTCGGATAATTTGCAAGCTGACGGGTTATCAAGCAGATTAACCCGTCTCTATTGCCATGACTAGCAAAGCAAAAAAAAAGCAAAAAAGAGAGAGAGGCAAGTATTGAGACTCAATGGAAAGCTGATAGGATGAATCCTGGAGAACAAGGAGACAAGTTACCAGGTTGGTTGTACCAATGAGCCCATGATCTTACGCCCAACGTGGGGGTCGAACCCACAGCCTTCAGATTAAGAGTCTGACGCTCTACCGATTGAGCTAGCCGGGCCATCTGGCGCCTTCTGGCGCCGATCGAATTGCTTGGGAACCCAGATTTCTCAGCACCATTTGAACTCAAGGCGGAGTTCTTGTGTCACGTGAAATGTGCACTTAGGGAGCATACCGCACCTGTTGACGATATCGATAGAGAAATAAAATTGTGTACAAAAAAAAAAAAAAAAAACCTGTTGACGATGATAGTAAAATGCAATGGGATCCACAGGTACCATGGATGTGCAAAGTGATGTATATTTGGTGTATCGCGCTGTAATTATTGTCAATGTCTATTTGTCTATTGTCTAGTCTAAGAGTACATCCAGTCCTGATCAATCTCGGCCTCGGCTGCGTATTTGGCCAACTCGGCTTCACGCTTTTTCCTGTTCCACTCTGGATCATCCGAAGGCACCTCAGCGCGGCACGCAGGGCAGTTGTTATGCTACGACACAAGGAAAAATGTGTGCAAGTCAGCATGTACGTCAGTAGCGCTCGTCTTAACAGATACACATCGCCCCATCATAGTCACTCGCCAAAACAAAAAATTAGTACTTACAAGTTCCAGCCAGGGCACGATGCAGTCACGGTCGAAATGATGTTTGCAGGGCAGCTTTGTCACTCCTGCCTTTGACTCGTTCTCCTGAAAGTTTTCGTTACAAATAATGCACGCCTCATCTAATGATCACCAAAGCAGAAAACGCGTCAGTGTCTTGAGTTTGATCCGCCTCGTTGCCCACAAACCCGTGATAATAATTGTCTGCTTGGTTTGCGTGGTTTGCATACCTCGCTTCAGGTCCTTCTGTGGCACAAAGGGTAAATCCCGAATGAACGATTTAGCTGCTGGTGGTGGTCCATGCTTGCCGCTATGATATATAAGGGGGACGGAATGTATCAGCAGGGATGAATTGATTGATATAAAACACATGGCGAAAGAGATCATGAATAAAAGGGGTCATTACCTTGCTCCTGCCTCGTCCATCAATTGAGTGATCAGGTTATCGAGAAACCCCTGGTGAGCCTCATCGCCCAAAGGCTCCTCTCTTTCGCGGAACCCTCCAAACATCCTAAGAAAAAAAGAATTGAAGATAAAGCAGAACGAGCCGAGTGAGTTTTTCAGTGTCGTTGAAAAGAATAACATAAGAGCCGACATAGCTGGTAATGATGACGGAGAGAAACGTACTCTGCAAGACGACGGAAGTCGCCAACTGCTGGTCCTGATGTTGGGGGTGACCTGGAAGAAGGGCTGCTGGAGGTAGACTCTGTCTCCTCGCGAGGCATAAAGTGCGACAGGTCAGGGTTAAATGAACTGCCTCCATAAGGGTTGGTCTTCTTGCGTGCCTTGAATGGGTCCTCGAGGCTGTGGTCGTCGTAGTAGGAAGCCATTATTTGGTTGTTGTTGTTGATGTAAGTGGTGGCAGTGATGGTGGTGATGTTAGATGGGGATGATGATGAAAGAAAGAAAGGAACGGAGAAGGAAAGGGCGAAGTTGGACGAGGAACTGACGCAAGCGCACTTGCGAAAGGCGGGAAGAAGGAGTCGAATTGAGGGGTAGACAGACGAAAAAAAGCTATAAATATTTCCGCTGCACATTCTTTTTCTTTGTCTTTGCCATTCCTTTGTCACTCACATCAAGCCTGACGAATCGAGGAACAGAGAACACAAAAAACAACAAGAAAAGGAACTCGGGACAACGAGAACCTCAACACAACACAGCACAGTTATAGCTACAGCCATAGTTACAGCGACAGTACAGGCCTGCCTGTCTCAACCCACACAAAAAAACCACATTCGCATCGCCAAGCACAAGTGCAGCAAGACCCAATGTCGCATTTCAAGAACGCCACCAGCGAGTTCAAAAAGCGTCTTGCCGATCAGCCGCTCATCAAGCGTGCGGTCGTCACCCCCATCGCCTCGCAGGACGATGGTCCTATCTACACAGGCTCCAACGCCAACCCCAACAACAACGGCCTCCAGGTCTTCAGCTCCAGCAAGAAGAAGAAGACTGAAGGTAAAACAGCGAACAAGAGCCACCGTTTGCTGAGCTTGTTTGTTATTGTGCTCCTTCAGGAGACTTGAAAAGTATCTCAAACTAACTCTGACTGCTATTTTGCTGCTTTCTATATAATAGTTTACTCGCAGCCTCAGGACACAGGTTCAGGAAAACACATCAACAGCTTGCTTCTGAATGCGATCAACTTCTTGAAGACCGTGGACGACCCCCAGACGGTGGACGATCTTCGCCGCAAGGGAGGCGTGGATCTTGATGCCAAGCCTGAACTCTACAACCTCTTGAAGTTGAATGACAAGGTTGCCTACGACACACGGGATCATACTTTCGCATACAAGGTATCATCTGAATTTTGACGTTGAGTTGTGTCATTCTGTTATCGCACTTCGTTTTTGAATGATTAACTGAGCTATACAATGACAATATTTTAGCCAACATATCACATCAAGAACAAAGAAGACTTATTGGCGTTGCTGGAGAAGCGAAAGGGCGAGGGAGGTATGGACTACAAGGAGCTCAAGGACTCGTACTCGAAGCTGTTGGAGGCTGTAAACGAGCTGGCGTCCGAGGGCCGGATATTGGTGGTGAAGAACAAGGATGGTGCTCCCAGAGTTCTCTTCTGGAACGACCAGCGATACAACACAGCCATGGACCAAGGTAAACTCTCACGAGAAAGCTTTTTTTGTCTAAATCATGCGATAATTATTTAGCTCACTGGTATGAAGGGATGACTGACCCTATTTTGTTTATGTCCGATCGTTGACGAAACTGACAAAACGTGTAGAGTTCCGGGATATCTGGCACAGATTGCGCATCCCAGACGAGATCGATCTGCCGAAGGAACTCGAGAAGGCTGGACTGACCCACATGCAGGTGTTTGACAAGAAGGGACCCGGTGATATCCCCAAGCGCAAGCCTGTTCGTCGCAACAGAAAGATGAAGATTACGAACACGCATATGAAGGGACTCGATCTCACCAAGGACTTTGTCATCCAGAAGTAATGGGTCAGGTCAAGACAGGACCCCTTCTCGTGGTCTAGGCGAAGCACTCGCTCATAGTGGCGTTCACACGCCTGAACAAAAAAAAAAACAATAAAAGCGGAAAAAAATTGTGAATATATTTGATTGCCTCTTACCATTTTTCTCGTTTGCATTCCTTTCTTCTACTCTTTGTGATCATGTGGAGCTCAACGCCACCAACATCGTTGCACTCCAAACCAACGGGTGTGCTTACTACTAGCACTGGCTCTACTGAATGGGCTCCAGTAAGACATCCCATCTCATTCTGCATTCATCACCCTCATGCTGCCATGTCGCCTTGTTTTTAACAAGTGCATAAAACCGTACCTGAAAAAAAATACTACCTACTAGATCGATAGGTGGCTGCAGAGCAAGTACCGGATAGACGAGATCCCAGTCTTTGAAAGGACCGAAGAGACATACCAGGCCCTACTGGAACTCATGCAACTGAACGAAGCCCAGGATAAACAAGCGCGACAAGCTCTTCATTCTCTTCGTCATCTCTCCAGCTCTTACAAAAGCGAAGGTAAAATCTGGCGCGGGCCACTTTTACTCCAGCATACTGTTCGCATGACTTTTTTTTGTGAAGCTAAAAAAAAAAAGACTCGATCATATCAATACATCGTGCTTAGATACAAAACTGAAAGAAACACTACAGATCCTCGATATCCAAAAGGACCACCTCCCACAAGAGACCCAACACATTCTCTCCCAGTTGTCAGAATTAGCCATGATTCTCGGAGTATCCGACACACAACTCTCAACCCTCCAACAGGGACTCGCCCAATCACACATCGAAAAAACTCACTACCAAACCCTCCAACACCAAGACCACCTCTCTTTACTCAACAACCTTGATCGCCATCAGGCGGTCGCATCACAGGGCCTGATACAATTGCAGGAGTTGAAGCGACAGTTTGAGGATCACAAGTCGACGGTGGGGGATATTGAGCTCCAGACAAGGAGACGGAGCGCAGAGTTGACGAGAATCAAGGCTAAGGAGGACAGGAACCAGCTACAGGGGCTGTATGAGAGTCAGCAGAGAAATGGACTGGATGTTGAGGCACAGGGGTTGACGGTCGCGCAGTTGGATCAGAAGGAGCAAGAGGTTGCAGAGCTTGAGAGACAGGTTGATGCCCAGACAAAGTCCTTGACATCCTATCAAGCCATTCCACCCGTAATTCTTTCATTTTCTGTTGTGTATTGGATTCTAAGAGAGGTACTATCAAGTCTTACGTTTATTTTATGTGTCTTCTAACGAATGTCATGCTGTGGTGGTTCTTTTTCCGTTTCTCATAATCTTAGGATTTTACGCTGGCGAGGTTGAAGGTGAAGGAGGCAACGATGAGACTGGACGAGCTTATGGCAGAGCATGAGGCTCTGGTGCGAGAACTGGCCGACGACTTATAGGTTCGCTTTCCGAGCATGAGGCCTGTTTGTAGAATAAAACATTAAAGAAACAAGAAGGAAAAAGAACAGTTCGAAAACCAATGTTTTTATTTTTGCCATGATATGGACTTTGTGGTAGTATGTGTGTTATCCTTTCAACCAAAGCACCCTCCTTTCCTTCAAACAATGGGACATGTAAATACATAGCAACCAATGCAGAATATCAATGTTCAAAGATGAAAGGAGTGAAAGGGGAAGATGGAGAGAGGGAGGGAAGTAAAAAAGAGTACGAAAGGTATTTACATGTTGCTGACATAGAACCACTTGTCGACTGAAGGGTCGATGGGTGCAGCGGGCTTGGGGGCGGCAGCGGGGATGCTCTTGACGACCTCATGGTCAGCGCCGATCTTGTAGGGGCCATCGACGGAAACGTTGGCACTAAAATATTAGGACCAAGAAAGACAGGCGATGATGGTTAGCAAAGGTGTGACCTTTTTCCCCTGTAGATATCGTATACAAAGACGAGTATGTAAGTAAAGATTAAAGAGGCCGACGGTTCACGTACACCTTGATGTCGTATGTCTCGGTCTTGGAGGGGATCTCGCCGGTGATCAAACTCTTCCAGGCGGCGTGGGTGTCGTGGATGACCTTGACGGCGTAGGCCTTGTCCTTGGCGGCGCCGTCGAAGGCGAACTCGTTGGCGGGCTTGCCATCGGGCTTCTTGTAGTCACGGAACCACTCGCGGGTGGCATCGATGAATCCAGGGAGGTGCTTCTCGACATCGGCAATGTCGTTCAACTGGTCAGCCAAGGGATCCTTGACATCGATGACAATGACCTTCCAGTCAGTCTCGCCTGTAAGAGATAATGGAAAAGGAAAATGATGGGGAAAAAGTATTTGAACGTTTGATTAGGATTTAGTCTTCGCGGAAAGATTGTGATTGGATTATCGCACCATACGCCATCACAACACACCCAACCTGGTCACCGTACTGGGTGCCAACAATAACAATGCCATTGTCATTCAAGTCACACTTGATGTTACTCTGCTTTGGTTGTTGATTGTCCATCCTTCTGTCTGCTTTTGCTGTTTGGTGTTTTGTTTTTGTGTCTTCCTTGAGTCCGTGTTTTCGTTGATATGACTTACCCTCATCCAAGAGAGCCATGACTCCGAGAGCCTTGACCTGCTTGATCTGGCCAGTGAAGCCGACAGCCTCACCGATCTCGCAGACATCCAAAGGATCGTTATCACCACGAGCCTTGGTGTCATGGTCAATGTGAGTGGGGTCCTCCCAGGTCTAGATTGATGTTCAAATTGCAAACAGTCGGGAATACTTCTTTTGTCAGTGCCGTTGTTTTCCTCATAGACATACTGTCGCCACTCCAATCCCTGTCGACGGCGGTAGAGACGACGACATCAAACAAACAAGCAACCTTGCATGGTCGGACGAGAAATAAAATGCTCATGGTAAAGAGTCAATTGGTCAATTGATTGTGGAATTGATCCCCCCCCTCCTCGGAAAAACACCATCCTGATAACGTACCTGGGGGAGAGCACCGTAGTTCCAGATGTAACCGTGGTGGGGGAAGCAGTTGCGGACGAAACGGAGCTTGCCCTTCTTGATATCCTGCTTGATGGGGTTGAACTCCTCGTCCTTGGAGATCTCGAGCTTGGCGTTGCTCCAGCGGGGGATCTCGACAATCATGTTGTAGACGTTCTTGGCCTCGTTGGCGTAGAGAGGAACATCGTGGAACGAGGAGACGGGGGCGCCGTTCTTCTCTATTCATTTTCAATAGACGTAGGTCGTAAGCCGTGTTAGTAAGTTGTGGCAACGAGGAGCGTGTTCTTGATCAGGTGGAATCATGAGCACAGAAGGGGGGGGGGGTGAGTTATGAGTTGGAGGAATGAGTGAAAGAGAAATAAAGGATTTACCGATGTAGACGCGGTGCTCGAGGGTGTTGGGGGCGCCGATGACGCGGGTGGAGTAGGCAGACATGTTGCGGAGGAGTGAGTGTGAGGAGTAGGTGCGGACGCGGAGGGTTAAAGGAGAAGAGGAGAAAGAAAAAGAAGAAAGAAAAGAACAAGAAAGAGGAGAAGATGAAATAAAAGGGGAGGCGACTAGTCGAGGGGAGGAGCGACAGAGGCGGAATGAGGAGCGGATCAGGGAAGCCAGCGTGGAAGAGATAACCGGAGTGCGGGAGACAAGTCAAAGGGGGAAAGGACAAAGGGGTGAGTAAAAAGAAGGAAAAAGAAGAATAGTAGTCTATGGAGGTGTAGATCTGCTTACGGGGTATTCATTCTTGCATTGACCTCACTCAACTTTGTAACTCATTAGAAGAAATGGTGGCAAAGCAAGCTATCGCAGACTTCTTGTCCAAGGCCGATCGAAAGGGTGTAGGTTGTTCCTCTCGGCCCACATCCTCTCCTCCTTTCAAGTCTGGATTCAGAATGGAGAGAGTGAATACTGGAAGAGAAGGTGAAATGGAAAAGGTTGTGTTGAGTTGTATTGGATGTATGCTCAGGAGGTTGAGTATAGTATGGCTGATGGCTGATAGCGTCATTGTAGTCTCCATTGTCGAGTTGTGTTAGCTATCGTCTATCAATGAAAAGGAGCAAACATATGGTACGTGAAGATGAATGTGTGTAAGATAGTATGTGCGCGCCGAGTTTTGTCCAGTTGGCTTTGTACTGTCTTTCCTTGTGCTAAAGCAGCATGTGAGAGACAGAGATTGAGCCCATTTTCCTTGTTCGAAAGTGTGCCTCGTGCGGTGTTGCTTTATGCCTTTGACCACCAGCTATTTTATTTGTTTTCTTTTTTGCCGTTTACCTTTTGCCTCCACTTTGTTCTGATTCTCTTTTTCATTCCTCTTTACCCACAGCGCCTCCCACAACCGTATCCATCACCCTTTTTGCTTTTGACAACAACACCACAACAGCAATAGTCAACAAGCGAGGATCGCAGCTCATTCCAGCAGGCACAGCAGCAACAGTGAACAAGAACGCCAAGGACTCATTGCAACTCATTTGACAACAACCACCGGCGGTTCTCATTCCTTTCCTGTGCTACAAACACACAACGGCACTCGGTAGCAATATCCACATCTACATACACAGCAATACAACAACAGCAACACTTCTTGCTGTCCTATGCTGCTCTCAGTTCTCAGGGCGGGCTGGCGGGGTGCCCACTACCTCGCTCTACTCGCATTCCTCACCTTGACCTTTGATATTAGCAAAGCGTGTGGCCTCGACTTTTCGCTTTGGCTCGTCTCCTGGTACATCGCCACCATTGCCCTCCGACGTGTCTTCAGATCCTCCGGACCCATCAAAACAGTTGTAAGTACTCATTCCTGTTGTGAGCATGTGAATTGTGAATGCAAACTTTTTTTTCTTTTCTTAACCTCCTTATCGTGTGTTATATTATTGTTATCTGCCATGTTAATGAAAAAAAAATAGATCACAAGCGCAACAGTGGCAGAACCCCTGGTGGTCGTCGGATTCCTCCTTCTCGCCATCTTCAGGTCAACCAAGGGCTTGTCGGGATCACATGAGATCTGGGAGACCGTTATTCGAGGATCTGACCCTATCTTGACTCTTCTCGAAGGATTCGGCACAATCCTCATCATCCAAAAGTCTTCCCAGGTCGTGAGGCGACTCGCAGGAAAGAGCGATGGTTATCAGGTAAGCAAATCCAATTTTCCAAGAACTCAAAAAGCGAAAAATTACATTTGGGCCACGACTTTTGTCCTTCATGTCCGCCGTTTGGAGTGGCCCGGTCCATGTATTTTTTGTTTTTTCCTCTGTCTTTCATGCACGTACTGTGCTGGTGCACATTCTTTGGGTTATTAACCACGGAATTCCTTATATTCTATGTACCATAGATTGCATTCTTGGTGTTGTCCGCCTCGGTTTATGTGACTGCAGGGTTCGGACTCTACCAGCTTTATGCCGCCTCAGCTCCTGAACTGGTACCGAGCGTCAGATCAGCCTCGGTCATCGGCTGCTGTATGACCCTGACCATAGTCCTCTCTATCATTGCCCTTGTGTCGGGACGTGGAGTTATTACCGACACCGCTTTCTTGGTATAGGAGTTGTTTTCTTGTTTTCTCATCACAATACCGACCAACGGTCAACGGACTTTGGGGTGAGAACTCGATTCGCTAACCCACAATGACAATTGCTATTTCTTTTCATGTAGTTTGCTTACATGGTCATGAGCATGTATATCGCAGCCAGGAACGAGGCCATTGAAAACTTGCCAGCGAAGAGCAAGATCATGCCCATGCATAGCGCAATCGATTTTGGGCCGCTTTCTGTTCCTTATCTTCAAAGGTTCGTTCGTCGTCTTGATCATTGCGCCCATTTTTTTGAGTTACCTTTTCGATGATGTGGTGTAATTGATCTCACCTGACCATCATCAATCGTCATCTCTACTGAAACAGTTTATCATTGCAGGATGTGGAAAAGATTACGATCCAGGCACTGGTCCATCTTTCGCAATTGGTCCAGGTGCTTGTCCGTGCTCTCTCGCCCAACATCCTTATCAGTCTTCTCTACAGGATGGGTGTCCTGATGACAGTCTCTCATATTGCCCCCAGCTTGAACATTGGACAGGATACTGTATTGTCCAACGATCATGGCTACGCACGGAAATTATCACGGGATTACTCTTTGGACGACGATGACGAGAGCAGCAGCCGAGTGATGCCTTTCTTGGCCAGCATGGCGAAACCTGTCTTGCTGATGACACATACCCGCATCTTGTTGCAGTACTTTGGATACGCACGGCCAGCATTGGCGATCTGGGGCTGGCTCAACAGTTTCTTGTGTCTTGCACTCTTTGCAGCCGAGCTGGTGTTGGCGCGTGATGATGCATGGGAGCATTACCGCAATGATTGAATGAGGAAACGGTGAGGTTGGAGGAAGATTGCACACACTACATACACACGCACACATACTTTTTTTACACTTGTTTTCATTCAGTCGGAAGCGGGAAGAAGAATATCGGGAGATTGACGCTCCCACTTTGTACACCACCTCTACTATTTTCTTTTCGTATTCATATTTCTATCGTTCATAAATAAAAAAAAACACATTGACGAAACGCATAATGCACAGATTAGGATTTATTATTCTTTGGAGGATACAAAGGAGATATTTGCAGAGAGATACAGACGAAGAAGAACACGCGAAGAACAAGAAGGGTAGGATGTGTGTACAAAATCAATTGGCCATCCTCTTCTTATACCTCTTTTTTCATTCCTTTTTTTCACACAAAAGGCGCTTCTCACAGGCAAGTTTGCCCGTGGGAACGAAAGAAGATGTGATTGTTGCACAAAATAAGAAGTGAAATGAAGAAGGGGAAGAAAACAAGGTGTAGGGGAAAGGGTAGGGATGTTGTCCATCCTTGGTCCAATGTGCGGGGGGGGGGGGGATCCTGAGTTTTTGATTTACTTCCTGAGAGGGTGTCTAATTCATTTTTTTTTTTGGACGTTTTTCTTATTTCCTTTTTTCTTCTTCTCACTTACATATCCTGTTGCTGCGATCAAGTCCCGATGATCGGTAGATCCGTATGTATTATTCCATTTGGTGTGCAAGAAATCCACTGTTGTTGATGTTGTTAATGTTGTTGTTGATTATGGTTGATCCAGAGAGTCGGGAGAGTGTGCTGAGATTGGAATCCATTTGAGAGGGATGAGAACAAAAGAGAGAAAAAAAATACAGAAAAAGCACTAAAAAACCAATATACCACTACCAGCCAGTCCCTCTGGCAGCCCCTTCTTGTCCACCCACTCTTTTTTTAAAGAAAAGATGAAAAGAGAAACGTATTCTTCAACTGTCCGTTCACTCTGCAAATGATGAAAAAAAAGGAAAAAAAAAGAAAAAAGTTAAAAAAAAGAAAAACGCAGAAGAGAAGGTACCGATAGCCGCCTTCAGATCAGATCATCATGCCTTGGCCAATGCGGGTGTCGACGCCATAGATGCAAGAGCTCCAGCGTTGATCTCTGTACCTGCGGGCCTCGTTGGCTTCGTTGAGGGGCACACGTGCATAAGAGGGGATCTGCATCGACCGGCCGTGGACGGGGACGTATTCGTTGCTGCCGTTACTGTTGTTGCCTTGACCAGGGACTGGAAGTGCTGAGGGCAACAGACCGGTGCCGTTTTGTGCTGCCGCTGAGGCTTGTTGTTGCTGCTGGAGATATTGTTGTTGCAATTGTTGCTGATGATACTCCTGTGGCAGGACGGGAGATGTCAACGAGGCTCTAAACAGGGTGTTGGTGCTTTGAGCCATAGAAGGAGAAGTATCTTGAGCACCGGTAGAATCGGATTCCATATCCATGTCCATATTGGAGCCGCCAGTATAGGGTGAAGCTGTATTAGAGCTCAATCCCGATTCCGGAGTTTGGTATCCTTGCATGTTGGCTTGAAGGTGGGAACCGTTATGGTTGTTCATGTGGTTGAGAGCGGCGGCGTGGCGGGCCGCGGTGCGGAGTAGGGGGGATGGGTTGGGCTGGGGCCAGGCAGGTCCGCTGCTCTTGGGGGTTGCTTGCGTCGGCGTTCCAAAGTTGCTGAAGGGGGAGTGGTTCATGGGGCTGCATGTCCTCTTTCCATTTGGCTAGAAAAATATTGTAAGAAACAGGGAGTTAATGGATCGATCGACGAAATTATCTTTCGACTGGGGAGGATAATAAGTACTAATGCGACAGCTAGTCGCGTTTTGGGACTTGTCTTTTTTACCTGGGCTTCTTGGATGATCTCGTCGTCGTATTCGTTGGAGTCGATCTTGCGCTTGATAGTACCGGCATCGAGGTTCAACATGTTTCCTACAGAGAAAGAAAGGGAAAGAGAGTGAGTGCGTGGAATGATGAAGAGTCAATTGATGCCTGCACAGACAGGTGATGGGAATACAGTTGCTGAGGATGAATTGTCCTTCTTACCTTGGCCGTATTCGACATAGCTGGATCGAATGGGCTCCATTATAGAAAGAAAGAAAAGGTTGCGGGTGTGAAAAGTAAAAAGGTGGGCGCAATTAACAGGTGGCTATGTAAGTGAGATGGATACGACAGAAGAATGAAAAAGAAATGACGATACCAGTAAGTACAGTTTTCCGATCGGGGTTACTTGCTATTTGTTATTATTTGTGTTTATGTTTTCCACACTGTAACTGCGTTCTTTTTTTTTCCTTGATCCCCTTCCTGACTCCCTTCTTTCCTTTTCTCTGTACCCCCTCGCTCTCCTGGAAGCCTCTGACGAAAACAAAAAAGGAACTCCTTTCCTCTCCAAACATACATAAAACCACTCCCTTATAAATGTGGAGGAAAAGGAAAGGCAGGATAATTTAGGGGGCACGAGCAAAAAAAAGAGTTGAGGTTTTGGGGTCAATGCTTGTCATCGTCTCTCTTCCACTATTCGAGAGCCTGGCCAAAGAAAAAAAGGGGGTGAAAAGGGGGATGGGGCGGCGACAGGGTTCCCGTGTGAGCGTGCATACGTGCGTGTGAAGGCGGAAGGTGGTCTGTTGTTAGTGTGTGTGTGTGTGGTTCCTATTCTAACGGATAATGGGTCGCCGAAAGCATACCAACACGACCAGACCACCCGTCCGTTCCGTGCAATGAAATACATAAAAAAAAAAGTGGGGCCTGCAGGGTGTGTGTTTGTGTGGGTGGAAGAGATTGGGGCGAAGAGGGAAAGGAGGGATCAGGTATGTCGTGTGGTGTTCATTGCGGATTGAGACAGGATACTCGGCGCCGGGCGATTCGCTTGTACGACTTACCAATTGGGCTTGGCTTGGCTTTGATAAGTCACCAAATTCAACAGTGAGACGACGCGAGGCGATTGGGAGACGAGGGATGGGAACGAGGGAGTTGTTGAGAGTGAAAGAGAGGGAGTGGAGAGAGTGTTTGGGCGAAATGTATTTTTCGATTGGCTTGGTTGTGGTACAGTGGCAGTGACAGTGGTTCTTTGGCGGTTGAGCAGTGGTAGAGTAGAGCGAGAGAGAGAGAGAAAGATGGAAGGATGTGAGAGTGTGAAGAGGAGTTGTAGATACCAATTGGAGGTTGAGAAGAAGAGGTGTAGAAGAGTGAGCAATTGAAAGGGTCTGTGCAGGGAAGGCAAGATGTATGTGTAACGAGTGCTTGATTGGGGGGAGAGGGGGTCTGGCGAAGGAGAAGGGGGTGGAAGGAGGAAGGAGAAAGGAAGAAGGAAGAGAAGAAGAAGAAGAGAGAGGAAGAGGAGGAGAAGGGGAGAAGAAAGGGGAAGAATCATCATCGCCTTTGTTGCTGCAGCGGAATAGGTGGAGGGGTGACTGCCCTTTGGGACAACCAATTGTCCTTATTCTGAGTCGGAGGAAAAAAAAAAAGGCTTGATTCACGTACACTGTGTAACAAGAGGCAAGGAGGCGGGAAATGTACGTAGATTGAATGGAAGGAGGCGAGACACACACCTAACGCGCGACGCGCCACTTCCATGAAGCGAATTGTGCCCAACAGCAACAGGGTACCAAAAAAAAAGAAAGAAACAATCAATCGGGGGGAGGGATAGACCTCCTCTTCTTTCACTAATTTTAGTGCATGGGCTCTCGCATATGCCAGCCCACAGAGGTATTGAAAAAAAAGTGTACAAACTGTGAAAGAGAGCGATGAACGACTATTCATCTGTCCTTTCAATTTTGGTGCTACGGTGGGCTGAATGCGCAGAAAATAATAAGGCAGCGAGGATAGAGAGAAAGGGGCAGAGATGGATGGACTAGTTAGTATTGCCCTGCATCTCTTTGTCAGTGAAGTATTACGAGGAAAGACAAGTAAAAGGAAGGAGGGGGAACTGGATGGTGTTGTTGGGGTCCAAAGGAGCAAGAATCAAAATAAAACACAGAAAGAGAAGAGAAAGGGGTCAAAAAAGACTCCTTTGGATTTGATCCCCTTTCGATTCTGACGTTAGACAGACTGGTGGATGGGTGTGTGCGTGAACCACAAGTACCACTGAGGTGAACTCATTGCGCCCAAAGAAGAAGAAGAGGAAGAAGAAGAAGAACAATAGTCAGAATAGAGATTGCTAACATGAGACCCGGAGGGCCCCTTCTCCTGTTTGTTTCTGACTCTATTGTCCGGCACTCTCCCCCTGTTTGTATACAAATGGGTGTGTGCCAATCATTACACTTGTAATAATAAGTGATAAGAAGTGATAAAACCTATTTTTTAATACAATACATCAGCTAGTGACTGAGACCCCGTCTGTGGTGTCCCTGTCTCACCCTTATGAGTTGTATGAACCTGTCTTGTTTCCTTGTTTCTGACTTTCACGCCTCCCATTCTCTTTCCCCTCATCACCCCATCCCCTTCTTTCCCTCCATTCCTCTTCCCTTCTCATTATTATTATTACTCTGCATAGACATATACACACCATTCACTCAGCCATATGCCTTTCTTCTCTCCGTGAGTAAGCTCACCTCCTTCTCTCTTTCTACACAACCCCTCCTCCTCAAACAACCACAAACACCGCTTATTCAACACATACATACATACATACATACACTCCCTTGTCGACTCTTGGACCTACCTTGCCACCCTCTCACCTTGCTGCAGCAACCCATTGGGCCTTACTATAATCTTTTTCTGCTTATTACAAAAGGCAAGTCGATACAATACAAATAAAGAGACAAACGCCACGTTGAGTCCTACTACCGTAGTGCCTTGACGGGGTGCCTATGCCCGTTCCTGTGTCTGAAGGAATGAGCTCATGTCTCCGGATCGTGATCACACCTTCTCATCCTTCTCACTCTGTCTCGTTTCGTCGTTCCTCTCGGCACACACCTACACCCACACACTTCAATTGCTCATCTCTTCTTTACTTACCTTCTTCTTCTCCTCTCCTTTAATTTATTATCTCCATCATTGTCTGCCTGCCCATCCTATCCGTCTGTTTGCCCATCTGTCCGTCCGTCCTCCCGCCTTTGTGCCAATTACTCTTTTCTATCAATCGACACCCCCCCTCC
This sequence comes from Linnemannia hyalina, assembly GCA_019671135.1. Lineage (NCBI taxonomy): Eukaryota > Fungi > Mortierellomycota > Mortierellomycetes > Mortierellales > Mortierellaceae > Linnemannia > Linnemannia hyalina. The sequence goes on from JAHRHY010000006.1 coordinate 1,695,362, forward strand.
TGACCGACCGACTCTCCTTGCCTCTTGCAAACCCGCCTTCTCCTTCCCTTCCCTTCCCTTCCTTCCTTCCATCATACACTCTTCTTGACTCCTCCTATTCCTCCTCCTCCTCGCTTTCAACTCTCCCTTCTTTTTTTGCTGCATGCACTCGACCCATACTTCTCTTCTCGTTTCGCAATCCAACAGAGCACCCATCACGCAGCACACAGGCACCGCATACACACACGACTGCATCTATTTATTTCCATTAGCACACAAGCGAGAGCACTGAAATGTCCTGGCTCCTCAAGAGCAAACGGCTCCAGTCGGCTGGCCATGGAGCTAACACCAATGGCACCAGCAACAACAGTACCAATACCAACAACGGCAACAACACCGGCAGCAACGTCAACAGTATTTATAGCCTGGGCAGTAGCAACCTCAGCAACAGCAGCCTCAACAGCAGCACAACGACAGGCCTTGGTCAGCAGCAGTATGGAGGCAACAGCAGTAACATCAACCTCAGCACCACCTCCCTTTCCCTTCCTTTCTCTCAAAGCAACATTAACACCAGCAGCAGCACCATCAACCTTTTACATACCAGCACCACCAACAACCATATCGACGCGGGCGAAGACATGGTCCGGTCCTATGCTGCTGCCAGTTCGCAGCTCGAAACTCAAAAGACTGCTTTCATGCGCTGGGTCAACGTCCAGCTCTCCGCCAACAACCCCTCATACGTGCCCATGACATCCATCGAACGCGACCTTCGGGATGGAAAGCGGCTGATTGCCCTACTCGAGGCCGTCTCACAGGAACCCCTAAAGCCCGAGCGAGGCAACATGCGCATCCACCAGATGGCAAACGTTTCCAAAGCACTGGCCTTTCTGGAAAAACGGACCGACGAAGGACTGGGCACTGTCGGGAATGAGGACATTGTGGACGGTAACGTCAAACTGACCCTAGGCCTCGTGTGGATTATCATCTACCGCTTCCAAATCCAACAAATGGCCAATACTGTCGCAGAGCTCTATCCACTCCTCGCCACGGGAGATGATCTGGTAAGTTCTTGTGATTTTGTTTGTGGTCTGAATTTCCAACGACATCCAGTTGGTGTACTCCTCTTTCTTTGTTACTGTGCGGTGTAGTTGCGTTGCACGGTATCTTTTTTCCTTCTTCCTTGTGTAATTCACGGTATCTTTCCGCTTCCCTTTCTTTTCAGCATGAGGTGGTGGGTGTGAACAGAGGAAGAGACGATGGGGTGGCGCTCGCATGTGCGCCCATAGCGCAATCGCTCCCTTTTCTTTTGGACCTTTCAGCCTGATGGCCTGTTCTTTTAATATCCATTTGCATGTGCTTTATTTGGTACAACCGTAGTCAATGCGGGTCGTATCAGAGCATGGGCCAAAAAAACAAAAACAAACCACATGAGCTCCACCTGATGAACTTCTAGGCCCATGCAACCCAACAACCTACAAACAAACACCAATCAATTCTCTACTATTGCAAACATATTAGGACACGGAGGAGGCACCGGCTCCCAAAGGCAAGAAGAAAGGCTCTTCTCACCAGGTCGATGCCAAACAGGCCCTCTTGCGCTGGGTTCGCTATCAACTGGAAGACTATTCCGATGTGATTCCCCCAATTCAGGATTTCCATCGCTCCTGGAGGACAGGTCTAGTTTTTACTGCACTCATCCATCGACACGACCCAGAGTTCCTACCAGAGTTCTATTCGACCATCTTGCCCTTGACCTTCGAGACAGCTGACGAGTGGCGGCGGACGCTCACCCGAGCCTTCGAGGTAGCATACGAATGTATGAAGTTGCCACAGCTCCTTAGTCCAGAAGACTTGGTCGAGATCGAAACACCGGATGAGCGATCCATTATGACCTACGTCTCTGAATACTACAGCGTCATGTCAAAAACACAATCGGAGCAGGATCCAGCCCTTGCGGAGGAGTTGCGGTCACGGCGGCGGCAAGCAAAGGACGAGCGGTTGGCTCTCGCAGGAGAAGATCAGGAGGCACGGAGGCGTCGACTCCAGGAAGAACAAGAGCGCAAGCGTCGAGAAGATGAAGAAGAACTGGAGCGCATTCGACTTAAGCGGATGGAAATCGAAGGCTGGTCCATTCGAGCCGCTGAGAGGGCCAAAGAGGAGGAAGAGGCCCTCCGGAAACGACGCGAAGAGGAGGAGGAACGACGGCTGCAACGACAACTCAGACGTGAGCAACGTGAACGTGAGAAGGACCTCTTGCGACGACAGTCTTTATCGATATCCACCGGAGCGGACGGACAACTGCCCGCTGGAATCAGGAACGAGGACGGTTCCTACTCATATCCAGGCCATCTCAGCAACGACGACGACGACGACGACGAGGTCGTAAAGGATCTTGGGGGCAACCATGGTATTAGCATTGAAGGGGGTCTTCGGGTCGACTATGTCATTTCGGATTCCGACCACGAGGACTCTGATGTGGAACTGGATGCGGAGCAGTCGCCGTCCACGGACATCAAAGACCCAGAAGCACACATGAGCCCCATGGATCTTGAACGGCGCCAGCAGGAGTTGAACGAAAAGTTGGCAGAATTCCACATGGGCATTCTCGAGCTCTCCGAGTGGATCAAACAGCAAGACAGGGAGTTTCCGCATGCACCCAACACAAAATCTCTACTGGACCGGTCTAAGGATCTGGAGCCTCTGACGGATGTCATTAAGGCGATCGAGGAGGAGCAGGCTGTCAAGGAGCACGTCATGTCCCACCTCCACGACGTTCGAGAGGAGCTCCTCGAATATGAAAACCCGGATTTGCCTCCTGAACAGATCAGCGAGTTGGACAAGAAATGGTGGGAACTGGAGACCATCTGGACAGCGCTCACCAACAAAGTCGTCGAAACCAAGGACACTGCTGAGGAGGTGAAATGGATCATCGATTGCACCCAGGAGATCGACCGCGTCAACGGCGAGATTCTAAGGATTGAGTCCCAGCTGGAGGCCTTTGCGGAGAAGCGATCGCAGGAGACGCCACAGGACCGATCCCAAAAGCCGATTCTGGAGAAGCAGGATGTCAGCCTCACGGCGATTAGTTTCCTGCTCGAGTCATACGTCGACTTCTTGACGGCTCTTATGGACCCCAAGGTGCACCACTACGACGCTCCCGAACATCTCACCGCCCGCAACAACGAACTCACGACTGTTCGGTTACCCCATCTAGCCGTCATCATCGAGAAGGCCCAGCAGAACCTTTCGAACGATCGTCTCCTACGACATTTCTTGGATTCGTTTGTCTTGTCCGAGGCTTGGATCGGCGAGAGTGTCGTCTGGCTGGCTAACATCGAAGTGCCCTCGTTTGTCTCTGAGGACGAATGGAAGGGATGGAAGGCCGTCAAGGAGTACATGGCCCGCGACTTAACTCAGGACGCAGACCTAGATTTTTTCATGACAGAGCTCCAGGAACTCAAGGGTGAGCTTGAGGAGGAACAAGGCGAAGTCACGGCATTCCGTCTGAGCGGGGTTGCCAAACTCGATGAGCAGGTCGAGGCGGTCAAGAAGGCCGTTGCGGATACGCAGGACGTCACAGCAGAAGGAACGACGAAAGCGGTCCAGGACCTGATGCGCGGTGTCATGAACAACTTAGAGAAGGTTGAGGATCTGCTGCCCAAGGAAGCGACCCATTGCGCTTACGCCACCCGTGTTTTGGAGTACCTTCTTACGGCGCGTTCGATCCTTGATGGTATGGAAGATACGATGGACGCAATCAATGCCTGGGAGATGCGGCAGCCTGATGCAGAGGTTGAGGCATTGGTGACTGGTGTCGAGGACGAGCTGGCCCAACTCGAGGCGACTTTTCAGCAACCACCATTGGAAGGGCGGGGTCCTGAGGAACCGACAGTCCAGGCAGCTGTCCAGAAGCGCCATTCCGGTCTAGTCTGCCTTGTCAAGGACCTGCGGGTGTGCTTCCACGAGAAGCAGGAGGCCATTAAGGGGGATCGACAGATGAAGGAGTTCCTCGAGGTCACTCTTTCCTGCCAGGCTGCATTGCAGGATATCAAGTCCAAGTTCAGCAAGAAGCCTACGTGGATCGGATTTGGTTTGGAGGACAAGACACCCCTGGACATCTTCGCTGCCCAGGTTCAGGCCATCGGTCAATCCCTTGAAAAGTTCGAGTCGGTGGACTACCAGGCCTATGAGGTCATGGGAGCTCGAGTCACGGCCATGGCCGCGACTTCTGGTGCCAGACAGGATCCCGCCATTGTCCAGTCTAAGCTTCGTGCCGTCAAAGCTCTGCTGGAAGAGGTCAAGATTCTGAGGTCGGATCGCGAGCGTGATTCAGAGATGATGGCAGAGTGCCGGCAGTTGACAGAGTCCCTCTCAACGTTGCGTGCGGATCTGGCTGCTCTTGAGACAGACTACTCGGCGTTGGAGCACCTGGAGCCGAACCAGCACGGCGATCTGATGGAGCTCGGCCACCGTTCCAGTGCTCTCAGCAATCGGTTGGTCGCTTTGGAGCAAGAGTCCGTTTTTCCGATTCTCGAGAAGGACAAGACTTGCGCTGGTCTCTTTGACGATATCAAGCGGAGTAAGGCCTCAATTCAACAGACACAGGAACGTCTCCAGACCCGCCTGGGACTGAAGCAGCAATGGGACACAGCTTGGAATGCCTTCACCGACCGAGCAGTGTTTTTGCAGCAGTACCTCGAGACCTCCGAGAAGGACATGCACGAGCGAGGATATGTCGGCATGGACAGCTTTGCCGCCGACGAGCAGTTGTGGAAGAGGACCGCGGATTCTGTTCGAGAAACTGCTGTCGCCAACACCGAGCACTTTACGAGCCTCGAGGAGTTCAAGACAGGCCGACTTCCCGAACTGGTTGCCCTGGCCAAGGCTTTGCAGCGGGTTGTGAACAAGGCTGGTGATCTTCATAAGTTCGATGAGGCTCGCGTTGAGCAGCACCGCGAATCAGAGCAGCTGCAGCAGAGCCTCAGAGAGCATCTCGACCGCCTGTTTACCTTGAATGACAAGGAAAAGCATCATTTGGATAGTGTCCGCCAGCGTCTTCTCTGGGTTGACCAACTGGTCGAGTCCCAGTCCGAGGTCAATGTTTTGGCCACCACATGCAAAGGTAAAGCGGCGCTTTTCAAACAGTTTGTCCTCTTCGCATTGACAAGGCGTTCTTTGCATAGTTCTCACCATTATCTGTCGTTCGTTTAGATGCCGTCAATGGATACACTGTCATTCTGGAAGCAAGCAAGCAAGATCTTGACACCTCAGGTACGCCAACAAAAACCTCGCCCCTTTATGTCCATCTGTGTCAAAGGTTCATTTATTCACATTTAGTTCATATCATCTTTTGTAACGCACGTATTTTAGGCTTGAACCACAAGGCTGCGGTGCATCTGAAGGACCAGATCCAGCACCTTGTCTCGATCGCCGGTACCCAGAAGCATCCACGCATCAACGCCGCCCTGCGCACCTATGCAGATCTCAAAGAGCTTGCACCTTCTCACTCTGAGGCTTCAACAACGCCGGCATCGACCCCACAAGATGGCGCCCGCCGAATGACACCCGAGGAAAAGCAAATGCCATCGCACCTGGAGAATGAGCTCGCATCCTTCCAGCAACAGTACACCCAATTGGACCTTCAGCTCAACTATGCAGGTCAATTGGCCGACCATGCTGCTCAGGTGGCCCAATACCTTGAGAAAGCAGATGGATTGGACGGCGAGTTGCTTGCAATGGCATCAGATCTTCAGGAGGACATCGAGGCTTCGCACGACACAGTAGAGAAACTGGAGGCTATCCGGAATCTCCTCAGCGGTCTTCCCAAGGAACTCAAGTTGGTTGTGTCGAATGGACCCATGCCTACCAAGCATGCTGCCGTAGATGAGCAGCGCGACGGATCTTCTCCCGACCAGTCATCATCGCAGGGTTACCTGACAGACTTGGAGTCTGTTCTCAAGCGACGACTCGATCACACTTCAGACCTGAACAGGGCATTGGATCCCCTTTTGGCCGAGTACCAAGAACTTCTTCACTACCAGGACGGCCTTCGTGACCTTGTTGTCGAGTTGGAGGATCAGCGCCCATGGGTGGACGAGTCCAATGATAAGGTCCAGTCTATTCGCGACCAAGTCGAGGATTTGTCTTCCTCGTGGCCTGGCGAGAGCGGTTCTCGCTCCGGAGGAGCAGCCAGCCAATTTTCAACCCATGAGGCACAGCTGACTGAGCTCGAGCGTCTCAAGGCAGAGTTGGCCCAGGAGGCTGCACATGTCGAGGACAAGAAGAAGGAGTTCCAGGCCGTCCAACAGAGGATCCAGGAAGCTCTTGAGAGCGCAACCATCCATTCGAAAGTGCTTCAAATAGAGTTGGAGGACTCTTTGGACACGCTCGAGAACGCCATCGAGGAGTTGGAGACAGACATCCGTCATCGCTCATACCAAGTTGACTGTCTTGAGAAGCGAGCGTTGTGGGAGCAGCAGTTGGCACACGCTAACAACTGGTGCCAGGACATTGACCAGGCCATGTCGCAGGTTGCGGTCGATCAAGCACAGTGGACTAGAGATGCTAACGATTCTTCAGCCGATGAACATCTTCGACTTCAGCAGCTCCTTGATGCTCGTGTGAGCGAGTTTGAGGCCCAGCTCAAGGCCTATGATGACGAGACCAAGCCTAAGGTTGACCAGGCATGGACCACGTTGGGTGCTGCACTCGTGTTTGTTGGCCAAGCAATCCCTAGCGACTTTGAGAACCGCCAATCCGCCCTCGGTACAAAGCGTCAGGCTCTCCAGGACAAAGTTGCCTATGTCGCCGATGTTGTCAAGCAACGCAAGGCTCTCCAAGAGATTACCACTCGACTCCAAGAACTTGCCCAGCATCAATCTGCTCTTGCCTCTGGTACCTCCGATGCCAACGACAGCGAGCTCGAGAGTAAGTAAATGCACATGCGATCTACATCTTTATAATGTTAACTGACCTGATGATAACAAGTGTACTAACTCGGTGTTTTCTTAAACAATTAGGCCCACTGTCGGTGGACCAGCGCGAGTCTCGTATCAACGAGTTGGCTCAGGAACTCGAGTCCTACTTTGGCGCATTGGAGTATCCTGTTGACCGCTCCACCGACGAGGCCAAGGCCAGATCCGAAGCTGCCAATGCTGTCATTCGTCAGCACATCGACTCTTGCCGTGCCCAGGTCGAAGCAGCCCAAAAGACCCTTGATCAGGTCCTCTACGATCGTGAGTTCTCGAAGCGTCTCCAGGACCTCACCGCCACAGAGATGAAGCAGAGCGAGGAGATCCAGGACAAGACCGACAATCTGGAGCGTGTCAACAACTTGTTGAACTGGGCCTATGAGACGACCGAGAGAGTGGCTTGTCTGTACTCCAGCGCTGATTCAGACAGCGTGAATACGACCGCGAAGGGAGATGACGATGATCAGTCACTTTCACCCTCACCCTCAACCGTTGCTGGCCTCTCTGAGTCTACTCCCACCTTGACTGCCCTGTCGGTGTCTGCGTCGACCACCTCCGTTGCGACGTTGATGCCTTCATCACCTACCGCTGGATCTCTGAGCTCTATTTCCAAGGCCGAGCACAATTTGTCGGTCCAGGAACTTTCTCAACTCCCGAAGGCCACCCTCGAAGCAATCTCTGCTCACGCTGAGTCTTTGCGTCAAGAGATTGAAGAGATGATCGAGTACAAGCGGGAGGTCCAGGATGAGGTTTTGGCTGTCGACACTGAGCATTCTGCCTCGGCCGAGAGCGATGCCGAGACTACTCCTGAGGCATTGGCCAAGCAGGACAGTATCCTCAACGCTAAGCTCGCCCATCTCGACACCGACGCCTCCACAGCACAGCTTCGAGAGATGGAGGCCAAGATTGATCAGAACAAGGACAGGATATCAGAGTTGAACCACGGTATCGAGTCCAAGCTTGCCGAGTTTGACACCGCCACCGAGGCTATGCTTCTCTCTCTGACAAAGAAGGCCGAGACTGTCGCTTTGGCCCTGAAGGAGCGTCAGCGCATGGATGATGAGCTGGCTCGACAGCTGGAGGCCGAGCGTCTCCGCTTAGAGGCTGAGCGTCTCCGTGCACAACGCGCATTGGAGATGCAGGAGCTCGAACTGTCCACCGATAGGTTCATAGCCTGGTCCGAGACTCAGAGACAGGAGCTTCACGACCTCTGGGAGAACAAGGGTTACTTTGCCAAGAACAAGGAGCCAGTTGCCGCGTCAGAGTCGGAGACTGTGGAGGGCTTGGTCGCATTCCTGGAGACCGAGACGATTCGATTTGGGCAGGAACTCTGCCTCCAAAAGAACGCATACCAGGAACTCAAGGAACGTTTGGAGACTCCCCAGTGCTCCGCCGTCAACGGCACTGTCAGTGACGTCGATGAGCATGCCTCGGAGCGTCAGCGTCATGCGGAGAGAATCACATCCGCGTGGTCGTCCCTCGAGAAGGAGTCAGATGGTTACAACTCGATCCTCAAGCCCATGAAGGATTGGTCCAGCCTGCGTATCGCCATTGCCCAGTTCGAGAAGGAAGGACTTGCAGCATTGGAGAAGCGCGTCGAGGCCCTACGTTGGGTGCACTGGGAGGCCTTCCAGCTCGAGGAGAACTCACTTCTTGAGCTGATGGCAGCCGTCGAGGAACAGGCACGCGAGCTTTCCACCTGTGCGGAGACGATTAGGGCTGCCGCTACCGCCGACTTTGTCGAGCGACTTGATGCCGACGCAGATCAAAAGGCTATTTTGGAGGCCAACAAGGTCTACTTCGAGAAGCGCATGGAGTCGATCCCTGCCCGCTTGGAGGCAGCCAAGGCCCAAATGGAGATGATTCATGAGACCTCCAAGGAGATCGCCCTCCACGGCAAGTTCCACGCCGATCTGGTCCGCATCGAAACCGCGATTGCTCAGCAGATCGACGCCGTCAAGGTCCGTCTCGGAAGCCTGGAGCGTTCCAGTTGTTTTGCATTGAACAGTCAAGCCCTGGAAGCTATGGTTATGGCGGCCAACGAGGTCTCGGTCGATGGTCAGTACCAGTTCTCGGTCTTGCAGGAGGTCGAGTACCCAGCTTTGCAACAAACTGCCTTTGATCTCGACATGTTGGCTACCGCAGAGGATACCGATGCAGAGTCTAGGGATCTGGAGGGCAACAGTTCTGCCGCTGCCAACAAGTCGGGTGTTGAAGAGTCGATGGAGCGTATCCGACAGGCTTTGAAGCAGTTGGAGGGTTACATCGAGGAGGATTGTTTCGAGACCCTGATGGCCGCCAAGTTCTATACCCACTCTAAAGCCACCGAGGATATCCGCCAGTGGATCACTGCTTGCCGCGACTCGATGGCACAGACCAACAGCCCCAAGAGCCGCGAGCCAGCTGAGCAGGAGACGCGCCAGCAGACTAGAGAGTGGAAGACCAAGCATCTCGAGACACTGGAGAGAAAGTTGGATTCCTTTGGAGCGACCATTCAGCACTACGACGAGCTCTCTGGTGACTTTATGTTGCTTCACCACCCTCAGTCGAGCACTTTGGACCTCAACGATCCAACCGAAGGCGACAACAACCACCACAACAACAATGGCAACAACCCGGCCTCGATGCGTGTGATCTTGCGCCAAACAGTTCAGGAGCGCACCAAGCGAACCCGCGAGGACTGGGAGCTTCTCAAGCAGGAGTTCCTTTCCAATACCGCGGCACTGGAGGAACAGTCTTCGGGGGAGGAGGATGGTGTCATCAACGGATCCGAGAATGTTCGTCAAGGATCTGTGAGCACCACCGGTGCGCCTATTGTCAAGGCCAAGGCCCTGGGTCGATTTGGCGCTGAGATCTTGGACGACATTTCAAGAGTCTCGCGCGAGATCCAAGAGCTGTTTGATCATGGAGCCAACTCGAACCACGCGACTTTGTCCTTGGCGGTGGAGTCTGATGGAGCACTGGTCAAGTCCAAGCAGGGTGAGCAGCGCTTGGATATGGTCGAGGCTTATATCCGCGAGGTTCTCAAAGGCAAGGTCCAGCGATTCGACGCGATGTTGGCAACTGTTAATGCTCAGAACGAGCAAGATCCCTCGTCTCCATCGTCTCCATCGACTCCCCAGGATCCATCGAGCCCCTCTGTCACTACTCCAACGACACCCCGCCAAACTCGCCACCAGGAGAGGATGGTTGGCGTGGCGATGCAGCGTGGTCTGATTGCAGAGTCGATGAGCCGATTGGTCGACTCCTGTCATCGTCAGCGCAAGGAAGTTGAGGAGCATGTCCGTGTCCAGAACGCGATGGACCTCATCCACGAAGCCAGCCTGCTCTGTGACTCGATGATGAAGACAGTGCTCTCGGCCGACAGTCTTTTGCACCCAACATCGTCGACTGGCCCCTCCCCCAACGTGTCACTGTACAACCTTTCATCTGCCTCTGCATCCTCGACAACGTCTCTTACTTCGATCCAGGCTGCCCAGCCAAAGTCACCCACCGCCAGCTCTCGGGGCTCTATTTCGACATCAGGAGCAGCAACCTTGCCACGTTCCGCATCCACTAGACAGCGTCGCGCCTCGCGCGTCAACAATGTGCGCCGATCGTTCTCGCTCTCGGTGTTGAGTGAAGAGGAGGTTCATCAGTGGGAGGCCGATTACCGCAATCTGATGGACAAGTTTGATGGATACACCCATGATATTGAGCAGCGTCTGGATTCGATCTCGGCCATGGCTGACCGTTTGAACGACTGGAGATTGGACGAGAACTACGGAGTCGCAACAGAACACTGGCAGCGGGTCAAGAAGTCTGCTCTCGCCAAGAAGCAGGAGCTCGACCGTATCTGGACTTTGAGGGGCGGACAGCCAGTCAGCGGAGATTCCAGTAACGGCGGCGTTCATCCCTTGGGAGGCTCGCCTTCGTCGACCAGTCGCCCCAGTTTGACCTTGACCACGGCTTCCAACAGCCGTGTCAAAGCCATCTTGGGCTCGCCAGTGGATTCATCCATCATGTCCATGCCAAGGAAGAAGCGGTTCTCAACCGGCAACATCATGAGTCGCAGCACCTTTGTGCATCCTTCACCTACGCCCAGCATGACTACAACGCCAACCTTCAGTGGACCCAGCCACGCGGCTGGACGATCAAACCGGACGGCTGGCCGTGTTCGTTCCGGTACCGCGCCTGGTATCACCATTTCTGGCTACAACAGCAGCAGCAGTCAGTTGGACGTGACGACGGCAACCAACAAGAAGTTTGCCAACATCACTGCTCCCAACCTCCACGCCATGTCGCCGACCTTGTCTCAGGAAGCCAAGAGACGTGCCCCTATGAGCCGCAAGAACGACTCGACTTCATCGGTTTCTTCGCTTTTGCATGTTCAGGATGGAGCCGCAACTTCGGCAGCACCACCGGGAGCCACGACGTCGCCCAAGCAACGAACGATTTACAAGCCCGACATGAGTAACGCTCTGGATGTGGAGGTTGCTCGAGTTGTCAACGCCAGCGGGTTCACGATGAAGGTCCAGAAGCTCAAGGATGGTCACAGCCCGAACCTCTCGGCAGTTGGTGCATCAGGCAACAATGGAACGACAGGCTCGCTGAGCCGCCACCGATCGGACTCGACCTCGAGTCTTGTGTTGAGTGGTTTGTCTGACAGTGGTGGTCTCGATGGTGCAAGTGGCAAGGATAGCAGTACCAACAGCAGTCCTCGTGTCGTGAAGACGGTCCGAGGACAGGGTGGCCGCTTGAGTGTGAGCACTGGTGGATCGCCTTCGGATGCCAGCAAGAATGGAGAGGTTGGGCGGTATGTCTTTGGAGACGTTGAGCCCAAAGTCTGCTACTGCCGTATCCTTCGCAGTCGCAAGGTCATGGTCCGCGTCGGAGGTGGATGGTCTGAGCTTTCGAAGTAAGTTTTGGTTCTCTTTTTGTTTTCCTTGCATGCTTGTCACATACTTTTGCAGTCCCTTAACCAGTGTTGTCATATTTCCTTTATTACCCAGGTTCATGGAAGATCATGCCTCGTTAGAGCAGCGCAAGTCTAAGGCGCGTCTCCTGTCAGCTTCTAACTCTTCGGTCTCAGTGGTATCTCATTTCGGTGGCTCTGTCACAGTTCTCAGTGGATCTGAGGCGTCCAGTCGACGACCCCTTCACGGCCTACCCGATGCAGGAGGATCCTCTGATAGTCTCTCGGATATGAGCGGTGGAGGTGGCGACGTGGATGGCGATCGACTGTCGGTATCTGGAGGCGGTGGCCGTGGCTTCGCAAGAAGCACGGCTAGCAGTCGACAGTCTGACAGGAGCCGGAGTGCGAGCAGATCTCGAGGAGGAGAGGATGGGACACCACGGCGGAATAAGAAGGAGTTGGTGTACCATGTCCGCCCAAGCGATGATCTGTCTCTGAAGGCGATCAAGTTTGTCAAGGGTGGCGCCGGTGAAGGATTGGTCGCCATCTAAAAAGAGCAAAAAAGGCGGATGTGTCGCCTTTGTCGTCAACAACCAACAATATCCATCAACATTCAACAAATAATCAACCACAACAAAAAACCAACAACAATCAGGAATGGCTCCCAACAATGGATCGCCTTTGTGCCCAATAATATCAACTTTACAAACACCAAAATACCCAACACTCATTCAACGAAACATTCATTCAACAACAACAAACAACAAAAAGAGTCGCTTATATTGACACTTTTGTAGAAAACCATCTTTACCATTCATCGTTATCTTCACCGCCATCTTCAAGTCCACTCCAACCAGCAACAACAGCAGACATCCGTTTCGTTCTTCTCCCTTTTTTTGTTCTTTATTTTCGTTCCTTTCTAGAAATCAGGTTTTTTCAGTGACCTTGTACCATGTACTAATATAAAATTTTCAAATTTTCCACAATCAAACAAGTTATGTGCGACCCTATGGTCTTTGTTTGAACCACAATGAGAACGATAATAATGAGGTCCCTTCTACATTCAAAAAAGGACATTTGTGCAACTTTCGACACTACCCCACAATCAGATAATGGTCTTGAAGCCGATAAAAAGACGCGTAGAAACTGTCGCGCGTCGATCGGGTAAAAAAATCTTTCTTGGCCATCCCCTTTCCTTAACAAACTACACACACGCGCGCTTCATCATTCAGCCTTCTACCAAGACATATTACCAAAATGTGTCCTCCACCTCAACCTCCCAACCACCCTTGGTCATCTCCTCCTGACCAGGGGTATTACCCAACCCACGTTGACTATAACGAAGAGCTGGCATGGACTATCGAATGCAACTACAATGTCTACCCACGCTCACATCCACGTCCTCCTCCTCCCCACGGTCTTCATGGACTCATTTTCACCTCCACCTCCGCGTCATTCTCGCCTTCCCCAAAACTCGAGCGTAATTTCCTTTGATGAGCAGATCGTTCAAGCAGCGGGTTTCGACTATGATATTCACCTCCTGGGTCTCCTCCATCATCATCATCGCTCCTGCAACCGATTCCTCTTCTACATCTTTCCCCATCACCTCCTTCTTTTCCGACGGCAGTCCCAACACAAATGAGGCAGCCAGCTTCAACATTTAGCGGAACGACGATATATACTGCCACTAATCTCGTCCACGCTACCTCAAGTGGTACCCTCCAAGGAAGAATGCGGCCTTCTGCAAAAATACTCGCACCCTCCTCTTCCTCCTCCTCCCGGAGCAGTCGACAACAAACTACCCATAGTCAGGAACTACAAAAACCCAGATCGGGGATAACGAGGATTGGAAGATTTTGTTTGTCGAATCTAGAGGAGGAAAAGACCTAGAAGGATGTGGACGAGTATAGGGAGTGGTTGAAGAGGGGGGGGGAGGGAGCAGGGACAAGGAGTAAAGGACAGGTGCAAGGGGGATGATGACCATATTCGCGTGGAGATTTTTCGGGACCCTGAGTCCGTTTCATCGGCATACGTACCCATTCCTCCAAAAACACTCTCCTCTGCAAAGAATGGGTTATTCGCCCTCAACCCGGGGGTGGAGAGCCCCTGGCGGCTGTTTATCGGGGTCTGTCGCAAACGTGTCAGAGAAGCTGTTGACAGGTCGTCGGTTACTTGGCTGTATTGTCGCTTCTGGAGTGATCGATTCAGGTTCGAGGAGTACTATGTCGTTGGCTGTGAGGGGGCGTCAAGAGAGACGGGGATGATAGCGGCAGGGTGAGAGATGATCCTGGGATATATGGAAATGTTGAAGGGATAGATGAGGCGGATACTCCTGCATCGGTTTTTGGCAGAGGTGCGCATATTCCTACAGGTATTGTTGGTGGATGGGTGGGTCCAGCGAGGTGGATCGTTAGTGGGTCGCCGTTGGTTCGGGAGGTTGCAGATTCGGTTTCATTTTTCCAGAGTCATCTAACGGATGAGGAAAGCGGCGCCGTACTTTGAGCAAAGGGCTTTTACTGCTGCCCACAAGACGATTATGACTACGCCAGCGCAGTGACGATGATGATGACGACACGCTAGGGCATGAGAGTGGTCCTGCTGAAGAGGCAGATGATTCCCGTGAAAGGTTCGATTCCGCTGACGGCTCGGAACCTTTCTATTCCATTTGTCCCATATCACTACCTTTTTTTGAAATGAGAGGAATAAAATAGTACTGTCGTCACTTGGATGGATGGATGGAACCTGCAGGACGCGTTTTGTATGTTTTGGGTCCATAATGGGCTCAATGCCAGAGTGTGAAGGAGGAAGAGGAAGGGGGAGAGAGGAGAGAGAGAAAGAGTAGGGGCATGCAGCAGAGAGAGAGAGAGAGGCGTAATGTGTTTCGAAGTTGCATTATTTGAAGCAGAGACAACGGTTGTTCTCCCCTTCGTCTTCGTCTTCCTCCTTCCTCCTCCTTCTACTTTTTGTTAAAAATAAAAAGAGGGAAAGGAAAACGGGCGCTGTTGAGCGAGAGAAAGGAAGATAGAGTGTGCCATGGGTGTGTTGATAGTGTGTTTGAATGAGAATAGGTATGGTAAATGGTTCATTGTGATTAGGCACCGCTACTGGCTTAGCGTGCAAAAAGAGAAATAAGCAATTAGGGAAAGTGTGGAAAAGGTGGCAACCAGGCAATTTGGCAGAAGGGACAGAGAGAGAGTGAGAGACAACAGAGACAAGGTTGGCATCTAATAATTATCAGTTGTTGCCTCTCTTTTCCTTTCTTCTTCTCTTCTTTTTCATAACTCATCTTTACCTCTCTTGCCATCCCCCCCTCTCTCTTCTCTTCTCCTCTCTCTCTCTCATCACTCCCTCCCCCTTCTCTCTTGGTCCTTTCGACTCTTTCTCTTTCTCTCACTTACACTCTCACTCTCAGTCAGTCGCTCACACACTCACATACACATATAACGCAGAATGGGTATTCCCTTATCAAAGGCCATCGCCAAGATCTTTGGCAACAAAGAGATGCGCATCCTCATGCTCGGTCTCGACGCTGCCGGAAAGACCAGTACGTCCTCCTTTTAACTCTTTGTCTGGTTCTATTATGCCACTCTCGCTGTTGGTTGCTGAACAAGGACGAAAGCGAGGTCCTTTTTTTTTCTTCTTTTTTTGCTTTTGGTTTTTTCTCCTCGCCAACTTTCTCGGCACGTTTTTTTATATTGTCGTCAAGTTACACCTGGGTTTATTCTCCTTCCCCAAAAAAAGACGATACAAAAATATCTTGTCAGCTCTCTTTCTCTTTGTCACCGACTGACGACCAACTGACCGACTGACCTGCCAGGCCTTCGATGAACCAAAAAAAAAGTGCTCCAAACAAAGCCAGAAAAGAAAAGTGCTCTCAATCATAATAACTGACCAGCCAACCAACAGGATACTAGATGAAAGAAGACATCACAACACAACACACAAAAAAAGAGTTGGAACCCAGTTGGGGTGACCGAGAAGTAGTGCAAAAGCAAGTGAGCGCTTTTTTTGGTTTAGTGAGCTGGACGAACTACAACATCATCAACAATTTTCAGTGAGGAATAGCGACGAAAAGGAAGGAGAGAGAGACGTTGGTCAGCCAGTCAGGCAGGCAGTCAGCCTGGCCTCTGGTCAGGTCAGGTCAGGTCGTGTTGTGGGCATTGCTATTGTCCTTTGTCTTGATAGCAAGAGTAATTGCAACAAACGCCAGCAGTAATGGAGCCCTCGAAAATCCACTCCTCGGGCTCGACTCGCTTACTTTTGGAGGGAAGAAGAGAAGAAGTCTAGGGAGTGTGATGTTGATGAGAAGAGAGAGCGAGAGTGCCTTCAGTGTTGACATGCCACACTCATTTCAAATATGTTTACTTACTCTCATTCGCCTGTTTTCATTCGCTTACAATAGCCATTCTTTACAAGCTCAAGCTGAACCAGTCTGTCACAACCATTCCTACAGTCGGATTCAACGTCGAGACGGTGGTGTACAAAAATGTCAAGTTCAACGTCTGGGTAAGTTGATTCAGTCATTGTTAAGACTATAATGGGCAACAGTCAGGAAAAAGACAGCTTCCTCTCCATGCCCCCTCCACCTCGACAAGCACACTTGTTCTTTCCTTCTCTTGCGTTCTGCCCCTTTCTTCTTTCCACCCTTTCCTCTTTCCACCCTTTTTACTCCCGTGGTGTCATCATCAACCACTCAGTTGGGCTGGGCTGAGTGTGTGCGAATTGAGTACATAAGAGAGGGTCCATAAGACAGAGAGACATAATGACATGTATGTCATTGTCTATTCAACATGTTCCCCCCCTGAGACAACCGAGTCCTTCTTTTCCACTCAACCGAGCTTCTTCCTTGAACACACACACACACAGACACAGAATGGCTATGCGTACCAGTCAACGAGGTTACTCTTATATTTTTATTGGTGTTCACATATGATATTAAATGACGGTGCCTGAAACATGGCCAAGGGATCTTTGTTGCGGGGAAACACTTCAACAGGAACATTCGCAGCTTAAAACAAACGACCAACATCACTATCCGACAGAGTCGATGAATCGATGGAGGCGCAGGCGCGTATGCAATCTGGACTAGCTTATCAGGCTGCAACGACAGACGACGTACTCTCGCCTCATACCTACTCAACACAACCCATTATGACAGCCGAGCCAAGGACGACTACGAAAACACCGCGGAGGCTACCAAAATGAATTCGAAACAGGAGGCGCTACGAAAAACGGGAGCAGCAGCAGCACACACACACACACACACACGGCGGCATGGAGCATGACTGGATACAAATCAACAACAGCGTTTACTTCCCTCTTCACACGCAACATACACCGAGAGACACTACCATTTCAATCTCTTTTTGTCCCATTTTTTCTCAAAGATCTTTTTTAAGCGTTAATAATCACCAGAGCACAAAAAATGTGCTTTTTTTGTGATCGAGAGCCGTTGATTGATTTAACAAAATATATACACAATAATCGCAGAAACGTTAATTGTCGCAGACTGCTAACCGCCACGTTTTCTTTTCGTGTATTTTGTAATAATAAATAGGACGTTGGTGGACAAGACAAGATCAGACCCCTGTGGCGCCATTACTACACTGGCACCCAGGGATTGATCTTTGTTATCGACTCGCAGGATAGGGACAGGATAGATGAGGCACGACAGGAGTTGCACCGCATCATCTCAGATCGGGAAATGAAGGACTGTCTCTTGCTCGTCTTTGCCAACAAGCAGGATCTCCCCGGAGGTATGCCATTTTCTCTTTGCGCGTGTTACTTGCTCTGGTTGTCAATGAAACGCTGGTTACAGCGCAAAACTGACTCGAATATGTGTTGCCTTCTATTGTGATTAATAGCTATGACGCCCGCAGAAGTAACAGAACGCTTGCAGTTGCACACGATGAGGGAGCGTCCTTGGTATGTGCACCCATCGTGCGCCACTACTGGCGAGGGTCTCTTTGAGGGCCTGAACTGGATGAGCCAGAACGTCAAGAGCAAGTAAAATTCAGACAGGCAGCGAGAGAGAGTCTTTGTCTCATTCATCCATGTATTCAACAACATCCATCAACAACTACACCAACAGCAACAAAGGAATGAAGAGAAGAAGAACAAGAAGGCATGTCGATTCAACGGATCTTTCCCTGGAGGAAGCGACGTTTTTTTTTTTTTTTTTTTTGGGAGTATGTAGCTTTAGGCACCCATTCACTTGATACCACTTTTTACGGCGACCCACTTTTCAACAAAGATCGCCACCAATTATATTTCGTCCTTTATTTCTTCTCAACCATGGCAGACAAAGCAGAAGAACAGGGGCTTTTGCTTTTTTTGTTGGACCCTTTTTTCTTTTCCTCTCTTACTTTTCTCTCACCCCAAAAACCAACAAAACTAGATACTACATACTTTATTACTTAACTTTGCTCTCTTATGAATGGCCCCATTATGGCTTCTATTAATACACATATTTTACGGTTTTCATTTCCGGCGTTCTCTCCTGAACGTTTTCATTCATTTCTCGTTGAAGACCTGGACCTGGATTGAGTGGAAAAAGGGATCCCATTTTTATTCATGGAATGAGGAAAGGGTGAGCGAATGAGCCCCAATTGTGGGGAATTTTATTTTTTTTTGGTTGCTGTGGGTTTACTAATAAAAAAAAAGTGGGAGCCCAGGAGGTAGAGAAGAGGAGGTAGAGGAGGAGTAGGAGGAGAAGAAGGGATGGGACAAAGAAGGAGGAAGGTGGAAATGAGTAGATATGAAAGGATAGGAAAAGGTCGAGGCGGATGGAAGAGGAGGGAATCGAACGGCCGAGAGGGGGTTCTGGTCCTCACTGGAGAAACAACAAGGTAAAAGAAAAGGGCGAAATGGCGACTTTTACTAGTTGGAGAGGTTCATATCATAACTTGGGCCGATGAAGACGACGACATTTGAAAGGAAGGTTGCGTTGTTTCTTGCTCTGATTTCGGAGGGAGAAGGCTGCCAGGCTGGAGCCGTATTGATCGGAAATATGAGTATGAGCCAAACAAATAAGAAGGAACAAACGACGAAGAAATGGAAGGGAGCGATGCTCAGTCGAAGCCAGAGCCAAAGTCATGTCAAGCCATCGCTAGGAATGGAGAGAGTTTTTTTTTGTGTGTAACGCAACGAAGAGTTGACCCCGCTTTGTATCATGTCTCTTCTTTGGCGATTGCAGTTCTGGTGCCTGAAGATGGAATGAAATGAAATGAAATGGTAGTGTTCCTTGGTGGTACATGGCGTCAAGTTGTGTTACAGATGAATGCATGCAGTGCCCCTTCTCCTTCTTTCCGATATTCATCAATTGTCCATCGCATCGACTGAAAGAGTGGAGACAAATGAAGGAAAGAATGAAAGAAGGAACAACGAAAGGGGAGAATAGCGACCAAAGGAAGGAGGCCCTGTTTCTTTTGTTTCTTTCTCCCTTTTGCCATAATTTCACCCCGCATGCCTTCTCCCTACCCACTTTTGATGAGTGCAACGGGTGTGCCTCCCAATGTCCCAAGGCTGTCTGTATCTCCTTCTTTCCTTTAATGTGTGTGCACTGTATGTGCATGTGTCCTCTCTTGTACTCTTCTTGTGTGGGTGTCCTTTGCCTCTTGTTCTTCTTGGCCTCGTCACTTCTCACGTTGCATTTCACCCCTTCTCTTCTTCTCTTCCCTTCTCCCCTCTCCTCTTTTTTCTTGACCCCTCTTCGACCCCTTTCGTCCCTGCTCTTCTCTTCCCTTCTTTTCTCTTCTCTCTCCCTGTCACCCTTCTCTTCTCTGTCCTCTCCTTGCACCCCTCTTCTTTCTTCTCTCTCTCTCTCTCTCTCACTTATCCATCCATCCTATACCATTCAGGACACACTCCCTACTCTCTCTTCTCACATTCTCTTTCTCTCTCTCGCCCAGTTGTCTTATCCAACTCTCTTCCCTTCCACTCCATAAAAACAACGTGGTCAGGCTTGTGTTTGCCGCAACAACAACAACAACAACAACAGCAGCAGCAGCAGCTAGCAGCAATCATCTTTACCCGCTCGACCTTTTTATCCTTCACTTCTTTCCTACTTCCTTCCTACTTCCTTCCTACTTCCTTCCTCGTCATTGTTCTTCTCTTCTTAGGGGAAATTCAAACAAAAGCTACAGCCCCTTCCTCCTCTTCACGTCTTCCTTCCTTCCTTCTCCTCCCTCCCTCCTTATCTCTTCCTTCCTTCCCTTCCTTCTTCCTTCTGATTCGCCATGGCTGCCTTGCGGGCCATGCTGCAGATCCGCTCAACGGACAGAACCTCCATCGACCAGCAACGCGACTCTCTCGACATTGACCACCACCCTTATCACACTTCACACTCTACACCGGGTAGTGCCCAGTCGTCCTCTGTCCAGAGTCTGTCGACAGGGTCATCTGTCTACGGTCATCACCACCATCCTTCTTCCAGCCAAAGCAACTACAACAACAACAACAATCTCACCAGCAGCATCAGCAGTGTGGTTGGGGTGAAATCAACGACGCCCGCCAAGAAGCCAACATTCATCGTCAACTTGGGACTCCACTCGGGCGCTGCTTCTGGGAACCTAGGTGAGTCTCCTTGATGAAACCTCGCCACTCACACTCGACGCGTTCAAGAAAAAAAAATATCATTCGCCTTCATTCGCCACTATCACTATCGCCACGGCTCCTCTGCGAAGTGTGCGAGAGAATAACCATGCCGTCACCCCTCACCACCATTACCATGGGTCCACTCATCAACATCTAAGCTCAACAGATGCAACCTTCCTTCCTTCCTTCCTTCCCGTGCCATGGGAAGATATTCTTCCCAGCGGACAATTTATTATTTTTATTACTCTCATCCGGCTTTTCATTCCCAATTGTCTACTGGCAAAACTTGTTCCTTTTGCCAACTCAGGCCAGAACCAGAAACACACACACTTGCATTACACATGTGTGGAGTATGCCCTGGAGCCCATGATGCTCTGTCGGCCTGTCCCTTTGTTACAAACAATCACACATTTATTTCTTCCTTTTCTTTCCTTCTTATTGCTCACACGTTGTTTGTTGGCAGACCTGGAATATTTTATCTTTCTTGCTTACTTCCATCGACTTTTGTTCTTTCATGTGTATGGCCCAGCTCCCACCTACCTCCTGTTCATTGTTTTGTCATGTTTGTGTGTTTTGTTTTCTTTGTATTTCGTTTTTTTTCTTGGGACGGGAAGGACGGTTGTCGGCATCATTTTTTTAAGGCGCTTTGGGCGGCTCACTTCCTTGACTCGGCTCTGTCATTTCCGCGCTGTGTAATTGCCTTCCCGCATGTGCTCTGTGCTTTTTTTTCTTTCAACCACACCGTTTTCTTCCTAGAGAGAACAAACAAACAAACAACCTTACACCCAAATGATCACTAAGGAAGAGGATGAAGAAGTGGTGTTGCTACTACCCAATTCTCGAAAACAGACTAGTGGTTCAGGAAAAAAGGCATTAAGCCGTTGAACACGACGCTCTGGTTGAGAAATATTCACCTCGTCTTTCTCTCGATCCTTCTCGGGGGGAAAGAGATGGAAAAGAGTAAGAAGAAAGTGTGAAGGTCGACTGTCAACCTTATTCTCATGCTCGGGAAGAAAAACAAAAAAGCTATTACCAATGGTTTTTGGCCATGGGAGAACGAGACCCTATCTTCGTTACTATCCTCTCGGAACAACATATGCACGCTAATTAGGCACAAGGGCTGAACCCTTTCCTTTCCCATTTTTTTTTCTCTCACAAGACTGAAAATGATCTCGTTATCATCACGCGGCCATACATCGTTCTTACATTTTCTTCCTCTTTGTGTACTGTTGTACTTCTTTCGCTGTTAGGACTTGTCAAGTTTGCGTTGGACAATGGACAGCCGATTGATTCGGTTGTCAATGGAGTCTATGCTATTCATGCGGCGTGCTGCAATAACAATGTTGCTGTTGTTCTCTACCTGATTGAACATGGGGCAGATGTCAATGCGAGGAGATTGCCTAGGAAAAACAGCCCCGAAAAAGGAGTGTAAGTCTCCTGCTCTATTTTTTTCACAATGCATCCCCACGTTTTTCCTCCTTTGCCTGGTTTATGCCGACGAATGGACGAAGCAGACGATATCGGCAGATGATGCATGAATGATTTTTTTAACACTCTCCTCTTTCTCGTTCTCTGTCTCCTATAGACAAACGGTTGGCACGACCGGCTCGACTCCCTTGCACTTTGCAGCAGCCAACGGGTGCCTCAACGTCGTGGATATTCTTCTCCGGCACGGGGCTATCGTGGACATGACAGACAAGGTGTGTATATCGCTCCCTCAATTGCCTCTCATTGGAGATTGCTACCAGATAACGCACTCAAAAAGAATCAGAGTTTGATCTGATGCGATGTGATTGATCATTGACCATTGACCATTGATATTTAATTCATCTGATATCAGTATGGAACATCGCCGTTATCAGTTGCTGCGGCCAGGAAGCACCCCGAAGTCGCCAGTTTGCTCCACCAATACTCATCCATGCAGCGCGGTGTTCAGGACCTGACCCCAGACACAGAAATCAGGGATCCATGGCCAGAACGACGAGGCAGCACTGAGTCAAATCGTCGCGGTGCCACCGTTGTTACCCCTACCCCATCATCACCCTCCACCTCCACCGCCACATCTGCTCGCTCGTCACCAACAGGGCACTCAAAAGACCCCAGCGCACAATCCTTGCCAGCCACTGCAACCTCACGCGGAAACTACTCGACAACGCGGGTCGCTGGTCAGAGGCGCATCAGTCTCCCTTCCATTACAGAGTCACCTTCATCACCCAACATACCTGCCCCACCTCGACAGTCTTGCGATTTTGGAAGGACTCCGCAGTCAACAGAGCCATTGATCAGGACCACATCCTCGCTTCGATCCACCAACTCGCAACCCACTCGCAACAAGCCAAACAACCTCACCATCTCTTCACGACCATCAATGGATGTATCCCGGCCCTCCATGGATATGTCACGTCCATCTGTGGATATGACACGGCCCTCCATGGATATGACACGACCATCAATGGATATGACGCGGCCGTCGATGGATATGTTACGACCCTCGATGGACATGTCAAGGCCCTCGATGGACAGTCATCGGAGGCAGGAGCCAGCACGGCGTGGAATGCAGCGGTCTCATACAACTCAAGACGGCGAGCAACAAAGAAAGCCACTGGGAGAGTCGGGGGACACACCAGCAATGAAGAGACGCAAATCGATGGAGTCGGCCAAGTTCTTGTCACCTCATTCGGCCATGACGTCGGTCAGTCGGCGTAAGTCATTCGACCAGCTTTCCAGCTTGCGAGACCCGGATCCTAAGAGCAGGCGGTCGTCTTCTGCATCTTCGACAGCCTCTCAAAATACAGGATCTTCAGCAACATCAGGGACAACAAACACCAGCATGTCGGAGCACACACCCGACTCTACCTCTGCGAGTATGGCCCCCTCGGGCTATCCTCAGCAACTCAGTGGCAGCGAGATCAAGGCCTTGTATCTGAGCGGACGTACGGATTCAGGAAACGCCTCAATGCTGCCGTCGCCCCTGACACGGTCGATCTCGCAGCCTGTGATAGAGCAAATCAAGCCCAGGCGACCTCCTGTCTCGTTTGCGAGCGAGCCTGTTGTTCGCCAGTCGTTGGACGTTCAGCGTCTTGCGATGAACCAGGAGCGGGCAAACGAGAGCGAGCGACTGAATGGACTGCTGAAAAACGACTCGGATTCTGACCTGCCTGGACAGCTCTTCCGCCGGCGAACGATGCAGGAGCCCATATTGAATCCATCGAGACTGTCGATCCTTCCACGCCATCACAGTATGGGTCCCTCAGGGAATATGGAAACTCGTAGCACACCGACCTCACCGGACGAAATGCCAGGCAGCGGAAAGGGATCGCACTATCAGCAACAACATCACACGCTGTCTTCATCGCAAGATTCGTCAAAGTCATTGCAGGATATCGCAGCGCCTCGCCTCAGCACGAGTTCGATTTCTTCATTGTCGGGCAGTTCGACAGTGGGACGGTTCTCTCGTATGTGGTCCTCGTCAGCGAGCAGTGCGGCAGCAGCAGGTGGCAAAGAGAACAGTGCACCAGGCGTGGTTGCGGGCAACTGGAACGTGGGCGAGTTTGGCGAGGCGAGCGCTGAGGCTGCGGCGCAGAGTCTTGCCCGGCCAGAGCTGAACCGCACCCGTGGTGGTAGTGGTGGTGGTGGCATGTTGAACCGGCTCTCTGGCATCTGGTCTCGTCGATAAAAACGACGATCATTCTGTACCTCCACGATATCTAGCTTAGTAGTTATTCTCTCATCATCATCACCATCATCTTCTTCCTTTTTGTGAATATCGATCTGTACATAAACCTTCTCCCTCATTCTTCCCGCTACTCTTTGTTGCACATGGTGCCTGTTGAAGATATGAGTTTGTCAGTTGCCGGGGGGAATGTTTCGTGCCTTTTGACGCCACCAAACGTGGAGTAGCTGCCATTGGTCGACGTGGCGATCCACGATGCGACGCCACTTTGAAGTTTGAACCCTTGTCTTCACTTTCTAAGTTTTCTTGCTTTCTTAACACTATTCCACTTTTCTCCTTCTTCGCCTTTCTTGTCGTTGGATCGATTCAAGGAATACGCCATCACCAACCAGCCCCAAGCACTAAACCCACAGCGACATTCTTTTTTCACACAAACACTTCTCTTCACTTCCTTTCTCATACAATCATGGCCGATTTCCTTCCTGTAAGAGATAGGTCCTCTATCTATACCACAAGCTATCATTGAATGGGTTTGAATAAGAAGCTTATTATAGCACTCTTTTGGACGGTTTTTTCAAATTTTTAGCGTGCGGTGGAGACTGTCAAGAAGGCGACTGAGGAAGACACCAAGGGAAACCTTGAACAGGCCTTGCTCCTGTACCGGACCGCGCTCGAGTACTTCTTGACCGCCCTCAAATGTATTTTACAAGGATACAAGGAACCGTTTTTTCTTGCAATGGAGAAGTCTTGGCGTTTTTGAATGAGTTTACTGGAATGTAGTGAGCTAACCTTTCTTGTTTATGCGTTTGGGGGTTTGTTGCTATGAAATATAGACGAAAAGAATGTGCGGGTACGTGATACGGTCAGGAAGAAGGTTGTGGAGTACATGGCACGGGCCGAAAAGATCAAGGAACACCTTCCCAAGCTGGAGGAGAGGCCCAAGAAGAAGGAGAGGGCTATATACTATTTTCCTAACGGAGGTGGCGGCAAGGGTGGCAAGTAAGTTCTTTTGTCTTTTTCATGGTCGATAAGCGATGATATGCTCCTGAGGATCTCACAAGGAGTTTGGGTGGGAGGGCTTTTGAGCGGGCGTTCGTCTCTGCGTTGCTGACCAAAATTTGCACAACTCTTCTGATGGCTACATTTTACCCTTTGTTGGTAGGAAAATGGACAGCGATGATGATGATGATGAGGACGATGAAGATACAAAGAAGCTGAAGGGTGCGCTGGCGGGGGCGATTCTCTTAGAGAAACCTAATGTCAAGTGGTCAGATGTTGCAGGATTGGAGGCTGCCAAGGAATCGCTCAAGGAGGCCGTTATTCTCCCCATTAAGTTCCCCCACCTCTTCACAGGTATGGAAAGAAGGAAATGAGGATGAGAGAAAATAATAAAGGGAGACGGCTGTGCTGACTACGTGGCAGAACAGAAAAACAGGACGCTGACCTATTTCGTGTATGCATAACAACAATAGGAAACAGAGTGCCATGGAAGGGTATTTTGTTGTATGGACCTCCTGGAACAGGAAAGTCGTTCTTGGCAAAGGCAGTCGCCACCGAGGCCAATTCGACCTTCTTCTCAGTCTCGTCCTCAGATTTGGTTTCGAAATGGATGGGGGAGTCTGAGCGGTTGGTCAAGCAGCTGTTCCAGATGGCCAGAGAGAACAAGCCGGCTATTATCTTTATCGATGAGGTCGATTCCTTATGCGGAATTCGTGGAGAGGGCGATTCAGAGGCGTCACGTCGTGTCAAGACCGAATTCTTGGTGCAGATGAACGGTGTTGGTAACGATACGGAGGGCGTCCTTGTCCTAGGCGCCACCAACATTCCCTGGCAGTTGGACACTGCCATCCGGCGACGGTAGATAATGACACTTTGGCATGCTAGTTTGTTTTCCATTTGATGAACCAATTCAGACTACTGACATGCTACCTTCTTGCTGCTAATACCTGATACAATTAGATTTGAAAAGAGAATTTACATTCCTTTGCCTGACCCATACGCACGAGCAAGGATGTCTGAGTTGAATGTCGGCAAGACGCCCTGTCAGCTCACAGCACAGGATTATCAACACTTGGGACAGATCACTGAGGGCTACTCCGGTTCAGATATCGCAATCGCAGTACGAGATGCATTAATGATGCCCATCCGTAAAGTCCAGGCGAGCACACACTTCAAATGGGTCGATGCACCTTCTCGAACAGACCCCTCCAAGACGACTAAGCATCTGACACCTTGTTCTCCGGGAGACCCTGAGGCGTTGGAAATGAGCTGGGAGAATGTGGAGGGAGACCAGCTGTTGGAACCTTCGTTGGGGATGGCGGATTTCTTGAAGGCTGTCAAGAGTGTGAGGCCGACTGTGAGTGCTGACGATGTGAAGGAGCATACAAAGTTTACACTTGATTTTGGATCTGAGGGTTGAACGAGGAACTTCTTTTGATGTTTGCTGGTTTTTTTTGCTGGAGCCGGCAGCATTGCTTCGAGCGCATTCTTTTTTCTTAATACAATACCAATCTCGTTTCTCTTGTTATTGCTGTACCAGTTGCAAAAAAGAAAGAAAGGAAGGAGGAGAAAGATAATGGACAAGGAGATATGTTGCAAACGGGGCAGTGCGCTTTTGGCTTGGATGCCAACCTTAGCCCAAGCCAACCCACGAGTCCATAGACGTTTAATTAGCATCATTGGCGGCAGTTCAAATGAGAGAATATATACCCATTAGAGAGCCAGCCCATTCAGTTGCTCACTTGGCCACACTTGCTCAACCACCAGCAATGACCTCGTTGAATAGTATTGTCCCTGGCTCTGCTCTTTTTTTTTTTCTGTGTCTGTGTGGTTGAAGTGAGAGTGAAGGAGTGTTAGTGCAATTGGATCTCGTCGTTATTTTTGTCTAGTGCCGTTGTCCTGTCTGTTACAAGAGAAGAGAGGGAGAAGGCTTCGCCTTTTTCTTTCTTTCTTATTTTCCACTCGTCTGCTCACTCCTCCTTTCCTTTCTCTTCCTCCTTTCATCATCATCTTCCCCATCCCCCCATTTAACTCCTTCCTCTTCCCTTCTCCTCCCTCGCCGCATTCATTCCTTCCCTTCCCACCATGACTGGCACTCTTCCACTTGGTAAATAGCCCGCAACAATAGACCCACAACAGTGAACAACCACAACGGACAACAACAAACACTGCCACTCCACTCACCCCTCATTCCCTCAGCACAGCGACAGAGGACCAATTGAACCTAACATCACACTGTTATCACTCACACTCACTCCTTTTTTTGTTATTGATGCCGAGTAGAGATCGCTCCATCCCTTCGACTTGTCCTCATCGGCGACTCGGGTGTGGGCAAGTCAAAGTCGCGCGAACTGTTTCTGAACACTGTCCCAGGCCAGGTTCACCAGGATGAAAACAGCCCCGATATTACCGCTCTCTCTATTCAGGACAAGCCAGAAGGAGAGGCTTCCGAACAGGAAACAAACGGAGCTGCTGCTGCAGGAGGACAGACCAACGGACACACAAAGCCCCAGACTCACGACTACCTCTACAAGGACTCTGTCAGCACCCTCGAGATTCCTCAATGGCTCTCGGTCACCGCAGCAAACAACGGTGACGACGAGGAGGGCGCGACCGGAATGGTCCCGGCCGAAAACATCGCCGTGCACGACTTTGTGGGCTATGGTGAGTCCTTGGATGCCCGCACGACCATTGACAGGGTCGACGCCTTCTTGAAGGAGCAGTACGACGCCACCAAAAATCTCTTTGGCCCTTCTATCACTCCACTTTCGACCACCTGCCGCCCAGGACCTGCCTCGGCTGCACAACAGCCAGTCTTGCAACCCTTCCTGGAGCAGCTTCTTGTGGACTCGTCCATGGCCCACACCCTCCCCGACGCCTGCCTCTACTTTGTTCTCTACGACCTCAAGCCTGTCGACATTCACTTTATGAAGCGCATTATGCGCCACGTCAACTTGATCCCTATCCTCGCCAAGGCCGACACCCTTTCTGTCAACCAACTCTGGAAGGCCAAGTCCAGGATTCTGAAGCAGCTCGAGGAGAACCAGATCGAGTTTTTCCAGTTCGGTTATTCACTCGAGGATCTGAAGGAGATGGCGGCCGAGAAGATGGCTGGTGGACCTCCTTTTGTCCTTTCGACCTCGGAGTTGGAGGTCCAAAATGTTGGAGAACCGGCTGATAGTCTGACAGATTTGGCTCTGGCTGTGAACGAGGGTAGGTTCTCGGAGGGCCATTCGGATCTTTGTTTGCTTCAGACATTGCTGTTGGGTCCCAAGAACAGGATTCTGCATCAGGCCTCTGTCAAGAAGTTTTTGAACCGCTGGAAGACTGATTTGGGATTGCCCTTGGAGGAGGAGCCGCAGCCATCGCCAGCCGCTGGTTCCCCACCTTCGTCACAGGAGGCTGAGACAGCAGCTCCAGCTCCAGCACTCGCCCCTGTCGAGCAGGAGCAGACGGCTCAGGCCCTTGAACAACCCTCTCAACAGCAACAACAACCTGAACAGAAGGAGCAGGTGCAGGAACCAGTTCAGCAATCGCCAACCCAGCAACAATCAACTTTCCAATACCAGCACAATACTACTCCTCAACACACCCTGCCTCCTTCGTTGCAGCAGCAGACGTACCAGCCTACATCTTCGTACACCCCTTCGCCATACCGGGGGCAGTCGTCGCAGAGCAGTCTGTTGGGAAGTGGAGGAGCACCAGGCAGCAAGGAGAAAGACGATGAGCTGGGCCAGGTGTTCAAGCTGAGCCGGGCCCAGAGTGTTATTCGATCGGCGTCGCCCTCGGCCAAAATCTATACCCAGGGCAGCATTGTCCCTGCTATGCCCACGTCGAACCTGAGCAACTCAAGCTCGCCCACCTCTCCTTCGTCGACACCCCCACCCAGTTCTTTGGCTGCCTCTGCCACCCACTCTGCCACTGCTTCCGAGTAAAAACGTTTTGTGCGGAACGGCGTGTATCTCCTCTTTTTTTCTATTCATTTATTTAAGATCGGAAAAGAAGCAAAATAATAAAAAATCGGTTTGTTTTTGTAATATAGCGACGACCTTGTGCGAACGCCAAGAGGGTAAGCAGGGTGTGTGTACGTGTTTTGAGTGCGAGAGTGTGCAATTGACACGACACACAGACAGAGAGACTTACTTTTTTCCTGTGACCCATTGGGGTCAATTTTGGACCTTTGGGCGATGTCTGTCGTCGTTGTCGTGGCCCATTTTCGTGCTTCCTTTTTCTTCTTCTTCCTTCGCCACCCCTCTCACTTTTCTTCTTCACTTCACACCTTTCTTCTCGCCACTCTTCACTCACTCTCTCACTCACGTTTACAGACCTTTCTTTCCTCTTCTACTCTCACTATCCTCTGGAAGAACTCAACCCAGTATCCTCATAACAGTACTCTTCAAACAACATAACCATGCCTCCCGCAGCCAACTCAACACTCGGCGACCGTCTCCAGGCCCTTGTCAAGGTAACAACAACTAACACCAGCAACAACGCAGACTCTGTATCATACCTTCTTTCTATATCACCGGGAATATAAGCGATGAAGCATCGACAGCCAGGATACCAGGATTACAACAGGACCCATACTGGGGGTGATAGGCTCTGGTTCTGGCTCTGGAAACAGGCTCATACAGCATAAACACTCCCAAAATAAAGGGTGTGCGCCATGGCGGTAGCTGTTCGCTGGTGGAATTGATCTCTAGTCAACACTCATACACACACACGGGCGGCAACGAACAACAACCCATTCGCTGGCACCAGTGCATAAGAGGCATCCAGAAAACGAATGACGCCCAAACCACACTCGTCCGTCTTCGTTTTTGCGCAATGAAGTAACAAAAGAGACCAACGCGTGTGGATGACGACAACCAGATCAACTTTTTTTTGCTTTGCTAACCACTTCCATTTTCTTTTTCTTTTTCTTACACTCTCTCCGTATACGTTTTCTTCTCGCTTCGTGCGATACCGAATGGAACAGGGTCCTCAATTCGTGTGGTGGTTGGGCCACGTTACGATGTTGGTGTGCACGGCGTTCTATCTGCCCTACTGGGCAACTTTTAACTACAAGGCCGGCGCTCACTGGTACACGCGTGCCTTCTTTGGCGCCCTCGTCAGCTACAGTGTCGTCGTCTACAAGTCCTTCCCTGTAAGTGCTTGCCAATGCTATTGTTAATAGTCCTGGCTGCTGGTTGCTTATCCGATCAATGTGGGAATTGTATTGCGAACGTGGCATATCCTCTTTAACATGCACGAGGAAAGCGCAGGCAGGGAGGACGGCATGCGTGGTTGACATTTTTCCCGTGGATATTTTTTTTTCGTTTTCTTTTTGTTTCTTTTCGTTTCGATTGTCGGAAAACAGCAAAAACGAAGACGACAGTGTCGACAGGGATAAACCCAACCAACCCGCAGGAGAACACATATTTCGCCACAGGGTACGGGTGTGGGATGATCAGTCAGGGTTCTGGACCGATCATTGGAGTGAACAGAACAGGCGAGATAAGCAGTTCAGCAGCGGGATGAGGAAATCTTAAAAAAGTACTCTTTCACAGGAAACGTCCATTGGCACACCGGCGGGTAAACGACAATAGTAGTTTTCGTCATACTGCCCTTTTGATCCGGAGTTTTCGACCAGTTGTACAATATCCTTCCTTTCTCTCAGCATGGAGCGATATAACAAGGGAAAATAGGGAAAGGAAATTGCACAAACTTGGCAAACGTGGTCAACCGTTCGTGGAATCATCATATCGAGCGGGAGCAAAAAGAAAGGGCAGGAGGGGGAGAGAGCAATACGACAAGAAAAGGCAGCAATCGTCATAAATCGCCAAAAGGAGACATTGCGTTTCGCAGGACTCATTTTGCTGGTGTTTGGACCTGGCTTGGCGTGAGCGTGAGTGCGCCACGAAGTAGGCCTTGGCGCAAAACATCAACACTTTATAATAATCTCCTTTTTTCATGATTCAGATTAGCATACTCCTCAAAGTCGACAGTATTACCGACCACTAACGCTTTGTCTCTTTTTTTCCATGACTTGTGAAAACTCTATGTTTGGTCGAGAATAGGAGATCCAGTTCACCGCACAGTTCGCCCATCAACTTTTCGCCGAGGTAAGGACAGGACTTTTGCCAGCGTGTTACAATTGGACAGGAACGAGTGCTTCCACTTACAAGTTGTTATTGTATTCTCTCATTATTGTAGGAAAATGTCCAGTACTTGTTGATGGCAATCTTTTGGTGGCGTTCGACCCCCATGCTCGGTAAGCATCTTCGACACTCTTCGACGCTTCTCGTCAAGACAGGAATTCACTGTCTGCGAACAGGAGGATAACATACAGAGACACCAACTCTGACCACTTGTCCTCAATTTGGTTCACATTATTTAGCCCCTCTGGTCCCCTACGCGATCTTTGCTTTCTTCAACTCGCTCAACTATACAAGGACCAATATTCTCCCCGCTCTCTTCCCAACTCCTCCTGCCGGCGCCACTGACCCCACTGCTGCCCAAGTCGCCAACATCTCTCGCAAGATCCAGGCATGGACTGAGAAGAACCACGCCACCGCCATGGCCTTTGTCGCCTACATCGAAGTTGTCGGTGTCATGGGTTCCCTGATCTTTGGAGCCATCACGTAAGTCCTCGTGCCTTATTTCAGTTTCTTTCAAGAATACGCTCCTTGGCTAGATAACTTACTATGCCTATAACGTTCATTGCATATAGCTTCCAGTCGTCGTTCCTTTCGCCTATTGTGTACGCCAACTTTTTGCGTTTCCGCTACTTCTTCTCGCTCCACACTCGTGCGGCTTTCGCTTTGATCCGCGCCCGTCTTGACAACTTGATTGTGCCCCCAGGCGGCAACCCCAAGATCCCCCCAGTTGTTGCTCAGGGTTACACTATGGCTCGTGGTGCTATTACCCGCTTTGGCCAAGCTGCCGTTCAGCAGGCCCCGGCTGGCTCCAGTGCGCGCCAGTAAATGGACCACTGGCTACTTGAGAACGACAATGAGGGGCGTGATAGAGATTGATCTAGGAGACTTTTTTTTTTGTGCAGACCTGTCGTCAGATTGAAATGGCGCGGGAATGTAAGGGAAAAAAACAGTGCCACATGACGGACGAAAAGCCTGTTTGAAAGAAACAAAAAAATAAAGAGTCGTTTGCAAAATCTATATTGTCGACAAAGAGTTCATTTGCGTGAAAAGACAAAGACGCACGTATAAAAGTTACGGCATTTACTATTGTCATTGTCGCTACGCCGATTTTGCATCAAAGAACGCATCGGCAATGCTTTCATACTTCCCCGCCGAAGTTGACCAGAGTATGAATTCTCCTTTGTGAGGGGGTGTGTGTGTGGTTCTTTGTCCACATTCTCAAGCGGATTCTACGATAAATAGCGCGTCCAATCCTAATGCGGCCCTTATCATTTGTTTCTTTTTTCTCAGCTTTTTGAACCCACCCCGCCTTTTTTTTTTCTTTTTCATCACGCACTATCTATATACCGGTCTGCAGCACATCACGCACAGACGCGCATACAAACCCACATTCGTCTCCAGACAAGAACCACATCCGAACCCACAAATAACAATCACAAACGGATTTTTCGTTAAAACCATGTCCAGCACGTCGAGCTCAAATACTCGACACCCTTCCTTCCGAAAAAAGGGAGATCCGTGTCGACTCGACACCTCAGCTTCACCTTCACTTTCTTCATCTTTATCGTCCACCAACACCGGTGTCGTCGATACCGCCGTTCCAGATACGATGATAACGTTCTGCCCAACATGGGCTGCGCCGCGACAACCGCGACCGTCTAACAGAAACAATATGCCAGTCTCGATGCCCCCTCGCTCACCTCCCAACATACAACAGGCCACGGGTGGTATTGATGAATCGGTTCCAAAAGTCAAGCGCGGAATCTTGCGTAGCTGTAAGGGTTTTTGCTTCATTTTTCATTCTTCATTTTTCATTTTTTGGTTTTTTATGGTTATTTGTTTGTTGAACTGCCTATCCAAGTATTTACATTATGTGGTTTCCTCGTGTGAGTGGTTATTAACATAAAAATGCAAATGCATTGTCTGTCGTCTGTGGTTATTTCGCTCCCTTTCTTTTTAACCCGTTTTTGTTTTGTTAATGCAGTCGGCAAGAAGATTAAACGCGTCTTTCGAAGGAATCCATCGTCCGTGTCCTCATCAGGGTCCAATGACAGTCGTAGTAGTAATGAGTGCTTTGGCGCCATTGTCGCGTCAGGTCTTCAGTCTGCATCTGCGGTTGGAATACATCATCGATCCCCGGCAGCAAGAGCAACAGGAGCGGTAGGAAGAGAAGGGGTATTGACAGTGATGGCGCATGGTCAATTGCTACCACCGAGTATGATCCCGGTCCGCACGAGTTCTTTGCACGCCTATTCGACGAATGATGGGTATGGGAGTGACTCGACGATTGTGCTCGTCCCCTGGACTGGATCCCCGCCGTCTCAGGGTTCCCCTTTGGTCGTCGAACAGTTGCCTGCCTCCACCTCCACTTCCACCTCTTTTTCCACTTCAGATTCCATAACCAGTTCCGATGCCGCCGTCGCTGGCAGCACTTCCCCTCCCCTAACCTTCTTGGAGACGAACACCAACATGCCAAGGAAGACAAGGACCAGGACGATTGTGCGGACGACGACTGACCCAATCATCACCATCAAGTTGATTCACACGCCCTCTCCTTCTGATGTATCATCGATCAGTCGTCTTTCTGAGATGTCTTCGAATTCGGATTCGGACTCGTGTGAGGGACTAAATGATCTGAGGAGTGTTGTGGAGGCGCAAATGAGTCGGCGCCAGGAGATTCTTGATGCTGGCGGTGTGGATTTGTTTGCGGATTTTGATTCGACCTCTCCGCAGTTGGAGGCAGAGGATGAGCAGGGAGGAGAGGAGGAGGAGGAAGAAGAGGAGGAAAGGGAGTACTATAGCGGCGATCGCGGCACGGACGACGAGAAGGGCGACGATGATGAGCCTGGATCTGGATCTGGAGCTGGTGTCGGTGATCGTCCTTCTCACGCCACAGACAACAACCGCTACGATAATTTCCGTTCTTCGCCTTCCCAAGACAGGTCTCACAACAGGGCGCCACCATCCGCCAAAGGGGCTTCGCCCAAAGATGCTCCTGTCGACTCGACCGTTCCTAAAACCCCTTCTGTCCATTATTCTACACTCGACATCCTTTCAAGCGCACCAACAAAGAAAGCCAACCACCACTCTAAACACAACCGCAAACGTGAATCAATCGCCTGGCTCGACCACTTCCTAGCCCTCAACAACACCTACCGCGACAACCTGGCAACCCTGCACCTCCACCTCTTCCAATCCCTTCACCACACCCTCTCCGCTCACACAACAACCCTCCTTAATCTCCAACAGCAGATCCTAGGAATCCAGGGAGTCAGGAACGGGAGACTTGATAATGAGTATCTGATCGAGTTGGTGTCGACAAAGCTGAGTCGGAGGATGGAAAGGGATTTGAGGAACCAGACGAGGTTCTGTATAGGAGTTGGGGAGTTGGTGCAGCAGGGATTTGGAAGTACGTTGTTGACGGTTGATTATGAAGAGGAGGATGAGTTCGAAGGGGTGAGGGTTGATCCGGCCGTCGTGGCTGTGAAGGAGAAGAAGAGGAAGGCGAAGGAGAGGAAGAAGAATGGGGAGGAGATGGAGGAGGAAAAGGAGGAGCCAATGGAGGAGAAGGAGTTGGTAAAGTTGGTGAGTCGGGTGTATCAGAGGAGGTTGCCAGTCGATGACCAGTGGGCGTTGTTCAGGTGGACGGAACTGCAGAAACCTTATGCGACGTTGAAGGACTTGGACGAGGCCCGTGCTTGTATGGCGTTGTCTCTTTTAGCGGCAGGTCATCAACAGGAGGGTGAGGGGGATGTGGAAGTTCAGGATGGGATTATGCATGATTCTGCCGGATATACTGGACACGATGTTGTCGAGTTGACAGTGGAAGAGCAGAAGGAAGAGAGCTCGAGTGATGATGAATGGGATTCGAGTCTGGCCGAGGATAGTGTCTTGATCCGTTCGTCCGAGGAGTTTCTTCACATCCAGCAACAGCGCAACTCTCAGGACCAGGGCGGGCTTTCTGGAGATGACGATATAGATGAGACGCAGTTCGAGATGCTGACTCCTCCTGCTCCTGGTAATCCTCCTCCTGGTGACCTTGGTGATCGCGATTATGAACACTTGTACTCTTACACTTCAGACGACAACGCTGACGACGGCTTAGAGCCATCGACACCACAAGCAGGAGCCGGTCCACCAACGAGATCCTTCTACATGCAGGATCCCTCTCATTGCAGGCTCGAGTCTCCAGTCGAGCCTCTGGCATTCTCGCGTCGTCCTTCGATGCCAACGCCACCGCTATCATCGCAGCCTGATTTTACGACCCCTCACTCCAGTCCTGCTGCTGATGATAGCGAGACAGCTGGAGTGAACTCGAATACAGAGTGGATGCGTGTGGTTCGTGCACTTGCAGCGACCGAAGCAGCATCATCAGCCCCTGGTACGCGGCTCCCGATCTGGGTTGTCTATGCCCCTCCGATATCTGCTTCCTTACCGTCAGCAGCCGCATCGACAGGGACGACTACCTCCACTGCCGCAGTCCCTTCCTATCCTGCTGTTGCTGATTGCGATGAAGCTTCTGCGCCTCCAGAAGAGGTTTCAGCGATTTACCATTGTGACCGTCGAGAAGGATCTCGTCGCAATGTTAGCCAACAAACCCAGAGATTCCCTCCTCCCTCCAAGACTATAACCTCTTCCACGACTTCTACATCTGAAGTAAGATACACCAGGTCGAGCAGGAAACGTCGCCGCCACGAAAAACACAGTCGTACTCGTACCCGAGGAGCCGAAACATCAGCACCAGCAACAGTCAACAACCACTTCCGAGGCGGGACCCATTACCACTACAATGGATCTTCGACAACCATGTCTAATCACCGCCCAATGTCGGTCCTGTCGCGACGGTCTTCTACAAGTTCGTCCTCATCATCATTATCGGGGCCGTCAGTGTTCATGGCTTTGACGAGTGATAGTTGTCCATCGCCGTCGCGACGTTCCTCTTCCTCTTTAGGTTCTCGACAGTCGCTGGAAGAAGAAGAGGAGGAGGAGGTCTTGTGGCAATCGTCATCGAGTATTGATTGTAACCAGGGTCACCATCAGCCTACTTCACCCCTGCTGCAACAATCACCATACCCATCAAGCTCCACCGTACACGAAAAAGAAGAAGACGACGACGAAGATCTTCCCATCTTCTCTCAGCCTCCCACACCTCTTTCAAAACCACCTCCTCCCCTCCCCCTCCATGCCACTACCTCTTCCTACTACACTTTCCTTCCACCAGTCCAACCTGCACACCAGCCCAGACACCACCAACTCCGTGGTCCTACTCCAGACCCTCTTCCGCCTGTATACTACCATCGCCCCGTCGACTCCACCATTGTCACCACTTCTGTGCCACCTCGCCCTGTACACTGTGCTAACCGTACAAGCCGTGTTCGAGTCTGTGTTTCGAAACTTGCCCATCCCAAGTCTCAAGTCTACCAGCTTGGCAACCCAAAATGGCGCCTTGAAGGTTCTCTCCTCCCCGACAACGCATCCACCACCGACAATTCCACCGATAATATCATTGAAAACACGTCAAACGACGCGTCGTCCTCACTTGCTCCTTGTCTTACATCACAGCAAGAGTCTCAACAGCAACAGCAACAGCAACAGCGGCAGCAGCAGCAGCAGCTCTTCCACCGTGTCCCTTCACGATGCTCAGTCCTATTTCTAGAAGCCTCTCAGACAGAAACAGAGATAAAGCAGAATCAAAGTTCTCCCCCGTACACATTAACGTTCGAGAACTGTGCTCTACCCCCTTCTTCCTCTTTTTGTTCGTCTACTGCGTTCTTTTCTTTCTCTGATGATACTGATCGCGAGACTTGGAGTCCTGCCTCAACAGGACCACAAACGATCCTTCCCACTACTTCCTTTCATCCCACCTCACCTACTACGTCTCTCAGAAATACTGATCAAGAGCGAGAGATTGGACCTGGGGCTAAAGAGGTGCGTGGCACATCCAACGAGAAGAAAGAGAACAGGAAAAGAGGTAGTCCACCTTATCAAAGAACCAACATCCATACGCCTCGAAGATACTCCACTTTGGGAAGTTCAGAATCTAGTGATAGTAGAAGTTGGAACCGGCGAGCTGATATGCGAGAGACAGAGTTGGTTTTGGAGGGCAAACGCGTCGAGGCTGCGTACCAGAACATTTCACGTTGTTTTCCTTGAAACCCACCCTGCTTGCTTTTAAAAACCCATACCTTGTAGATAAATTAATTCGTAGACCTGAATGGATGATATTAATGACTTTTGTATTTCAACTATGGTGTTCTGTATTTCTATCGGTATGAAAAAGGGAGGTGTAAAAGCATCCTTAAACCTCAGCGGCAGCAGCAGCGGCGTCCTCGGCAGCAGCGGTAGCATTGACCTCTCCAACATTAATCAACTGGACAATATACTCCTGCTGCTCAGGCGTAGTCTCCTTAGTCAACTCCGCATACGAAGCCGGGTTATGCTGCTGGAGTCCCGTAAAGACCTCACGGAACACAATATAAGGATCCAAATCATCCAGGGGAGACTCGAAATAAATCTCCTCCTCCAAATCGCCAAAGTCATCTTCATAATCCTCCTCCTCTTCTTCTTCCTCATCGCCTCCGTCAGTCTTAACGGCACGGGTCTTGGAGGCCTGCTGGGCAAGGTACTCGAGGTACTCGTGTCCCTCGTCGTAGACATCTTCTTCGTCGTCGACCCATTCTTCTTCGACATCGTCGTCGCCGGCCAGAGCGGCCTCAAGAGCGTTTGTCTCTTCTTCGTCGTCGTCATCGCTGTCGTCGCCGGCGTTGCTGTCCGCGTCGCTATCTTCGTCGCTGTCGTCCGATCCAATGTTGTACAACTTCTCCATCTCCTTGCGCTCTATTCAACATCACATTTAAATGCTATTAGTACACATACAAAAAAAATTCAAGCGCAGAGAATCCAGCAAATAAAGTGAAAAGAGAAACTTACTGGCTTGAGCAACAGGAAGACCCTCAAAGTTGGTCAAGATGCCGTTCAAGATCTGAGGCCATCCACTCTGGAGAGCTGGAGGCAACTGGGCAACAGGAACGTTCAAGATCGAGCAGAGGGAAAAGATCGAGAGCTTCTTGTCATGGACACGCGAGAACTTGTCCAAGTTGGTGAACCAGACGGTCAAGAACCGCTGGGTCCATCCGTTCTCCTCCAAGAGCCTCAATGTGACAGGGGCATTGTAGTAGAGCGCGTTCATGACAACCTCAAGAGCCTGGATACGGAACTCGACTGTCTGAATGCCCTCCTCGGGGGCCAAGTAGTGGAACACCAAGTTGAGGATGGGGGCAATGTACTTGTCGACATGGCCACGGCAGTTCAACATCAAGGACTCGGCAAGCTTGCAAGCTTGGACACGGTCATTCTCGCCCAAGCGATCCGACTTCATGACAGACTCGATGATATCGTAGATAATGTGCTGGACGTTCTCGTTGGTCGAGAAGACATCCTTGCCGTACGAAATGTAGTTGTCTAGCGAGGGCAACATCTCTTCCATGAAATCCAGAGCCGACTCCTTGAAAGTCTTGTAGATCAACTCAAAGACACCCCACATGTTGGCAGAGATGGCCTTGGCCGAGAAGGTGCAGCTGTCGATGATCTCAAAGACACCATCAAAGAGGTCAATGATCGCGTTCTGGAGGGTAAAGGTGATGACGGGCAAGAGCGCAATCTCGAGCTGGTTCAACACCTCGGGCGTACTCTCTAAGCTCAGGATCAAGGTGCCCATGGTCTTCAAGACACCCATGGCAGCCATAGTCTTGTCCGAAGCCTCGTCAATAGCACGGTCAGTGATAGCCTCGACACCATCGGAGCTGGGTCCCATATCGGCGCAGATCCTGAGGAAGGTGTCACGCAACTGCTCGCAGAGCTGGACAGCAAAGGGAGCCAAATCCTGAGCAAAGACCTCGACAAACTCGTCCATGACTTCGGAGAGGGTGTCGACATCAATCTGGTTGGTCATGGCCAAGAGCTCGTGCATGATGAACTGGAGGTGGGGCTTCATGGCCTCGCAGACGGCCTCGTGGCGGATCATGGGGCGGAGGGCCAAGGCAGCAGTGACCTTGACGGGGAGCTGGCTGTCGCGGAGGTTCTCCATCAAGCTGGTGAAAGCAAATGCAACGTTGTTCGAGTCCTCAAAGTCCAAATCGCTGAACTGGTTGACCATCTCGCAAGCCTATTTACGATCAATAGCACATTAACAAAGTTAGTGCTAGGGTTCATAGTGACCGGGCCACCATGGGCTATTAAGATCATCCAGTGTGCACATACGCGAGCACGGAGGAAGGGGTACTGGCTCTTGAACTCGGGGAAGACATGGTTGACAAAGAAGGGCTCCATCATCGACGACAATGATTTCTATTTCAATTTCAAAGTTTTCAATGACTTTCGTTAGCGAGCGGATTCAAAATTAGTCCAGCTGCAACATCATATAACAACCACCGCAAAGTATTACCTTGCGGAGGATCAAAGGGGCAAGGGCCCCGATCATAACGAGAGCACCATCCTTCTCTCTGGGGTTCTTGGCCTCGGCAGGAGACTCGTTGTACTTTTGAAGGACGCTGTTGGCGAGAGCGAGGATTTGCATGAAGGCGTTCTGTCTGTAGCGGGCCATGACGGTCATAAAGTTGGTCGCAGCTGTCGAGGGGCTGGTGAAATCCTCAAGAACGTCTAATCAAAAGATGAAAAGATGTTAGCCGACAACTCCTAAGAACGTTCATAAATATTTCCTGTTATTGCAGCACATGTGTTGACGTACCAATCTTGGCGTGAACGTATTCAACAGGGTCATCGACCCAGAGGGTCTCGTCCTCGGAGGTGAAACACAACTGGGGGAAGACAAAGTGGGTAATCAAAGTCTCGGAGTGAGGCTTCATCATCGACCAGATATGCTTATCCTTGACACTATATCACCACAAAAATGAAGCGCGCGTTAGGAACCATGTCGCGTGAAGAGTTCGTTGCCGTTGCCGTTGCGGAGCAAATTATATGCGCGTTTTTTTACCTCTCTTCGAAAAAGTTGCCCATCAAGCAAAGGACGCGAGGGCTGAGCCAAGCCTGCTTAGCAACCCAGAGCTCAACCTGCTTCAAGTAAGCAGTCAAAATGTTGGGGGCAAAGTTGACAATGAAGCTGTTGGCAAAGGGCTTGAACTTGGATTCGGAAGTCAAAGCGGTAGGGTTTCCGTAGCGAGTGTACAGACGGTTCAAGCACTGGTATGCCCAGCGCTTGGCCTTCCACCAGGGGTGCTTCTCCAACTCCTCTAAGTCAGTGGGAAGGCCCTCAGTAGGGACGGGCTTCTCGACCATTTGGATGAAAAGAGTTCCCCAAGGAACCAACGAGGCGTTGTCGCGAAGACGCTCGGAGAGGTCGATCTGGATGGTGTGGTGGTAGCACTTAAAGATGATCTTGAGCATCTCGGCGGCTTCCACGTTATTGGCGCTGACCAGTCCTGTTCCGATTTGCTGAATGGCGGGGAAGAAGGTCGCAATAATCTCGTCAACGGGCTCACGGTCCGACACCTTGAACCTATTGGAAGAAAATGGTCGAGGGGTTAGCTTCTGTTGTTACTGACTTGTCAAATTTTGTGTATTGATACCCCGCCTCCTTGACGTTGGCTGCTTACTTGTAAACGCGGGTGACCTCCTTCAATGCCAAGAGACCAACAAAGACAATCTTGGGATCCTGAGACTGGAGCAGCGACTGAACCTGAGTGAGGTAGCCGGGGTATTTAGCGGGGAAGTCGTTGGACAAGATTGTTCCGAGGACAGTAAGCAACTGGGTACTATGTGGCGAGAGTGAAAGTGCCACAAGAAGTAAGTTTTGTTAGTTTTCATCTGACTGTAGGTCAATCGAAAGACGACACTTTCTTGGCGGGAGAACGAAATGTACGATGAAGATGAATGACAATCGATTTGGCATACCGGACGATCTGGGGAGCCGAAGCGAGGAGCTGGAGGATGCTTCCCTTGATGGCGTCCTTGTCACTCTCAGAGATCTTGAGGTGGGCGGGGGTTGACTCTGTCTCGAACCAGTAACGCTTAACAGCGTTCTTGAAGTAGATGGAGGCTAAGCCATGTATTTTTTTATGGATATCAACGGTCAGTACATCGGTTCCAGTGATGTGTGTAATGACAGTGTAAATAAAGGCAACCACAACAAACGGCTAATACTCACCAGCCTGACGGACATGGATAACAGAGTCCTCGGATCCAATAATCTGCATCGACGCCAAAAGGGCACCCTGGGTACCCTCGAGCTATGTTTATAAAAGATAAACGCGTTTCCAGTCGCGACAATAAGGGTTATCAGTAAGTTGTTGAGCACGTCCCTGTCAATCGTTGCGAACACCAAGTTGGCGCTAAGGTCATCCAGGAATACTGCTAGACAAAAGAGAGTGAAAGTGCGTGTGTTTACCTGCTTGAGCTGCAGCTCGGCCTGGATGCGGACGTTGGGGTCAGGCTGGAATGTGGCCTGGAAGAGGTTGTAGAGGGTTTGAATGTCCATGGTGATGTGAATAATTGTAAGGAAGAAGAAGAAGGCCTTTGTTGAATTAGGGATGAAAGAAAGGGGAGGAGAGGAAAAGGGTAATGGGCGGCCGGACGTTAATCGAGGAGGACAAAGGACGAGGGACAAAAAAAAAGAAAAGAAAAAAAAAAAAGAAAAGGAGAACGGGATGAAGATCGGGGAGGAGTAAGTTCTCAGGGCGACTTTCAGTTGTGCCTTATTTTTGAGCGCGCGCCTCTTTTTTTTTTTTTTTTTTTTTTTTCTGTTGGCTTTGCAAGAAAACAAGAGTCACTCTAGCTTGAGAGCAGCCAAACGTGTTTTTGCCTTTCGCCAACAACAACAACAGTGGACAAACATGTTGGTCTGTTACTGTATGGGCGGGGGGTATCCAATGCATGCAAGGAAGATATGTATCAATGAACTTGCTTCCCTTCTCCTTGCGAGTCTGAGATCAACGGTGGATCAGAGAGGAAGGCGAGTCGCCAGTAGAGTCCAGGCTGGAGATGGCCGTTGGGTGCAGTTGAAAAATAAGGTTTTGGGTGTGCCTGCAAGGCAGAGCAGAAAAAGGCACCCCGTAATAGGACTGCTTTCTTGGTCGTCTGTTGCGTTGCATGCACACTCTCACTCCTGAGTCAACTAATCTCTTTTTATTTTTTTTATTTTCCGGTTCTTTTCTTCTTTGTTCCTTTCCTTTCTTCCTCCCGTCCTCCCTTCCTCCCTTCCTCACTCCATTCTCTCTTCTCCTCTCCTCTCTCCTCTCTCCTCCTCCCTCTCCCCTCTTGCACTTCATCATGTTGCCTCTCGCTGCTGCTGCCCGTCTTCAGGGCCAGGCTCGTCTCGCTGGATCAAGAGTCGCCCAAAGGATCCCCTCTGCACTCAGGGTCGCGTCTGTGCCAATGGCCCGCACCCGTGCCTTCTCTCTCTTCCCTAAGGCTGCCTATGCTTCCTCAGCCTCGAGCGAGAAGGTCCCTCTTTCATCAGAGAGATACCCATACCTCAAGAGAGACCCTTCCTTCAAGAAGGTATGGACAGCACTTTATCAATAATTAACACAAACACAAAAGTGATGATCACTTTTATTTGTCGGATCAGTTAAACATTATGTTTTTCAGGGTTATCACGGTCGCTCTTTGAAAATCTGTTCGAATCACTGATGGCTCATCAATAATATGTTATTAAGACTCCCTTCTGTAATCGCGTCATTCAACGAATTGTTAGTTATCTCAAGAGGACATCGACTTCTTCAACTCAGTCCTGCCTCCTTCAGCAATCTCGCAGGACGATGGCGATCTCGAGGCATTTAACGTTGACTGGATGCAAAAGTTCAGGGGTCAGTCCAAGCTGTTGCTCAAGCCATCCTCCACTGATCAAGTCTCAAAGATCCTCAAATACTGCAACGACAACAAGTATGTCCGCTGTTTTCTGTCTGCTGTATCAGTGTTCTGACAAGCAACAAGGAGGGAAAAAGAAAAGCGTTGGTACTAAATGCATTTATTTTCGTCTACAATAGACTGGCGGTTGTGCCTCAGGGAGGAAACACGGGTCTTGTCGGAGGAGGAGTGCCAGTCTTTGACGAGATCATCCTCTCGACTGCCAATATGAATTCCGTCCGCAGCTTTGATGAAGTGTCTGGTAATTTATTATGGCTTGATTTGTGTCGAGTTATGAGTTATCATATGGAGTATGCTTGTATTGAGATATGTTCTAACTATTTCTCTGAAACATTTTAAATAAATGGTCAATAGGCGCTCTTGTTTGCGATGCTGGATGCATTTTGGAAGTCTTGGACAACTACCTTGCTGAGAGAGGATACATCATGCCCCTTGATCTAGGAGCCAAGGGAAGGTACGACCAGTGACAGGATGTCATGTACAGGTGCATAGATCCAAAAATGACTGCGCACAGCCAACTCAACGGTGAACTAACAAAATACTTTTTACTCCTCATTAAATAGCTGTCATATCGGAGGAAATGTTGCCACAAATGCTGGAGGATTGAGACTCT
The DNA here is from genome assembly GCA_019671135.1 of Linnemannia hyalina. NCBI lineage: Eukaryota > Fungi > Mortierellomycota > Mortierellomycetes > Mortierellales > Mortierellaceae > Linnemannia > Linnemannia hyalina. Next base: position 1,739,109 of record JAHRHY010000006.1, read on the forward strand.
TGCGCTATGGATCCTTGCACGGAACTGTCCTTGGTCTTGAAGTGGTAAGTCACGGAATGGACATACAGAGCCAAGCAACTCTGGTAGACATTTCGGTTTCAATGCAACAACTCACACGAAAAATGCTGCTTTTTCGTAGGTGATGGCAGACGGAACAATTCTGGACAACTTGTCGACTCTTCGCAAGGACAACACTGGATACGACCTGAAGCAGCTATTCATTGGATCTGAAGGAACATTGGGTTTGGTCACAGGAGTGTCTATTATGGCACCTAAGAGATCCAAAGCTGTCAACGTCGCCCTGTTGGGTGTCTCCAGCTTTGAACAGGTTCAGGCAGCCTACAAGCGATCAAGGGATGAGCTGTCAGAGATTCTCTCCGCCTTTGAGTTCTTCGATGAGGCCTCGATTAACTTGGTCAAGAAGCATCTTGTTGCAGGAAACAACGACCCCCTGGAGTCCTCCCATCCTTTCTACGTCTTGATCGAAACCAGCGGCAGCAACAAGGATCATGACGACGAAAAGTTGACACAGTACCTCGAGGGTCTTTTGACGGACGATATTGTTCAGGATGGTGTTGTTGCCCAGGACACGACTCAGTTCAGGAACTTGTGGGCTATCCGTGAGGGCATTCCTGAAGCTTGCTCTAAGACCGGACCAGTGTACAAGTACGATCTTTCGATCCCTGTCCCAGTCTTTTACAATATGGTCGAGGATATGCGCGCCCGTTTGAACGACGCGGGTGTCATCGGAGAGGACAAGGATGTCGAAGCTGTCGTTGGCTTTGGACACATTGGTGACGGTAAGCATTGGTGCTGTTACAGGCATTCCGGAATGGATGTGCCTTTGGGTTAGTAACTCATCCGTACATGAACTTACATTTTAACGCGTATAGGAAACTTGCACTTGAACATTGCGTCGAAGCGCTACTCGGAAAAGGTCGCCAAGGTGATTGAACCCTATGTGTACGAATGGACCGCTAAGCACTCTGGCTCGATCTCGTCAGAACACGGTCTGGGTGTGTTCAAGTCGCCTTACCTTTCCTACTCCAAGTCACCCACCATGATCGATATGATGCGGAAGATCAAGAAGATGATGGATCCCCAGGGTATTATGAACCCTTACAAATACCTTCCTGAGGAGAAGAAGTAGATATTAACTAACATCTTTGGCATTCATATAAATATTTTTTGTGAAAGAAAAAAGGGCGAAGCAACCATCCCAGCAGTCACACCACTCTTTCTTCAATGAAATGGTGGCATCCTGGTTCTCGAAGCTAATTGTTAGCTTCCAAAGATTCCTTGTATGTCTTCACGGCTGCTAACTGATGGTTGAAGGATTTACTGTATCTATTTAAGTTGAACGAGTACGTTGATAATGACAGTCATTATTGGCAATCGAAAAATCCAGTTGCATGGTATGCTCTCGCAGCGGACAAGGTTCTTCCGAGACATTGGCGCTTCCAGATGCGGTGTTTACTGAGGCATGTTGGCCTGTGGTTATATCTCACTCTTTCGCGTCTCCCATTGTCACTACTTCACAGCCACTTGCGTATCCTGCTTGTATGTGTATCCATGCTCCTTGCGTCCCATACTTCAAAGAGGGTTGTTTGCATCTGTCCCTCCAGTCCATGCCCTAGGAAGGAAAAAAAAAGAGTCACGTGTAGGCACGCACAGCGAGTGGTGCAGGAGTGAGTACAACCTGTGTGGACTGTACACATGTGGGGGAAAGAGTGCGTTCAGACCCCCTTTGGAATTATTTCTTCTCCACTTCCTCCATCGGTGACTAAGGTTGTCTCCTCCCTTTTCTTGCTCTCTCTCACCCACCCTACCCACCTCAACCCACTCTCTCTCTCTCCGCTCTCTCCACTCCCTTCTCTCTTTATCCCATCCACCATCACTGCTCTTGCCGCCAATATATCTCCATACACTTGCACCCATCTCCATCAACTTAACAAAGAGCATTAGCACAACCGTCATTCCACTCCCCTGAAGCAACACTTTATTATTCCATTCTACACCACCTCTCCCTTTACTATCCTTCCGCGTGCCTAAATTCATCCACAATGACCTCCTGGGACCAGATCCGCAACGATGTCCGCTCATTCCGGGCATCCGTCCAACCCACCGTCACCACCATCCGGGACTTTTCCTTCGACTCGCACAATGACCGCATCTTTTTCTTTGCAAACGACCTCTCAAAGTCATCAAAGTCGCCCATGCTCTTCCGTGTCGACCTGCCAAAGTCTTACTCCGACAAAGACGCCTCCTCGTCCGCAGACTCAGACCTGGACTCGGACCTGGAGGATCTCTCGTCAGACCATCACTCAAACTCTACTGGACTAGACCAGGAGGATCACGATATGGGCTTGGTCCCCTTCGATCCTGCAACCTACCAACACTTTGCGATCCCCTCTGTAACGCCCATCCAGATCATCACTGGTGGAAGTGGCCCTCGGAATCCATACGCTGCACCCGACAGGAGTAGTTTCTCTTCAACATCTCAGCCCACAGCATCGGAGAATGCTGCCTCCGCGACAGGTGGTGGGCTAGAATCGGGCAGTTCAGTCACAGATCAAATCCTCGCTGCCGCACCCGTCCTGCCCTGGGTGCCTGTCTTGAGCGAAGAGTGGATCAAGTACTCTAATTCGGCCCTCGGTCACTCCCCCACCGACCGTCTTTCCTTCTACCAGTTTGAACCGCAGGTCAATCGTCTCATGTTCCCTTATGGCGTAGCTATCTACACGGGTAGCATTCAAGAGGTATCGCAGGAAAACTCTATCATCTATTCCACCCTCTTTCCCTTTCTTCTCCAGATTTCGCAATGTTCGCTGTACTATATGATTCATGCCACATTGGAATCTATACGATCCAGTAGAAACTGACGAATCTGCGCTATTCTCACGCTATAGGACGGCAAATTTGAACCGCAGGCAGCGCGGACAGCACATCAATCTGCATCCTCCAGTCCGAATCGATCGTACTCCAACCTAGTCCACAACGCTTTGGCCGCAGGAATCAACCTTGTCTCTGTATCAGGACCATTGGCTTCTCCACGGACTCCCATCTCCAACTCAGCCGCCTCCAGCCTCCACAATGGTGCTGCTGCATCCTCATCGATGAGGGCGGATCCAAAACTAGGCGGATCAGAATTGGATTTGGTGGCGTTTACTCGGGATCAGGACATTTGGGTCATGACCCTTGGAGGCGTCGAGACACAGCTCACATTTTGCTCGAGGAATAAGAAGAAATCCGACATTAGCTGCGGCATTGCTGAATTTGTCATGCAGGAAGAGTTTCACCGCTTCTCAAACTACTGCTGGGCACCTTCCTCACCATTGCTGCCCAGCCCGCCGCCTCGATTCCCGACACCGACCACAAATGTAAAACCTGCATCACCCCCTCAGACAGTGCCTTCGATGCCCTCGACTCCGCCGCACCCGCAGCACTCGATGCAACACTATCAGCACCATGACTCATTCTCCCCCAGCCCGGCGACTTCCTCGCCCAACTCGACCTTCACAACGCCATCTCCCACCTCATTGTCGCCACCTATCCTTTCCGGAATTTTCCCTGTCCCCGCAGTCAACACATCGTCATCAAGGACAGTGGAGAGGATTCTTTATCTGCAAGTCTCGGAGGCAATGGTGGATCTGGTAGTGATTCCAAGACAGGGCATGCACCCCGAGTTTGAGGAGTACAGATACCCGCATGCAGGCACCCCCAACGCTGTCTCAGATATTCAGATTGTCGAGTTTGTGCCTCGGTTACACGACGATGTAAGTGGAATTCTCCTTCTCGTCTGTCTACTTGGCTGTTTCAGATAACCTTGAGCACACTCACTGAATATCGATGAATTTTTTTGGTGGCGTAATTTATAGGAAGTTGTTCCTGAGCCTCTGCACAAGAGACTCTGGGGCAGGGGTTCACTTTACAAAATGTTCCCATGGATCGAGTATATTGTTCGCTTTGGTTGGCTTCCTGGCGGCGAGAGGTAACTCACAGTCCATTCAGGACGTCTAAAGTTGACTTTGCCCCTCGCGCCAATATTAACAACCATATTATTTTTCCCATATGACATAGTGTATGGGTGCAGATCTTGGACCGCAGGCAAAAGAACACGGCTATTCTTGCTATTCCGCTGGATTGCTTCATGTCGGTTGCAGAGCAAGCAGAGATAACTGAGCAGGCAGAGGACGAGCTGGCAAGTCGAATCCGGATCATCTTTGAGGAGCGGAGCGACTACTGGATCAACGTGACGGATATCACGCAGTTTTTATCACCAGAGGACTTTGTTCTCGATGAAGACTCGGTAAGGGACGATGTTATCCAGTTCATCGTTCCTTCTGAGCGGACGGGATTCCGGCAGCTGTATCTGGCCACACATTCAACGCGAACGGGATCGAAAATTGTCCCCATTACCAGTGGGAACTACCAGGTCGTCGACAAGTCCATCACCATCGACACCAAGCGCCAACTCGTTTACTTCACAGCCAAACGGGATTCAGTGCTGGAGACGCATCTCTATGTCGCCAGTTATGCCAGGGGTGCGCAACCAGGAGATGTCAAGCGGCTGACCGAACTGGGATACAGTCATCAGGTCACTGTCGATGTAATCAAGAATCGGTTCCTGACCATGTATTCGAGTGTCGACCACAGTCCTGCCTGTGCAGTTCTTTATCTTCGCTGGAGCGATTGCCGCCACTCCCGGTCACCGTCGCCCCTCTCGCCTATGGATAACATCGGCAGGAAAGGAACAGAGTGGTGCATGTGCGGGTGTCAGTTCCCCAAGATTTCGTCGCATGCATTTATACTTCGTGAGGGGATTGCCAATCTTTCGGCCAAGAAGATTCGACAGTCGCCGATTGTTTCTTCCTCGACACCTCTTGGACATGCCAGGTCTCGGTCAGAGTCGTCTGTGAGCCCACCTCGGATAGACACTGCGTTCGGGAGCTTCAAAACGGGATCGATGAACTCGATTTCGGGATTCCTGGCTAGCCATCTCCTTTCATCGAGCCTTCTGTCGAGCCCAAAGTCGATCCAACCCCAGCCTCAACAGGAGGATTTGGGAATGGTGTTGAGTTCCTCGGCAGGAGCAGGAGGTCGCAAGTCGAGTCTTCGATTTGTACCAACTACCCAAGCCTCCTCAAGCACGCCTCCGTCGTCTTCCTCGGGAGGAGGCGTGATCAATGCGACCTATCACCCGGTCGCAGAGTTTTTCACTTTCATGAGTTCGGACAATGTGCAGCTGCATGGATGTCTGTACCGGCCCGCGAACTACAATGTGGGCCAAAAATACCCGACACTGGTCTCGATCTATGGAGGACCACGGTCACAGATGGTAACGAACGAGTACAAGCTGCCAAAGTTGTTGAGGGTGTTCCTTGCGACACGGTTGGGATATGCGGTGGTGATGATTGATGGACGGGGCAGCAACGACCGAGGAGTAGAGTTTGAGGGGCAACTGCAGTACCAAATGGGTCAGATTGAGATTCGGGATCAGGTTGAGGGGTTGCAGTTCCTGGCGAAACCCGAGAATGGTGGTCTTGTTGATATTGACCGCGTGGCCATCTCTGGTTGGAGCTATGGTAAGTTTTTTTTGTTGCTCTTTTGTGTTGCAAGGTTAAAATTGGATTGGATTTATTTGGTCTAACATACGTGGTTGTCATGAACAAACTTAGGCGGATACTTGACGTTGATGGCGCTTGCACAATACCCGCAGATCTTCAAGATTGCGATTGCAGGTGCGCCCGTGACTCAATGGGAGCTGTACAATACCGCGTACACGGAGCGGTACATGGGCCTCGTCCAGGAGAACAAGGAAGGGTACGACAAGAGCAACCTGTTGAACTGGGTGGATCGGTTCCCGGACAGCGAGAACCGGCTCTTGATTGCACATGGACTTATTGACGAAAATGTCCACTTCAAGAACACGGAGATGCTGGTCGCGGATTTGATCCGAAGTAATAAGCCGCATCAGGTTCAGATCTATCCGACGGAGCGGCATGGGTTGAGGGATGCTAGGGTTAATGAGCATTTTGAGACCTTGATGTTTTGGTTGATGAAGAAAAACCTCTAAGTCTAGCATTGCTTGAATAAACCAAGATCGGTGGGGACAAAACAACATAGCAAAAGGGGGGTAGGAGGGAAGTGCAAGATCGTGGCAATACAAGGAACCTGAAAAATATTGTAGAGATGTTTGTCGTGGCAGATAAAAAGATCGCGCAGCAATTGCCACTGGATCATGGGGAGTGGGACAAAGAGTCAGGGGGCTGTGAGACAATTGGTGGCAAAGTAAATGAGAAATCAATCGTCCACGTTTGTGATACCATTTCTACTCAGCCCCACAAGTTTTGATGCTCTCTATAAAAAACACTCTTCGTCATTTTTTTTTGTTCTTCTTCATTCGTCTTATCCAACAACAACACTACACCCCCTCACAGGAACAATAAACACTCCACAGACTCAACTCCTCGAACCTCAGCCAAAAAAAAAAAAAAAATCTTCACACACTCCCAACAAAGCAAACAAAAAAAAAGATGTCAAGGAAACTACAGTACCAGCCCCTGGCTCAAAAGGACGACACCCACCCTCTCCGGTCCATCCTCCACCCCTCCAGGACCGAGTACATCCTCGCCCAAACTCCACCTGTCCCAACCTACCTCGACTTAAAACCCCTCCTCTCCAAGAGCCGTCAATCCGAAACCATCACAGCCCTCACTCTCTCCAACGTCCTCACCCCGCAAGAATGCGACGCCATGATCCAAAGAACAGAATCCCTCGGCTACGATATCGCACTCGTCAACGTCGGTGGCACAGGTGCTGGCGCAGGCGCAGGAGTTCATATGCCAGGTTACCGAGACGGGAAACGGTGTATTGTGGATGATGTCCAGTTTGCAAAAGACGTCTGGGAGCGTGTAAAGGCGTATATTCCTCCGGTTTGGGAGGGGCGTCCGGTTGTGGGGATGAATGAGCGGTTGAGGTTCTTGAAGTACTTTCCCGGAGACCAATTCGCGCCGCATATGGATGGGGAGTACCGACGGACCGATGGGTCCGGCGATGTGACGAAAATCACGATCCAGTTTTATCTTAACGGCGGGGAGAAGGATGGGGATGATGGACTCCTGGGTGGGGAGACGAGTTTCTTGAGCGAACGGTCGTTTGGAAGACTGCCAGGTGCGGGCAGCATGACGAAGGGGGAGGAAAAGGAAGTCGAGAGGATTGCGGTGGCGTGTCGGACGGGCCAGGCGTTGATTTTCCAGCATGATTTGATCCATGAGGGGAGTCGGGTTATTGAAGGGGTCAAGTATGTTGTTAGAGGGGATATCCTCTATGGGCCTCGTCCTACTCCTCTTCGTTAGATAGTCATTTTTTTCACATAAATATACCTGAATGTTAAAATGGTTCACACAGACTTTTCTGTCAATTGGTTTGCGGAAGATGGATAGAAGTGAATGATAAAATGAAGTAGTAATTTTTATTAGGAAGTAAAGTAAATATTAAGAAAGAAAGAAAGGACAACAGCGACAGAATGGTTGATGGGGGGGTATTCGAGAAATTAGTGCAGAAAGAGACGCGAAAGATGGGAAAAAAACACGATGAAACAAAGGAAAGCGCTTTGACAAAAAATGGATGATGGGGGTTTAAGAAATAGGGTATATGGACCAAAGACTTCAGGAAGAGACAGAAGGAGAAGCAGACTCAATTGCCAAGTTGGCAACAATGTCTTCCTGATCATCCTCCTCGTGCTCTTTTTGCTCCTCGGGAAGGTCCTTGGTAGTTGTTGTAATAGAGGTAGTAGTGGTAGTAGTGGCAGTGTCTTTTTTGTCGTTGGCCGACTCGGATCCAGAGACATCGGCCTCTTCAGCCTCCTCCAAGATCATCTTGAACGCCATCGATGGACTCTGCTCAACAACAGCATCGGTGACCGCAGCAGTTACATCCTCAGACAATGGGCCGACTTTAGAATCGCTATCCTCCTGACGATCGATGACGCTCTCGACAGTCGCCTCGTCCTGCTGCTCAGGGGTCATGCAGGGCTCTTCCTCTTGCACTTCAGTCAAATGCGTAGGCAAGGTGGTCAATGGCAGTGCGACTTCAAGAGAAGTGGGCGGTGTAGGCAGGTCCGTCAGAGGCACTGCAGCAACAGTAGTAGCGGCACCATCATCAACACCAGTAACGTCCTCATCATCACCCCTGGCGGAAGGAATAAGAACAACTTCGACCTTACCACTGGTGGGGGGCGTGGGCAAGGGATAAGTTGAGGGGTATGGAGCAGAGCCAGGGATGGGAGGCAGAGCAGTCTGGGGAGGCAGAGAGACTGGCGAGACTGAGCCGACGGGGATAGGAACCAAAGTCGAGAGACGCGCAGAGAGAGCCGAATCGCGGCTGTTGTTCTTGCGAGCAACGGCACCACCAAAGACTGGAATTCCAGCAGGGAATGAATGGGTTGACGATGTCTGAGAGGACATTGAGCTGACCGAGGCATTCGACAGGGAGTGCTTGTGCTGACGAGGGAACGTGTTGTGTTGGTATTGATGGTGGTGGTGATGTTGTTGAGTAGGAGCGTCGGGCTGCTGACCCTTGGAAGGAGAAGGCAAGACGAGTTTGCTGTTCACAGGCATGGAGATGTGCTTCCTAGTGACTGCATCCTGACCATCGTGGTCGTCGTTGGCTTGATCGCCGTCGGTAGTATCACGCAGAAGAATCGCACCAGCAAAGGCAGGCAAGGGGCTGCTCGCACGATAAGAGTGCTGTTGAGAAGGCTGCACAAAGTGCTTGTCATGTGAACGAGAGACCAAAGCAGACTCTTGAGATTGTGCGCGGGAACGAGGATTCGCACGGTGTGACACCAACAAATCAGGGTCATGGTGACGAGGGACAATCGAGATGCGGTGGGACGATGACGAACTGTTCGACAGTGAATGCCTCAGAGCGCGGACAGGTGAGACCGACCCAGAACGAGGGGGCTCGGGCAGAGGTGACGTCGGGGGTGAGGCCAAAGCGGTAGATGTGGGCGACATAGGGCGATCCAGACTCACCCTGCCGAAACCATTAGGCGATCGATCATGGATTAGGCCGACGTTGCTCGGATAGCGGAAATGACTCAATCTCGAGCCAGGTCGCTGAAGGCCATCCAAGGGCGACATGGGTCGATTCTGCTCTGCCGCCGCCCTAATGCCCTGCTGAAGGTTCTGGGTCGCGATCTGGAGAGGAGACATCATCTGGGTCGAGTGACGGACAGAGACGCTTGTTGGCCTATGGATACTGCGTGGCGGAGGAGTGACGACGAGGGACGATCGTGGACTGGGACGATTGGCGTTGGGACTCATAGGCCTGGACGAGACGGGACTCATAGGACGCGAGGGACTTCCCATCAGTCTCTGGGAGCTGCGTCTCGGGAGGGTAATCATGGCCTCGGGTCGGTCGACGACCACAGAAACGCGTCGGCTGTTGCTCCCACTGCTGCTGAACGTGCTGCTGCTGGAACTCCCACGGCGGGCTGCGATGGCACCCCCATCTGCGTGCATAAATATATCAAGCTCGCTGGGAAAGTCTGCCAGGGAAGAGTCCCGCTTCTGCTGTTTCTTCTTTTGCTGTTGACGAGAAGGTAGAGGGGGTAGGTGGTTGGATTCGTGTGGGAAGGATAGAAGTCGTGTTCCTTCCACGACCTCCCCTGAACTTCCTTGTCCTTGGACGACGGTCTCGGGAGAAACTGCTTCTGCCCGCTCCATAACTGCACCAAAACTTGCATAGTCGGATGACAGTTGTCCCGACGAGACTGCGTTGTTGCTGTTGGTATTGTTATCGCTCCCATCGATAGCAGCATTGCTTTTGTTGAGGCTGCGGTGACGGTGGTCGTCTTGCCTTTTGACGACTTGTTCCTGGCCTAGGGTCGACTCTCCTCCTCCTCCTCCTCCTCCTGTTTGGACGGGAGAGAAGGAAGGTGTCATTGGACGGGGGTGTGGGTTCAGGCCCCCAAAAGGTGTGACCACGTAGGGGTCATGGCGCTCAGATGGATGTGGGGAGCGACGAGGGGGTGTTGGAAGAGGCGAGGATGAGCGGGAGAGGTTGGAGAGGTAACTGCTGGCATGGGTGCTGTTGTTGCTGGCGAACGGCGGGACTGACGAGGAGGGCATACCGTTGCTGTCGACCAAACCATAAGAGGCCGCTGACGACAGGTCCGACCACTCGGACGAGTCGGAGTAGTGCGTCCTTGGTCGCGACTCTGACAGCTGCTGTTGCTGATACTGGTAAAGAGGATCTTGGCCCATTCCCTGCTGAGGGTTGCGGCAGCGCAGGACGGTTCCCTTGAGCTGCCTCAACCAACCCGAGAGTTCATTGGCAGAGTCGGCAAGGACGTACCAGTTCTTTTGGCCTGGACTGGTGATTTGGAGACAATAGCGCTTGCCTGAAAAAATGTCTGTGACGCAGACGATGGTCTCTGCACACAGCTCGAGGGTCTCGAGCAATGGATGCTGAGGGTCGGACGACTTGAAGCAGTGGAGAGACTCCTGGTTGAGGACAAAGTACCGACGCTTCCATTGCTTACGGGAGAAGAAAGTTCTTGACGAGAACTTTGTCAGGTATCCGGTGTAAGATGCGCCATGTTCGAGGTGGCGAACGCGAAGTTGGAAGGGTCCTCCGTTGCTGGCTGATGGACTGGCCATGATGGTCGAGGTGGCAGTCGAAACCGAGGCCGAGATGGTGCCGGATTTGCCGCTGATAATGCTGCTTGTCTCCAGTCTGCTGTCTTTGCCATCTTCGCTTCTGTATAGGGATGACGATTGGCGATGGTGCGAGTACAGAGGAGCGTCGGTTTGAAGAATGAGGATGTCGAGCTGGTTGGATAGATCGGATTGAGGATAAGCACTCAAGGGTGTGGTTAAGGATGACGACAACGAGCCGTTCTTACTCACTTGGCGGGACCGTGGGATCCTCTGTTGCTGTTGCTGTTGAAGATGAGTACTGGCGGCGGTGGAGCTATCGTCGTCAGTGGTGGTCAAGGGTGTCATTGTTGCGGGGGAATAGAACGAGTCGGAGGTGCCGTTGGAGTGTGCAGAGTAGGATGAGTCGGCGTGGGTGATGCCGAGACTGATACTGTCGCTCGTGTTGGAGCCGCTGCTGTTGTCGCCGTGCCGACTTGGATGTTGTTGTTGCTGTTGAGCGAAGGTCGAGCTCGGCTTTTTCCGCTCGATAGTCGAGGAGGAACGCGATGGGGTGAGCGCGTTTTGGAGGGAAGAGAGGGCTCGTCGAACCCCACTAGTTGGGGGTTGTTGTTGTTGGTTGTAATGGTGATTATGATAGTCTTGGTGAGGGTTGTATGAGTATGAGGAGGAGATGGAGCGGTTGTGGGAGTGTCGATGGTTACTGGCGGAACTGCTGCTGCGAGAGCCGGGGAGAGGGGAGGGCGTTTGGGACGAGGAGTGGCTCGAGAAGGACGACTTTTTGCGCAGCATTGGAGAGGTAGTAGGGAAGCCCTTTTTTTAGCCCTTTAGCCCTTTGCAAAAGGAGTTCCAGGTCAAAGGTTTTCGAGGGATGTTGTTCGTTGTTTGTTTGTTGTTGTTGTTGGAGGAGGAAGGTTGGTTGTTGCAGGAAGGAGCTGCAGTGATGCTATCAGTGATGATCAAAAACAGAAAAAAATAAATAAAAATTGTCAGGTACCAAAGGGTAGGGTGTCTCACTCGTCGGAGGAACATATCCAACGGGAAGTGACGATTCCTCTCGCAAAAAGGGAGGGAAGGGAACAAGGGTATGTGTGTCCACACTCAGACCCATTCATCGGCAGACCAACTTACATTCAACTAAACGAACAAAAGAAAACAAACGGAGTACGAGAGTGAACGCGTCTTTGGAGTGAACAAGGTGGAAAAGGGGGTGATCAGGGGAGGAGAACGAGGAAGCGAGAGTGAGGGAATGCAAGAATGGTAGAGGGTATATGGAGAAGAGGGAAAGGTGTGATGGGCGAATGTGTCGAATGGAGGCGGGGAGGAGGAGGAGGAGGAGGGTGTGTATGGGTGAGTGTGAGTGTGAGTGTGAGAGTGAAGCGCAAGTGAGAATGGGTGAGGATGGAGACGGAAAAGTGAAGGAGAGAAGTGAGTAAAAGAAAAGGAAACAAGAGGCGGGAGAGGGAGAACAGTGGACAGTGGGAGTAAGTAAGGACGAGGGAAGGTGGAGGTGGAAAAGAGGTGGGGGAAAGAAAAGAAAAGAAAAGAGGGGAGACAAAGAAGTGAAGAGGCAGAATTGACTTTTTCTTTTTTCCTTTTTGTTCCCTGCCAGGGTCCGTCTGTCTGGGAGAAGGGGAACTAGTGATCATACAGTGTGCTGAAAGTTGATCGATATCAATAGACGGCGATGGGTGATGGACCATATCTGATGATGGAGAAAGAAAACGAATGTATTTACCAGAGTAGACAATAGTAACAAGCATATCAATCGATGATGTGAGGATGTACATGCACCATTCAACCATCACCATTCTCAACAACATTCTTCCTGTCCACTTCTTCTACTTCTTCTTCTTGTTGTAGCTCACCTTCTGTCTTCACTCGTCGCTTTTGTTGCTTGCCCCCTCCTTCCCTCCTACATCCTTGCATGTTCGCATCTCTTTTCCCTTTCGTCCTGTTGTTTCCTTCTTCTTGGTCTTCTTATCGCTTTCGCCTCTATCGTCTCTCTCTTCCCTTACCATGCCTTCTGTCCTCCCCCATCCCTTTTGCCCCTTGCCCTTATGTGTAAAACCCAACCCAATGCCATCTTTTTAGTCGATTGCGTCCGCTTTACGTTGCATATATTTTTTTTTCGCCGCTATTCAACAAGGGGGGATCGGATTAGATGGCTATCTTTCTACTTCTCTGGAACGAACATCCAGTGAGGAAAGAAGGGGACAGAAAACGAGAACAAGTGTCCGAAGTGACAAGCTTAGCCAAAGAACAGCTTCAAAGGAAGAAGACAAGAACAAGGAGAAGGAGAAGGAGTAGCCTGTCATTCCTCCCCTTTCGACTCAATCATCACTCTCTTCCTTGCTTGCATTGTGCTCACTTCTTTTTCTCACTTGTTTTAATGCCAGCGACAGTACACAACATGTCCACTCCCTATTCTCTATTGCCATTTCAGCTTGTTATCCAAGCTAGGCAAGCAAGACTACACCTTTATCGATACCTACTCTAACAACAACAAACAACAACAACAGGTATCGATTTATTTATGTGTCCTTGTTTGCCTGAGCAGGGTTTGGCCACTTCTTCTCCTTGGAATAGAATAACAACAAGCAGAGCGAACCCTTACGTGACGTGGCCTTACCTCTCTTCATACCCTGCCCTACCCTGCCCTGCCCTGCCCTTGCCCCCAAAAATATAATATGCCAAACAGGGCTCACTTTTTATTTCTTTTTTTTTCTTGGTTCTCGGATGACCATGAATGCTCTCAATGGTCCCTCTCTTTCTTTCCTCATCATAGACATAATCTCCATCCTCTCTTTTTCTTTGTCCAACCATGACTCGACCCTGCCTGACAATTCCTTGCCCTCACTGCCTGTTTTTTTTTTAAAAAAAAAAAAGTGCTCAACTGTTGTGGGCTTTGTGTTGTATGTCAGCCTGCATGCAATGTCAATGTTTATTTTATTTTTTTTTCGGGGTAGAGAACCTTTTTTACTCTCTCAATCTCCCACATACCATTAAACCCAATCCCCCTCTGAAATTGACAATTGACCAAGCAGAACGGCTGGTCTTCTTTGCTGCTGGTTTTTTTTTCCCGTTGCTTGATCGATAACTCTAACCGTTGACATTTTATTCTTTTTTCCCTTCACGACCAACGGTTAACGGCCATCTTGCAACTGCCCAATAAACAACATGCAACAGATCGACCTTGCGTCTTTTTTTCTTTTACTTCCCACTCCCCTTTCCTCTTTTTATCTGCTTTTCTTCCTTACCATTGCTCCCTTCCCATCGAAACCAAATAGCTTTTCTTTCCAACTTACAGACGTAAACAACGAACCCCCGGATTTCCTTTGCTCGTGTACAATACTTTTTTTTTTTTGCTTTTTGAACAGCGACACGTTTTCTTTTTTTGTCCTTTTTTGTTCAAACTCCCTTTTTGTTTCCTTCGGTCTCTTCCTCCACATCTCCGACAACCGTGTTTCCTTTTGTTCGTAAAGCGTCGTTCGATCTCCTCACACGCGACGCGTTTTTATTGTCTTGCTCCTTATTTTGGTACTTCTTATTCCATGGGCAGTTTCCCTCAACCATTTCGACGCTCGTTCTCTGTACCAAATAGAATCCAAAGAACATCCAGAAAAGCGTCAAAAACGCACTGACAAAGAAAATCCACTCTCATTCTCATTCCGCACACATTCATGATTCTTTGTAACCCAAATCGTGAGTCGTGAATCGCTGACTCCTATACCCGCATGGTGAAACGGCGAACATATACATCCATGGTATCGATGGTCCTAATCTCCTCAGTCAGGGCTACCTGTGACAACACAAAGGCTCTTTGTAAAGTACCAACTTGCCTATGTACTCATGTTCTATAGACACTCCGTAGAAAACGAAACAAACAACAATACTCCGTTGGCCGTTTTGAAGGTTTCTACTACTTTTTTTACTGGTGTTACTGCTTTATCACAGAAAAGGGTACGACCATGACCAATTGACCATGGGCCATGATGACCCATGGGCCAACTCTAAACCCATTGTTTGGCCATGGCCATGACCATGACCCATGGGCCAACTCTAATAACGGTTGTGTTCCCAGTCGATATCAAATACCATGGCCCACTTTTCTCTCCTTTCCCTTTCTGCTTCCCAAACTCTTTTCTTGTCCCTTATCCTCCTTCCTTCCTCATCCCGATACACCCTATTTTTTTTTTCTCCTTGCTCGTTTTACGTTTTTTCCATACTCCGGTCATGCGGGATGACTTGACTATGCAGAACACGTTTTTGTCCCTCCCTCTTCCTCTCAAAAAATAGAGCATAAGAAAACCCCCAATACCCATCTTTTTTACCGCATCGTACCATAGGGGAGATGGGATGGGTGAGGTGGCAATTGGACGTTCCCATCCTCCCTACTCTCTTCCGTTCCCTTACTGTCTTTTTTTCATCCCCTGTTTTTTAGAGTTTTACTTTCCTCCCCATGCGAGACATACTTCCTCCAGGTACCACTAGCCAACCCAACCAAACATCACATCACATCACCCCGTCGAACAGTCCAAGAAACGACAGCATGCGACAACCCAACTAACCCATCCCAACGACCATCCTCCAACGGTGCACAAAATAAATAAAAATCAGTGCTGAACAAACTGTCTGCCCCATCACCCACCCCACCAGCTAACAGACAAGAGACAAGACGAACCCCTCCCCCAAACCATATTTTTCCTCCCTTCCTAACTTCCCTTTCGTTTGCGCTTGCATGCATGCATGCAACAAAGTCCCTATGTTTTTTTCTTCCAACTGGCTTGTGAACGAATCACCTCATCCTCTGGCATCCTTCCCTTGCTGATATCCCTTTTCCTCCCTTTCCTCTTTCTTTGTGCTGTATTTCTCTCCCCCCACCCCCATCACACACTTTCTCTCGTTCAATTGCACAAACAGAAAGACAGACAAACAAGACAACAATAAAAGAAAACCAATTGGCATCGCCAAATTGAATATAAGCCAAAAATAGCCGCTATGGAGGAATGATGGGAGCACAATACGATTACCAAGACATAAACCAACTCGCTACAAATATTTCTCAAGATGAGATGCGATCTGAAAAAAGGGCCCCCCTCCTTCTCTGTTCGCTTTTCGCAACAGACCTTTGCTGCTGTTTTGTTGTTGTTAGTGCAAATAAAGATGCTTCTGTCGGACAAGAAAAAATACGCCACGTTTTTCGTCAACAGCTCTCGTCTTTGTTATTATGATATTCTCCTTTTCTATGAAATAAACACCATCGAATAAAATAAAATAAAATAAAATAAAATAAAAAAGAGAGGAGATATGGGTCTACGAAAAGAGCTCGGTGTTCTCCCAGAGGGTCTCGTTGGGGTCCAGTCCTTCAGGCATCATCTCGTCAAAGAGTCCTCCAATCATCATACTCTCATCTGCCTCGCTATCGTTCATCATTCCATCTCTCACTTCCCCATGCTCTTCCTCAGTCACCTTCTCCTCCTCGGATCGCCCCTCATTTCTGGACAGATGTCTATCATGACTATCGTGACTCAGGCGCGCGCCAGAGGAAAATCGATCTGCTCCCTCCATACTGCTTCTGCTTCCAATGCTACTGCTGCCAAAGAATCGGGGTATCGTCGACTTGGAAACGGACATCCTGGAACCACCTCCGCTTCCAAAGATAGGCTGCAATGCATAGTTCATTATAGTTTCATCCTCTCTTGCCTCTCCATGCCTCGTCAATCCTTCTCCGCCACCTCCTTCTTCATCACCATCCTCATACTCCGGCATCGGTTCATCCAGAAACTGCCGACTCTCGGCTTCCTGTTCGTGGAGATCCAGGGACGACTCGGCGACAATCGACTCGATTTCATTCGGCTCATCCGCATGAACTGACACCGTGCGTTGTTGCTGTTGTTGTCGTTGTGCAGGTCGGCTCGGGATATGGAACCGCGGCGTCTCATTTTCCGCTCGCTGCCGGGTCGACATCATCATCGACTCTGCAAAGGACTTGAAAAGTTCCGGATCGGATCCACGGATGGGAGACACAGCAGGCGGGCTGAATCCTCGGGTATCATTATCAGGATCATCCTCCACTTCTTCATTTTCAACATCGGCTCCACCAAACAACTGTCTCTGTGCTACCCCAGGTCCTGAAACACTCGACAGCAGGCTGAAATTGGAATGGAGGGAACGCGATGACACCGACGACAATGACGAATACGAGGCGGAGACTGAAGCATTCGACGACTGGACTGACCCATGTTTGGATCGGCCAAACACAGACACCTTGAGAGAACCCATAGACGACTTGGCCAACGATCCAAACGATGGCGCACCGATCCCTGCGCTCTTGGCTGCCAGCCGACGAGTCCGCTCAGCTTGAGGCGTCTTCTTCATGTCCATATCAATCATCAATGGCTGATTGGGCGTCCAGGACGGAGGCCTGCCCCATGGATTTTGCTTGACCTTTAGACTGGCGACAGCAGTACTCCCATCGGGAATACTTGGAACAGTCGCCTTCTTGATTTCGACAGCCTTCTTCATGTCAGCGTGTTGGCGGACAGGATGGATTTCCGTGTGTTCCTCACGTTGTGCTTGAAATCTTGGCGGGGTAGCCACTGATGGAGCTGTCACAGGCGGAACTGTTGCCATGTTTGTAGGAAGGGGAGCGCTATTGACAGTGCCATTGTCGACCTTGTCACACATCCTGTCGAGGACGACGGAGTTCCCGTTCAGGAGATGCTTCAAAATCGACGTCGTTGTAAGAGGTTTCCTGTCAATACTCTTAGTTAATACGGGTGGTGCTGCTGGTGGTGTCCGCGTAATCTTGACAGGTGTTGGAGATGGGGCAAAGGGCGATGTTGGATCCCAAAGGCTGGGGCGAGTAGGCGTCTGCACAGGCGGATCTGCAGGCGATATATGCTCCTCCTGTCGCTCAGGGTCAGGATTCGACTTGAATCGAGCAAATATTGACGTAGAGAACGCCGGTCGCTTGAATGGACTCTGTGTAGGTGACATGAACGTCGACTTGCCCTTGGGGTCGATGAGCGAAGAGGGAGTCAGGCTAGTGAACGGATTGGTGACCTTGGGGATCAGACCAGCCTCCATCTGGAACAAGAGCTTCTGCTGAGGTGTGTGTAGTAACATCAGTGGCATGGCCATGGACTCGCCATTTTTGGTCTTGTTAGGCTTGGGAGTCGGAGCGCGAAGATCGTCCAAGGTCAACTTGGGTGAGCGCAGGGCCTTGAGCAGAGCAGAGCGTTCTGGTGTCTTAGAGACCGGGGTCGTGGGCTGATGGACCGGGTCATCCTTGGTAGCTACCTCTGTATCATACACAAACGAGGTGCGTCGACCCAGCACCGAATCTGTCCTGCGGCGTTTGGAAGGGGTGCCTGGTGGCTCATCGTCGCTCTCCTGGAATAAATTGTCGGGTTTTGCGGGTTGTACAGCGTCCTTTTGCCACAGCAACGTCTCATGGGGTTCGTCCGATACTGGTTGCAATGGCGTCGTGCTGCGTCCAGGTTGGAAATCGGACGATTGGCGTCGTTTGCGTGAAACGCCAAGGCGACCCCGAAATATCGATCTGGTTGATGGTATCGTCGGCGACGTGAGTGTTGGTTCCTGGATAGGCTGAATGCGATCGAATGAGGTGTTGAGGACAGTCTCGGTTGACTGGGCGGGCTGGTGATCTGAAGGTGTGAGTTTAGCAGTCTCGCCTGAAGAATGGCTATTTGTGCCAGTTCTATTATCCAAATCTCTGCCTCGGAAAAGCGATGTCCATAATTCCGTTCGTTTGCTGGTAGGCGACATCCTCTGCGTGGCAATATTTTGAGCAGCCTTCTGAATGGGCCGAATCGGTCGTCTGTTGTTGAGAGTAGTAACCGGTGGAGTCACCGCATTTACCGAGTCCTCCGTGAGCAGATCGACGATATCTTTGCATACAGTCTCGTTGAGTGGAGTAACTCTTGTACTCCCGCGCACCACAAGGTCGTCAGGCGCTGGCATGATACTGGACTCCTTGGCCAGAGACCTCTTCTTTGGAAATTCTATAGACGCTTTGGATTCCGTTAGTCCGGTCCTGGAGAGAGCGGGGCTGGCAGGCGGTTTGATAATAGAGCTCGGTATTTTTGCAACTGATCTCGCAGACGCTATAGCAGTTGGGGTCGAAGTGGCAGCTGCCGTAGTGGTATATGGTTTGACAGTGATTGGTTTGTAGGTAATCGGTTTGAAGGCGGCCGGTTTGAGGGTGGCCGCGGGTGATCTGAACGGGTCCGTCCGCGATGGTCGAACAGGGGATCGGTTTGGCTTGGGTACTGTGAGAGTCGGTGCTCTGACCAGCAGAACATCCGAGACATCTATAGATGAGAGAGTATCAAGCACTGTGAGTCTTTCGTCTGCGAGTGTAGTCATGAAACCCTTTGTCTATGCATATTTTGACTGTGTTGCATACCTTGGCCTCTATAGGATTCTAGCAAACTGCGATGAGTGCTGGGCTGATTATCTAGTAGTTCAGCCGCGGAAACGCGGATTCGTTTCCTGATGTCGCTATGGCGAGTGGATGGCAAGGCATCTATAGCAGAAAAACAGCCGGTTAATACACCGTGATCTGAGGTGCTCCCATAGTTCACACCGCATGAAAACAAGACAATGCTCTTACTGTCAGACGAGGTAGTAGCCAGGGCAGAAAACACGGCCGCAGCAGTCGCCTCTGCCTCCTTGTGAATGTCCTTAGAGGTCGTAAGCGATGAAGTTCCAAAGGAGTTGCCCTCATGACTTTCAGTAGTGGCGATCGTCGACAACAAGCGTCGGTAAGGCCGTTCCTGAATCTTTTTCTCTCTACCGTGTCAAAATCCTTGCGTTAATCTGCTGTACTTCACATGAGACAACAATAGCTTAAGTCGATCGAGTTCAAAGTAGACAAACTCACTTTTTCAGTCTCTGCACTCGCTGAGTGACCTCGTTCAGCCTGCTCTCCAGACGAGTCCTTGTTCCTTTGATCGCCACGAGCTGCTTGGCATGACTTCTGGACAAGTTCTCCAATGCGCCCTGAGTGACAGCCGCCGACGCCTCCGAGTTATTCCCTTTTTGCTTGGCCCCATTTTCCAGCTGTAGTAAAGAATGCTTCCAGGTCATGAGTATCGATACTAGATCGACTGAAGGACCGCCGTGGTTGTCGTGATTCGTCAAATGACCCAATGTCATAGAGAGATCATCCTTCTGCAGTCTCTTCCTGTCGAGAACAGACGATCCGCTACCTGAATCAGCATCCAAGAGAGCCTGCAAGATGTCTTTACGCCCGACATGAAGCTCGACATATCGGAGGATAGGTCGCCACCGGTCATTGATCTTCTCGATCCAGCGGTCTTCCAGAACACGCAGCTCCTCCAGTGACAAAAGTCCTGTCCTATCAGCAATGTGCGGTTGGTGAACAAGAAACATGCGCCGCTCTGACTCTACATTCGTCTATGCAAATTACAGTAAGATAATTGCGTTAGCTCGAGCTGTAGGGCGGAAATGAGCCACATCAAATAGCAACTGAGCCCTGAACACCCTTACCAACTCTCTAGAAATGGTATTAAGACGGCTGCACATCTCCTGACTCTTGAGGCTCCAGTCCAGGCGTACAGCCTTCTGTTTCTGGACATCCCGAAGAAACGGCTGAGATCGGCGAACAATCTGTGAATCAATCATCTCCAAGAGTGTCGCCTCATCCTGTGAAGACTCTGGTACATGGCTGATCAGTTCCCGCAGCGTCCTGTCGCTTTCGGCTTGCATCTGCTTCTCCTTCTTGATGACAGTGGATAGGACATAGGTAGATAGTACCAGGACCAGCTGCTCTATCCGCTCTCCAATCGACTCGTCCAGGTAGCTCCTCCGAATCGTGGGCAAGAACAATCCTAGACTGCCCGTATTGCCGTTTGTGTTGTGGTTGTTGCTTGCAAATGTCGCTGAGGAGTCGTCTCTCGCCAATTGATGTCCTATGCCGAAACAGCCATCCTTACGGAGCTCTTCCAGCCACTTGAACGCCACATTCCTAAACTCGCGTGCGTCATGTCGATCGATGACTGGCCAGCATTCCTTGAACCGATCCCGTGTCTGAGTCTTGTCCAGTCGAGTGAATAGAAACCAGAGAATAAACTCGAGTGCCTTGGTCGATTGATGGCCTTTGGCAAGGACATGTCGGTGGAGCTCCAGGGGTCTCGTATTCCCACTGGCGTCATATCCGTATGAGTCGATAATAATGGGTTGTTGAAGATGCTGTTGACGGGATATAGATCGTGTCATGGACTGTGGCTCAAAGGAAGAAGCCAAGGTCCCGAGACGAGACTTGTTGAAGCCATGGTGTGCTGCCGTTGCAGCTGCTGTCTCGACAAGGTGATGATGACTTCCTGGTTTCTGTGCAAAGGCGGACGAGTACTCGTGTACGCCGAGGAGGACGAGGTTGGTGAAGAAGATGGACCGTATGTTCTCAGGTGAGGCGAGGTAGTGCAATGGTGGCGTTCCTGTGGAAGGGTGTGTTGTTGACATGACCTTTTTTTCTTCTTTTTGGCGTTTTGGGATTGTTGTCGGACGGGTTATAATGTGCCTCTGGAATCACAACATGGCTTCCTCCGCTATCCGCGTTGTTATCCTGGCTATGATGAGGGTGGTCTTGGTGGGTGGTTGTCGACTGCGAGAGGTTGGTTGAATGTCAGAAAAAGTGGCAGGCGGAAAGAAAGGGTTTGACAAGGCGAGAAACCAAGTGCAAAACAAACAAATACCAGGGAGACAGACGCGCCTGCACGTGATACAAAAAAGCTTTAATGGTGATGATTTATTCAGTGTTCCTCTTCCGCTCGAAGCAACGTTGCTTTTACTCGACGTGGCTTGTGATCAGATCGTCAATTTTGAGGATGTGCTTGACGAGCTGTGTTGCCAACAGGATCTGCTGTCTCTTCGAGATCAGGGGATCGTACACAAACTGCTCCTTCATGTCGTTCGTACCCTTGTACAAACAATCAACTCCAAGTCGGCTGTTGTTCTCCGTCACCTGGCGAGACTTGACCTCAGCCAACGTCTCAATTGGGGGCAGACCAGAGTTCTCGGCCAACGCAAGAGGGATTGCCTCAAGAGCCTCGGCAAAGGCGCGCATGGCATACTGGTGAACACTCGAGATCTCATCGGCAGCCTTCGAAACAGCGAGCGCGCAGGCAATCTCGGCAGCTCCACCACCATAGACGACACGGTTATCCTTGACCAAGTTACGGACGACGCAAATAGCATCGTGAAGCGAGCGCTTGGCCTCATCGATAATCATCTTGTTGCCTCCACGGACAAACACAGTGACGGCACGGGTGTTGGCGCACTCCTCAATGACCAACATGCGATCCTTGGTGGTTCCAAAGCTCAACTCACGAATGATTCCTGCATGTCCGAGCTTGGAGGCGGCAAGGTCCTCGAAACGAGGAACAATGCGTCCGTTAGTGGCAATGGCAATCAACTATAGAAAAAGATGCATAAAGGCACAATGTTAATGACGTTGGTTCCATATTCATCAGCAGTGCACACTTGACAGAGAAAAAGCAAACAAAACATACCTCAATCTCGGGACCTCCGACCCAGCGAACGGAAGGAAGCTTATTCTGCATCAACAAATGGTTGGCCTCGTCATCAAATCCCCATTGGCAAATAACCAAGTTGGCACCAGTATCCTTGACCTGCTTGATCATCTGCTCGAACTTCTCCTTCTCGTACGACTGCAACTTCTTGTACTCCTCAACCGAGGTAATATCCAACTTGTGCTTGGTCTTGGGCTTTGGGGGCTCAAAGGCGCAGGTCAAAATGGCAATCTTGGCATCCTTGACCTCACGGGGCATCTGAGGGTGAGAAAAGTCCTTGTCGATGACAACTCCCTTGACCAAAACAGTGTCAGCCAACGATCCTCCGACCTTGCCATCCACCTTGATCAACTCAAAGTCAACATCCTTGCGCTCCAAATCTGCAACCTGAAGAACAGCGTCGACAGCGATCCTGGCATACTGGTCGTGGCACTTGGAGACACTGTGGAAGTAAATCAAGACGATGCGACAAGCATGCAGAAAGAAAATAGTAAGTTATCGTGTTCTTTCCTCCTTCCTTCGCCTCCTTTCTTTCCTTCATTTTTTTTCTCGCAGCAGAATAATGCTCAACCAATCGAGGATCGTGACGTTTCAATGCACACTTACATCTTGCTTCCCAAACTGGTCTTGGCAGTCTTGTAAAGGTTCTCGGTGTTTTCCCTGGAAAACTCGACAACGTCGGAAATGGTGTCCAAGTGGGCGACAGCAACATTGCAAGCACGCTCGAATCCATCAGCAATACGAATAGGGTGAATGCCACGATCCAACAAGTGCTCAGCCTGCTCGAGCAAAGCACCAGCCATAACTAGAGAAACACAACATAATCCACGCACAAGGGACAGACAAATGGTTAGCAAGAAGATCGATGGACAGCATCCACTAAGGTAAATCGAGGAATGTCACTGTGAACAGAGTTGATCCACGAATTCTGGAACAGGTGTGAAATATAAAAAGGCGATGAGACTTACCAACAACACCGGTGGTACCGTCTCCGATCTCATCATCCTGCGACTTTGACAACTGAACCAAGAGCTTGGCGATCTGGTGCTGGACATCCATCTGGTCGAGGATGGTGGCACCATCGTTGGTAACGGTAATCTCACCGTCAGGGGAGATCAAGATCTTGTCGAGACCTACAAATAAGAAAAAATACTCGAAAGCCGTTAGAGACTCAAGAATTGGTTGCGCAGGCGAAACCATTGGAGCAAAAACGACATCCTTCTGTTGTTTCTTCAGACAGAGCCCAAGAGGCACACGAAGCGTCACACATACCACGAGGTCCGAGCGAAGTCTTGATGATGTTGGCAACAGTCTTGGCAGCAAGAATGTGCGACTATCATTACAGAGAAGCAAAGTGAAAAAAATGGAAAAGTTCAGAGTCGGTTAATAACTTTGTACAACGGCCTGATCAGGATTGGAAACATCCGTGATTTACAAGGCGATGTGCGTGATGGTGGAAGCAATCGCATCTCTAAACGTTGGCGGCGACCGTAGAACGCGTTGGGAACGATGCCGTTTGCAATGGGCACGTTGACTGAACATGATGGCGCCTTTCAAGGTGGTTCACCCCCACCCCCTCTTGAAGGTTATTTACTGTTGGAGGAGTGTGAAGAGGGTGATGCTGGACAGTGAGAGTGTATAAAAAGTGGTACCTTCTGAGCCTCGATGCCACTGAGTCTTGACTTTTTCTGCTGCTCTCTAAGGATGATAAAAGGACGCCCATATTCGTCCTGGGCATAGACCGCGTTCATGCCATCCATGTTGTGTGAGGTGTGTGGTTGGTTGATGTGGGAGTGGAGGGGATGAGTGAAAAAGAAGCACGAAGAAGGATTCAAAGAAGGGGCACCAACATGTTCCTGGTCCAGTCATCCAAGCCACTCAAATTGGAATACTTGCTTGTAGGGAACAGGAGCTTGAAGCGACACAAATAGGATACTGGCAAACAAAAATGAATGCTCCTGCCGGGGATCGAAACCTTGCTCTGGCAAACACAGCTTATGCACCCTGAATCTCTTCCTTGTGCGTACGCGCGTCTGATTCTGACGCGGCTGGGGGACACACACGCCCTTTGAACGAAGGAGGGACTTGGAAAATAGAGACAGGGAGAACAAGCGTGTCTGCTTTCTCATTCACTCACTCTTATCCCTTTCTTTTTGCTTTCACCTTTCTCCCTTTCCTCAGCATACCATTTCACCTTCCTAACACACCCACTCACTCTTACTCTCTCACACCGCTCAGCACTAAAAACTTCTCTTCAACATGGTATATAAACAAGACAAGGAACAATGGAATATCGCGTCCATACTGTTGGACATCACACCCAGGAACTATGCACAAGAAAGAACCCAACCACTAATGGAAGCACGTCTTACAATCTTTCTCTAGTCGATTATGGAGTATAACGGAGGCGCCGTCGTGGCGATGGTCGGCAAGAACTGTGTTGCTATTGCTTGCGACAAACGCCTGGGAGTTCAGGCCATGACCATCTCGACCGAATTCCCAAAGACCTTCCAGGCCACTCCAAAGACTTACATTGGACTTCCCGGTCTCGCCACCGACGTCCAGACCTTGTAAGATATGCGGCAGTGGATTGTTTTAGGCGAACGTGTTTTTGTCATAAGGGTCAGACAGGAGCAATTGGACGTATCAACTCACCATGTCCACTTTCTATCGTTCATAATTGCCTTTCGGTTTACAGGTCAGAGAAGTTCCGCTTCAAGGTGAACATGTACAAACTCAAGGAGGAGCGTGAGATTGAGCCTAGAACCCTGGCACATCTTGTTTCGTCGACCCTTTACGAGCGCCGGTAAGAGGCAGAGTCCAATGGCGCGGGATATTGTTTGCGAAAGGACTTTGGAACAATGGACACTCAATTCATACCTTTTTTTTTTGTTTATATCAACTAGATTTGGACCTTGGTTTGTTGAGCCAGTGATTGCAGGACTGGACAAGGAGAACAGACCCTTCATTTGCTCGACAGATTTGATCGGATGCATCAACTTTGCCAAGGACTTTGTTGTATCAGGAACCACCTCCAACCAGCTTTACGGAATGTGCGAGTCCCTCTGGGAGCCTGATCTGGTACGACTCTTTTTTTCCCAGGACGCAGTAGTCCTTCTTGTTCTTGGGACATTCTTGACAAGTCAAATCAGTCATTGACCGGAAGACTAATGACGTTCATTGTGTTTACGATATTATAGGAGCCCGAAGATCTGTTCGAGACCATCTCGCAGTCATTGATGAACGCCGTCGATCGCGATTGTCTGTCTGGTTGGGGAGCACAAGTCACCGTCATGTATGTCCCTTCCCTTCTTGGACCACCGATTGACAAGATGCATTGGTTCTGGATATTGAGTGCTCACAGATTACTTACTCGCACACACGTCTCAACCCTCTACAATGAAATAGTACACCCGATCAGGTTATCACCCGCACACTCAAATCCCGTCAGGTAATTAATCTCTCCATTTATCAAGCTTGCAAGCAATTATGCAGCGGTAACTAAGGACAAACATTAACAATCCTTTCTATTTTTCGTGCACAATAGGACTAAGAAGTCTGATGGAGAGAGTACTCGTGCGGCAGTTTGGACTAGGCGACCATGTGAAATCAACCCATCAATTAAAGGAACAAAAGAATACCTACACATTTTCGTTATTGCAAAGGAAGATTTATTTTTTGTGCTGTGGAAATGGAAGAGGAGAGGACATGATGCATGTGAGAACAATGCAGTTGCTATACAAATGCTGGAGTGAGCGACATTGTATGTGGTTGTGTGTAGTAGGAATGGAGCTAATATGCATTCAAGGAGGGGACATGTTCATCTCGCGCCAGAAACGACCAGAGAACAAATCGCTCGACTTGGCCACCCTGGCAAGGATGTTTCCAAACCAAGTTCCAAGCACGGGCAAATGAGACACTCCACCCGAAGGGTTCATGGCGAGAACCATCAGGGTCTGTGTTGGCAGGTAGTTCTCCAACTTGTTCCACGAGTGGCAGCTGTATCCACTCGTCTCATTGTCGTTGTGGCCTCCTGCTTCAGCCTTAACCTCTGATGGTTGATGCTGATGTAGGTGGAGGTGGTGATGCTGGCGTCCTGCAGCTTCCTTCTCGTTCTTTCGAATCAGCTTCACAATGTTTCGGGCTGCCGTCTCGCCAGCCGCCACGGCGGCCATGCAGGTGGGCACAGGGTCAGCATTGGAGACGTCTCCGATCGCAAAGATATTGGGGAAGGCATCATGGTCGAGCTGCAATGTTGATCGGACCTTGATGACATGAGACTTGGGATCCAAGAGCGTCTGAGGATCGAAGGAAGGCAACTCTGAGGACGTCATTTTGTCAGGGGGAGGCTCGAGTGTGGAAATGAAACCCGTGTCAACCTTGATACCAATTGAAAAGAACTGCAGGTCGCTGTGGATGACTCTCTCGGATCCTTGAAGCTTGAAAGCACGCTCAGCCTTTTGGACAGGGTTTTCTCGGCTCAAACCCTCAATGTCGGCGCGCTCGTTCAGGATGACCTCGACGCCTTGATTGGTCAGGTAGCGGCGTGCTTCTTCCTTGAACGACTCTGGGAAACGTGGATAGTCAACCAGGTGTGGCATGTCGTGGATCAAAGTGACGCTCTTGTCGGGGAAGGCGTATTTGATTTCACCCGACAGCTCAACACCACAGGCACCTCCGCCGATAATCACAATCCGCTCCGACTGAACGATGTTCTCCCGAATCTCATCCATCTTGCGAAGTCCCTCTTTTGAGCTGTTGACTGTCCACTTTGCCGGACTGGGGATCATCGAACCAGTTGCAATGACCAGGTAGTCAAAGTTGATCCTCTGGGGCTCGGATGAGGATGTTGACGACTCGGCTCCATCATGAATGGGTGTGACAAGGACATGATCGTTGTAGATGCTCTTCACGAGGCCACGGCAAATCCGGTGAGGTGAACCTTTCGGGAAGAGGTTGGAGTAAGGGATCCAGAGGTTCTTGGCAAAGTCCTTCTGTACCAGAGCTCGATAGGATGCCACACAATGATACCTCGCGTCGCACCTTTGTTAAATTGGGACAGAGGAGAAAGATTGTTAGTTGAGTACCGTTATTCCTTCGACGGAGAAGTAGAAGAAGGAAAAGTTTACTCGTGAGCGCAACGTACTTTTCGATAAGAGTGATTTGCACGTTTGTGTCCTTTAAGAGGTAGCGCAAGAGCTTGTTGACACAGGCGACACCACCATACGAGCCGCCGACGACGACGATGTGTTGTTTGGGAGAGTTGTCTGTCATTTGTCAAGAGTGAATGAGGAATGAGTTGTTGTGGTGCTTGTGTGGAATGAGCTGGAATGAAAAGAAAAAAAAAGTTCAAAGTGAAGAGAAAACAAGAGTCGAGTGAGGTTTGAGAAGGCAAAGAAAGAAAGCCCCGCATTTAGGTCGTAATCGCTGACACGCATTTTTCATGCGTTTCTGGTGATGCACGTACACGCAATCATGCGGTGATTCGATCGTCTTTCATGCATGTCCCCCTCCGGCCGCGTCTTTCTCGGTTCACTTCCGTGTTGCTTTCAACCTGGGGGATATAGCACAAAAGCACTTTTGCATCGCTCACCCTAGATGAACATGAAAACTAACGACGCGTTCGACTGAATTGTACATTTTTTTTCTCTTTGATTTTGCTAAGCCCACTCACTCAAGGAGTAGGTGAGGACATGATTTTTCATACCCAAGTTCTTACAAGCAACCAAATACCAGTGCACTACGCCATTACAAATGAACCAACATATATAAGCTGTACTAAAACTCCCAGGAGCCACTTTTGCTGAGGTATACCGTGTGCGGCGGCTTGAGAGGTCATAGGGCACAGCACTTTAGTGATCCAACCAGCTACCCTTGTCGCTCTATGATACATTATGATACCAATGCCGCAGGATGGCTGGCGAGCATCGTATTCTCACTCGCTCGCACTTTGCACCTCACTAGACAGTTCCCTCGGTTTTGGAGTGCGTGTCCGAGAGAGAGAGAGGCAGAAGGATGCGGACAACCTGTCGAGTATTGAACATTTTAAGCCAGTCGAAATGGTCCCTGCAGCGACCCCTTAACTTAAACATCCCCCAGTTCCAGTTGTATTTCACCAGGCGGTCGGCGTACGTTGGTTGATCTCTCTTTTTCAAATCATTTCAAAATGGGTATGAAAGGCGGTCACCTCATCATCATGTGATGAGAACAAGCATCACCTCTGTGTACCATGGCAACCCACCCACCTGCGATCCATTGACACCTTCGAGCGAACCCATCCATCTATCTATCGGGAATGCACAACCATCGCTCAACGTATCGCCAATACCACGGCATCATCATCATCCGGCACTCAGTTCAAGCATCCTGGAATCGACATACGACCTTTTTTTTTTTTTTTTCTGGGGAGGATGATTACCTTGGGCGGTTCGAGAGATGGATGAAAACCTGATTTGAGAATCAGGGAAGAAAACGAGAATCTAAAGTAAAGGATCATACGGGAGCCAACAACACCATCGCAAGTGCAACCGGAGACACCCATCGAGCAACGAACCTGTGATCCTTCGATCGAGCCTTCCATCAAACAAAGACCTTGCACGACAATCCAGCAAACAATCGGAACAGAGTCTACGCCGCAGTCAACCAAATCGTACGCCCAATCGCACTCCCTAGCAACAATCGAACAAGAAACAACGTCGATCGGATTGCAGGAGATCTCTCAAACTTTTTACTGAAGATAACCAAGAACCAGGAAACTGACCCCAACATACCTATCAATTTACCCCCCCCCCCCCCCCCCCCCTGCTTAACGACAAATAGGTAAAGGAAAACCAAGAGGTCTCCAGGCCGCTCGCAAGCTCCGCACCACTCGCCGTGAGAACCGTTGGGCTGACAAGCACTACAAGCGTCAGGCTCTCGGAACTGCTTTCCGTTTCTCCCCCTTCGGAGGCTCCTCCCACGCCAAGGGAATCGTTCTCGAGAAGATGTACGTAGTCCAACCTCTCCCCTCTTCTTTCTGCGCAGGACAAGTCAACTTACTCTGGACGGGACAGGCAACTAGCAGCAATTGAGCCGTTTTACAGGATTTTCAGTATTTTTCAGGACGTCGCCAACACATACCAATGGACAACACGAAGCGGCAAACTCGGCGTATTCACAACAGAGACAATCACTACCGACAATCACGACAAAGCATGGATATTTTCTATCGAATACAACAGAGAGAGAGGGATAACTGGCGATATTCACAATCTTACCCGGCCTTGAATTGAAACTAACCCGCGAAACATATCATATCTTTTCCCCTTCAAATCTATAGCGGTGTTGAGGCCAAGCAGCCTAACTCTGCCATTCGTAAGTGTGTCCGTGTCCAGCTCATCAAGAACGGTAAGAAGATCACCGCCTTCGTCCCCAACGATGGTTGCTTGAACTTTGTCGATGAGAACGACGAGGTCCTCATCGCCGGTTTCGGTCGTTCCGGCCACGCCGTCGGAGATTTGCCCGGTGTCCGTTTCAAGGTCGTCAAGGTCTCCGGTGTCTCCCTCTTGGCTTTGTGGAAGGAGAAGAAGGAGAAGCCCCGTTCTTAAACTATCGGGTTCTACTATTGGATCCTTTTGTGCTGAGCTTTACACTATCCTCAACCCTCAACCAAACCGAATAAAATCGATATCACAAAAAGACTTCATCTCGCTCGTTTTCTGTGGAATGTTTTTTTTACGTGTTTTTTTTTTTTTTTTTTTATGTGCTACAAAGTACATGAAAGGGGACTCGAGCATCATTATTCACGCCATGCCTCGGTGTCGCTAGTTTCTTCATAAGGATGGTCGACGACTGGTTGTTGTTGGTGATGTAGCGTTTGGCTGACTGCTGCTGCGTACGATATAGGTGTTCCTGTGGTTGTGCTCGACTTGATGGTTGCTGTGCCAGTGCTTGTACTCGCTGTCGAGAAAGTGGAGGCTGCCTCTGTGAATGACACCGATTTTTCCTTGCTCTGAGTTGGTGAGGTGGGTTGCGACGAAGACAAAACAGGCTTGACTAATGTTGAACTGGTCAATGGTTGGAAGCTGTCGCCCAAGATAATCGAATCCTCTGCAGAAGGATCGCCAATCAAGCTCGACGACGAAGGTGACGACGGCGACCGCTTCAACCGCTCCTCGCGTTCCTTTCTCAATCGAGTCATCTCCTTCTCCTCCTCATCATCGGGATCCGTTCCTGCGCGGACTACAACGCTGGTCTGCATCCCTGAGGCGCACACTACAAATTTGCTGCGTTCAATTCCTGTTCCTGGCACCAACAGACTTGCAGCGGCGTCCGAGGCGTTTCCTCCTGCATTCCTCGATCCTGAAGTTGTGGACGAACCGAACCAGCCTTTCCAAGAGAGCAATGAAGAGGAATCGGGCGAGGAAGAGACGACCTCGGTCGAACCAGGGACAAGTCCGCTCGCCTTCAAGATCTCGACCTTGACCGTGATACTGTGATCGCCTCGGACAACGACCGCACCGCGGGAGACGAGGAGGTAGGTTGTGGCGTCACAGTCTGAGAGGATGTTGCACTTGAAGTCGATGGGCTTGAGTGTAAAGTGTCGGGGCAACAGCGTCATTCCTGTCAGCTGGCTTGTCATTGCAATCAATGTTGGCAGCAAACTCGCTATTGAAGCAAAATTGTACACGGACACGGACATCATAATTAATTTGAGATATCGGTTAGACATTTTGCTCGACAATGGAAAGATGCACACAAATGGACGTTGTGAACCCATTTTTTGTCCAATGGATTTTCGCAACTAACCGTGAAAGGCGCCTCCTTCGCCAGAGACCTCAGTTCTGAAGGGCATGATGACCTCCACCCGTCCAGGCCGAACGCCCGCAAGGGTGATCCCCAGCGTCTTGCAGAGTCCAAACCGGGTAACCATAGCATTGACCCGCTCCCAATACATATCCTCGGCCGGCGTCCATAAGATCTCGTTTAGCTCATCCATGCTCATCCCGACCCCGTTCGCCGCCGTAGCTGCGTTGGCTTCCCGATTGGCCAATGCGTTTGCTCTGTTGGAATTACTGCTGTTGCTGTTGCTGCCCGAGGATGTGAAATAGCCGAGTGTCCGAATCGCCTTGATCGTAGGGGGTAAGAGCTTGATGATGGGGAGAATGACGGTGATAAACTTGAGGATGGTCGAGGGTCCCAGGGAGAGGAGGAATGCCTTTCGACGGTGGGTCTTTAGGAGGGAGAGGACGACGAGGAACGTCCGTTGGAGCTCGACCGTGATGCGGTTCACATATTTTGCGGGGACGAGGCTCTTGTAGGTCGAGAGAGAGACTTTTGACTGCGCGTTCGTCATGATTGTTGTGTTGTAGTCCTTGGCTTTGGTCCGAGAGTCTGGGAAGGTACAAGGACGAAGAAGCAAGAAAAGGAAAAAAGAAAAAAAAAGAGAACGGCACAGAAAAATAAATGAAAAAAAGTATGCAGGTCAGACGAGTGGGTATATGCGGCGTAAGAAAGAATGAACGATGCGGAGTGGCGGGATGGGAGCAGTCGGAAGGGTGGATGAAATGGAAGGAGGAGGAGGGATCAAGAAACAAAAAAACAAACACAACAACAAGAGCAACGGCCAAGAACAGGAACACAAAGGGATGACTGATGAGACCAAGGGAGAGGGAAGAGGAGAGCACTTTCTTGGTCTTGGATTTGATAGGGTGACTTATTGATGCTTCCGGCACGTGAAGGGGACTAATTCTCAGCCGAGGAACAACGAACTCCACTTGATCGAAAAGGAATTCAATCCGGCAGTCCCGTCCGAACGACGGAGAGTGTTTGGTGGCACAAACAAAGCACTGCTTCAAAGAGGGCGCGAGGCTTGGCATTTTGACTAGTTTCGCGATGGTTGATGTTTTTATTACGAGCGAGACGACTCTAGTCGTAGTCACCATACCCATAGGCATCGTCATAGTCATAGTCATCACCGCCGTATCCTACGTCTCCATCGGATGCGTCGTTGCCACCAGCAACATCGTCCAGCAGCCCCTCCTCTACTCCTTCTTCTTCTTCTCCTTCCATATCCTTGTTCTCCGTCGAGGGTCCCTGGATGTGCTGAAGGACGCGCTGACCCGGCCGTGGCAATGCTTTCCTTGCTGCGTCAAGATCATTGTCAGAATCGCTCAACGCCTCAAGACGGAGCTTCCAGGAACGCTCTCCTACTACTGCCTCTGGTGGTCCACCCTTATCCGGCGCTTGTCCTTCTCGAGCTCGTTTCCGTCGCTCTCGCCCCTTCTTGGAGGCCTCAGTGGCCTTTCGTCGCTCCTCTGCCAACTTTGAAATCTGCTCCGCCTCGTGATAGGCCTGAGTCATGACTCGGTGCATGGACTTCATATCCGGCTCGGAGCGAAGATAGCTGCTCCACTCCTCATCATCCAAATCCTTCTCCGTCAGCTCGGTCGAATCCAGCTCTTCCTGTGATCGTACAATTTTTGGCTTGGCCTGGCGGGCCAGACTGATCACGACCCAATCAGCCAGACAGTTGTCGGACGCGTCCAAGATTTCGTCCTCGGTCCTTGTCCTAAGAACCAGCAGTTGCTTGATCCACTCAAATCGCTGAGAATCCTTTCGACTCAAATGTTGACCTTGTGTCGTAGGGTCGGCAATCGACTGTTTCGCTGTTTGAATGAGCTCGCCCAATCGATCGCGTCGCTTGACCTTGGCGACGTAGGCAGGTGGATCATGACGCCGAGCAGTCATGCCGGCTAGTATATCCTTGCTTGCCAATGGAGCGTCGTCAATGCCATCACGCACAATGGACTGACCATCGCCTTCGCTGCGCTCATCCTGCTCTTGACTGAAATCGTCGTCGCCAGTTCGTTGATCTTCCCATCCCTCATCAACACCTTCATCTCCTTCCTCTCCGCACTCGCCGTTGTCCTCGCCTGTTTCCTCCACAGAGTCGGCATCTCCTTCGCCTTCGTGCTCTCCTTCTTCAGTAGCCCTGTCAATGAGAGCCCAAAGTTGTCTATTCTTGTCCTGCAAATGCCCAAAGTACTTGATAACGTCCTCCGTAAAGTAGACTAGCTTTTTCTCGGTGATATGTGCAGCTTTATCGACAAACGGCAGACGATGAGCCCACTCCAAGATGCACTTCCTCAGCTCCCGATAACGGCTCATTATGGTTGAGGGGATTGAGTTGTACATGAATCCGACCAATTGTAGCATCTCCTTGGGAGTTTCGGTGAGTTGCAGACGAACCTCCAGAGCGACAATAAGACATGCGGCGACCAATGGTTGGATCCTGCGGGAGTTGTCGAGGCTTGAATCCGCTGCAATGATCATGAACTTTTGCGACATCGATAGGAGCCCTCGAAGGCGCCTCGAGCGTTCCACCGACTCCACATTGATACCAAGGGCATCCTTGACGTCCTGGGGAAGGTTTGCATAGTCGTCCCGCTCGATCGATTCCGAACTCCCAATGCTCAGGATACGCTCGAGCTCAGTCCATGGATCCTCCTCAACAACATAGAGTCCCGTCCCCATGTCGATTGTTTTCCGTTTGACGAGGAAGGCTCGGACCCTCTTGTAGTCGGCTCCGAGGGTGTACGGCGACAAACCTGACTGTGTGGCAAGCTCGATAAGTCGAAGTTTCTTCCCTGCCTCCCTGGCCGCGATGTACAGACAGGCCAAGGCTTTGCCGTCCCCCACGACTTTCATCATCCGCTTGACGAGGACGAAAAAGAAGATGGCTCGCCTCACAACAACGTCGGAGAGTCCATTCGCCCGGCCTACCGACGTGATGACAACTCTTGCCTCCTCCAACCGCTGCATATGGCGCCTGGTATAAACTGTCACATTCGTTATCCCCACTGGTGTGTTCCTTAGTGATCTCGCGTCGCCTTCTCCTTGGCCGGTTCTAGTGCGCTTGTCGCGAGCCCTCTTATCTTTACTGGCTAACTCTCGTCCAGTAGCTGAGACTCGGGTGAGACCGTATCCATGGTATGAATTGGGATTGTCCTCCAACATGTTCTCGTTGGCAACAAGGCCACAGTCGACGCAGACCAAGGTGGCGGTCTCGTTGTCCTCAGCGAGCCTGTGGCCCCCACAGCCAGTGCATTGGCGTTTTGATCTCGATGCAAACGGATTGGGGCTACGTGTGGTTGGCTGTAGTTGTGTAGTAGCGATGGTGTTGATCGGCGTGCTCATGGTGGAAGGCGGTGTTGCATGGATGTGGAGCGTATGGGGAGATGTCGTTGAGGGGTTGATGCTGTCAAGAAGCGAGAAGGAAATGGCGGAGTGAGAGAAAAAAGGAAGCAGGAACAATTTCGACAAGCCACCGATTTTCGAGTGATCAGACGACAAAGGTGATACATGATCACGGACACCCTTGACCCTGTCCGACACCTAAAAAAAAGGGGCTGATCACCTTGCAGCATTTGATCAGAAGGGCGAAGCGTGGGTGCACCAGCGGTAGAATTAGTGAGACATATTAGGTGCAAGTGAAAGGAATTGATCATAGCGAAGGAGACATAGGAACAGTAACGTCTTCTGAACAGGGCAGTACACTAACTTGTGCTCCGCGTACGCACCATAGCTACAAGGGCAAACTGGATTACTCTCGCAATGACAGGCAATCGGGCTGAATCGCTTTATTTCAAATAAAAGCCCGATTATTCTATCCTAACGTCTTCAAACGGTTTATCATTTCCTTACAACTCATTCATCCACACACGTCTCTCTCTCTCTCCCGCTCGTTCTCTATCCGTATGCGACATAGACATAGATATAAAATATGTGTGTGTAGTTGGCGTGTTGTTGCGTTGGTTTTGAGATAGATCTTCTTGTGCCCCACCTTCTCTCCTCTTTGAGCAGCAGAGTAACGAATCACGTTGTCAACATTGCTGTCCTGATTTGGAAAATCGTAAAATCTTCGCACACCCCTACCCCTGAGTGTTCAACATCAATCTGGACTCGTCTTTGTAACTACACTTTTTTTTGTTCTCTTTGCCCCCTCTTGTATGAGATGTTGATCACCCCATGCCTTCATCTACTTCATCTATCTGTTCCTCTTTAATCCTGCCGCGCATGCCACCCCTTCACAGACCCCTTTTTCTTCTTCAACAGCCTGCCGCGACCTTTCAATCAGCCCGCAAAGCACAAAGTGCAGAATGGAGCAATAAAAATGAACAAAAAAGAAAAGCAACAAAGTTGTTCACTCTCCGATCAGGCGAAGCTGACTCCTTTCCCTACTTTAAAAAATCCATATTTTATTGTAAACCCCTTTTTCAATTCATTTCTCCACTTTACAGTTCATCGACCTGTAACTCTCTTTTTTTTTTTTTTTTCAACTCGACTCGTTTCTTTAGGATGATCGTTTGTTGTCCGCCTGTTGTGTTAATTTGTTGATTTTCTTTGACATTCCATCGAGGACACAAGTTTCTCTCTTGTGCTTTTTCAATCGATCAAAAACAGGAAAAGAGGGGGACCCGGGAATTAGTTGTTGTCAGCACCTCTTATGGGCACGAAGCTCCTTCCTTCTTCTCTCTTTGTCATCCCTTCCATGGGCCACCACGCTCTTTGGTAACGATTCTTCTTTCTCCTAAACACAACAACAAATAAACAAACAAACAGGCAAAAGGAAGTGCACGAGGAATATTCTCCTTAGTGTACATCCTCTATTCTTTGTGCCCAACAAAATAATGTGCATAGCTTCAGATCAGTGTTCTAGACATCTGAAAAAGAAACAAAACACAAAGAGCAAGCAAGAAAGCTGATATGCAGTCAAAGCTTCACTTGCGCAGACGCGCCTGCTCTCCCCTCCTATTTCTCCTCCCTCAATCAGCAACACCCGAAGCTGTCTCATTGCTATGAGTGGGCGTAGCATTGGCGGCAAAATGAAGTACCATTCAGAACATAACATATACAAAGTGCGGAGAGGATGGGTGGACGGGCCAAACGAAGGGTTTAATGGGGGGGACATTTAAAAAGACTGAGTGGAAAAAAATCTCCCCCCTCACCAGCAGCATGCGAAACACATAGAACAAACTAGGCGCTAAAGGCACAGACATTTTCCCTTCGCAATGGGTCGGGGATTGTTCAATGGCAGGGTGCGAAGCAAATGGAATAGGAAGGAAGTATGGATTGAGGTGCAAAATCGCTTTGAAACTGCGGCTCCGTTCATTGAGCAAAGTAGGGTCCAAAAAGAAAGTGTAGAGTTGTCGGGGTGCGAGAAAGTAGGTTGTCAGGATCAGGGTGATGGCCAGGGTTGAAATGGTCAAGCAAGCGTCAAGGTTGCGATCATGAGGACGCAATGTTGAAGGAGAAAGAAAACGAAGAAGACACGCCATTCCGGGAGATAAACGAACAACGAGGTGATTGCTACGTCGAATAGAAACAGAATACGGCATGATGAGTAACATGGCGATAGATCAGGGGCGATGGTGAATGCCTTTACTCTTTAACATTGAAGAAGGATTGCCGTTTTTCCTAAAGAAAGGAGTCAGCGACGCAGTTGTTTGAATAAGGGGAGCTATTCATTCGTGGTAATATTGAAAAACTTTAATTGGCCATTTCAATTCGTGAGGGGGAGAGCGTGGAAAAGTTGAGCGAAGTTGAGTTTGGACGAGAGTTGTTCGCTTTGTCCATTCACAGCACCACATCGCGCTGATCTAAAACCACCTTCGTCTTTTGAAGGTTTCCCGTACTTTCGTCTCGACTTGACTCGTTTCTCGGGCACTGTTTTCGCGTTCAGCTGAAGGAAGATGAAGGGAACGACGGTTCATCGTCCCTGGGCTATTGTCAACTCACTCGAGCGGGGTTGTGCCATTGTGTGGGACTCTGAAATACCAAAGACAAGAAGACAGAAAAAAGGTATATAAGGGGAGGGTTGCATCCATCCCTACTTCCTACTTCCTCTTCCCCTCTCTCTCTCTCTCCTTCACTTCCCTGTCTCTTCATCTTCGTCATCCATAGTACTCCCAATCCTCTTTTGACTACCTTGGTTTTCTACATCCTCCTTCCTTCCCTCCCTTCCCTTAATACTAATTCAAGACAATAAGATCGCCTCTCCTTCCCCTTCCTCTGTGCATCCAACCCGCATTAGCACACATTCTCACATCCAAAAGCACGGCCTCCTTTTTATTCGCCTAAAATAACAACAAACAAAACACAAACATAAACAAACACGTTAATATACCATTACCTACAAGAGAGCATCCCCCAAAAATGTCGATGAAGATCTCCTCCAAAAACATGATCAAATACCTGTCTTTGGTGGTCGGTATCCTGGTCATGTCCCTCTCCGGCTCCCTCTTCTCCTTTGCCTCCATCTCGACCGACCTCAAGGCCCGCTTCGGTTTTAGCTCCTCCAACATCAATCTGCTCTCCGCCATCGGTGATACCTCTATGTATGTCGGTTTCCTCATCGTTGGTCCCATCTTCGACCACTATGGTGAACGCTGGACCATGATCACCGCCTCTGTCCTCACCTTCCTTGGTTACGGAGGCATGTACATTGCCTATGCCAAGGCATGGGGTGGTCTTGGTTTCCTCATGGTCCTCTATTGTCTTGCCGGTGTTGCCTCCACTGCTGGGTAAGTTATTTTCTATTATTTTTTCTCCGCTGCAATTATATGGGTCATACCATTTCTCTCCTTCTCTGACTGTGGGATGCAGCTACAGTTATAATTGATTCTAATCTCCTATCCTCGTCTTCCTTCTTGTCCTTCTTTTTTCTTTCTCTTGGCTTACCTTGGGATGACTACAATGTTTTAGATACCTAGCCGCGCTTGCAGCCAACATGGCCAACTTCCCAGCCTCAACTTCAGGTACCGTCTCGGGTATCCTCCTCGCCTTTTTCGGACTCTCCGCAACATTGTTCTCCCAGATCAAGACTCACCTCTTCTCGGGTCACGATGAGGTTGCCGATCCTAACTCGACCCTCAAGGGCACCAAGGCCACCCAGAATTTCTTGCTCTTCTTGACTATCATCACTACCGCCATCTACCTCATCGGCGCCGTCTTCATGGTCAAGATCAAAAAGCCCGTCATCAAGGCCCTCGACTCAGGCCCATCCTCCAACTCCACCGTCAATAGCTCCTCGGACATTGAAAAGGCCGCCGCCGCTGCTGCTGCTGCTGCTGCCACAATCCCGGCTGCCACCGTTGGATCCACTCCCATCCAAGCCTTGTCCCGTAGCACCACATTCACTCCCTCGATGAAGAACGGCCGCGAGGGTTGGAACAACTCAAGCACCACCCTTGACAAGGAATCCGTGGCCCCTCGCACCGCTCATCACCTCCCTGGCGATGCCATCCTCGAGTCGACAGCCCCTGCGCTGATAGCCCCCAGCAGCAACGGCGGCATCATCACCACCACCGATGTCTCCAAGACCTGGTTCAACCCCTACCTAACCTCGATCGACATGAAGCCTAAGGCCCTTCTGGTCGAATCCACCTTTTGGTTCTTTGTCATCGCCCAAGTCTCCCAGCAAGGCTTCTCCTACATCAACAACGTCGACTCTATCGTTCACGCCGTCCTCGACCCCCTGGACCCCTCCACAGTCACCCGCGCCGTCTCCCTGACCGGTCTCCACGTCACCCTGATCTC
Organism: Linnemannia hyalina; assembly: GCA_019671135.1. Lineage (NCBI taxonomy): Eukaryota > Fungi > Mortierellomycota > Mortierellomycetes > Mortierellales > Mortierellaceae > Linnemannia > Linnemannia hyalina. The sequence continues at coordinate 1,777,933 of JAHRHY010000006.1, forward strand.
CATCGGCAACTGTCTCGGTCGTCTGGCCTCGGGTATCCTCTCTGACTGGGTCATCAGCCGCTACCGCATCTCCCGCTCCATCTTCTTCTTCATCTCCGAGATCCTGATCCTCATCCCCTTGATCATCATGGGCTTCTCCACCGGCATCGTCTCTATGCCTCTCCTCATTATTAGCTCCTGCCTCATCGGTGCCACCTACGGAGCCACCGGCGCCCTCTTTGCCTCCATGACCCGCGACTTTTTCGGTGACACCTACTACGGCACCAACTGTGGAATGGTCATGGTCCTCAACGGTTTCAACCCCATCATCGCCAACCAGATCTATGGTGTCTTCTACGACCGTGCCGCCAAGAAAATGGACCCCACTCACGAGTCCCAGTCCTCGGAGGACCATATGACCTGCTTGGGCAGTGCCTGCTACGACTCTGGTTTCAAGATCGCCTCCCTCCTCCAGGTCGTCTGTGTCGTTGCCGCTGGTCTTCTTTTCTGGGCCCATATGCGCAAGGGCCGCAAGCTCATGCAGCAGAACATGGCCTGAAGCCCCAAACCAATTCACTTTCCTCAAAAAAGATCCCCCTCTGTACATATACCCATAATATTGCATTCCCCCTAGCATAACACGCGATAGTTAGACATCGCGGCACAGCATTCAGAACATTAAACAAAAACGACTTATATTATTTTTTTGGGCGGGTTGAAATGAAAAAAGTACAATGAGAGTGGTCGGTTGCTTGACCTTCTAGATGGCACGAATACGCATATCCTCGATCTTCTTCTGAATCTCGGCAGGTGTCCGGTCCAACTCTTCAGCGATCTGGCGCTTCTTGTCGCCCGACAGCAAGTTGTACTGCTCGCACATATCACCATCCACCGTGCCCTATAGAAACAAGATTTAAATAGAGGAAAAGCAGTTAGCGCCTTTGAGACACATCTCAATAGCATCAACAGCGACAAAAAGAGACATATACAAGCTAGGATTACCTTGACCGGAACATGGTAGCCACGGTAGCTCAGATGGTCACGTCCAGCCAAGGGAGGCATCTCATTGCGCATATGCATCTCCAAGGTCTGGAAAAAATCAATGTCCTCCTTGGTCTGGAAGGGGATAAAGATACCAATGCCTCCCATGAACGATGTGTACAGAATCATCTCACGTCCACCTGCAACAAAGGTCGTCTTGGCCAACGACGTCAAGATATCTCCGACGTGGTAATGTGCCATCAGGTCAAGCTTGTGGGCAGCACCATGCAAGTAGCCCTTGCCGACCGACTTGGAACCAGCCTCGTCCTCGTCAATCTCCTGACTGAGCTTCTGGGGTAACCGGCTGACAAAGAAGTTGCCAAACTTGTCTCCAGCCGCAACAGTGTCGTAGTCTATCATGGCCGAGCAAGAGATCCATCGGGGTGCCTTGTCATCTGCAAAGACGACAAGCTTGTTGTCGGCCGCAACGTATGAAACATAGTGGACCGACTCCTGGACGTCACCGATTACAATACGGCCACCTTGGTTGTGCAGCGTGACGATACAGTTGGGAAGCGAGCGGTTCTCACATTTCCGGAGCAGCTTGCGCTTGCCAAGGTCGTAGATGCGAAGCGTCTTGCCCACTCCTGCCAAAAGGCGACCCTGGAAATGCAAAAGTGCGTGAGGCACCTCGTCAACAGGTGTCTTGTGCACCAGCTCCAGACCCATGCCGTCATTGACAAACTTGTAGATATGGATGAACCCTGATGAGAGAGACTTGGGGGCCAGAGTCACATCAGCTGCGGTACCGACAGCCAAGAACATATCACCTGCCTCAACGGCGAAGTTCAGGATGGCAACGCTGAATGCGGCCTCGTTCTGCTCCAACTCCAGGGTAAAAGTCGTCTCGGCGGTGGCAGGGTTGATGATCCTGATGAGAGAAGCCCACTTGCCGGGCGTCGACCGAGAGTGCCCGAAAACGACTGGGTCCAGTTCCTCCTCCTCTTCCTCGGTCTCAAATCCAAGCTCCTTCAGCTTCTTCTTCTTCTCCAAGGTCGAGTATGTCTGGTGGTCTGACTCAATGATGGCAATCGACTTGTGCACAGGGTTGACGACAAATCGGCGTGGCGTGTAGGTCAATGGGATGGGTGTCTCGTTAAAGACCTGACCAAACTTTTCGATGGTGAAAATCTTGAGAGCGTTTCCTGCAATCGCTACAACACCCTCTGGGCACTGCTCTGAAGTGAAACTGGCGGCAAACTCCAAAGCCTCATATGACAGTGGGTTGAGGTGGATCCTTGATTGCATCTGGTAGCTGAGCCAAGGCCTGCTGGACAAAGCCAACACTGCTGGGTTTCCTGCCATGTTGAGCTCGAAAAGCTTGACAGACCGCGCACCCAAGAATCGGGTACGGGTGTCTGAAAGTTGTCCAGTGTTTTGCTCCAACACAGTGCGCAGCAACACTCCGTTCTGCAAACCAATGTTTAGGTAAAGTGTCGTCAAGGATCCTGCGGTAATCTGATCGGGCATGTCGATCATCACCAATGACTCTGGAATGGCCGAGAGGGCCTGCATACTGAGGGGCTCAAGGGTGCTGGAAGCATCCAAGCTGAGAATACGGACAGTGTTGTCATCACATCCAACAGCCAAGAAGCGAACGCGTCTCCTTCCGACAGGCAAAGGCTGGATACTCAAACAGGTGACATTGCCAGACATCTCCCTTCGCACGTTCGACTCACTCAAGTTACCGCTTTCATCGACCTCGAAATACACAAGTTCTCCTCCTGTCAAAGCGATCACGACTTGTTGGCTGTTGGTGGCGGCTCTCACGATCTGTCGGCCTCCTGGTGCGCGCCACTCCGTCACCTGTCTGTTGGCGCGAATATGACGGATACCCTGGGGGTAAACTTGAAGCAAGGCATCCTGACCAAGCTGCTGCACTGCGATGGTGGGTGTTGTTGCCAAGAATCCGGTGTCCGTGACTTCCTCCACAGTCTCGCCAATCGACAGAACCAGAGTTGCGTTGGAGAATGAGACGATAATGTATTGATCATAGAGATCGTCGGAAGTCAAACGTGTTGTCCAGACAGCTGTGGGGTTGGCTGGCAGTGGTGAAACAGCCATCTCGGTCACTTCCAGACCATGTCGCAATATCCTCATAGTCGACCGTGGCCCACGTCCGCACAACGCATAGATCTGAGGGGTGTCCTCATCCGTGAGATTGAGAACCTAATGAAGGAAGGGAGTGTCGTATAGGTTATTATCAAAATCGATGAGTGTGAGGGAGCTATTAAATAACAGATGTGCCAGCGTGTGCTCGTACCTTGGCATCGGTCAATGGCGACATGCTGGCGAGTTCATCCACAAGCAACAAGTTCTCCAGCGGTCTTGGCTTGAAGTAAACTGTGGTATCCAGAGTTCCATCATCCTTTGTAATAAAGTCATTACTCGAGTACTCGGGAGTGTCGTCGTCGTCGCCCAACTTTCCGAATTGATAGAATTGGCTATTGGGAAGTGAAATGTGTGTCGCTGGTGAGTATCGATACTATGGATAAAGACATGCTAGGGAACTGACAAAGATTGAACAAAAGCTTACTGGTTTCCGAATTCACTTGCGACAAACAGAAATCCGCTCTTCAAGATGCACAATCCTGCTGCTACTGAGACGGTGTCAAAGTACTTGATCTTGATCTCGTTGACAGTATCTCCTGTGTAATCAATAGTAACCTTGTACAAGTCGCCCTCCTCGCTCTGCAACAATAAGAAGAAAGAGTTCTAGAATATTTAATAAAGACGGAAAAATATGTGTAAGTTAAAAGGTTCACAATGCCAGATCAAGAGAGTTCTTTCAAACAATAAAAGTCTGCTACGAGCCGTAAGTATGTATACCTTCATCTTATGCACGACTCCAGAAACAATCAAAAGTCCTCGCTCCTTGTTCTCCAATGGATCCTTGCGTCTAGGAATAGGGACTGTGAGTGTAGCTGCGCCAATATGCTTATATGTGATGTAGTTTTCTGAGCAGACGAGCACTCCAGACGGTCCATCCGTGCCTCCAGGGACTAGAAGAATGAAGAACACAGGCAGGACATATGTGAGTCGAATAATGTCCGTGATCGTTGTATACTCGCAGCAAGCAAACAAAATGCAATCCATCATACCTGCAACAAGCATGTTGGATCGGCGGTCGACAGCTTCGCTCCATTTCCTGACAACGTGATTGAGACCGAGATCCAACTCGTAGTAAGTCAACATCTATGATTGTCAGTGAGGGTTCCTCTTGCGTTAGTACTGTTCCTCTTTTGGTTCCTGGCACTTGTCGATCTCAAAGGCGAAATCGTTGAAAAAGGGGCTTCGTTACCTTTTCTGTCTCCTTGTATGCCTCTCCTGTAGGATCCTGATCAGCCTCTGTGTAGTCGACTTCCAAGCATGCGAAAATAGGGTTCTCGAAGCCAACGTCGACTCCTGTGCAGTGCTGAACAATGGTGTGAGATTTGTGTGCCTCCAGAGGCGATCCGATCGTGAGCCTTGCTGCGATATCTCTGTTCAGAATGTACACCAGCTTCTGCTTCTCCATCGATCCTATTGACCAAAGCACAAAATAGACGTAGAAAAATATATAAGATGAGTGTCTGTGGGAAGGATTAAAATTAGAGTCTACGCCACCATTCAATTAAACGTACCGATCATGACAGCGCGACCCTTGGGGTCAACGGCAAGATATTGTCCTGGGACGATTCTTCGGCATCCAGACTTGCCAAACGTCTCCTGGTGAACCTTCTCAAACACGTTCTTGGCCGGATTATATTCCAGAATAATGATCCTGCCCGAGTCTGAACCAATAACGATGTAATCTATTGTTTTGTGAACGTTGATCAGTCATGTCAATGTGGTGTTGTTTTTGTTATGTCCAGGAGTATGCACACATGCGCGTTGTTCTTGAAAACGTGCGCGTTACCTTTGGAGGCACCGGTGAGACGGAAGGCGACGAGGGAGCGAATGACACCAAAGACGTCGTGGGAGAGGATCGAGTGGACCTTTCCTGTAGTGGTATCTGGCCTGAGCAACTCGATCCTGGAAACATGGGAGACGATGAGTTCCTGCTGTCTGGTCCCTGAGAAGTTTCCGAGGATGGCCTGGTTGATGGCATTGGGTGCCTGCAAGGTCAGGTTATACAGAAACATGGTGGGGAAGGGCTCGTCTCTGGGTGTAGGGTCGTTCCTTGTGCTGGTTTGAAAGTTGGACTTGGTCAAAGAGCTTGAGATTTGACCAAGTCCCACTTGAAGGTATGACGTCACAGATTTCAGTCTGCGCGAGGATATAAAGGCCGGCAATAACTATTTTCCCTATTTAAAATTTCAGTGCTTGCGTTAAACTGTATTAGCCCATTTTGCTTAAATATCATCCTCAATTCGCTTCTACTCTGGTCATCCTCCTCGTCACCCTCGCCTTCCCCTATTATCGCCTTCCTGCACAACTGCTATTGCGAAAGGTACGATGGTGCCACACTTTATATTTTCATATAGCTGGGAGATAATGCATGGTGGTGGACTCACCATTTCCGATGACTGTTAAGATCATTGGCTATGGATTAAAGAGCTTCCGCTGTAGACCCGGTTGGGAAGAGCTGTCTCTGTCCCTTCAGCCAGTCGTAGGGCTGCTCTTGCGAGGTCCTGGACTAGTGACCCCCACAGTGGCTGGACCACACGCGTCGGTGCACTCCTTCAGCAGAGGACCCGCATCTGACTGCGCTATAAAGCGAACCCCTCTTTTTTGAGGAAATCGTTGAAGAGTTCTCAAATCCAGAGTACTTTCTTTCGACCAGACACTTCTTTTACAATGCACTTGATTACTTCAAGTCTTGTGGACAGGTGTCGAGAATGATTGGGCCACAGTCCTCATTCTGGCGATGAAGGTTAGCTCAGTCGAGATCCTGTATGCCACTGGTGTGAGGTTGGAGAAGGAATGGACAACGTCCAAGGAGACCAGGCGAAACCAACGATCCGAGGATGAGGACAGTTTTAAGATGCGCAAGCTCTTGAAAAAGAGTCTTCGTGATCATTGAAAGGCGGCCTTTGAGCACTCCGGTAGTACTCTTAGAAGTGATTTTGATACCCTTGGTATGTTTTTTTCGTTTGTTTTTTGTTGATTGAAGAGTGCCATAATCATACCGGAAATGCCCACATTAGCTCGAATGGTTAGGTCCCTCATTGGCTCCCAGTCTTGTACTATCTTCATTGTCCGCTTGTCGCACACCTGCCTTATCTAAAGGACTCAGCTCCATCATCACCAGAGCAATCAACTCCCTCGCCGCTATCGCGTCTGAATTTTGTTCCGCGAAATGAGATCATGGAGCAAGAGCACTTTTTTTTCAAGTCTACCAAATCGTTGCAAGATACCCTCCTCAGCAACCTCCATGACGGTTATGGCCTGCCGTCTTGGATGAAGGATCGACCACTCTACACCTTTAATTTGCGGTTGCAATATGACTGGGGTCCTCAAGTGACAGATTTGCACGAGGCAGCTAAAACCAAATCTAACTTAGATCACACCCATATCGACGAGATTGCGTACGTATTTACTCTCCTTTATTATGTCGTTTGTATTGGTTTTAACAGCATTGTTTTAATTAGTATGATGTTTTCTTTGTGATAGCCTGCTTTCTGGCATAGTACACATCAACAAGAGCCATAGTGGGTTCTCTGCGAAGGATATTACAAGGATTCTCAGTGAGATCCTTCATGCTTTTTACAGTCAGGGCATGGAAGATGACGATATGCAACGAGCACAGGATGCAACTGTTCTTTGGACCAGTTGGGTACAGGTTAGTTTCACCACTGTATAGTGATCGCTGTTATTATTTTTCTAGCATTGAATGTGTTTTGACATGAGCTGTATATATATTTACATAGATTTGGAAGTCGCTCCTCTTGAAGGAGAAGTTGGCAGCCTGGAAGAACACTCGAGATCCAGGCGATGTCGATGTGGAGCCAGTGGTCGATGCAATCATGTCGTCGTACGCCGCCTGCAAGACCAAAAAATGACATCGATTCTTTTCATCGCGTTACGTATATTCCGTCGATACAGCAACTAGGCTATCCTGACCTCAGAGTCGGACTGTATGATGGCAGTCGTTGGTCTGATCCTGCAAGAGATTATGGAAATTCAACATATCATCAAGTTTACCTAATAATGCTTCCAACTTCGCTGCATTTTATTACCCACCTTATCTTGATTTAATATTAACTAGTGCAATTTCTCATATAGTTCCAATGCTTGCACATCTGCAGGAAAGCCCAGGAAGACCAAACTCCCACAGGGGAGCCAGTCTCGTCAGCCAGATATCGTAGGTCAAACACGGGACAAGAAGGAGGTATTTTATGGCGAGCTCAAGGGACCTCATCCATCACCCGCTGCGGTAAGCACGGATCTTCTTGAAATCTTCTCCAAGGATGCTCTGGACCAGCTACATCACACTTTGGAGCAAGGCCCACCACTGGTGAACTTCCAAACTGTCGGTCGCGATGTTACATTTTTCTTGGGCGCCAAGATCAATAATACTGTTGTTCATGTACGCCTTTCGACTGTCAAGCTGCCATCGCGCATGACTGAACTGGATCTGGATCTGGATCTGGATTTTTTTCGAACCTTTTCCAAGTCTAAACTCTGATTAATATTACCAGGGATCGCCTCAATAACAAACGCAAGGAACAGTTAGAAGAAATCCCTTTCCCGACTCTTGGAACCCCACAACGTAACGCAGCCTTAAACACCTCTCAGAGGAAACACAGAAGGTCGCCCGACATTTGAGCTGGACGATACAGATTGACATAACAAAGGTCCCGCATTTTTCTTTATTATCTTTGTTTTTTGTTATTATTTCAGTAAAAAATATCCTGTGAAAGCAATCGACAACGGGACCTCGAATCCTAAAGACGCAATGATTGAACGAGCCGACATCGAAGGATCAAAAAGCAACGTCGCTACGAACGCTTGGCTGCCAATGGTAACTTATGTGGGGGTGCTCAGTCATACGTTTGCTTACATTTTTGTTAGGGCATGCTGCGGCTACTTTTCTGCTAGGAAGACAATGGCAGATGCTAGCCTACATCATTTCGTCGCGATCGAGTACAAGTGTACCTGTTTTTATTATGTACAATATACAATGTCGAGTCATCGTCGGTCCAGAAAGTGCGATTTCGACCATTGTGCAGGTCGATCAGTTTTCGTTCAATTGACGTTTTGCAGAGGCCCGGTTGATTTACAGCCAGAAAAAGAGTAAGCAAGAAATGGCCAGACGAACGAGCACAAGGTATAGATCAACATTACAATAATATTTACAGCCATCAAAAATGCCATATCCTACGGTTGACTCTAATAATCATCCTCTTTGAAAATAGTTTTTCATCGGACAGGTCCACCCAAAGACACAATCATCACAGCACTTCGACAGATACCGGACTATCAACCGGCCTCCGCCCGTGGACCACAAGAATACCACGGATACCGCAAAACAGGAGCGCCCAACGAACCTCGTTCATCGGTCTCGGTATTCGGTCAAACCCCGGACAAAGAAAACCAAGCATGAGCCTCTACCCGCCATGAAGCCATATTCTTGGAAATCATGGAAAGAGAAACCAGAAAGTTCAACTGTCGACACGACCGACGCCAAACCCAAGTCTGAAGAGTCTGCCAAGACGCCTTCTCTCAAGCCTCCACGTCTTGTTGGACCCATGGACAAAAAAACTGGTCGTCCAGGTACTCGGACGGGAACACCCCATGGCAATGCTCCGTGTTGGAACGTTGTCTAGAAACATCAAAAATGCACTGGAGAACGATGTCGCCGTTGCCAAGGAGGCCAACACTACACACAGGTGAGCGAAGTTTCAATGCGCTGACCTACAGTCGCTTACAGATTATTTGCTATCTCATTTGCTTTGGAGAAGCAAACCCAAGCTTGTCGAGGACTATGCCAGCTCATAAAAACCCTTTCAGTATTTATTTCATATCGATCTGTGGTACATCTACCTCGAGCATGACGACCCACAAAATAAATAGAACGAGCATGTAAGAAAGAGGAAAAATGAAAAAAATGGAATATCCCTTACCTTGGTTAATAGATCCCGCGGGTGGCGTACGAGCGGTAGCTGACCTGAGGTATGGGCTTTATAGCTAATATTGGGGAATTATTGACAGCAATGAGCTATGTGAAGAGCTCCTACCGCTTCGAATACCCGTGTGTGTTTGTATGTAGTTGAAATTGAATATTGTTGTAATGCGATAAATCGCCGTCTACGCCGGGGTTGGAACCGCAGCCCTGCTTGAAAGTTTCGAACAACTCTCCTTCAATCTCTGTCTTCGACAGAGAGACCGGATTATGCCGAAGCAGCAAAAGACCCTTTTTCATTTTCAAAGTTTTTTTTCTCAGATTCTTTTGTTGGTTGCTTGCCTTGAAAGCAGTCCACATGGTTAAGGGGTATCAATATTGGTGGCGTTGATCTACCCGCCCAAATGTCAGCACTGAGCTATTGGTTTGTACGAAAAAAGAAAAAAGAAAAAAGAAAAAAAAAAAGCTATTGGTTTGTATCTTGTTCCTTTCATAACACAAAGGAAGCATTTAACATGTCTTTTTCTTCGTCCACAATGCAGGTCCAGCAAGGGAATCTCTTGGCTCCTATTCAAAATGATGTGTTTGTCACCAGACAATTTTTGTTTTTTCTCTAACAATTTTATGTTTCACTCTTTCTTCCTTCACCGTCAAAACTAGCCTTAGCCTTTCATTTTTCTTTCACCTTTCCCCAATCAATGGATACGAATGGACCTAATGAAAACATTACCGAGATGGATGAAGCAAACCGACTTGTGTGCTATGACGACGAGAAACTAGCGCCATCCTCAGAATCACGGACGCAGAACCCATACCCACCACAACCACCAACCTCAACTTTGCCTCCACAAGAACAACATCACTCCTCTTTTCAACCACAGCAACAAAACTCCTCCTTTCAGCCGCAACAACAGTTTCAGCCACGACAGCAACAACAGCAACAACATCAACCATGTATATACCAAGAGCAGCGCCAACAACGACAGGCCCTATTCGACAACCACCTCCATCGATCAATAACCTGTCCAGTCCCAAACCACAACATGATCGCCCACGGCGACTATGGAGAAACCCTACCCAACAACCCTACTGTAACTATAACCACAGCACCTACGACTGTCCTCCACCTACCAGCCATGTCCTAGGACACGGCGAAAACGAAGACGACTTCCTCGCCGACGCATCTTGTATCAAGAGAACCCGCCACTGGATCGGTAAATCCATCGAGAGCAAAGCCGCCCATATCACCATCCTGCTCCTCACCCTCTGTGACATTATCCTGGTCATGCTCCAGATCGGCGCCTCACTCTTACACCTCGACGAGACTGAGCACGAGCACTGGGTCCTAGCCCTCTTTGAACATCTCTCTCTCACCATCGTCTCGATCTTTATGCTCGAAATCCTATTGAAGATCTTTGCGTTTGGGCCGCGCTACTTTTGGATCGGGACACCGCATTGGGTCTTGCACCTTGTCGACGCTATCATCATCCTCACGTCGTTCTTGCTGGAGATCTTCTTGAAGGGTGTTGAGCAGGAGCTGTCAAGTCTCTTGATTGTTTTCCGATTGTGGCGAGTTATCAAGCTGACGGGAACGGTTGCCATTGAAGTCTCAGAGCATGATCAGGCCCATGTCGCTCTGCTGGAGGCCAGAGTTAAGGAGCTTGAGCAAGAACTGGAAGAGTGTCACCTCAAAGTACAACGCCTGGAGGGATTCAATTCGCTGAAAGAATCAAGAGGAAGCTCTCATATCGAATAAAAGAAGAGTACTCCGAATCCAGTTGGAGATGCAAAGTGATGTTATTGTGTATGTGCGATGACTCTATGTTGTTTTTGCCTAAGAGTATCCGTATTATTGTTACAGTTTGGGTGATCTACTCAGGCTTCATGAACTTCCCGCCGCCGCCTGATGGCTTGGGCGGTGCCCTCCTGTTTGTCGTTGGCTTCTTGGACTGGCTGGATTTTGCTGCCTCCTTTGTTTTCTTTGCCTTGTTGGATCTACCCATCTCCTTTGCCATCTCATCGTCGCTGATCTCGCTCTGTCTCTGTCTCTTTAACTCACGTTCCAATTGCTGGTCTCCTGCCGCTTGCGATGCTGATTTCTGTTTTGTTCGTTTGCAGGAACAGAGGCCAAAGTATTAGTATCATATATATTCAATTGCGCGATGTTCCAATTTTACGATGGACAAAACGTCAATGACAAAGTGTATGAAACACGTACCTCGACAACAGAGTTGAACTTTTGGAAAGACAACCTGCCGACGCTTGACCGTTCCGCTGCAGTCATCTGTAAGAAACTTGGCTCGTAGTCAACTTGAAACTTACTATGTACCACAGAAAGAAAGAAAAAATAATAACCCGTGTTAGTTACATTCCCGGTCCTTATTGAACATTCTGAACCAGTTTTTCTTTTCCTGAACATCAGTGACAGTGCCACATCTTCATGAATGAAGCATCAAAATGCATGAAAAGACGTACGGCTTGGGAAGATCGACAGTAGCCTGGTCAATGACCCAATGGGCCTCTGTCACGATACGCTTCTGCTCCTTGACCAACTTGTCTCGCGTTTCCTGCTCCTGTTGCCTTTGCATGAACTATTGTATACCATAGAAGGGATTATTAATACAAAGCGAACTTGCGTTTTTGTGAAATTGGACTTACCCCTCCTTGCTGCAGGCTCGGAGACAATACGACTGTCTTCTCTTGTGTTGGCAATGAGCCACGCCTGCGACAAAAGAAAAAAGGCAAATGCAAAGTCGGTGCTGCCGCAGTTTTGCGTAGTGAATGAGCTGAGTTGTGTGTATACCTTCATGGTAAGCAGCTTTCCCGAGAGGGCGGTTTTGTGGGGTATCTCTGCCATGGTCGTTTGCTGTTGTTCTTGCGTGAGTGTGTAGTTGGTGTTGTCCTGATGGAGAGCCGTCGGTACTAAGAGAAAAAAGAACAAAGGTGCGCCTTATTGCCTCTGATGTGGCACATTTTTGTTGAAGGCGCCTCAGCAGTCACGAATCAAAATATTAGGGAAAAAAAGAAAAAGAAAAAAAGACAGAACAACGTCCTTTTGAACCACACTCCCCACATACCCCACACGCTGACAACCATGGACCAGGACCGCCCCAACAAGGTATACACGCATACCAAGACAACTTCAACCTGTGATCCATTGTCAAATGCAAAAGATATCCACCAGTGCCACCATGATAAAACCTTCGCTCACTCGCCTAACATATCATGCCATCATTGCTGAAAATAAAATAGCGCCAAAAGTCATACGACAACAAGCAGAGGTCAGGACCAGAATTCGAAGGCAGTCAGAACAACTACCGCGACAACAACAACAGAGAAGACAGAGATGAACACAGGACAAAGGCACCATCATTACAGCAGCTCCAACACGCTGCCCATCTCGCCTACCAGTTCCCAGTCCCCGAGAAGGGCCGCAAGTGGACCGTTTCAATCGCCCTTCCTGGAAGCATCCTTGATGGCTCTTTGACCGTCGAGCTGAAGACTTACCTCGTTGGACAGGTGCGTACATTGACATTTTTTTACAGGGGATACCAAGGCATGTTGTCATTGAATACCCTCGCTACCCTTGGTTATTTACCATAATTATTTATTATCTTCGTGATAGATCGCAAGGGCGTGTGTGATGTTCAATGTGGACGAGATTGTGATCTACAATGAGTCAGCAAAGGGATTGTCAAAGGAGAACTTGGGCAAGGACGACTATCTTCCAAAATCAGACCCCAACCTCTTCATGGGACGCGTACTCCAATACCTCGAGACCCCTCTGTAAGCAACACACCATACGCCCATTATTTCCATCGAACGGAAGCTGCAACAAATGCTGACAGAAAAAGTGGAAGCTATGAGCATGGGAATTGACAAACAAAACATCATTATCAATTGGATTTCATTTAGGTACCTCCGAAAGCTCCTGTTCCCAATGCATCGCGACCTGAAATTCGCAGGACTCCTCAACCCCCTGGACCCACCCCACCACGTCCACCTCGACGACAGATCTCTCTACCGCGAAGGAGTTGTCGTCCGCCCCCGCGACAAACAATACTCGATCGTCAACTGTGGAATGCGCAAAGAGGTCCTCATCGATCGTCTCGTCCCTACGGGCTCCAGAGTCACCGTCAGGATCCATGGCGCCGAGAAGGAAGACCGGAATAAGAAGATGGACAAGAACGCAAAGACTTTGGCGGCGATTGCGGCTATGGAGGCTAGTCTTTCGGGCGACAAGGGCGCTCAACAGAAATATTTCATGGGAACTGTGGTCTCACCCAAGACCCCTCGGGAGGAGACTGGGTATTATTGGGGGTACCAGGTTCGATTGGCGGATGCTGTTTCTAAAGTCTTTACAGAGTCGCCTTTCCCTGTAAGTTGCCTTTGTCTTTTCTTTTGAAACGTTTCCATAAACGCCTTTTTGGAAATTTCATCACCTTCGACACAATGTGACTAACCCGATTCTCGAATTACGGACTATAGGATGGATATGATCTGACGATTGGAACGTCGGACAAAGGAACTCCCATCTCGCCTGCTGTCACATCCTCAATCCCCAGCTTCCAACACGCCGTCATTGTCTTTGGTGGCGCCAACGGAATCGAAACGGCAGTCGAGGCTGACGAAGATTTGAAGTGCGGAACTGAAGATACAAAAGACATGTTTGATCACTGGATCAACACCTGTCCAAACCAAGGAAGTCGTACTGTCAGGACTGAGGAGGCTCTCCTTGTGACCCTCGCTGCACTGCAAGGAACATTCACGGCACAAGGCATTTAACTACTTCATTTCACAACAATAAAACCTGCATCCAAAAATCAACAAGGGGGTAATGATAACAAGGAAGTCGTGTTCTGGTCTATTTAGATCTATGCTAAGAACACGTTGTTTTCCTTCTTGTGTCGCTGCTGAGCGGCCTTGTCCTCGTACCGCAAGGAATCGTCTTCGCCCTCGAGGATTGACACCATCATCTCCAACCAGCGCTCCTCTCTTTCAGTCGTGCCCATTTCAGGCTCATCGATCCTCTTTTGAAGAATCTTGTCCTAATGTGTATATTACAAAAAAGTTCAAGAGGTTACAGATCTGATTCCATAAAAGCAAGGTCAATGCGCTATCGTACAACCAAAAAGAAACAAAATCGCGCCTGCTTACCAGCTCCTCGCGCATCATCTTCAAGACGACGGCAGTTTTGGCATGGCACTTGAACTGGATCCACTTGTCGACAGTAACCAGCTTGGCGTGATGCTTCACAGATAACTCGCCTCCAAAGAGCACCAGCGGGAACTGGCCCACACGACAACTCTCCCAGACATACATCCTCGAGGACTTGACTAAACTGTTGAACACAAACCAAGGACTCACATCCGGCCCCGTAGCAGCAGCTGATGCTCCACCCTTGGCAAAGTTGACTGAGGACGGATGGATGTAGACCGTCTCCTGCTTAGGCCCAGTTACGTAGGCCTTGAGCGTGTCGTTACGCAACATCACCTTGGGATACATTCCTGCCGTGATGGCCGCGTTCAGCACCGGGATCGACCGCTGGTGGACATTATACTGCTCAATGACAGGACAGAACGAGATCCGGTGATTAAACCGCTCCCTGTTCAGCTCCCGCTTGGTATCGCCGTCGACTCGGACAAATCCTGTGCCGACCAAGAAGCCCAAGAACTGCTTTTTCATATCCTCGATCATCGACAGGTTCTGGTGGCTCAAAAAGTTCTTCCTGCAGTAGTCGTAAATCCCGTTAGGCTTGGCCTGGTACGCTTGACGCCATCCCAGATACGCGTTGTACCACGTCAGCATGTCCGAATCCGCCAGCTTGAAACGCGCCTTGGCCGCATCTGCCTCGCTCTCAGCTCCGAAAGGTGTCACGAAGGGAGATTTGAAGCTAAGCATAGCTGCGACAGTCAGGACTGGATCAAGGCACTTGAAGATGGACCCAAAGAGAATCATCTTACCGATATGGACATCCACGGGAAGGTTGCAGAGATGGATGCCCAGCGGTGTCAGTTCCTCGGCCGCAGTCAATGCGCGGACATCCTGAAGTGCTTGAATGGCGTTCTCGATGGCCTTAGCTGGCGGTGCATCCAAGGCTCTGCCCAAAACGTCGGCAATGTCTCCCAGCTCGCACATCTTGATCATCAGACACAACTCCTCCAGAGGCATCCGCATGATCTCGGGCATCTGGTACTCAGGCATGTACTCCTCAAACGTCGTATTGGAGAACATATGGAAACAGACTCCCTCCTGAACACGTCCAGCACGTCCTCGTCTCTGACGAGCGTTCGCCTTGGCAATAAACCGCTCCTGCAAGGTGGTGACTCTCTTCTTCTCGTCAAACTTGATCTGCTTGGACTTTCCAGTGTCGATCACAATGGTGACATCGGGAATGGTGATACCCGTCTCTGCAATATTAGTCGCCAGGACAATTTTCCTGATTCCTTCTGGGGGCACGTCAAAAACCTGGCTCTGTCCTTCCGACGAGACCGAACTGTGCAAGGGCCAGAGCGAGAACTGCTTCTCGTCTCCAAACCGCCGGTTCACCTTCAAGGCGTCAAAGAGCTTGCGGATCTCGGGCATTCCAGGCAAGAAGATCAAGATAGCTCCTGAGTCGGGGATATGTGGTGGCTCGTCTGAGATTGGGTTTTGTTGTACGCGACGGTTCTCAGGGAAACAAATGTACTCGAGCAAGACTTGGATGAGATCGTAGTTGATCTTGTTCTCGTCCATCCTGTTCAGCATCTGGTTAGTCCTGTTGACCATAGTAGGACCTTGTGAGGCATCGTCAGTGATGCTGAACTTGGCCTCTGCTTCTTGGAATGAATGGTCGTCCATGTCGTTCTCCCACTGCAAGTGCACCGTCTGTCTGCTAGCTCC
Organism: Linnemannia hyalina; assembly: GCA_019671135.1. NCBI lineage: Eukaryota > Fungi > Mortierellomycota > Mortierellomycetes > Mortierellales > Mortierellaceae > Linnemannia > Linnemannia hyalina. The sequence goes on from JAHRHY010000006.1 coordinate 1,793,882, forward strand.
CTTGCCAGCAATATCGACAGATCCTTTGCCTATTGTTTGGGTAAATAACACACTGTTAGATACTTGAACATATAGCTGTGAAGTCCTTTCAAACTCAAGATAAACTTACTCTGGATGTCCTTGCGGAAACGGATGGCGTATTCTGAATCTTCCTCCAGAGTGTATCCAGTCACATCAACGACGTCTTCCAGGAAGTGAGCGTGGACAGGGAAAGTTCTTCCAGGCACCTCGAGAACAGGGCATCCGTTAAAGTACTCTGAAAAGCGTGCTGAATCGACTGTGGCACTCATCAAGATAATCCTATAAGCATGATAATTTTGTCCGCATAGTTAGCCTGCCGCTCATTATAATCATGCTAGAAGTCTGAAAAGGACCCGGAATGTTGCTCACATACTTCAGATCGGGGCGACGAGGCAAGAGTTTCTTGAGGATGATCAGCAAAAAGTCCGACTCCAGGGTACGCTCGTGCACCTCGTCAATAACAAGGTGTGTAACTCCCTTCAAGGTCTTGTCGCTTTCCAGTCGTCTCAGCAAGATACCCTACAAGAATAAAGACAAGGACGGACGTTAGTCTGGTAACATTGACAAACAAACACGAACCAAACGGAGAGATCCAAACTTGATGAGACATACAGTTGTGCAGAACTTGAGAATGTTGGAGTGAGCAACGCGTGACTCGAGGCGGATCTGATAACCGACAAGGGTGTTGGGCTTTCCTGCAGAGTTCCTAGCATCACCCAACTCCTCGGAGACACGATTGGCGATCGAAATGGCCGAGATTCGGCGGGGCTGTGTGCAGACAATATCGCACTGGTCACCCAAGCCTTCCTCAAGCATGAACTCAGCCAGGTACTGCGGCACCTGAGTACTCTTTCCGCATCCAGTCTCTCCCGAAACGATCAACACCTGGTTGCTCGCCAGCAATGTCAACAAGTGATCTCTGAACTGGAAGATCGGCAACTCCTTACGCTTCTCAAACAGCTTGATATGGTTAGGGCGCTTCAAACGCTGCTGCCAGTTCTCCTGCAGCGCCCTTCCAGCACGGGTGATGACAACTTCCTTATCCTTCTCCGAATTAACATCCTGATCCTGAGTCTCGACTTGATCCGCTGCGCTCTGAGCTCCCTGGTTTGCCCTTTCAGGCAGCTTGGCCGTCAACGCCTTGATGAACGACAACCGATCACCATCGACCGCTTTCTTAGCCAACCTTCCTGCAGACTCCCTCTCGTCAATCCATTCCAGCCATAAATCGCGATATGTCGGAGGGAGCGACCTGTAGAGCGGCAGAGGGGTCAAGTCGTACAGCATCTTTGTCGCAACATAGTTCTCTGCCTCAGTCATATCCTCACACCCTTCATCGACCATCTCTGCAGAGCTGATGCTCCCGCTTCCCCAGACAACCGTGACAATCGCCATTGACGCCGCAGGGACTGATCTAGGAGCCTTCTTGTACGTGATCTTGACATGGCGGTCCTTCTTACGACAGAACTCTGCCAAGACCACTTTGGGAGACCCGCCACTCCATGACGGATTGGCCATTTGACGCTGCCTGATTGGTGGTTGATCCTCCGCAGGGGTAGTTATGCTGGGCCCGTTCTCCAGATCCCACATTGATCCCATCATGTCGCCTCCTTCCTGGTCATCGGCAGGGTTCTCCTTCCTGAGTGCCTCCTGCTCCTTCTCCTTCTTGCGCTTTGACTTTTTCGCCTTCTTTTTGTCGTCAATGATACGCTGCTTCAGCATTTGCTCCGCAATCTTCTTGTTGAAAGTAAAGTCGAGGTCAAGGTCGTTCAGTTTGGAATTGATAGTGTCGATTTTCCGAGAGATGGTCTTTCGATCTACCGGTGCCTCTGCATCCGCCAGTGCTTGTGTTAATTCCGTAAGAGTCATCTTGAAGTTGACATAACGCTCATTCGGATCCTCTGCCTCCTCCTCCTCTGTGTCCTCCTACATTGTTTCAATTCAGGTAATGAGGCATTAGTTCACTTCTGATTTGCATAATTGCTCCAGTGATGCTCATCCGAATGTAACCTATCACCTACGGCAAGCGCGGCCTGCAGGATCCATTGCTTGTCGCTTTTTCCTGTAGATGATTCTGGTGTGGGCTCTGGCACTGGATCTGGCTTGGGCGCGACAACTGGTTCTTGTGGGCGGGTTGGAGGCAATGACATAGTGGCAGATACTGGTAATGACGGGGTATGGACGAATGGCTGAGACGCATGGACAGAGATCTTCATCTCTATGAACGCGATTGAAGATATCTTGGTTAATTATTGATGCAACGTGGATACCGTGAACACGTTTCAAGTGCAATTGGACATTGTAATCGTACCTTCGTCATGGTATAGTTTGTCAGCAAAGCCCCTAGGAAGTTTCTCGGAGTCAAGATGCATACACAGCTACATTGCAGATAAGAAGATGGAAACCACAATTAGCCATTTGCCGCACAAGGCATGTTTGCTACGGTGTTGATCGTTGAGAAGCATGCTAGTAAACAAGATCATACCCAATCCAAGGCATCCTCTGATTCTCCTGTGTATGTATGACTGAGCGCTTCCTCGACATCTGCCTTTTCGAACCCAAGGCGGACCAGGGCTAGATATGTGACATTAAGCTTTGACACCATCTGCTCATTGCTCAGGTACACGTTGGGTTGGAATGCACCTATTGAGATAGAAACCATCATAGCGCGGACACTACGTTAGCGAGAATCCAGCAATTCAACACTAAAACATAACAAGCACGATCATATTTCCCCCCCGCGCTGTGAGGCAACTTACCTGCATCCTTGGCCTCGACCTCCTTCAACAACCCAATGACGTTATTCTCGAGGTTGGCTTCCATCTTGAGGACGGGCAGGGTATCGACGTTGATCTTCTGGGTCTGTCCAAGGAACGCGTCAACCTTGCGCAACGAAAGACTCTCAATTCGTTCGGCCAGCGACACGAATTCATCCTCAGGCTCCTCCTCTACTGCAGCTGCTTCTACTGCGGGTTCTGGTGGTGGAGGTGATGTTGGTTCGACAACGGGCTCTGGCTCTGGCTCTGGCTCTACCACCACTGGCTTTGCCTTTGGAATGGATGTCGTTGCGAACCCTCTGGCAGCTGCATTCGCATACTTGTTCTTCTTTTTGGGTGGCATGTCGTGTATGTGTCTAGTGGTGGAATGAGATGTTGGGAGTGCGAAGAAGAGAAGAGAAAGAAAGATGTCAAGTCCAACATGAGGCTGATCTTTTTTTTTTTTTTTCTGCCCGCAGTTATTACCACGTGACTATAGGACACCAGCTTTTTGTTTTATTCCACTTTTTTTACGCGCATCCTGGTTGAACAAAGGAAGAGGAAGAGGGCTGAGCATCCAACCAGTCCCGATCAAACCTGCCTGCAGAGGCATGACCTCCAGGGAGCTGGTGAAGCCATTCTTTAGCGTTTGCGCTGGTCACTGTATCCGAGTATGATCGATCCAGCCCTGGTCCTGCTCTCCGGATCTCTGTCACCGCGCAGTGAGTCGATCGTTGTGATTGACGTGAGAAAACGCTCTTCAGTGGTTTACAGATCCATTTCTGAAGAACACGGGTTTTACGAGTCTTCTGTGGACACATGGAGATAGGCTGACTGGTCTTGGTGACGACAGGGTGAAGGTTTTGCACGAACATAGAATTGTCGACTGGATCATTGGATGAGAGGCCGCAGTTGAGATCCTGGAAATAACTGCAACTGAGAGTGTCCGTATCCGCGCCTGCGCTTATTTCCTGGGGCTCGCCGTGTATGCTTGCTTGGTTTTCTGCAGGATGGTGGAGACGATAGAAAGTCTCTGGATTCGGATGTGGCTCTGACGGGTCGATTCCTGCGGCAATCATCGCGCTAGTGTCGTTGACATCGAGGACGGGTCTGCTCGGATCCGCCAGAACCCAGTCGCCGGCCCCTGGGCGCCCTGAATACATATCACACTGGATGATTGGGGCGTTGGCAGCATCTGAGATAGTAGATTGGTGCCTCTGATCTTGACTCTCTTCCTCATCCTCGTCACCATCATCGTCATACTCGATAAATCCAAGGCTGTCCCTGACATTGGGCAGAGCGGACAAACAAGGCAGAAAAATCGCCGAGGATGGGTCGTCATTATCCTCCACAAAGCTTTCCGTGACCTCTCGCCAGGTAATGCGGATATCTGTTGACTGCAACTCGTGTCCAGGGGTCAGCTGAAAAACAGATCCATCTTGATTTCGCAGGCCTCTGTATCGCACTCTTCCTGCCGCTGCAGTCATCTGACGACGTGTGTTGGCTCTCTCGATCTTTGAGGTGGTAATAGATGCTATGACCTGGTCGTAAGGAGGCAGAGTGCGCACGTTGTTCTGTAGACTTGTTGGACAGCGGTGACTCTTGGATTGAGAAAAGAAGAAAGGGCGGTTCCAGTCCTCTGAGAGAACAGAATAGATGCTGTTGGCCATGGACGAGACACCAGATACTGCAGAGCTGCATGAAGCCATAGAAACAACGCTGAGTCGGTTCGACGCCTCCGCGGTCGGCAACAGGAATCTGGTTGATCGATGGCTATTGGGCGCAGAATCTAAATTAGAACGAGGAGACACATACGAGTGTCTGTTGCGTGCGATGCTGATTGCAAGAGTAGACAAGGTAGATCCTGCATGAACAGAGAGATATGTTCGCGGAGAGGTAACGGACGCACAGCCGTGAAAGGTAAGACTGTTGCATCGTCGCAATGGACTTGGGACTCGACTGTGATAAGGACTCCTCTGCTCTGAGAGATGACTTGGATACCTCGTTCTCTCGTTTTCGTGGACCAGTTCCGTTTCCTGGGGTGACACTCGAAGGACTTCCAGTTTCTTGCTCTTGTACTTGTTCCAGTGGAATGCAAACCGAGACTTGGGTACCAGTGTTGGGTTTCTTCCCTTGCACGTCAACCGGCTGCCTGGTACGCGGGTACTGATTGTCCGTCGCATGGATGGACGCGACTCTAAGGCTTCGTCGTGAAGAGGAACAGTAACAACTGCGGTAGCTAGAGAAGACATCATAGATGAACTGTGAGCTTGAGATGGCGACGACGACAGACGAGTGACTCTCCATTCCTGCACTTGAGCCCGCTGTTGCCGGTTCACCCTCTCTAACAGTGACTCTTTCACCCTCTCAGCTTGACCTGGTCTCCTGCCACCAGGTCCTCGCTGAGTGTACGCTCTTCGGATCCTGGCAACCTCTACTGGCTCCGTGGTGCGACCCTCCGTCATCTCAAGAATTAAGTTTGGTCGTCTTCGAAACTGTCCAATCGACTTCAGTTTCTTGAGTGCCCGCCGATGCAGCCGTTCGCGATGTCGGGATTCGTCGAGGTCCACAGTTGTATTGATTTGAACCTTTGCTGAATTAGTTGGCTGGCTCAAGTGGTGAGGTGGGTTGGTGGTCTTGGTTGCACATGGGAGCCGTGCTGGTCGTTTTGGCTGGATCTTGTGAATGTGGTTGCTGTTACTGTGATGCGGGTGATGGTCTTGGTCACTGGTAGCAGGGATATTGAATGGTTGTGGAACGTGTGTTTCAATGCCGTTGGAGGTGCTATCGCTTTTCTGCCTGAATCTGGCCCATGGCTCCTTGACAAGTCGACCGACTATGAAAGTGTAAGAGTGTGTGTTAAATGAGTGCTACTTTAATGAATTTTTCAATCGTTTCTATATCACACTGAAAGAAACCATGAAAGAGTGCATTGTACTCACGATTAAGCAGCGACTTCTTGATGTTCCGAAGTGTCTTTGAGGGCTGCACAGGGCTCTGCTCGTGATGGCCAACATCATCAAATGGAGGTTGAATGGCGACGATGGTAGGAATTGATGTATGAGTTGGCGGGATATCCGGTCCTGCGCCACCAATTTCCTGAATGAAGTGTTCTTCGGCGACGTAAAAGCCTTGCTCCGGAGTTAAAAGAGGGCGAGTACCAACCCAGTCTTGTCCTGCGCCTTCCTCTTCCCTTCTCTCATCTCCCTCGCACGTTATGGCGTCAAGGCTGTGTTTTGAGTACAAAAAATTCATGCTGAGCGAAGAAGTACCGCTGAATCTTAATGGCGATACTGTTGACGGGTTGGAGATGGACATATCGCTGACTTGAGACTCAAGGCTGGTAGATGATGTTGATTGCCGAAAGGACTCTGTCGTGAAGTTGGTGGTGGTGAAGGAGAAGCCAGGTTGAGTAAAATGATCAGCTATCGGAGTCTGCGAGCAAGCTGGTCTTGCTGTACCGAAACTTGGACTCGAGCCGGCACCGTCCGTTCCTTGCAAAGATTTGTGAGCCACGTTTAGCTTTAGTGGGCAAGAGTAGAAGGTAGATGGCGGCTGAATCGAAAGTTGCGAGGCGCGTCCGTGAGGTGTTTGTTCGCTGCATCTGATTGAAGAGGCAGGTGGAGGCGGAGAGACCAGAGCTGAGGGAGAAAGACCAGTCAAGGATTGCCGCTGTAGTTTGTGTGGTATGAACAACATCTTTATGGAATGGTGGCGAGAAGTAAGGGGAGACGAAGGAGCATGAAGGGAAGAGAGGTGAAAGAATCAGAGAATTCTTGCGTTCAACTCGGCCATTTATAGGCGATTGACGAACAAAGAGAAAGGAATAGCCGACCAATGCCTTGGTAAGCCCACTTTCAGGTACCCCTGTTTGATTGTTTTCTTTCAACACCCTGGATGTAGTAAAATATGGAAGAAAGAAAAAAGCCTTTGATTGAATGCAACAATCATATGAGCTGGTATCTGGCGTGTGAACACATAGATGAAAAGGTGGTTTTATATGCAAGTATAGGCTATGTAGCATAGTAATGGAAGAGGCTGCGGAGTGGAGTGGAATGAAGCAAGAAAAGGTCAGATGTATCCGTACCCAGTTACATCGCCTTGCTCCAACCCTTGCAGGTCGATTTCAAGGTGAATTGGGACATCCAGTGCATACGGGTCGTACTCCACCTCAGGATTCGCTCCTGGTTGTTCCAATCGCCCAACAACTCCACTACAGGTCACCTCCTTCACACTTCCGCCATGCATATCCATCCCAGCACCCATATCATCATCCTCATCCATGATCTGGCCAATCTCTTCTTCGCCCTCCCCTTCCTCGTCATATTCTTGCTCATATCCCTGATGGTAGTCATCATAGTCGTATCCTTCATTGATATCCTGGTCGTAGTACTCGTCCTCCTCGCCCTCTTCCCAAGATGGAATTAGTGGCCGGAGTGGGGCTGGAGGCATGGTCGAAAGGTATTCGATATCCATCTCGGAAAGAACTCGGGCGGGCTCGCCATCTTCCTCGTCTGGGTGGAGGACGATTGTGGGGATAATGAGAGGTGGTGGTTGAGGAAGCGAATCTGCTGTTGGTAGTGTTGGGGGCAGGCGCTTCATTTTCGAAAAGGTGCTGACGAGACTGAACGGCACCGAAGAGCTACTTGAGGGTGGACTCGATGGGCCAGATTCAACTGTGTGATTGTTGCTGTTACTGTTGTTGCGGTTCCGCCAGTACTGAAGTGGGATGGATGCAAGACTGGGTTTAGGACGTGGCGGAGGGGTAGGATGGGTGGTGGACTGTACATGGGAAGGGTCGGAGGTTGTGCTGGTAGAAATGTCGCCGAAGTAGGGATGTGCGTCAGGAGTGTTGGGCTGCATTGCTGGCGAGACAAATTGACCGTGGTGATCGTAGTGGCTCAGATTATTCTCGTCTACAGAGTAAGGCGAGTGTTGTGTCGGTTGAGTCAAGGAGGATCGGCGTTCTGGCACTGAAGGGACGTGGTTGGGGTATTTCAAGGATGATGCTGCGGAGCTAGTTCCTTGTTGGCGCGAGATCCACTCCTCATACGAAATCTGACTGGGCTGCGAGTATGGGTCATCTCCAAGCTCATTCGAGAGGTTGATGCCACTGTCGCTTGTAGGAGTCAACGTCAGTTCGGTCACAACGCCTTCCTGCTCGCCCCCCTGCTCTGTTACTCTGAACTCATCCAAAGTAGTTGTTGCTGAGAGTGTGGGTGACTTTGGCGAGAAGGTCGGAGATTCAGCCCTTGTGTCAGAGTCGGTTTGCTCAGAGTCATGACTGACCCTGGTCGTTGTCTCTTTGGTGTGACCCGCCTTGAAGTTCTCCTTGTGGTTCAAGTCCACTGACGGTTGGACAGCCTTGAATATCATGTCCGATAGGGATTCCCCTGGTTGGTCAAACAGCATGTCGCCCAATCCATAATGGTGGTTGGTGATGAACACTGTCCTCGCCTCCATAACGCCCCCGTTTGTTACTGCGGGCGCCGGTTTGGTCAGGTTCGTAAGTGTCGCGTCAGAGTCCTTGCTGGTGTCGTCCCTGAAGGTGAGCACGACCTGCGATATCCTCTTGTCCTTGGGGATGATGATGATGTTGCTGTCCTGACTGGATCGTCGCTCCCCCGTGACCCATGATTTCTCGGGCTCCTGCATCTCGTACGTGCCATAGCCGTGGTCGCCCTGTCGATTCATGTGTGTGTACTTTTGCTGCCGCTGTTCCGATGTGCCGGCTCCACGGGAGTGTGAGTCGAGGGGCGCAACGCCAGACTGTCTAAAGCCCATGAAACTGGGACTCGACCGCTTGCTTCTCCTCTGTCCCTCCCGGCTGTAATGAGTGCCCTCCAGACTGTGGGTCGCGGATTCCCTCTTGGGGTCCTGAATCTCGAATCCATGGGTTGCGTCACCGGAGGCGACGACACGCAGGTAGACAAGACAGACCAGAGAGAACAGCCATGAGCTGGCCTGGATTCCGTAGAGGACAGGTACGGCGATTTTAAGGGTGTTTATCTCGCCGTCGGCGATTTTTTGGCCTTGGATAAGAGCAGGATCGATCGCCTCATTTGGTAGCGTAATCAGACCCCAGACAATTAGGGTGTGTGTTACTGCAAGGAGGTTCCAGACACCAACAAGGGTGGCATACTGTCATTGTTGATATTGTTGATATTGTTGTTGTTATTGTTGTTGTTGTTGTTGTTGTTTTGTTGGTGAAGTCGATCGAGTGAGATACAACAATAATACATAATAAAAAAGGGGCGAAAGCAAAATATGCATTAGTATTTTCTTTGGTGAATTAAGTGGCACAAGGTCAGGTAATTTTTCTTTTATGCATTCGTGCAAATAGAAAACCTGAATAAAATAGAAGCATTCTTGTGGAGGAGAGTCCAATACGTACAGAATACAGATAGCCCAGACTCATCATATGAGCTGCTCCAATGCCTACACAGACAAAGCATAAACCAAACGCTGCGAGAATGGCCCCGATCCAGGCACTCGAGTCCGCAAGCAAAGACGTCAAGACAACCAGGGCAGTCTATCGTAGAAAAGTGCGGTTTTGGTCAGGGTGCTGCTTGTTGTCGAGTGTAAATTGGCAATTAATTGTCGCGCATGAGACCTCCACTCCCGTCATAGTGCTTACCGCCTGAAGCCACAATGATCCGTGGAGGAATCCATTAGGCCGGAAGCCCATTGTGTGTGACGGCGAGGAGGAGGTGGTTGAGGGTGGGGTGGGCGTGGGTTAGATACCAGTCTTTGAGAATTGTGTTGAAGGAATGGGTTGTTGACGTTGTACAAAGCTGTGATGGACTGGTTGATGTATGGTCGGGTCGGATAAATTAACGCTTGACGATGATGATGTAGAGTAAATGCGTGGTGGAAGAGCTCTGTCGGGTGAAAGGGTACGTAGCTGTTGTTGGTTTGTTCGTTTGTTCGTGGAGGGTGAGAGGTGTGAGTTGTATTTGTAGAGTCAAGGAACCGAGGTGATGAGTTGTGAGAGGGAGGGCGAAGAGGGTCGTTGCTATGTGATAGTGTGAGGACGTTTGCGTGTGCGAGTGTGTGGTCGTTACAAGGGAGATAGTTTTGTGGGTAAGGTGAGAGATGGGGAAGGTGGATCTGGTCGCCGTCAGTCCTTCACTCTGGCCAGCTTCTTGGGAGAGATAGTGAGAGAGTGAGGGAGTGAGAGATAGTGGCAGAAAGAGATGGAGAGAAAGAGGGAGGGAGTGGATGAAAGATGGAAAACAAAAGTGAAAGTGAGGAGGCAAAGAGCAAAACGACAGCGAAAGGCGGGAAGGGGGCTTCATTTCCAGGCCACACGAACAAACAAGCCTGATGCCATGAAATCTTCCCTCCCTCATCTCTCTCTCTCACACACACACACTCTTTATTTGCTTGCTGTTGTTGCTGTCGTTGTTGAGATGGACCACCTCCCGCGCCCTTTTCTTTTATTGCGCCTTGGCCATCACTCTCGCACTGCAATATCATCACGACAAGAGTAAACAACAATCAAAACAAAGGCTCAGCGTGTTCCTGCTTCCCGCCCTTTCCCTCCTTTTGCAACACGAGAGCCTTGACTCTTGGGCCATCTGTGTATGGCCTTCAAAGAGACGCTGTAGTCGCCTCTATAATTGACTGGTTCAGCAAATAAAGGGTGAGCACCATCAGCGCGTTTTTATCGACCTCCTATCCAGTCCATGGTTCCCAGGCACAGTTTGGACAAGGTGGACACTCGCAGCTAAGTATTTTTTTTTTCTTTTTCGAATTGAGAGCGTTTTCCCCGACCCATCTCTTTCTCACCCTCGCTCACTCACTCTCTCTCTCTCTCTCTGTCTGTCTGTCTTTCCTTCTCTTCTCCATAATCTTAGTCATTAGCTGAAAGGGGGGACGGACGGGATGACTTCACCTTCGATATGATGTTTGATCCGTCTCCGTGGTTTGTTTGACATCAAACCCAAAGGTTCAACGACCTCCTTTTTATCCTAGCGATTCTGTGTGCCCTTACCGACATGCTACTAGCCTGGTTTATTGTCACATCTTTTTTTTTCCTCGCCTGGCGGATGGCGTGGAGTGAACTTGGTGTTCTCCGTTGACTGTCGTAGAAGAATAAAATAAATAGCGGCAGGGGGAAGGTGCGTCAAAGGTCAATAATATGGCGATCCAGGAATGCTAAAACAAGCTGTATTGTCCCTGGCAAAGCTGGCATAGACCTAAAATAAGTAGGGTGTTTACGGTGTGCGTTGCGAATGGCTCCATGCATGCATGTACCTCTGAAGTTGCTTTGCTCCCTATTTTGATCCTCGACAATTAAAATCGCTGACAAAAAAATAAGAGTAGCACATGTTTGCAAACATACAAGAATAGCTGAGCATTAAAAACAAGAGCCAACTATATAAAATGTCCAGCAGGGAAAGGCAGGGACAGTATCCACCCTAGAAACATGACTGACAGGTGTGAACGAATAACGCACAAGGCACGGTTTGTGATACAAGCGAAATACTCGATTAGTCAAGAGAATTTGAGCAGGGCGGAATGTGGCCTGACCGTTCATGTCCCGTTCTTGCGCACCACAGCCTCTGAGAGAGGTTGGCATATGTGACAAGGTGAAGTACGGGATAGAACGGACAGACCATGGTCCTTTTCTACCAGAAGTGGATGATCCGCTACAATTGCATTAGTGAATGCCCATGTGAAAGAATGAAAAAACAAACGAGTGATCGGAGAAAGTAGAAAAGAGCCAGGTAGGTTCCAACTATGGAGAGCAATGTAATTAGAGTGTGTGTGTGGGTTACCTGCTCCACTCTCTCTCACACACATTAACAGACGCATTTTCATTCTGCAACCGTGTTGGACAGACAAACAGACGCCCAAGACAGGTGGAGACCGATAACTTTACCGTCGGCCTTGTAGTGCGATTCAGACTGAGAGCCGGAAGGGGACCGGAGAGGTAGTTCAGGATAGGAGTAAGGGAAGTATAAGAAGACGTATGCACGTGCACGGCGGCCAAAGGGGATGGCCTGTCTTTTTCAGTGTATCACACCACCCCGGCTGACCATGAGGCAAGGCTGGACCTCTCAAGAATGAACTCCGATAAGTGAGGAGTGAGTGCAGTGTAAGTGGGGTCGTTTGGAGGGATGGACAACCTATGGTACCTTTCGAATAGTGGCTGTAGGTGATGATGGCACAGATATTATGGATAGGAAAACAGGCAGGAGACCATTCAAAGGTGGCGGCCAATCATGGTCCTTGATCACCGACAGACGGAACACTGTTAGTGATAGTACCTGAATGGTCGTTGTAGAGAAGGATATGGGGCAGCAGCCTGGTGGATCAAGAACCAAAAAGTGAAGTAAAAGTAGAAAGAAGAACATGAAAGTAATACTAATAATACTGGCTAGGGTCGCAATGATCGATGAGAGCGATAGCAAAAGAGACCTCGGAGGAGCAAACCCAAAAGGAGCATCCCCCGTCTGTGAAGTGAAAACATGTCTTCTACCTTTCACTCTACTTCTTTCCTGACTTCGCTTAATTTCTTTTCTCTTTCTTTCTTACGTTACGACCCCTACCCTACCCGCCACCGCTTCTTCCCTCCGTTGTACACACACTCTTTCTCTACTTACCACTCTTCACTCTTTAACGACCAATACCCGACCTTGCTGTTCTTTGCTTTCTTTTTTCTCTGTATACCAGCAACAATAGCACAGGGCCTCCCACCAACACCTCACTCAACCAACACTCATTCCAACCAACTAGCAAAAGGAACAATAACCAGCCATGGGTCTCCAGATCTATGACTTTGTCTCCTTCTTCTTCACCATCCTCCTCGACATCTTCTTTCGAGAGATTCAAACCCGCGGTGCCCACAAGGTCCCTAAACAGGGACCTGTCATCTTTGTCGCTGGTCCTCATGCCAACCAGGTTCGTTGGAACTTTTTGCCTTTTTATATTCCCCGCATAAAGCAAGCATAACGAAAATACCACTTGGACCTTTGTATTGGTGTTTTTCACTGGGCGACGCGAACCGACGACTCCCTGCCCCGTGTTTCGCTCAATGGTTTTTTTTTTCTATGCACCCATCTAACGTCGTATGTGTTTCGCTTTTGTGAATGGTTTTTTTACATCGAATAGTTTGTTGACCCCATCGTGCTGATGCGCGAGTGCGGTAGACGCATCTCGTTCTTGGCCGCCAAAAAGTCCATGGACCTCAAGTGGATCGGTCTCATGGGACGATCGATGAACGCAAGTATGTATAAAAGCAAGGAGTGTTCGACAAACAGGCGAAACGAAAACGAAGAGTGTAGCGAGAGGAACAAGAAAATGTTGTGACCCAAACATGGTGGGGGGTGAAAGATAATTGATAAGAGGAGACGTGGGAAAACAAACGCATTCAAACGATTCTATTCGCCCTTTTTCTTCCTTTCTTCTGGAACCATGGGGTGTGCGAGGAAAGGACGAAAGCACAAAGACATCGTCAAAGTCCAAGCAGAGCTTGTTTTTTGCGTTGTCTCGGGCACAGGTCTCCCCTTTGACTTTTTTACAGTTCATCACCAGACAGAAAAGAACATCAACTCCAAAAAAACCGAACGTGCCCTCGTCTAGACCCATTTCAACATTGCTCGCTTACCGTTGTTTTCCTTTCCCTCGCCTCCATTTTGATGCCCTACGATGGGCCATGTCGCGTGGCTATCGCCTTGACCTCCTCCCTTGGTGTGTGTGTGTGACGATATGGCATTGACCTTTTTTTTTTTCCTTTTCAAAAATAGTCCCTGTTGAGCGCCCTCAGGACGTGGCCAAGGTCGGCTCGGGAACTATCAAGCTTGGAGACCGCTACAGTGACCCTCTTCGCGTCATTGGACTTGGTACGAAGTTTACAAAGGAACTCATGGTGGGCGATCAGATTGTTCTCCCCAAGGATATCGGCGCCTCGGCTGTTGTCGAGATTATCTCTGACACCGAGCTCATCGTCAAGAAGGAGTTCAGGGAATTGAAGGCCATCGAGGCCTTGACCAGCACCGATGGATCAAAGTACAAATGCATGCCCCACATGGACCAGTCCAATGTCTACAAGACTGTCTTTGAGCGTCTCAATGCTGGCCACTGCGTCGGTATCTTCCCCGAAGGTGGATCCCACGATCGTGCCGAGATGTTACCATTGAAAGGTATGGATGGACACCCCTTTTACTTAGTTTGCGCTCACTATGCAATGTTCAAACCTAGACAGCTCCAATAAGGGCTACAAGAAGTGCAAAAGTACAACAAACACTGACCCCGGTTTTTTGGCCTTTACCCTCCATTCTGTAAACACTACAATGCAGCTGGTGTTACCATCATGGCTTTGGGTGCTTTGGCTGCCAACCCTTCTCTCGATCTCAAGATTGTCACTTGTGGACTCAACTATTTCCACCCTCACCGCTTCCGATCCCGCGCCGTCGTCGAGTTTGGCGAGCCTCTCACCGTTCCCCCAGAGCTCGTTGAAATGTACAAGAAAGGAGGCGCAGACAAGCGTGAAGCCTGTGGAAAGCTCTTGGATACTATTTATGATGCTCTGAAGAACGTTACTCTCAACTCTCCTGATTACGAAACCCTCATGGTATGGCATCTGTACCTTTTTTTTTACCTTGTAAAGTATTCACCATGAAGCAAGTTAGCTAATTCCCTTCCACCTCTATTCATTTTTGAACATTTCTAGGTAATCCAAGCGGCTCGCCGTTTGTACAAGCCTACCCATCGTAAACTTCAAATTTCCCAGGTCGTCGAGCTCAACCGCCGTTTCGTTGCTGGTTACTTGCGCTTCAAAGACAACCCAAAGGTGATTGAGACCAAGGACAAGGTCATGCATTACAACACTCAGCTTCGCTACCATGGACTCCGCGATCACCAAGTCAACATCCACACCACCAGGAGGCATGCCATTGAACTTCTGATTACCAGAATCACCCAGATGATATTTTTGAGTCTTTTGGCCTTGCCTGGGTAAGAGGAATCTTGCATCTTTCAAATTACATGTCTGCTGACTCAAATGATATGCGAGATAGCATTGCTAATACTGTTACCTTTTATCTTATAGAACTCTTATGAACCTTCCTGTCGCCATTGTCGCCCGATACATCAGTAACAAGAAGGCCAGAGGTAAACAAATGAACAGCATGCGTGTGTTCCTGAATTTTGTTGGGAGTGGGCTGGGCGCGAAAAACCCAAACAATGCAAAAATTCTTACATGGCTTATCTCTTTTCCATCGCATGTCCAACAGAGGCTCTGGCTGCATCGACTGTCAAGATTGCAGGACGGGACGTTTTGGCTACATGGAAACTCTTGGTCGCCCTTGGATTGATGCCCGTCCTCTACTTTTCCTACTCTGTGATCGTCCTTATTCTCTGTGGACAACTCGATATCTCGCTCACGACCCGGCTCTTCATTGCCTGGGCAGCCTGGGCCTGTATTCCCTTTATGACCTATGCCAGCATCCGGTTCGGAGAGGTTGGTGTTGATATTTTCAAGTCGATTCGTCCCTTGTTCTTGTCCATCATCCCTGGTGAGGAGAACACGATGAACGAGCTCCGACGATCGCGTGCTGAACTCCAGAGGACCATTACGGCGCTCATTAATGAACTCGCACCAGAGATTTATCCCGATTTTGATTCCAAGCGGATTTTGGATCCTTCTCCCAACGACCGCCCTAGCCGCGGTGCGTCACGCTCTGCATCTGGCACCAACCTGGCCCAGACCATCTTCAATACTATGAACACGGCCACACAACCCATCAACCAGTGGCTCGGCATGGATGGGCGGTTTGAATGGGAACGCGCGGACGATTCGGATGCGGACGACGTCTTCTTCTTCTTGAACCCCGCCGGTGCGGTCCAAGGACGATCTCGGACGTCTTCTTGGGGTACTGGCGCTTGGACTCCCAACGCCGACGGTTCACGATCCAGGAACCGCAGTCGGACAAGCTCTTTCGCATCTGGTCAGATCCAGCTGGGTGAAGGGTTCAAGTTGGAGGCATTGACAGAGTTGCCCAAGGACAAACCCTTTGCCGAGGTGACGCGTAGGTTGAGCTTGACTCGGAAAAACAAGCATGGAGTTTTGGGCGATATGACGAAGGGAGGTGCGCTGGAGATTGAGAACGGTGGAGGGTTCATGCATGATGGTCACTTTGTCAGCACGCCGCCCATCACTGTCCAGAACATGGACGATCCCATGAATGCTGTCAGGACCAAGGAGGCATAAGTGTACGCCCCCGGCTGAACATTCTTTGCTTCTTTTTCTTTTGCGTTCTCTTTTTTTCTTTTTCATTTTCTTTTTCCTTTTTCCTTTTTTACGTTTCCTCTCTTTCTTTCTGCATGCAACTCTCCCCTCTCTTCTTTTTTTTCACTTTCATTTCTTGGAGTTTTCGTTCCAAGCTGCACTACATTTGACCATAGTTATGACGCTGTTTTTTTTTCAACATACCTCACGCTCTTCGTACGATCAACACTTGGCCTGTCATTCACAAAAATGATGGCTCTCGTCCACGTTTCACGCCCCAAACGTCCTAACTATCCCTCCCCATCGAGAAACAACACCATGGGCCGGAAAATTAAAAAAAAATCTCACAATAATTAATCATGATATGTGCTTTTATAATTTAAAGGTGAGCTCTACTTAACACGATCCATCACCAGAGAGACCGTGGTGGGCCATGGTATTAGAATAACCATGAGAGGAACTAGTCGAAGCTAAGGAAGTCCTCGAGATAGCAGCCGTCCTTGCAGGGGCAATCGCTGTTCCATTTGACGACTGCTGCTGCTGATTCATCTCATTCACCCGAGAGGTCCGTGTCTTGGAGATTGTGGCTGAAGGAGATGGAAAGATTGGCCGGACACGTCCCCAGCGCGCAAAATAGACCTCGCCGACAAAGACGCCCGCAAGGATGACACCCAAATAAGCCGAGTTGTAGGTCATGATGACCAACATGAGCATGTATCCGATACCGACGACCGCGGTGGTCAAGACTGCACGGGCAACCTCGGCCTGCCAGATGAATGGCTGGGCCGTAGGAAAGGTGAGGAATGGGAGTGGAGACGACTGGGTAGGAGAGGCAGCGGCGTAGAAGGGAGGAGGACTATGGTGTCGACGGCTGCCGTATCGCTTGGGACCTGAGGGGGTGGTGGAAGTAGGTCCTGATTGTGGCCGCTCCTGCATCATCCCCTGCTCTTGCTGGGGGAGGGAAGTTGAGGGGTTGTTGTTCTTCTCAGGATGTGGCAGAACGGCATGGTCGCCATCGCTGTTGTTGTTGTTAATTTTGCTGCTATCAAGAGCCAAGTTCTGGTGTCCTGGGTTTCCGTCATCACTTTCGTCCTCATCGACCTGTTGATGCTGCTGCTGCAGGTAGGGGTTATGGCTGTGGCGGGAATGTAACGAGGAGTGAGGACGAGGATAGAGGTGGAGATGGAGATAGGCTTCAAGGTAGCCCTGGGCGGCGACGAGGGCCCTGAAACCTATGGAGAGGATAAAGAGACCGATGAGGGCGCCGATGTATTGGGGCTCAGACATGGGTGTCAGGTCCGGGGACCAGACGGCTGAACCCAGACCTGGCTGGAAGCCTGATGTCATTGAGTGATCCATCGTCGCTGATCGGGTTGTGTGGTCGGGAGTGAAAAAGGAGGAGGGGTAGAGAAGGTGTGAAAAAGGGAGGAAGGGGAGTGAGAGAGGGTGGAGGTTGATGAGAGAGAGGTTGACGCGGGAGAAAAGGATGATGGATGAGAAAACAATGAAGAACGGAAAAATATGAGGACCGACAGGGTGTGACAAAATAGTGGGTGGAAGAATTGACATTTGAGACCTGTCAAATTTTTGACAAGGTCCTGTCAGGATTCCCTGCTTCCCCTTAAGCATGTCCATCTTCTGGAATCTGGATGGCCCCTTTGATCGCTCGTGCTGCATTTCTCTGAAACCTGCAACCACCACCATCTAACAACTGTTTTTCTTGCTTTCAGGCCCTCTCTACCTTGATCGCGACCCCCCTCCGCGATCGCCTCTTTCCCAAAAATTCACTCAGCCCTTTATTGATTATTACATGGCATTCACAAACGAGGCGAAATTTCACCCTTCCATCCCCCCCACTTGATCTTCTTCATTTGTTCTTTTTCTTTCTCAACGACCAACACAAAGCACACCTGAACGGCTTTACTCTGGCTTTTTAAGGTCGTTTATTTCTTGTTCATCGGGGTAGTCGTCTCCAGCGTGTAGGATGGCCTGGACGAAGGCAGACAAAGACTTAAGAACGACTCTTGGTTCCACGACCGCGGCCGCCGCTTAAAAAGCAGCAGAGTAAAAGCCGTTCAGGTGTGCTTTGTGTTGGTCGTTGAGAAAGAAAAAGAACAAATGAAGAAGATCAAGTGGGGGGGATGGAAGGGTGAAATTTCGCCTCGTTTGTGAATGCCATGTAATAATCAATAAAGGGCTGAGTGAATTTTTGGGAAAGAGGCGATCGCGGAGGGGGTGTCGCGGTCAAGGTAGAGGGGTCTGAAAGCAAGAAAAAAAAGTCGTGTCGAAAGATTTGTTGTCAAAAGGATAGTAGATGGCGATAGTTGTAGGTTTTAAAACAGGAAAAGGGTGGATCTTTCGCGTGGATTTAAAGTTGTCAACAAAGTCAGTGAAGCTCCTCGTCGTACGAAGGCCTTGACCTCATACGCAAGGGGAACATCTGTTTTAGACGAAAACTCGCGAAGGGATGTTGATGGATTGGGAGGCGACCGAGGGCGGATAAAACCAACGAACAAATAAAAGGCCAAGCAGGCAACAACAGGCAAAAGAATAAAAGGAAAAAGTGTGATCGTTGGTGTAGAAGACAGATGTAGAATGAGATAGAAAAGAACGAAGAAGATGAAACAAGACGTCGAAACGCGATGGAGGGGGTAACTCAATTACAGGTGAGGCCGATGAGAATGGAAAGGAAATGGAGGAGGCAGCAGCAACAGGAGAGAGCGCAACGGACAAGTAGAGAGGCATAAAGAAAAAGACCCAGGTCGGATCCACCATGTTCGGTTGAGAGGCGAATAGGGTGGCTGTCATTGGGGAAAATGCAGCACGAGCGATCAAAGGGGTAATCCAGAAGAAGACCAAGGAAAAGAAGGAGAGAAGAAGAGGAGAGCCAGATAGATGAATGCCCAGCGGAAGTTGTCATCAAGTCATCAAGACAAGGTAGAGTATATCGGAAGAATAATGTCTTCATCAGGGAGAACGAGGAGGAACCGAAGGGGATTCTGAGGTAATGCTAGCTATTTATGTGGAGGTGCGGTTCGGCCAAAGTCCCGGGATCGGCAGAGCATCAAAGCCGACCAGGCGGTCCGAAGCGTACCTAGACTCAGGATCCAAAGGGACAGTAGGGGTCATGGCGACCAGATATGTGACAGTCTCTGGTCACGTGTGAATCATCGGAAGGAGATCAATTAGCTGATATTAATGAAAGCAAAAAGGTGGTTTTTATTCAAAGATGACTAGACGCGTCCAATTGGCAAGATGATGACAAAAGGTGAAGTCAGCCTGGGAGTAAAAATTTGATGGCTGCCGATCACACATCCATTTACTTGTGGGCCTTGGTGAAGCGGTCGGTGACAGTCTTCCAGTTGATGACGTGCCAGATGGCGTTGAGGTAGTCGGGGCGGACGTTCTTGTACTGGAGATAGTAGGCGTGCTCCCAGACATCAATTCCCAGAAGGGGGATCAATCCAGTGGTGGGCTTGAGGGGATCCTGGTTGGCGGTGGTGGCAATCTCAAGACGCTTGAACTCCTTGTTGTAGCCCAACCAACCCCATCCGGAACCCTGAACAGCGGCAGTCTGGGTGTTGAACTTGGAGACGAACTGGTCAAACGAGCCCCAGGACTTCTCGATCTCCTTAAGGAGCTCACCCGAGGGCTTGGGGACCTCCTTGTGGCCGGGGGCCAAGTTCTCCCAGAAGAGGGTGTGGTTGATGTGACCTGTTTACAAACGGTGAATAGATCGGCTAATTAATATGATTAATCATAAGAGATGCAACACTTTGCTACGCGAAAAGAAGTAGATACAACGTACCACCACCGTTGAACTTGATGGCAGACTGGATGGAGATCTCCTCGTTGACATCCTTGCTCTGGAAGGCAGATCCGAGCTTCTCCTCGGCGGCGTTGAGGTTGTTGATATAGGCTAAAAAGAGTGGTGGACCAAGCATTGTAGTTCAGTGTTAATAAAAGATTGAGCATCGGGGTAAGCGGCTGCATTAGTGCGCAGACCATGCCGTCTTGGTGGCGTGTAGTTTTTTGATCAGTTTTGTAGGGCATTCAGTTGGACACCATTAGCATTCACACGCCCACGTACTCTGGTGGTGCTTGGCGTGGTGGATCTTCATGATCTCTCCACTGATGTAGGGCTCCAAAGCCTATAGTGAAAAGGTGAGGGGTGAAAAAAAAGGAAAGGAGCGTGAGAATGAAAGCCATACAAACTGACACCAAGAACGCGAAATCGACGCGGTCTGCGCAGGCATTGAGACACAGCCAACGATAAAACGTACCTCATAGGCGTATGGGAGAGCTATACAAGCAAAGAAAGAAAGCAAAAAGACACAGCGGTTAGAATTGGTTTATGAGGGTTGATTAATCGCTGCTCACTGCGCATTCGATCCTGTCGTTGCAAAGACCCATGGATTCAGAGGATTACGAGAATGAACGAAAAGTTGATGCAAGGTGCGGAAATAAATCTCCGTAGGGTCTTACCGGGGAGGGTGTGCTTGTAGCGGAGACCGGCAAAGGCCGAGGGCTTGTTGATGGCTGCAAAGGTGCGGGGGATGGAGCGAAGCATGTTGGTTGAAGTGTGAGTGGAGAAGTAACGGAAGCTGTGTGCGTGAAAAAAGAATAGAAAAGGAGAAAAAGAAGCGAAGCGGAGCCCTACCTTTTGCCCTCCCGGGTCAGCTTTCGAGTGACGTCAGAAATTAGCTCGTGATAAACGCGTAGGGATTGCTTCACACATCAACGGCCTACTCAGCCAGCTCAATCTTTCAGTCCGCAACCACGGATACGAAGCAAGGTACAACGGGATTGACCGCCGGATGGATACCTCAAAATAACAACCAAAAGAAAGAAAGAAAAAAAAGTAAAGGCAAGCACTTGTCGGAACCATCCTTACCTTCCACACTTGACTGATCCCCTTTTCCAAGCGCACTCAGCTAATCTTCCCACGAATGAATGAGTGATCCCAATGTGATCCAATATCATGGAAGATCGCGTGCTTTCTTTCTCACCTTGATTGCCTTTTGGTATCTCTACCACCGCCTTCCCAACTCCTTTTTTTTGAACCTTCCTGTATCGACACGCCTCTTTTGTTCTTTCTCTTTTTCTTACTACTTCCCTACTCTTTTCTCTACACCATCACACCACTACATTCATATTCAAAAAAAAATGTTTACTGAAGCACAAGTCAACGATGCCATCGTCGAGATGAAGGTCCCCAACGTCACTTCTTGGGAGCTATTCTCACAGGTGCCTAATTTCAAGGTCTACCGTCGATCCGTCCCCAATAGCTCGTTGAAGGAGTACAAGGTTTTAGGATCCTACCCTGATTTGCCCACACGCTACCTTCTTCGAGCCTACACTGACTTGGACTTTCGCAAGTCCTGGGACTCTAACATGATCGGCTGGAAGGCTCTCCCTAACCACCGCCTGCATTTTACTGCAAAGTTTCCCTGGCCACTGTATCCACGCGACTATGTCTATGAGCTCCGCACACAGGAATTCGCAGAGGGCGTGGTCTGTGTGAATGGCAAGAGTGTGTTTGATGAGGCTGCTCCTGAGCGGTCGGGCACAGTCCGTGTGGACGAATTTAGACAGGATGTGGTTATCCAACCTACCGAGGATGGCCGCGGCTGCAACATTTGGTTTGGCTACTACGACAACCCCAAGGTACAACATCGCTCTGCTACTGTTACTGTTGCCGCTCTGTGTTATACTTCTTATGTGAATACGCCGATTGGATCTGATAACTCTCCATACTTTGTGACAAAAAACAGGGCAATATTCCTTCAAGTATCATCAACTGGGCGGCCAAGTCTGGCATTCCTTGTAAGCTCTTTTCAGGAATGAACGCAGAGTAGGAACTCGTCCGGATCCTAGGTTCCGTCACTGATCTATACTTTGTCTTAATACAATCTTCTTGCATAGCCTTCCTGAACTCGATGAGAGACGCGGGCCTTCGGTTGATGAAGACGGACGAGGAGAGCGGAGTTCTTGACGAGAAGATCCAGCCCATGTCGTCGACCGCCACGCCTTTGCCAGTCAACTGCTAGGAAGAGCAAAAGTGAGTGTGTGCCAAAGTTTTCTACAGATAGATACGCCTGCTTCTTTTTTTTAGGACAATTAAAAAAAAAAGTGCCAGGAGTATGAAAGAGAAGGAAACAAAGACAGAAGAGGCGAGACGCGTCGTGCTTGTGCTTGTCACCCAACAAATGATCCGTTTGAGCCATGTGCAGGGCCCCAATCCATGGCTGGTGGCTTAGCAGCCATTCATTTCTTTTTTTTTTCTTTCAAGCAAAATCCCAATAACCCCCTCTCTCCCCTTCTCTCAAACAACACACACTTTCCACCTCGCCCTCTTCCCTTATTTTTTACTCTCACCTCGCGCCTTGTCTACGACTACTCTGTTTACTACGACTTCTACTACGAGCTGTGTGTGTGTGTATTCCCTAGTTGTGGCTCCCTTCCAACCCCGTGTGCCTGTGTATGTATGAATACCTGTAACCTGTTTGACTATTGTCTCTTGCATTGAACTCTCTCTCTCTCCCTCTTTTTCCTCTCTTTCCGCCTCCGCCATCACCATTGCCTGCCTGCTGTCTGTTCTGTTCTGTTCGTATCGTCGCCCTGTCCCTGTTTTCATCCTCCTCCCTTCAACCTTCCTCCACTCCTTGTCGTTGTCA
This sequence comes from Linnemannia hyalina, assembly GCA_019671135.1. Taxonomy (NCBI): domain Eukaryota; kingdom Fungi; phylum Mortierellomycota; class Mortierellomycetes; order Mortierellales; family Mortierellaceae; genus Linnemannia; species Linnemannia hyalina. The sequence continues at coordinate 1,816,573 of JAHRHY010000006.1, forward strand.
TCGTCCTCCTCTCTCTCTTTCTCTCTCTCTCTCTTTTTTTTCATCTTCGCCACACCTTGTGCCTCCTTCCTCATCCGATCGATCTCTACTCTCTGCCCACCCAACCGCCCCCATGAACGATGACGATCAACCAGCTCCTCCTACTTCTTTACTTTTACTTTCTTCTTTTCACCTCTTTTCCGACCCTCGATACCCTTGTCTCGCCGCACGACAGACGCGTCGACTACCAGCAACCAAAGGATGGCGTCTATTTGGATCCCGATCATCCCTTTTGTCAGCCTTCATACTCAGATTAACCAAACAACTCAGCCAACCACCTTGCCCGATTCCCAAGCTTTCGCTCTCTTTTGCACCCTGGACATTCATAAACTAACGCCCTCTTTTTGTCCCTTCTCTACCCTTATTCTTCCTTGCAACCACCAGTTACCTACAAAAACCAAAGAGTATTATCCGCCCGTTGCCCTGCTTACCTGCCCAACTCTACCACGCTGACGAACAACCTCCATGGACTGTAAGTGCTCTTCCACCTTCACACCTTCTCACACCCATACACCCATCCCAACACCCTCTTCCCTAGTCACTCAATTAGTGTTCTATCTCATCCAGAAGAAACGGAAACAAACCCCTATGCAGCACACTCCTCCTCCCTCCTTCCTGTTGCCACGATCTCACTCTTGCCTTGGAAGTATGCTTTTGGGAATCAACAACAGTCAAGTCCGCTGTGATCGCATTTGAAATCAGGCCCCTCCCGAAAAACAAAAAAAAACAAAAAAAAACGATGAAACCTAACATCACACCCTCGCACACGCACCATGCCTCCTCCACCTCCTCTCTTGTTGCAATGGTGTTTCTTGTTGCTATGCTGCCTGTCTTTTTTTGGAAGCGTCCCTCGACTAGCATGCAACCCCCCCCTCTCCCCTCTCGTCCCTGTTCCACCTCAACGCACGGATGGAATTCACTGCAGGACACCAGCGGTTGTGTGGCTCTGCGTTGCTGACAAAGAGCCGTGTAGAGTGCCAATACGATACACTCGAGAGACGATCGAGCTAGGTCTATTGATCGACGCAGCTCACAATCCACCCATACATATATACTGATGCTATCAGTACTGATATTACATCTCCCAAATTCTCGGTAGCCCAAGACTCGTCTGCGTATGAAGACGACGGAGCATCCTCACCAATCCATCGCAAGCGCCGCTCCTCCGACAGTCTCTCGGACAGCGAGGATAGACACAAAAGCCGGAGCAGAGTTAACAACAGCAACAGCAACAATAAGTCAGGGTCAGAAGCATCATCTTTCGAATCCTCTACCGACGACGATGACGACGACGATGAACCCGACTATCCGCCCAAGAAATCTTCTTCTCGGCGCCAAGATGAAAGCACCTATGACAGCTTCGAGGAGGTTAACGGGTCTGATTCCAGTCAGGTCCGTTCTAATAAGGCGCCTCGGACAAGTAGGACGGAGTTTCGCAATGTCGACGCAGAGCTTTATGACCTTCGTAGATCAGGCAGGAGTCGCCGTGCACCCAAGATTATCGATGACGACGATGATGAAGACGAGGACGAAGAAGTAACTTTCATGCACATTACAGCTTCAATTGAAACGCACCAGGCTTGCGCACTCATTAATTTTCATCAGACTGACATTGTTTTGCTCTTGTTTTCTTACGCCTTCAGAGTGATTTTGAAAACGACGATAACGACGGATCGGACTCTGGTTCTGGGCTTGGTGATGGATCAGACGACAGTGGTAGTGATTACGGATATGGCAGCAAGAAGAAGACCACGAGAAAGGCTGCAAAGTCTTCAAGATCTTTAGGACGGAAAGGTAATACCTCGCATAATCTTTATCGACCTAGCCCTGCACAACTTTTACAAAGCTTCCTAGATGGCAGCAAACTGAGGCCGAATTCAAACCGCCTCTCATTTTTCTGGTGATAGAACCGAGATCCAATGAAAGCACCATCCAAAGGATAATTCCTCAGGACACCCCATCATCCGCCAGTGATTCGGATGGAGACTGGGGCAGCAGCTCCAAGAAAAAGTCTAGCAGCAGGCGCAGGAGAACAGCTTCATCAGGTAGGCGTCGTATGTGATTCTCAACTGTGAGCCATGACATCAGAGCAAAGGGAATGGATTATACGCGATAACTCACAGTTTAGAATATTTTTTCTCGTGTCATCTTGTTTAATAGCCAACAAAGACACCGACCAAGGAGTCCGCTATTCTTCGCGCGGTGGACAAGTCAACTATAACGAGGACGAGAACGATTGGGGCATTAGCTCAGAGGACGACAAGCTCCCAATGTATACCAAGCTAGTGGTGCAAGAAGAGGAAGGCGATGTTATTGAAAGTATTCATGATTTCCGTCGCACAGGTACGAAGGAAAACATTCCGATGATGCTCAAACACTGGAATTCAAAATATTGGTGGCGTTTGTGTCTTTTTCTCTTGAACAAAGATATTAAATTATGATCACCACCTTTTGCTATTCCTCTCAAATCAGAATCAGACGATGCGGACGATGCAGACGAGCCCGATGACCCGCACAACAACATGGAGTATCTGATCAAATGGAAACAGCACAGCCACATGCACAACACCTGGGAGCCCTACCAAGACCTCCGACAGTACAAGGGCTTCAAGAAGGTCGACAGCTACATCCATCGCTTTGTCTACCCCGAGATCGCCCTCAAGTCTGACCCCAACACCATGCGCGAGGAGATCGAGCAATCCGATGTCAACCGAGAGATGCTTCGTGACGAGCTCAAGGACTATCGATCCGTCGAGCGCATCATCGCCTCCAGAACCTCGAAATCAGGCGAGACGGAATACTTTTGCAAATGGAACCGCTTGGCCTACAGCGCTGCTACCTGGGAAGTTGAGGATCGGATTTCGGACAATCACCAGGCAGAGATTGATGCATTCCTGGACCGTGAGTCAAGTCAGAAGGTTCCATATAAAACGACCATCTACCCCAAGGGACAGCGACCACCCTTCAAAAAGTTGGTCACCCAGCCTGAATACCTGGTGGGAGGTCAGCTCCGTGACTACCAATTAACTGGATTGAACTGGATGTCTCGTCTCTGGTCCAGGAACGAGAACGGTATCCTAGCAGACGAGATGGGTCTAGGCAAGACGGTACAGTCTATCTCGATCATATCCTTCCTGTTTCATCAACACAACCTCTACGGTCCCTACCTGGTCGTGGTTCCACTTTCGACAATCGGCGCATGGCAACGCGAGTTTGAGCGGTGGGCTCCTGATATGAACATGATTGTGTACATTGGTGACGGCGCGAGTCGACAAACCATCCGCGATTACGAGTTCTACCAGAATGGCTCAACCACCAAGATCCGGTTCAATGTTCTCCTGACGACCTTCGAGTTGGTGCGCATGGACCGCGCAGAGCTGGACAAGATCAAGTGGACCTACTTGGCAATCGACGAAGCCCATCGACTTAAGAACAAGCAATCGCAGCTTCACGAGACCCTCAAGGACTTTAACACCGCCAACCGCCTGCTGATCACCGGAACTCCTCTCCAGAACAGCGTTAAGGAGCTAATTGCGCTGTGTAACTTTTTGATGCCCGACAAGTTTGTGGACGACGACGTAGAGATCGATATGGCTGATGCGGAACAGGAGGCCAAGATCCGCGATCTGCACGACAGCCTGAAGCCCTACATGCTGCGTCGTTTGAAGAAGGATGTCGAGAAGTCGCTACCCAAGAAGACCGAGCGTATTCTTCGCGTGGAATTGTCCCAACTCCAGACCCATTACTACAAGAACATCCTCACCAAGAACTTTGCCGTCCTCAACAAAGGTGTCTCCGGTCATGGCCAGCTGAGCTTACTGAACGTCGCCATGGAGCTCAAGAAGGCCAGTAACCATCCATACCTGTTTCCGAACGCAGAGGTGGTGTCGGACAAGCGAGACGAACAACTCAAAGGCATCATCATGAGCAGTGGCAAGATGGTCCTCCTCGACAAGCTTTTGACAAGGCTCAAGAAGGATGGACATCGCGTCCTGATCTTTTCCCAGATGGTGAGGATGCTGGACATCATGACGGATTACCTGGCCCTCCGCGGATTCGCCTTTCAACGTTTGGACGGCAGTGTCGGATCGGAGGCTCGCAAGCGATCGATTGAGCACTTCAATGCACCCAACTCGATCGATTTTGTCTTTTTGCTGTCGACCCGCGCCGGTGGTCTTGGTATCAACCTGGAAACGGCGGACACTGTCATCATCTTTGATTCGGACTGGAACCCCCAGAACGATCTTCAAGCGATGGCGCGTGCTCATCGTATCGGCCAGAAGAACGTCGTCAACGTCTACCGGTTCGTCTCCAAGGACACAATCGAGGAGGATATTATTGAGCGTGCCAAGCGCAAGATGGTCCTCGAGTACTGCATTATCAAGCAGATGGACACCTCGGGACTGGAGATCTTGCAACAAAAGAAGGCAGCCGAAACATCGACAGGCTTCACCAAGGATGAGCTTTCAGCGATCCTCAAGTTCGGCGCTCAGAGCATGTTCCAACAGACCGAGGGAGCAACTGCCAAGAAGCTGGACGAGCTTGACTTGGACGAGCTTCTGGCTCGTGCTGAGGACCACGACACGACAGATGCTGTCGCCTTGGCCGGTGGTGATGAGTTCTTGGAACAGTTCAAGTACACTGACTTTGGCGCCGAGGACATGTCTTGGGACGATATTATCCCTGCCGACGAGCGTGAGCAGTTTGAGGCTGAGGAGAGGGCCAAGATGGAGGAACAGCTCTATACACCCCGCAATCGCGGTCGCATCTCCTATGCGGAGGAGAAGGCCACCTCTCCGTCGCCCGAGTCTGAGGGCCGCCGGAAGAGACGCAAGGCATCGAGCAACTCGAACTCGGCACCAGCTGGACCCAAGAAAAAGCGGGGCGCAGGACTCGACCCATCCGAACTGAACACCAAGGATCTCCGTGCCCTCGCTCGCGGTATGCTCAAGTACGGAATCGTGACCGATCGCTACCAGGATGTTGTCGCAGAGGCGGAGCTCGAGGACAAGGAGGAAGGCGTGGTCAAGCAGGAGGCTGAGGATTTGATTCATGCCTGTGAGGATGCCTTGGGAGTCGAACGCGATTCAATCAACAACCAGGACCCTGATGAGGACCTTCCATACGCCAAGAAGAACGCTAAGGCAGTTTTGTTCACCTACAAGGAAGTCGAGAAGGTGAACGCTGGCCAGATGATTTTGCGATTGAAGGATCTCCGGGCCATGAACCGCAAGCTGGACGGTACCGATACTACCAAGTTCAGGATGGGTGTCGCGTTGAAGCCGGTGATGAATTGGTCGTGTTCTTGGGGCCAGAAGGACGATGCTTCGCTGGTTATTGGCATCTACAAGCATGGATTCGGTGCATGGGACAAGATTCAAGAGGATAGCGCATTGGGGTTCGGCAGCAAGTTCTTCCTTTCGACTCAGGATGCCAAGGACTTGGGCAAGATTCCCAAGGCTCTTCACTTGGTCCGCCGTGGAGAGTACCTGTTGAAAACTCTTCGCGAGTCTGAGCGCGACAAGAAGATTCGGCAATCAGCAGCAACATCATCTGGATCCCGACGAGAACCCGGCAAGTCATCTCGGAATACTTCCAGCAACCACCACACCAGCAGCAAGGATCAAAGTAAATCAAGCAACAGTCGGTCAGCGGCCAAGGCGATCACCGGCTCCAGTGGTACCAAGTCCCGCTCTTCCACCACTCGATCAGGACGGTCATCCAAGGCCAATGCTGGTTCTAGCTCGGATCGCGGTGAAGATTCTTCAGGGGGACAGTCAGACGAGACCAGTAAGGATATGCTGAGGGCTGTGAGTCGCGACCTGAGGACTATTCGAGAGTCGGACAAGAAGTCTGTGGAACCTCAAGTCATTGCTGAGTGTCTGGGTCGGATTGGTCGAGAGATTGAGAATCTGGTCGACGGAGGCTCCTCAAGGTCAAGAAGCGAACGAGACCGTCTCTCCCGTCAGCTGTGGACATTTGCAGGAAAGGCCTTCCCTACGGGCGCCATCCATTACGCTCAGCTCCGCAAGGGTTACATGGATATCAAGAACGCTCAAAAGCAATCTGTTGAATCTTCATCTTCACGGAAACGGCAGCATTCGGATGATAGTCGGAAGTCAGGCCAGAGGCGGTCAAGCCCCCATTCTTCCCGACGGAACTACAGTCGCGATCGAGATGATGGGGGACACAGAAGGAGGTCTCGATCAGGACGAGATGGTAGCGCCAGTCCACAGCGGACGACCTCGAGACAATCTCGCAGGAGGAGCGATTCTTTGGAGGATGAGCGATCGCGGTACAAGGACCACCGGTCTGGATCTTCCCATGACCGCCGCAGCTCCTCGAAACATCGCCACAGGTCAGACGAAGAAGATGATGAGGGACATAGTCGGTCAGCTAAGCGCCGGAGCACCGGAGATGGCATTCGTGAAGGTAACAGCAACAACCACCTCAGTAACGGCAGCAATGGCAGTCTCGCCAATGGCAGTGGCAACCACGAGGAGCGGTCGAGGGATAGTCGCAAGCGGGATCGGTCGTACGACCGTAGCGACCGCCGCAAGGACTCGAGGGATCGAAGCAGAGGTCGCAGCCGAGATCGCAGCCGGGACCGTAGTCGAGACCGTAGTCGGGACCGAAGTCGCGGGCGCTCAGGGCGTGGACGAGACCGCGATCGTGACAGGAGTCGAGACCGATCACATGACGACAGCCGACGCTACCGGTAGTTGAGGCTTTTTGTAAAACGCGCCTTTTTCCGTCGAACTATTCCTTTGGAAACAATAATGGACGGTGAGGAAAGGTTTAAAAACAAGACAAAAAAAACACCCCCACTTCGTAGAACAACTAAAAAGAAATTTGCAATACCTCTAAAAAAAATCGCACACGCATTCTAACTATCTTTTGTACTTGTGGAAAGGAGTTTTTGTTGGTGGCTGTTGGCAGGACAACGAAGGGAGGGATGATGCAAAATAAAGGGGTAAGAAAGAGGGGCACTTCATCACCAGACAGCGAGACTGACAACCCAAGTAGCAACAACAATAACCCACGACACCAGTAGTCGACTCTTTCTTTTCTTTCTCTTTCTTGTTCTCTTTGCCATCACCCACCTCTCTTTACTTCCCTTTCCTCATTCTCATTGCAGCCCGGAATACTCCACCAACACCTCCCACAGGACAGCCTCAAGAAATATCGTAAAAACGACAAACACGTCATGTTGAGCTCGATTGGGAAGCTATTGGGCAGCCGTACTGACCTGGACAAGAGCAACGACAGTCTTGGAACCGCAGGAGGACCTGCCAGCGAGGTTTCTGAGGTACTACCACACGACGCTATCGTAAAAGAATACACGACAGTAGAATGGATAGAATATCATATTCATCTCTGTCTATCGCACATGCTCCTCCCACCAACAACGTTTTTTTTCTAGCCACTTTTTAACTTTTTTGGGGGTTCACGTTATTGTCGTCTATCTTTACTACCGAATAGGTGCTGATCAATGAGTTTTTCACGGCGATCCATGAGCAGGATACTGAAGCGGTCCGGCAGTTGTTGGTTGACCACAAGGCAGACCTGACAAGGGCTCGATTCAAGCCAGAACCCCGGACCGTTCGTTTCCCGGACGAGGTCGAGCGGGATGCCTACACGCTTCTGGGTGCTTATCTCGGACCTTTGACGGGGTTGCAGTACTCCATTCTGACAGGACGGGATGCCATCGCCAAGGATATTCTCGACTCTACTTTCGAGCAAGGTGAAGGCAACTGCTATCTTGTGTTCTGGTGGTTGATTGTTTTCGTAACGTCCAGGGGCGAAAGTGCATTTATGCTGACCATTTTTCATGTCTCTTTTGACTGCGATAGATGTTGATGCCAGGTTTGGAGTAAGCAACTCGTTTAGGGCGACATTGTGTGAAGGAATGAAACTATACACAAAAGCACTTTACATATCGAACACGAAGCTCACATGCATTTACACTCCATTCTTTTTTTTTTTTCTGGTTTGGACCGTTATCTCATCGCTACTATCATAGAGTGGCAACACAGCACTGCACTTGGCGGTCTTGCTAGGTGCATCGGCAATGGTGTCGGCCTTGATTGAACGAGGCGCTGATGTTGCCTTAAAGAACAAGCGTGGATACTCTGCCGTGGTAATTTTTGATTGATTTGGGGAGAGAACAATATCCATTATTCTCATGACCCATTTGGCTGACCCTTTTGTTTGGTATCCACACGATCGAGAACTACTGCTTACTAACTATTTTTTGTATTGTATTCGCAGGACATGTCGGACAATCCAGATATCTTGCAATTGTTGCAGTCAGGCGACGACGAAGATACCCAGTAGATGTAATTCTTTATGTTTCAGGCGAGGAGTGGCATACGAGTAGTGACAATTGCTAGGCATCTCGGACGTCAGTAATGCCAGCTTGGATATTATCTCAGGGTCGTTAATAATAAAACACGAAGCATTGCAAAAAAACAAATTCCAGGGACCATCGAAAAGAAGTTTCCCATGTGGCACAAAGTACATTCTTATGAAACCGTGCCTGACCAGCACCCTCTCAGATTTCACTCAACCTTTTTTTTTTTTTTTTTCTCTAACAAACAGCACAGAAAGGCATTTGGAGACTACAGACCAAACTCTTCAGTGCACCATCCGCCAGTCGCAGTCCGGTCCAGAACCTGGCTCTGCACAACAGTTGTCGCTGCTCTTCACAGCTTAAACGGAAGAAAATAAAACTAGATACGAATGAAGGGGATTCTTCCCATCCTTTCCATCATTGACAACCTCCTCCTTCCTAACAAACTCTCCAACAACCGCTCGTCAGCAGCGCGTGGGTCCTTGGTCGCTCCAGGGCACCTTCCTTCACAATGTGTGGCTAGCGAAGCGCCACACGGACAGAAACCATCATGCGTGATGTAACCGTATCCTTGACTCCAGTCACCTCGGGGGTCTGTGTACTTGGATGTCCTGTCCTTGGCAGAGATACCCTGGGTCTGTTCCCATGCGATCGTCTCGGAACACCGAGGTTTCCAGATCAGCTCCGAGGCCTGCGCCTCCAGGTAGCCAACAACCTTGTGCAGGACCGGCTTGGCGATGGTCATTGGGGTCCGGAAGACCGCGGACCATTCAGTCAGCATGCTCATGGAAGTAATGCCGCGGAGGAGATCCGACACATTTCCACATCGGGTTCTCGTCTCGATCGGGAGCAGGACTACCGTTGTGCACGGCTCGAGCTCCACCGATGGAGTAAAATCCTCGTACATGATCCGCATCCGAAGGGGGCCACCAGTGTATGGGTACTGGCCTCGGTACCTGACGACCCATGTCCACTGCGCGTTTGTGTTCCCACTTCCTAGCTGCGTTGTAGCTGTTTGTCGCCTGCAAACCCACTCATAAATCTTGCCCATGGTCTCTCAGTGGTGGTCTCGGCTGCCAAGACGCATTTCCAGACATGATTCTTATCGTCGGCACACGCATGTTGGGGGTTTTTTTTCGTACACTACACGCATGTTTGACCTTTTTTTGAACCTTTCTCTAAGTGCACATTTCACGTGATATAAGACATCAATTTCAACCTTGGGTACAAAATGATCCAAAAATCTGAGTTCCTAAGCAATTCGATCGGCGCCAGAAGGCGCCAGATAGCCCGGCTAGCTCAATCGGTAGAGCGTCAGACTCTTAATCTGAAGGCTGTGGGTTCGACCCCCACGTTGGGCGTAAGATCATGGGCTCATAGGTACAACCAAGCTGGTAATTTAGGATTCATCCTATCAGCTTTCCATTGAGTTTCAATACTTGCCTCTCTTTTGCGTTTTTTTGGTGGTGGTGGTCAGAAAGAAGAGTGCTACTAAGGCGGGGCCACTATCTGTCGGAGAGAGCGTAAAGCTGCAGGACTTTTTTAGTTCTGGCTTTGGTTGAAGAGGCCACACTCTTGAGACAAGCTACCTGCTCTTTTGCTTCGCGTCCTTGTATGGATGATATTCTTTTGGAGACATGTCAAAATATCATTTTGTACAGTCAGAATAGCTGCTTCCCAATAGTTGCACACCGAAGAAAAATATATAAAAACCCCCATTGGATGCTTCGACGAGACCGTCTCGACCGCATGGGTGTTTTTTCCTTTAAGCGAACTTATTTGACAACCTAGACCATCTGGCTTGCCCTGTGTCAAGATACCGCAATGGAACTCCCGTTCTTAGCGGCATGATATCGGTACGTTTCCTGTGTGCCCCTTTCGTCAAATTTGTCCCTTTCAAACAAAACTAATACTGATGATGTTAAGATGCCACTTTATTATGGTCGAACATTTTTTAGAAAGAGCGCCATATGAGTATTACAAGTCAGATTAGCCAAGAAAACGTTATTCTGACATAATAAAAAAAACTATGATAGAAGTCAGATTATCTCATAAAAAATTATTCTGACATCCAATGTCATATTATCTTGTTCCCGAGGAAGGCACTCCATGGCTTTCTTCTTCATACTTAGCGCAAAAGCTCTTTTGTTTTGTGCGTCTGTGTGCAAAGAAGTCATGAAAAAGGTCAGTTTTTATTTTGGTGCCTGAAAGTCTGTCATAAAAAAAAAAAAAAAAAAAAACGAAACGGCTGCAGGTCCACATTGTTAGGCTCACAATGTTCTGTTACACAGAGTCTGGAACCTTGACCATGGGGCAATGAGCGTTTGGTGCTGACTATCTGGAGGATACCTCTCGGCACAAAATACACGTCAAACTCTTCCAAGTGGCATCGTCCACCCACAGTCCGATCTACAACCTGGATCTACGCAACAATTGTCATTGGCGGAGATATGAACGGATGGATTGGAGCGGGATGGGATAAGGACAGGCGGGGCAGGGGACTGGATAGGAAGGCCATGCCGTAGTTTCCAAAGACTTTCAAGCCTTGTCTCGTTCTTTTCTTCGCCTCGCTCCCATGCCTTATCTCTCGAATACACTCTCACACTTCTGCGCTCACTCTCACTCATTCGTTCAACTCATTCAGGCCATGTCGTGCGAAGTCATCTCCATTAATGTCGGGCAGGTACATTTTGCTGCGTCAAAACGGCACAGCCTCTCATTTTTTGAGACACGGTGTCCCTGAAGCACAACGGATAACTTACAGTCATCCGTTTGTCTTGAAGTCTTTGTCAACCTCGGCAGTACTGTCATTAGGGAGATCCACAGTAGATTGTGAGTACATTGCTACAGCCAGACCAAATCGTACAGTTTTTTTTTTCCTTTTGGCTGTAGGAGGCCTTTCAAGTCCAAATTATCATATGGTGTTTGTTACATCTCTGCAGATCTTGACGATATCCACCGCGTCCATTAGAGGAGAATGTATATATGATACCAAGCATATAAGACAACCATTGTAACATTTTTTGTTTAACTATCCTACTAAACACCAACCTATTCTCCAAACAACAAAGTCTTCTTATTTTTCGCACACCAAACTCTTGAATATGTCCATCTACTATTAACCTGTAACCCTCACTGCAAGATTCGACAGAGTAGTTCTTGTATGTGATCATCTAAAGCACTTGTATTCTCAACTGTATCTTTGTCGTGAAATACAGGGGAGAGATTACATTTTAAAAATTCTTGTGCTGTCTATTGCTATTTTATTCTGTGTTCTGTTGCCCACTATGAAGAGATATGCCAGTTATGGAAGTCAACACTCCGTTCCTTGGACTTTGGATATTTTTTATATGCCTTTTTATATCCTCTGCACATGAAGGGGCCGCGTAGTAATAGTACAAAGCGACATTGTTCAAGAGACATGCCCCCTCTAACGCAATCTATGTCATATCTCACTAGTCTTTATCACCCCGACCTGTTGATCGCCGGCACGGGGGCCGCTGCCAACAACTATGCTAGGGGTCACTATAGGAGAGGTTATACTATAAGAGGGCGTGCTACACTCATGTAACGTAGTAGGGGTGGTTCAGTACCATGGATCCAAACCTTATTTCCCCAAAAAAATATACAATAGGAGAGGGAAGAGCATAGGAATATGCTATAGGGGATTATGCTATAGGGGAGGTACGACTGTATTCATGCTTTACCACTTGCTCGGCGGTGGTGTCGGCTTGGGCTTCAAAGCCCTGCTACTCGAACACCTTTCTGCGGACATCCAAGATCGATTTTGCGGTCTTACTCTCTTAGTCTGCTAGAGATGTCGCCTTTGATTTAGAACCCTATAACTCCACCCTAATCGCGCACTCGACCATAAATCTTATTGATTGTGCATTCATGCTTGTTAACGAGGCCGTCTACGAGATCTGTCAGTGCAACTTGAATATCTCTCAACTCACCTTCATCCACCTGAACCACACGATTGTGAGGGCCGTCTCGTCGACCACCGCTTCTCTGCGCTTTTTGGATCGTTGAACGTCAACCTTCATGAGTTCCAGACCAACTTGGTCCCTCACTTCCCCTTGGTCACTTACGCTCCTATCCTGTCGGCAATGAAGAATGGCATGCCCACAGTTTTAAAATAAGGTGGTTAAAGCTGAGAGGGGACCGATCAAGTGTAAACAATGTAGTAGTGTACACATCAAGCGCAATGCTTTTCCAACTATAGCGTACATTTTCCAAGTGTAGCGTGCATATAGAGAATTTTGACAGGGAGGTCCGATTCACATGCAATTAGAGGAAGAATTGATAGGCATAGAAATCAGAATATCTAAAAATATTGTCTTCCAACAAGCAAAGCCCGGCTAGCTCAATCGGTAGAGCGTCAGACTCTTAATCTGAAGGCTGTGGGTTCGACCCCCACGTTGGGCGCTTTCCTTTTGCCCTTTCTCGGGATCCATCTCGGCCTACTTCTTACTATCGGGAAACGGCGATTTGTGGATGCTTGCTGCTTCTTTTTTGCATGATGTCCAAGCAGTGCCTAGTGTCATGCTATCTGGATCATCTTTCATGTATCTTTGCAGACATTATGCGCATGATTGGGAGTTATCGTCTGTTGTCATCATTGCACTCGATACATTCAGGCATCAATGTGATATTCTTTGCTGTTCTTGCATCCGTAGAGCAAGAGTGTGTGTTCTCAAGCAATCATTCCTTTTTCTCGATCGTGAGCTTCTCTCTTTGGCCTGTACCTCACCCCATAAAACCATCTTGGGAGTATGAAAAGATCAACCGAGCTCCAGAGATTACTTCAGGTGCCATTTTCTATCAACTCTGGTTTGATCTAGAGTGTAAGCTGACAACAGCGGCATGTCCAACGTAGCTCAATGGATCGTGGTTCGCGAATAGTTTATCACCAGCAGCTCCAAAGGATACTGTACCGGGCTTTGTTGAATGTAAGCGATAGCACAGGAGAGGAAGAGAAAGATGACCTTGAGACGGCAATCTCAGGGCAACCCGCTGCCGATGATGAACCCATTCCTTTCCATGTCATTTGATTCTCACGTCTCTCACGGTGCTCTCTTTCTTCTTTTTATCACTCCAATATCTCCTCTTCCCATAAACCGACACAAATTGGCCTTAGCATTGATGGCTACAAGCAAAGAGAAATGTTGTATCGATATTCTACCTCATTGTCGCAGGATGAAACAAGCAGGACAAGAGGATGGATGATCTTGTTAAAGTGAGCCTTTTGGGGCAAGACGGGTCCTTTTATTATTTTTGCTCAGCCTGTGCAACCAACACTCTTTTATTTTTTACAGATCCGACGAGTGCACCCCAGCAACTGAAAAAAAAGCTCGCGCAGGGTTCCCTCTTGTCTCTCCCGCACTGGGCACCACTTTTAAAAGAGCACACAGGTAGCTCTTAGGGATAAGCCCATCATTGACAGTCCCAACGAGCAATGCAGAAACGCATGGCTGACAATTCCTCAACGGCGGGGTATCGTGATCATCGACGTAATTGACGCGGAAAAGGCGGACTAGGGATTCATGCGAGCGCAGTATATTTTTTTTTATTCTTCGTCCTTCCTTCCTCTCAGTGTCCGGCTCAAGTTGACCCGACAAATAGATGTAGCGATGATGCTATTTCACTTGCTCGTCCCCCATTCCTGTGTGTATTCGTTTGGACATTCCTCTTTTTCCAAGAAGAGAAAGACAACCAATTTGTAATGTCTTGGATTATTGTTACTGTTGAGTTTTCATCTCTCTTTTTTTTGCATTTGCTTTCGATGGGGTAAAAGATGGAGGAGAGAAAACACGAAACACGAGGATACAAAGAGTCATGGATGAGACCCTCTGGGATCTCTCTCGTGGATGGATTTTTTTTTTTCACCTTGAGGAGCCCGATCAAGTTCCCTTCTTTTTTACAAGCAAGGCAGGGGTTGAACACAGGAAGAACAGAGATGGGCGGGTATTTATTTTTGTTTGCTGGGGCGAACAAAGTTTTTTTTTTCGGACCTTGTTCATTTTTCCCAGTTGGTGGTGTGGTGCTGTTGGCGGTGTGGATGAAGGAAAGAAAAGGAGTGGGGTGCGGTCCGCCCCTTGCCTCTCCCTGACCCTTCACAGTTCGACCGTATTGTCCGTCTTCACGTGGACCCCGAATCTAATCGCTTTTTTTCAGGACAGGATGGGATCCCCTCCACCCTCATCAACCTCATGATCATCCTATATAAGAGCCTTCTTTCCTCCTCTTCCATTCGATTCCATTCCATAATCATCATCTTTTTGAGTTCCCTTCATCCTTCTGTCTCATTTGCTCTTCTTTCCGCCACAGCTAAAAAACGAACCTTCCTTCCTTTCCTCCTAACTTCTCTTCCCTGCTTTCAGGTCCACATACCTCGTCTTCCTCGTTCGTTTCTCAATTGATCCTCTTCCCCTTGTCTCACCCCACAAACATTCGTCTGTGCCACCATCCATTTTTACCAACACCAACCACTGCCATCACTCTCACCTCAACTATCATCACTACTGATATATTCACCTTCGATTCATGATCGTCGATCACCTCGTCACGAGGAGCGCCGTCCGGTCCCTTGGACTCGTCTGCGCCGCCGTCGTGCCCCTGGCATCCTCCTACTTGCTCTACACCTTCACCTACAAGGAAACACCCCTCGATACCCTTCTCCACCACATCCCCCTCGTTCTCCACCTCCTTCAATCCAATGCAACCCAAACCACAACCACATCGTCCGCCGCATTAGCAGCAGCAGCTGCAGTAGCAGGAGTAGGGGGAGGAGGAGAAGGAGCAGCCTCATACCTCTACCCAACCCCAGCAACATTCACCACCGCCACACCCGCTTCTCCCATCTCATCTTTTAATTTCATGTTGAGCCCAGACCGGATTATTGCCTCTGCTGCTGCTACCCTCATGGGAGGTGAAGGGAGAGAAGCAACCAATGATACGTTCGACCCCTTCGCTCTTTCGTTGACCATGCGCATGACCCTCTCCCTTGCTACGTTTCTCGAAGGACTGGGACTCCGTGATCCTACTCAGCTGCCCGGATACGACTATCTCATTGCCCTCCAACCGTACCTGGCTCCTGTTCTCGCCTTCATTGCTACACACCGAACACTGGCCTGGGTGGTCTCGTTGCTCCATCTCTGGATGGCTGCGGAGGTTCTGTTCTACATCCACTTTTGGAAACGCCTTGCCAGAGCACAGGAAGTCGATCGAGTCGTCAAGGGACCCAAATCACCCGAAGAGCGACGAGAGTTGTTTGAGAGGTGCATGGAGACTATTGAGAGAGGGGCGGGTGCTCGCAAGTGGCTCGAGACTTGGTTTGATACCGGGAGAACCGACCGGCCCGCCAGATGTGAGGATATTGCTCGATCGAATATGATGCAATGGTAAGTGACGATGAGATCAAATGAGTTCAAAAAAGATGTTTTGGTTTTTCATGGTCTGACATATTTTCAACAACAGATGAGTGAAGAGAAGGGAGAGAGAGGCATGCAAACACATTTTTGAGAGATAATTTTAGGAGACGAATAAGAAGAGAGGGAGAACGGGGTAGAGAGAGAGACAGCAACAATGAAGATCAAAGTGTACAAGGGGTCAGAGGTCCTAGCCCAGGTCGAAGTCCAACAGTTCTAACAAACAATTCTTTTTTTTGTTTTGCTGTGTGTGTCTCTGATCGACTTTTTAGGTTGGCATGGGCTTTTTGGGTGTCATCGATCGAGGAAGTTTTTGGATCCCCCACGGACATGATGGAGCTCAACCGAATGGTCGACTACATTGAGGCGACAAAGGATATCAAGTTTGCCAACGGCTTCAACCCCAACGTCGAATGCATCCGCCTTGCCTTTGACCCCGTCATTGCCACCCACCGCCCTCTCGTCTATTATGCTGTAAGTTCTCTTCTTGTTTTCAGATCATACTATTATTCCATTGTTGTCCTGAATCTAACAACTACACCCTTTTCAATTAGTTGTTGTGGTTCGCCAACACGTTTGCGGGACTTGTGTTCATGTTGCTCGGATTCACACGTTATGAAGGAACAGTCGACACTGCCAACCCAACAAAGAAGAGCAGCAGCAGGATCCAGGTCGACTCATCAACGGATCTCAACTACTGGTGCCGCGCCCCCCTCAAACCCGACAACAAGGTACCCCTGGTCTTCCTTCACGGGATCGGAGTCGGACTGGTCCAATATATCCACTGGGTGATTGCTCTCAGCACCATCTCACGCCCCATCATCATCGTCGAGGTCCCCTATGTCTCCAACAAACTCATCAAAGGCGACTGCATGACCCCCGACGAGACCTACTATGCGATTGAGAGAATCCTCAGGAGACACGAGTACCCCAAGGCGACCTTTTTCGGACACTCTCTTGGAACCATGCTTTGCGCGGCCGTCTGTCGTGCCAGTTCTGCTTCATCTTCGAAATCGATCGTTGCGGGACTGATCCTCGCCGACCCAATCTGCTTCCTGACCCATCACTCGATCGCCCGCAACTTCGCCTACAGGATCCCTGCAACTGCTGCCGAGTTGATCATGGACCTCTTCGCTGCCCGTGAGATTGGAACCTCCTGGTACATTATGCGTCGTTTCCACTGGGACCAGTGTATCTTCTTCCCCAAGGCCTGGAAGAAGCGCACCGAGAAGGCACTCCTCCACGAGGGGCGATTGACACCCGTGTTGCCCAAGAAGACGCGTGTGTTCTTGTCGAGGAACGATAACCTGTTGGACATGGACTTGATTGCAGACTATATCCGGAACCAGGTGGGGCTCAAGGAGGAGAAGGACGAGTTGCATATTATGGAGGGGATGGATCATGCCCAGTTCTTGTTGAGACCTGAGTGGTTCTTCAAGATCTTGAAGGCTGCACAGGAGTGTTGAGGTCATTTTTTACTTGCGTGTTTGTTCATATTCGTTTTGCTCTTTTGTTTCTTTTCTTACTTCATCTTTGTTTTGCGTTCGTTCATTCTCTTTCATTTTGCTTTGTTCTTGTTTCTTGCCCTGTAACATAGACACTCCCCATTCATCGCATCCCCTAATAATACTACTACCTATTCACCTTTTACCCATATCTGAATCGCACGAATTATGGTTGCATATGTATGAATGAGTGTAAGCTTGATAAGCCAAGAGGCATTTCTTTAATTAGGAGGACAAGGGGAAAAATATATATTACAAGCTACAAAACAACAAATGGGAGGGAGGAAACTGTACAGGAGTGTTGTTTTGAAATCCCGTGTGAGTGTGCTATCGTCTTTGCTTGGAATTCTTAGACGACGGCGCCATTGCGATTACCACGACGACGACGACCGCAACAGCAGCGGGTAAAGATCCAGGCGATGATGAAGACGATGGCGAGAATGATGAAGATGTGCTTCAAGCCAGAGGTGTTTCCGATGTGGATCACGTTGGCCATGCCAAGGATCCAGATGATCAAGAGGATCAGACCGACAACAATGAGACCGTCCTATTTGTTTTGATGTAGTATAGGAAGGAAGGAAAGGATGTTGGTTAGAAAGAAGTCTTGGAGGAAGAGAGTTGAAGGAGAGAAAGGAGAGATGAACGTTAGGTGGATGTTTGCTTACCCAGGCGACACATTTAATAGTTCCACACATGTTGGATAAAAAGTTTTGATAGGGGTAGAAAGATGAATGTGGGAGTAGTGTGTTCTAGACTGGGGTTGACTTGAAATGTATGTTTTTTATATGAGCGAGTGAGTGAAGAAAGATTGATAATGAGAATAAAAAGGGTGCCAAAGGCTCGCCTTTTATACAAGAAAGGAGGAGGATGATGCAATTCCCCTCCACCCAGAAAATACCGCTCGATCAATTAGTGGCACCATTCTTTTCTTGCGTGAGTGTGAGTGCCTCGACTCCTGGAACTGCATCGTGTGTGTGGAGTAAGTACGAAGGAAACGGAGCCACCCTTTTTTTGGCCTGGGTCTCCACCCCCTGCTCCCAACCTCAGTGTCTCCCATTCGCCCCCCTTTTCTCATCCAATTCTGTGGCGGTGGTGTCATCATGATTATTTTGTCTTTTCTGTAAAAACCTTCTCGTTGTTTGACTTTACTTCATCGAATCATCATTCCCAGTTTTTGCTTTCCAGTGCATCATAAAGTTAACCATTCTTATTTATCTACGCTAGCGGGTTGGTATGCGCATCATAGAATAGTAAGATTTTCCTCGACGTATCACACACACCATAAGAACAAAGACGGAAATCAAGTGGACTCAGCTGGACAACACCGTCATGAAAGAAATCTGTCCAAGCGAATCTCATTTAGAGTTGTTGCGTGTGATATATGATATGATGGTAGTAGTGACATCAGACTGACAAAAGAGCAGATGGACAACTGATTTCCTTTTTTGAAAGATTTCCCTTTTGTTGTTCCGTCCCACGCTAGTGCGGGCTGTTGAGAGGGTGGCCCCTTTTTTATCTCATAGTGAGACTGGTGTCCATCAAGGGATGTGAGAGTTTTCATACCACAAAAAAAGAAATACTGCTCGCTCGGGGTCATCGAGAAATGCACGCTATTTTTATTCACAGCTCGTTGCTTCTGTTGCTGTTGCTGTTGTTGTGGTTTCCATGAGCACATCTCCCGAAGGCGTCGAAGAAAACATTATCCGCTCATTTAGTGTCATGGTCGAATCTCCCGCTGCCACACTCTCTCCGTTTACAGTAGTGCCTTCCTGAGCAGACTGGCCGGTCCACCGTTGACCATCGACGTACCATACATACTCTCCAGGCAGAGTCCAGAGACAAATCGAGTTGTCAATCACAGCTGGCTCAAAATCCTTGTCTTGAATCGATGTTGTCGCCTGACCGCTGTTACTTAGAGCTTCGTCGTCCGAATCTGTATCAGAGTTCGAGTCCGAATCGGCGTTGCTGGAGCCGGAAAGTTCATACTTGCGTTGACCTGAGTTGGTTGCCAACATTGATCCCGTGGGGTGGAACGCTGCCGACGAGATAACATCTAAAAAGATAAATTGGCGACTCTTCAGTATATACGCTCAATCTCTTGATTTAGTGACAGCAGTCAATTGTGACTTTTGCACATAGTTGCTTACCATTGTGTCCACGTATCCGTGACGCCAGTCTTTCTGAATCAGGGTTGGTCGGGTTGCTCAGGTCAAAGATAGAGATGTCGCCGTTCATATCACCAGTGGAAAGCCACCTTCCATCGCTCGAGACATCAAACCCAAGCCGCTGGTTGGTCAATTCTCCCGGTCGCTCCAGTCTGAACAGCACGTTAGCCGTATTTCTGATATCCCAGCAGCGAATAAACGGATCCTGTCTCGAAGCCGAATACAAGTAGAGCCCATCCGGGGAAAACTGGACCTGCGTCAACCCCCCCATCGGCTTTGATGAAGTCGCGTCGCTTCCATTCTTTCCAGGACCAGCACCATCGTCATTCGCGGCGACTATAGGCGAAGGCTTCCCACGTCGACCATTGGCACGCTGATTCTTGTCCCTCAAGAGCAACAGTAATTCTTCAGCTCTCGAATCGTATAGCCCGATCGATTTTAGAAACGATCCTGCGGCGTAGAGGTCGGAATGGTCGGGGTTGAACGCTAAACAAGAGATGACGCCCTTCTGTCCTTTTTTACTCTTGCGTGTGGGTACTGTTGGTTTCTTTTGACAGTCCTTCCCTGGTCGCGTGGTGTCGAATATTTGGATCATGTTGTTAGATCCACAATAGATCCTACATGCACAGATATGAAAATCATAAAATAATTAGCGTGGTGAAAAGTGCTAGAAGCGTGTGTCTCGCTGCATGCGATCATCATATTCAAACAAGATATCATGGCGCGTAATGAATGCGTACTTTGAGCCATCCAGGTTGAAGCAAAGGGCATTGGGCGCAAAGTTTACTTCGCAGTGGTCTACCAGCGTATATGAGCACCTTAGCTAATCAGCAAATTGAAAGGGCGTATATAAGTTTGTTGGCCTTGTTCAAGGCAATG
The DNA here is from genome assembly GCA_019671135.1 of Linnemannia hyalina. NCBI lineage: Eukaryota > Fungi > Mortierellomycota > Mortierellomycetes > Mortierellales > Mortierellaceae > Linnemannia > Linnemannia hyalina. The sequence continues at coordinate 1,836,944 of JAHRHY010000006.1, forward strand.
GCGCTTAGTTCAAGGCAGCATGGCCAGAAACATCAAGTTACCTCTCCTGTGAAGGCATCCCAGAGATGAACTGGATGATCACGACTGGAAGAAATGATGCAGCAGGTCGCAGGATCGGCGCTGTTCATGCCAGGATACCAGCATATGTCGTAGATGACCTCCCCTTCCCTGATCAGCACTCCTGGGTTCAGTTGGGTGTCTAAGAAACATCATGGAGTGTTGGATATGAGTATTATGTTTCACGATAGTTCTGTCCTGTATATTCCTGCAATCCTGAGTGCTGGTACCTTTGGGTTCGGCTGTCAAGTCTGGTCTATGCTCACGGATCAGGAAAAGGTTCAATTATTTAGTCCGCAATTCCATCACGCAAACATCGCTTTTGTTCAACGGCAAGCGTGGAAACAGACACTTACAGAGCAAATATCCGCATGCAGTTGTCGTTGGACGAAGATAAGAGGCACGACCCATCCGGAGACCTATGCAGCGCCATGCAAATGCAGAACAAAAATGAAAGGGACATGAAGTGGGTGAGTCTGTGAGCAACGGTATTTTTGTTCTCTCTTTGTGCTCCTGCATATACCCACAAAAGAAGCAGGAGACAGCTTTTTTACCATTTGAGTGCCTTGAAAAAGTTGTTTTCGCTTCCATTGGTCATCTTGAGGTTGTCGTCTTGAATCCCCATCGTGGCCCGACTCTCACCTACGGTCATGTTGAAGAGACTCTCCGTGGAGAAGGTCTTGACGATGCCGCCGTTGTTGCCAGGTCTATTGGATGTGCTGTCAAAGCTGCACTCGTATACTTGGAATATCTGAGATTGCCAGGCATCGTGAGTCGCAGCTTCTGCAGTTGGATGTGCCTCCTGCTCTGACTGTGCCTGAAGGTCTCGGTGCTGGTTGTGGGTCTCGTAGGACGTGTATTGATCGTTAAGAAAAGTATCTGTGGAGGCCTCGTCCGTTCTCTGGTCCACGACGTGCGGCTGCGTGCTGTCGATATCCATGTGCTTGTTCCCGTCTGTCACGGTTCTTGTTTTTCTTCCTTGTTTCCTTGTTAGCTCGGTCGGTTAGCGTGGCATTGAGATCCACTAGGTTGGTGGCAACTGAACAAAAGTGATCTCGATTCACGACATGGGGAAAGTTTAAAGTGTGAGCGAGTCTGGTGACTGGTTTTGGGGAGTGCAAGACCGCCCTCGAATCCGACGAGCTTGTTGTTTGTACCCCATCCACGCCTTGACCACTTCTTAACCATCATCAACAACAACAACGACGACAGGAACATCAACTTCCACGACAGAAGCAAACATATAAACCATGGAGACCGGCATCAACAACATCCTCAACAAGCTGTAAGAGAGCCTCCAGCGAAAGGAATTCTACTACTCATCACATTGCAGCTTTTACTCACTCCTGCCACGGACAGTGTTTTTAGGAACGAGAAGACGAAGGAGAGGAGGGAGGTGTACTCAGGCAGCATACAAAAACTTACCGTCGACCAATCTTGACTGACCATGGAAGACATCTGTATTCTACATACTTGCTCTAGGACTGACTCTGAAGGCGTTTTGGGCGTACTTATTGCTGACGAACACGGACTCTGCCTTGGAGGTAATTCAACACTCCCTCCACCGTTACCTTCTGCACCCATTACATATATCAGTGGGGCGCACTCGTTTACCCTCCCGGTTTCTGTTCGCATGTGCATGGGGACTGATGCCTTCCTTTTGTTTTATTTATACACCATTCTTCATGGATAGCACGAGGAATTGCAAAAGCATCGTCTGCAGGATTTATTGCTTCGATTGCTGCACATGCCAAGGAGCTTACCGAGCTCAAGGGAGGCGCCGTCTCCAAAGATGATACCCCAACCATCTCTGTCGAGTATGGCAACAAGTATGTTCTTCTCTATCATGTGCCTTTTTTTTTGGAAGTACTTTGCAGGATAGGAAGCACTCATGGAAGTGGATTTATTTATTTACGCACCTTTTTTTCTCCTTGTCGACCTGATGCGCATAGCACGATATTGATCAGGAGCGAAGGCAACCATACATTGGCCGTCTGGAAGAGTTGAGAGGGCAGTTTTTCTTAAACTTGACTGGAAGAGCATATGATACTGCAGGAATCATGGAATAACAATAAAAATGGACAACACAGCAAGCTTGCAGAAACGCCCAAAGAAAAGTAAGAGAAAAGCAGTAATAAGTAAAAGCATATGCGTCCAAAAACAGAAAGCAAAACTGCGACTCTTGGGCTCACCAAATGTAAGCGTGTTTGGGAGCGATGCGCTTCTGTTTCGCCAGGCTTGCTAATTACAATGTTTCACGGCTTCCCGGTTGTGCATGCTGTTCGCAAAAGGACATTGTAATGCGTACATGTTATTTAAGCACACGACATTTTCCAGTAATGATAAAAACTAGAGAGCACAAGCGAGAGTGCAGAAAGCGAGCGAGCGGATTTTTTTCTTGACCATGGTGTATCCAGCTCTGACTTTTTTTTACTGTAAAAGTCTACCATGTTGCGGAACGTCTACGTGAAAATGGTTTCTGGCCTTTGGCGGACATATTCTTTTCTGGCATTCGCTAACATATGTATCAACCACTCCGAAAATTTCGATCCCACCTTCCCCTTTCTCCTCGTTCTTCTGATTCCCTTCCTCGCCCTCTCTCGTGACCACATCATCCATCCCTGACGCGATGCTATTGTAGTTCTTCCTATTTGGGTGTGGGGGCTGCATCGGCACCATCATTAAATGGACTCCATAGGCATCATCACTGCAAAAGCCCAACTTACCCATGCACAAGAGAACTTGTGTGAAGTGGTGTGGTCTGCGCTCGTGAGAATAGATCGGTATATGTGTGTGTGATGGAGGAAGGAAATTAGACTGTGCATTTTTCATACTTCTTTTTTTTTCGCTGTTCGGCAATTTGAAGTTCGTAGGATCTACGAGAGTCGCGGTGTCGTCAATGACGCGGAGACTGAGATTCTAGGATCGTCTGGGCCGTGGACAGAATACGAGCGGTATCACATTGCAAAAATATTAAAGGCGCCTCGGAGTAAAAGCGAGAAGGGCGAGTGCTAGCGGTGGTAAGACAATCCAGGGGAGTGCATGCGCTATTCTAGATTAGCCAGCCCACAAGAAAGACAAGAAACGCGTGAGAAGGAAAGAAAAAATGTTTATTCTTGGTTATGTCAATAGACATCAAAGCGCCGCGCCGCGCGACAATTTGCATTGGGGGTCGTTGATCGAGTGGGAAGGGCATGGTATTCAGGTCTGGCAGGAATGGGACATTTTCGGGCGCAGCAGGCACCATGACCACGATTGGGGTTATTGTTGCTCGTCATGGTGCGAGCGTGAAATGGGGTTGGTTGTCTATTTTTGAATCAACAAACAAACCGTGGCTCTCGTTTTTTAGATGTCATGCAAAAAAAAACGTAAACACAAACGGATATTTTTTTATCGTTTGCTATGGCTTTTATGTCCAACCTCCCTCCCTGGTCTTACGTTACTGGATCTGGAATTGCTTTACCCCCGAAGGTTTCTTGCTGTACTACCGAGGCTCTCGACCCAAGAAGGTCCATCGGAATGCTGACCTGGACCTTTTTTTTACGCGGCAAGACAAGGGAAGAGATATCGGCAGGGATGAATCCCAAGATCTTGAATCTTCTCCATCCGATTTTGCATCTAGCCTTTGGGCATCAAACATATTCCGCGGGTTTTGATCAAAGACACAACGTAAGAACAAAAAAAGGAGTACTGCAGCACAGGAGAGAAAGAGAAATATTACTGGGAAGGGATGGGATGGGCGGGCTATCTGGGGGGTCGATTGATTTTTTCTCATTGGACCCTCCCTTGACTCCCTGGGGAAAACCCCCATTCTATTCTTGGACTGCAGATAAAAAGGCATACAGGCATACACACGCGTGCATCGATCTGGTTTGTTTTTTGAGAGACAGCATCAATGTCGCCATGATGGGGTGGTAGACGCCTACAAGTGTTAAGTCAATGCAGCAGGGATAGTACGCTGAAAAGAACCAAAGGCAAGGGAGGAAGGTGTATCTCCCTTTTTTTGCTATCCAACATCATCCGCGCCGTATGTTTTGTTGTGCAAAAAGATCCCTTCGTTCACCCCCGCCTTCTTTTGACTTTTCTTTCCTCAGAAAACTGAACTGTCGTGTTTTTAATTTTGGGCATGCATATGTGGCAATGAAGGTTCAATTGGTTCAATTGGTTCACTGGGGACAAAGAAGGGAGAGGTGAAGAAGCAAAGGCAAGGTTCAAAAGCAGAAGGCAAATCAAGCAAAGTGCAGTACACAAAGAGAGGTGTGTATACAAAAAGCAGAAACGAGAAAAAAAAAGGGAAATGAAAGGACAGAAAAAGAAAAGGAGAGGAGGGTGAGAGATGGATGGGGTCATTGAAAGGGCGAACAAGAAAAAAAAAGGGCCGATGGTCAATTAGTGACCTTGTCACGGATGGTCTTTCAAGGGCCTAAAGCAGGAGGGGTCATTGAAGAAAGAAGAAAAAGGGAAGGAGGGAAGGGAGGGAAGGAAGAGGGAGAGAGAGGCACAATGGGCCATCAGAAAACAGAGATTACGGACATGTCCATCTATTCAATTGATATCGATATTGTAGAGACCGTAGGCTTAGGTTGCATGATGGAAACAATTCAAGGGTGAGCAGGTCGACACCAACAAGGAGATGCACACAAAGGAAGGCCGAAAAACAAAAAAAAAGACAAAAAGAAAAGGGAATAACAAGAAAGGGCAAGAAACAAAACAAGAGTGTCTCCCATCGAATTCGGTATTAATACTCGTGTTGTGTGAATGAACAGACAGACAACCACAGCCAGAATGACATCTCAAAAATCAAGAAACAAGGAGACAGAGAAACGATTTTTTTGTTGAGGTCGTATGGTTTTCTCCCTCTGTCTCCCTTGTTGTTGTGCGAGCAGCCGTTGCAGCAATAACCAACAAATACACAAGAGCAACAATTATGAAAGTGCACGCTGTCTGTCTGTGTGTTTCCCGAATGCATGACCAATGAGTGATCAACCATGAACCAAAAAAATAAGTGGCCATTCATTCCACCTGTTTGAAGGTTTTTCTTTTTTCCACTTGTACAATGAGTGGCATGATCGATATGGAAAAAGGCAGTGAGCCTGAGCACATTTGGCTGTTTGAGAGAGAGAGAGGTGGGAGTAGAAAGCATCCTAGTTGTGACAAGGTCGAAATCAAAGCCCAGCAAGGCAGCTGCTGTTCCAAAGCTGGCCTGAATTCCACTTTTGTGCAGCAACACTGTGTACACTGGTGTGGGCCATGGGTGCTTGATCGGTGGACATACTGTGCTTGTCTTTCATATATCTTCTGGGGAAAAAAGAAAGACCCTTTCCTCTTTTTCTCTTCTCTTTTTCTTTCCTCTTTTTCTTTCACTCTTTACTCTTTACTCTTTACTCTCCCCTCTCTCCCATACAGGACCATAATATATACTCCCAGAGAACCATTTTTCTCATTCGTTCTTCATTCACTCTCCACTCCTCCTCCTCTCCTCATGCAAAATTGGTGCCACGTCCTTTGTAATATTCTGACACAATAACTACCCTACCTATTCACCTAACTCACTCAGTCACTCGCCCTAATCACCATCAATAATCACTGCCCTATCATCACGTACCAAGCAAAATAAGCTTCTAATACGCGTTAATCAGCCTTCCTTCAACTACACTATTACCACCAACATGTCGACCCTATCTCACTCATCCACAGCCTCACAGGCAGCAGAGGCATTGCTGAACCGCGCAAGGAGGCTCTCCAGCAACGCATACGAACGCACCTGCCCACCAGCAACCTTTGCAGAGGGTGAAGACAGCAACCACCTCCACATCTCACACTACGACGCTTTTCGCCCTCGATCCTCCAATACGCCTACCCTCCACCGCTCCAGCACAAGACTTAGTTCTCTCGCAAACCGCTTGTCCACAACAACAACATCGGCAACATCAGCAACACACACAACGATCACAAGTACACCTATAATCATCTCAGACGCCGAGGGTATCTCATCCTTACCAACCGACCAAACCCCCTCGCAGGCGCCCACCCCTGAGGGTCCGAACAACACCTCCTCGTCCACACATAACAACACATTCCTCGACCCTAGCCGTGCACATACCCTTCCCTGTACAACCTCGACTCTCTCCTCCCAATCAACACGGCTTACCTCTTTGTCAGCAGTAGGGTCACGTCCGAGAGCCCTCACCTTGGAGGCCATTCGAGAGGTGCGAAACCCTGTGGGTGAGAGTACGAGCGACAGCAAAAGTCCAAAGGACCAGCATCGAAAACATCGCAGCGAGAATGGAGGCAGTCTCGTTCGGGACATTCTGGTTGCACTTCGGCAACATACCGAACTAGAATCGCCCACGTTCAATCACCGACATACTACTGACCTTACGAACAACCCAGACCACTCATCTCTTCCATCATCGATGAGCCCAGAACAAAAGCGGCAACAACATTCGATCCAAACAGCTGTTGAGGAATGTGAGCTCGATGACAGGAGTAGTCTGTCTTCGAGAAAAAGTGCTCTTTTGCCCAACCAGCAGATCGTTCTAACACTGAAGGTCGAGATGGCGAGCGAATTCAACTCAGACTTGACCACTTTCAAGCACGTTCCTGAGTCTGTAAGTTGATATCATAATTAAACAAAAAAACAAAGATCGTGTTCTCGATAAGAAAATGGGCGCAAGTCATCCCCTCCCTCGCTTTTACCTTTTGCCTTTTCTTACCCTTTCTCTTTTGATGCGGCGCCTATTTCTGTGGTCAATGCACAACTCAAACCCACAGATCCATGTAATTATACAGGCACTGGCACTTTCAATTGACTAACCCTTGTTGTTACCTCCTTCCCGCCTTCCTTGCCCATTTTTGTTCTTTCCTCCCTAACTTGTAGGAAGCCGACATATTCCAAACGACGGTTGGTGAGCCATCGTCTGAAGCGACGTTGCCTCCTGGACTCCCTGGATATGGTGTTGGCGGTGATGGTACTTCTTCCACGGATGAAACAAGGGAGATCGATTCCACCACCACCATCATCACCCCTTACCATACTAGCGCACTATCTTCTGACTATTCCTCGGAAGTGGAGGACGCTTCGATTGCCCCAGCCCAAGAAGAAGAAAAGGAGGTCATCGCCTTGTCCGCGTCTGAACCATTGTCGTCTTCCTTGACTGCTGCGGAGCCGCTCGAGCCCACCAAGATCAGCATCTTCCCAAGTACATCGACAGGATCGATGCTGGAGCGAGAGCCTTCACGAAAGGAGGGCAAGGAAGGTAAGGGTGCCTTCCTCCTGCATCGGATTGGTGTTCGAAAGAACAGCTTCACCGAGTCGCCCTCCCCTTCGTCTGTAACAGCAGCAGTCCTCTCCCCCATGGACTCGTCTGACACTAGCAGCATCCGCTCTCAATCGACTCAACGCTCCGCAGGATCAGGATCAGGTCTTCCACAACACAAGCTGTCCAAGCGGTCGACCAAACTGTTGGGCAAGTTTGTCCCCAAGTTCCTTCAGACATCATTCTCGCCCTCGCTTTCGACACCTGGCAGCAACACATCCCCTTGTCTTCAAGCTGTCGGCCATTCACCCCTGTCATCGCGCTCGAGCCGGTCAGGAAGCATTAGTGGACAGAGCCACAGTCCCACCAACAAACCATTGTCTGCCGACGAGACCAGGACTGGGGGAAGTTCGACACCATCGTCGAACAAGAGCTCGCACGAGTCGCTTGTATTGGACACTACCTGCGACATGGACTCGTTATCGCCTGGGTACGTACACATGGACGCCACCTCACCGCAGTACCTGGAATTCCTTCGATCGGACACACATATCAGCCCTTCCATCATGGCCCGTCGCTCCTCTTGCTCATCGGCGACATCCAAGATGTCTGGCAACTCGTTTGGATCCAAACCCTCAGCATCTTCCGTCAGCTCCTTTGACCCCTCAGAGAATACTGAGTTCAGGCGACACAGCGGAAGCGCAAAGGGTGGTGACAGCATGTTTGCTTTTGAGGTCGAGTACGACGAGGAAGATGCTGAAGAGGATCAGGAGGTCGAGGAAATTACCGCCGCTGCTGCCGCCGCCGCCGCAGCAGCAGCGATGAATGCCGACGAGACCGTCAATGACTACGACCCACCATTGTCTCCCTACATCATCGACGAGGACTGCGACGACGACTTTTTCCTCAACTCTGTCCTCCGCAAGAAATCCAACCCGTCGATGACTATGGACTACAACGAGCAGCAGCAGCAGTGTGGGTTTACTCCTGTGATGATGAGCTCCTACCCCTCTGGAACAACCATGTCTAGCATTCACTCCTCGGCCACCACCCCTTCTTTGTCGGGATGGTCCAGCACATCCTCACAGGCATCAACTCCTTCTCCAACATCGCCATTGCTCTTGAACGGTCAAGTCTACCCATTCCCTGTCACTGCTCCTCCACCAGCTGCTATTTCTGCAATGGGCGTGAAATCTTCCAGCAATACGACCATGCATCTGCCCTACCGGTCCAACCCATTGCCTCCCCCGATCAAGCTTGGTCTCGACGAGAAGCGGAGTCGTCTTCGGGATGCTGTTGGCGAGTGGCGACGATCCGCCAACATCTCCAACTAAGCATTTTCTTCCCCAATTGTTTGAACAAAACTTATTCCTGTGCATCAAAATAAAATAGGTATATGTTTCCATACAGCTGCATTGTTGTCGCCTTGTGTGCTCGCGTTGATTAAGCATACTGATAATCTTATCCAAACTGACTAGATAGACATGGCGAAAGTGATAGGAAAAAAATGGATGTTGATTTGGTCGTGACACTGATTCTCCAACTTATCCTCGACATTCTTTATCATAGGGCCTTCTGCTGTTGATCCTATCTCTTCTTACCGATAAAAGTTCTGCTTCCTGGTAACAAACTGGACAACATCCCCGTGAGCCCAACGTTATGGATGAACCCCTCTCCAATAGACTGTCTAACCCGTCCACGATGCCGAGGGTCCATAATTGTTGGTTGAGAGCAAAGAAGGGGAGATATTGAAAACGATGGACCACAAGAGTTTTTTTTAGCCCTTTTCTATCCTCGCTGGCTCATGCGTGGGACATATGGTCGATATTTCTTGCTACCACCACTACTGCTTCAAAACCTATTCAAAATGCCTTTCCATCAACATAGTAATGTCTAACACAACATAACCTTTTCTATTTTATTAGCAAAATAAAGAGAGTTCACCAGAAGAAGGTATCGACGTGCTGATCGGCCTTTGGGAACAGGATATCGATCAACAACCTAGTCGCGTCGTTCCCGTATGTGGTCTCACCATAGGACCAGAGCAAATCCCGGAAACTCCTCTCTCCTGTCAAGAGGTTGTTGAACGTCAACGGCGCAAGCGAGGCCTCATACAACGTCGGGATTTGGTCCTCCTCACCTCGAGCCTTGATCGCCAAGTAGTCCTCGACATCCTTCTCGGGAGACTGCTTGGCCCAGTCCTTTACCTCGACCAGCTTGCCCTTCTTAAACTCAATCTCGAGGCCCTTGCCCTTGTTGCCCTCGACTTTACGGAAAAAATCAAACTGCAACTTTCCGGACAATCCAGCCATGGGTGACTCGGCCAGGCGTCTCTCCAGCTCGGGTGTCACGGTGCGGACGAACTGTGGGTAATCGTTGATGCGAACCATGAGGCGGAATCCTGGCTTGTCCCCTGGGGGCGTGACAAGTGTGCCCAGAAGGGCGTAAGCAGGGTGTTTAGGGTGGATCTGGAGCATCATTGAGAAACCATCCGTCTTGATCGCCTTGGCTGCCTCTGGGTCCGTGGTCTTGCTCTTCTTGGCCTCCAAACTTGTCTCCTCGTTCGCGACAATCTGTCTCAGGACGGGGAACAGGACATCGTTCCATGACAGCGACTGTTCCTTGTCCAACGCAATAGCTTCCACCTTGAGACCGAAAGTATGGGTGATGATAGCAAAACCGACATCCTTACCCGTAGCGGCATCGACAAAGATATAGTTATCCCGAGGCACGTCGTACTCGTTTTCCATGATCTCAACATAGTCGTGGATGGTGTACTTCCAGTACTCGGGGCCGTAGAAAAGTCCGAAGGGGGCGTGGGGGCTCACACTCTCTCGCTCGCTCAGCTTGAGGAGGTAAGGGATATCGGCAAGGGTCGCCTTTCGGAGGGTGTAGGGCTCGGTCTTGCCTTTTGCCAAGGATGGGAGAGACTGAACGTTCTTGATCGAGCTTGCTCCAAACGAACACATCGCGTATTCATACCCAAATTGGCTACAATAAACACCACGCATAACAAAATGGACACCATTTTAGTCTCCTGGGGACAAAGATGACGGCGCAGCAATAAAAAATGTCTTTTTGCCCTATCAATTGAATTCAACAAACAATTCACCTCCCATCCATCCCTTACCGATAGAAATGAGGAATTCCTGGAATGAACTGGAGAGAGTCTCCACGTGCTTCAGACTCGGGGTGGATCATCTCATGGATCAACTTTCTGACCAGTCCTCGGTTGCGGTACTCTGGGTCGGTCGCAATCAACTCGGGCTTGCCAAAGAACAGCTTGACCGATCCATAGTAGGCACGGACGCGGTGGATGGAGACGCAGGCGACGATGGGGTTCTTGTCGGTGCCCTTCCGCGTTGTGTCCTCGACCAGCGCATAATCGAACTCGCTCATCGTCGCATTCACTCCTGTCAACAATCGTCTCTAGAAGAGGACGAAAAAGAAAGCACACAGGGTATGAGTTTTGTGCCATAGAAAAGTAGAGAAGCATCCTGCCATGACAACTTGTGCTGGCCCATGTATGCCACGATTGAACCAAAGAAGCTATTATCGACCACGCCTTTTGCTACCATACCGCGCCAGCCATAAGGATTCCATTAGGAGGAGGAGTAACGCCGGGTACAAGAGGTGGACCAAAGAGTAGCCACTGTTATTTTGAAAAAGAAGAAAAACAGGTGGTCAGCATAATGAAGCCGTGGGAACATAAAATTGCACATAAAAATAGCATCACCATGAAGCGCGGTGGCACTTTACCCTGAAGGACTCTCCCACGAGTTCCTGGATGTGTTTCGAGTCAGCCTTGGTGGACCAGCGCATGATAAGTCCATTCTCGAGGTCAATGGTCCTCGTCCTGGGAGTGGCGGCAGCGTGGATGTCAGTCATGTTTTTGCGTGTGTATGAAGGTATGTGTGGAAGGGAAAGGATTGAAGAGAGAAAAAGGAAAAAAAAAAAGGCACCATTTTTGGTCTGCGCTATCATTTATCCTTCGGCTGGGAGGTCTGCCTTTCGTTCCTTTTGCCCGCCGATCGATATTATGGTTGGACTGCTTGGAGCGAAAGGAGTTGCAGGAATGACACAAGACACTCGTTAAACCCACTTTTTTTTGGCGGGATAGATTATTTATGTTATTGCTCTCACGGTACCCTAAGAGTCTAAGGTACGTTGTTGGGCTACCAGAACAAGGCGTCTATATCCAAGCTGCCCAGCGGAAGAAGATGTCAACCAACAAATTGGTGGCGTCCTTCAAATAGAAAGTTTCCTTATTCGACCAAATCAAATCGTCGAACCTCCGATCGCTTCAAAAAGGTTGTTGAACGTGAACGGTGCTGTCATCGCCTCAAAGAGATTGGTAACAGTACCTTACTCGCCGAATGCCTTGAGCGCCAAGTGGTTCTCCAACTCTTTGCTTTGGCGAGGGTTTCGCCCAATCCTCGACTTTGACAACCTTGCCCTCCTTGATCTCGATCTCGAGCCTCTTACCCTTGTTCCCCTTGACGTTGCTGAAAAGTCCATCTTCAATATCCCTGCTATCCCAGCCAACGGCGAGTCGGCCAATCGTTTCTCAAACTCGGGTGTCACAGTCCATATGAACTATGGGTAGTCGTTGATGCGAACATAGAGCCGGTGTCCAGGTTTGCTTTGTTGCTGCAGTAAGACTAGGTTTCACAATGGCGATGAGAAAGACTTCTCGATCCAATCCGACAATGCTCTCCACGGAGTCTTTATATGCCCATGGAAGTCTCTCCTCGTTCTTTTTCTTGTTGAGGGCGAGGTTGCATGAGACTAATACAACCTTGCGAGGCAACCGATGTCTTCCACCCTTGACGCGATACTCGAAAGAAAAAAACCAAAGACAACCAGCATTTTGGAAAAATATATCACGTGAGAAACGCGTCCTTTATTTTTGTTTTGACTTTACAAGTGTCCCTGAGGTTTTGTGTTCACATCCATCCTCTCTTCATACACGTTCAACGATTGAGACATCACCCCGTCGAGCATGGCCAACTCAAGCAACAGCTCACGCTCAAACTCACCCTCCGTCGGGAGCGAGAAGGCTCGCTGCACCGTCTTCCGCAAGGAATATGAATACAGTACGGAGACCAAAAACTTCAATCAGCATCTCTGCCATCGACCTCTTTTTTTTTTTTTTTCCTTTTTGTGTTCGTCACGCATATACGTTATAGTGGCTAACAAGCTGTTGCAATATTGCCTTTACTTGTTGGTGGAGAGTAGGTCGAATCAAGAACGTCTTCCCGAAACCAACTCTGAAACCAGTGCTGTGTGACACTCGCCCAGTCAATGTGCTTCAGTTGTTGGTGAAGCAGCGTGAGGCCGAGAATGAGGCTCTCAATGCCGAGAACGAGACCAGCAAGGACGGCTCCGAGAACGATGACGGCGAAGAAAACAAAGAGAACGTGTAGGTGGCACTGTATCATTCCCTTGGTCGAATGGGCAATTGTTTCCTGAAGCAAGCATTGAATACGATTCGCTTACTTACAAGAGCTGGCCTCTTTTGAACATTTTTACTGTATAGTGACAATATCCAGAAAGTTCGCAAGGACCGTGTCTTTGAGCAAGATGTGACCGAGAAGGAGATGGACATTATCCAGCAGCGTGTGGCCTTTCAGCAGCGCCAGGTAATTGCTCCCAAATCAGACAACAACCACATGAACATTCCAAGGGTAAAAACGACCTAAGACTGTCAATTGACAATCTCATTTAAATCATTTACCTTTCTAGTTCGCCGCCTACGAGGAAAAGGAGAAGCAGAGGCGTTACAAGAAGCTGAAGTCGCATTACGGTTACTTGGTTGAGGCTGAGATCGATGAAGCCCTGGAGGACTGTGCCAACGACGAGGACGATGTTTTTGTTCAGTTCAGCACCCTTGGCTACCTGGAAAAGATTCGACGCATCATTGCCATCCGTAACCACAAGCCTGCGACCGTCACTGTCATGGACGACCAGCAGCGTGCTCGCTACGAGGAGCATCTGAAGAAGCGCAGAGAGGCTCCTCGTATGCGCACCACTGCCCATATGAAGAAGTAAGTATCCACTTATTTATGACCTAAGTTGTCCGCATGATTGAAATATCAGTGAATTAATTAGTCACGATTTTATTGTTCAATTGGTAGGCAATACCGCATGGGCGGCCGATTGGGATTGGACGAGGCATTGAAGCAAATTCAGGAGAACAAGGTGGACGCCTCCAAGGCCTTTGAGGGATGGTCTGACGCTCGTATCAAGGCCTATGCCGCCATCGACAAGAAGCCCAACACCTACTACTACCGATTCAACGCGCCCGGAGAGGTCCAACGCAAGGGCGCCTGGACAAGGGATGAGCAGTTGTTGTTCCACAAGCGTTTGGAGGAGATTGGTGCCAACGGACAGTGGGGTCTCTTTTCCATGACCATCCCTGGTCGTGTCGGCTACCAGGTAACTGCGAATACGGAGTTGTTTCAAATGAGTATTTCAGGGTATCTGCGACGATTGAACTAGGCTACTGACTTTGCTCTCGCTGTAACGACAAATAGTGCTCGAACTACTACCGATTGATGGTGGAGACGAACCAAATTCAAGACCCTAACTATGTCTTGGATGAAAAGGGCAAGGCTCATTACCTGTTTGACAAGAAGGGCGCAAACGGTGAAACGACGAAGGAGTTCAGAACCCACAACAAAGTACATGTTACAGGCGAGGAGAAGCCTGTTGTCGTTAAGGCCCCGAAGGAGCCTAAACCTCCCAAGGCGCCTAAGGCCCCCAAAGAGCCCAAACCACCAAAGCCACCCAAGGTCCTCAAGGCTCCCAAGGAGCCCAAGACTTCTGCCGCTGCTAGTCGCAACAAGCGCAAGAGACGTGGTTACAACAGCGACGACTCTTCGGATATCTCTGAATTTGACTGCGACGATTCTGGCTCTTATATGGCCAAGTGGAGCACGACCAAGCGTACCAGGACTCGAGCTGCGGTGATCGCTTCCGAAAGTGGGGTTAATGGTGGCGAGGGCTCGTCCTCACCTGGAGGAGTGGGAAGTGAGAATGGTGCAGAGGACGAAGAGTATGATGATGAGGATGAGGCGGACCCCACGAACCCATTGCCTGGCTTTATTGATCCGATCACACTGGAAGTTGTTGAGAAGCCTGCGATCTCAAAGTACGGACACGTTATGGGATACGACAGCTGGCTCCGATGCCTCTTGCAGGATGGCGCGACAAGGAACATTTGTCCCATATCCAAGAAGCCCATGACCAAGCGCGATCTCACCGTCTTGACTTTTGAGAACATTGACGAGTACAGGTAACGTTGACATCTGTTATTCGTTGCAAAAATGAATAATGTCCCTTTTTAACTCCTTGCAAATGCATATGCAGTTGGGGAACTGACAAACCTATGTTATCTCCTTTACACAACACTGTAAATAGGGATAGGATCGTGAACATGTAAGGAGGCAAGCGGACTGATGTCTTCGCCCACCTTCTCCCCTTTTTTTCTTCGATCCGACCCTTGTGGTAGTCTTTGTGTCTGTCGTGGTATTTTGATATTTCAATAGCTTCATATCTTTCTCCTCATCCATTTGCAATGCGTCAGGATGTTGCTGAATAAAACAACAAGAATCCGACTCAATTGTCCTTTGTGTGATTGAATCACTGCCATTTGTTCATTCCTGATATCTTCATTCCAGTTCCTGATCCACAATCCAGTAGTCCTGCAAAGCTGAGAAATATCCAACTGAAAACGACAGGCAAACAGAAACCACGGAAGAAAAAAAATATCTGTTTGAAAGGATAGGCAGTGGGCAAGAAGCCGTGCTTTTTATTCAGAGGGTTGGTGGTGGTGGTGGTGGGGAGTGATTGTTTAATCGAAGAGACCTAGAAAGTGCAAAAAAAGGCGAGTTAGTAACACAATTCAATATCCCAGATGAACAAACATGGCTCCTGTAAACAAGACGTAATTGAAGAAAACGTACCGAATCCCATATCGTCATCAGACTCCTCCTTGGCCTCCTCCTTCTTCTCCTCAGCCTTCTCCACGGCAGCGGCACCAGCAGCGGGGGCAGCGGCACCAGCAGCGGGGGCGGAGCCAGCAGCGCCAACGTTGGAAAGCATGGCGGCGACGTCCTTGCCATCGAGGGCCTTGGCGAAGAGGGAGGTCCAAATCGACTCAACCTCGACGTTGGCAGCCTTCAAGAGGGTCTGGAGCTTGTCGGACTAGATATGTCATAGATAGTAGATAGAGAACATCCTTTGTCAGCCCAGTCTGCTTATTTGTTTCCTGTAGTGTGTGTAGCCGTGTTTTCTGGGTTTTTTCTGTTTGCTGTTGTTCGTTGGATCGCCTGAAGAGCTGGAGAGTGAATGGGGTGAAGAGTCGCTCCCTTTAGGTTCATCCTGCCCGATTGCCTCTTTCTGCCTTTCCTGATCTGGCGCAGTAGTGACAAACGTAACCACAACCTCCTGTGTTGCTGCGTCACTCCTGATGGAGGAACACACCCTCTCTTAGGAGCTTCCCTCATCCTGAACCTGGACCATCATAGCTTCCGTGCTGATGAAGCCTTCCTCCCGTTCCCACTTGTTTTAGGGATCTTCCTGCAGTAGTAATAAAGCGCTTTCGCTTGACCGCTCGTCGCCGTAATGGGCTTTAGTGCTGTTGCCAGGTGTTTGGTGCAAAGTGCGAGAGGTGTCGATAGACGAGTAAGTGATCGTCATCTCTGCCTTTGGGCGTCGCTTGCTGGTGTTTGCTGCTGATGCTGGTGTTGTGTGCGCATCAAAAAAGGGAGTGTCACTGGCCCTCTCGTGTTTGTTTGTGCTTTGGTGTTATTTGCAACGACCCCGCGATGATACGATATCTATCCATCCGATTTCTGGTAGTGATAGAAACCATCCATCGAGTGGGAGTGTCGTCCGGTATCGGGCCATCGGTGGGTGCGGATGATTGTTGGATGTTGGTTGTTGATTGTTGGACCGATACTTAACGGTGATCTCGACGTTGTCGTCGGTGAGGATCAAAGCAGCGTAAGAGGTAGCAAGCTCAGCGGACATGGTTGCGATTCTGTTGATGAAAGAGAAGGAGCAAATTCCGGTTCGCCGTCCGTGGCAATTAAAAATTTGGGCGTCTCCCTCCTCCCCTGCCTGTCCCCCTCACCCCCACTAACTCTCCGCTCTCCGCTCCCTATTTGCAAGACCGCCTTTCATCTGTCTGGGTTGTGGCTGAAAAATCGAATCAAGAGTTGGCTCCAACTGGTCCACCTCGCTTTGCTGGTCTCTGAACATACACTCTCGAATAGTACCCCCTCCCCTCTTCTCTCTCTCACACACACACACATTCATCCCATTCACACATCAATAATGGCATTGCTTGCACGCGTCCTCAAGAGCATGGAGCGCATCGCTCCCCAGAGTCTGGCCGACCACGCCTGGGACAACGTCGGACTCTTGGTTGGTACGACCTCACCCACACGCAACTTCTTCGTTCAGCACCCGTTCAAGTTTGAACGTTTGAAGGCGCTCTTCTTTTTTGCTCACTCTGCTAACTGTGATCCATTCGAACCCCTTCTCTATTGGTAGAGGCTCCATACCCAAGGACGAGAGTCGTCTCGACAACCCCTCAGCGCGTCTTCTTGACCATTGATTTCACCACCGCTGTTGTTGATGAGGCTCTCAACGACCCCTCTGTTGGTGTTATCGTTGCTTATCGTAAGATGCAACCCGTGTGAATATTACGCGTCTTCCATTTACCAATCTCTTTAGCCTTTTCTTTTATACCCTGTTGTAATCTAACCAGTCTATATATTCTGCGATTTTCTCCCTCACAGACCCCCCAATCTTCCGTGGCATGAAGAAATTGCTTTTAAAGGATACAAAGCAGCGCATGGTGCTTCAGTGCGCTGCCAAGGGTGTCAGTGTTTTCTCTCCTCACACTTCCTGCGACTCTTGCGAGGACGGCGGTATGTTCATTATCAATATGTCCATTCTCTGCTAGGGAGTTGATGTTTGAAGCGGTGCTCAATTCTTTTTTTCTTACTCATTTGTCACTTTATACGTCATGACTCAGTTAACGACTGGATGCTTCAGGGATTCGGTGACTCCGGCACTAGCAGTGTTTACGTGCCCGCCGTTAACCCTCCTGCAGGTACAATGGAATGAATATCTCTTTCGTTATGAAGTACCCTGTGCAATATTCATTCATTTTTCTAACCGCGATCTCACCTCCACACAACCACTACTAGGCCATGAGAACTCTGGAAAGGGACGCGTCTTTACATTCCATGAGCCAAAGCCCGTCCAGCAAGTCATTGAGCAGATCAAGCGTCACTTTGGCTTGCCTCATGGTAAGCAGCAAAATGCTATTCTGATACGCGCACATATACTACACACGGCGGCAACAGATTGGTTAACCCATACTTCACACCATACTTTGTATATCCCCGATTTTAGTCCGCGCCGCGATCCACCCAACACACGCATCCAACGAAAAGCTGATCTCGACTGTGGGAGTGTGGGCCGGATCTGGATCGGAATTGGTCAACCACCCTGCAGATCTCTACCTCACCGGAGAATTGGGCCACCACGACGTCCTTGAGGCTTTGGAACAGAACCGGACCGTCATCCTCTGTGAGCACTCCAACACCGAGCGCGGCTACCTCTCGGCTGTTCTTAAACCTAAATTGGAGGCGCTCCTCAGCCAGGACGGCGGCGAGCCTGTCGAGATTGTTGTCAGCAAGACTGATAAGGATCCCTTGGTTGTCGTTTAAATGAACATACGGTTTGGAAAATATAAATGAGTTCTTCATATGGTGTTGCTCGAGAGTTTTCAACAACCTTGTTCCTGCAGTTGTCTTGAATCATTATGCTTGGGTGATGTTGTTTGATGTGCCACAACAAAAAAATATATGAAGTCAACCATGCAGCACTTCTTAAAGAAAACCTCACTAAACCTTGGATACGTTCATCGGTCTCAAAGTTCTTTCAAACGATTATATCTTACTATGCTAATGTCAAGAGCAAACCAGCAAAAGATGGGCCTTCTCAACACTTACAAGAAACGCAGGTTTTTTTTTTGTATACAGACCAAACTCTTTAATGCGCTATCTACCAGTTGCAGTCCGGTCCAGAACCTGGCTCTGCGCAACAATTGTCGCTTCTCTTCACAGCTTAAACGGAAGAAAATAAAACTAGATACGAATGAAGGGGATTCTTCCCATCCTCTCCATCATTGACAACCTCCTCCTTCCTAACAAACTCTCCAACAACCGCTCGTCAGCAGCGCGTGGGTCCTTGGTCGCTCCAGGGTACCTTCCTTCATCATGTGTGGCTAGCGAAGCGCCACACGGACAGAAACCATCGTGCGTGATGTAACCGTATCCATGACTCCAGTCACCTCGGGGGCCTGTGTACTTGGATGTCTTGTTCTTGGCAGAGATACCCTGGGTCTGCTCCCACGCGATCGTCGCGGAGCACCTTTTTTTTTTTTTTTTCGTACACAATTTTATTTCTCTAACAAACAGCATAGAGAAGTTATTTGGAAGTAAAAGGGGACTACAGACCAAACTCTTCAGTGCACCATCCACCAGTCGCAGTCCGGTCCAGAACCTGGCTCTGCGCAACAATTGTCGCTGCTCTTCACAGCTTAAACGGAAGAAAATAAAACTAGATACGAATGAAGGGGATTCTTCCCATCCTCTCCATCATTGACAACCTCCTCCTTCCTAACAAACTCTCCAACAACCGCTCGTCAGCAGCGCGTGGGTCCTTGGTCGCCCCAGGGCACCTTCCTTCATCATGTGTGGCTAGCGAAGCGCCACACGGACAGAAACCATCGTGCGTGATGTAACCGTATCCTTGACTCCAGTCACCTCGGGGGCCTGTGTACTTGGATGTCTTGTCCTTGGCAGAGATGCCCTGGCTTTGTTCCCACGCGATCGTCGCGGAGCACCGAGGTTTCCAGATCAGCTCCGAGGCCTGCGCCTCCAGGTAGCCAACAAACTTGTGAAGGACTGTCTTAGCGATGGACATTGGGGTTCGGAAGACCGCGGACCATTCAGTCAACATGCTCAAGGGGGTGATGCCGCGGAGGAGATCTGACACGTTCCACATCGGTTTCTCGTCTCGATCGGGAGCTGGACTACCGCTGTGCACGGCTCGAGCTCCACCGATGGAGGAAAATCCTCGCACATGATCCGCATCCGAAGGGGGCCACCAGTGTATGGGTACTGGCCTCGGTACCTGACGACCTCTGTCCACCGCGCGTTTGTATTCTCGCTTCCTGGCTGCGTTGTAGCTGTTTGTCGCCTGCACACCCCACTCATTAATCTTGCCCATGGCCTCCTTCCAGATCTCAGTGGTGGTCTCAGCTGCCGAAGGGCATTTCCAGACATGATCGTTATCCTCCTTCTCGAGCTCGCATCGTCGGCACACGCATGTTGGGTACAGGTTGGGCTTGCGAGCCTGCATGGAGTTCAGAGTGGGCAGCATTCCATGCAGCTTTTTGATGTGATGTGTGCGTTGGTGAGAGTCCTTGCTGTTGCTGTAAAAGGTGAAGACTGCGTGCCTGTCGTGGACATAAGCCAAGGTCGAGTTCCATTCCACGTCATCGATGTCAGGGATCGCCCTCTTGACCCGCCTCTGTGACGTCCAGGCCTGATGGTGACGGATTGTCGATTGTTGTTTGAGGAGCTGACGTAGATCGATTTCAACAATCCCGCCGTAACAATGTGCAAAGGTCGTGATATCCGTCTGTTGAGTGAGATCCACCATCCAGGGCACTGAACCACTCTGTGCTGCCACCTTCGCCGCCTGATCCGCAAGTTCGTTTCCGTGGATGTTGCTGTGACCTTTGATCCACACCACTTCGACCCTGCCTGGCCGAGATTCCACAGCCTGCCAAAGCACCGCCCAGATACCCGCATATGTACTCCTGAATCGCTTCCTCGGTAAGGTGTCCCGACGATTCTTCACCAGGCGACTATACTGATCCACCACTGACTGATTGTCCAGCTTGACCACAATGTCCTGTTCCGGTGGTGCTGACAGGACTGCGGCTAATAAGCCCATGAGCTCGGCCTTAGCCGAGGATGCGTGACCGTCCGTTCGTCCTTGTACTGTCAGAGGGTTGTCCTGAGTGAGATCCACCACTCCAAAGGCCTGGGATACTTCTAGCGTTCCCGAGTTCAGAAGAGATCCGTCAGAGTACAGGACGCGAGGGGTGGAGTTGTCGACGTGTGTGTCCTGAACTACGCGCATGGACGCCGCCTCTACTGGAGACAGGCAAAGGGGGCCGATCTGTGTGGTCGGGGGTCCTGGTACAGGCGGTGGTTGGACTTGATGGCGTTCTTGCAAAGGAAAGCTAGCATCTGTGTCAAAGGCTGGTTTGTATCGTGGTTTCGTTTCCTTGAGGCTGGATAGGATCTCTTTTAGGCGAGCGACGACCAAGCGGTGTTGTTGACGGAGTGCTTCCTTGTCCTTTTTCTGCTGCAGTCTCCTGGCTTGGGGCGTTGAACACGGTATTCGTTGACGGCCAAAATTGGTGGCAACATTTGTCACGTGCAGAGTCAAGCAAATCAGCGCGTTTGAGCTTCCGAAATCTAATTGTCAGAGAATTTTGATGCCTCAACAGCTCCCTTAGCTTAGTCGGTAGAGCGTTGTGCTAATAACGCAAAGGCCGCAGGTTCGATCCCTGCAGGGAGCATAGAGCTTAATTAAAATCTCTTTTTTCTACCGTTTCTACTAATGGTAGAAAAGAGTATCCTTTGGGCAGGCCAATTTTTTTTCTTTTAGCCAAACACTAAAAAATCGCACTAACCATGTGTGAAGCGGGACATAAGGGATTTCGGTAGTGTTTGTGACCTTTTTTTTTTGACCAGGTTAACCGAGTCAACCGATTAACTAATTAACTGATTATTGACCATTTAACCTAAATCGGTTAACCGTCAATTGATCAGACGATTGACTGACCAAAATTAACCAAAAAATTGACTTGACCTTTTGACCCGATTAAGTGGTTAATTATTTTTTTGATCGAAAAAAAATTGGCTAGTCTGTCATTTTTCTTCGTTCTTTAGGAACAGTTCAATTGCATACCGAACTCGTCGTCCTTTTTGGTGGCGGTTTCACTTCAGGAACATCTCGATCATTCAAGCAAAAAAAAAAAAAAAAGACTTGTATAATTATTTATGGTATTCTATTGCTATTAGGGAATGAAATCTACTTGTATAAGGTATGTTAAAAAAATATTATCTACTGAGACTTGATGGTGGCAAGAGGAACAGTAAAGACTTCACGGAATTGATAGTTGGTCCTGTCGGGTTGGGTTGCCTCCAGAAGAATCCTCTTGAACTCCTTCATGTGCAGTTCGCCGCGATCGCGTCCGGTAAAGGCAGACTTTTGCCAAGTCGACGTGACAAGGAGGACACCGTTGGCCGTCACTGCATTGAAGGTGAGGGCTGCGGCAGTGATGCTAGACGATTGCGAGAACATGGCATCCAGAACCTTGAAGCCCAGAGGAGAATCAGCAGGCTGTTTCAATCCGACGCCAAGGTTCGAGATCTGGAGGGTTGCCTCGCGTCCATGCTGCTCCTTCTCGACCTGTTCGCACAGGAACTTCTCCCACCCGCCCTGCTCTTTTGGGAGATACGAAAGGAGGCCGATGTGACCATAGAGTTTTTTGGGCTTGGAGGTTTCGGCGACCAGCTGCTTGCGGAACCGTTGTGCAACATCCCAAAATCCAGTCTCAAGCTTGATTTTGACATTCTTGGAGGCGATTTCGGACGTGTAGTTGCCCTGGACATAGGGCGTGAGCGGGGCACCGATAATGGGACGAAGCGTACATGGCGTCGTAAAATTCATGGCGTCCTTGGTAGTGGTAGGTCCCTGGTGGTTGTCTCCGGCGGGGTTGGACAGGAAGACGAGCTTGGTGGCAAAAGCCGAGGCGGCGAGGAGGATCACATGGACGGTAGTCTTGCGGTCCTTGGCCGCTTGGACAACCTGCGCGGTTTCCTCTTTAGTCAGGTACATGGCGACTACCTGTGTCTCATTGGGCACCTTCAGCGTGGCATCGAACTCTCCAGACCAGTACTTCTTCTCCAGCGCCCTCTTTACGAACCCCGGCAGTAAGAGCGACATCACAGCCCCCTTAACCAAAACGCCAAGACTTGGCGCGCAATCAACGACAGCCTCCAAGTTGTCCGGCATAGGTCTGACAGCGGAAGGAATCACGACGACACTGGGCAAAGTTTGAGGTCCGTCAGTTGCCGCTTGAATGTTGAGCCGCTCAATTAATTGGTCCACCAGCCCCAGCCCAGCACGTCCATCGCCAATTGAGTGTTGGTAACAGTAGAACAAATAGAAAGATCCGTCCTCCTTGACCTCGACAACCACAATCCGCCAGAGAGGGACCTCAGCACTAGCAGTGTCAAAGTGTGTTTGATGCTCGTCCTCCAGAACCGTGTTGATGTCGACTTGACGGTCGACTGAGGTGACGCGAATGATGCGCGACAGGTCGACCGAGGGCATCTGCAAAAAGACGGGCGTGGCTGAGAGATGGTCGCCAATGACGACGGACAGGTTGGGATGTTCCTGAATGAGCCAGGTCAGTGGTCCAATGAGGAGTTGGACCCATTGGGCATGGTTGCGGGGTAGAGGTGTTGATCCCGACTTTGGTTGTTCATGGAGACGGGCGCCGACGACAACGTTGATGTAAATCTTAATGTTGGCTCGAGCCAGCGAGTAGCGTTCGACGTTCCCGACCTTGCGAACCAAAGGGAAACTCATGCTGTGTGTGTGTGTGTGTATGTTTGTGTGAATGAGTGAGTAAGTGAGTATGGAAGGAGAGTGTTGGAGAAAGAAGGGAGTGATGAGGATATGAGGGGGTACAAGAGTGATTGATGGAGAGCAAACAGGAAGCGGAAAAAATCTTTGCAACTGGCCACTGCGCAGGACGCCGTTTGGAACAACAGCCTCGGCTGAAGAGAGCGTCACTCGATTAATTCATCATCAACAGGGAATAGCCGCATGCATGCTATTTTTGTTTGTGTCTGAATCGACGATTTCTCTTGGTTTTTGTGTGCAAAAGATAATAAAAAAGTTGGTAGCTCGAAAGAAGAAGGAAAAGAAAGAAGGAAAAGAAAGAAGAAACGATAGCAACTAACTAGAACGCGGAAAAAAGATGAGAAAAGAGGTACGGTGACATCGCGTCTGACCTCCCCTCCTTCTCTTTATCCTCTGCACACTTAAACGCTGCTCTCTGGTTTTTCCTCCTTTTTGTCAGCATCTGCCGTCTCCACATCCTTAGGTTCCTCGGTCTTTGTTGATGTCGCTGTCGCCTCAGCCTTCTCCTTCTCCTTCTCCGCAGTCTCCTCGTCGAACGTCTCGGGGTCCTCATCACCGTTGGGGCGGACCTTCGAATCGGCTGGTCCAAGACGAACGGCAACGCGCTGAGCAATGTGCTCATACCATTCATCCAAGGTCTTTCCGTGCAAGATAGCAACAATCACCATCGTCATGTTGTCACATCCGACTCCTGTCATGCCGCTGTCCAAAGCCAAACAGTTGTCCATAGTCATCTCGCACAACTGATCCAAGGGTAACTTCTCTGAAATTCCCTTGCGGACATAGGTAATGACCTCCTGGGAGGTCATGCAGTCCCAAAT
This sequence comes from Linnemannia hyalina, assembly GCA_019671135.1. Taxonomy (NCBI): domain Eukaryota; kingdom Fungi; phylum Mortierellomycota; class Mortierellomycetes; order Mortierellales; family Mortierellaceae; genus Linnemannia; species Linnemannia hyalina. The sequence continues at coordinate 1,860,900 of JAHRHY010000006.1, forward strand.
ACCTATTTTCATACAACATAATAGAAGCGTGTGAATCGACCACGTCATGGGAGAAGTCTGGCTTCCTTACATAAAACAGTAGCAGTAACATATTACATACCATCGCAGGCAAGAACAAGGAATTCGTCCTCCTCAGTCAACTTGTGCTCGACAATTACAGGGTTGGCTAATTGGAAGGAAGGCAATGCCAACGTTAGGAATCCCTTCTCTTTCTTACATGAAGAACGTACATCCATTCCAACAATGCGCTTTAACTCAACAAACATACCAGTGACGATCTGATCATCGGGTCCCAAAGTGGCGTTCATCTTGAACTCAAAGTCACCCAAGGCGCGCGACAAAGCAAGGCTTCCGTTGACACGTCCGTACTCGACAAATCCTCCGGCGGCGACGATTCTTCTTGACTCCTCTGTTTGTACATCAGGTGCAGCAAAAGATAAAGGGAGACCATGCAGTTGGGTACAGGTAAAAGGAAGAAAGATGAGAGTTATTTGTCAGTGGTCATTTCAAGCTGGGTCCCAAAGTCCATCCATATAAATCGACCAATTGATGAAAAGCTGCCCCTCACTAATTTTGAGTTCTGAAACACATCGTACTAAAGAAGGTATGACCCCCCCCTTCACTAGCCCGTCAATGCGCAATTCAGATCGTGCGATCGTTTTCCATACCTTTGTTGACAGGCTTGTGGTCGTTCGAAAGAGCAATAGCAGTTCCATCGGTTCCAAGGACTGCACGAGAGTCTCCAGCGTTACCCTATATAAAATAGCCCGAAGCCAATCGCGTGTCCGTCAATATCTAATGTCGTATTCAATGCATCCTGACTCGAACATCATTAAGTCCCCAGTGTATATTATTTTCGATTAGCCACTGCGTCAGCCAGAGTGACGCCGCTGTCATATTAAATCCTGAAATTTCCGGGTGTTGAGCGGGGCGAAGAGGCAAGGCATCGTATGGAATACATGGTAATGAGCGATGGCGTCCAGTATTGGAGCCGTAGCATCGAGAGTCCTGAAGCCAAGTTGTTATGACACCATTCCAAACAAGAGCAAATGCGCCCATGCAAAGCGACCACATACCACGTAGAGGACGTTCTTATCGGTAATGGTTGCAGTGATGGCTGTGCATCCTGAGGAATCTCCGCCGTATTCGGGATCTGGTATTGTTTTTGCGATGCGTAAAATGGTTCATTAGCTTAGAATGGATGTCCTCTACTGCACCAGCTTTGCGCAAACACCAGGTCTCAATGATCCATGTTTAGCAGTAACCAACACCAGACAACATACCATAGCGAAGAGCCCTGTCCATCTCCAAGAATCCGTTCTTAATGGCAGCCATGAAGTCGCCCTTGGCAAACGCCTTGTCAGCAACAATTCTCTTGTGCAGACCTTCTCCGCTGTACTTGGCGACATTGGAACCTAGATGAATGTCACGATGATAGGATAAAAGACGCCTGTCAGTCCTGTTTCTTCCTGGTCATCGCAAAGTTGTAAACGTTCGCCATAAACATGCGTAGGTGCAGTCAGAGCAACCTACCTCCGTGCCCGTCATAAACTGCGAAGAAGGCTGTTCCCTCTGCGTCCTCAACGTTCAGCAGCGTGGTATGGGCATCTACGATTGTTTTGGAGTAATGTGGGCGTGATTAGCCAACATTGGCCAACAAAAAAATATCGTTGTTTTGAAAACAATGGTATCGTGACATAGCCGTGACATCTTTCAACATACCTTCCATGCCTATTTGAGTAAAACCAGACAAGAGATAGGAAAGAAAAGACGACAAAAAACATGCAGGGCGAGGAGTTAAGGATAATACAGCTCGGTGGCCGATATGGATGATAGGTTTGTAGGGTTGGAAAAACATGCAGAAGAACAAGCATTAACGCGCAAAACAAGCTCGATCTCCAGGAACAGGTTCGGAAAGGTAAAACAAGAACATGGTGCATGCAAAGGCAACAATGACATGAACAAGAAGTGAGATTCGAAGGAGGGAGAAGAAGGGTTTGACACGATTGGTGATACTGATTCGCCATCCTTGCATGGCAGAGGCTCCGTATGCGAAACGCTTGTCGTGACCCGCGGACGAGTGCTTGTCGACGATTGGTGCAGAAAGCGTTTGACCCATGATCGAGTTCCTTGTTGGTTGGTGCTGGGTTAGTGGGTCTTTGTAAAGTGTTGTTAGGTTGAGGTGCTGTTGGCGGTGATAAGGAAGAAAAGATGGTCAGGAGGACGAGAAGGATAAAAGGACAGTCGATGAGTCAAAAAAAGAAAGAAATAAAAAAGGGATCTCGCCTGTTCTGTCGAACCAGCCGCGTCCTTGCCTCCTGTTTGTCGACGTCAAAGGTGAACATTGGGTCGTAAAAAAGGCCAGGAGGTTGGATGCCATCATCCACATAACTCGCTCGTTTTTTTTTATGTTGATGATGCTGAAGAGTCGGTCAACCTTCCTGTAGTACCCCTTGTTTGATGCTGGTGCAAATCCATCCGCCTTGTTTTGCCGCTTGTGGCCATCCGTCATCTGAGAGCATCTGTCCTCCTGTATGTACTGTAGTCGACGTGGACGTGGAGGTATATTTCCTGTCGGGTTTCCAGCCAAGAGTCAGAGCCAGAGCCAAGCACTGCAGACGGCTGACGTGGTTTTGTTTTTGTAGAGTGCGTGTGGCGAGTAAGGGGATGGAAGGAGCGTGTGATCTTACGTTGCTTGGTTATTGTTGCTCTTGGTGTGTGTATGTGTGTGTGCGCGCGTATACGAGAGTTAGTGACTGAGTGAGCGTCGATGTCTTTTTTTTTCTTTCTTGTTTGCTGATGTCGATGGTCGATCGAAGAGGTGGCAAAGGGGGTGAAAGAAAAGAAAAGAAACAGAAAGGAGAAGGGGGAAAGGGAAAAAAGAAAAAAAAATATAATTTCAGTCTGGTGGTAGTCCTAGTCGCAGTTCCCTGTTCCCTTGAAGCTTTTTCTCTGTCAATTCTGTTGTGTCTCATCTCGCCCTTGTCTGTCTTCATTGTCTCGAGGGTTCAGTAGGGAGACAGGGGAGGAGGAGCAGCTGAATGAAAAAGTGAGGGAGCCATGAGCCCGCGACCAGGCCGACCGCGTTTTTTTTTCCATCACCGGACCACTGAAAAAAACATACACAGACACACGGACACCCCCCGCCACTCGACCAATTTACATACGCATACGCACGCACGCTCACTTGCAACCACAAGGATAACTACATCGATGATAACACCACCAACACGACCGCTACCGCCATCATCTTCACACACCAACGCTTCGTAAGCCCACACGGCCAAATGACCAAAAAAGAAAACATATATTTATTCCTTGCACACGCCACCGTTTTTCTATTCAAGCTCGTCGTAACCCGGCAATGGTGTCATGGACAACGTGCTTGTGTTAACTGCTGTCTCTGTGGTGTATTTTAAGGCCCTCGTTCCGTTTAGACCAATGCAGTCTTTGCAGGCAGCCTGGTCACTTTCTCGTTGCCTTTGTTCCAAGAGCATACACTGCATTGATTGGTTTCATATCCCCAAGAAAAAGTCTATTCGACGAACATGCTTTGGTGGCACTTTGCGACCGTCGTTTTGATTTCGTTCCTCATAACATATTTAAAGCATTTCGTACTTTTTTTCCCCTTTTCTTAATCCACACATCCAAAAGTCGCTCCCTTTTCAAGGAAACTATGACCTTACCGGTCGCTGAGGATCTCGTCTCGACAAAACACTCTTCAGGAACGATTTTTCTTAACCACGACAACACCCTCAACAACTACAACTACTCACACAACCACAACCACAACGACCACCACCATCCCAGCCTTCACCACCCACCACAAACCATGTCACACAGATCCGATATCGTAACCCCCACAGAAGGTACGTTCTCTCGTCCTTCAACAGCACAACAGGAAACAAACCTGATGGAATCAATGTAACATCTTTTTCATTACATCTTTGGTTTGACTATAAATGTATTTTCTATTGCTCTGATGCCATCTAGCAACTGTCCATGGCTCAGGAGCACATGAAGATTCTTGGAGTGGCCATGAAACAGACTTGCATCGACAGGACTTTGCAACGATGACCTCATCTTCCAGCCTGGACGATCGGAACGGACGAGGAGATGGAGCTGGATGGGGATTCGAGTTTGATATCGAGGCGATGAAGCAGTCGACTGGAACAAGGAAGAAACAGCAACATCGCAACGGAGACTACCATAGCGAAGATCAACGGAGCATCGACGGTCATGGGACTGACGACGACAACTGGCACACAGAGGGAGAGCGGTCTGGAACCGATTCCAAGGCTGGATTCAATCCTCCTTCTGAAGTTGCATGGGGCGATGATTGCCTTGACTCGAATAGCCAGAGTCACCAGCGCCAGGACAATTGCCTGCGTCAGGAACATCTCCAGCGCCAACAACAACACGGACGTCAGGCCTATCAGGAGCGTCAGGGTCATCACGAGCGCCCGAGTCGCCACGTAGCCCATCGCAGCCCTACCAGTGACCATCAAAGACCAGGTGCAATCAACACCTCAGGTTGGAACAGCCATCATCAATGGTATTCGAGGGAGGCAGAGGTCCAAGAATCCAGTAACCGAAATGCTGGAAATCGAGGAGACCGCAAGGCGGACGATGCCGAGGACGATGTCTGGGGGTTGAAGCGGACAGAGCGGTGGACTGCAACCGAGGAAGATGAAGCTGTCGATGAGAAGGAGGAGGTAGTTCTGGACGAGTTGACAAAATACTGGGCTCCATCGAACATCCTCGACTTAATTCGACCTAACCGATCAACGCAGGCGTTTTCCGACAAGCACACTAGACATGGCGGACAACCCTACGACGGCGACAACTGGGGAGATGCACCCGAGCCTACAATGACCTACAACGGCGAGTATACCAACACCGTCCTAGTTGAACAGAGGAATAAGCAGTACTGGGAATTGCGAGACGGAGAGTGGATACTCTTGAACACGTCTTCGGGAATGATGGTTACCCCCCAGCAGAAAGGAATCAACTCGGCAGCATTAGAAGGCGACAACGGCAATGGCCAGTCAAGTGAGGATGAGAGCGACAACTACAGCCAGGGATGGAGCGACTACCACCCTGAGGTCAGCTCGCCAACGCACTCTGTGAACCACGAATCCGAACGCAAGAGATACAGCGGAGTATACCAAGGCCCCGCCCCACCAAACTCCGATTCTCAAGAGTTCCTCTCCGAGGTGCGCCGAGAGATTTCACCGGAGCAGTTCGATCTTGACGCGGGCTTTATCCCAGAAGACGAATGGAGGAAACCTCTGTCTGCGAGAGCGAAGAAGCACGAAGAAGGCGAGCCTGGTCAGATGAAGGACGATCAAACTGGATCCTGGGGACCGGAGAGGACATCATGGGAGCGACCAACCTCTCGGGCGTCATCATACTCCGAGTCAGAATCTGTACTTGATCTTCCGCCTGATGCGTTACCGGATTTCAGGACAGCAAAGCCCGGCGAGCCAACGATCATCACTCGAACCAACATCCCTAGCAGCAACAGCAACAGGAACAGTTATAATAATAAGAGTAACAACAGCAGCAACAACGACAACAGCAACAACGACAACGACAACATCAACAGCAACAACACCACCGCCACCACCAACAACAACAACAACAACAACAATGACAGCAATAATGGCAGCAACAATGACAGCAACAGCAGCAGCAGTGCTCGCCCTCCTCCCCCAAAGAAAAAAGATCCGGCCAAGGCAATCGAATCACAACCGGCATTGCTTGTAGATCTGGACGATAATGCAGCGACCAAATCGCCGCCGAGTCATGCAAGCATGAATATGGCCCAGTCACTCATCGGACTTGATTTCATTGAGGGACAGGATGCTCAACCTCCTGCTCTCGATTCTACCCATGATGCCGCGACAGCGGAGACAACCAGAGCGGGCCCGAAGAGCGCGGACGAGGACAAGCAAGACAAGAATGAGATCTCGACATTGGTCACAATTGCTAGCGAGAGCGTTGACAACACCCGCAACCCTGCAGAGACTGCGTCATCGAAGCTAGAGGGTACAGTAGACCTTCTTCTAACTGACATTCCGGCCCAGGAGTTGTCAAAAGGAGAATCTGCTCTCGATTTGCTCGGAATTAACAGCACCGCTCAGCAGTCTTCCAAAGGAGATTCTCTCGTTGAGCTGCTTGGAGCCACTACCCCTACACAGAGACAACCCAAAGATGAGTCTGCCCTCGACATATTCGCAACAGCCAACGCAGCCCAGGAGCCATCCAAGAATGAGGTTGCTTTCGATATTTTTGGTGCCAGCGGTCCAAGTCAGGAGCGGTCATTCAAGGGACCTTTACCGGGCGGATTCCTCGACCTTGGCAGTCCATACGACTGGTTGAACCAGATTGCGTCCAGGAGTATGCAGCAGTCGGAGGAGAGTCGCACCACCCAAAAGGAACAATGGAGTGCTCTGATGGCCAAACAGGAGGCGGACTCGAACAGGATACAGAACTTTATACAGAATGCGACAACCGACAGTGCAAGCAGTACCGGCGCCAGTTCGAAGAGAGGAACCAAGTCCAAAGTGCCGTACTCGCTCGCTATGGCTATCGAGACCAAGGATCACGGCCGACAAGTCCTGAATGTCACCGAAGTAAGTTGATAACGTTTTATGGACTGCTACACTTTCATATGACTGAGAGATCTAGAAGGACATTGTATATATTGCGGGGCAACGCGTTTGAACGAGTGTATAGTATTTGTTATACTAACACGTCTTCATCTACTTTGTTGGCATGCACGTTTTGCAGCGCGACGACCTCAAGGACATGGTGGAGCGGTTTTGCGTCCAGTATGACATGCAATCATATGAGATGGCATTGTGGGTGACGGTGGCCAAAGCAATCAAGAAGAAAAAGAAGCAGCTTCGGGAGAGCAGCATGCAGCAACATCAATAGATGCACCACCTCCTTTGTTGTTGTTTATTGTTGTTTGCCATTCTTCAATTCTTGCCTCGGTTGGATTCATCTGGATTGCGAACGAAAAGGCAAAGGGCGTAGGATAGATTTCTGTCCACTGTGCATGATCTTTTTTTCTTTGATTTTTTTTCCCTTTACCCTAGCCTTCCTTTTGTTAGTCGGGCCTCTGCCCGTACCTCACATTCATGCAACTGTTCTCATTTTGACAACAAAACACGGTACTTTTCATGGGCACCTGCTTCCGTTGCTGCTGGTACAAAAAAAAAATGCAAGGGGGTGATGGCGTTTAGTTCAGTGTTTGATCTTTTTGTGTTCTGGCCTTCTTGTGGGCTATTTTTTTTTCTTTAGTTCTTGTGAACTGAACTAGGTTTCGTTGCATGTGCTGCAAAAGGCATGTGAGTACTCTTCTTTCATGTTTCCAACTCAATTGTGTCGTTGGTTGCTTGTTTGTTGATGTTGTTGCTTTTTTTTCTTTCCTTCTGTTCTCTGTTGTCCCCTTCTTGTCGTTCCTGCCCTGCCCTTTGGCCATCCCCCTGTCGTGTGCATGTGCCTATATGTCTGCATGTGGAGAAGAAAAAAAGGAGACAGAGAAAGAGGTGCGAATGTTTTTTTGGTCGTTTGCTGGTTTTCCTTTCGTTCCCGCTTGCGCTTGAAAAAGCGAAGATCGAATTTTTTTTCCATTCCCAGTTCATATCGTGTCCTCATCGATGAAAAACAACGTAAGACAGGTATGGAGAAGTATGGACATGTGCGGAACTGACACCACATGCAAACTGAAAAGAGAGCGTGAAGGAAATATAACTGAATTGGAAAAATGTGGCCAAAAAAAAAAAAAAAATCCCGCCGGGAAGAAAAACGAGGTACAGCATGCGCTGGGGCTGGTGCATGCAGGAGAAAAGGAAAGAGGAGGACTACGCGCTCGAGTATGAAAGAAACTATACACATGCGTTTTGTCATAGGGTCAGTGCTGGTAAGAATAAGGAAAAAAGGTTGGTAAGATACAGGAGATGTAAAAAGAAACGTACGAACGTTGGGCAAAGACTCAAGGAGAGCAAGAGCAAAGGGAGTTGGGTGAGGGGCATCGCGTGCCTGAATAGCTTAAGCTCTTGGATGTTACCAGATTCTTGGGGCGTTGTGATCAGTGAAACAAACGCGGCAGTTAGAACAAAAGAGATAGCTTAAGCTTCTTTTGTGCTCGTTCTTTCTCTCTTACTTCCTTTTTTTCCCACCTTTCCACCATGTTTTTCTGAAGGCACGCTGTCCTATTCTTTGTGCTCGTGCACACCATGCACCATGCACTTCCAAGACTCTTCCTTTTTTATTTTTATTTTTATTTTATTTTGCTCGTCCTGAAAATAACTGCCTCGTCCCTTCGCCTCTTCCTTCCCTGTTCTTTGTCTGCGCCCTTCCCTTTTTTGTTTTCCAATCCTGCACAGCAGTTCAACTCTTATCTTCCCGGATAGTTATGGCGTATTGTGCAAGCGTCTTTTATCTTTCTTCTCTCTCTCTCTCTCTTGCTATGCTTTATTTGCCAATGATAATGGAGGAATATTACACGAAGTTCAACCGTATGCGATATATATTGAGCTGCATGCATTTTTGAACGATCAGAGCAGAGAAAAACGTAATCATAAAAATAAAGAGAAAAGAATCTATTCGGAACGAGACCCGGCCGCCTTGTTCTCTTTCAAGCACATCCGACAAAAATCAAAACTTGATAATGATGCTTCCGGGGAGAGATTGAGGAAGGAGGACAACGTAGAGAGAAAAAGAGGAGACGGGCAACGTTTTTTTTTTTTTTTTTTTTTCTGATAGGCTTTTGTGGTGCATAGAAAGCTAAAAGGTGGTGTAACATTGCGGGCAAGTGTTGGTTTTCTATTTCAGGCAGGCCCTAGACCCAACAAAAATGTGGTGTCTCTATCTTTTTTTCCTCTGTTTCCTCTCTGCGTGGCATCAAAATAATGCAAAAGACAAACAAACACAAGGGCAATGAAATGCAAAAAGGTCAATGTGTTTAGGCTGGAGACTAGCGTGAATTTGAAGATGAACTAGCATGAGCCTTCATTTTGTTTTCTCTCTCTCACTCTACCACGTCTCTCTTGTTCCATGTCCAATAAGATCCAACTGCCCCGCATTTCAAACAAAAAAAAGTGGTGTCGTGAACAGTCTCCATATCTCAATTTCGGTCTGCGTCTGCTTTGTCCAAAGCCTCGCCTAATGCATGTACAGTACGCCATCTGGGAAGAGTAAAAAAAGAAAGGCAAGGTAAAATGTAGGGGAGGGATGAAAGTGGCGCATAACGTTGTAAATTAGGTGGACAGTGCGAGCGTTCGGGCCCACAAATAAAAAAAAAAATGGGCAAGCATTCTTCACGTACTACTGAGCTTGCTGAAATGCGACAAATAAAAACGCGCAGCGGCGACGGTATGGTATGGTATGGTATGGTCGGACTACCTTTTGGTGTGTGCATAATGAATCACGGGTACTGGTAACATTCAGAAGATGGCTTTTGTCGGCTGTGAGGTGATACAGGATTTTCCGAGTTGTGTAAGGGCCAATTGTGCGTTTCGCTTGCTTGCTTGCTTGCGAGCGAACGCACATTGTTGAGATGCGAAATATATGTAGGCGTAAGATTTGAATGTGAGAGACGAGACGGGTCCCCTTTGATCTCGTCCCTGTTCTTGTCCTCGTTTCGATTATTTTTTCCACCTTGAAAAAGGAAGGCAATAAGAGCAACGCATCTATAGTCTACTTTTTTGATATCATTTGTGGGGCGTGCAATTGCACTATGTTTGTTGCCATTGGCCACCTAAACAACGAGAAAGAACTGGTAACGCGAAAACAAACTTTGTTTTGAACTGCCCAAACACTCGATTGCAAGTAAACCATCAGACGACTGTACCATTTCCCTGGCGTGGTGGTCTCGGCCTTTACTTTTCATGTTTTTTTATTCTTCTTGAACATCGAAGGAATGTACTCCTCCACATACCACCCACAACAATCAGTAATCAGTTATGTTGACGAAATCTTCGCCACAGCTCTCTGTACTTGTTGTTCCTTTGTTGTTGCTTCTTGTATCGATGAATTTGAGCGATGGGTTGGCGCAAGGATTGTTGTCTGAATATTTTTTTGATTGACCTGCATAAACAAACGATTGAGAGCTGAACATAAAAAAATGGCGCCTAGACTCCAGTGCCCAGACCCCAAATTGCCAGGAATAAAACAAATCAACAAGAGTTTCTACTTAGTACGCTTATTCACCCTCGCTTTTCTATTTCGCTTTTCATTCTTGTGCGTGTTAGAGTGCGAGACATGTAGCGACCAGTGTAATGGGAAAGTCAAAGAATTCATTTGGTTGCCACTTATGTTTCCAGTAAATATGTGAAGAGAGGACTAATTGGTTTCCATTCAGGATTGAGAAGGTGTGAAATAAGGATTAGAGATTGTCAAAATACTTAGGGAGGAAGAGGCTTGTGCGTCAAATACCTTAATTACATATTCCATACATGCAAGGAAGTTATGGTTTACGTTAACTAAGATATTCAGGTTCCCTCTTCCATCCTAAAGCATAAATGAAGGATCGGAGAATGGGAGGATCAGTGGGAAAGATGGAGGTAGAAAAGAGGGGGGCGGGAAGAAAATACGGGAAGCTAAACATCGGACAACTACGGCGATGACAAAAAAAGAAAACCATAGGTGCTTGCAATGAAGGAGAAAGACGAAATGTACAGTACAACATCATTTTTTCTAGAGAAACGGTACTCATCTAAGACCCCTATCTTCTTCTTTTGTTCTTCGTTCAAACATTGAAAACAAATCTCCCACTCACCCCTTTCCTTCGGGCTTCCTGCACTTGCTTAGGGTGGTTTCTGATGTCATCGAATTCAGTCTCATTAGCGAGAATGAGAGAAGAAAGATAAGAGAGGAAGCAGAAGGGGGTAAAAAGAGTGGAAGAGGGCTGAGGAGACGAGAAAGAGAGAAGGTTGAAGAAAGGAGGTACATGGACATGCCTGATGCGCTCGGTACATGTAAGCAAAGTAGTTTCCTTTTAAGGACACGAGTCTGTTGATTGAAGGTCCTTGGAGCATTTTCTTTTCAAGGGGCACTCATTTTCGTTTTCGCTTTGAGGGTGAGCTCCAGCACCTTGGTTAAGAAAGAGCTTGTATGGAAAAAATATCCAGACAGCGACAATGACAACAGAGCAACGCCGATAGCATTCGTTTTAGACAAAGATGAGAGGCGGTAAGGGGTTGTCTTTGCAGAGTAGCTTGAGGTTTTTGTTTGTCGTTTTCCCCCTTTCGTTTCTTATCCTTAAGAGAATGGCGAAGAGAAGGAGACAAATGCGAGATGACTACTGAGCGATAGACCACTCGCTCCGACCATTTTTTCCCTTGCTCCAAACACACTCAAAATACATAAAAACGTATCTTTAGACACACTCCTGGCTCTATCGCTGTCCCGTATGTGCCTATGTAATCGATCAGATAAAGCCGGAAAAATCGAAATCGGAAACGCGAACGAGATCGGGAGAAGCGCAGAGAGGGGTAGTTTTCATTTTTGAACTCTATCTGCATGAGTACTCTTTCCTGCCCCGATCCAAAGGATAAACAATCAGACAAATCTTTATTAAAGTCTAAAACATGCTATTCTCCTTCCTCTCAGTTCAAACTAGCGACGAGCTGGCACCTAACAAGACTTATGAGAATAAGCCGATACCCAAAAAAACATCCACATTGCATAATGAACCTCAATGATTTGTCCTTAAAGAAATTTTCATTCTTTCTTGTTCATGGCGCTGTCAGATACCTGCTGACTCCAAAAGCTTAAGCTTATTGCCCAGGGTTGTTGTTGTCAGGTCGAATAGACTTTTTTTTATTTCCTTTCGTAAAAAAAAACATGCAGGCATCGATCAGACCATTGACAAAAAGAAAGATTGAGAGAGTGAGAGAGAGTGAAACGCGCAAAAGGGAAGAAAAAATAGAATGTATGTGGCGAGATGATCGTTTTCGTCCCCTCTCTCTTGTTCTCTTTCTCGTGCCTTGTACACACCGCTCTTATTGTTTTTTCTCTTCCAAGCGAGCACATCTTCCACAAACAATGCATCTGAGATAGACTGACAAACGTTACCAAGTTTGAGCTAACGAAACGACTGGCGTCGTTGGTTGGACGAACGACACAGAATGAGGAAAAGAACAACTAAGTGAGTGGGTTGGATAGAAGGAGGGAAAGAGAGTGAGATAGAAGTAGGGAGAGAGAGTGTGAGAGAGAGTGAGATAGAAGGAGGGAGAAGGAAGGAGAAAAAAGGAGTTGGAAGGAAGGAAGGAAGGAAAGGAAGGATGGAAGAACCTCCGCCTGTTGACCCTCGGCAGAAATGAACAAAATCCCAAAAAGGATAAAACATTTGGCTATACCAATGACAAAAAAAGATTGAGCACTCACTCACCGTAGGTTCATGTTATGCTACACTTATACACCTAACAAAGAATGACGAGTAGTAGAGAGGACAGAAAATGGCGAGACATATGCACGCAAAAGCGAACTAGTCAATAAGGGGTTTGGTTTTTCCAGCTCACTGTTCACCTAAGTAAAAGGAGTTGTGAGAGAAAGGGACCGGGAGCGTGCCCTGTTTTTTTTGTGATACTCCAGAGATCAGAGGAGGATATGATGTCGCTTTTCACTTACTCTTTGTCCCGTCAGCTGTTTCTGAGCCAAGGGTTTTGAGTTTGCCTTTTTTGATACTAAGAGGTGGTATGTCAGCAGCGTTATGTAAAACAAATTAACACGCAAACCATCAAGAATAGAGGCATAGTTAGACATATTGATAATACTCACAAAAAAGAAAACAATAACAAAGGGTTACCGATAACAAGCAATAAAGAGAGATAACGACACCCTCAAGTCTGAAAAATGAAAATGTGAGCATTTTCTTGTCGCCATCGGAGCTGACCTTACTGCATTTTTGTGCATTCGCTTAACTGCCATGCATATTTGGAATGGAGGGATAGGGGGAAGGAGCTATGTGAGAGAGTGAGCAGAGAGAGACAGAAAATAACGAAACAGAAAATAGCGAAAGAGAAAGGACCCCACTGTCCACGCTAAAAAAGAAGCTATTCCGCTTTAAGAAATCCATCAGAGATCGACATGAACAAAAAAAAAGCGACGATCCCCGCTGGAACAAGACGTCCATGCCGCCCAGAAGGAACTAAACGTAAGGAGTAGGACAGTCAATAAACACAACAAAAGAAGGTCTACATATCGTTGTACAGAACGTGCAGAGTCAAAGTTATTGTAGAAACCCTACAAGTTTACTGTCGAGAGACTAACTCAGGCTGCGAAGCAAGAGAGGGGAGGGGAGGGAGGGAGAGCTACAGAGAGAAAAGAAGTTACGAATGGTCTACGTGGGCAAAAGTGAGAGGGGGGGGGGAGCGGAAAACAGTCAAAAACAAATGAGGTCATTAGGAAAAACATAGCGTAGTCAAATATGCAAAAAGGGCGTTGAACTTGATTCCTCTTTATTCTCTTCCGAACTATCACTGAAAGGAAAATGAAACCAAATGGCAATGGTATTGTCAGCCCTCGATCATTGACTATGCACAGCTAGCTTGGAGCTTGCTGCCGTCCAACCCTTTAGTGCCGTCTAGTGTGGACCAATCGGGGTCCTTCTTACCATGAATAGAGACTTGCATACAGCGCAGCAAAATGGTACAAATAGATAGACATGGAATGCACCATCGATGAAGAGGAGACATTGGGTGGACAGCGTGCTCCCATCTTGCTCTATTTTTTTTTTTAGACCCTTTTGTTATTCCTTGGCAAGCTATTTTTTGTGTCCTTATCGTCAAAAGGGCGGTGTGGTGAAAATTGATAGCGAGTATGCTCGATTCTGCAAGAGGGAATTCCTTCGGTCCGTTGGGGACCAGGTGTGGTGTAAACGAGTAAGAGGAAGGGACATCCGGAAAATAGTTGCGAACGAGAACCTGGCCCCTTTCTTTCTTCTCCCGGTCCATCAAGCAATGAGTTCAGGGAATTGCTCGACTAGGACGGTATATGGTTGAGTAGGGACCTCTCAATGACGCTCTGGAACATGTGTCAAAACTGAAAAGAGGGCAGAAAGGGGAGAGAGAATGTCAAAGAAGCTAGGCGATAACCACACTTACAACAAACCAACGTGTCCACAGAAGAACAAAAAGGATGGTCTCGCATGACCTGTGTGACCATGCCACCGATCGGAACTCTCTCCCCTCGCCCTCATTTATCTCCCCTTATCCAAGCACAAATTCATCACCAATCAAGGCTCTTCTCTCTCCTCCATTGCTGCATCCGCAGCTGCTCAGGAAAAAAAGGGCGAAATGGCACAGAGACTATCATTTTCCATGTTCGCATTCTCAATCCTCTTGACGCGGCGTGCAATCCCCGCTTTCTCAAACCCAGTCAACTGGCACGTTTTCTCCTCATAAGGTTCTTCCTCTCTCTCTCACTGGCTCGCAGTCTTAAGTTCTTTTGGTGTTGATGGTTGCTACTTTTGTCATTTTTTCTCTCTGCGTCCACCTTCAGCTCTCGTCTGGCCCTCGGCGCAATTTTTATTCTTGAACACAAAGCCAAACTCACGCCGCACTTTAATACAAGCGAACGTCAATTAGTCAAGCCGCTTAAGCTGCGAATTGAACAGTGTTTGTCAGAGTGGAAGCCGGTGACGGATTGATGGTAGGACTAGGACAGCGGAAAGTATGAAAGTGAGAGTGAACGACAACAAGAAAAAAAAACGAGGGGTTGTTAAGGAGAGTGTGAGAGAAAGACAAGGGCACTTAGGCTAATGACCCTATTTTTGTTATTGTTATTTCATTTTGCAATTAGCACGATCGCTACCGTTGTTCTATGAAAACAAGAAATGAGAACCTGAGGGGTGGGCAGGGTGGGCAATGGCAGCGAGGGTCGAACGCTGGAAATTACTTGCTAGGCTTGCGGGTTAGACCGCTCGACTAGATCCTCTTGACTATATCGCCTTCCTCACTTCCCCCGTTATCGCAACCTACAAAAATGGACAATCCGCATCCTTTTTTCCTGCTGCTGCCTAACGTTCTTTCGACCGCAAGAGACAAAAGGAACAGGCCGACGTGTGTACACATTCCTACCTCTGTTTAGTTTCTGCTTGGGCTTTTTTTTGTATGCGCACCATGATCGATGCACTATCTTGTGCAGAAGAGAAAAAAGAGAGATGCAGGTTTGGTTGCGTCGGGAAAGGTCATGGAACATGGTATATTTTTGCCTGTTTTTTTTGGCTCATTCCGGTCATCCTACCTGCGCTCCACTATTTTTTACCTGCTCTCAAAGATGCACATTGCCCTCATTCACTTTCCTTTGTCTCGCTCTTGTTTTATGCAGCGAGGGAGAATAGTTTGATGTACAGGAGAAGAAGAGGATGAAGGGTATCACCAAGTTCAAGTTCGACAGCAACACTTTGTTACCGTCTGCTCTTTTCTTCACTCACACGCACACCAACACACATGGGCAACATGCGCCATATAAACACACACTCACACTGACGCGCACCATTCGCCGCTCGCTTTAATGCCGACTAATAGAAAAAACCAGGGGCCTAAGAGAAGTATCAAAAGGGCGTGCCTGAGACATTGGTGTGATCGATAACAAGAGCCTATTTTTTCCATGGCGCAAGAAAAAACGCATAAAAAATGTTCGCTAATGAGAGAAGGACCTTTGACCAAAGAAGAGTGCGTGGCAAAAAAACAAAAAAGCGAGTTGTCTAATTGGAGATTTGAGGCATCCGTCGGTTATTTTGTCAGCTGGGACGAAAGAGAGGATAGTTCGGCTGACGACTGTGCGACGGACCCACAATGAAGTGAAGAAAAATATATTTAGGTGAACTCCTCGGAGAAAGGAGCACTCTCCTTGCACTATTTTGGAAATACCAGCCGCCTGCCTCAATGTTTTGACGAAAAAAAAATAGGGGTCAAATTTTCATACACGAACCATGTCGACTTACTATCCTCCTTCTTGCATTTAAGGAACAGAGTATGATAGAGTGGTCTATTAATGCACTGGGAGGAGGGACAAAAGACGGAAAGGTCAACTTCACCAGAGGGGGCTGAGGAGGACTGGGAAGTGATATGAACGGCAAACACAAGAAAAGGGTCCAAAGCCATTGTCTGGCCAAACATATGAATGTCACTATTTGTAATGGTTATCACAGCTGGCGAGGAACAGTGCGCTTTTCCCTTCCACCTTCTATTCTTATCTCACGAACAAGCTTTTGCGACCTTCCCGCGTCAGGAACGTCTCGACAATGCATAACTCGAGGTGGCTATAACATTCTTTGTGTAGAATGAGTGGCAAAGTTGTTGCGCCCCCTTGCGCGTGATCCCTAGTTTCTTTTGGGTGACCACACACACCCATTGATCAACACTAAGATCTAGTTCTGAACCAAGGAGGCGTAGGCTGCAGTGCCACACACGCACATATGTGCAACGTGCAACTCAAAGGAGATAGGGTCCATGAGCAAGCAGGTACAAAGCGACGAGGGGTAGAAGCAACAAGAAACAGTATACTTCTCTCATCCTCGCTGTTAGGAACACTCTGTTGGTAGGATGAGGCTGAGACCTCCATCAGTCTGCCCACACCGCCAAATCCCCTGGGCAGTGCTGCATCTCCCACAGGGCTTTTTTCACAATTGAGTGTGGGAAGATTGAGAGAAGAGGCGGGCAATATTTAGAAAAAAGCGTTTACGCATGGGTAGAAGAACAAGGGCATGACGGCATACAGGAGGCGCGAAACATCCTTTGTAATTTTCCGAAGAGGGGGTTGGTGAGAGAATTTGTCGAATGGGTTGGGGTAAGTTGCACTAGCAACAAATCATAGACATCAGTTTAGTTAACTGGCCAATGGGTCAGAACTGTTCATGGGAATAATAGGACGAAGAAAAGGTCAAAAGAAAAGAAAAACAAATCGGGACGAATACGCGTTGAGCTTACTCCTTCGGACGGCGAAGGTGAAAAAACATTGTGATCCTCTCGACATATCGTTTGAGTAAGCTAGTATATATACTACCTTGACCATGAGAGAATGGTATCGTATACCCATTGGATTTTCCTTTTTGCTCTGTATCAAAGAGAAAAGCACCTAACTTCACATTGACCCTTCTCCTTTTTGTGTTCTCCATTTAACAAGAAATAAGATCGAGCGAACGAGAAAAAAGTAAAGGTGATTTAGAGTTCACGGCCCACAAAGAACACGAACGAGTGCGGAGTAACAACCGAAAAGTACGCTGTCGCTGTCCTTTTACATCTTCGAAATGGCGACAACAGTCGACGGTATTTCACTGGGTTCTAAAAGGGAAAGAGCAGTCCATTATCGACTGGTCATCTTTCTGACAATCCTTTCTTTCTCTCTCGTTATACGCATGCAGCGAATCGAAATCGTACTATGCTGCCGGGATCGCTCACCCTAGTACGAGAAGAAAAAATCGCAAGACCAAAAGAAAGATAGCGTCCAAATGATGAGCTCAAAATAGCGCAAAGGAGACCACGAAAACAAAGCTGGTGATCACACGAAATCCACAACAAATGTCCATCCAACCCACCATTATCCCTTCCATTCCTTCTATCTTATGCCATTTCTTTTTCAGTCCCCCGAATGATTAACCTCACTAACAGAGGAGCCCTAACCAAAAAGAAAGGACGGAGCAGTGTGTGTGTGTGTGTGTGGTGGAGGCGTGGAAAGCTTTCTACGAGACATTCACGTTCCAAGTCGAACAGGATTTTGTTTCAGCAACTAGGATACTACTCCAATCTAGGCCAATGCGCACAACAAAGTATAAAAAGGATTTGACAACAGTATCTCACCGTTAGACCAGCAAAAAGTCAGCTACATTGGAGACACAAAGCAAACAGGCGCCCTGAGAAAAAAAAACTCGAGCTTGATCTGCACCAAAACACTAGAGAGTGGGGTGAGGGGGTCACAATCATTTGCCATTATCTTGCAAGACTGACGGCACGACTCATAGAAAAGGCTATAAAGTACAGTAGGTGAATAAGCCCCAAGAGCAAACAAGAAATACGAAACTACGCAATTTCGACCGACAGCCGAAACTTTGACGAGCCCAGTTGGTATTGACGTGGTTCGATTCCCGAGGTCTTTGGTTTGCATTTGGAACTATTTCTTCTTTCCGCGACACATGTTACCGACGCATTATTTATTCGTAAACATCAAAGAGAGACGTTCTAGGGAACACAAGTGGGAAAAAAATGGCAAAAGGAGAATGTTCAGGCGTGTGTCCCTCTTAGGTACCATCACTTACCGTTGATCAGAAACCACTTCGTTCTATATTGTGATTGTTTTTGTACACCCTGAGCTTCTACGCTCTTTCACCTATCAACATGCAAAGAAACCCCAGACTCTAATGTCTCTATGTCTCTTTCCCCTTCTTCTATCCATCAACAACAAAGAAAAAGAAAAAGGAATAAAAAGCTCTCACAATCATAAACAAAGCACCCCATACATTCGCAGTAACACTTTTCGCGTCTTTTTTTCCCCTTCGAATTAATAGTGGCCCCAACTAGATCATAGACTATGTATGCTCGTTGGCCTTTTGAACTTCTGGAAGGCCAATGAGAGGTAAGTTTGTTGTGTATCAAAAAGCAACGGAAAGGGTGTTCAGTCCAATCCTCTCTTCAATGCACTCCATGCTACCCTGTACCCTGAAATGAAAGAGATGAGAAAAAAAAATTACGTACTTGTTACGAAGTATGTTCGATCACAGTAATGTGGACAGGTTAGGCAACTCCTCAGAATGGGACATGCAACAGATGGAAGGATAAATGTCACGTAGAGAAGTATAGCGGTGATGTATGTATTCAACTGCTCGATGGGCGAGGAGCTATCACCCTTGTTCCTCTTTGTCCTTTGTCGACTGTGGAATGTGCCTTTGGCTTGACTTTTGTAGTCGATAACCATGACCCACTTTTTTTTGCGCGCAGTTTCAGGTCTAGGAAGATACAAGGCGATTGAATGAAGGATGATGGTTCTTATTAAAGGATCACCTACAACCTTCTTGTTAAAACGAATGTGCGTATATTTCTTTTCTTGTCCCATTTTGACACAGCACTGAACAGTCAAGCACTTCTCAGAGCTGCTCACCCAGCAACAGCTCTTTTCTGTTATTTTTCCTCTTCATACTCGAGTGATCGTTGAGGCTTGAAACGTTTAAGTGGCACAAAAACCCAAAAAAAAGTTCGCGTCAAAGAAAAAGAGGGTGTGAGTAAGAGTTGTGGAGGAATTGTGACCAAGAGCAATCACGAGCAAGAGAGCAAACTGGGGACTAGCGGCGGCGGAGAAAATTCAACACACTCAATTTGTATATGTAACTCTTGCAGCTCATTCCATTCCGTCCACACCAACAAATTTGTACCTCTCGTTTCTTCTTTATTTTCTCAGACTCTCCCTCTCCATTCCGTCGCGAGAAAGTCAGATTGGCCACTCAGGCTCACATTGACAAGCGCCTTTTTTTCGAGCCACGCGATTTCCTCTCAAAGACATATTCAACCAAAACTAAGGACCGGGGAGGGGTCTATTCCTAAACTTTGAAAAAAAATGAACACAACCAAAGCATAAACACAACTTAAACGCTACTCCTACTCGTCCATCTTTACGTCGCCATTTTGCCTCGTGCAAACGACGTTTCCTTGCTCATTGTTTTTCTTACTCTATTACTTTCTTTTTCCAAGAGGAGGGATAGGATCTAGAGGAGACGAACGATACAAGGAAATGTCGCAAGGGTACGTTGCTTTCTTCCTGTTCTTCAGTAGTACAGAGCCTCTTTCTTGGCGGAGGGTAAGGGTGAGAGGACCTAGAGGTGATACCACCCACACGTACAAATGGTCAACGAATAAAATGTCGCATGCTTATTGTTCTAGGTTCAGAACGAGGAGGCTCAGAGGCATTCGTGTTTTGTATGGATTGGTCTGTCACTTCTTAATCTCATGTTTCTTTGACCACTTCTCTGTTTACTTCTCCCTTTCCTTCGTGAATGACGCAACGTAGAAATGCTCTAGAGGTAAAAAGATGGATCCATTGATAAATAAATAAGGTTGCGGAATAAATAAGAGATTTGCATCTCGAAGTTAAATCGTTTTTGTTCGTGTCTCTTCGATGGAAAAACACCATTTTGAGCTCATAGTTCCATCTAAGCTCGTTATTATGATATCCCTCTTCATATTTTGTCCTCGGAGAAAAACAACAGCAACAGTACGAGGAGGTGAAAACTAAAAGCGTCGAAAATGGGAATAGGCACAACTGACCTAACATGTTTGTACGCCAGTCTCCTGCACGAACGAGAGGTGCAGGGTTCGTCATAACCGTAGTAAAAATAATTGGACTACAACTTACTCAGCGCCATGCCATTATGCCTTCCGCTGCTCCTTCCCAATCCGACACTCTATCCTCTTCATTTTTCTTGTGCGATGATTTTCTTGCTGGTTGTTTTGGTATCGCATTTGACAGGAATGTTTCGGTCACAAGTCTTTGATACAGTCTTCTCGTTCATATCTTCCACAGATACACTTCTACCTTGTCAAGCTACAAGAGTCAACACCGCCACCAAAACGGAACGAAACCTGCCGATACTACTGAATGGGTTGTGTTCATGCTGACCTGGTGGCACAAAGGCGTCTTTTCTACTCCATAGCGCGTTTGAACATGTTGATATTTTACGACTCCGAGGTATATTTTTTTACGCGACCCTATTCAATGAACGAAGTAAAAAAAAAAAGCCAAAAGAATGGAAGGTGGTCCATATTTGCCCAAATGCAACGTTTTACTCCCCTGATTTACATTGCAAACAAGGCTGTTTGGTGTGGTTTTGGGAGGCGAGGGTGGTATATCAATCAACTCCAAAGTTTTTCTCAAACCCCTGTGACCCTAGAAAGCCGTTTGCTCAAACATCAAAGGAGAGAGTAAGGGGTGAGTGCACGGCGACAAGGTGATTGGGCCAGAGGCCAGTTCGTGCACTTGTGGAAAATACCTTAAACTTGATTTTTCGTATCGCGCTTCGACCTCTTTCTGCCGTCACTCTCTTTTTCTTAGTTTTTCTTGGTTTGCCCAGACCGAAAGGAAAAGGCATTCTGTTCGCTTTCAACGATGATTATGATGGATCGGATGAAGCCGATTACAGGATTATGAAAACAGTGAGAGCCATTCAAGAGCCATTTGTCGTTCATATCAACAGCAACTGTCATCCCTCGCTCTTTGTAAATTGCTTAGTTACAGTCAGAATAAAAGTGGTGTGGGACAGTTAAGTTTATCGTACATGGCGATTGAGTATCAATTCAGTCAGTCCTTCGCTGCTTCCTTCGATTCCGCTAATCCCACCTCCACTATTTTTTCATTTTCTCTCTCTCGTTGTCATCCCATTAAGTATTTCTCTCAGGTGCTTTACTTACCAACTTGACACATGAGCCATGGTTTGAGCCAAGTGAATAAAAAAAGAGCTTTTTGCGTAAAAGGAAAAGACTGGAATAAATAAAGACTTAACGAGAAAAATGCAAGAGATAGTTTTGTTGAAGTTAATGGGAAGAGCAAAAAAAAGTGAGAAATGCAGGGCAGAATACAAAACACCACCAAAAACAACAACAACGGAGTCACGGCCGTTTCGTAGTATCCACGAAGAAAAAGAGAAGGCATTCCTCAGTCTTTCTCCTTTTTTTTCTTTGTTCCGATAAGTGGGGTGGTACATGCCACGGAATCATGTCCAACCTCAGCTTCCCCTTACTCCATTCATATGTTGCACCATACCGCTGTTTGTTGTTGATTTTTAATGTTTCGCCGTTTGAGGATGATGATCGAACTTGACGGCAGTGCATCCGAAAGTATGAGAAAGAGGAATAAGTAAATAGAATATGTTTAGTACATATATACCATAGTTTCATCGAAAACTCAACCGAACAATAACATAATGATCGTTTTTGTCATCCTCACCCACCCACCCGCCTCAACCAATTCATTCTTTGTTTCGCTAACTTGCTGGCTTGTCTCTTACTCTGCTTGCTCTTCTCTTGACCCTTTTTGTGCAAGCCGTTTGTGCCAATGCCGATAGAAAATGAAAACTGTCAAAGGCCCAAGGCCCAACAACAAGTCCAACATGTCATTTAGTCGAGATGTTTCTTTTTCCAGCCAAGTTGCCCCTATTCATTGTTCTGTAATTGAATACTAAACCATTTTCAATTGAATGTAGGGCTCATTGTAATTCATTATTCTTTAAATTAAAAACACAACTCTTTGTCGTTTTGTTTGTTTGTTTGGCTGTCGTCGTCGTCGTTCGAAGGTAGTGGTGGTCTGTCCCTTTATTACTGATGTTGGCTTTGCTTGTTTGTGCTTGCCTTCCTTTTGCTGCTGTTAGTTATTATTGTTCGCGCATTGTCAATTTTCATTCAGCTTGCTTTGTCCTTCACCTATTCGCTGTCCTCTCTGAGCAACTTACAACTGACTGACTTGATTTGAATGACTGACTTGCCAATTCATTGACAATTGAGTGAAGGTGTGCGTGCGTTCTTGTTTTGTTTGTGCTCAAGATGGGACAGGTACGAGGTTACAACAAAATTGCAAGTGCGCAAGTCCTTCCTTCATCCTCAATCCTCATCCCACCCACCGTCCTCCCCAAGATGACGATGATGGATTTAAAAAGGACACTGTGGCCCCTCCTCTCGTCTACTTTCTCTCTCTTCCAGTCCTTTCCTCTGTTTCACTTCTCTTTCTCTTTTACTCTCCCCTTCTTTCCTTTATCTTTATCTTTATCTTTCTCGATTTTTAATTTCTTCTTCGTCCTTTCAGAATAACCCTTCGTTCTACCTCACTTTCTTTACTCACAACTAATCCCTGAAATACACCCTTGCTCCCTTTTCACCCGCTTGCACTGTAACACCATCCTTCTTCACAAACACAAAGCACCCTCCCTCCCACCACTTCTCTTCCCTCACATACTCCACTTCACCCTACCCTCTCATCCTGTCATCTTTTACCTTTTTCAAGAAGAAAGCAATTGTAAGCGACCTCCAATTGTCCCTCGGACCCTTTTCTTTTATTTCTTCTCAAACCCATGGGAATCCCAACAGCAACAGCCGATAACAATTTTGCGTCGAACAACCACAAACATACATTTAGATCCTATCCTTCCGCCCCTCTCTCGTCCCCTCTCATTCTCTTTTACTACCCCACAGCATCCACGTGAACAAAGTAGCTTACTCTTTGAATCACTGAACATCCCGTCCCTTCTCTTCAGAGGTGTGCGCTGCTTGTTTGCTTAATTACCAAACACTCTTTGTCCTTTCATTCCCATTCATCTTGGGTCCTTGCCCTCGCCTGACACCGTGCTTAGACACAGCCGTATTTCTTTTACTCTTTCGTCATGGTATTCTTCCACGACGCATCGACACATACTCAGCGAGTCAAGCACACACATACACACATACACACATACACACACATATACACGCAACTACGATTTAAACCTTCAGCCGGAGTAAAAAGTAAACAGTCCAAACGAAAAAGAAATGAGAGCACAACTCTACCTTGTCCTTTTATCCTGTCGCGAGCGGCATTTTGTCAGTTCTTGGCCAATTTTTTGTACCTCTCAATCGTCTCTGAGCTGGATCCAACTCGCTTCCTCTCTCTCCTTCCTTCCTTCCTTCCCAAATCTTTTCTTATCCTCTCTATGACTGGCTGCCATTCAGTATTAGCGTCTTGTTTTACATATTAAAGTTCTTCTTTTTTCATTGCGACCTACTTACGATACCTAGAACCAAAACAAAGGGCAAGAAGGCACCACGAAAACGGTAAGCAAACACACTCACACAAAAAAAATCCCCAATGGCCCTACTCACTTTTTTTTGAGTTGTTACATCGCCCTCGACTCCCTGCTCGCATTGGGCAGCTTGTGAAGAAGAAAAGAGGAAAGCGGGTGCATCTTCCCGGGTGCATGTGTCAACTGTTCAACTCTCGTAATCTCTATACAATGTTGACTCTTTTCCTTAGTACGTTTCGTTGTGTGCAACCTCCTTCCCTGCATTGACTTTTTTTCTGGCCCTATCGCCGTCTCCCATTGGACCGTCATCATCACTTTTTTTATTGCTCCAAGACGAACACGGCAGGCCTGGTTCTCACCCTCTGCTTAAGGCTCCCTTTTCCTACCTTCCCTCTTCCTTCCTTCCTTCCTTCCTTGCTTTATTCCTTCTTACCTTTCTTCCCTCTCCTGTCCCCTTCTTCTTGTTTCTTATCCATTCCTCTTTCTCTCGTTCATTCTCGCTCCTATTCCTCTGGAGTCGCAATGTAAGATGGCCTATATACCTGCTTGAACAGAACAAGAGAAAAAAAATTGAAAAGGAGGCAATGGAAAGCGAATGCTACCATGAACTTGATAACCGATGGCATCGTTTTGACACCACCATATCCTCGGAGACTACCCCTGCCTCCGATTGATACTAGTCTCGTCACCAGAGGCCGCTTTCTCACCGAGCCCACCCTCCAACGACAATGCGTTGCCAACCAGGATAGATTTTTCCCCTTTGATGTTTTCCGTGCAATACTATTCCTTTTCCTCTACATTCGCTTATCTGGCGTGGGATTCGGGAGTGTCGGTGTTGGTGCAACATGTTATGTCTTTACTGCATCCTCCTCGCTGGGTGCTTTCCGTGCTAGGTTGTTATCGCCGTCCTTGCCAATTGTTTAGTAAATACTTCCTTGTTTTCTCTCCCTCTCCCGTTTTGAGTTTACAAACAGGCCTCTATTGCTACAGTATGGGTGCACATTCAAAAAGAAAGGCGTGGATTCAATTGGGATCGATTATTCATTGCAAGTTCGCGAGCAGTGTTTGTTGAACCGATATGACACAATCCAGAACCAGCAAGTCGACCCTTGTTCTCGGTCGGGTACACCTCTCATGGTTACTCCTGCTCATTCGCCCTTTTCTTTTGTATTCTTATATTGACCAATCATTATTCTCTGGTGCAAGACATCCATCCATTCACGCTTCAGTGCTCTTTCCTTTCCCCCAGCACGTCCCTTCTGCGATCGATTCAAAGTCTACTTCTGTTACTCTTCCCTTCGTCTCATATAAAGGGTGTCAATACCCCGAGTCGAGGATCATTGCTCTCTTTCCTCCTTTTTTTTATTTATTTATTTATTTCTTTCTTTCGTCTTCCTTTCTCCTTGTCACTGCTCGCCTCACCCTGACTCCTTCGTTGCAGGGTGCCTGTTTGTTTCTTCTATCATTCATTACTACCATTGAACGGGCATCTTACACTCCTACCTTTCTCCTTCCATCTTTCCCCCCTTTTTCATACATACCCTCGCCCATATTCTCACACTCACCTTCAACTCGCATTGTTTTTATGCCTCACCAAGAACAACCAACTAACCGTTAGCCCCACGCTCTTCTTCTTACCTTTCCATTCATCAGTCGCTCAACCACATCGTCAAATTTCATCCAGTACCAAGACTATTAAGGACCATCAACGCCGCAGTCCCATTCTCTTACACTAGCCCTTCCCTGATTTCACACGCTTTCTGCACCTTTCTACA
Organism: Linnemannia hyalina; assembly: GCA_019671135.1. Lineage (NCBI taxonomy): Eukaryota > Fungi > Mortierellomycota > Mortierellomycetes > Mortierellales > Mortierellaceae > Linnemannia > Linnemannia hyalina. Next base: position 1,886,445 of record JAHRHY010000006.1, read on the forward strand.
CACACAAACATCGTACAACCCTGTCGACTCTCTCGTCCTTTTTTCTTCACCCCCTCTGTTTTTTTCTTTTGTTGTCCCTTCCAACTCTTCACTCACTCGTTTGCCCTTTCATTTCTAGTTTCACAAACACAGCTTGGCCCTTTCACCCAATAGTCCACCCTCGCCGCCCTTCTTCCTCTTTGTTTTCCCTTTTATTATCACTGCATCTGCGCAACAATAGCACGGATATAAGAGAAACAACACAATGGTCGCATTCCCTCCCGTCCCGTCGTCCTCTCCCAACGCATTGAATGCGCCTGGTCTTATGGCCACCCCTTTGGCTCATCGATCGCTCTCCGCCCCATCCCACCTCCAACTGTCGGAACTCGACCAGGACAGCTTTGTCTCAGGCCAACTCATGGCTAATAAGAACTACACCACCCAAAACGACAATCTCTTCCAGCAAAGCCAGAGCCATCAACTACAACAATACCAACAACAGCAACATCAACAGCAGCTGCTTCAACAACACCTAAATGCCCAATTTCCTGCCACACCCACTCAACAAGCATACGACCAGCAGCAATACTTCATGCAGTCACAACTTCACATGGGCATGCAACAGCAACACCTGCAACAACAACAGATGGTCAGCGACTCCAGCATTTACACCTACCAGCAAGCTGTTCACCCTTTCCAGGTGGATGTGCTCCATGCTTCACTAAATCAAGTCGAGATGTCCTCACCCGTGCGCGTTAAGTTTGAGTTTCCCAGCGACTCTATGCCACGACATCAATCCTTTGCGTCCCAAGACATGGACGACGTTCAGGGCTCCACAGGTTCCATCGCATACTCTCCTTCGTCCTCGTCGATGGACAGCTCAAGTCCCACGTTCAGCGGTGCTGCGGCTATCCCACCCACCTCTGGAGGCAACCCATCCGGGCTCCGATCGACTAGCAGAGTCATTTCGATGCCCTTTGAAGACTCGGCCTTCTCCCAATTCGAGCTGCCGGAGGAGTTTGCAGGGTACGCTTTCCCTCGCCACGGTTCTCTTGGGTCACTATACCCCATCACGCAATCTCACGAGCTCCTCGACGCGACATCTCCTTTTGGGTCTGCGGCGCACCACCATTATCATTTCCATGGCCGCCGTCGCTACGATACTGGCGGCACTGATATGGTCCCTTCTACCTCCTCCACTTCCATCTCGTCCGTTTCGTCTTTGCCGCCCAGCAGTGGCGGGTCGATGAACGGCGTTGCTCCACCTGCTGGCGCAGCCGGAGCCAAGATAATCAAGCAACGCCGAGCGTCGCTGAGTCCAGACACTCCGAGCAGGGTCTTTAACTGCCTTATTGACGACTGTGGCAAACTCTTTAAACGCTCAGAGCACCTAAAGCGCCATGTACGATCTGTGCACACGCTGGAGAAACGTAAGTCCACCCAACCCAGCAGTCGGGAAGAACAATTGAAAAAAAGAGTTTTATGAATACGAAACCCAATTCTCCCGCACGCCGTCTCTATCTATTTTTCCTGACTCTCCGCTCCTTTTTTTCTCTTTCGCCTTCGTCTTTCCCGCAACATATTAATAGCGTTCATATGCCCTTTCCGGGACTGCCCTAAAAGCTTCTCGAGAAGCGACAACCTGAACCAACACATCCGTGTGCATCGACACGACAAAGAAAAGGCGGCGGCGGCAGCAGCAGCACCGCCCAAGCCGTTCACTAACTTTACGCCCTTCCTCGGACCCACTGAGAAGACCGCCAATCTGTTGTAGTATGCCTGAGTAAGAAAGAAAGTCTCTTGGACAAGCAAGCAAAGGGACCCAGTCCTCCGGTCATGGACGGACGCCTATTCTTTTCGCCTCCCTCCTTCTCGTGCTCCTTTTTCCTTTTCTCATTTCTTGCTCTGTGTGTATACCCTTGCCTCCTCCCTTCTCTCACCCTACTTGCTAGCTGTACTTTAACAATTGTCCTCTTACTAACGTCGTATTCCTATCGACGACTTTATACTCGTATCGCTTCCTTGACTTTTTTTGTTGTTCTTCTGTATATATTGTCTTTTTACTTCTGTTCTCGCGTCTTTCTATCGAATGAAATACTTTGTTGAATGGTATCTCTGTCTTTCATAACTGATAAACAAACACTTGTGATGAATGATGATGATGATGGGTGTCGGATTGATATTTTTCTCCACAAATCAGCAGCCAATCAACGCGCCTGGATGGATCGTGCGTGCGGGGAAAGAGAAGAGAGAGGGAGGCATCGGCCAGATTACAATCTTTAGTTGGGTGCTTTTCAGCCTTTCCTCGCCCTCCCATACTTTTATTCTCCTTCGTATTACTCACCCTCTCTTTTTTCTTTGTTATCTTTCTTCACCTTTTCTTACAGCATCCTTTCCCTTCATCTCTCCTCTCGCACTCCTAATCGCCACTTTTCTAAAGCGACAACCCTTCCTTCCTTCCTTCCTACAATCTACTGCCTGAAGACGAAACAGCTTTTGGCTTCCTTCATTGTTCCTTCCTTTCTACTTTCTCTCGCAAAAGAAATCGAATATACTCCTCCAAACGATGTTATCTCTTACCACCGCAACTGCTCGTTCAATGGTATACCCATCCACAACTAACAACCATCATAGACCAACAATCACTTGCCCCCCCCCCCCCCCCCTCTCTCTCTCTCTCTCCCTTTATTTCATCTCCCGTATTTCTTATCCTTCGCTGCTTTCCTATCCTCTCAACATGGACTTGCAATCATGATTTTATGCTTACTCGCATTTTCATAAACAAACAACAACCCCGAACAACACAAAAAACAAAAATTCACATGTAATCAAATGCTCACTCTCATGCCCACCCCTTTATTTTGTTTGTGGGTACCAAAACATTAGGCCCAAGAAGCAGTGGATGCTCTTGTTGAAGGCCGATATCACGAATTGATGTCATGGCCGTCCGGACGTCTCCAACAGCAGCAGCGTATCCTATCTTTCACCGAAGGCCATGGGCAGCAGCCTCAGGACCGACTCTTGGACTATCTTCGATTGTCGTGCGATGGCAGTGTTGCAGGCAAGCAGGACCAACAGGGGCAGAAGGGGCAGGAGGAGCAAGAGAGACATATCTTGCAATGGCTCAAGGAAATGAGGAGCATTAGGTCACAGGATCATGGTCGCAGTATGATTCTGGATAATTGTTGTGAGACATCTCCAGTTTTTCAGAGGTCTTTCGACTCGGAGATGGATGTGGAGGTGGAGAAGCAGACTACAACACTGAGCCGGACTCTGGTATTGGTACTTGTTGGACAAGTAGGGGCGCCGGCAAAGTTGTTGGACCGTTCTGTTGGCGTGGTGTTGGTTGTTGAAGATGAGAAGGAAGCGCCCTGGAAGTTTCATGGAGTCGTCTGTGTGACTGTATCAGAGGAGCGTCTCGTCTCTCAAGGATGGAGGCGCATGCAGGGAGATACCAGACAGTCCGTATCCAGTATGACCACCACCGCAGCACCCGTCGCCTCGACAAATTACAGTATCCAGGAACAGCAGTACCAGAAGTCCGGGGGTAGACACTGCGACGAGGAGGATGACGATTCGGACGACGATTATTGGGGCCAGTACGGAGACCCCGACAGCGACCATGACGATTCTGCCAGTGGTGAGAGCAGCAACGACCGTTCTCCGACAGAAGACGTATCATCCCCCTCGTCTTCCTTGGTAGATACTACCTTCACACTTGCATCAACGTACCACTCTCCAGCAACCACAGGAGCCGTGAAGTCGTCGACAGCTATCTCAATGGCGGTCAATACCATATTCACCACGAACAGTGCCGCATACACAACAAGTCTCACATCAGGACCCAACAATTGTCCTTGGGAAGAAGTGGACGAGGTCGATGAGGATGACGATGATGAGTACTGGGGGAAATACGGAGACCACGATGATCCAGAGCCAGAGCCAGAGCCAAAGCAACAACAACACCGAGGACAAGGACAAGATTCCGAAGTTCCTCCCAAAGATTCCTCCCACGCCAACCATGACAACAACACCAACAGTATTTATGGCATGAAGGCAGAACGGCAAAAAATCGACCCCACGGTTCCCACGGCACAAAAGGAAGCTCTCCACATTTCCTCCGAAGCAGCTCTTCCCGATTCAGCTTTTCCGACGTTGGTCGCACATGTTTCTGTTGTACCTGAGCCGGGACAAGTCGACCCCACAGCTTTGACCCTCCGGCTCATGAACCTCATCGTCCACCATACCGATCCTACGGGATATTCAGGAGCAGCACGGGTGCACAGAGACCAACAGTTCTACACCTACGATGAGGACGACGATATCGATGACCAATTACCTGATAATGAGGAGAGCACATATGACAGCACCAGCAACAGGAGTAGGACGAGGGGCGGGTTCCTTATCCGCCTTGACAGTCGTCTCCAACAGGACCACGTTAGTGCAGCAGCAACTCCCCTCGAGTCCGAGCACCAACCCCACACCAATCACGCCAACGACAAGGACGGGCAGAGGGAAGGGGAGAACGGTGTTGATACCGAAACCCCGAGTACACTATTCTCCGCCCCTGCATTAGCCTTTGCATCCCACTCTCACCAAAGCAACACCAACAACATCAAGGACAACGAGGCAGGCTCTAGTACTTCCCCTCCTTCCCCCTCCTCCTCCCCACAATCAAGATCCGAATCACAATCGTTATCAACCACCATCTCTACTTCTGGCTCTTTAGCTCTTGCCCCTGCCTCGTTACCAAATCCTTCTATTTCGTCCTTCCCTCCACCCACACAACACTCACCACATTTCACAGACAGACGCCAACAACAACAAGAGCAGGAGCAACAAGACCAACAAGAATCCTTATCTCCCTCCTCATGCACAGACTCGGCATTTCAGGAGTACCTCGACCAACCCTGCGATAACAACAACCGCACCAACAACAACAACCACACCAACAGCAACAACAACAACGACAAGAGCATCAACAACGCCTGCACAAGTATATCCGAGCGCGAAAAGAAATGGGAGGATGAGCGAGAGCAGTTCCTCAGTTCGTTGAGGTCAATTGCTCAGGAGGCCAAGGCTATACTTGGTCTCACAAAAGCAGATTTCTTGGATATGCTCGACCGAGCCTACGACTCTCCGGTCGCCTTTACTACTACTACCACTACTACCACTACTCATTAGTCACCTCTCTGTCGCTCATAAATAAAAAACTGTACACATTTCGTCGTTTATTACGATTTTTTTTTTCGTTTACATAGGAGAGCGGAGAGAGAAACATAAGACCATCAATCTAGTGCCCCTCTTGGAAGAGCCTAGTTGCAGCAGACATATAAAGCTCGACCGCATCAAAAGGCGACCCTGTCGTGCTAGAGGGGTAACCAATTTTCAACCGCCAGCGATTGTTGAGATCCCAATGATCGCACTCGACCGTCTCGATATACTTGCCCCACCGAGCACTGGTCACCGAGACTAGTCCATCATTCTCCCCTTCCTTGGCATTGATCACCTCCCATGGAAATCCCAAGGGTGCCCAGATGGGCAAGCGAGGGATGGAGGCTCCGTAAGAGTAATAGGCCACTCGTGGGTCGTCCGGCGTGTTGGGGTTGAACACTTGGTTGCAGTATTCCGTCGTCAGGTTGGCATATGCTGGCGTATCCAAAAAGGGGATCAAGAATCGACTCCACAGGGGGGCCTGGACCTGTATGTTCCTCGAATGTTGTGCTGCCTCCTGAGCTGCAGCGGCCTTAGCTTCAGGGGTAGATGCAGTATCAACAGCTGCAGCAGCAGCTACAGCTGCAAGCCGGGAGGCCTCCTCTCCCAACTTGCGCATGGCTTCCTCTTCAGATTGTTGCAAAAGACCGACACCGATGTTGTCTCTGAACCAGTCCATCATTGGACTGCCGCGATGGGGTGTCGAGAACGTCGTGAGAGATTCGACGTGGTAGTTCTTGTCGTGGATATGGCTAATCAAGTATCTGCTGTCCAGTCCTCCCTATAGGAATAAAAAAATACAAGTATGAATGTTAATGCTTGAAAGGATGCGGAAATAGAGGAATAATGCGCTCTCGCTATTGTGGCACAAAGGGCCTGGAATGAAAAACTACCATTGAATGGGCTACAAAATTGACAGGACTGCCCTCCATGGTGGCCGACAATATCCTGTGCAAATCCTCGGCGCGCTTGCGGATACCTCCAGTTCTACGACCATGTAAGAAGGAAGGAAAGAAGAAGTAAGTGCTTCTCCTTGACTAAGAATTTGAGGTTGATGGAGTAGTTGTCCCCTGAGTTCAAGCAAGACAGATTGAAATCATTTTTTTTTGACTTCGCCCAAAATACAGGTGATTCCTGAATCCTGACAGGTTTGTTGTTTGTTCAGTTTGAGGTCGGGGACTGGGAGCGGAAGGGGAAAAGAAGTGAGAGCAAATGTAACGGGGAATGTTTCGACTGCTGTCTCAATTTACCTAGGCACCCCGGCGACGACGACTTTGGCACCGAGTTTGGTCAGGGCCTTGTGGATTCCATTCCAGTAATGGATCTGTAGCGAGGGTATATTCTCTGGCCCCATCTTGTCGAACCCAAACAAACCTGTTTGTTTATTAAGCATCCACACAAAAAATAAGATCAAAAATCAATGGTTAGCGAGGGAGGAGAGACACAGAGGAAAGACAGTGCAGTGCATACGCCGCATAAATAAAATCCTGGCCCTTTGGTCATCACTATTTCATTCCACGTGTCTAATGTATGCAACGTATACGAGTCAGAGAGGGGCGTGTGGAAAGAAGTTGAGACCAAGTTACTCACCATGACAGAGGACGATTGGATGACGCGGAGCGATGTAGGTAGCGCTGACAGGCATCGATAGTCCAAAGTTCTTGATGCGCCGGTCAAGGTTCTTCCAGGGTTGGAGTGAAGGGTACTGTTCGTGCGTCAACCGAGGAGAAAGGGGAGGAGGGAGAGCTCCCTCTAACTCTTGGTGGTTGTATGCAGAGGCTGACACGGTCGACTGCCCTTGGTGATACTCGCGGCCGTTGGACGATAAAGACTCAGAGTGGCCCTTTCTGTGATATTCTTGCTCATGCTGATGTTGTTGTTGACGCATCGACGAGGAAGAAGAGTCGTCCTGGTGATGGGTCGTTTGTTCACCCGAGAAACCGATCTTAGACCTAAGGGCAACAGTGAGATTGACCGTTGAGTTGATGGCTGCAGAGATGGTTGAGCGCAGATGCGTCGCGAGGAATGAGGTTGTGTTCATCAGCATCGTCGCTTATAAGTAGTAGTCCTGAGGTTGTTTTTGTGGCGGTTGATGTGTGGGGTGTGTTGTTGTTTGGGCTCCAAGGAACCGTGATGCAGGGCTCGTGCGTAAAAGGCGTTTTTAACCAGCCTTGACAGGGATGGAGGGTGAGGGTGTGTGATGAGTAGTAGAGAGGGGAGAAGTGGTAGAGTGGAGATGGAGAGGAGTGTGGGAGAAAGAAAAGCAAAACGATGTTGAATCGGAACGAGACGAACCAACGGAAGGGAGAAAAAAAACAACCGTGAAACGTGGGGAGTGAAAATGAGCTCATTTCTTTCAGGGTCGGGTCACATGACTATTCACACCTGGTGGCATAGGATTTGCTTGAAGTCCCATGGTGCCTTGTCGCACTTGGCCACTGTGTACAGTAGCTAGCCTCAACAAGGGGCCAGTACGAACTGAAGGTCAGCTGAGCAGACATATGCTTTCTTCATGTATGTGGCCTGTTACATGCGATTGGATGTCATTTGACATCAAGCAAAGACTGGTTTGAATACGTGCTTGACATAATACCATCGCGATCCACACTGCAAGTGTTAGCGGATTATCATCGCATTGAAGAAAGGCGTCCAGGATCGAGTATCTGAAAGATATGGCTTTACGGTCAACGCACTCGTACCAAGATAATAGGAAGGGGTATTTTAGGCTTTGACAGTAGACATGGCTTTTTTTTGCCACCAATCTGGACATCAAATATCTGTGGTACCAAGTCGAATGTCGTGTCCATGGTCATCGTTCGTTTGGATTCACAGTCATCCAAGAAGAACGCCTCTGCTCAACATATGAAGAAGAAGAAAAGGATCATAGGTTGTGCGAGTGTCGTCATCTTGGTGGTGCCTTTACTGCCCTCTTCGAAGTAAACGTGAAAAAGACAAGCTCCGCTCGTGCTACTTAAAGTGGCAGAATATCTCCTTCTCCTACATGTTATTGCAAGCGTCTGATGATAAGACAGAAAGAAGTGGTATCCCAGTTGGCTCTCTATTCTCGTGCAATTATTATTAATTATTTGTTTGGGTACATGCGTAAAGTGTATTTATTCCTTCCATCATGGCTCTCAAGAATGCGGCATCCATCTTCATAAAGAGAATAAACAGATGAATGTTTTGGTTTGCACATGAACGTACAGCACGAAAGTATCCTCAGACAACGACAATATGCCAGGGATGGGTGGGGTAAGGATGATATGAATGACATTTGCCATGATATCGGTCGTGAAGGATGTTTGTTTCTTGGAATGGGTTTAGGTGGTGATGGTGGTGGTGCAGGCGTACTTGACTACAGCACTTGTTGTGTGTGTTTTGACATCAATGCGTTCGCAGGCTGCCGGGTGTGGACCGCCTGATTCCCACTCTGAAAGAAGAAAAAATAGACTCTACCTGCAAAATTTGTTTCAACCAGCCCACTCCTCTCTTTGTTCTCTTCCTCTCCTTTACACTTTGCTCCTGTTCACTCACACTCTCCACCTTCTCACCCACTACTTCATTTACGTACACACACAACCATGTCCATTGAACTCGAACCCTCCAGCCAGCTCGCCTTCCGCAGTAAGCAAACGCTGATGCACACCACCACACACTATCAGCGGCAGTATACAAACAAGGACTGACACCATGACGAACAATCTCTCACATAGGGCCTCTCACCGAAGCCATCAAGGAGGTACTCATCATCCGCAACCCAACCCAGTTGCCCATCGCATTCAAGGTCAAGACCACAGCACCCAAGCAGTATTGCGTCCGCCCCAACTCTGGACGAGTCGAGCCCGGTCAGGAGCTGGAGGTCCAAGGTAAAAAGCTCTTCTAAGACAGTCTGCCAGCCAACCAGCCAGTCAGTCGCCCCTTCTTTTTACGCTGTCAGCCTTTTTTTCGACACAACCCAGGTTCAGAAACAGGGCAAGGATGACGACAGCCATTCAACATACCTCAGCAATGGAAAAAGTCCCTTTTTTTTGTTCTTGCATGGAAACAAACTCAACCATTCACCAGGCAACTTGACACTAATTCAAAAAACGTTACTATTCTTTTTTTTTCCGAATGGCGTGCCACCAGTTCAAATGCAGGCCATGAAGGAGGATCCTCCAGTCGACTTCAAGTGCAAGGACAAGTTCTTGGTCCAGAGTGTTGCTATCACTGCAGAACGCGAGCTATTGGCGCCCCAGGACTTGGTAAGTTGGAGCTTGCTCTGTCACTCTGCTTTCATATGTATTCTCCTTCATAATGCTAGTCTGTACAGTAGAGCAACAATAGCTCCTGTACTCTGAGAGCTTAGTCCTTTTCTAACCAGAAATATAATTACTATTTTCTTTACAAAAACTGTAACCTCATACCATCGGATCGCCTGACGACTGACAACGACAAAAAAACAGTGGCCTACGATTGAAAGGGATGCAAAGGATCAGATTCGGGAAAAAAAGATTCGATGCGCGTTCTTGCCACCGCTGGGCCACGAGATCACCCAGATCAAGGAGGAGGAACTCGAGGCCACACCTTCGCCTTCGTCCCACATCACCTTCAGCGACTCCGTCAACAACAATAACACTCTCCCTGCATCACCCGTTCGCCAGGCTGCCCAGCAGCCCCTCTCTGTTCACACCACTATCACTACATCTTCCTCGGCAGATATGGGCACCTTGAAGCGCGAACTTGACTCAGCACAGGAGACCATTCACAACCTCCAGAGCTCCGTGGAGAGGCTTCAGCAGGAGGCCACCTCTGTAAGTATTATCAGGATGTTTTATGCTGTTTTTCTTATGACACCGTCATATATATTTGGTCGATCTGATCCATGTTATTCTTTCTGGCGTTGTATTTGCAAATGCCGCCATGCACCAATTACTGTCATTAATTGCACTCCAACTCACTAAATGCTCTCAAAATCTCTCCCTGTTGTGATCCTATTTTAATAACTACACAGCTGCGTCAACGCAAGCCAGAGGCTGGATCTTCATCGGCACCCACCATGACCGCCGTTCACTTGAAAAACAACCAACAAGAGGGATATCCCGTCACCTATGTTGCAGGAGCAGCAGTTGTTGCCTTCTTGTTTGCTTACCTCTTCTTCTAAAGCCTCCTCCTCCCTCTTTTTTCCGCATCATCCGACAGAACACGCATTTTCCTTCTTTTCAGTCCGATCAACCTCTTCTTTGCTCTTGCTGCAATTATCAGGAAAGGGCGAGAATGAAATACAAACATACGACGAGAAACAAGCACACCGATGGAGCCACAAACACACACGTAACGATATCCTTTTTTTTGCCATATAGTTCCCCCTTAATGAAACACACAAACTCATGTTCATGATCTATACTTTATTGCTTTGTCTAAATGGTGTGAAAGGTGAAAGATATTGGTGAACGATGAGAAGGATAAAGTGACAGAAAAAATTGCAAAAAATTAGATGTTGAAAGAAATAAGAAACGATGCAGGCGGGGTGGAGGCTGGGACTGAGAATACTGGGGAAACGAAACAGGTTAACAAGGTTTGGCGAGATAGCCACGATGGAGACCGTCGGTTGAGCCCTCTGCAATCTGAAGCCCGACCGTCCGTGCAATGATCTCGTACAATTCGACGTTCTCGAACGGTGGCAAACTAATGTTGTTACTCTCGGATCCAGTCCTGTTGGTATCCTCGCCATCTATTGGAGATTCAGGGTTGGCTTGCAGTGGCGGGAAAGAGGGTCCAGAGGCCATAAAGATCGCCCGCATATCCTTGGACTCATGGTCCCATCCATGAACGCCCACCACATCCAGTCCCATATCCCGTCGAGTCATCACATATCCCGGGTCAGCCATGACCACCACGGGCGCGATCCTGTCATTGTCCGAGTAGTGATACCGAGTGGGGATCTCTTCTCGCTTATACACCTTAAAGGGCAGGTTGTCCCTCAATTGAGCGCGTTTGAGTTGATGATAGATCTCCATGGTCCGTTTTGTGGTTTTGGTGCGGATGCCGAGATGGGGTTGGAGGGATTCTTCAAAGAGGAGGTCGGAAGTGTCGATGTAGTCGTCGTAGTGGATACCTTGGGCTGGGGTCACGTAGGACATTCCATGGTCGCTGACTAACATCAAGTTGATGATCTTGTCCAGGTTCCGGGCTCGTAGACCTTCCAGAAGGACTCCTAATGCTGCATCAACTTCGCCCAACGCCCTTTGACCTAATAATTAACACAATTGATGCCGCGATTTAACGTTAGTTATTTTTTCACACACCGCAAGTGTTATATATTTTTTTTTCCAGTTGATTCAAATCGCAAGCAAAGAAAGAAAACCTACAGCGCTTGGAATCGGGTCCATTCAAATGTCCAGCATTATCGACCTCCGAGATGTAGGCTGCCATGACGGTCGGGCGTTCCTCCCTTGGAAGATCGATCCATTTCAGGAGGGCTTCGACTTTCTCCAGGACGGGGTTGCTAGATTTGAATCGCATATGGTATGTTGGTCGAACGGGTCTTTCGGATTCTCCACCTGGCCACATGATAACGGCCGACTTTTGGTTTTGGAGCACTGCTGTCTCCCAGATCTACAAATAACCATAGAATAGTGAAAGCGAATAAATTAGTGTGTCGGGATCGAAAGAGAACCATCTAGACCAATCAAGAACAAAAACAAAGAGAGAGCGGAGCGATGCTTACTGGTTGACCGCCCCACCATTTGAGGTCCCAGCTCTTGTCGGGGATCTTGTAGTTGAAATCCTCGTTGAACTTTGGATCATAGAACATATTGGCGACGATACCGTGACTGGAGGGGTATAAACCAGTGATCATCGAGTAATGGTTTGGGAAGGTCAAAGTCGGGAATGAAGGTTGCATGTATTCTGCGGCCAGTCCGTTGTTGGCTATTTCCGATTGATAGGAGGATCAAGAAAAGCAAGTGGTTAGAATCGACCGATGGCGAATGTCGGGCGAGTTGGAAGAGTAGAAACAAAGCTCACGTTTTTAATTAGTTGACCGCACAATATACTTGTACATACCGACGCTCAGAAAGTTAGGGGTAATCCCTCGTTTGAGATAATCCGCCCTCAGACCATCAAACGATAGAACAATGACAGTAGGATCAAAGTCGTGGGTACCATTCGACAGGATCCTGGGTGGTAACGGGATGGCATGTTGTATCCTTGGGCTGCAGATCTGTCCTTGTTCCCGCAGATTGCGTGTTTGATTCCCGTCAATGCTGCTGCTGCTACTTGAAGCACTTTTATGGTGATCCTCGTCATTGTAGAAATCATTGTCAAAGTGGCGCAGGTGGGTGTGGTGGTGTCGAAGGAACCCTCCAGTCCAGACGAGGATGTAAAGAATGATGAGTCCTCCAGAGATGGTCAACGATATCCTTGTGTTCCTGGATTGACGTCTGAAGGTCTGCTTGATTCTGGGCCATGACCAGGGCTGTATGAAAGAAGAGAGATCGTTGCAAGACAGGTATGTTTAGTTTTGTATGTTGTGAGTAAACAAAGATGCACCAAAGAAAATGAATATGATGTGAGCGTTTTTTCTTCTCTCTTTTGGGTTCCGAGAGTGGAAGAGTGAATAGCTTGATCGGGAATGAATGCATCCAAGGGTCACCAGGACAAAAAAAAGAACTGACAATGAGCACTTTTGCAGTGTCGCTTGAAAGTACCTTGCGAGCGTTGTAGTTTTGAGTGAAGAGGTTTTCTTCAAGGACATAGCTGGAAGGAATGTTGATGAACGAGGATGATCTTGCTCGTGGGTGATTTGCTGTTGCTTTGGAAGAGTCCCTGGCGGTGAATGAGACTCGTTTTTCGTTTGCCATTGCGCCTGTGCTGTTAGACCGCAAGGACCAGATGACGGATGTAGGTCGGCTGGAAGTGGAATTGACCGCCATTGCTCTGAAAGGAACTAGGAAGGGTGGTGAAAGGTAAGGGAGAAGGAGAGTGTGTGTTGGGGTAGATCCGAAGGTGATTGTCGGTGGTGGTGTTGTTTGTGAATTGGTTCGGTGAAGTTAAAAGAAGAGGGTCATAGCCATGGAAGACATAACGACCGTTTAATGTACTAAAAAAAAACCTAATATAAATGCGGCGTACATGAATGTTCCAATCCCATCCTCCTATCCTTCCCTTGTCTTCTTTCCTTTCGTAATGGCCTGTAAAAGGAAAGAGAGAGAGAGAGAGAAGGATCCTCTTATCATTCGCACCAAATGAACTCTTTTATCTTGTGTGAAAGAAACGGCCAATGTCAATCAGCATAGAGAAAGTAAAAGGCTGTACTGTACGGAAGAGAAAGGCAATAAGAGAGAAGAAGGACAGAAGGGTCACCGCAACTTGTATTTATTCTGGTGGCACATGCACTCAATGCACTCACAGGCCCCAACCATAATGAAGTGTATCTCCTTCTTTGAAGCCGTCAATTCCTTTGTAAACAGATCACTCTCTAAGCAAACACTCTCACGTTGCTTCCCTCTGCTTTGCTTTTAACCACCTTCTCTCCTCTCATGTGCGTTACTCATTGTACTCATTGCACATTCCAACCCGACTCTCTCATTCACTGTCTCACCTTTTCTCTCTCATTCGCACTTGTGCTCACGCTACCCTCTCCTTTGTTGGCTCGTCCTCCTTCTTTCTCTTTTCTCGTCTCTTCCAACTCTTCTCTCTTCGAAAAGCAGGTCCCGTCTCCTTTCATTATTTTTTGTTTGTTGTTCGTTGTGCAGGTTCCCCCTCCTTCATTATCACTCAGAACAATCGGCACTTGTAATTTGTATTCTTCTGATATCATCCTCTCACTTATCTCATGCAGGACACACAACCCGGAGTACCCGGCCCGCGACAACCACCACCCCACACCCACTCCGCTCACACAAACAGCAACATCCATCCTTTCATAATCTCTCCTTCCGATGCCACCACTGCTGCTACTGCCTCAGTCGTTCCACACTCACCCACAACCACATCACAAGAACAACGGCATCCAACAACAACCACACTCCCACCTCTTCCCCCTCCTCTTTCATCTCATCTTCCACCCACTCAAGCCCCGCTCTCAGGAACTCAATTGGACATGCCTTCCTCCACTTCGTACCACGACAACAACACCGCTGACACTGGTGCAAGTTCGCTTGGTGACGACAACAACGACAACAATAGCAATCATGAACCTTCTTCATCTTCACCGCCCTTGCTCTTCACCCTTGACGCACTGTCCATGCAGTACAAAAACAACAATAACAACGACAACACCAACCAAAACAACAATAACAACGTGGACACAGATGCAGATCTGCTTCCCTCCATACTCTTATCTTCAAGTAACCCTCCCCCTTCCCTTCCCTCCGCATCTATGTCGGTCTCTGGATACAACTCTCATCCCACCACAACTCCTAGCAACAGTTTCCCTGGCGCTACTGCACCTGTGACGAAAACCACAACTCCAACACCAGGACAACAACCGCCACAACCGGGACGCCCTGCTACCTCGTTCAGGATAAATACAAACAACAATGACTTGGCCATCAAGAACGCTATTGCCGGAGGTCTCCTAAGCTCACCCACAGGGATGCCTCCTGCGACATATATCTCCAAGTTCATGACCTCCTCAGCACCCAAGATCAACTCCAACCCTTTCGTCAATACCAATCCCTTCATCAACCCCAGCAGTAGTGGAAATAGTGCAGGAGGGGGCAGCAATATCAACAAAACTCATTTGGTCAGACGATCCTCAAAACGGAAAAGTATAGGCGGTGTCTCATCCAGAGTAGGCGTTGGTCCTGGAATCAACCCGACTTCAGCCCTCACCGCGCAGATTGCTGCTGCAGCTGCTGCAGCAACCGCCAAAGGAACAAACGCCAACAATGCCAACAATCGCGTCAAGGCAACCGGAGGTGACAGCGGTGAAACCAACGACAGCAACACTGGGAGTGGAACTGTCAGCGGGAAGGGCAGGGGAAGCGGATTCAAGACGCCGGACCTGCGACCGTACTATCCGTCCTTTGGATCCATGGGCTTGATTCCATCGCCAGCAACGAGTCAGCGATCGCTTTCTTATGGCGGTCCCAGCACCACCGTTGCCGCAGAGACAGGGACCATGGGCGACAATCAGAATATCGTGCAGGACCCTCCAGAACCAGGACAGCATGGATACCATCCAGTCTATGGCCTGCGCAGGAGTAATAGTGTGGGCAAGTCCAGTGGTGCTGCGGGAGGATCTGGTGCGTCGGGAAGTGGAGGGGGCAAGACGGGATTTGCTACACGGTTTCGCAAACTTCGGCACCGGCGTGGTTCGCGCGATAGCACCAAAAGTCATCATTCAACCAGCGGTGAAAGTGATTCCGATTTTAGTGCAGGCAAGCCTTTTTTTTCTTGCGCCTCTTGTCTTCCTAAGATAGAAAACGTAACCAGGAGACTAACACGTTGATTGCATTCCTTTTTTTCAGTAGAGGGACCGTTCAACAATGCAGGGCTTCCGCCCAGGATGGCGTTCAGCATGTCACCTTCGAAACCACTACCACTCTTCTTGGACCCAACTCTGCCACCTCCACCGCCGATTCGCACCAACAGCAGTGTCAGTCTAAACCGAGACAGCCCCACAGCAACAGGATCTACTACACCCACAACAGCCAACATCGCATACTCAATCCCCTTTGGATATGGAGGGATGGGTGTAGCTCCATTGTCGGTGGTTACCAAAAACTCTGGAGTTGGCCTATCGTCGTCTTCAGGCGCAGGAGGACAATCAACTGGTGCCAGCACACCCACGACAGGACAAACTCCACGAGAATCATCTTCAACTGCACGATTCAGGAAAATGATCAAGCGGAATGTGGGTCTCTCGACACCCACGGCCGCAACACACAACTTTGCACCAGGATATGGAGGAGCCACGGCGTCGACCAATTCTTCGCCAATTGTAGGAGCTACGGGGTCCTTGTTGGCGCCCAACGGTGGCTCCAAGGTCACGTCTATGTCGACAGGAGCGATCGTCGATCTTGTGTCGGGAGATGATCAACCCTCCAAGTTTAGAGTTTCACGGATGAAGAGACGGAAAAAGAAGCTGACCAAGAAGGCATTGAACGACGGTGGATCACCACTTTCGGACGAGGACGATATACCCCTGAGCATGCGGGTTCCCAACCTAAAGGAGCAACAACTAGCGCCATCGTCCCGACACCATCGTTTCATGCCTCACCTTCACAGTCACCATCACCATCGCCACCGGCAACTGTACTCCCAACTTTCTGGACAACGGCAAGGGCAAGGGGAGCGAACTAACCAACCCATCGTCTTCCAAGTCGCCTCGCAGGCTTTGAGAGAGGCACGAGAGTCTAATCAGGATCCCAACGTGCTCCTGGCAGAACTGGAACCTTTACCCGCCAAATCTGTCGAGGCCATAACAGGACTCAGCGGCGACACTCCATTAAATGCGACCCTGCTTCCATCTGCTGCCTCAACGATGCAATCGACCACCTCTGCCGCTACTGCCAACTTGATGATGTTCCCACTTATACCCATGATGGCCAGTATCATCCCTTCAAGCTCTATGGGCTCTGGAACCGGATCGATCAACAGTTCCATGTTTATCTCGACCCAACAGGAAAAGCAGCAACAGCAGACTTCGCCGCGTGGGAACATGACATCTCTCTCAATGACTTTTGCTTCTCAGGCACAATATTCACCACGCCGCCCACTCCAAGTCGCCGGCGCGCACCCACTGAGCGAACGCAACTTTTTATTCAAGTCTTATCAGAACTCGAAATTCCAGGGCCATTACGCGTTCAGGATTCGTGGGGACCAGCTCGAGTTTGGGAAACTACCAGTGGCGTACGAGCAGGCTTGTGCGCAGTACTTTCGAGAGGTCGATGTCTCGTTTCGACTGTTGGAGAAGAAGGCCAAGGACTGGAGGGATCAGCGCAAGGAGGCTCTGGCGAAGAGAGAAAAGATGCAGGAGAGGTATCGTCGACGGCCGGTTCGATCTGAACCAGGTCCACCTGCTTATCGTTCTCGTCAGACATCTCTGGATCAACTGAAGCAAGAACAACCAAAGGAAAAGATCTTGCGTGACACACCTTCCAGTTTGGCGGAATATGACAGTACTATCGGCAGTAGTGGAGTGCCTAGCAGGAGCAACAGTCGTGCAGGAACCCGATCGCGAAGCAGCAGCGTCAGTCGAATCGAGACCGGATCTTGCTCGTCTCTTCAACTCTCCTTTGGAATGACCAAGGACGATCCTAATCAACCGCAACTAGTTCATGCCGACTCTATCAGGAGAATCCTGTTGGATCGTCACCCTCTGTTTAGTAGCGAGAATGTCTTGACTCAAAGCCCCACCAACTCTGTCAACAACTCTCAGGAAGACTTGGGTCAGTTTCCTGACACCGCCACAGCCACCGCCAACAACAGCAAACAAGATCACCGATCGAACAGCGCTAGTGGTGGCGGAAGGGCTCGAGGATACAGCGAACCTGCCCACCCTGACGAACTACTCCTCCTCCTAGACGACGAAGTCGACAATATCAACAACCCGCCCATTGTCTCAGGAGCCTACTACAACGAACTGGACGATCTCCTTATTCAAGATGTCGAACACTACCGCAATCTCCCGGCCTGGCGACAGCGAGAGCTTCGGGAACAACAGGAGAGGCAATGGGCGGTTGACGATGACTACTGGCAGAAGGTCGAGTGCGAACATTCGACCGAGGTTCGAGCTGCTCAGTATGGACTGGAGCTATGTCTGTTGGAACTTATCAAGCCTGTG
Organism: Linnemannia hyalina; assembly: GCA_019671135.1. NCBI lineage: Eukaryota > Fungi > Mortierellomycota > Mortierellomycetes > Mortierellales > Mortierellaceae > Linnemannia > Linnemannia hyalina. Next base: position 1,904,413 of record JAHRHY010000006.1, read on the forward strand.
GACTATGAGCCATTCGATTCTATCCACCAAATCGAAATCCTCAACGAGAACCGTGCGTCAAGCAATGTTTTAACTGCAAAAAAGTGCCAATCTTGACAAATATCTTTTTTTTTAAATGCTCACCAACTCTTTTTCGTTTTCTTTCTTCTATTGTACATAGGAGATGCGGCATTGTTCTCGATCGCGAATGCCAGCAGGACGAACGTGATGTGGCTTGAATCACCCTCCCTCAAACTCAAGTACGAGTTCTTCAACTGGATCGCCATCAGCCTCATGGACCACGGAGGTAACTATAGCCATCCTCCTCCTCCTTCAGCCCTATTTTCCATCCCACACTTCACACACTTGCAAAAAAAAAACGCCACTAATTCACATTTTCATTGGCTTTGCTTTGTAGAACCGGATCTTCAGGAAGAAGCGCGTCAGGACAATAATGAACTCGACATCAACTCCAAAGAAGAACAACGATGTCGTGGCAAAACGTAACGTCTCAACATCTACCTCCCATACCCCTCCTCCTCCTCCTCCTCTTTGTTTTTTTTTGTCGGACCCCAAAATCAATTAATTAACCTTTTTCTATTTTCTAACCCCCCCCCACACACACACACACACACACACACTTTTTCTTCCTACAGCACAATGGACCTCCTCCTCGATCTGATAGAAATCCGCATTCACCTCCTCGAAGATAACCTCCACGCCCAACGCGATCAAACCATGGAAACCATGAAATCCATCGAAGATGTCCTCGCTCAACTCGACAACCTCGATGAATCCGCCAAAAGACTCTCGACAACTTTAATCCGAGCGATCGAGAGCGATGAAGTCCAGTCGGCTCTGCACCCTTCTCCGGTGACTGGGTTGACGTTGGCAGAGACGGTGGATGGAAAGATTAAGGATGTGAATGAGCGGATTGTTGTTTGTGCGCGGATCATGGGTGCCGCTCGGTTTAATGTAAGTCCATTGAGGGGGGGGGAGGGAAGGCGTAGAAAGAGTGTATCTACTGACAAAAATAATAATTGTACATGCTGGATGAACAACACGAGAATCAATGCACTCAAATCTTGTCTTTTCTTTATATCGTCTTTTGTGCAATGGGGGTGATAGCTGAACCGGTTAAAGTACGAGATTGAGTTGGAACAACGATCGATCCGCCTATTCCGACAATACAAGATCGCGATCGCGATTGTCACAGTCTTAATCCTGCTATTTTTCTGGTACCTCTATAACTGTCGCCATACAGCTGCTTCTGCTGCCGCGACTGCAGCACAAGAGGCTGCAAAGGCTACAAAGGCAGGACACGGGTTCACACACTGGTCACCCTTTTCTCTCTTCGCTAGCCGCGACGAGCCTCAACACCCAGACCTTCCACATTCTCATCCTCCTCCTCCACGTCCAATGTCATGATCCACCCTATCCCCTTGTAAATACATATATCTCCGCTCATGTATCAATAAAAACGGCTAAGCGTAATGGTTATGGTTGCTATAATACACGCGCTTTTTTATTTATTTAGGTGGAGGGATTTTGTGATTGAGATATGTATAGTTTTTTTTTGTGCAATGGGAGATGATGTTATAGTTCTTTTTTCTCACCCTCCAAGGAGAGAAAAAGAAGTTGAAAAATTACAGAGAGGTTTGACAAAAGAAAAAAAAAAAAGGTAACGAAGTGAGAAAGTAATGGCAAGCGAAAGAAGGAAAGGGGGGGATGGTACAGAATAATGGTGGCAATGAAGAGAAGTAATGAATGAAAACTAATGAAAACTGAATCATTGAAAAGGATAAAAGATAAAAGGTAAAAAAGAAAAAAGAATCAACAAAGGGAGAAAAAAGAAAAGGGAGCGAGCCTTACGAAAGGATCGGCAAGAAGTTCCCCACGATGGCCAAGGGGATATCAAAGATATCCCTCTTGATCGTAAAGCAGAACGTGCACGGCACAACCCTCTGCGTCGGACTGAGTAAGATACATGTCGTCATGACGGTCTGCTCCGTATTCTCAAAGGCATGGGTCGAGAACTTTTCCCAGTACTCGACTGCAGACTGGTTGTCCATCAGCTCGTAGATGTAGGTCTTTTTGTTGAAGAGTTGGTCACGCGACCACTGGGTGAGCAGCGAGAACTCCTTGCCGACTAGTGCAATCTCGCCCGTCCTACGCCAGACGACTGTGGGAGTTCCTGAAAAGCTGATAAGCTTCTCGAATTCCTGTTAAGGGGGACAGGCAAAGACGAGACAGAGACAGGGAGGAGAAATGAGAAAGGGGAAGAAGAATAGAAACAGTGCATGGGATTAGTGTCTCTGTGCATTGTGTTATTGTGTTCGTGTTAAGTTTTCCCGGTTTCCCATGAGAGTGTAAGGATGGATGGTGACACAAATGATATCCAAAATAACACATTGGGCGACGAAATAAGAGAGATAACTTACGAGGACGGTGCGTTGGAAGCAGGTCTCCATGAAGATGAGGTCCTCGGGGGTGAGGTTCATGATCAAGGCAATGAAGGAAGGGCGGAACATGGCCATGGCACGGCAGACGCGCATCATCTCCTCCTTGTCCATCCTATTTCGATCGTATCATTGCAAGAATAGGAGGATAAAACGAATATTAGATCGATACAAAATATGATTGATAGGGGTGCGTCTGTGTGTATGTGTGTATGTGCTGTGTGCTGGTGTTGTTGGTTGTGAGGTCGTTCTTTGTTGTTGTTCGTTGGTTTGCGCACCAATTATATTCGACTGTGGAGAAACACTTGATAAGAACAAGGGGTTAACAGGGAGAGGTGACAACGAGGTGGAGGAAAAAAAGCTTTTTTTTTTTTTACCTTTCGCGGACATATCGCAGGAGATAATGGAAACCCTCGGTGTAGTTGAAGGGCGCCTTGGTGTTGGCATAGACATTCTCGGGAGTATTGCTCGGGAACTTGCGCTTGCTGACACGGTTCGAATGAGAGTTGATGTTGTTGTTCTGGTTGCCAAAGAGTCCAGTGACACTCTGTTGCTGCTGTTGCTGCTGCAGGTGGTTGTTGTTGGTAGTAATGTTGACCTTGCTGTTGTTGTTGTTGTTGTTATGGTTGTGCGACAAAGCAGCAACACGCTGCAAATGACCATGCTGTTGATGCTGCTGCTGGAGCGAATTGGCCATGGCTTCAAGAGCACCCTGGCGCTGCCAGTTCTCAACCATAGACATTTCCGAAGTCATCGACTGAAGCTCGGCTGTTGGAGAGGAGAGCATCGTCGACAGAATCGAGTACTCGAGGTTCAAGGCTTCGGATTCAAAGCCGTAGTCGGGGACGAGGGTAGAAGTAGAAGAGGTGGATGATATACAAGAGGAAGAAGTGGTCGAGAGTGTGGGGGAGGAGGACCGACTGTTGGTGGGTGAGGAGAGTGAAAGAAGTGGCAAAAGAGGTGAAGTGGCCTTGACAGAGGCAGCAGCAGTTAAGGAGGATAACGACGACAAGGAGGCAGTGGTGATAGACGAAGTGACATGAGGGAAACCGAACAGTGCTTGCGCATCGTCCAGAGGCGATTCTAAAAGGAGTGGCGTAAGATAGAGGGAAGGAATGAAGGGAGAGAGAGAGAGGAGGAATAAGTGAAGGAGGAGAGGAGAGAAGTGAAGAGATTAGGATAAGAAATAACAGTCGCCTTCTTTTCAATGTGAAATAGGGGGGAGATGCCCTTCTACACAATCCAATTCAAAGGAAGATATGAGAGAAGGGGAAGGTAAAAGGAGTGGTGTGGTGTATGCGAGTATGTAGATCGAATGGACAGAAACAAAAAAAAAGGGGGAGACATTTCCAATTTCATTGCAATTGCATGAGTTTTAGTACTCACCTCGAGTAATGGTCGTCGTCTGGGCCTGTTGCTGCTGCTGTTGTTGTTCAAGCTTGGCCTGCTCAGCAGCCCGCTGCTGAGACTCCTGGAGGTACTTGGCCTTCTTCCTCACCCCGTCAGTGCAGGACCCAGCCAGATCACGCTTCACACACCGTTGGCATGGACGCGCTATTGTTCATAAATAAAGTATAAAAAAAAGACAGATGGGTGAGTAAGAAAGATCTTGACAAAAAAGCAAGATTGTGTGTAGGGGTGGTGGGAGTGTGGAGCTCGCAATGATTTTCGACGGTTTCGAACCCATGATGAGCGATGGTGCGAATGCGGACATCCCTCCGCCAAGGTGAAAACAAGCAAGCACCACTTGATCTCCTTTCTTTTTTGGCAAAGAAAGATATTGCAATTCCCCCTTTCTCCAATTTTTGCAGAGTAAACATGTGCACGCGTAGTTCTGTCGACTCCACTCCACTTGTTGATGTGGATCTGTGTGTGCACAAGAGAGCGATTGTGGGGAGAGGATGGGATAGAAGAGGGGCAAAAAAAGGGACAGCAGGGAAGGGGAGGGATTGCTTCACAAAGCGCCCACCAAGTCCAGGCAGGCCCAATAAGAAAAACCATGGATAAAATATTGTTATCGCCACCAAATGCACAATGGAAGAATGAAAGAGGCACTTACCGTCATCGCAAGTCAAATGGGCCTTCTGGCAGTGGAAGCAACTATCACAACAAAAGAATACAAGCAAAAGAAAATTAGCCCATGGAGCCTTCCAAGAACCAAAAGCGTGCCTTGGCTGTTTTGCCTCGATCGCATTCAAACTTACGCTCGACTGGCCTTCTTGCGGCGGTTGTTGGTGGGCTGGGCATTCGAGCAATCGTCCGACGAGACCTGTCCGTTGGGCCCAACTGTGCCGTTGCGATTATGGTTGTGGTTGTGCATGGGAAGGGTACGGTTCTGGTGAAGCTGCATCAGGTTGATGGTGTCGACCGTCTCGACCTTGGGTCGGTCCGCAATCAATGACACTTGGCTGTTGCAGTTTTGTCGTTGTTTTGGTGGCGGTGGATTGTGTCGAGTCAAGGTGGAGGTGACGGCGTGCGCGATAAGATAGTGAAAAAGAAGGAATGAAAAAAGAAAGAAAGACGATTTCATGAATGGGCGTGAAGAGGTAAAACGGTTGTTGAATGACGGCGAGGAGGTTGTTGTGATAGTCAACGATCTAGGAGGGACGGACTCGCGTCTTCCTTTCTTTCGTTGTCGGCTCGAGTTGGTTGACGTCGTAGGATATCATGGTCGCATGTTCGTTCGACGAAGCACAAAAAACAACACTGCATATTCAGAGCGCATGGAAGCGAGCGAGCGAGCGTGGGACAGGCAAGACCGCTTTGTCGTCTGGAGACAGATGCACAGTAAAAGCGTGTCGTCGGGCAGAAAGTGACAAAAAGGTAACAGATGTCAAGACGATGACAAAGACGCGCCACCATTGCTCATAAATATAATAAAATAAAATAAAATAAAAAAAAAAAAAAAAAAAAAACGGAAATCCGTATAAAGAAACAAAGCTCTCGCCTCATGCAACAAATAAAGAGATATGAAAGGAGAAAGAAGGCGAAGATAGAACGGAACGGGATGGTCACAAAACGCCAGTCGATCGGGTCAGGAAAGAATGAATACAGCCAAACCAACCAACCCAACCAACCCAACCAATTAACCAATCCATTCGCCCACGGAGCGTTTAGGAGAACAGCCTTTACGAAAGTGCGCGCGAAGAGGGTCCAACTCTTTCAGCTTGAGAGCCCTCTTTTTTTCTCTGATCCGTCCGTCCGCCTCACTTATCCTCTTTTTGTGTCCTTGGCTTCCAAGCCGCCACAGAGGACGACCGACCAAACAGCAAAAATAAACATCCAGCTCTGCTGTCCGTATGTTGGAAAAGGTGTTGGGAAGAAAGAAGTGGCATCCAATCCATCCTGCTCCTGTTTATATTGCTCCAGTGGTCGCAGTTACTGTCCTCATCGTATTTGTTGATCCCACTTGTTGTTGACCTTGGCAAAGCCCAATACCATATCCAATGTCGCCATCCATCCAGTCCAGTCCAGTCTTGCTTGCCTCCCACGAGAATAATAACCCACTCCCCCCAAAAAACCAGTTTTCAGAGCCCTTTTCTTACTTGCAGTCATTATGAACGCCCGCAAGGGCAATTCAACCTTCTTTTTTGTCTGTTGTTCGCCCAATATTTTCTCACAAAAAACTCAGATGGTCAGTCATACGGCCTGTCGGTCCGTCGATCTGGTTCTGGTCTGGGGGTGTCGGCGCTCCTGCTGCTTCTTCCTTGATCCGGGATCTCCGCTGATTCCAGGTCACCGTTCAGAAGAAAAGAAATACAGAAAAGGGATCGTTCTTGGCCGCCGTGAATCACAATAGAATAATAAGCAGACTGAGAATCGACCGGCTGCGAAAAATGAAATAAAATAAAAAGGGGAATGTGGATCTCACTTACAGAACACCTGTTTTCCAAGGAAGACGAAAAAGAAAGGCATACCAGCCCAAAGGAACAAAAGGAAAAATAGGGTGGGGTTGAGAGAGAAAAGAAATATAACAAGGAGGAGAAAAAAAAACGCGATCATGGCGTGTAAGAATGAACAAAACACCATAAAAAACACCAAACACACAGATCAATGAGGCGAGAGACAAAGGGAAAAGGAGGACGGGGAGGAAGGAAGGACGGGGGTGCAATAAACAACCACAAGGCCCAGCAAAAGGGTGAACACACAAAAGGGAGAGATAACAATGGGAATGGCACTCACATAGGGTTGGCCTGACGAATATCGGCCATGGTGCGAGCGCGGATCATGGCCGAGGACGAAAAGTCGTCCTCCATATCAAGATCCATCTCTGGATCGGACGAGTAGTCCGAGTCATAGAGCTCCGGGTGGTTGTCAAAGAAATCGTGGTACAAATCCGGGAGCGATGTTGTTGGGCTCAGTGTCAAAATATTGGCTGGTGGTTGAGGCGCATTGATCATGTCATCGAAGAACGTTGTTGCTTCCCCAATAGATGAAGATACCACAGGCGCAGGTGCTGGTGCAGGCGAGGGTGTCGACACTGATGCGATCGGGGTTGGTGCTAAAACAGCAGTCGCCGATGAACCAGCACCGGTAACCTTCGTTGCCGTAGTAGGCAAAGTGGCGCCGATCGAAGGAGCCGCTGTTGTCGTCTTTGCAATAGGAGGTGGCGCTGGTGCTGTAGGCTTGAGGAGAGTTGCAGTGACAACAGCAGGAGCGGGGGTTGAGGGAGCCGCCTTGATCGCCGCCGCCGAAGGTGCCGAAGATGCCGACGGTATCGTGGGTGATGATTTTGATGAAGAAGCGGCTGTCAGTCCTGCTGCCGCCGCTGAGGTTGCCGCCGCAGATGATGAAGTCCCAGCTGGGATGGAGTTCAAAAATGAGCCAGCGATTGTCTGACCCGATGCAGATGAGGTGCTGCTGCTGTTGTAGGAGGCCGGCGAAGATGAGACACCCACACAGGTGGCTCCACTACTGCCGCTCGTGCTGTTGCTGTTGTTACTCAAGCTGGTGCCAAGATGGCTTGCAGCTGAACCCAAGAGACTAGAAGCCCCGACAAGGCTCATGGTCGATCTGCCCACCACAGGAAGCGTCGTCGAGGACGAGATCGTCGCTGTGGCAGCCATGATGGGTTGATTATGTACTAATTAATTGATCCAAAAGAAAGTGAACGAAAACGAAGCACAGGAGCGAGATGATAACAAGGCGTCGAAAGGTTGGAAGAGTTGGAGATTTGTGTGGAATAGAAGAAAGAAAAATGTGAAGGGAAGGGAAGGGAAAGCTTCAAAGTGCAAGTAGATCAGAGTAATAAGACGGAAGGAATGCGCGGCAAAAATATGATCAACTGGAAAAAAAGGGCGAAAGGGTCTTTTGGTTGCGGCGAGGATAAAGAAAGAAAGAAGGGCTAATTAGAGGAGCAAATGAGGCTAATCAAAAGTGCAAAGAGAGGAGAGTGAAGAGAAGAGAGAAGGACAAAGAGTAAGGGTTCAAAAAAGGGAAAAGGAAAAAAGGCAACTTGAGAAAGTGAGGAAGGAAAAAAGGGACAAGTGAAAAACGGCAGAGGATCGGCGGTGAACAAGAGTCAAGAGAAAATTTTTTTTTTTCAAGGAACGAGAAACTTGACTAACAGGGTAAGCTGACTTTTTGGAATGCAAGCAATGGGTCAGTTCTCCGAGAACTTGACAATGAGCTAATGACAAGTTGGAATGAGGACGTGATGGAGAAGGAAGGTGAAAGTGAAAGAAGGAATAGACAGTGTAAAGGAACAAGGAAAGAAAAGAGAAGGGAAAAAGAGATAGAAAAAAAAAGAGATAGGGAAGGGTCAGGACTGGATTATGTTTTTCCTTTCATTTTTACCATTCTGTTTTTTTGTCGTGCAATTGAATAATAGTCAGGGCAAAGAAAAACAATTACAGGTTGATTATAAGACGTTTGTTTGTCGCTTGTGCTTGGTGTTGGATCGAGAGCGAGAGATAATGAAGACCGTGGGGAAGATTGGCCAGGAGAGTGGACGCGGGTACTGTGTGTCTCTCGGAAAGCTGAAGGAGGAACAAGTGATGACGAAGGAGAGAACAGTGGATGCTTGTCGTACAGGTAAAAAAAGAAAATTGAGGATGGAGGGTCGATGCGATGCAACGGGAAAAGGAAAAAGAAGTAAAAGATTGGATTCAGGTAAAGTGGAGTGAAGGAAGGGAAGCGATGCTGGACGGAGAAGGTATGGAGTGTGCAGCAGATTGAAAGGCGAAGGAGGTGTGTGTGAGTAGAGGCGTTTGTTGAAAGGACACGCGTGACGATAGTTGTTTGTAGAAGTAGTTGGTGTAGATGTCAGGTCAAGAAATGGTAGATAGGTGGAGTGGAGGGGAGGGATTGGGTCAAGGAACAATGACCAAAAGAACAAGAAGGGGTGAAAAGGGTAAAAGGGGGGAAAGAAGGTAAGGAAAGAAAGAAAGGAAGAGAGAAGAAACGAAAAGGAGAGGGAGAGTAGTGCAAGAAACAAAGTGAGTGTGATCGAGTGGAGTCAGCTAATGAATCAGAGGTGGGGTCAGTGTCAAGTCAAGTCAAGTCAAGTCAGGGCAAGTCATGGCACCAGATTGAAAGGAGTCCATTGAGGCCAGCATCCAACCAGCACAACCCCGCCCAACAGCACAAAGAAAGGCCGACTCACCTCGTCAAATCAAATAATGAATATCATCTCAATTCAATCAGTCTCACCTTCTGCTATTCAATCCATCATCAATCAATATCAATCAGTCGGGCCAAGTCACAAAGGACTTGAGAGCCAGGCCAGACCAGGCCACGGCCACTGACAGGCCGAGTCATAGTCAGCAAAGGGCGGATCCCTATTCTAACAACACGCAAGTCACCCCTGTACTGTACCTAAAGGATAATGGTATTCAACCAACGTCCGAGGGTTTTTTTTGGTTTACTTACACTTTAAACTATCCACCCTCTCGCAATGTTCAATCAGAGGGGCAGGATCGCGATCATGAACGATGACGTTGGAAGAGGTTTACAGACAACAGATGCAAGGAACGGAGGAACCAGGATCCACATCAAATTAGATTTTATTTTCAGATACCCCGCACTCCTGACCTTGATGAGGGAAGGGCTGAAGAGGGACAGGGGAATGAAGGTACGGGGCTGAAGGACCTTGTTTAGTGGAGTCTTGGAGTCTTTGATTCTTATTGTTCTCGTCTGAAGATCTCCCCTGGATCCCTGATAGTCAAGTGTCCGGACTGGCTGACTGGCTGCTGAAAAAAGGCGATGGTGTGAGAACCTCATTCCGGTTCCAGAATCAACAACAAAAATATCATTTTCCGTGGATCTGAAAAAGTAAAGACACAAACGGTACAAGATCGCTCGAGAGATTGTGAATGGATGGGCTTTGTCTGACACCTTCCTTTTGTGCTGGCATTTGAGCAAAGCCGAAGAGGGGTGGTTTGTGCATGTGTCTCCAGTAATCACACACACATAAACAAGGGCACTTGTTTGCTTTGCCGTAGAAGAGACCTCGTTTACATACATCCCCGATGGTAACATAAGTGAGATCGATAAAATAAGATACAGTGTTCCTAGACTTTGCCCTCCTTCACCCTTCGGACAGTTCCCGTTTTAGTAAAACGCCCAATTGGCCCACAGGGGCGAAATTCCTGTGTATCTCCACTCTCTTCTTTCTCTTCTTTCTCACTTCTCCTTCTCCGTCTCTTCTCTAGCTCTCTCTGGCATCATCATCATCATTCATGGGGTTGAACACAACCTGATGTCAAGTCCAGAGCTACTTTCGCACTCTTCCCCTCTCCGCCAGGCAGGTGTATGTAACCCCTCCACTTACCCACGGCGAAACAAGCTAGCAGCCATACCCCAAGGCCATGGCGTTTTATTTCCCACACACGTTTTTCTTTTCTTCTCTATCAAATGTTTTACATTTCGACCAACCTCCGCTCCTTGCTCTCTTCTCTTCCCCCCTCTCTCCTTTCTAACGGTCTCGGTGCATCGTTTCTCTTTCTTTCCCTCATTGCACAAGAAGCTCCACTAAAAAACCCAATAACAGGAATATGTATAGGGCGTATCGTTCTTCGACAAACAAAGAAAAAAAATGCCGATACCCCGCATGTGGGTATGCCGAGAAAGGGTTAACTTCGCATTATAAAAAAGTGGCGTAGTATGTATGTGCGCCTGAACTAAGATCAACAAAAAAAAAGCGAGAGAGAGAGGAAGAAATGCCGGAAAAGAACGCAACGGAGAACGGAAGGATGTGGGAGTGCGAGTGGAGCGCACACGCGTAAAATGAAACTTGGATTAGATGGAAGGGCGACTAGACAGGTGTTGAGCTGGGCAAAGTTGTAAGACGAAAATAACGCCACATCGTGGGAGTTGGGGGGAAAGGAGGGAAAAGGGACCCTTTTTCTTCTTTCATCCGCCCTAGTGCGTGGTGTGTTCTCAATTCATCTATGGGCTGCTGAGGATCCGGAAAGAACGGGAGGGGATAAGAACCGGCGGCCGGGCGGGAGTACTGCAATTGAGATAAAAATGCCTCCTTTTTCAATTTTCGGATAATTATTATCCATGAGATGCATTGGACGTTTTGTTGCAAAAAGAAAAAGGGATCGGATCCCAGAACGGCGCCATTGATATGCGGATTTTTCTTGTTAGCATGTGTATTCAATGCAGATTCAAAAAAAGGGGGAGGCTTGTAGGAAGGAAACTCTTTTGATCATCGCCACGCGAGAAGGACGGAAACTTCGACTGAAAAGTAAAAGCGACCATCCAAAAAATCATTTTTTTTCTCCGGGAGCGTGCAAGAGAAATAAAAGAGTCAAAGGACGAGTTCACTTTCGTTTGTTTTCAACAAGGTTCAAGCACATGAACAAAAAATGGGCGAAAAAAACGCTCACTGTCAGCAAGCAGGAACATCATTAGCATCACAACCGCATTTTACCACGTTTCTCTTATATCAATCTCAAGGAAAGGGCCATTTGAGTTTTACTTGCGAGAAAAGTATAACAAGCATGCTGTCACAAGCAAACTAATCATGTCTTGTCATTCCCAATGGACATGCACAAATATCAATTAGCAAAGTGAACAGAACAGCACCTGAAAAGAAGGATAGATGGAGGTACGCATACTTTTCACGTCATTAGCTCTTTGTTCTTTTTTTCTTTCGGAGAACAGTTAAAGTAAGAGTCCGTGTGTAAAACAGAGCACATACAGTACATACGTCTCGAAAACAACAATAAACGCCCAGAGAGATTGTTTATCGCGAATGTCATCATTGCTCGTCCCCCAAGCTCACCTCCCATTCCCTTCCATCCTTCATCCCTATATCTGTCGTGAACACCATGCACTCTTGTCAAAAAAAAAAACACAGATACACAAGGATAGTAAGAATTTCTTTTGGTTGTTGAGCAACAAGGGAACACACACATATCCTGTATTGCAATCTCTGAAGCCCCAACCACCCAACCACCCAACCAACGTACCCAACAATATAAAAGATCGACTTCCTACGCCGTCTGTTCCAAGGTCGTCTTTTTTTTTTGTTCATTGACAATTTTTTGCTCACACTTCCCTCCATCCCATCCCTTTTCGCCATTCCCCTCATTCTTTTCAATGCGCGCAGTTTCGAGAGTGGTTGGGCACACACGCAACAAACCAGAATTGTTGTACCAAAGAGGAAATCCCGAGATCGGACTCTAGAAACACCTTCGTTGTTTTCTTTTCCTACTGTACACTTCAATTCAATCGAGTCAGAAATTCCCCCTCTCTCTCGGCGGAGTTTTAGTTTTTTCCTTTTCCTCAGCAAAAAACATGGCTCGGAGTGCGGACAAAAAAAAAATAAAGGTTCATAGCCATTTGCACATCGTGAGAAGTGACTAAGTAATCACTCGAATCACTCGCTGGCAATGGACGGACTTTGGGCTAGGCTTGTTGGACTGCTATTGTAGGATCTGGAGAAACAGCAAACCGCAAGAGACCCCGCAAAAACAAAAAAAAAAGTTTTCTTTTCTTTTGCTTGAACAAACACATGCACAATTTTCAGCTGTCAGCCATCGAAAAGCTCGTGCTGGATGTAGCTCCGTGGATAGACAACCTCCCCCTCCTCCTTTGCTTACGCTTCCCTTGAAATTGCAATTGAACGTTCAAGTCCTGATGGGTTTGGTTTGATTGGATTCAGGAGGAATAGAATGGTTTCTAACTGGAGAATTTTAGTGGCGTGTTGAAGCTGATTCCAGGAAAAGAGAAGAATCTGATATCTGATGCAATACTGCTCGTGATGCAGTCCTTCAGATTACACAGTGCCACCAGAAAACACGTCCTCGATCCTTTCTGCTTTCCTTCCCGCTCGTTTTGCTGATCATGAAAAGAACACTCAATGATACCCAAATGAAATATCCATGCTGCCGTTCGTTCGTTGTTTCTTTTCTCGTTCTATTGTTGTTGTTTTCCTGTATCATTGCTAAAAAGTGCTAATGGCTGTAAGATTTGCCGGTTCTAGCGTTTTAAAAATACAAAAGTGAGTAAAATGTCACGATAAGAGGAAAAAAAAAAAAGAAATCAAGGTCCCCGGTTGGTCGTTGCTTTTGTCGGTCAGTCCGGTCGGACCGTCTAAGAAAAGTACTGGATCTCAAGTCCGACAGATTTGACGATCGGTGCCTGAGCATGTGGTGAAAAGACATGTCCCACAAACCCAAGACTGAACAACAACTTGTTGAATCGGCCCTCCCACATAATCGCCAATCCAGAATGAACGCCCAAACGCGCCTTGATCACACCGACAATCGGTTGTGTCGACAATTCTGAAGTCCCGGACGTTGATGATGACGATAACGATCCTGTTCCTGTTGTCTCGGGCAAGTCAGGCACGCCAACGGTTTTAGGGAACGGGTCCGTTGCTGCCTGCTCGTTGCTGTTAGCACCTTTCCGCTCCCGAATCCACCATTCAACTCCTGCGGTCAGCTCACTGTCGTAGCTGTAGAGATTAAAGTCGAATCGCGAGCAAAGTCCCAGATCTGGGTGAACCTGTGCAGCATAGCTGCTCGAGACATGTCCCATGATAGGGTTCAGAGTCTGTGTGATCGTGATGGGGATATAGTTTTGGTGGTGCTCGGGTGCTGTCGAGGTCGGGTATCGAGGTATTACTCCTGAAGACTCCTGTGACGATTTCTCCTTGTCCTCAGATGTCGTAGCTGGTGCCAATGGAGGCAACGTCCTGTATCTCAGACCCGTCGACACTAGTAGTATTCGGAAACACCATGGAGTGTCATATTAGTTCCCTTCGAAAATAAACGCAGAAACACGAAAATGCAATATTGACAAAAGCAAGCACGGAGCACCTACGTCCTCCAAGTTTCTCGGTTGCACTGTAATAGACCTCTGCGCCAGCTGACCAGTATCCTCGAATTCTATCAGACGGCACCGATTCTTCATCTGCCGCCTCCTCGCCCAAATACCCCGCACGCTCCCGCAAAAGATCTTCCGACGATTTCAGGTCTAGTGTTACAGGGCCACGAGTAGTAGAACCAGTCTTCTCAGCCGATTCCTGTTCCAGATCGATCGATCCACTGTCCGGGTTATTCAACAACGTAATCTCTTCCTCATCCTCCAATCCTGCTTCCCGACGGCGACGGCGACCCTCCTTCTGCATGTCATCGTAAGAGTCATCAAAGTCCTTGCCAAAGTTGTAAAGACCACGCACTCCAATCAGTCCATCGTCCGTTGTAAATGACATTTCTGCACAGTATTTGCCCTTGTCGTACTGGAACTGTGCCGACATCTAGGTGAAACAGCAAAACGAGTGCAGAGTCAACAATCGCGTTTCACCTACAAGTTCAAGAAGCAAGGTGATATCGTGTGAAAAGAAAATCGGCTTACATGAGATGCACTCCTGGACGCAGGGTCGCTGATTCCTGAAAGAACATATTGCCGGTGCTTTGAGATCCGTCGACTGTACAGCATTTCCAGCCTTGCATTCGCCAAATTCATCCTCCCGCACAGCAGGTAATCTAAATGTGATATTAACGATTGTTGTGCGCTGTTAGGTTCCAGTGTTCGCAATTGACTCTGCTATAGCATTGCTGCTAGCAGATCTATCCCTTGCTGTTCTCCTGATGCTTTCCCCGTCAGTCTCCTTATGTTCTCCTGCTGTTATCCAACGTCTCACAGACACGATCCTCGTTTATCCAGCGTGCCAATCAGTCGTACTACATGATCCTTCCTGACCTCGCACGTTTTCTAGCTTGTCCGTCCATCCGCGACTCGAATTGCTTCCAACTTTTCATATCGTCAAATACACCTGACTCCTAATCCGTGTATCTCTTCCCATGTCCATGTCCGATCGCCTTCATTCCGACGCGATAATGTCCTGGATCCAACATAAAAGTTCACAATTCATGCCAATCCTCCCTGACAAACCCTCCCCATGTATACCTTTACGTCGCTTGCCATCAGCATCAAACTCTGTCCACTGATCCGCCTCCCGGATCGAATGGTCCAAACAAATAATCCGGAACCGATCCACCAAATGCCTAAACCTCACCGACGCCGAATCATCAATCATTAATGCCCGCGACGTGAACAAGTAACCGACGGAGCCCTCCAGGATCGGTAACGCGTTCATGGTTGTTGTGGTCTTGAAGACGGAACTTGGGAGTTTTGATAGACGGAGGGATAGACCTGTGGGTGCTTGAAAATCCAGTAGTGCTAAAGTGATGTGGGAATATGATCGATGGGGTGGGGGGTTTGTTTAATGTTAATAATTTTTGGTTAATTAATCTGACGGAGGAGGGAGAGGAGGAGGAGGAGGGGGAGAGATTGGGTACCCAGACGAGGGTACCTGAACAAGTCAAAGGGCTGGCTGTAAAGACGACAAGAAAAAAAATTCCCTTTTCCATCCACCTTCCTCCCCCCAATTGTCAATTGGTATGCGGACAAAAAGAAAAGTCGTACCTCGAGAGGTTGCGCAGAGGTGCGAGTATTGGTTATCTTCGTTCCAGCCTGAGGCACGATAGTACCGCCTGAGGCAGTACTCCATAAAATCATACATGGCGTGTGAAGCCAGCTTTTTGTCGTTTCTGGTGCTATGTGTCTGTGGGATGTGAGGGCGTGTCGGCCTGTGCTTGTTTAAGGGATGTGGATTAGGTAATTGGTGTAGTGGTATGAAGGCAATTGAAGGTGAAGGAGGTTAGAGGTGAAGGGTATAGGGTTCGGGAGGTATGGAAAGGAAGGGAAGTGAAAGTTGAGAAAAGTGAGGAATGGTCAGGGTTTTGATGTCGGAAGTGGAGGAGGGAGAGTGACGGTTAGCTAGTAAGGTGTGGTCGTAGTGGTAGTGTGAGAGAGAGTTTAGTGGTATGATGCACTGGAGAGTGAGAAGTGAGGGTGAAGATGAGGATTAAACGGTGTGGATTAGGAGTGGAGTGAAGAGAGAGTGAGATGCGGTTTTCATTTTCTTCGGATCCGTGAACAACTTCGCGACACTCGGAAGCGGATCCTGCCAACTTGTGACGGCTATTTTTTCACTTTTGGCCACCAATTCGAACTCAACATTCACATGGGTGATTGAGCAAAAGATATGTATTTTTCATTAGAACGTATGTGGTGTGTGCATGCTATCGTAAATTGTGCGAAAAGAGGGTCGTTATGAAGGGGATCCAAGGGTGGAGAAAGAGTCAATTCATGGTCTAGCACGTCCAGAGCTCCGTCCAGAGCTGGCACCAACACCAGCTCCTGCAGTCTCCCTGTCTCCTCCCCCTCCTCCAGAGGTTTGGTTGTGTCTTGAGCGAAGAGCTCCCGATCCTGGAGGTGAGCGGCTCAAGAGTGCAGCTTCTGAAAAGTCGTCCTCTCCGAAAGTCACATTGCCATCATCATCTTCCTCATCATCATCCTCAACACCCTCCAGGTACTCATCATCTTCCTCAGTATACTCGGACTCGACAGCCGTGCGGCGGCGGTTGCCGCCACGAGACATTTGAAATTCAGATGAGCGCTCGGAAAGAAGGGAAGGTGGGGGCGGAGGTGGGGGCTGCAGGCTGGAGGGAGCGGTCATGGAAATGTCCATGCCGCTCCGTCCAGTGCGTCGTGAGCTAGTGGTGCTACCTGTTGTCGAGGTATCGTCATCATTGGTCGTAAAAGTGCTGTTGCGTTGCTGTGGTGTCGTAATCGTGGCTGTTGTTGTGGTTGTCGAGGAAGAACCTCTCTGTTGTTGTTGTTGTTGTTGTTGTTGCTGCTGGTTAGATGTCGAGCGCTGCTGGCGCTGGCTTGGAGTGGCAGGTCTCTCTGGGACAACGGCATCATCCTGGAGAGAAAAAGCAGGTCCGTGGGGTGCATGTCTCAAGTGCTGATCCTGCTCCTGCTCATCATCGTCATCCTCCATCTCGTCGTGGTCAAAAATAAGAGTCTGCTTCTGGCCGCGCGAAGGAACGTACTCCTCTTCAAACTCACTGTCAGACTCGTTGTGCTCGCCCTGCAACTGGGGTTGACGAGGGTTGCCAGACACCGCATCATATTCCGCGCCAGCGTCAAGCGCTCCAGCGAGGGTAGGCGATCGAAGCTGTCCTCGTGCATCGGGGTTGGGACGGATCTGATGGGCAATTGCCAAAGCCTCCGCATCGCTACCGAACCACCCGGCCAAAACCTGCCAGGTGACAACTGAGAAGATGATCTCCCAGAAGATGAACACTGCCATGAAGACCAAGGCCGTCGAGACCTTGTAGTAGTACATGAAATATCTGTAGTGATGGGATGAAAGAGAAAACAGGTTAACCAAAAGTGTCTGATGATTCAGGGTCGCGTTCTTAAATAACGATAGAGGCTTGCCTGAGGCCGTGGAAGTGAGCGTCAATGTGAATGGTGCTCCTGTAAACTTGGAGGTCGGGTGTGGAGATCTCGACAAAGGCGCGGGCGACAGGATTAGACGAATCCTCGACATAGTTCTCGATTAAAGGCAGCTTGATGATCTGGTCTTCCTTGGACCAATCCAGTACCAAGGGCACGGCCTTCCATGCAGTCTTCATGAGCTTCAAAGGGGCGGAGTAGTATGTGAGAATGCCCTGTAATCAAATGGAGGAATATGCTCAGAGTGTCAGTTAATATTGTATCAGAGGGCCACTTCCTATTACCGCACATGCAAATCCGTGTGAGATACTCACAGGTCGGCTGGAGGTCATGATGGTCTTGCCGTCAGCACGGAGCAAGGTGACAACGACCATGAAGTTGCCAATGGCCACGTTCTTTTCGGAAGTGGGCACAAGCAAGTTCATAGAAATATCGTATGCCTGGTCTCCGCGAAGGAACTATAGTGATAAAGACGGGTCATTGTTCTGTTGTTAGTCTCCATATATAAATTCTGGTGTCGCTGCAGTCTACAATGCCTTCCGCTGTTGTTGTTTTTTCATTCCTGCAGCGCTAGTGTTGAGTAGGTACCTGGTCGAAGCGTCCTCCTCTGGTAAAGTCAATCTCGGCAGAGGGGCCATGTCCAATCACTCCAGGGACACTATGAGAAACAAAATTCGGCACAACATCAGTTCACAGGATAGGACTAAAACGTGTCTTGCAAAGTGTCTTGTAAGGATGACATCTGACTGCAACTCGTTTTCAGCTCCTGAAAACGAGGTTTTGCATGCAAACGACAAAACCTCCGTTGGCACAAAAACCAACAACCACAAAAATAGAAAACATACGTGGGTCGGTCATATTGAAGGTGGACCTGTCCAACATGCCCACGCTGAGGGATATAGATCCAGTAGAAGCTCAGGTACGCCGCCAGGGAGACGCCGACGAGTAGCAGGAGGACAATGAGACCTATAAAGAACTTGATGATCTTGCGGTGCAAGGCCGAGGAGGTCAACCACTGGATAACCTGCTGGACGTAGGGTTCCAGCAGAGCCAGTAGCGGGGTGATGAAGAATTGTAGAATCTAACCCATGCAGAATCCATGAGCGAAAGAGAGTTAGCAAGAAAGTAAGTCAAAGGTGGGAGGAGTGGCATTCGAGACTAAAGGTTGTTGAATGTATGCAGGAGGCGAATGAAGAGAGGGGAGCGAAGTACCTCGAAGACGGTCATTGGTTATGATTGGGACCCGAGGGGGAATGTGAGCTGGAGGGTGATGTTAGAGGGCGTTTGAGTTGTGTTGGGCTAGGTGAGAGTGAGTGGGGGTCGTAACGAGAGAGTGAGTAGGATAAAAGTGGCGTAAGTGAAGAGGAGGGAAAAGAGAAGAAAGGGAGGGAAGTGTGAAGAAGAGAGACGAAAAGAATTGATAAAAAAGAAAAGAACCGTGCGTGTCCCATGAGGCAATTTCTCTCTTGATAAATGAAAAAAAATGTCGTTGGGGCGAACCTCTCCCATCCAACATCAGCAATAGTTTATTTCTTCTTGCGCCTCTTGTCAGGGCAGCCGCTGTCATTTACGTTCAATGACACCTTTCATCACCAAATACTCTCTCAAACTGTAGCCTACTTACGACTTGGCAAACCTGGCATGGCTCAAGGACTGTCTGGTTGACTGACTGGGTTACTCTAGCATGCCCTTGCCTCTTGCCCCCTTTCGACCGATCACCACCCATTGGGTCATTGACCATGATCAAAGCAAAAGGCATGTCATCCCGCCTTGCCCGCCCACAGTGCATCCACATGGCTCTCATCCCTGTAAAAAATATCACAATCAACAAAAATCAAATTTCCACCAGACAGTTTTTGACATGTGAAGCCTATCACTTGCCACGCCTTGACCCGGAAAACCCAAACCTGCTCACACTCTACCCTTCCTTGCCTTACCTGCCCTGGATGTGCTCTTTTGTTGTCTTTGTTATCATGTTGTCGTTGTTGTCGCCTGGCTCTCTTGGCACGCTCTTTTTTTCGTCTCACAACCACCATAAACAACAATTCGACACGACATGTTCCCACATCCACTCCATCCTCTAGTGTCACATTCATGTGTTGTCAAACAGCAAACGTGAAATAAAAAAAAAACACTTGTATTTTGTTCAATGGGTAAGTAATGTCTTCTGTCGGGGTCTATCCCATCCTGCGCGCATCAACATATGCATCAAACAGCTTCTTTTTTTTTCCCTGCAAGTCAAAAAAACAAGGTATTGATTGTGTTCTCTGATAGTTGTTTGTGAATATATGTGCGTTTTGAGTGAGTTCCAACCGGGTGGTTTGCCTAATCAAAATCAACTTTCTTGTCGTCTTCATCATCGTTGTCGCGTCTAGTTATCATCATCACCCTGGTCCTCGTCAGCTCCTGCTGCCTCGCCATCTCCTCTGCTGGCTTGGCGTCCACGGCCCTTGCGATCACGCTGGTAGAACTCGGCCAACAACTTTTGGGGAATACGGTTCAACATCTCCTTGGGGAAGATGCGGAGCAACGACCAGGCCTGGTCAAGGGACTCGAAAACAGTACGCGACTCGTAGTTTCCTATATTTGATGCGATATAATTACAGTGTACATTAGTTCCAATGATCCTAACCTTTTGTATGTTGAGCCTAGTAAATTACAACACACACTTGAAAACACAACATACCTTGAGCGATGTAGGTCTTCTCAAACTTCTCCAAGAACTCAAGAGAGAGCTTATCTTCCTGGTTCAGGGCTTCCTCTCCGACGACGGCCTTCATGGCAGCAGCATCACGACCGATGGCATACTTGGCGTAGAGCTGGTTAGAGACATCTCCGTGATCCTTGCGGGTCAACTTCTCACCGATAGCAGACTTCATAAGACGCGAGAGCGAAGGCAAGACGTTGATTGGTGGGTAGATCTGACGGTTGTGCAACTGTCTGTCAATGAAGATCTGGCCCTCGGTAATGAATCCAGTCAAATCGGGAATAGGGTGAGTAATATCTATCAAAAGGTGTCGTCAGTAAAGAATATAAGGGTTAACACCGTGAGAGAGTAGCGCCAATGGAATCGAGACCGCAGAGACATGACAAATCGATAGCGATGAATTTACCATCGTTGGGCATGGTAAGAATAGGGATCTGGGTAATGGATCCGTTACGTCCATCGACACGACCGGCACGCTCGTAGATGGTCGACAAATCAGTGTACATGTAACCGGGGTAACCACGACGACCAGGAACCTCCTCACGGGCAGCAGAGACCTCACGCAAGGCATCGGCGTAGGAACTCATATCGGTCAAGATAACCAAGACGTGCTTCTCCAACTGGTAGGCATAGTACTCGGCGGTGGTCAGTGCCAAACGAGGAGTAATAATACGTTCGATAGTGGGATCGTTGGCCAAGTTGAGGAACAGGGTGACACGCTCGATCGAACCGTCCTCCTCGAAATCCTGCTTGAAGAAACGAGCAGTCTCCATGTTGACTCCCATAGCGGCGAACACAATAGCAAAGTTGTCCTCGTGGTCATCGAACACTCCCTTGGTCTTCTTGACCAAACCAGCCTGTCTGCAAATCTGGGCAGCAATCTATAATAAAACAATCGTTCAGAAATCCGCGCAATGGATTAGTCTCATCCGTGCTGATATGTTATCTCGACCCTGCAAAATGAGCAATTGACAAAACACAAACAAGCATTGAGCTCTTTGTGGATCGTAGGAGCATAAAATACAACATACCTCGTTGTGAGGAAGACCTGCGGCAGAGAAAATGGGGATCTTTTGACCACGAGCAATCGAGTTCATGGTGTCGATGGCAGAGATACCGGTCTGAATCATTTCCTCGGGGTAAATACGCGAGTAAGGGTTGATAGGAGAACCTATAATTCAGTTGAAAAATGACGACACTGGTGAGTCTTCCTTGGGCATGATTACTTGGAGAGTGACTGTAGCCAACATATACCCAAGACGATAACACAGCCCTAAGATGTTGGATCCTGAATGGGACTAATGGAGACCATGCCACCACACGTCGTATAAAAGATGCTTACCGTTGATGTCGAGGTAGTCCTCAGCAAAGACCTTGGGTCCCTTATCGATACTCTTTCCTGATCCGTTGTAAACACGTCCCAACATGTCCTCAGAGACAGGCATCTTCAAGACATCTCCCGAGAACTCGGCGTGAGTCTGCTTGGCATCGATTCCTGTGGTGCCCTCGAAGACCTACAAGTGGTAATGTGTTGCATTGATATTGAGGTCATTGAAGAAAAATAAATAGGGACAGGGGTGTAAAGAGAGGTCATAGGTTTAGTCACTAGCACGAAGCGTATGCGTGCTCAATGCCTGTCCCGCGTCAGAAGCACAAAGTAAAAAAAACCCCCACGACGAAGTGCTGTGTGAGGGGAGTGATCACATCACGTCCCCTTCTCTCTCCCTCTCGCTTCTCCCCTGTGCAGATCGATAGTGTCATTTTATCGTATTTTCTTCTTTTTTCTGAGGCGTACCTGGACGACAGCACGCTTGCCCTGGACTTCCAGGACCTGACCGGCACGCTTGGTACCGTCAGGAAGAGTAAGTTCGACAATCTCGGAGAACTTGGGGAACTATTGATACAAGGAGAAATAGAAGAAAACGTGCGTGGTTGTTTGATTGGTATATTGTTGCAGCCCTGGAAAAGCAATGCTGAAAGCGATGATGCAACGACAGCGAGTAGTGTCGTGTATACCTTGACATTGTCGAGCATAACCAAGGGTCCATTAACACCGGCGACGGTGCGGTAATCTGGTAGAATATCAGTCAACGAAAGCAATAGCGAAAGGGTACAATGGGTCCCAGGTGAGGAAAGACAGGTCAGAGAGATAAGAGGCGTGAGAAGACATTCAACATGTGATTAAGGATTCCACAGAAAAAGAGAGCGATGGGTGTGGGTGTATTGTCGACGTTGAATAAAGGTCAATTACCGAGACGGGGCTCGACGGCGTAGTTGCGGGTGACGGCGGCGGCATGGAGCACGCTGGCTTCCCTGGTAGAGAGGCGAGGATCCATTGAGGGGAGGGTTGTGTATGGGTGTGTTGAGTAGAGAGTGAAGAAGAGTGGTGGAGTGTGCGGGGAGAAAGGGCGATTGGGAAAAAATAAAAAACGAGGACGGATTGAGCAAGCGCGCTTGGGGCAGTGAGAGAGGTGAAGAAAGAATAAAAAAAAAGAAGTTCCAGGGCGTGTAAGGGAATACTGCGAAAGGACTGCGAGATGTCACCTGGATGGCAAAGGGCTAGTGTGCCCCTATCCACCTCAGAAAGGCAGAGGTTGACGTCACGCTCTAAGTGAAAAAAATTCAACCTCAATGTCGCGATACCGTTGGAACTCATACAACAAGACGCGTCAATTCTTCCATGCCCTATCGACACTCAAGACTAAATGCGGGAGAACCCACAAGGCCACAATAAGAGGAGACACAGGGTACCAGGACAAGCAGGAGACATGACAGGTTGCTATTTCTTCGATCCGCCACCATTTTAAGCAAAAATAAATATCGTTATCCTTGTCCACCTGTCAGCGCCATGAATCGGCTCACAACCAGTGACAGGCACTAAAAAAATAAAAGAAACGGCACGCCTCTTTGCCCTTTCTCCCCATCTCCATTCGACTGATTCACATCTCCACCATGCCTGTCTTGAATCACTGCAAAAAAGTCTGGTAGGAACAAGAAGAACTAACCAACACCAGAGGGAGATCCTTATCCGTATGAAAATCTAATGTCCGCCACCAAAACATGGTGTCTTTTTAACCTCCACCGAACGAACGTACCCTTCACATAACTACCATTAGGACGACCTTTTTGAGTGCCGGCGGATTTGACATGCAAGCACTGGGAGGAGTAAGCATCAATACCTGATACCACTCTCTCTTCTCACGCTTGGCGAGAGCGATAGATTCTGATTACCCTAATATTTTCTTTGGTGATGTTGGTCGACGATTAGCTCAAGCTTGTTTCTGCCTCCAAAGGAAAGATCCTCTGTGAACTCCAAGTCGAGAAGCAACATCTGGTAAGCCATCAAGCAGGAGGAAAATGCAAAACGTCCGTTCAATGCAGGACAAGGCATCAAAACCTCAATTGCATAAACGAACATACACCAATAATGTTCAATTTAATATGACACCTCACTAGAATCGATTAGGTGGTTGCCATGGTGGTCTTCTGAGCACCATCGTCGACGTCGGTGGATCACTTGCTATTGCTGCCGAAGACATGCAAGCGACAGGAGTCTCCACAGGTGAGGAGGAAAGCCACGTATCTCTACTGCCAATAAGCAAAGTCGTAACTATGTCCCTCTAATTCATGCAAAACGCTCAATTTCATTGACGACGTTTCAATGCGATAGATCTCAACATCTCGTTCGTTTCGGGGGCAAAGATTGGCGAAAAGCTCTCCATCGTAAGTCTTTCATTTCATCCTGTCGATGGTGTACATTGGAAGTTATGTCATTTGCAAGACTATTAACGAACTCGCTTTGCCGTTCTTTTTTTCCCACTCTCTAATGATACCAAGAACTCTCGATGTGACAAGATTGGAGGGACACTGGCGTACACGACGGTCGAGATCAAGGTAGATGACAAAATTGTCGCTTTAGGTCGACACACCAAGTATGTTCTCCTGGCGCACAAGACAAACGCAGAATTGAAGCGTGCACAAGCTTCAGAGTAGAAGGGGCAGGAGGTATCATAGAGTAGCTAGATCGACGTTGTGCATATCCAACATGACTGTTTTTGAACTATCGATTTTCCATAGTCGTGTTACGATCTGATGAAGGGGGCAAATGCGAGTTGACCCCCACAGGAGCCGAAGGAAGGTGTCGATAGGACCAACGCAGGTATCGAGTAAGGGATGAACAGAGAAGGAGATAAGAGCCGTCTATGAAGGAAAAAGTAACCAAATGTCGTTCAGAGTGGGAGGTTGCAGCTGCGTCTTCTTTCTTCCTTTCCTTTTCTTCCTTTCCTTTTCTTTCCCTTTCCTTTTCTTTCCCTTTCCTTATTTCCCTTTCCTCCTTTACCTTACTCTCCCTTCCTCTTCATTTACCCCTTCACTTTCACTTTTCACTTTTCTCATCTCTCTGCTGCTTCTTCTGTATCGACACTTCCCCCAGCTTCCATCACACAAGACTCTCCAAGACGGGCTTTTTCCACTCTCCTTTCTCTCATCTTCTCACTCACTCACTCTCTCACTCACTCTCTCACTCACTCAGCCTCATTCGAATCAAACCATGCGCGAGATCATTCCGATCCATGTCGGACAGGTAAGCTGTGGATCCTTGTTCGGACCTATAACATCAAGCATAAACCTACTTTGTGGCACGCATCCCTTCTTTCTCACGCGTCCTACTCACGCTGTTATCTTATTTTGCTCTACATTCACTTTTTCCACCGCCACAGGACGGTGTCCAGATCGGCAACGCCTGCTGGGAGCTCTATTGCCTGGAGCACAGACTATGCTCTTGGCAGCAGACCGTAGGCGAATGAAACCAGCTTGTACCTTAATGAACAAGTATATTGTGTACCTAGGACAATTTAACACGTAAACCACGTTCCATGCACTACTATTTCGTATGCCAAGGACATATCCGTGGCCCACGCTCCTACATCTCACGCTCCTGAATGTTTCTCCTCCGAGACCGGCAGCAGCAAGTATGTTCCCAGAGCGGGTAAGTTACACTCTTGTTATGTATTTCATAGACTAGGACAACTCAAGATGAGGCTTTCGCTAACATGGACAAGCGTGTAAACTTCAATGTTATCGCGTTTCAGCGACTGTCATTATTTTGTTTGCTTTTTTTTGATAGTTCTTGTCGATCTCAAGGATAGTGTCATCCAGGATGTCCGCAATGGATCCTATCGCGAGTAAGTCATCTTTCCGATCGTCATACCTGACTCTTTAGTCACTGGACGTGAACGCTTATAGCCATCGTCTCTTCTAATCTTGACCACTTCTGCCTACAACCTCGATAGCCTTTTCCACCTTTAGCAGATGATTAGCTGTCGAGAGGATGCTGCCAACAACTATGCCCGTGGCCACTACACCATCGGCAAAGCGTTCGTTGAACAGACTCTGGATAGGATTTGCAGGATGTCTTACAGCTGTCAGTCCCTTCAAGGATTCATGGTCTTCCACTCACTCGGTGGTGGTACCGGCGTAGGGCTCAGTGCCATGTTTCTCGAGCATATTTCTGCTGACTATAGAAACTAGTCCAAGATCGAGTTTACGGCCTACCCTTCTTCCTCTCCCGAGATAGCCACTTCCGATATAGGGCCTTACAACTCCATCTTGACCACCCACGCGATTATGGACCATGTCGATTGCTTCCTGTTTCAACATCCTGAATCAGATGGACAAGCGCGTCGCTCGCCAGGGCAAGTCCATGGCCTACTGTCTCATGTCCCGCGGAACTGTCACTGCCACGAACATCGGTGCAGCCACAGTATCGATCAAGACCAATAAGACTGTCCAGTTCGTCGACTGGCGCGCCACTGATCTCCAGATCGACATCAACGGCGCACCCCTGCCGTCACCACCCAGCAGCGAGTTTCGCCTCAGTCGGCTGCGCTGTTTGCGGGTTGTCGAACACCACTGCCATCGGTGAGGCTTGGTCGCACCTTGGTCAAAAATTCGACCTGGAATTTGCCAAGCGCGCCTTTGTCCAGCTGTATGTGGATGAGAGTATGGAGGAAAGCGAGTTCGATGAGGCCCATGTGGATCTGGTCGCCCTCAAGAGTGAATACCAAGAGATTTTTTCAATGAAGAGTCAACATGCCCTGCCGGGACTTTGCGTTACCTTTGCTTGCGGACAGGACTTTCGCGTCTACGCTACCGTTTTTCTCTTCCTCCCACGTGGAACACATTCTATGCGTTCTTTCTTTCTATTTATCACATTCCTCTACCATCGAAGCGTGATGATTATGTTGCGCATAATGTCAATAGCAACTTTTTAATAGGAGCAATACAAGAAGACATTGTCGCAAGCTGCGACCCGATGAGTTTCACTTTTTTCTACAGAATGTGTTGCATGCTATCATTGCTTGCGACTTTGTCAAGACCTTGATATTCTACTCGTTGTAGTGGAGGAAAAAATGGATGGGAAGAGTGGAAAACTAGCACGGACTGACTCTGGCTCAATTGCCCTGTAAATCAGTTGGTGATGGGAGCCCGGTGGGCGAATTGCTCAATGTAACAGTTGGAAGGGAGGGGTCATGGGACTACTCTAGAAGTCGGCAAACCGTAAAAACAATAAACCAAATAAACAAGCAGAGAATGCAAGTTAAAGATAGGATACATGCCACAAAAAAAGGAACTCGCAAGGCAAGGGGTTGAGAGCGGAGGAGATGGAGGGAAGGAAGGAGAGGGGAGAGGGCTGGAAAGAGGAGAGAAGGGGACGGATGATGTGCAAGTAGCCAACAGACGCACACGGTACGGGAAAATGGAGGGTGGTAAAAGTGAGTGGTGAAAAGCGGAATGGGACAAGATGAAGATGGACAGGGTGGATGGGAGAGTGACGGGAAGTGAAATAGAGGCCATGCAGCAGGTGTACCGTCCCATATGATTGGTGAGATTGATATTGGCTTTGTTTTTTTTTTTTTTTTCTGACATTTGAGTCAAAAGCATGGGGGGGATTTAGGCTGGTGGTGTTTTCTTTTTTCCTCTTTTCCTTTTTTCTTCTTCTTCTTCTTCTTCTTCTTCTTCTTTATCGGCCCCCACCCCAGTCTCCCTAAACCAAGACTCGTCAAGACCGGCTCTTTTTCTCTTTTTTTTACACAACAACAATAATCAATCACCACCACCACCCTTTTTCTTACTCGAAATCACCATGCGCGAAGTCATCTCTCTCCACGTCGGACAGGTATGCTACTCCTTCTTGCAAGCAACCCATGCTACCCATGCAACTCATGCACCCCCATGCACTCAACAACAAAGAAAGACACATCCCAGCGGACTACCTTCGTTGTGGCGAGTACTTTTCTTTTTGTCCCTTCTCTTTCACAGGCACACTCACCCATCCACGTTTGTTTCTCTTTTCGACTCTCATAGGCCGGTGTCCAGATTGGTAACGCCTGCTGGGAGCTCTACTGCTTGGAGCACGGTCTTGCCCCTGATGGCACCTTGTAAGGACATATACTCAAAAAGAAAAACCTCCTTCCCTTTCACAGCAGAACAATACGCCGAATATCTTGTTTGTTTCGAGGGCGACTTTCTGTTCAGCTTGAGAAAGAAGGACTGACAAGGGTTGGATTGTTTGAAATATGTATATGTCATAGGAACCAAACCGACCAAGTCGTGAACGAGCTCTCGTCGCCCAGCACCTTCTTCTCCGAGACTGGCGCTGGCAAGCACGTTCCCAGAGCTAGTAAGTCACTCTCACTTTCCTCGCCTTTTTCTCTCCTTCACTTGTCCCGTCACATTTTGGGAACACTCTCGGAACGGACTGCGACCAGAGAGACCAACGCGTGTCGGTAGCCCCTGAAATCATTTTCCACTTGTCTTTTTGTTATTGCCCTTGGACTTACCCAGAGCCACGTCTTTTTTCATTCTTTTCCTTTTGATTGCACACAGTCTTTGTCGATCTCGAGGAGAGTGTCATCCAGGAAGTCCGCAACGGATCCTACCGCAAGTAAGTGACCCTTTCAAATACTTCTCCCTCCAACTTACAATGCCAACGCTTCTCTCACCTTGCTCACCTCCCCATTTTCTATTCTATTGTCCTTCTCCGCTAACCGGTTCTTGTGAAACCTAATAGCCTCTTCCACCCCGAGCAGATGATCTGCGGCAAGGAGGATGCCGCCAACAACTACGCTCGTGGTCATTACACCATCGGCAAGGAGCTCGTTGACAAGGTTCTGGACAAGGTTCGCAAGCTGGCCGACAACTGCTCCGGTCTTCAGGGCTTCTTTGTCTTCCACTCGTTTGGTGGTGGTACCGGTTCCGGTTTCGGTGCCTTGCTCCTCGAGCGTCTTTCCGCCGACTACGGAAAGAAGTCCAAGCTCGAGTTTGCTGTCTACCCTGCTCCTGAGATGGCCACGTCTGTTGTTGAACCCTACAACTCCATCTTGACCACCCACACCACCTTGGAGCACACCGACTGTGCCTTCATGGTCGATAACGAGGCCATCTACGAGATCTGCCAGCGCAACCTGGATGTTTCTCGCCCCACCTACACCCACTTGAACCGCATGATTGCTCAGGTCGTCTCCTCGATCACCGCTTCGTTGCGCTTTGCTGGCTCGTTGAACGTCGACTTGAACGAGTTCCAGACCAACTTGGTCCCCTACCCTCGCATTCACTTCCCCTTGGTCACCTACGCTCCCATCTTGTCAGCCAAGAAGGCCTACCACGAGCAGCTCTCCGTCAGCGAGATCACCACCGCCTGCTTCGACATCCAGAACCAGATGGTCAAGTGTGACCCTCGCCAGGGCAAGTACATGGCCTGCTGTCTCTTGTACCGTGGAGACGTTCTCCCCAAGGATGTCAGCAGCACCATTGCCCACCTCAAGACCAAGAAGACTATCCAGTTTGTCGACTGGTGCCCCACTGGATTCAAGGTCGGCATCAACACTAATGCCCCTGCAGTTGTTCCTGGCGGTGAGGTCGCCAAGGTCCACCGTGCTGTCTGCATGTTGTCGAACACCACCGCCATTGGTGAGGCCTGGTCTCGTCTTGACCACAAGTTCGATCTCATGTACGCCAAGCGTGCTTTCGTCCACTGGTACGTCGGTGAGGGTATGGAGGAGGGCGAGTTCTCTGAGGCTCGTGAGGATTTGGCCGCTCTTGAGAAGGATTACGAGGAGGTTGCTACCGACAGTCTTTCTGCAGAGCAGGAGGAGGAGGAGTACTAAACGCTGGAAACTGAGCACACGCACACAGGATGCGTCCCATTCCTTTCACCTTAAACCACAATCGATACTTCTCTTACTCTTTGGGAAGCCATCCAAGCGCTTTTTCCAAAGTAACCAAATCAGTTTCTCTGGCGTTCTCTTGCAGTGTACATGCTATCCATACCACAAGTTGCAGATTCCAATAGCGATTCCAAAGAAACCACAATTAAAAAAGGAAAAAAATCTTTAGCTGAGTTGACTATTGTATTGTTCGTTGATGTTTGATGCTGTTAATGTTCTACGTGTGGGGTGTTCCTGCTTCTGGTGCTTCTACAAATTACTTGGTGTATGATTTGATGTTCTATCAATGTCCAGATATAAGAGGAGGCAAGAGGAGTATTAGTAGGCATTTTCAATTAAAGCGTTCCAGACTACCCAGGTTTTCATCCTCCTTTCACAAGAAGAATAAGAAAGACAAAAAAAGGACGTACGTTAAAGTCATCCCTCTCGGCAAACTCGGCGGCAACCTCCTCAATAACAGGCGTAAGGTAGCGGATATCGTCTTCAGGCTTGAGGGCGGTGTCCTTTGTGGCGATGGTGTGAGAGAGCGAGTATTGGAAGGCGACCTTCATGCGGTAGACGCGCTCGTAGCCCACGTTGTCGGGAAGGCGGTTGACGGCCTCACGGATGATGTCTGTCTCCTCGCGGAGGACGTCGTCGTAGCGGAGACCTATATATATATTTTTGGATGGAAGTACGGGATGGGTGTAAGGGGGTTATGCTGTGGGTTGGGAGGAGACACAGTCGGGGCTCAGTTGGTCCTTGTGGTGTTGGTTGGTTGCGGCTGTCGGTATCCTTTGTTGGACTCGGTTGCTCCGATAAAAAAAAATCGAAATGTATATGCACGAACTGAGATTTTTTTTATTTCACGTCACCCCCAACGGCGGCCATGTCCGAGCTCTCTCTTTTCTGAGAAACCATTCGCTTCCGGAGAAAGCACGCGCCTCATCCTAAAGCCATTTGACTCCAAAACATATAAGGGTGTTCAGGGTCGTTATGTATGAGCCAGCAGCCCTGAAGTCATCCATTGAAAAAAGAGTTGTTGAGAAAGCTGTAGATGTCGGAGGTTTTGGGAAAAAGGATCCGGAAGGTGGAAAAAAGGGGGTGTGAGAGGAAGGGGGGGAACGCACCAAGCTTGCGGTATCCGGAGGCGTTGACGAAGGCGTTGGCGACGGGCTGGAGGATGCCCGAGAGGAACTTTGATGCCTTGACCTGGTTGACGAGAGTGATGCCAGACATTGCGAATGTGCCGTGTGGGGAGTGTGAGAGGAGAGTGGAGAGGGGAGTAGGGAGTGAGGGACTGATTCGCCAGTGCTTGGGCGTTTCTCTGAATATCAGATAGCCAAGAGCGAGATCTGCACGTGATTTTAGGAGGAATATTGCGTCACTGTAGAGTGAGAGAGTCGCGTCTGCTGAGGACGAGTGAATCGACACGCAACGCACGCACGCGTCCCTCACACACGAACTGAGAGACAGGGACAGGGAGTAGCAGAAGAAAAGTAGGACTGGCATCCAGAGACTCGCTGCTGTCTTCGACAAGGGGACGAGACGAGGTTCAAAAGTAAAAAGTACTCCCTTTTCTTCACTGGACACACATTCCCTTCAGACCTCCAACAACCCAAGCAACAACCGACGACCGACACCATCGCGACCATCACATACCCTCAACGCCCCACAACAACCGAACAAACAGGAAAACAATAAGTCATTATGAGTCGAGGAGCAGGTTACGATCGCCACATCACCGTCTTTTCGCCCGAGGGACGTCTCTACCAAGTCGGTACGTTTTTCTGTTAATACCCTCTTCGAGTTTGACGCATGCCTTCCATGTGAATGCATTACAGCAGCCTTTCAAAAGACCCCAAGAAGAAGAAAGAAATGCGTCGCGTCGTGTGTGTACCGTGTTTGTCCAAGCGCTTATATCTAACTCGCGTTTCCTCTTTCAATGGTGGACAATGGTGCGTATCTAGAATATGCCTTCAAGGCCATCTCAAACTCGGGAATCACCTCCATCGGTGTCCGCGGCAAGGACTCTTGCGTTATCGTCACCCAGCACAAAGTCCCTGTAAGCTACACCACCAGCAACCACTCTGCCGCTACCTCCCCGATATCACATATTCTCAACAAGAAAACGCGCTCCAATGTCCCTACGTTGACACTCAACCTCAACTGACAAAAATCTCCTCCTCCTCTTCTTCATCTTCACAAAAATGATCTTTCAACAAATAGGACAAATTGTTGGACGCGTCGACGATCAAGCACATTTACCAATTGACGCCCAAGATTGGATGTGTGATGACAGGATTGGTACCCGATGCCCGATCAGCCGTGAGCAGGGCACAGCGGGAGGCGGCCGAGTTCCGGTACAAGTTTGGATACGAGATCCCCCCAGATATGCTTGCCAAGCGCATGGCCAACATTAACCAGGTCTACACCCAGCACGCCGCCATGCGCCCTCTTGGTGTTTGTAAGTCCATTTTTTTCCCTGTTCACTTTTGTTTTTTTTCATGCTGGTGTCTTGAAGGGGATGTGGTCAATGTCCGATACTTGACGAACAATGACAGTTAACTAACTCTTTTATTTCCGTTGAAACAAAATAGCTATGATTCTGATTGGATTGGATGATGAGCGTGGACCTCAGTTGTTCAAGATTGACCCTGCAGGATACTTTGTTGGATTCAAGGCCACCGCTGCCGGAGCTAAGCAGACGGAGAGCTTGAACCATCTGGAGAAGAAGTTGAAGAAGGACAAGGATCTGAACGAGGAGGAGGCCATCGAGGTAAAGAACGACAATGTGATCACTTGGAAGTCTTTAGGAAAACATTTTGGTACCGCGTTGAGATTTGTATTGAATGCTGCAATATAGGCAATGTGTATTGACCAATTTTAACGTTTCGTTATTCATGACAATAATAGCTCGCCATCACAACACTGTCGATGGTGCTGTCCCTGGATTTCAAGGCATCCGAGATTGAGGTCGGAGTGGTCTCGGCCAGGGACCCCAAGTTCCGTACCTTGGACGTGACCGAGATTGAGGATCATTTGCAGAGAATCGTCGAGAAGGATTAAACAAGCATGGGATGCTCACAACAAGCAAGGAGTGAAGTGCAAGGGGGGACAAGAAAAAACTTTGGTCAGGAGCAACCACCATTTGACAGAAGTTTTCACTTGGCTTATCTTTTTTTTTTCTTTGCTGCTGAACGGATACCGACACGGAGTGAGAGAAAAGGGGAACATGGTCTTCGATCTTTCACTACGCAACAAATCACACACACACACCTTGGAACAAAAAAATAAACACCACAATATTTTTCGATGTATTTGTGAATAGCGTCGCTGGGCTTGTTAAAATAATGTGACTAAACCAATTAGCCCGCCTTTGTTTCAACTGGAGAAAGTGTGTACTAGAAAACCGTTTGTACAGTCAAAAACCCTCCCCCTTTTCCTCCATCAAACATCCAATAAGGGTTCCTGGTGTTTGGGGAGAGGTTTAAAGCAGACACCAAGTTCCTGCCAATACTGGATCAATGCATTTGTCACCGCTTCGGGGTCATCCTCTTGGACCGCATGTCCCGCCTGCAAGATCCTCAAGAATTCAAACCTCCCTTCCAAACGGGCCGAACTCAGTTCTGTATCGAGTCTTCTTGAATGTTCGGCAAAGATTAGCATTTTAGGTATCTTTTGGGGGTTGTTGTTGGGGGTGGGGTTGAGGACGGAAGAGAGGAATTTGTGATTCTGGTTGCGGAACCAGGAGAGACAGTGGTGTTCGGAAGCAAGAAGGTCTGTTCGCCAGGTGAAGCCGCCCATTGTTGGTTCGGGTGGGTTGTTGGGGTTATGGGTGGGGTTGGTGGCAGGGATGAGGGCGGTGGGATTGTAGACGATCATGCCTGGGAAAGAGATGCGGGCGGAGAGGGCGTTACGAACTGTGCCTGACTCGACTCTATTTTTTTTTTTTTTGTGTGTGTGTTTGTTTTGGTTGATGTGGACGAGAGGGTGGAAATTAGAATGTTAATTATTTCTGTGTCCTGAGTAAGAAGGAGGGGTAGAAAAAGATTATAATATTCTTGAGTAGTTGGTCCATACCCCCATTGAATGGCTTGGGTGATGGTCCTGCAGACGGGAGGACGAGCTTCGCACCATGCTCGGATTGATCCTGGAGCTGCATGGATGTTTGCTATTACATTTCCAAAAAAAAACAAAACCCCCCCCACAAGAAGGTAAAAAAAAAAAAAGAAAGAAAAGAATCTCACTCGAGACGAATGAGTATTTTGCTTTTGCCCAATTACACCTGGCCCTCTTCTTCCACATTATTTAGTCCTTTTCATCCCTTCACAACCTTTCCCCATCCACCCTGAAAAGCTTACCTTCAGCCATATCAAGGACAAAAAGACTCGAGATATTCGGAACCCGGTTCCGGTAAGCGACCTCTGTAACGATCGACCCGCCCATGCTATGACCAATCAAATGGATATTAGGTGGACCTCGGCCGATTTCTTTGCCGGTCTTGTCGAGGTACCGACCGTCGTTATCGCCGTAGAGGGATAAGAGGAGGGTTTCGAGGTCCTGGGCGAGGTTTTCGAGATCTAGGTTCGTCTGGTCGTCTGATGTCGTCTCTCCTACATAAATTATGGGAGATGACACAATTAAGAAGGGGACTTTTGTATGTGAATTCTCCTGTTTGTATTGCAATTTTCGTTGTCTGAGAGAGAGGATTAAAAAAAAAAAGATAGCGTACGTACCATGGCCACGAAGATCAGGACAGAGGATCCGAGCATGCAAACTCAAATTGGGAGACGCATGGAGAGCCTGGGCAACGAGGGCAAAGGAACGAGCACAGTGTCCGGCGCCATGGATGAGGACGATGACGGGGAGGTGCTTTCGACCGGCGTTGGACTCGTAGAGAGTGTAGACGATGTTTGTTGGGTCTTTTTGGGGAGGGATAGCGTATCGACGCTTGGATTGGAAGTATGCTGGCCAGTCCAGCGGTTCATAGTCCGTCATTTTCTCTGAGGGGAGTTATATCTTTTGTTTGTTGGAAGAGAGGAAAGGTGGATAGTGAAGAGAAATACAACATGTGGTGTGACAAATTGCGATCATGACGTCTGCTGTTTTTTTTATTTGGCACAAGGCTTTTGTGGTCTGTGCAAATTGAGGCTTGGGTGGTTGATCACTAGAAGTCTGATCTGATCTGATATCTGATCAAAGTTCAAAGCATATTTTCATTAAGCAAAGCGACCAAGAAGAGCCATGACACCAGCACCGGACCAAAGGGCAAAGAAGCACCAAGACTTGACACGGGGGGTCTGTCTCAACAGCTCACGGTTCAAGTTAAACTCGACCGCCAGCAGAGTCACATACCCCATGTACAGCAGGATCCCTGTCGAGATCGCATCGAGTACTCCTTCTACCAGGAGAGACGTGGCAGAGTCGGAGTGATATGCGTGTCTTGATATGATGGTTCCGATTATGACGCCGGCGGGGGTCGTGAGTGCAAAGATGAGTGCAAGAGCGTAATGTGTTGATGTTCGTTCTGGATCTAAGTCTGCGATCCTTGCACCCAACGCAAAGCCTTGACAAATGGGAGGGTATATAAAAGTGAAGAACATGGGTTGCTGTTAGTTTGTGCTATTTTCCAAGAAACCAATAACGAGGGGGCTCAATATTAACGCTAGTCGTGGTTTGATAAGGTACCTTCAAAGAACTGATGAAAGAGGAGGGCGATAAGGAGACCGATAAACTCGGACCCTGAAGAGACACCAAGGGTGACGCCGATGATGACCGAATGGGTTGCCACGCCTGCTTCAAGGATATAAGTCGAGATCCGCTTCTGGGCATCGCTTGGCAATGCCAGGTTTTGTAGATGTGAATGAAAGAGGGCGTCGTTCTGGTCCAGGTGTTGGTCGTGGTCGTGGTGGCGAGATTGCGATTGAGAATGAGATTGATGATGTGACAAAGGACGAAGTGGAGTAGGTCGAGCATGGGTCATGTCTGAGACGGCACCATAGAGTACAGAGGACGGTGGGGTCATGGGTGGACGGTGGTGGTCATGGATGTTGTTCTGTGAATCGACAGTCGAACGAAGGTCTTGACGGACATGCGCCACTGGTGCTGGAGAGTGATGCTCAGGCAGAAGAGGAGCTCGCTCAGAATCCTGATCCTCGTGGTCGCGGTGGCATTCTGACTCGTCTATCACTGTTACTGTATGGCCAGGGCATCTCGAAACCACGACATCCACCGGATCAGACTTCCAACCTGCTGCATGTCCGCCAGCTGTCGTCGTTGGAGCCACGCCCGACCCAACCGCAGCAGTGGTGGAGACAGGATCACGGACCCGAGCCTGATTAACTTCCGTAGCCATAAACTCAATCCAGTGCATCACTAACGAAGACGTCAGGACCAGGAGCCCTCCCAAGCTGGGATAATCCTTTGCGAAAAAGTCTCCGAGACAAGGCGACGAGAGGTTTGACATTGCGGT
This sequence comes from Linnemannia hyalina, assembly GCA_019671135.1. Lineage (NCBI taxonomy): Eukaryota > Fungi > Mortierellomycota > Mortierellomycetes > Mortierellales > Mortierellaceae > Linnemannia > Linnemannia hyalina. The sequence goes on from JAHRHY010000006.1 coordinate 1,940,008, forward strand.
GGGCAGCATGTGTATCAGGGCGGTGGCGAGGATAACACCAGTTCCGAACTGACGCCCCAGCGTTAGGACTAGTGTTGGAACGAGTTGGAAGGAATGGACTTTTGTGGCGAGGAGGGGTATGAGGACTCCGAGGGAGCTTGTGGCGAGGAGTGTGAGGATGCCAAGGATGTGGATGCTGAGGTTGTGGCCGTCGTCTTCGTTGTTATGGAGAGGGAAAGTGGTTCTGTGTTGGCAGGCCATGGTGTTTTGTGTTTTCAGTTGTACGGGTGAAATGTGTGGGTTTGTAAGCTAAGAATGGGATTGAGTACGCAGCAGCGATCAAGTGGGACTAGAGAGAGGAGAGGGAAAAGAAGAGAAGAAGAGGGATAAGAAGGAAAAGGTACGAAAAGAGTAACCGGTGAGGTACTCGTTTTTATATTTGACTCCAGAGGACCCCTTGTCAAAAAACCTGGACGGTGTTTTTGTCTGTCTGTCTGTCTGGCTGGCGTGGGAGTATGGGCATGTGTGGTGTTGACCATTGTTCCCTTGATTCACAGCGGCAAGAAATTGGTGGCGGGTGGGCAGCATATGGGAGAGGGCAGCGCACTTTTAAACTCTGTGAAAAAAGAATTTATAGCAGTCTGAATGGCCTCCACACACACTACAGTACTTTCTCATTCTGCCCTGTCCCAAAGCGGGTTGAGAAGAAAGGTTTCGTAATTAGGCACCAGGCATCTCGTCTCCTAGCCACGCCTAGGTCGTTCGCTCGTACGCGCCATGGTCTGACCATTCTCCTTGCAATAGACTTTGGTAGAGTCCGTTGATTTTGATAGGGTGAGCCGGTTGTCCCTGGCCGTGCGCTCACGTACAAAGACGAAAGTGTGCGTGCACGTACACAATCGTTTATTTACCTCTCTGGGCGTGCGCCGACTCGTCCGTTTTCTCTTTGCCATCCTTGCCATCCGCAGTTTCCCCACTCGTTACTCATTCACTCCCATTGCACTCTCCAGCCTTTTCACTTTCATTTCACTGCATAGTCTTCACTCCTCTCTCCCCTCCAACTCCAGTAACTCCTCATACATATCACTGCAAGCATAATGTCGGCACTATCCGCATCCAAGCAAAAGCGCCTCGCCGCAAAGGCACTCAAGGACGCCTCCAAAAAGTCCTCCACCGCCTCTTCACCCGCCACCACAAATGGCCGCAACACCCCCGCCCCTCCAGAGCCCTCGGCCGATGATGTCGATGCCCTCATCCCCGGCCTCAACGCCATGGAGGTCGCCCAACGCAAAGGCGGTGACCGTACCTCGACCGGAATCCTGACCTCCCAACCTCTCTCGCGCGATATCAAGATCGAGTCCTTTTCTCTCCGTTTCCACGGTCGCGAGTTGATCTCCAACACGGATATTGATCTCAATTTCGGACGTCGCTATGGACTCATCGGTGCCAACGGATCTGGAAAGTCGACGTTCCTCGAGTGTCTTGCTGCCCGTGAGGTTCCTATCCCCGAGCACATTGATGTAAGTTTTGTTGAACAATTATGACGTCTGTTGTCAGTTTTCTTTTCCTGCAGATTTATCTTGAGGAGAGAAAAAGAAGAGAGGTCAGAGAGTAGCGTACTATGGTTATGATTGTCTCTCGAGATTGGTCGTCAGACATCATTTTTTGCACCTTTGGTCTTTTTAGCCTTTTTTTCTGCTGCTATATTGGATTCGAAATAGGTCGTTTGCTATAGCGTCCCTGCCCTATGCTATTTCCATTTGCTTGTTTTTTGTTTGGGATAGTTCCGCTGGTCCCTTCTTCATTTTTTTTTAATATTGTGGCACTGGTTCGCCTTTTGTTTTCTCCCTCTGTTTCTTGTTGTTTGGTTACTCGCGTGCCACAGGGGTAAAAATGGATGAAGGGGTCACCTTTTCCCCTGCTTCATCGTTTCTAGCCGCCCATGTGCATGTATTACTTGATCATTTGTGTGCGGACGGGACTGACGGACGGACCGACTCCTGACTTCATTTCCTTTTCTTCCCTTTCTTCCATTGCTGATGTTTACCGCACCATTTATATCAATCGATCCCTTCTCAAACAACCAAGCACATGAAAACAAAGAAGACGAATGAAGTGTTACTGACAATGCATGTGCATGTTTCTTTTCTTTCCTTTACGTCTTGATTGTTGATGAATTAGATTTATTTGCTGCAAGAGGAAGCTGCTCCCTCGGATCAAAATGCCATCGAGGCGGTCATGACCGAGGCGAAACACGAGGTGGAGCGTCTAGAGAAGCAGGTCGAGGATTTGTTGGCAGAGGTCGACGGAGCCGATAACCCACTGTTGGACGACATCTACGACCGTATCGAGCAACTGGATCCTGCCACCTTTGAGACGCGTGCTGCAACGTTGCTTCACGGTCTTGGATTCACCAAGAAGGATATGCTCAAAGCCACTAAGGACATGTCTGGAGGATGGCGTATGCGTGTTGCTCTGGCCAAGGCTCTGTTCGTCAAGCCCACGCTTCTTTTGTTGGACGAACCTACCAACCATTTGGATCTCGAGGCGTGTGTGTGGCTAGAGGATTACCTCTCCAAGTACGACCGTATTTTAATCCTCATCTCCCATTCCCAGGATTTCTTGAACGGAGTCTGCACCAACATCATGAACCTGAACCACAAGCGCAAGCTGGTCAACTATGGTGGTAACTACGACACCTATGTGAAGACCCGTGCCGAGTTGGAGGTCAACCAAATGAAGGCCTATGTGAAGCAGCAAGAGGAAATTGCTCATATCAAGAAGTTCATTGCTTCTGCCGGTACCTACGCCAACTTGGTCAGACAGGCAAAGTCCAAGCAGAAGATTATCGACAAGATGGAGGCTGCTGGATTGGTGGAGAAGGTAGATCCACCCATGTTGTTCAAGTTCAAGTTTTCGGACACCGACAAGTTACCTCCTCCTGTGCTGGCGTTTGACGACGTCGGTTTTGCCTACTCGGGGAATATCAAGGATGCTCTCTACCGGGGAGTTGATCTTGGTATCGATATGGATTCGCGTGTTGCGTTGGTCGGACCGAACGGAGCAGGAAAGTCGACTTTGCTCAAGTTGATGACCGGAGAGCTGACGGCGACCGAGGGCCGAATCCAGCGCCATATGCAGTTGAAGCTGGGCAAATACAACCAGCACTCGGCCGATCAACTGGAGATGGACCTGTCACCCATTGACTACCTGCGCAAGAAGTTCCCTGATTTGCAACAGGATATTGATTACTGGCGCCAGCAGATTGGTCGTTATGGATTGACTGGATCGCATCAGACATCGCCCATCGGACACCTCTCGGATGGACTCAAGACACGCTTGGTGTTTGCCGAGCTGGCATTGTCGAGGCCTCATATGTTGTTGCTGGACGAGCCTACGAATCATTTGGATATGGAGTCGATTGATTCGTTGGCGGAAGCGATCAAGAACTTTTCGGGAGGCGTCGTGTTGGTCTCTCACGATTTCCGTCTGTTGAAGGAGGTTGCGGACCAGATTATTGTTGTCGACAAGGGCGTGTCTGTCTTTGACGGGACCATTGCTGAGTACAAGAAGATCCTCCAGAAGAAGTCGCGTGAGAGCACCATCAACTAGACGCTTAGCATCTGCCCGTCCGTGTCTGCTTTCCTCCAGATCGCGCCCTTTTCTTTTTTCATTCTTTTCGCTTATTTTTCACACCATCTTTTAGATGTCTATCATTTTCATGACTTTTGTAGTTCGCCTCTCCTCCTGCTTCTTGCTTCTTACCCATTACAAAAAAAAAAAAACTCCAAATACAAAATACAATCTCAACTTGAACTTTCATACCCTCTTGTCATTGGGTTACTGCTGAGCACTGCAAATATGATCGTGTTGAGTGCAGCGTAGGACGGACTGAGGGACGGAGTAATAAGTAGATCATCGATGAAGAGGATAGGCCAAAAAAAAAAAAAAAAAAAAAAGTCCAGATGGACAGGATAGAGGCGGAGAGGAAAAAAATACAAAACAAGACGAGGGCACGATGAGATGGCATGGGTTGCTATTTGAGCTATGATTTGAGTTACTTGGCTGTTTTGTGCAGGTGTGTGCGTCGAGTAGGGGGAATGGGATGATTGACATTCAAAGGGGTAAGGTTCGATCTGAGTCTGAGTGCTTTGATTTTTGACGAGAAAAGAAGCGGCCTATGGGAAAGCGTGGTCAGTGAACGTGCGCTAGCAATCGAATCTGCAGGCTGTTGCTCAGACATCCATTGGGATTTCTTTATTGCTTGGTTAAGAGATAGATAGAAAGTGATGTTGATGATGATGATGATGGTGATGGACAGGAGCAAAGATGGCGAGAAGGAGGAGGATGGAGAAGAGAGAATAGAGGGGATGGTGGTATAGAGTAAAGAGAGAGAAATGGAAGAGACAAGGTCTATCTTTCAATCTCTCGTCGCTCCTCTTCAGATCCTGTGAGGTGGCCGTGTGAAAGGGTTAAGAAGAAGAAGGCCGGGTTATTTGACGCTGTTTTTCCTTTTCTCTTTTTTAACTTCTTTACGTCTCTTCTTCTCCTCTTCACTCCCCACTCTTCTCTCATTCACTCCCTACTCTTCTCTCATTTACTCCTCTCCCTCCCTCCTGATTAGGTACAATCCATTTGCCCACTGCATGAGAACCATTCACCAATCCACTGCTGCATCGCTGTTACCCTTCTGCGATCATCGTACGCTGCATTCATTCCCAAAGAGAAAATCAAAATATAACAAAGTAGCTAACTCTCTTGGACTCATTTCTTTCCCTCGGTATCATCCCTAGTTCGCTTCTCGCTTGCACACGGACAAATCACCAACTCAACCTTCTCGTAACGACCTCCAGCCTCCGAACCACAAACACACACTCAGGAACACTTACACTACATACATATACATAATGTCAGGACACATCCACTCAACCACCATGCCCGAGGCCTCCGCAACCCAACCGCTCCTCCAAGCAGCCCCCGGAAAGCGAATCGCCCTCCCCGTGCGCGTCGAACCCAAAGTCTTCTTTGCCAACGAACGTACTTTCCTCTCCTGGCTCAACTTTACTGTCCTTCTCGGCTCCCTGGCCATCGGTCTCTTGAACTTCGGAGATCGGATCGGTCGGATCTCTGCTGGTGTTTTCACATTCGTGGCAATGGTGGTGATGATCTATGCGTTGGCGACCTTCCATTGGAGAGCAGATAGGATTAGGAAGCGCTTGCCTGGACCTTACGATGATCGTTTTGGACCTACGGTTCTGTGTATCTTTATTCTTACCGCTATCCTGATTAACTTCGGATTGAGATTCAGTGACCATCAGTAGAAGCCAGAATATAATTATTTTTTCTCGTTCTCGCTTCTTTTCTTTTTGTCAGTACAGACGCTTTGTTAGCTTCTCCTTTTTCTTATTCAATTCAGCATCGATACCTTCTCCTTTTCCTCTTTCTATTCAGCATTAAAGGCCATTCAAACCATTCGAATTCAGAACTCTGAAAGCAAGAGTGTTTATATCAAGGGCATGTTGTGGTACAATTTTTTTTTTTTTTTTTTTTTTTTGGTTCTCCTCCTTTCTCCTGTTTTCTCGGACGCTCAAAAAGTCGGTCGAACAGAACCACAGAACAACAGAACACGATCGGAGGAGAAGAGGAGGACGGGGTCAAAATGTCTCATCCTCCTCCTCCTCCTCCGCCTTATCGCACAACTAATCCACCAGAAGAGCGTCTCAGGCACACTTGCCACAGAAAACCTTTTCACTTTTTTGCGGAGTTGAGTTTTTACTAAGTTTCTAAAACACCAAAAGGGAAAAATAATCTGATGATACTGTATGGACCTTTGCAAAACGCAACCAGGGGCAGCGCCATCTGAGAATGAAGAATAGATAAAGAGAAAGAGTAAAAGAGAGCATTGGAGTGGGAGGACGGAGGAACGATGGACTATGTGCATATGCCCGATATATGCGGTGTGAAAAGAAAAGTGTGAAGTGGGGGTGTGGACTGATATTCCACTTGTCCATCTGGTTAACCTTCTTTTAGCTATTGCTCCTTGGGCTGCATGTGAGAAAAGGACGCCATGTACCTTTTTCAAGCTACATGCACACATGAAGCAAGACAATTCATCCTCTCCACCATTTTACAACGCTAATCCCTAATGGGTTGCTGTTATTAGGGTTTATTCGTTTGGTGTTTGGTTGTACTATAGACTAAGCCGTGACAAGGCGCGCAAAATCTGCCGTGGGTCGTCTACGCTATCAGGACCAAAGCCACCGCCACCACTACTACTACTAACAATGCCACCTGCCCGAGAACTAGATAATGCCGATTTTGTTGTTGGTATAGAGCCATCCTTAGCACCCGCAGCCGAAAGAAGAGAAGAAGAAGTAGATGAGGATGCCTGGATCCCCGCCAGCAGGGGTATACTACTCTCCGTCGTCCGCGGGTGTTGCCGTTCGTCCAATGCCAGTGCAATCTGCTCCAGTACTTGGTCCGTATACTGTTTAGCCATCTTGTCGAACCGAGACGCAGAATACAGCGTATCTCGAAGACTATCCACCTATTATACCGTTAACAATGAATCAGGTCGTCAGTCAACGCGCATCCTCAAATAGGAATATACTTCGGACAATAAAAGGACCCGTGCAGCACTACAAAGAGGCTTACCTCTGTTTCTAGGGTGCTCATCATTTCGGTCATCCACTTGTTGCTATCGCGCCTAGATTGTCCAGCGCCGTTAGCTTGAGTCCCTGCTTTCAGCGACTTGCTCGGTGTAGAGGTCCCCTCCTTGGGTTTGCAATGCTTCTCCCAAAGACTCCTCTCATCCGCCGTCAGCAGATTTAGGTCAATCTCTTCCACAAAGGACTCTGGCATGAAAACTGGTTCATTACCCGGCGGAAGCTTCGCCCCGCTATCCACCAGCGCCGCATGGAAGGTGTTGAAGGAGCTGATCACCTTTGTCCAATCCTCGTCCTCCTTGCGTAACTTTGCAATCTGGGCCTCACATTCCCTCAGCTTCCGCATGTTCTCCGTGTTTTGTTGATGGGGCTTTTTGGGTGCCGTCCGGATGGGGTCTTTGTCCAGGGGTCGGCTGTACCATGAGACACTAAACTGTCCCGATATCAACATTGCCAACACTTCCTCCTCCACCCCCTTGGCAATCCTGAGAGCTGTCTGAGACTTGCTCCGCTGTTTGTCGATTGAAATTCGCGCACACCATGCCATCAATTGCTTCATCCGAATGGGAGCCGGGTCGTCTGCAGAAATATGTCGGAAGAACGTCTTTGGGTCCAACGACGGATGTGGGAGAGCTAATCAAAGAAACATGATAGTAAACGAATATGAAGTCAGTTATTGAGATCATGCCAACAGGTCTAGTATCCATCTCTTACAGAGCTTGCCCACTCTTTATGCAATAGAAAGGACCCTCAGAGACAACTGTGTACAATGACAGTGAACATGATGTCCTCCGAGGTACACCCATTGTATTATTACGCACCTGTGAATCCGTTTCCAATGGAAGAAGCGCGTTTACCGCGCATGGTCAAACTTGACCTCCTGTTAGCGCTCCGTAAGTCCTTGTTCTTGTTGATTGTGGGCGTCTCTCTCATAGGAATGGCGACGTCCGTGTCTACAAAGTTATCGGGCGTCTGGAAAGTAAGTCGGCGCACATTGCGAGGTGTCGATAGGTCCGCAGAAGGTACTTGGCGGGTCGATGAGGCTAATGCTCCTCGGCGGGTTTTGTCCTTGGAGGGTGTCCGTTCTGGTGTCGGCGGTCGGAGGGGTGTCGAATGTGCGAGGTTGTCGTCGACGACATATCTACTGCGAACGGGTTTTGATACTTCTGGCACTGCTTCCACTGCAATTTTCTTTTTCCTTGTGAACACGAACCCTCGGTCGTCCTCCGTGACTAAAGATATCATGGGCGAAGCGAGAAACAGGGTTTTAGTATCGTTATATCCTGTAAAAAAAGTCCTCCAACAAAGCCTAAAAGAAACAGGCGGTGACAACGTACATCGCTTGGTTCGCTTCTAAAAGAGTATAGTGAAGAGTAAGATGAAAGAAATAGTGTGAGTGTCGGGCTCTTTCAACTTTAAGTCCCTTGCCAAAAGAGAGTGAACAAAAAACAAAAAAAGCATCGGTTTGCTATTCCATCGCGGAAAAAAGAAACGTTGCGCTGAAAGAAGTGTCATACCATTTCGGAAAGCTCTGCTCTCCAGCCGTCGGCTGGAGGCGAAGGACTGTCTGATGCCGAGAGTGAAGGGACAGCGTGTTGCTTCTGCTTGTGGGAGGAGCGGACGACTTGGACCTTTGAGCTATGTTCCTGGCGTCCCTGGCGAGGCTTTTGCTTTGAGGTGTTCCTTTGCTTGGAGTGGTGGGTATAATCAAAGTCAGAGTCAGACTCATCGTCGCTTCTGTCCACGTTCTTCCTCTTCTTTGCGGCCCTGACGACCTTTGTGGTGCCTCGTGGGGGCATGGTGGCGAGAGGAAGGTGAGGGTATGTGGTTCCGGACGTGACTGGTGGAGGCTTTAAAGGAATCCTCAATAAAGAAAAGTAACGTGCCGATGAATCTGTTGGGGGACTCGTTCTTTTAATCTTTTTTCTTTTTGTGTTGTCTCCTGTAGGGTGGTAGAAAGGTCGGTGCGGGCTTGTTTTCTACGCGTTGATGGCGATGCTGGATAGATGGGCAGAGGTGGGTGGGGATGATGGAACAGAATGTGAGAGTGGGGAGTGGGGAGGAAATAGCGAACAAGTTGTCTTCAAGGTGCTTTCTATCTTTCTCACTTTGCAAACAAACAATCAAGAAAACGATGAAGTCCAATCTTCACGAAAATAGTGACGTCACACGCGTTCTCTTAGGTCAGGTGATCCTTCCAATTTTTGATTGGCGAATGCCTTCCTCCTTTTTTTGAGCTGACCTGACCTTGGACCGTGGACGAGCTGACTCGCCCTTCCCCTTGTCACCCGTTGCACACCCACTCACTCGTCTCCCTGCTACTACCTTTCTACTACCTTTCTACTCTTTCCTTTCATTCTCCTTCCACTTCCCTACCCTTGTCGCTGCACCACTCCACTCTTCCTTCAACACCAGCACCCCTACCTTTCTTCTCCCTTCACCTTCTCATTCGACGTCAAAAAAGGGCTCCTCACGCCTTGCTATTTACAAGTCATGTCGGTTCTCAAACCATGGACCTTTGGCCCTGACGAGCCTATTCCCCAGCCTGGCGAATGTCTCCCTCACCACAGCGACTTTGAACTCGCCCTCTCGCTCTTTATCCTCGTCGGCATGGTCGTCTCTTACCTGCCCCAGGTACCTCCATATACCTAGACACCATGTTGTCGGACTTGCCAAGGAAAACGCTATTTTATCACACATGGCACCCTTGGCATTTTAGTTTTTTAACTCCTGCCTCTGGTACTTTACCGCCGTATTATGGGACGATTTTATAGCACTTCCGCATTATCCACAAAGGAACCAGTGATGGTATCAGTCCTTGGTTCCTTTTGCTTGGCTGCATCTCCGCCAGCTCGACCTTTTTGAACATTGTCATCCTACAGTGGAAGGTTATCATGTGCTGCAAGGTCCTTGTAAGTCAATGACTCTTGTGCGAACAACACGATATCCACCTTTTTTTTCTTGGAGTGAAATGTTGCTGATGGCTCCTTTTGACTACAATTATTAGAGCCTTGGATCCTGTCTGGAAAGCACGCTGGGTATTGCACAGCTCGGAGTTCAGTTTTTGATGTTTAGTCTGGTGTAAGTCTTCCCTCTCGCTTCGACATCCCTTTTTTTCCTTGACAAAGAAATACAACGATTGTTGGGGCAACCAGGAGAACGTGGAGCAGTGAAAGTAAGCCCGGAATGTCCGTATTGATTCGAAACCACACTTCTATGCTATGACCATTTAGTTTCATTCTTTTCCTGATCTATTACCCAGCCCGCAAGAAGGTATCTGAGGAACTAGACAGGACAACCCGCTCCAAGGAGTGGACACTCTCTTTGATCATTGCCCATGTGGTTGGAGGTCACTTCTTTATCGCCCTCCTGGTCACCATCTACATGCTGACTTTTGTAGGCGGACCCGAGAATCCCTGGACATCTGGATGGGCAAGCTTCTTGGGCATCACTAGTGTCATCTTGGCGACCATTCAGTATGTGCCTCAGATTATCCGGACATTCAAGCGCAAGGTTCGTCAAACCACCTTCTTTCTCTCCATCTCTTTGTCAGAGATCTGATCTGACAAAGTAGGGACAAATGCACGTACACAAATGCATGAATACATGAGATCTTTCTTGAGTCTAACTAGTTTTCCTCCTTTGTTCATATAGTCTGTTGGAGCACTGAGTATTCCGATGATGTTGATGCAGACCCCTGGAGCAGCACTGTTGACACTGTCGTTGGCACTTCGCCCCGGAGCCAACTGGACAACATGGATTGTGTATGCAGTGACGGGATGTCTCCAGGGCACGCTCCTTGTAATGTGTATCTACTACCACTTCCGTGCGACCAGTCATGGCTATGGCGACTTTGATACCAGCGAGACCGAGCCCCTGCTGGCGGGCGATGACAATCCTGTCCCCAAGAACCGTGCCGGTCGTGGTGCTCCTTCGACCTCTTCATCCGTGACCGCCTCTTGATCACCTCATTTGCCACCAATTTTGGTATTTAATAAAAGGCTCCTTTCACAACACCTCTTCTTTGTCTTTCACTGTCATCTCCGTTCCTTCCTCCCCTCTATGTCCATACGCACCATATACCTCTCAGACATATCCAACAAACAATACAAGATGGCCTCGTCCAACTTCTTGCCCTCCTCGGCCATCAACAAATTCATCGCCTTGCGGTCTCTCGCTAAACTTTCATTACCTACTGCATCAGCACCAATATCAACCTCGTCCTCAAGATCCTCCAAGAAACCCAGGATAGATCCTGTTTCGCCAGTGACCCCATCCTCACCCTTACCCAAACAATATCCACATCTGACAGTATCAGCCTCAAGGCCTCACGTCGCGTCTACCTTTCATTCCACCAACAATAACCCAGCCAGATCAAGCTCTTCGACTTCAAGTAGCCCTGCCCCACGCACAAGGACCCCGACCATTCCAAAGCGGATCCCCCCTACCCTTTCTCTGGTCGTCAAGAAAGACCATTTGCCGAAGCATATAGACCTACCTACGTTTGTTCCTCGAGAATATGATCCGTTGCCCGCGCCAGGGTCCGAGGATACTTACAAGTGTATTGCGTCGAGTCGGCTGATCCAGAAGACTGCGCTTGTCAAGGCGCTTGTTGATCCGGACTGTGGGCGTGTCTCGCTTGTTGAGCGGGACTTTGAGTACTTGAGGGTAACCACACTATTATAATGCCTCTTTCGTCGGAGGATATATCTTACACATTCACGACACATGATTACTGATATGTTCTACCGTTCTGCTGTTACTGATGCTATGAAAGTACATGTCGCCCGACACGAGGCAAGGACTAGATGGGTCATCTCCAGTAGAAGCAGACCTGATCCTGGACGAACATACTGCCATTCTCTTCCACCCGCTCGGAGATCTGGGCCAGGCTTCTGGACTGGACGTCGAGGGAGGACTGAAGACATTTGTTGCGACCTTGGCGAGGATCGGTCCCCGGTACACGAACCTCTGGCTGATCTTTGAAGAGTATTACTCTCCTGCGTATTTGGTGACTGCGGGGAGTATTCGCACCACTGCTGGTATGCACCACGCGCCTTCGGTACCATTGCCAATCTTGGCGCGGCCGAATCCGTATACTGGACCGACGATGAAGTATCTGAGCCAATTCATGGCGTGGGTACCGTCTACGCAGACTCGAACTCGCTGGCTCTCCAGGATTCGCTGTCCCTCTGGTCACCAGTCTCTCCAAACAAAAGGGTGTAACGTTCAACAACAGGCGTTTGGTATGCAGGACCCAGGACAGTCCATGGACGAGATCTCATTCGAGACACAGGTTTTGTTCGCATCAGATGAGCGGTGCGCTGCAAGGATGGTTCGAGCGATTGGCGAAGGGATCGTGAGACGGATCGATCGGGCTGTAAGGGATGGGGTCCGAAAAGACGAGGATGGTTGGCAGGATGCTGAGGAGTGGCTCTGGAGGGATTGGTTAAATGATCAAGATAGTACGGTAGGTGTGGAGAGAGATGTGTGGATCATGTTCTGCGGTGGTATTTTTTACGTATGTGCATGGACCACCTGTGACACTACACAACGTTCTGGACATCATTGTTATTCTTACCTGTGTGTATACGTCGTTGCCATCGTCATTTATTTGTCTCTTTAGCATGAACGGTTCCTAGGCGCGTTCCGGATATTCAACCCATTCTCGATCCAATTGATTCTCTCCCTGTGCTCTCTAAAAGAGTTCTTTGCCATGGACCACCAGCAGCGTTGCAAGACTGTCGGTCGATTCATCGATCCCGATGTTCTGGTAAAGAGTAGCAAAAAAAATGAACGACGATAGTATATGCTGAGCATAGGTATTACTTTGCCGATGTTGCTCTCTACACATCATTGGTTAACATGCAACGCTTTTTTTTTTTTTTGTTTCGAACGTACCGTAGGCCATTTTCGACAAGGTGGTGGCGACACCCATGTCCTAATCGAGCCTTCAAAGAATCTTTTTCATGCCTTGCACACGAATCGACCAATTGCGATGCTGCCGGAACGCGCTCAGTCCGTTGCACGTTGCACAACGTACAAAAATAAAAATCAATGCGAAAAGGGGCTGGGGTTGGGACCGCAAACCTACAAGGAAAGAAATACGAGGAATATGAAGAAACGAACATGCAATGTAAATGAGCGTGAAGAACAAAAACACCCAAAAAGGGTCTACAAACATACGGGGAGCAGTGGAAGGGGCCACACAACCCTTTTGATAAAATCATGTTGCACAGCGAACATTCTCTCTTGTGGCGTTTCAAGCTACCGGATTTGAGAATAGGCGGCCGAGCTGGAGGCTCTCTCTTGCTTGGTATAACACCCTCTTTCTGCTACTCCTGTTATCTTTTCTCCTTCGTGGCCTGGCGCATTATTTTTCTTGTCTTGACTCCCCTTTCCTTCCTTCTTTCCTTCCCCAAATGTGCAGCCTCCGACTACCGTCCAAAAATAACCTACCCCTACTTCCTCGCGTCGAATCTCTAACCTACTTTCTTCCTTCTCGTCAAACATCACAATACCAGCTTCATACATACTTCCAACTTTTGGAGAACGGAGGCTGTTCATGACGAAACAAGGTCAATGTTTCTTTTCTTACGCTCCATTGTGGACACTCATGGCGTTTCACCGAGGCCCTTTATTTCTTCATTCTTTCTCTTGTCGAAAGACGGTAGCTCCTTTATACACTTTTGTCGATGAGAGGGTCCTGTGGATTGCCATTACATCCGCGGTTGCTACGATGTTTCGTTATATAAGCCTTACCTACCTTTCTCCCAAAAGCCTTCCAGAAAGAACCTTTTTTTCTGCTATTCAAGCATTCAGCTCTACACAATTCTTCCATTCAACAAACATCACACTGTCGAGCATTTTTTCCTCACCTGCCCCTTTCAGGCTCTAAAAAACATGGACCCGTTTAACCGCGAAACCTTCCTTGGCGATCTAATAAGCCTTGATCAGCAGCAGCAACCTTCCTCCCCTTCCACGACGAACTCGAGCCCTCTTCAAGAGATTTATACATCGTCCTCGCCCGCCGCCGCCACCTCAAACAGCCCCACTTCTAATTCCACCTCACCTGCTAATGCCGCACCTCACGTCTGGGACGTGGAAGCCCTTGCCATGATGATGAAATCGAACCTCCCTGAAGCCGACGACGTTCAAGATCTTCCCCTGGCCACCCGTCATCGCTCCATGGCACCCTCTCCACCTGCCATACCCAACCTTCCTGAATCATCTGGCAGCATTTACTTTAACTACTTTAGCTCCTACACCCCTACCAATACCACCACCAAATCTGCAGCTTCTCTTGCTTCTATATCTTCTTGTTCAGTTCCTCAAGCGCCACTGACAGAGTTCTTCATACCGATTCCTTCGACTCCTCAGCGCCGTCAAGGTCTGATGACTCCAATCGAGTTAACCCTAGACCATCACCTAGACTTCTCATGTGGACCTATAACGGCCACGAACCCCAATCCGAACCCAATGTCACTGTCAAATGCAGTCGTCGTCGCATCATCGTCCCAGCCCATGTTTGACTCTGAGGACCCGACACCCATTTACCAAGATTTCCCGCTTGAGCAGCAGCCCTTTGACCACAAATTTGATCCGATGCCGATTGAAGCTTCACCTTTCTCAGGCGCGTCGCCTATTGCTTCTCCTAAACCTGACTACCAGTCTGTCTCCCCCCTGAACATGGCTGATCTTCACCAGCAGACTTTTTCACTGTTGAATCCTGGTTTCTCCACCCCCGCCGCTGCTGCTCCTTCCGTGACATTCCCTTCTTCTGCGATTCTCGCCAGATCCTTTCCTCTCCTTTCTTTGACAACCCCGTGCGCGCTTGTGGACTTTGGGATGGCTTATGGATCGAACCAACAAACCTCGGCTCTGCTAAACAACGAGAATTCGGTCACTGCTTCCGCTGCCTCATTTCTTTCCACCGCCAACCACCACAACAACGACTACTCGATGACAGTGGCACCGGGTGTTTACAATCCAAACTCCCCAGAACACCTCTCGGATCTGAGCAATCTCGTCCAGCACCGCCAACGTCTCCTCCAACGTCAACAGCAACAGCACCTTCAGCAGCAGCAGCAGCAGAAACATCAACACCTCCGGCAAAGAGCTCTCCATCATCATCAGCAGTATATGACCTCATCATGTCCTCCTCCCCCTCCTACACCACAACCTCCCCTCCCCTGCAATCAACTTGACAACAACACCATCCACCACACGTCAACATCTCACATCGACAACAGGGCCAACGACAGCACAAGAGAATACTCATTCATGCGCCCGTTGAACGCCAACTCCTTTGTCCAATCCATTTACTGCCCTTCTCCTCACATCGAACATTCTACCTCTACAAATGACGCGTCTTCTACCTCCTTGCCTTCCTTCACAGATACCACACACCACCAGCTCACGATATTGGACTTTCTTTCAATGACCGGCCCTACAAAACGTCGTCTCGGCCGTCCACCCCTCGACCGCATGTCTCCCACATCCCCAACCACCACCACCACCACCTCTTCCTCCTCCCCCTCCTCCTCCTCTTCCTCCTCATCCTCTTCTTTGACATCCTCATCAACTAGTTCTCGTGCACCGTCGCCTGGAGTCATCATCAGCAGCAGCAATAGCAGCAGCAAGCAAACATCCTCCAAGAGATTCTACATTGTAGAACCCTATCAACACACGGACCAAAAAGTCGATCGCCGTTCCTTCAACTCCCGCAAACAACTCAGACAACTCCAAGCCCAAGAAGCACAAGCCAACTGAAAACGCGAGAAGGAAGGGGATCACGACTGTCACCAAGATCTTCATCCTCACCACCCGCCAACCTTCTTGAAATCACCCTCTTTGTATCAACACAGAATACCTTCTTAGAGCATTAACACATAGATAAAAAAAAAAAACATCCGCAGATATATATAGATATAGATATAGATATAGATATAGAATAGAATGGGGGAAAAAAGAATGCAGAAAAAAGACAAAACAAGATTCTTTAATTCCTTGGGCTATTGGGACCACTCTTCACTGCCGATGACGAGGATGAAGAAGACGTTGGCATCCCAGACACAGCTTGGTTGCCGCCATTACCATTACCGCCTCGACTGCCATGGCTCCCAATCACGTTCGACAATGAGCTGGACGACAGCGCCGGTGATGTATGGTTTACACCAGCAGCAACACCACCACCACTACCTCCTAGTCCACCGAATGGCGAATAGTCAAATGGCGACATGGGTTGTTGTTGAAGCTGCGCATGCTGGTTGTACGATGAACTTCCTGACCTTGCCTGTGAACCAAAGAAGCTGTCCACAAACGAAGATGATGGTCCACCGCCTTGTTGCCGAGTCGTCGTTGGGTACATGGTCTGCTCAAGCGCGAATCCCGAATTCCATTGACTGTACTCTGACACGCCTCCTCCCTTGGAATCTGACAAGCCTATTGAAAAACATATCAATAGTGTTAGCAATTAAATATCAATACATATTTTTTAAAAAAACCCATCGGTGAAAGAGAATATACATACCATTGGATCCATGACTGTCAAAACCGTCCAAGCCGCGGCGCGCATGTCCATTGACTGTTCCAATCGGTGAAGGCAGGCCATGATGATTCGAGTCACTGCCACTGTTGCCCCAAAGACTGCCCGTAGTTTGACCACTGGCTCCGCTGTTGCTTCCACGACCTCCACCAACAGCTCGCGATGGGGCCGCCGGACTGATGTTGTTGTTACTGCCGGTGGAAAAGCCAGAATCCAATAGTGAGTACTCGGCCTCGAACTTGGCAAACTCTTCAGAATCGATCGCGCCTGTCATTGCCAAGACATCCTTGATCATCTCCCCGTCAGCGTTTCCGAGATCCATATCCGACAAACCATAGCCCTGCAAACCGCCTAGCGTAGAACCTGCAGTGGGTGACCGAGGAAGGTGCTGCTGTTGTTGGTGCTGCCCAAGCTGGTGCTGATGATGTGAGTGCTGCTGAGAGTGTTGGTGTGGGTGCTGGGAATGGTGTGGGGCAGGTAAACTGGTAAGGAATGGAGAGCCGAACGGCGACATTGAACTACTGTCGCCTACAGGCTGCAAGAGTGGCGGTCCAGGTAATGACAGCCCAGGGGTCGCCCACAGATTGTGAGCTCCCATGGACGACTGTTGATATCCTGCGCTGATCGGTGCAGGGAGCTCAAGAGAAGTCGGTGTGGGGCCCTTGTTGCTCAGGTTCATGTCCCATGTAGAATTCGCCGTAGGGAAACTGGAGAATCCTTGGCTAGAGCCATACCCCTGGTGTTCTGAGATATCCATGCTGCCAAACTTCCTTGCCAAGCCAGTGTCGCCCATTGACCCACGCCCGGGAGTACTCCGATCTAGTACAGATGCCGATGTTGCGCCAGGGATCTTGTATGCCGAGTTTTGGTGGAGCTGACTCGTGTTGATCGAAGGCGCTGTCAAGGGCTTGGTGTGCATAGTCGACGATGCTGCTGGTCCATACGAATAGGGCGCGCGTGTTGGAGGAGCGGGCTGACCTGTCCGAGGAGCAATAAAGCTGGCAAGAGTTGTTGCAGGGTGTGTAATCGGACTCGACATGGGTGAAACTCCTTGGTTTGAGAAAGATCGCCTTGTTGCCTGGTTCTGAACGTTGATGGCTGGCTGTTGTCCATTCTGCGCATGAGGCGGTGGGCGCTGGAGAACTTGCGTCGGTACTGACCGCGGTTGGGCTTGGGGTGCCATTTGATGTGTCCGCTGAAGAATCTGAACAGGGTGGTTAACGGGGCGTTGCTGGACTGGGAACATCCCGGGAGGTCCATTGTGTGTCCGCTGATACGCCATCGGTTGGGCCTGCGAGTGGTGTATCGGCTGCTGTTGTTGAGGTTGCTGGTGATGGGGCTGGTTCGGATGTGGATGTTGTTGATGAGGAGGATGCCCAGAGTGTTGCTGTGATTGTTGTGGTAGCTGTTGTTGTTGTTGTTGTTGTGGTGGTTGTGGTGGTGGTGGTTGTTGTTGCACAGGCCTCACCGCAGGATGATGTCCATTCACAAAGGTGTCCTGTGGTCTGACCTGAGCTACTGCCTTTAGTGCATTCGCTGCATTTAGAGTCTGCTTTGCCCTGGCCTTCTCCGCTGCTAATTCTGCCTCATCTTCCGAATCATCCGCCAACTGGGCACCGCTCGTCAACAAATCAATGGCATCTTCCACACGCCCTTCTGTCTGGACCAATGCCTTGCGAGACTCGCGCAATGGGAATCCCATGTCCGTCATCCGTGTCACCACTAGCTGGGAAGGGCGGTAACTCGTTTTTGGTTTTGGAATCCGTGCTGCCACTGCAAGCGCAGGAGATTTGGCCGGTGCTGTTGGTGCTGCCGGCACTTGTCCTTTGGTTGTCGCCTCCGGTGATACTGTAGTCGCTGTAGTACGTGTAGCTGTCTTGGGGGACTGGCTTGATACTGAATCCTGTATTGTCTTGACGTTAACCGATGGCAAAGCAGGGGACGAAGCAGCTGATTCCGAAGAGTGTTCCACTTTCGAAGCCGAAATTGCAGAGTGAGGGGTCTCCTTGAATGTCGGAGTGTTGTCATTACCGCCCTTGCCCTTCTTTTTCTTCTTCTTCTTGTTGCTGTTGTTGCTGTTACCATTGGGGTCGGACGCCATCGCCTTGAGACGCTCCAGCTCCTTCTCTTCCTCAAGTCGTCTCCTCAGGTCCGCTTCCAGTTTCTCTTCCTGTTTCTTTCGAGCAGCGTTGTCCTTCTCAGCCTCCTCGCGAGCAAGGGCTTCTTCCTTTCGGCGTTGTTCCTCCAACTGGGCGTCCTTCCGACTCTGCGCCTCCTTGACAGCCGCAATCGCCTTCTGAAGATGCTGCATCGTGCTCCGATACTTTTGTGCCTTGGCGGTGTTGGCCTGTTTGGTGTTTGCCTTGGACGGTTTTTCAGACAATGCACTCTCTAATCCTGCCTTGGCTAGCAATTCGGGCGTGTTTCCTTTGAGATCTACAGGGTTGATCCTCGCGTGATGCTGCAACAAAAGCGCGACCAATTCCGCGTTGCCGTTCTGAGCCGCATAGTGGAGTGCCGACTTTCCGGAAACAATACAGGTCCTGTCGATGTGGTGGGCGGTCTTCTCCACCAGTAGCTTGCACACCTCAAAGGACGAAGTATGTTTTGCTGCAGTATGAAGCGGCGTCAACCCCTCAGCATCAAGGGCATCCAGTGGCGCGCCTATAAAGAAATATTATTGAAGGACGTTAGCATACCGGCTGCGAATATGTAGCCCCCGTTATCAACTCCTGGAATTTTCGATTTAAGTAGGCAGCCAGGCATTCCTTGAAAGTGTTACCTTTGTCGATAAAGAAAGTCGCCAGATCTGCACATCCAACACGGACAGCAACGTGCAGTAAAGTCTCCTGTACGCCTCTCTCCTCACTGACCTCGCCAACGCCTTCGACCATCGTCATATACTCCCATCCAAAGAGTCGCGTCGCAGCGGTTGTAGAAAACCTTGGCAATCCCGTCAATGAACATGAATCGTCTGGAGTAGCGCCAATCATCTGCTTCACTGTCTCGATCTGCGAAAGCATGGTGCATTGGAACAGAAAGGATCGCGCCGTTTGATCAGCTTCGGCTATTTTTCAGAAAAATTGAGTCAAGGGTACTCAGTTAGTCGGTTTGTCATATGTCTTACGAATCATGTATACAAGCAGCATACTGCGGGATCCGAATGTACTTACCAGCCTCTCGCTTCCGACGCATCTCCAGTTCAAGTTTCTCTCGCCTTTGCTTTTCCAGAGCCTCGCGCTTCCGACGCTCCTCGTCCTCGCGGCGCAATCGTTGCAGTAACTCGATACGATCTATATTGATATGCATGAACATAAATAGGAATTGTTAATATAAAAATATATACCTCAGACTATGCTGTACGACGCATCAAAACGGCGCCCAACAAAATGCGAACGGGACGGCGAGCGTACCCTTTTCCTGCTTTTGCTTGTGCCGTTCAGAAAGTTTCTTCTTGCGAAACTCCTCCTTGAGACGCCTTTCTTCCTCACGTACGCGACGAACGGTCTCGAGCTTTAGCTTTTCTTCCTCGTAGGCCATCCGTTTGAGGTTGACATCGTCATAGTGGTGAGAATAGCCGTCGATAACATCCTGCTCATCGTCTTCTTCGTACTCGTCGTCATCCATGCTATCTTCTTCCTCGTCATCATCCTCGTCTCGTTCGTCGTCATCTTCGTCGTCTTCATCTTCCTCCTCGTCCGGCTCATCCTCGTAGCTGTCCTCTGGGAAATCAAGCGCATCTTCGTCGCCGTGATCGACACCACACCCACAGGGTGCCCGCTGTTGTGGGGGCGCGTTTTGATGGTGTTGGCGAAAGTGCTGTTCGATCTGGTCTCCATGCAAGGTCATGGTTGCTGTTGCAAAGGTCTGATCCGTAAGAACCTCTCTCATTTTAGGATTCAAATCTAATCCACAAAAGGTCAGATGGAGAGAAAGAAGGAGATGGGAGTCTATTAGTTTCGTTTGCTCGACGCTTTTCGTTCCGAAAACACAATATATCAACCACAACAATCCAGTTTGTCGCTCCAATAGGTGCAATAGAAGAGCTATGTCGATGAAATGAGAGCCATCTGTTCGTTCTTTGATTCGTGTTTGTTTGAAGGCCCTTCTTTACCTAGGTTGTCACGGAGCAGGGTGGCATATAACTCCATGAGCTCCTCGGGTGAAGGAGACAGGATATGTTCAGAGCCTTGGCGCAAAAACTCTTCTGGTAGAGGCTTCCCTCCAAGTAGTCCTCGAGTCGTGTATTCAGCAAGGGCCGTCTTGACTCTCTATGAAGACGAAAGGGGTCATGGAAACGGAAAGGGGGAAAAGGGAAAAGGAAAGGAAATGGGAGCGGGTGAAGAACGAACCAGAAGGATAGTAAGGACAGGATGAATGACAGAGGGTGATTAGAGGTCGGTTATCCATATGAGTTAAATAACTCTTTCCACTGCAGTCGTGTGTAGGCCAGGTAAAAGCTCCACCAACACCGTAGTGTGTGAATCTCACTGGCACTCTCTCTCTTCTTGTTGTTTATTGTCCTCGGGTAACTGTGTTCCATGATCGCTCCGTTGGGTCCACTGTCTGTTGAAATGTATCCTTCCTGCACTGAGAGAGAGCGAATTACCCGAATGTGATCGTCAGGCTTGATGGGGCTTCCTTTCTCGGGGGCCGTCTACGATTAACAGACAAAATAGGAGGAGTAATCCCATGTCAGCAACGTAGTGGCAAACAAAACAACGAAAAACTCTCCAATAGGTTCCAACGTTGTTATTGTGTGTGTGTGTATAGTTTTTTATGCCCCGAGGAAAACGGAAGGTGGAGAGATCATGTGAGCTGAAAAAGGCGGGAACTAATCAGAAGAAAAGACGTGCATGCTGATCCATTGTCCAAGTGCCGGTCGATCGGAGTGTTGTTGCGGCTCGTTAATGTCGCTTTGTTCCTTGACGATGTTTGGGTTGTTAAGGAAGAAAGAGTAAGGAAGTCGAAGGTGCTGGGAGTGAAGGAAGGATGTATGTAGGGTGGAAAGGAAGATATTCAATCGGCAGGTGTGGCCACCATTATTTTTTGTCGTCTTCTGCAGTCCACAGTGAGTCCACCACTGTTGGAACCTGGTCTGCGTTATTGAGTCTTTCAATCATCCCAGGGACTGATATCCCAATCCATTTGCCTTTGCACTTTTCGCCCTTCTAAACCATCATGTATGTGCACTCAAATACTGCAGCTGCAAAGGAAGCGAATCGAGAAGTGGGTTGTCCTTGCAGCAAACAAACAATCGTCGTTTGAGTATCTCTTCAAAGTTGTTGTTGTGTTGCGCTGTGTTGTGTTGAGCGGTGTGTACCTTGGCATATTCACGACAGAAGGCTTGGACCTGTTCATCATTGACCTTTTGTGCTTCGATGGGCCAGTCCTCGTTTTGGAGTGAGTGGGCCAGACAGGGAGCAGGGGACGTCGGTAGCGCAGGCATAGCTCGAGTTTTGCTCTTTTTGGCCGAAGACATGTGGGGGAAGGGATTGGTGGGAATGTCGGTCTGTCCGTCGTTCTTTTTTTGGGTTGTTTTTAAATTCCTTTCGTCAGTGCCTCCTAGGTGGTGATGGTGGCAGGGTGGTGGAGGAGAGGTAGGGAGAGAGTGAAGAAGAAGGGGTTGGAGAAGAGAGGATGTTGATTCTACTTCGGAGTGTCGAGTCGTCTAGAGAAATGTTAAAAAAAAGGCGGATAAAGGGATCAACGATTCGATGAGTGGAAAAGGACAACTGAAGGACAAGCAGAAGAAGAAAAAAAAACGAGAGCAGGACAGTGTGCATCAACCAAACTATGTCCATGTGACTGTGTTTTAAAAGGCTTCGTGTCGTGGAAGTGGCCCCTGTGGCACCTCTACTGCCACTCAACCAATATCAAAAAGGGCTGGTCTCGAAGGAAAACCGTAAGCACAATTGTGGTAGATCGATAGATTGTGGAGCAAAGCACTCGAATATCTCCTCGGAACGATCGCGTCTCTTGTTGTCAGTCTGAATTTTTTTGTATTATTTGTTCTTTTCTTTTTTTTCTTTGCGGCTATGAAGTATAAGTAGTCGTTGGAATGAAGTGGCTATGGGTTCCTGGAGACCAGAGAGGCCTCGTCATCGCCACACACTCCGTGATCCAATGGACTGCTCTACTCCGACATGTCATCATCAGAATCGATGATCTCCTTCGATTTGCTATTAATACGAGTAAACGAAGAAGTGCATCATTGTCAGTGAATGTGAATCGATTGAGGCGGGGCGCAATATGGTTTTCAACAGCAAACAAAAGACTTACTACTTCTTGGAAGTGTTCCGGTGGGAGGTGGGATCACCGTCACGATCGTCCTCATCCCGATCTTCACTCTTGCTCCTGGCCCTGCCCTCAATCTCGGACTTCTTGCGAAGCTTGCCCTTCTTAGGTTCCTTTGGTTCCTTTGGTTCCTTGGGCTCCTTGGGCTTGCGCTCCTTCTTCTGCTTCTTGGTCTCGCGTTCGCCATTCTCAAACTCGCCTTCGCTCACCTCTTCATCACTGACCACCATACGCTTGCGCTCAGCACGCTCGCGGTTCAACTCATCCAACTCCTTCTGAGTCTCCTTTGCACCCAGATCCAATAGACGACGTCTCTCCAGAATCTCCCGCTCCTCCTCCTCTTGCTTCTCAAGGCGTATCCGCTCTTCCTCCTCGCGCTGTGTCTTTTCATCCTCACGCTTCTGACGAGATTCCTCTGCTTGGCGCTCCTTGTCTGCCTCGTGTGCCTCCTGATCCTTGAGCTTTCGCTCCAAAATGTTCAACAGCGAATCTCCGTGCTTCTCACGTTGGGCTGCAATGTCGCGCTCATAGTAGACGTGCTCCTTCGTTGGCACAGCTGCCAATGACTTCAAGATTCTGTTGAACAGGTAAATAGATCGAAAACAGACAAAGCGATGCATTAGTACACCTGAGAGCATAGCTATTCACCGTGCAAACCCAACAGCAAAACATAGCCCCAGTGTCAGAACAACGTACCCCTTGGCAGTGCCCAAGCCAGCCATGGCATTCTTGATGTCGGCAATGGTGCGGTTCTCGCTCTGGCGATCCGAAACAAGCTGAGCGTAGGACTGTTGGATCAACGCAATATCGTACAGGGTCGTCTTGTCGCTTGGGGCTAAGCGGAGTGCCCTCTGAGTCATGGTCAAAGCCTCCAGCATCTTCTCCGGGCTCTTCTCCTGCTTGGCCAGACAGTATTGCGCCTTGGCCATCGATAGCAACACATTGGGATCCTCGTCATTAAAGTATTTCTTGGAGGCACTGGCATACTATTTCATGAACGACAATCAATGGTGGTCGGTAGTCAGCAATTCCGTTCAGCTTGTGAAATAAACACAAAGGAACTAACAACACGATAGGCTTACCAAAGTCACGGCGTTCATGTACTGTCCCATGTCAGCAGACACCAACGCCAGGTTGAGAGACAGGGCTGGAATGGTTGAAGCGTTCTCGTGAAGCTGCAGGAACATTTCCCTGGCCTCCTTGTGACGACCGTGAACGGCCACATTGATGGCGATACCGTTGGCAGCGTAAGCATTGTGGGCATCGATCTTTAGAACCTTATCAAAGAACTCAAACGCCTTCTTGTAAAGCTCTTGTTTCTATGTGAGCAAGAAATAAAAGCAGGTACATTGGAGTGATGAGTGGCGGGTTAATCAGCGACACGTTGGTATCCAAGTTGCCTGCGTCAGAGTGTGATAACTGTCTTACGATAGCATTATCCTTCTCCTCGCGAGCAATGTTGAGCTGGATGTTGCCGAGAGCAATGAGAGCGTAAACATCGTGGCGGTTGATCTCCTTGACGATTCTCTCCATGGTCTTGCGCGAGTTCCTGATCTGGTTCTGGTTGAGCTGCAACATGCCCATCAATGTCCATGCATCCACGTTCTTGTTGTCGATCATGCCATAGACAACCTTGTAGAGCTCAGTTGCCTGCTCATAGTTGCCACGGTTCTGCTCAATCACTCCGAGACGAAGATGGGCGTCGGCATATCCATGGTACTTTTGAGCAATGTCCCTGTAAATCTCCTCTGCACGTGGAACCTCATTTCGCTCCTCATAGAGACGAGCCAGGTTGTAGCGAATTGACGTGATGGTGGCTCTCGTAGCTGCGTCCACTCCGTTCTCCTCCATCTTGGTCTCGCAAAGATCCAGTGCCTTGTTGTAGCTGGTCTCAGCCGAATCCAAACGTCCGTCCATGTGGTTGATCGCTGCAATGTTATTCAGGAGCTCGGGCATGTATTCCACAGTCTCGCCACGTTCGATCTTTTGACTGCAGATTCCAAGAGCAAACATGTACGCCTTGGTCGTCTTGCTGATGTCGGTCTGCTCGAGAAGCTGCGCCATCTCCGTGAACATGAGAGGATCCTGTATTGCGAGAGTGTTGCGTTCGTGGATAATGTTGGTTGCCTTGTCAAAGTACTCCAATGCCTTGCTCTTTGTTCCTGGTGAACGAGAGTAGATTGATCCCAAGACCTAATGATTCACGAACGAAGAGAGAACGTCAAGATGGTCAGTGTAATCCGTACATGCATTCTCAGCTAGAACTTCAAATCCTGATGAGTTGCCCTGCGACTTACAGCAATAGCCTCGACACACTTAGGCTCCTTGGCGAGGATCCTCTCGAATGCAGTGATGGCAGAGGCGATATCCTGCTTGAACAAAAGCGTCTGCCCCAGTCCAAACTGAGCCATGTGGTTGTCGGGGTTGAAGCTGACTGCCTTTTGGTAAAGAGAGCATGCCTCGGAGTAGGCGCCCTTTTGGTGACTGATCTTGGCCATAATGTAGAATCCCTCTGACTGAACATTCTTGAGACCGGTGGAGTTTGATGCCTTGAGGGCGAGTTTCATGGCCTTCTCAGGTGCGCCGATCAATGTGAAATGTTTGCCCAAAAGGAGACCAGCAACGGGGTGGTGCTTATCGGCGTCGTATGCTGCCTTGAGGTACTGGAATCCCTGTTTGTATGTATCGTGCAATTCTTCTCCTGACATATCCTGCTTCTTTGTCTTGTTGAATTCGATCATCGCGAGCATGACATAGGCTGTAGCGTCGCGAGGGTTCTATGTGGTGAAAGTGGATAGAACGTGTTAAAGCCCATATCTCCGGTGGACAGAATAATTTCCTGGATATGCACTACGATAGTGGATCAGATCAGTCCATTACCATCTCAATACAGCGTCTGAAAGAGGTAATAGCGGTATCCTCCATGCCAAGCTTGTAGAAACAAATTCCCATGCCAATTCTTGGGTTGGGTGTGCAGTCGGGAAGAAGTTTCAGAACCTGGCGGTAGGTGGTCAATGCTTGGGAATAGTTCTCGCGGATGATCTGAATACGAGCCATTCCAAGAAGAGCAGGGATGCTGCGAGGGTTCTCTCCCAGGACCTGCTTGAAGTGGCGATGGGCGTCGTCCAATGAGCTGCGAGCAAGCAACAACAGTCCTAGCGAGTTGCACCAGATGAAGATAATGTCGTGTAAGTTCATGAGTCTCCACCAGGTCATCCCTCGCTCCATTCGAACTATCTCGATACATATAATCCCGGGAATTACCTTTGCTGACCCAGGTGGTGTCGTCTTTGGGGTTGATCTTCTCGGCGGACCCCAAGTGTTTCGTTGCGTCTGAGAGATGAGTGTTGCGTTCTTGTGCGGTGACGCCGGGCTGGTATGCCTTGCGGATGTGGAGTGATGCGAGAAGATTGTGCAAGGGAAGGCGGGGGCGTGGGTTGGAGTCGTACTCGACTAAAATTATTTAGGAGATACTATTAGTCAGGAGTGCCTTCATTGCATCAAGTTGAGGCTCTTCGCCTGCCCATGGTAGATAAATGCAACAAAAATGTTGTTTTTTACCATGCAGACCGTCAGCCAGGATCTTGATGGCATAGTCGACATTATTCTGACGAGCATACTCGAGCTAAAACACATGGAAATACAAAGAAGGCAACAAGTTATTAGCTCAAGAGTCAGTTCCCAGCCACTACACGAAGCAATTGTGGCGGTACTGAACGACTGAAAAGAGATGTAATAAGCTTACCGCGAAGAGGACGTAGTGCCTCAGAGGAGCTTCCTCGGACCTCAAGATTTCAAATAGCTCCGCAGGGTTGGGAAGGTTGGAGCGAGAGATCTCGAGGACATTGTCTGATCCCTTCAGAGGAATCTCCAAGGTGCCGCTGTAGTGAGGATTGTACATGTCTCAATGATCCTTTCTTTTTTATTTGTCGCGTTATTGGGAGGTTGCAGTCAAACCGTTGTTGGGCTTGTTTTTTTTTCGTTTTGCTTGTGGTCGCCTGTCCGAGTGATGCTGGTTATGGTTCCTGTTCCTGGTTTCCTTAGAGTCGTGTTAATTCCCGTGTGGACGGATTCGTGTGTGGGGGTTTGAAACAAGGAAAGACAAGGAGTGGAGGAGTGGATGGAAATCGTTCGAACCAGACAACGACAAAAGGCGATCAGGGAAAATATGCCCTGGAAATAATGATTATAATAGCCTTTATTTCCAAAGTATATAAGAAAGTGACTGCCAATTGCATTTGTTTTCCTTCAGGCATCCCAAAAAAAAAAAGAAAAAAAGAAAAAAAGAAAAGAACCTCAGGCCTCTTTACTTTTCATCCCTCGCTCCCTCCTCACCACACACAACTCATTCATACCATGTCCTTAAAAGCCGTTCGCCATGCGAAGCAGAGGCTTGCTCCCGACCCACGCAACTTGCACTGGGCCAATGGTATGCGCCTTCTTCTTCCTCCTTCTACTTTCTCCAATCCAATATCACATTCACAAGTCACTTGAACCTTGGTTTCAACGGCTTCTTTTCTACCTGTCACAATACGGAACAACCAATTGACCACCCTTACCTCCTTGCATACGACAACGCCAAAATAGATACCAACAAGTTCGGATTCAAAATGATGGAAAAGATGGGCTGGTCTCAAGGCAAGGGTCTGGGAGCCAAGGAAGACGGTGTTCAGGAGCATGTCAAGGTCCGCCTGAAGGAGAACCAGCTCGGAGTCGGCGCCACCAAAAAGTCCAGCGACAACTGGCTCGGCAACACCGACGCCTTCAGTCGTCTCCTCGCCGACTTGAACGAGCGTGTCGAGCAGGACTCGAAGGATAACAGCGCCGACAACAGCAAGGAGAACAGCGATGACGAGGACAATAAGGACGCCAGCTCGGACTCGGACTCGAAGGAGAAGAAGTCAAAGAAGGAATCCAAGGAGAAGAAGAACAAGAAGGAGTCCAAGGAAAAGAAGAGCAAGAAGGAAGGCAAGGAGAAGAAGGACAAAAAGGACAAAAAGGACAAAAAGGAGAAAAAGTCCAAGAAGAGCTCAAAGGAGAACGACGATGATAGGACCAGCATCATGGCCGCCATCAACGGTCGCAAGGCGTAAGTTTTCTACTATGCTCAAAGGCTATCGCTGTTTGCTGGGGAACAGACTGGAGTGCAGGAAATGTTGAACTAACCACTTTTACGTTGTTCATTGTGGCTCTGAAATGATAGTTCAAGGCACAAATACCTCCGCAACAAGCACGCCGCCCTCCAGAACAGCGAGCGCCTGAACGAGATTTTGGGAATCAAGTCTGAGACAGCTTCGCCCGCCACCTCTGGCATGTCGACACCCGTCTTGGAGGAGCCCATGACCTCGACCGACATCTTTGCCGCCCGCATGCAACAAAACAACATTTCCAGCACCACAGCAAAGAATGACGACGAGCCTGCTCGCCCCATGTTTGGAGGTCTTGGATTCGCCACATCTTCAGGAATCGGCTCAACAGGATACAACGGCTCTGGGCTCCGTGGACTCGGATTTGTCAAGGCCACTGTATCGGTGATGCCTTCCACGATAGAAACCAAGGTCGAGGAGACTGTTGTCGTTGTGTCTACCCCTGCACCTGTTGCTCCTTCAGTAGAGCTGTCTGCATCTGAAGAGTCTGCCAAGGAGGACAAGAAGAGCAAGAAGGAGAGCAAAGAGAAGAAGGAGAAGAAGGAGAAGAAGAGAAAGTCGGAAGATTCTGATAACTCTCGCTCTAAAAAGTCGAAGAAGTAGACGACTATACATTTTTGCATTCCATTCCCATAAAAATACAGCATCTTTCTCACTTTAATGATATTCTAGGCTGGGTTTAATGAGACGAATGTGGTGTCATGACGCCAATGCTCCAGCAAGTCCATGAGCTTTTAGCCACTCAAACGTCGACATAGATATCGTCACACTAGGCACCATCCACATGATCCTGGCGCCCATGCCTCTCGTGAAACTCGCAAATCCTCCCTGTCGAAACAATTGAGTCGCTATCCGCCTTGTTGACGAGGTATCCTCTGTCGTACTCAAGATCGAAGTCTGCCACCGTGTCTTGACCACATCCACAATATTCGAGATCCCGGCCGCGACTCCACACGCAACTGCAGCGCAGCCCATGATTGCGAAAAATGGCAGTACGTGTTCTTCCTGAGGGTCCTGTCCTGCCAGACGGTTATTTTTATCCCGTTTACTGGAGTGTAGCTTGCGCCATGCCATGTCCTTGAGCTGTTCATATGCGGCGAAGTAGATCATCGAGTAAGGCCTATTGCGGAGCAAAAACAAAAGAGACAAAACTGCGCGTTAGCTCTGTGTCACGCAACAATATGAAAGATCGCACCTTTTCGCGATGAGGAAATTTTCGCGCGAAATAATTCCGGCTTCTCATTCCGCCTTTTTTGTTTTCACGGGCAAATCCAACGACACATGATGGAGAAAACCAATGTGCCAAAGAACTTACACAAAGACGCCCAGTGTGATAAAGTATCCTCGATAGAATCCCAAAAATCCTTCTTGCTGATAGATTTGTCGAGCAAGACTCATTGTTGATGTGTACTTTGGTATCGTCGATGTTGTTGATGAAGACGTTGATGAAGACGTTGATGGTATTGAGGACGAGACGTTGGAAGCAGCTGGTGACGATGCCGATCTTCCTGCCGCTCCCGCTGCAGTTGTTGACGAATAATTTCCCGAGGACATGTTCTCGACTTGCTGCTTCGACTTCAGAATCTCCATAGGCGTCCAAAAGAGTCCCGAGCACACCTCAGCGATCATACCACTCAGCATATGATTATGCACCGTATCAGTCCCAAAGCCCTTGAATTGACGCGAGAGTCGGTCCTTAGCAAGGTCATAGGTAGTCAAGTAAACCGACAACCCAGGTACACTAAGGACAAGAGCAATGGGTAGACCACGGTAAACAGCGCGTGCTCGAACTAGTTCGACAAAAGTTGGAATGAGTCCCTGGTGGGGTGAGTTTGAGACCTGAATCCGGGTTTTGACGGTGTCGAGAGGGTGGGTGCAGAGACGGGATGCTAATGCGGCCGTACTGGAGGCGAGGAGGTTGCTGAGGGCGACATGGGAGTCCTGGGGTTGGGAGATTGATGTCTTTGGCGGTGCCATTGGTCGAGCGAGAGGGAATGGAGGAGAGAAGGAGTGAAACGTTCAGGAAATTTGTGGACACGAAAAATGTAAATTCGACGCCATCAAAAAAATTTATCACTCAACTTTCAGGAACAAAAGTTACAAAACATCCATCGACAGCTGTCACCTCGCTGCATATCGTGCTTGAATGTATCCCTTTCACTGTAAGTTTTCAGTTGCTCCATGGACACATACTCGATCTATCATCCCCAGTTGATCCCTTCTATATCGATAAGAATGCATGCAGTGTCAAATGAGTTTCTGGTCAAAAGTAAAAAGCGGAAGGTGGAACCTTATGTCATTCATCCGTCACCTCTTCCTCAGCGACATAACCACTCTCACATTCATGAAAGAAAGATGCATGTCCTTATGGAGCATACATCAATTGGTCCTTGGAAAAGGCTGCGACCGTTTACTGATACTTCACAGGCAGGCAAATGAACAGACAGCAAGCAGTAGATCGAGAGATCGGAGCACAGCGGCTGTACTGCCATCAATTGCAGGCGCATCAAACAAGAACATCCGACCCTTTTTGATCTCGCTTCCGTGGCTACTGTGGATGTTTACCTCAATAGTACTACCGAAGGATTGGGATGGGTGGTTGTAAACTTGTACTGAATCAATTGATGATGAGGCTCTCAATAGTATGCCAGCGTACTATGTCGACATGGGAGAGAGAGTGATAAGCAGTGTCTTAAGAAGTGTGCTTTCTTATTCTTAACCCCTGATCGCATGTCCGCCTGGTTCAGAAGAGGGGGGGTTGGATGAATGGAAAAGGAGAAACGAGAGACGAAGCAAGGGGAAGGAGAGAAGGATGAAGCACAGAAAAGCGCTTTGCAGCCAGTATTGCACTAATGGGATCTCGAAGGGAGGCACTGTAGCGGACATAGAGTGCGCATACCATCCATGTCCATGTCCGCAAATGTGTATGTATGTGCAAGTGTGTTCCTGAACACCCAGTACGAGTGAGAAGTGCAAGTGAGCAAAGTCAGTCGACTCCAAGGAAAAGGATCCGTGTGTCGTTCAATTTATTTATTTTCAGCCTTTTTCTTACCCAGCTCACACTTCTCTCTCTTTCGTCTTCTTACTTTCGTCATCCTTCCTTTCTTCTTTTTCTCTCTCTCCTTCTCTCTCTCCTTCTCTCTCTCCTTCTCTCTCTCTCTCTCTCTTCATCCACTTCCACAAGTCCAACAAGTCCACCCATCAACCGTGTGTCCCGTCGTCAGCACTCAGGAAACAAGACGACCACCTGCCGACAACATACTCTCCGCCCACGCGTCCGACCACCCACCAGCAAGCAACCAAACCAATCCAAACTAAAACCAACATCACACACCACACGACACACACACGCACACCCATCCATCTAAGACTGGGCATTCTCACTCCCACCACACTCTTTTTCTTCTCTTGACCACCATCACAAATCTCCTCACACCCAACTCTCACAACAAATAATGGACAACCTATCTCCCATCCCGACTCCTCCTCCTATTCATCCGGCACAACCAGCACTGCGGCGACAGCAACAGCAACAGCAACATCCCGTAGTAGTAACCACACATCCACCATCAGCAGGACCCACCTCTTCGTCGACAACGTCTTTTGCCCAGCGTCTGTCGGAATGGCTCAAGGAGAACAAGGCTGCCAAGGCTGCCCATCTCACAGGAGCATCAGGAGCAGGAAATGGAAGAACCTTTGATGAGGATGGCAATGACAGCAATAGTAGCAACACACCATCTCTCCAGAGCCTGCCCTCATGGGTCTTTGAGGATATTCAGCCTCGCTCATCACCCACTCTTTCACCAGTTCCCTTGAGATCTGCAGGCATCATTGCAGGAGCAGCAGTAACCGGAGCGTCCTCTTCAGTCGACCCTATTGCGACACTGTTACCGCAACTTGAGCGAATGACCACCGAAGACGACAACAGCGCCCATACCACTCCCACCCCAACCCCTGCACCCACTGTACCCTTCGTACCCTTGCCACATCAACAATTGCAACAGCTGGAGCAGGAACAGCTGCAGCTCCAGGCTCTTCATGGTTACCTTGCCTCCTCAGGACCTTCGGCGACCTACCGGAGAACTCAGTCAAAGTACAAGCAACCCTGGAGGAGAACCCGTCCCGAAATGATCACATCCCGTCGCAACCCTTCCCGTCGTCAGCAGCAGGCATCGACTGCTCCTACTACAGACATCGACATACCACTGGCAACAACAGCGACATGTACAAGAGGACCTGGAAGCAGCAACAGTACTACGAGCAGCATGGGCGACCTGACAGCAGCTGAAACAGAGTCAACAAGGACGACCCTCTACCTGCCCCATGATATCCTTCTCGCTATCTTTTCGCACCTGCCCTCAAGGGCGAACGCGCAGCAGTATTACGATCGAACTCACCCCTCCGATCTGCTCTCGTGTTCTCGAGTTAACATGGGCTGGCGTATTGCGGCCCTCTCGACCATCTGGCAGACCATTCTCCTACCAGACCCTCTGGATCGCTCCTGTCGTCGCCTGTTGCACCTCTTAGCGTCGTCTCATGCCTCGGCTCAGATCACGGGCAAGAACTATGACATGACTGAGATTGTTCAGCGAGTCGAGGTTGACCTGCTGGAGGCGACAGAGCAATTGGCGGAAGAACGTATGAGGGCTGCTGCGTCTAGTATTGCAAATGCGGTCGCTGCAGAGGTGCAACCACATCAGGAGCAGCCCCGTTTGATTGTGGGACCCGCCGGTATCACTTTCAACAACAACAGTAGCAGCACCAACCCGGAATTCGAACACCACATCATTCCATTTTTCGATGACGATGGTGTTCCGATTACTGTCAGGAGCTGGAATGTCACAAACGATTCAACCACCAAACTTACTGCCACTGCCGCTCCTACCAGTGCCAGTAGCAGCAGTAGCAGCAACAACAACAACAACAACAACAACAACAACAACAACAACAACAACAACAACAACAACAACAACAACAACAACAACAACAACAACAACAACAACAACAACAACAACAACAACAACAATAACAACAACAACAACAACAGCAACAACAACAACAACAACAACAACAACAACAACAACAACAACAACAACAACAACAGCAACAACAACAACAGGACCGCCTCACGCGGAACGATGACGGACCATATCACGACCCTGTTACAGTTTATTTCGCCCTTCCGAACACTCTCGATCCAACTGCCACAGGAGATTGAATCAAGCGCAGCAGATGTGTTGACCCGGTCGGCCTCGCTCCCAGCATTAGAAGCGATCCGTCGCGGTATTCAGGAAGCCCAGATCCGCGAGCTGGACATGCCATCGCCTATGTACTGCAGCGTCTCGACCTTTCCAGGAATGCTCGATCTCATCTCGAATATGCAGGCCCTCCGAGTTCTGATCTTGGGTTATTCGAGTCGGGATTGGCCCCTCCTCAAGGCGATTATTTCCTTACCGCTGCTGGAGAACCTGTGTGTCTTTGATTCCTGCTGGAGTAATCAGATCTGGATCTATCTCTTTTCGTCGCTGGGGCCACAACTTCGAGGACTGACGGTCTTGCAGGGGAGACGGCCCCTCCAGGGGGTTGTTTTGAGGGAAGGTATTGCACCGTACTGCAACAACTTGACGACACTTTCGATTCCGTTTATCAAGTTGATGTCTGGACCGGGGCCCGTGTTGACGGATCAGGATGTGATTCCGGTGTTGAAGACCTGTCATGAGCTGCAGGTGATCAATCTCTCGGGCCAGCAACTGTTGGGCGACAAGGTCTTGGAGGCGATGACGGATCTTTGGGGCTTGCAGACGTTGGATATCAGAGAGTGTCCGTTGATGACGGGCCAGAACATCAAGAGCGTCCGGTGGCAGTCGATCCAGCGGGTCCGGATGTTTGGATGTGGAGAGATGTCGTCCGAGTTTATGGATTTGATCCTGCAAGCGTGGCGGTCGTCGCATACCAACACTGGTTCTTCTAGTACGAATGGAGCGTCAGGGTCGGGACATCATCATCACCATCACCATCATCACCATCCGCATGGGAAGCATAGTATTGGAGGCCTGGGATCGACCACGAGTGCAGGAGGTGTTGGGTCGTCGTCGTCGGCAACCATTATGCGGTTTGCGTCTGTCCTGGATTTCAATGCCGACGTGGAGGATCCGGTCGAGATGGGGTGGGTCCGTCAACGGGAAGATGAGCCGCCTCTTGATCTTGACGAGGACCATTTCTTTGCTGACTGGTATTGTTAGAGTCCTTATTTCCTGCTTTTACTTTCGCCTCTGTCCTTTTTTTTTTTGTTCTGTAGAAGTTGCACCTAAACATGCCAGAGATAAAAAGAACCCTATAATTTACAAAGCACAACGAAAGGATTATTTGAAGGAATATTTATTTTGAGAGAGGGGGGAGTCGTACCTTGTGGCCTTTAAAGAATGCAGTCGAATGGTTCACTTCTCTAGGATATTCATTTGTTTTTTTCTTCCATGGCCCTTTTTTTTGTTGGAACTTTTAGTGGTGGTGGAGACCGGAACTGGGAAAGTTCTCGTCAGGCTCGTAGGCTGACCACTTGTAAACGTTTCCACACTGGTCACAGCGATCAAATTCGTGGCTCTGGTCAATCAACAACCATTGTACCTCATGGTGCTCTCCCGGAACACCTAGAGAAATTTAAAATGATATGCGTGTCAGAATCAAAATAACAGCACTGCAAAACCAATACGAAACAAACACTAAAGATAATCGCTCGCATTGACATTGAGAAGTGGGCAGCGCAGTTTTTTTTTTGGTCTTGTATCTTGAGAAGCTTACCGGAGCAACCGACGTAGCGGACGGGATCGCGAGAGCGGATGATGGTAGGCTCGGTTTTGGTACCACGGACAAGGACCTCGAGGGGTGCAAGGTCAAAGATATCTTTTCCTTCCATCTTTCCGAGCACCTCGGCGCGTTCCAGTCCGGTGGACTGGTTCAAGTCTGTAGGGGTTGCTCCTGGGGCTGCGCCAGGACCTTGCTTCACCTTGACCTCATGGTTACCTCCTGTTGTTTGGACGGGGAGTTTCGATGGGATTGAAGGAGGGAGTGAGTAAGATTGAGGGTGTTAGTGTCGGTAGTCTTTTTCTTCGTGTGAAGATCAAGATGATGTATCAATGTGCCTTCGTTCCTGAAAATCTGATAACATTGCCCATTTACAAATAGATAAATGGCATGATGTTCTCTTCCAATAGCACAATTTCCCTTTGCCCAGTTTTTCTTTGTACTCGATTCTCCGATTCCGATGTCTACCTTGCCTCCACACCTCCTCAATATTACATCCGCATGCACACTAGAAATGTTCACCGGTCCCCTTTGTTGGAAATAATAAAACTCGTTGATGTACTTCTCTCGTTCGCTGGCTTGCCGCGTCCCCACTTTTCTCTCCATGCTGTCGTGTAGCCTAATCCATGTAGCTGTTGGGTATGACTCTTTTCTCAACTCCCGATTCCTTCCTCCCCCCCCCCCCATTCCATGCATGCACCCTTCTCCATTCTGTGACAATGAAAACAGAAACGAAAACTGAAAAAAAAAGTGTGCAAACTCGTGTGCTCCAGAAAATACTCACCAAAGCGAGTAGCACAGACTGAGAACTGGGACACTTGGATAGAAGAAGACGAACGGACGATACGGGCCACGGAGGCGGGGCGAACAGCACGAATGGCGAACATTATGTTTTGTATGGAGTTTTAAAAAAAAAGGTGATGGAATGAGTGAAAAGGGGAGAGAAGAGAAAATGGGTTGGTTGGTTGGTTGGTTGGTTGCGAAGAAATAAACATTTTTCGCGAACACCCAAAAAACCTCATCGTCTCCCTTTTCTCGCCTCTACTCCTCTGCTCCCCCCCCCCCCCCCCCCCCCCCTCCAGCTCGCCCAAGGGCCACCACACAGAAGGAGAGACAAAAAAAGTCGATTACTCCTCTCACGACCTTTCAACGCCCTCGTCTGGGTCTGGCTGGCTGGCCGGAATTCCAATTCCGGGTTCGGGCATGTATGCACGATGTAGAACCTCCCACCGTCTCCCGGTGACGTGCCTCTGTAAACTGTGCGGGTCGCATAAACCTTTATATCCTCTCTCTCTTGTCCTTCAACTTCTGAAACCAATTGAGCATGAAGAGAAACACACCTCTGAGCACTGGATGATATCACGGTGGACAGAGCAAATGTTGATTGAACCCATTGAGGCGTTTTTTTTTTTGTTTTTTTTGGGATTAATTACTTCGGTTTATTAAAGGTAATAGTATACAACTGCAGTAGTAAAAGAAACGAGAAAACGAAAAGAGAATTTGGGAGAGGGCGGATTTTTTGTGAGGCAAAATGCTTTCAATCATGAGAAAGCGTGTCTAAGGGTAGATGTAGGGGGATGGGAATAATGATATGCAGGAATTATGTAATAGGAAAACAAGAAAAGCAAAAAAACGAGGAAAGCAAAAAACGAAAAAAAGACAAAGGGAATTAGATAGGGGAATAAAAAAGTAATAAAAAGAGGAGAGAGAGAGAGTCGATCTGCGTCCAGAGGCGGAGGGTTGATGTCAGAAGAGAGAGAGGCTTGCCTTGCATTGGGTGGAGGAACTTAGAGGGTATGTACATTAGGCATGCCGTTCTATTGAAGATACAAAAAGATAATCCAAGGGTTAGCTTGCGGTTCACAAGAACAAAAAAGTATGCAGAAGAAATCAAGGCAGAGAACTTACGAAGGGCTGTCTCCATCCGCATTGGAACTGGTTCTTGTCGTAGCCATCACCGCTGGTCGAAGAGTTGTAGCCAAGATGTCTCTGGAGCAAAGTACGGCTTGTCACCAAGGTGCCAGCACAGCTAGAACAAAACTCGTGCTCGCCCATAAGACAATCCTGAAGACTGATATCTGGCGGAGGGGCGTTCAGACCCAGCGCCACCGTCTGGACATCGTTCTCGAGGATGAATGAAGCTGTCAATGCAACCGAGCGCTTAAAGATCAAGCCACTGCCACCAGTTCCGACGAAGACGCCGCAGTGATCCTTAACCTCCGTGTGAGCCCTATAGATCGTGTTGAGCATCTCTTGCCAGCCATTGTCGCAAAAAGGAAAATCGTCCTCCATCACGCCCAAGTACACAGACTCGTCGACAGTGCCAATCTTGCGGATCGCGCTGACCAAATGCTTGCGCTGGTTCTTCTCCGATCCCTCGTCGCGGACCCACTTGACGTGCTTGCGGGCCTTGGGAATGGTGTCAAAGTAGGCCTTGGCGTCATCATATCCTGGGAAATCCGTGAAATGAGTGTAGACAACAATCTGGATCCTGGAGTAGAGCAAGTCGACCTCCTCATCGGGAAAGTGGGCGAGGTAGGATGAAAGGGTTTCCTTGATATAAGTCGCTCCACCCTTCCTGGGTGCTGTCATCAAGACCAGGGTCAAGAGGTAGGGTGTCTGAGGCTCAATCGTGCGGCTGATGACGTCATTGGGGATGTCTTCCCTGAGGGTGTGAAACTGGTTGCATCCGACGAGGATCAAGAGGACAAAGAGCAGAGTAGGCAGGACATAGACCATGACCTTCCAGGTAGCTGAGAGAGAAGTCTTCTTTTCCTTGAAGGTTGTCGAGGATTCCCCGGTGACGGTCGAGTCGGAAAAGGAATCGTCCTCTGCCAACATGGCCTCGTAGATCTCCTCCTCCCACATGTTCTTCTCAAAGGCCGAAGTCTTGACCTTTCCACCCCAGCGACCCAGACGGCGCTGGAAAGAGATGGCGAGGGAAGCAAAGAAGCCGACGATCATGCCAGCGCCAGCCCACCAAACGATTGTCTTGGGGATGACGTTGACGAGGCAGAGGATGAGCTGAACGTGTGTCCTCCTCACATTCCAGAAGGAAGGCGCTTTTTCGTTTGAGGTGGGAAACAAGGACTGAACCATCAAGAGGCCAAAGAGATAAGGGGCAAGGCCTAATGGTAATGATTGCAAAAATAGATATGTACACATGGATTAGTCAAGACATTGCTGGTTAAGAATGATACACATGATGCCAACGAAGATGATGTTCCCTCTTTTCCAGACCCTGTCTCCTTTCTCTCAGCCTCCGATTCCTCCGCGTGCCCCGTTATCCATTGTCTTTGTCGAACAAAAGAAAAGAACGACAAGAAAGAGTCCAGGTATGACCCCGAGAACTATCCCAGGATTGGATAGGGGTGCTTGGACCCTCGTCTATCCCATCGTCATTCCTTTGTCTCTGATGTCCCTTTAGGTAAAAGCCCTATTTTTTTTTTGTTATTTTTGGCGAAAAGTCGGATTTGAAGGCAGTGCTGGGGATTACTGCGATCTACTGCATGAGATCGCTTGCTGCTTCTTGCTGCTGCTGCTGCAGTTGCTGCTCACTCCCTCTCTTGACTCCAATGATACATTTGACCTTAAGCGGAGGAAGAATGTATTTCTGTTGACGCAGTAAAGCCCTTCCATGGATCGCTTTTAGCTGTTCCTGCAAAACAAAGTATGGATGTTTGCCTTTGCTACGTTTGTCTTGTTTGCTACTGTTGCTGCCAGTCAGCCAAATGTGGATCCCAGTTTTACAAAAGAAATCGTTGATTCACCCCAGATCCCAGTATGTTTTCAGATCCCGGATGATTTCACATGCACACATTCACAAAGAAAAAGGGTTCACGACTTACCAAAGTTGCACTCAAACATGGAATCGCTGAAGAAGAGTTCAGGGATATGCCAGCCAGTGGCCCGGGAAAAGACAAAGCCCATGAGTGTGCGCAAGGCCATGGTCAGGACCATCATGACGAGGAAGAGGTTGCGGAAAATCCTGGAACCATCACCATTGAAGACTGTCGTCAATTGATCTTCAAAGAGAGCCAAGGAGAGGATGTTGGTCGTAGCGAGAATGACGGACGATACCAGGCCGACCTGGGCGACGGCGAGGAGCGATGGCGTCAATGGGATGACAAAGGGCGACGCAAGAAGGGAAAGGTATTCGCCAGCATAGAGAACATAGGAGGGCGAGACGCAGTGCTCAGGGAACTTTCCTCCGAGGCCCACTAATGACAGGATAACCGTCAAGAGGATTACAGCCCTTGTCACTGACTGGTTCAGGAGTGATACCAATGAAAGGCTTTGCTGCTGCTGTTGCACCTGAGGGGCGATGATATTGGGGAAGTATGACGAGGTGGATGAGGAAGGAGTCTGGGCGCCAGGAGTGCCAACGTTGATGACTGTGCTGATAGGAGGGGTAGAAGGGGCTGAGGAGGAAGAGGCGAAGGTTTTGAGTTGGAAGGCGGTGGGAGATTGTGGGGGGGTAGGGACATTGATGGTGGTGCCGATGTTCATGGATGCAGGCGAGGAGGGCCTGGATCCTGGGGCGGAGGCTATTGAGGAGGCATAAGAGGAGTAGGATGGGTTTGGGTTGAGGTGTTGGGAGGAGATAGAGGAGTGGAGCTGTTGGCTTAGGAGGTTTCGCTGCTGTGTAAGCGACGATGTGGATGAAGATGAGACAACCATTTGCGGGCTGCCGGACTATGTACGAATGATATGGATTGAGAGGGTGGAGGGAGGAGAAGTTGAAGGATGTGGAGAGGAGTAACGAATGGGTCTAATATCAAGAAGGAAGAATAAAGAGAAAGAGAGAAAGAGAGAAAGAGTAAGTACGCTGGATCAATGGTAATAAAGAAGAATGAATGTTTGGTAGGCTGTTGCTATTATCCAGTTAGCCTGTGCAGCCAGTTATCCAGCCAGTGGGAGAAGAGAAGAACTCCCGAGTGGAAAAAAAGAGGCAAAAGCGTCGAAACCCATCCGTTGAATCCGGTCAAAAGAAGAGTCGCTTAGAAACCCAGCCTGATGCCCAGTCCTCTCTTCGTCCCTTCTTTTCTTTTCTACCTCTCTGACACTCCGAAACAGCACCACCCATCTGTGGGCACAAGGGTGAGTGGCACTTTCATCATCTACACATCATATATCCTGGAACAAAGATAAAAGAAAAAACGTCCGAGAGGCATAGAAATGAGTACAAAAATGCCGACCTGGCCTTCATGTCTTTGTGAGTGTATGTATATGTGCTGTTAGGTCTGTGATGATACACTCACACTCACACTCACACAAATATAACCCCAAATAGCCTTTTTTTTTTTGTTGCATCCTAACCAGCCAGCTCCGTGAAATCAGAAGAAAGCTCCACTTTCGTGACAAGGCGATCGGCAAGCTACTGGGCAAGTTACTGGGCAAGCTAGCCTTGCTGGGTTTGCATAAGGTATGCATATGTCAAAATATAAAGACGGACAAAGACACGACAAAGGGACAAGTATTTTTTTAAGGAGAGTAAAACGAGGTGGGTTCGAGGGATAAAAGGAGGGGGGGAGCCAGGAGGGGGTGTGCAGCAGGTAGTAGTAGTAGATGTCAAAAGAAGAAAACAAGGGCGATGAGAGTAAGGTATGAATGACAGGAGGTGTGTGGTATGGTATGTTGCAATGCAAAGTGAAAGCAAGGTAGGTGTTGATGCTGGGGTTGAATGAGTATTTTGATATAGAAGAAAACGAGGCTATTGTATGTCTGCCCTGGGTGGAGGGAAAGCAGGAGGAGGACGAGGAAGGGGGTTGTTGTTGACGAGGAAGGGGGTTGTTGTTGACGAGGAAGGGGTATGTGTGTGTGAATGTGCCTTTGCTACTGTTGTTGTTGCTGCCTTGTGTTGTTGCAGTTGTTGCCTTCCCCTAGCTGTTGATCGATATGCTGTTGTTGGATATTGTTGTTGGATAGAGTTGTTGGATATCGTTATTGGATAGAGTTGTGGATGAATAAGGTGAGGGGTTATTACCTGAAATACGAAGTGGATTAGAAAGTGTGAGTGGAGGGAAGAGTGAAGAGTGAGGAGGTTGAAGAGATGAGTGGTAGAGAAAGTGAGAGTAAAAAGAGAACAGACGTTAAATGAGGTAATTAAAGAGAGAGGGAGAGGGAGAGGAAGAATGAAGTAGATGAGTACAACGGATGGAAGAGAGTGAAAGGGAGGGGATGAGGGGACGAAAGACGTGAGGAGAAAAAAGAAGAGAAAAGAGAAAAGAAGGGAGAGAGAAGAAAGAAGAAGGATGATGAAACAGCAGTGGAACTGATAGAGGGATACAGTGATGAGAAACAGGCAGAGACAGAGGGTAACAACAACAACAACAACGACATCAATATCAACATCAACATCAACATCCAGTCAGGCACAATCAGTCAGTGTGGGTTGATTACTTTACTGTTGGTTGCTGTCCATTCAATTGGCCTTTTATTATTAGAATGCGCATGCAGCTCGCCTATTCATTTTGGCACCTTGTGAACTTTGCACCCGGCAGCAGCATAAGGTTTTTTTTTTTTTTTTTTTTTTTATCTGCTCCTCCATCACTTGCCACCACTGTTCTTCTCGTTCACCTCAATCTCTCTTGGCTCTCCAACCTTTTACTTCTTCTTCCTCGTTTCGATGTTCTCATCCACCTACTCTAGCTAGACTACAACGAACATCGCCTAACCAACCTTGTCAAGGGTACGGCGGTAATCATCGCAAAATCACTACTGTCATCATTGTTGACATTGCCAGTGTCGTTGTTGTTGTTTCTGGTTGTTTCCTATCTCCCATACACAAAACAGAGTACAAATGTACACCCACCAATTTAAATTTCAAGCCAATGCGGCCATGTTCGACCGTTACTCCTTCCTCTTCTCTTTCACTCGTTTTTTTCTCGTCTTTCCTTTCCCAATCAAAAACGAGCAACAACAAACAAAAATGGACACAAGATAAACAAACAAAAACCAATTTTACTTTTTTTTTTTTCCTCATCCTGCCTTGCTTCTTCCAGGCGGGCGCACTGCCTTGTCTCTCACCACTCCTGCAAATCCTCCTTCGCATCCAGACCCCTGCCTTCTACTGCCAGCTTACTATTGTGCCTGACCAACAACCTTTTCTCAAGTGACCAGCAAGGAATCAAAAAACGTGCACCCCCCACGCAGTCATTCCCGGAGTTCAGAAATAGCTGACAAGTTCTCAACCCAACCCTTGGCCACCACGCCCCACCTCCACCTTACCCCTATCCACTCGTATAGAGGAAGAAAACTCTTTTTTTTCCGTAGGTTCTTTTTTTTTCTTCCCCGCGCCAACCTTTTAGTTCCAGCTGGTGCAGAAACCAGGCCAACCACAACTGTTAGAAAGCACCAAACTGCAGAGAAGCAAAGGCCAATGGTCGGTCTCGGTAGGTGGGGACCCCGCCTTCTTTTAACTGTTACACCTAACCCGTATCCCAGCTCAGAACAACAAGAAACCCCCTAAAGAAAAGGCTCTCTTTGCTCGGAAATCCGTGGTGAGAAAAAAACGAAAACGCTCAAGGTCGGCGCTTCGTCTCGTGCATCCACCTCTACGCCTGCCCTGCCTGCCTATCTCTTGCTGAGTCGAAGAGAGAAAAGGGCAAAAAGAGCCATAGAGATTGATGTAAAACAGTGTGTGTGAGAGAGAGAGCAAGGCCGACTGATTGGTAGTACATGAGCTAGTACCCGCTTAAGAGCCAACATCAACATCGAGAACATATGCAACCAACCCTTAGACAAATGTCGACATGCATCCCTAACATGGACGAAAAAAAAGAGGACCCACACCCATCTTCCGCTCTGTAGAGGTGTGAAGAACGTGCAAGATTGGAGAAAAGAAGGGCTCTCGCATTTTGTTATTGTTTTTTTTCTCCTCTTTTGCTCTTCATCCTCCGTCCACTTGCCCTTCCCCTCATTCTGTCCGTCCGTATCTTTTTGAGCAATCAAAGCGGGCAGATTAGACCATTGGCAGCAGGGAAACCTTTTTTTGTCGTGTTTTGAACACCAACGACCAACGGAATGAGGGAAACTATAACTCTTTCTTCTTGTTAGCTTGGAAGTGGAAAATGAGATAGAAAACCTATGATGCAATCAGAGACTACCTAACCATTACAGAACCATTCTGGTAATGGTATTGGACGTGGGCATCCCAGCCCGCCAGGTACCCCCATCGCTTTTTAATCGTGCGCGCATGCTAGCTAACCAGCCATGGAAACAGCACATAAAGTGAGGCTCTTTGTTCTTCGATTACCGTTTGTTGTTTTCTGTGTCCGCTGGTTATTTTTTAGTGAGAAGAAACCCCGTTCCTGAACGCCGTTTGGACCCAACTTTATTTTACAATGACTTTTTCTTGTTGATGTTGTCATTTTCCGAAATAAAAAACAACAACAACGACGGTAGCAAAGAAGAAAACAAGGAGCAAACAGAATAAAAACCAATGACACCTTCGCATGTTGTATGTCTCGTCCGATGAACAGTGAAAAGGCGGGTTCCCAATTCTCGAGTACTACATCTCTCGTTTTGCATTTTCATCATGTTTGTCCGAATAATTATGACGGAGACAAGGTTGCGAAGCCCTGGCACAAAACAACGACAAAGACAAAGACAAAGACAAAGGAGGTGCGAACAATGTACGTGATGTAAGATGAACTACACTTCGGAAGTCGACAACTGCAAGAGCAGACACACACACACACACACACACACACACACACGAACAAATATCTCATCCCCCTGACCTCCTTTATCTCACCTTCGTTCAACA
Source organism: Linnemannia hyalina (assembly GCA_019671135.1). Taxonomy (NCBI): domain Eukaryota; kingdom Fungi; phylum Mortierellomycota; class Mortierellomycetes; order Mortierellales; family Mortierellaceae; genus Linnemannia; species Linnemannia hyalina. Next base: position 1,983,214 of record JAHRHY010000006.1, read on the forward strand.
AAGAGATGGGTCTTCTCCATCACGTCTCTCATGCCCAATGGCTACTCTTTTTCCATCTAGCAGGAGCAGAAAGGGTACCCACCACATGCAAAAGTTTGAGAGCATCTTTCTTTATCCCTTCCTGTCACTCTTCTTCTTTCTCCATTGTGGCTCCTTCCCCCCTTCAACTTATCACGACAGATCTCTTCACCATTGACCACTCGACCTTTTTTTGCTCATTGAAACATGCAGAAGCAACGACATAAACAACAAGGAAGAATAACCTTTTTCGCGTCTCTCCACCTATCCTCTCTCGCCCGCCCTCCTCCTCTACTCCCATATCCCTTCTCCATTCTCAACAATAATAATATTGGAAAGGTACAAGACAAGGTTCTCACCAATCCGTCCCCACGCTAACTCAACCATCCCCTATCCCTATTAGTTGCGCCTACACGCTAAATTAAAATGAAATAACTTGCTTTTCAGCCGTTAGACCGATTATCGTTGACCCGCTTACTTCATTTGTGGGGAGGGTCTTTTGTGGTGAGTGTAGGATGATGATGAGTGTTGCCGTTCGTTTTGTAGTTTTTCATTCCAAAACATGAAACGCCATTCTTTTCTTCCCGTCGCGCACAAACAGTAAAATGAAGGAAAGAGGGGAATGGGAAATATTAGGAGAAAAAACCCTTTGCGTTTTATCGTGTCTCGTGTAAAGAACAAACCTTTTGTCCTTTTTTTTTCTTTCTTTGGTTTCCTTTTGTTCTATGTTCTGAAGAGTGGAAGGAAGCAAGAGGCGAGGACTACATATATGCGACTTTGGCGTTTTTGAAGAAAAATGAAAAAAGGACACGTAATTCTCGATGCCTTCGCTTCCGCGACAAGCTGAACTTTTTATTGTACTTTTTCCTGGTTGGTTACAACAAAGAAGAGAAAAAAAAAAAATTGTTGAGATTTATGGACGCAGGTCTTCGTCAGGAGGCCTTGGTGAGGTTACAAACAGGATCCTTGACATCAAGACAAAACTCAGCTCATCGGGCAGGGCTGCCATCCTGGTCACTTCTTTGAGAGCCCATAACCTTTATTGTTCAGGCGCGAGTGGGCTGCTGCTTGTGATCCAATTTGCAAAGCGGAGGCAAACCCAATTCCAGCCAATCAGAACCTTTCCAAGTCACGTGCAGCACGTGATATTCGTCATTGTGAACGTCTTTACTCCTGCAAGCTATATCCTCAGAGACTGATTGGTTTCAGTCAGTCACAGGCTCCCATAGCGTAGTGGTTAGCGCGTCACTCTTACTAAGTGAAGATCGGCGGTTCGAACCCGTCTGAGAGCAGGAATTTTTGTTTTTTGTTGAATTTTTTGAGGCGTGTGGACCGTCGGTGTAGAGTTACTTTTGTACGATCGATGTTGTTCCTTTCTTTTCAATCTTTTTTCCATGTATAAATGCGCCACGCTAGCGTTCGCTTTGCTGATGTGCAAAAAGATTTGTTTTTGTTCGTTGATATTTTCTTATCCAGAAAGACGTGAAGGATTTGTGCCAGGTCCCAGACGGGAAAATATTTTCAAGGAACCATCAATGAGCAAAGCAAGACTGATTGAAACGGCCTGGGTCTAATGATATTTCATGCAAAATATTCTCCTTTCATTTAAGACGACGCTTCAGTATGTTTGTCGAACAAACGAACGAACGCTAATGCTAATTGCCAATGCCTCCAATGCCTCTTATGCTGTTAAAGATAGATTCATGAACTACGCTTGGCCTCTTGACGTGCTAAACAGCAAGGGGAGGGAGAGGGAGAACTACACCAAAGTACTGACCATTCTGTCAAGTCTCTCCTACCGGGTGAATATCCTTCGCTGGCTGTGTGATATTATTGCTGTGATCTATTTTTGAATCATAAATGTGCGATTCGTAAGAAATGGCCTGGGCACCACACAAACGCTAGAAAAATAATGTGAACCCTGGGTGAGCTGTTCATGTACCGGTACAGGTAACACTAGCGGAAGAATGTTAGCCCAAGGGTGTGCTGTAAAGTGGCCCTGCCATCATCAGCCATCCAGCTTGTCAACATTGCCAGTCTGGTCAATTGCCGATATGAACAAGGATGAGTGATACGCTAGAGGAATAGGAGATAGTTGTCCTCCCCTTTATTTTTCCGTCATGAGGGCTGTGATGGGAGTGTCTGCTGTCTCCTCCGTTCCTCCCCTTATCTCATTGTCCATGTCCGTGTCATGCCGTATGTCATGTTTGTATGTGTGTGCACCTTGTGGTCCCTGAAATGTGAGAGTGAGAGTGTGGCGAGACCGACGAATGGGGCCTGTCAGACATGACATTCTACTCCACAGCCCACACCACTTTGTTATTTAATTGACATTTCATCTCACTATTCCTTTTGGGCGTTGTTTCTTTCTTCCTTTCTTCCTTCTCTCTCTCTTTTCCTTCCTCTTCTCAAACACTTCTCCACACCCCTCTTACTTCACTTTCCTTCCTCACTCTCTTCATTCACCACCCCATCCTCATTCATTCATTCATTCATTCATTCATTCATCCATACAGCGCCAATCAATCATGAGATTCACATTCATCTCCTCAGCAGTCGCACTCGTCGCCTCAACCCTCCTCCTCAACGGCGCAGAGGCCCAACAACTCTGCAACGGCTACGCAGACCTCTGCGCAAAGACATACGACCAAGTCGCTTACGCCACCACCCACAACGCCTTTGCCTATACCCCTCCCGGCGCTCTGGCCGCCAACCAGGACAACGATATCCCCACACAGCTCAAGGACGGCATCCGCGCTTTCATGCTTGACGCCTATACCTCCCCCTCGGGCGCTACTAATGATATCGAGTTGTGCCATTCTTACTGTAAGTCCTTTTTGCTTTCTTGTTTGGATGAGAGGGGCAATTGGTTTATCCGTGGTGAATAGGAGGGCAGTGAGCCTGAGGAGAGAGGAAGAGGGGCGTGGCGTCGTTGGGGCTGTGTGCTTGCAGGGTGGAGTTTTGCGCCTTTCTTTTTTGAGAGATTGATGGGGGAGTATGAACAGGGGTATGATAATAATACGATCAAAGCCCAACACTGCCCCTCCTTCCTTCTTCTGTCTTTTTTTCTGCTCGTACTTTTCGTTGTTCCTGTGTGCTCCCGGGTATAGTCACCTCTGCAAAAATAGCGACAGCACTAGTAGCTTACTAAACGCACACTACTATCCCCTGTTACCTATACATAGGCAGCCTTCTCGATGCGGGTCCATTGTCTACAGTCCTTGGACAGTTCAAGACATTCATGGACCAGAACCCTAACGAGGTAATTACATCTTTCATCCCTTGAAGCAATGGAAACAAGGAAGCAATCAAAGAAGCCAACCAACCAACCGTCAACAATGTATACCAGACAGGAAAATTGCCTTTTCCCTAATATCGATCTCAAATGAAACGCAATTCTGCTCATGCAGGTCGACTAACCTCCTTTTTTCAAATAATTACCCGATTGACATGCACATAGGTCATCACGATCTTCTGGGAGAACGCTGGCAATCTCACACCCGCTCTCTTCCAGGTACGCAAACGCATTGCAGGGACAGGGCAGTTGTTTTCTTGAGGAACAAGGAAGCATTGGACCAGCAAGAGTGCTTTCAGCCAGACTAACAACCCATCTTTCCATCAATTTCAACCATTAGACTGTGTATCAAGCCGCGGGAATGACTCCTTACCTTTATACCCAGGCAACAGGAAACACCACATGGCCTACTCTCGCTAGCATGATTGCTAGCAAGAAGCGACTCCTGAACTTTGTCGACGGCGGTGCCGATGCCAGCGTCCCATGGTACACAACTTTCCCGTTACGATAGCTTGAGGCCATTTGACGCTTTGTGCTTCTATGAACTCTTCCCCTAACAATTATGCATTCGTCTTTGGATAATAGGTTGATGGAAGAGTACAACTTCATCTTTGAGACACCTTGGCAGATCACCAAGGGATCCGAATACCCATGCACCATCGACCGTCCAAAGGACCAGGAGCGTGGAGTAAGTTTCACTACTGTTTTTTTGTTCTACCAGTTCGCCTGTGTTACTAATAACATTGACTTTACCCCATCCAAGTAACAAAAACTAACATCTTGCTCTCTTTACCCCTTCAACTTGTAGATGTATGTGATGAACCACTTTATTTCGGGTCAAGTGACATTGGGCAACCAAACAATCGACGTCCCTCAATCATCAATTGCAGCACAGACAAACACAGCCGACCTGGCCTCGCACGCCAACAAATGCACCCAAACCTTCAACAAGATCCCCAACTTTGTTGCCGTCGACTTTTATGAACAGGGATCTCTCCTCCAAACTGTCGCCCAGTTGAACGGGGTCACCTGGAACGGTAAAGTTGCTACCCCTGCCGCTGGAACTAAAAGTAGCGCTGCCGCAGGAACGATTGTTGGTGCTTCTTCTGTGGTTGCTAGTCTGGCAGCAGCAGCAGCAGTCTTTGCATTGTAAGTACGGCGATAGAACTAGCGCATAGATAAGGGGCCAACAAACGCAAAAACCTCACACAACCAAGAATAGACACACCCCCAAAAAGCACATGTATTACCTTGTAAATAAACATTCAGTAAAACAACGACATACCTACTTACAGTCGACATTCGCTGTCGCGAGGCAGACAGGCTAAAGGCTCGCGTGATGATAACTGCATCGTTTTGTCATTTAGTCGCGTGCATGGTCCGTCGTGGAGTGGGCCAGGCACCTCTCTCTCTCTCTCTCTCTCTTTCTAAAAGAGATGGGAGACCGACCCCGTAAAAGCAGGTTCCTTTCTCTCTTCTCCTCCTCCTCCCCTTATTAGCCTGAGAGATTATTTTGCAATACTTAAGAGGCGAAAGCACCTACAAACAAAGAGACGCCAAGCGGACCACACAACCACCCCGTGGATTTTGTCAATTTTAAGAGCGTTCTCCTCCGTCAAGAAATGTCACCTCGTCCCCCTTTTGGTGGACACCCTTTCGGTCTGAAGCAGTAGATAGGCGTTCGCCTAAGAGAACGCGTTAACCCACACCACAAAGGGATAGGAGTTGCTCGTCTGACCAAAAAATAGAAGATGGCGTCCATTGGGTTCATGAAAGGGGGTGAGAGGGCTCTCTCTCTTTTCTTGGGAGGGGCCTTTGAATTGACTCAACCCCGCATTTTTTTGGTATTTGATCCGTGCGGGAGGCGCTTTCTTTCTTTCCCTTTGGCATTCTTGCTTTGCACAACTCGGCTTTTTTGCCATTTCGCTTTTTGCTTTGTATAACTTACGTCCCTGCAGTAGCTCTATGCATCGTGTCCTTTGCTTTTTTTTTTAGCGGTTAGGAAATAGGACTAAATCGCACACGCAATTACACTGCTTGTGCGTTTCTCTCTCCATTGGTATATGCAATATTCTCAACTGCAATCACACATGCATGGCTTTTAACATCGTTGAAAAGCACGCGTCAAGGTCCATTGATTTTGACAAATAGAGAGAGATAGATTCTTGGCTTGCTTTTTTGCATTGACATGGCTGTTACTGTTGCATAAGTTTTTGGAAACGAATCAATGATTGATGATGGGAAAGGAGACACGGAGATGGGTTCTTGGTTGTTGCAGTTGTTGCAGTGGCTCTCACCACTCTCACCACTCTCACGAATCAATTATCCTTTCGAGAACCCCCTTTGGTTTTCCTTTCTTGCTTCTGTAACGATGGCGGGGCCACATAACAAGGCACCTCCTTGCTTTTCCTTCTCCATGTCCATATTCATGGAGGACCAAGGGCTTACCGGCGCGCACCATTTAGCCCATTATTACAATGGCTATTTGGGAGAGCGAGGAACGGAAAATGTATACAAAGCAAAGCAAAGCCTCTTCGCTTACTTTTGTTCAATCCTAGCCTGCCTAACCGTTCTTCCAAAAGAGAGTTCGATGCTTGGGGGGAAACAACAAACGGAAAGAATGGAGAGACATGTATATTTTTGTGTTTGTGTTTTGTGAGTACACATACCCCTTCATTCAAAACGATATTCTCCTTTTGATCTGTTACACTTTGCCCTTTGCCCTTTCGCTTACTATAAACACTCCTTCTTTGTTCAGGCACTTGCCGCTTTCTCTCTCTTTTCTTTTCTTTCACCCTTCTTTGTTCATCTCACCACTTCAGGTCCCCATCCGCTCTGGCACAATAATAAATACCTCCTTCTTCCTCCCCTTCCCTCCTCTTTACTTGAACACATCCCTTACAGATCCCCAACCCCTCTTCTTCTTTTCTTCTGGTTCCTCTGCTCCTCCTCATCCATTATTCACCCCTTCCGTTTTCCCTCTCTCTCTCTCTCTCTCTCTTTCTCTTCCTCTTAGCCTTTTTAAACCTGTTCAGTTCTTCAATTTGTCATTCTCTTCTTCCTACTTTCTTCCTTGTCAACCTCGCCATCCTCCTCCTTCAACTACGCCCCTAGTGTACCCTTACAACAACCAACCTACCAAACCCCATTAAACCCTTCTATCCACCCACCCCCCGTACCTCCCACCGACACCAAACCTACCCACAATGCATCTGACGCCCCCAACACTGGCCGCAGTCCTCGTCTCGACCCTCGCCCTCCTCTCCCACCTCACACCCACTGCCGAAGCCCACTCCTGGGCCGATTGCATCGACTGGCACTTCAAGAACCCCTCCCACGAAGCCTGGGGCGCCTCCGACGGCGAATGTAAAGGCTATGCCCGCCGGTTCCCTGAAGGCTCTGAATTCGGTGCCCTCGACCATGCCAACCCCTCCCGACACTACCAACAGAAACTGGAAATCAAAGGTGATACCGACTCTGCCTTGCCTTGTTCTGATCACAAACATGGCAAAGATGTGGGAGCGGATGAGACGAAGGGCGATCCAGTCGAGAGTGCGTATGGTGGCAAGTATGGGCCCATGACACATACGCGGGTCGGTGATACACTGTGTGTGCGTTGGCCGGCCAAGAACCATGCGGAGGATAATGAGGATGATGATATGATGGTGTTGATTAACCTGGCACAGAGGGAGGGCAAGGATCCGACCCAGAAGGAATTGACCAAGAGTAAGGTGGCTGAATTGCCATACAAGAATTGTGATAAGGGCAAGAACCCGGATCGGAGACCTTGTGGTGGGTGCTTTAAGGTACCCATGAGGGCGAGTGGAACTTATTTGTTGCAGTGGAGGTGGATGTTGAATGAGGGCGAGTGGTATACTTCTTGCGCTGTAAGTTATTTTGTTAGAGTAGCTGTGCTTGTGTGTGTGTGTGTGTGTAACCGACGACGCGTGTTTGTGTAAATTTTTTAGCATTGATTGGCAACTAACGACGCGTTTTCTTATTTCTTTTTTCCTCTACCTTTCATCCGTGTGTAGGACATCCAAATCGGCGATTCGGGCCGCAAGTAAAAACAGCAAACTCCACCTCTCCATTCTCTGACGGCGTCTTAGTCCAGCCCTACTCTTTTCATTCTTTCCCCAGCAACAAACATTCACGCAGATCTATACATTTTTTTTTCTCAAAGCAATTGCATGGAGGGGATACAGAAGTGTTTCCAAGCCCCCCTCCCTCTTGTTCCCACTTTGCTATGTTCAATCAAGTATATCTATCATACTTATATCGTACGCGCACATTAAAGAAATTATTTTTTCACGTAATCTACCGGTCCATTGGCGACTCTCAATGGCTATGATGGGCTACCCATTCATATATTTTTTTGTCCTTTGGCGCCGAGTCCTAGGACAAACTTTCTTTGACTTGCAGCAAAAGTAATTAACTGTATGAAATTGAGACATGGGGAGGGCTGTTTGGTTTTGTCTGTTTTTAGGGTGTGCGTGTGTGTGTTTGTGTGTGTGTGTGTGTGTGTGTGTAAGAAAGTTTGCTGCATGGTGCAGTCCGGAAGAATGGACTACATTGGGGGGGGGGGGGGAGGGGGGGGGGGAGCACAGGAATAAGATGTGTAAACCAATTGTCCTTCATTCTTCATTTCTTGGGCGCAACACGCTCCAATGGTGGGATCTGTGAGAAGTCAATGGTTTCCCATCATGAAGATAGTAAAGAATGGCCAACTGGTGGGCAGGAGTCAAACAAGTTGTTCGAGCAAGAGGTTCACGTATGATGACGAAGATGACGATAGGTTTTTTTTAGGGATGTGTTGCTAATTGAACTATGTGTGTCTTTGTCTTTCATTTTCAACATCAGAGAAACATCCATGGGTCGGTGAAGCATAAGGTGATCGCGGGTAACATTCGTGGGGAAAGCTGAGGTATGGGTGTTTTGGGTACGCCCAGTTCGCAAGAAATCTCAATTGAGAAAAAGAGGTGGAGTTTTAAAGGCGGCAAAAAGGAGCAAGACACAAAGGAATGAGTATGTTGTCTTGTTTTGTGAGCGACGTGAGTTCAATTCGATTCAGGGCGTACAGTAGTTTTTTTTTTTTTACTGGTTGCACACAACAATTGGCCTGGGCATCACGCAGGATTTGGAAGTTGGCGTTCGCTATGGGGCGCGGTGTATGTAGAAAGAAGGTACTGTACTCTCGCGATGTGCATGAAGGTATGAACGTGTCCCAGGAGATTTTTTTTTTTTTTTTTTTTTTTACATTTCATGCGGCATGAAACCCATGCGCCCTATTATTACACGCAACCTACCTTCCCTACTTCTATCTTCTTTAAGAAGAGTCAATCGTACATAGGAAAGGTGAACCTTCTGCTCTGTAAAATGACGAGACGGGGTTTTTCCGACATGCAGTGACAAAGAAATAGGTTCTGATAAAATTAAAATGAGTTCTCTTGCTCTCTACCTGTTTATCGTCGCTCCTTCTATTTCATCTCTGTGTTCCCACTGCATGGAGGAGGTGGGAGGTGCTCTGGATAAGATGAGGAGAGGTGAAGAGAGGCGCGCCTTGACCCAGTCAGCATTTTGGTTCCCACCCTCTCGAGCCTGGAGCTCAGTTGTTATTCTGCAATTTCCTTGCCCTAAGCAGAAACTCGAGATACTCCCATTTCCAAATGTCCTGCATCCACTTTCTTCTTCCCTTTAATAACCCCCCCTCTAGTTCTACTGACCTCCCTAGCAACAGCAGCAGCACCAGCATCAAACCAAGCAGGCGAGAAGCTTGCATATTCATAGATCTGTTCCTATTTTGGCGCCGGCTAATTTTTTTTCTTCTCCTTACGCCTCCTCCCCTTCTACGCCGCAATTGCACTCTCCAGCCTCTGCATGCGTGCATTGCATTAACAGGGACATACAACAACACAGTAGTAGCGTAGACAACAAAGCAACATCAACAACAAGTATTATCTATTTTTATTTGCGATTAGAAAAAGAACGCTAGTGCGGATCTCTTCCTCTTCCTTCAGACACAGGGAATGTGACCATATCAAAGAAACCAGATTATTGAAATTTGTGCGACAAACAAAACAGCCAGCAATGCTGTACGAATGAGATGGTGGCGGTGGTGTCCATTAGGCCTGCCATTGGGGGATGCGATTCTTGAACAATTGGATAAGACCCCAACCAGAGTCCAAAAACAGATGCGGGCTAAGAAGGATTGGTTGTTTCCTTTTCGTGGCATTAGGGAAGAGGGACGGAGAGAGAGGAGGCTAAAGCATGTTACTGGTTTCTTTTTTTGGCCGTTGCTATTGCCATAGCTGCTGATGATAACCATCTTGTCCTCATTCCAACCAAAAAAAAATAACGTTTGTCAAACGAATAGGGTTTTTTGTTCATTTTTGGTCCTTCTTCCTCTGGTAGACCTCTCTTTGAGCCTTTGTTTGTGTAATCTCTCTTGTTCACAAAAGTGCTCATAAGCGAGGAAAGTGGGGTGAAAATGAAAAAAGAGGAGGAAAGGACGTTGTGCTTGTTCTTTTCCCGTCGTTCCATTCTTCTCATCACAAAATTAAAGAGCTCTTTTGTACGGACAGGACTGCAAAGTACCAACAGAATAATGGCAAGGATAGGAGGAATTGTGTTTGTTCATTGGGCCAAGGTAAAGAAAGGTGAACTTGCGGGAGGACTTGGCCACAGCAAAACGGCCTGGAGTAAATAGTCAAAAATGAAAGACCCATAGATGGCCCTTTTTTTTTTTTTTTTCCTTTGTGCAAGGGAAAGAGAATCAAAGAGGCGGCCGTCGGGCTTCACCCTTCCCTCGATCGACCAGCGAACAACAAAGAACAGCAGATTGGTATCCAATTGTTCGTCCGTTCCTGAAAAAAAATGCTCTCCTCTCTCAACAGCCAACAAAAAGTAATGAAAAGCAATTTGTGCTAGCGTTATTTGTCTTTAACCTTGTCCCCCACCCTTTGGCCCTGGGTAATCTTTTTCATCTCGGACGTTTTTTTCGTTCTTTTGTGTGCGTTGGTACTTGTCTTGTAGTATGGTATATGGCATGGTATGGTATGGTAGCCAGCAACCCTCACGGTTATCTGTCAGCGTGCCTGCCATGCCTTTTCATTTCCTCTTATTGGTACCATTGAGCTCGCGTTCAATTGATGATATCAAGGGTCTAGACAAAAACAGAGAAAGCGATCCTTTCATTGCCGCGTCTCATATCCTGAGGGTTGAATAGACCTTCGTCGACGAGCACTAGAGACGAAAGTCATGCCACCTAAGATGGAGGAGGAGGAGGAGGAGGGGGAGGAGGAGGGAACCCTAACAGCCTACTTGTTCACGTTCTAATTTCCTGGCCCCCTTTTCACTCTGTGCTCATCGGTGTCGTCGTCGCCATCGTTGTCCTCTGAATAGACGATTGATATACACGGTAACAAACCACCGCGGTGTGGTTAATTACCGAGGAGGGCAAGACCCACATACCGGGATTATCAAATTGTTTTGTTTGTGTTTGAGATTGGAAAAATTAGGAGTCCTCTTTCTCTCTTTCGTCGTGTTACTAAATAACCAAAAAAGAATCGTGTGTATGTGCTTGTGAGACGTCTGTGAGTAAGCGTTGTCGTTGGAGCCATTATTCGCCATCAGAGATGTATTTTGTCATCAAAGCGAGAAGAAAATAAAAACAACATTGGGCGATCTCTCTTTTCCCCTCTTGGATGCATGTGTCTTGAATGAGTGGCTGCTTGCTGTTGCTTGTCCTGTTTGTTTATGTCAGTCCTGCCCTATCTATTTGTTCTCTCGGTATGTTGGCATAGACATCTGGTAAAAGGAGAATAGATGAGGAGATACAAGGTCCAGAACACAGACAAGCGAAGGAAAGGGAGGTCGTTTGGATCCTTTATTATCAACAAACGCTCTCAACATATGCCCAGACTTCAATCAAAGAAAACACCACACTACCACCCTTGTCTTATGACCATACACAGGTCAATGAATTGTAACTAGGAACGAAAGGAAGAGCAGGTACAAAGATGAGAGGCACCCAAGCAGGCTTAACTAACCAGAACGAATGACCTCTTGAGCGCACTCACAACAGTTGCGGTCGTCGTTTGGAAGAGGAGGAATTTATTACAAAAGAAGTGGGTGGGGAGAGCACTCGGGTTAATATTTTGTGGTGCCCTGTGGCCCGTTTTCCAACTCCACTCGTTCATTATTTATTCCTCGGGGGCAGGGTATGAGTGTGTGTGTGGCCTGGCCGGTATTGCATGCATGCAGCTTGTTGTCCTTTTGTTAATTACAAGGAAGAAGGAGATGAGAAATGAAATAGCATGGAGGAAACAGAAGACAGATTGGGTTGCGGGCGAAAGTTATGGGCGACCTCAGGTTTTAGGCTAACGGAGTATCCATCGTTCAGGGCCCATTTCTTCTTTTATTCATGATAGTTTTTATGAACTGGAATGCTATCTATTGTCTTCAACGGGTACTCACACCATCGCATGCAACAATCAAATAGTGCCATTCGTTATTCCTCCTTGCTCCCTTTCTTTTTTTTTTTGTTATTTTGTATTGCTTTTTGTTTTTATCCATTCTCAATGAATTGCTCAAAAATAAAAACAACGCTAGAGATTTCAACCAAGGGCTGGTCCATTTTGCCTCCAACTCAGTCCGCGTATTTTCTGTTTGTCTCTTGGTACTATAACGAATGCTCTCAAGTTCAAACCACCAAAACACCCAATGAATTCAATAGTGGGTATGGGTCATCTCTGTTTTTACTTTTCTCTTTGTTATACATCTTTTTTCCCCGGGGTAAAAAAAAAAGGCCTGACTGACTATTCGATTTAATTGAATGGTTTACCAGGGCATGCTTTCTCGTTCTTTCCCCTGCTTTTGTTCCTGAGGAGAGGAGTTGAGGAGGAGGAGGGGAGTATAAAAGAAAGGGCATCCCCACGGTCATTGAAATCTTCGTTCATCCCCATTCCTGTCTTCTCACACCCCTACCGCTATACTACCTAGCACCCCAATACCCTAACCTCCCTTCTCACATCCTTCTCGAAAAACCAACCCCTTACCCCCCTACCCTCTCCTCTCTCTCCATCTACATCTATCATCATGGTTCTCAAGTCTTCCTTCACCATCCTCGTCGTCGCCACCTTGGCCGTCTTCTCCTCCTACACCCCTCAGGCTGAGGCTCACTCGTGGGCTGACTGCATCGACTGGAAGTTCAAGAAGAGCGGTAAGCAGGACTGGTCCGACAAGGGAGGCAAGTGCACCGGTTACGCCCGTCGCTACCCCCTTAACAAGGCCTTTGGCTCCCTCGACTCTGCCTGGCCCAACCGCCACTACCAGCAGGTCCACAAGAACCCCAGCTCTGCCTTGGCTTGCTCTAACCGCAAGGCTGGTGCCGAGCCCGGCTCTGACGAGACCCGTGCCAACCCTCCCTCCAAGGCCTATGGTGGCAAGTACGGTAAAATGACCGTCACCTCCGTCGGTGATACCCTCTGTGTCCGTTGGCCCGGCAAGAACCATGCTGCCAAGGGTCAGAAGAGCAGCAAGGTCCAGATCAACTTGTCCAAGTCTAAGAACGCCAAGGATATCTCCCAGAAGGAGTTGCTCAAGAACACCATTGCCCAGCTGAACTTCTCGAACTGCAACTCTGGAAAGAACGAGGATCGTCGTCCCTGCGGTGGTTGCTTCAAGGTTCCCGTCCGTGCCAAGGGTATCTACCTTCTCCAGTGGCGCTGGATGTTGAACAAGGACGAGTGGTACACCTCTTGCGCCGATATCCAGATCAAGTAAATTGCTTTCTTAGTAGTTCTCTTTTTCTCGTGGTCGGGAGTTTGAGGGGTGAAGAAAAGAGAGAGGGGGGAGCTCAACATAACCGGTTTCGAGTGTCGATTCTGGCTTTGCCGCCCTTCTCGCTTACCCCTCTCTTTTCATTCACTTTCCTACTCTTTACTCGTTCTCACATTTTTTAAACCCCTTTTTTGTACGATAACTCTACCTACCTTTTTCATTCTTTTCTCTTTGCCGGTCAATAAAAATCGAATGAACCCGAAGGGGGCATTTTCTCATACAAAAACAACAACTCTTTACCTTGTTCGCATGCATGTTTGTTTGAGTTGAAAAAAAAAGGTGGAGTGAGGGTTTTCTCTACTGGTACGCATATTTGCTCTTTTATATCTCGTTGTTCTTCAGGTTTCTGGTTCGTGTTGTTAAAGAGCTCTCAGAAAAAAAAAAAAAAAAAAAAAAAGAGGCGAAGATATAACAAGAAGGAAGCGAGGAGGAGGAATAGAGCCCAACGGTGCCCATGACTAAAGGACTCCGATTTAACGCGTGAAAAATTAAGAGGTTGCAGTGTCCTTTGCGCTCGATTTATTATCGCGCCCTTCTTGCTCTCTTCTCCATTGGACTCTCTCACTTTGCTCTTTTCTCCTCTTCTCCATTGCTCCAACAGGTGTGGACCCCCATGGAGTAGAAGAGAAAATCATTGTTGTTGTTTTTTTTTCTTTCGTTCACAAAAAAAAAAAAAGCTCTCAAGAAATCAACAAAAAACTCCCCCCGGCCTGATAGCCTGGCTGCTTCCTTGGTAAACACTCTCTTTACCGGTGAATAAAGGACACAAAGGACACAAAGGACACAAAAGGACATCAATTCACTATTGCATGTGCATCCAAACAAAAAAAAAACAAAAAAAAAAAAACAGACAGCACAAAACAGCAAAGTTTAGGCGCACCTTCTCTCTCCTTCTCCCCTATCCCCCCCCTCCCCTCTCTCTTCCTCATCCTACTACAGTTTTGTTCAATGGTTCGTTTTCTCCACCCCCACAAAAACTACCACAGAAAATGAAAATGAATTAAAGACATCAATTAGCACTCAAAAAATGGCGATTCTCGCCCGAAACACACATATATACATCCATATCAGATCGTCGTGGGGGTTTGCTCCACATTGTTTGTTGCTCTGATACAGTGATGCGTGGGTCAAAAGCACAAAGGAGGAAAAAAGAAAGGAGCGAGCGAGCGAGAGAGAGAGAGAGAGAGAGAGAGAAAGAGACCGGCAGAACAGAAATCAGAGACCGAGAGAAGGAAAGATGCAGAGAAGTGAAAGAAGGAGGGGTGCAAGACAGTCTCGGTGCCGTAGATTGTGCAAGGATCGACACCTCTCACCTGCAATGGCACATTTCACTTCAGATCCTTCTTCTGTCCCTTTCTTTTGTCTCTCATACGAGTGCTATGAGAAATGAATTAAGCAAGGAAAGGTGAAAAACGTTAATGCGAAGGCTGAAATTTGATATGCGAAAGAAGAGAACATTCTTTGCTGAGAAGAACAAGAAGCGGGGCATATGTTTCGATTCCATAATTTCACTCCGTGTAGGTCAAATTGGTTGCCCGATCCATGACCCATGATGCGTTCTACGATTCATGGAAGAAACTACGGCGCACGCTCTTTTTTTATTCATTCCTAGTCTACACCTACTCCACAACACCCTACCTGCCCTACATACATCGACACAGCAAAAAGCACTCCAGGAAGGACCCTGAACAAAAAAAACAAACCCCACTAGCAACCCTACACTGCCACCTAGCATCAGACCCTTCGTCACCCTCAGCATAACAATGCCACATACATGAGAGCAGCTGGAACCTCACCATCAAAAAACACTGACCACCACCATCCTGCACTGCCACCTTGGGGTCCTTCCTAATCACCAATGGAACGCATCCACCACCCAGCTCGTTGCGCTCAATAATTGCTCACAGAATTAGTCATACAGCCCATATCCAGGGCCATAGCTAGAGGTGCTCCTGCCGGTAGCAGTAGTGGTCCGGGGCACGAGATAAAACTCCACCGTTTCCACGCAGTCGATACAAAGTATTGCATGACAGCACGGTAACACATCTCGATTCCCACTACTACTACCACCACTAACCCGCGTCGTCGTCGTCGTCGTACGCAACTCACAACCCCGACAAATCAACAGACCTGGAAAAAGACGAGATCGCGATTCCATTGCCTCTTGAACCTCCGTCGCGTGTCGAAGCATCACTCGTTCCAACTTTCTGTCCACCCTTTCCAGCTCCGTGTACGTGTCTGCTGTCGCTGTGTCTTTGTCGGTATACGGCTCGATTGCTTCTATCAGTCCGTCAGGGGATCGGGGTGGTGATGGTGGGATTGACCATTCGGTCGTAGCACCAGTCCTAGGATTGTTGCCTGTCATCGAAGAAGTACGCCCTGGACTGGTCAGCAAAGGAGGATCAGGCTGGTTCTTGAGAGATGGGACGACACAGAAATCCCGCGCGTTGTCTTTGCACCATTGACAGAGATGCATCGCAATCCCAGGATACTCCGTCATATCGATTTCTTTATAGTTGCTGTACTGCTGCCAGGCGGGTACATCAGAGTCGTTCTGCGTCGGCATTAGACTTGACCAATGGTCTTGAGCAGCATCCTCCATGATCGATGTCACCTCGGCCACATGCCACGCGACAGTTTCCTCCAACTCCTTGTCCAACCCCATTAGTTTACTTGCACCGTTCGTCTTCCTGGTACCGTCCTGCGGTTCCTGTTGTTCCTGCATCAGTTCCCCATTCGGTAGAATCGACGGTGCGTGTTCCAATGTTCCAAAGTCCCGGACAGTCAAAAGACGTGATGGTGGTGCCCCAGCTGGAATTGTTGGAATCGGTGAGGATTTGGTGTGTGCTAATGTTGTTGTTCTGGAAGATCGCCTGGTTGAGGTCTCGCCAAGGGTCAAGGATCTCTGGATACTCGACACCATGAGATCCGACAGGCGAGGAGAAGAAGAGGAGACACTAACACCGGTACTCCCAGGAGGCAGCCGTGAAACGGGAGAAGGCGCAGAAACAGGACGAGACGACGATAAGCGACTAGACCGGGACGACTTGGGAATAGGCAGCGACGGCGAGTGGGAAGAAAGTTTCTTGTCAGAAGAGAGTTTCTTGTCAGAAGAAAGAGGCGGTGAGAGACGTTGGGCGAGCCACTCGTTGTTCTTGATCCGACTGTGAATCGGGGCATGATGCGACCAAAAGATCGCAATATCGATCGAGATGGAGAATTTGCACTTTGAGATCTTTGCACCCAACAATCCGAGTCGGCTTCGGTCATGGTCATGGTAGGCATAGAGGTTATCGTTTGGATTTGGGTCGACTATTTCGTATTGGGGGTCCGTGAAAGCTCGTCCTCGACAAACGACCAAGAACTGCTTCTCCTTGGATAGTGGTCGGTAGGGCGATGCTATTGTGGGTCCTTTGGCGATGACAGCCTCCGCTCCACAATCACAACTGATCTTGTGGAACAATTTCAGACCTAGACCTGTGTTGCTGCTGCTCTTGTTGGGGGTGACATGGGTAGTGCGGTTGAAAGGAAAAGAAGTAGGCAAGCCGGTGTTGTTGTTGGTAACAGAGGATGGGGAGATATTATTGGAACTGTTGGCGACACTGGTCTTGACTTTGTTACCCAGCCACCGGACAACCGAAAAGTTGAACACTTCACACTTTGCCTGCCTCGCCGTCGCAAGAATCTCGTCCAAGCCCACGGTCTGCATGTGGTGCCATTCAAGAGCGTGCATATGAAACCCGCACACCTTCTGCCTATCTGACGATGACAGACCTTGGAAAGTGGCCATCCGACCCAACTCTCCACCCACCGGTGCCGTTGCTGCAGTGGCTGTTGTCATTCCTCCCATCGTCCCGTTCCCGTTCCCGTTCCCGTTCCAGGTCCCCATCGGCACTGCCATCCTTGCTTCCCGACCAGTAGACGACGACTTTTTGTGTGACCGCCAAAGCTCCACCTTGTCGGCCTTCTCTGTCTGATGGAGCAACAGACGTGGCAACCCTGTCCTCAGTCCAGAACCACGATCCTCCATATAGTCCTTGGCGGTCGTCATGATACACGTCGTCGTCGTCGTCGTTGCCGTCGTTCCTACGCTATTGCGCTGTCGAGAGCAAACAAAAAAAAAGACAATACTTCGTCAGAAGACATGTTCATTCCTCCTTATGTTCTATCGACTTTGTTTCCTACGGTTGTCGTATGTCGTCCCAGAAAAAAAAAGAGAACAAAAAGCAAAACGAACATTTACCCCTTTGGCAGCACGGGCCAATACCCGCTCCTGATCCTCCTTACAGTCTTCACAGGGCTCCGGTTTGACCATCCCTCGTTGTTTCGGTGTGAAGTGGCATTCGTAGACCCAGTTTGTTTTGCGTATGTTAGTGTCGCCGGAGGAGGAAGAAGAAGAAGAGGGGGAGGAGGAGGGTTCTGGGTAAATGGAGACGGATGTGAAGCCGCAGAAGCATTTGGGGCGGGCGAAGTTGATATGGAGAGGGGATGGTTGTAGTTTTGGTTGTGAGTAGGAGGAGGAATATGAAGTGGAAGAGGAGGAAGTAGGCGTGGGTAAATTCATGCTATGAAGGTGGTGTGGGAGGGAAGAGTGTGGAAGTGGGATAAGGTGAAAGACGCGAAAAGAAGTGAAAGGAAGGAACAAATATCACCGCAAAAAGAAATTATGGGTAACTGATTTGATGCACATTGGAGAGACAAAAAAAAAGGAGTGATGTGGTGGTGGTATATAAAAATAAAACTGAAGAGATTAAGGGTAGATAGAGGTCCATCCATGCATCTTTGCATGCACATGGACGGAACGCAAAGCATCGCTTTGACTAAAAAAAAAAAAAAAAAAAAAAAAAAAAAGGACTAGTCTATCCATTCCTGCTCTCGTCGTTATTTCATCACCATCACCATCGCCATCACCACCGTTTAAAGATGATAGAGCATACGCTCACCCCTACAACACCTCATGAGGGACGACGTAAAACTCGATGCAGTCAAGACACTGCCCGCACAAAAACATGTGGCTGCATGGGAGCATATCCACATCCAGCTCTCGCAACTCGCATGACTCACATTCGAAAAAGAATGGGATCAACCACGAACGAGCCTCCGTAATCCGTTGAACTTGCTCCGCGTGTCGTGTCATCACCTCCTCCAGCTCCTTGTCAACTCGCTTAAGCTCCTGATCAACCTCCGCCTCAGCCTCAACTTGACAAGCAACTCCAGTGTCTATGTTAATATTCATTTCGACATCCAGTTGTATCAAATGAGATGGCGAAGGGGGTGGATGGTGGTGACTGTGGTGGTGGCGATGGCGTGGGATAACGCAAAACTCGCGTCCGCCTTGTTTACAGTCCTTGCACAGTTGCAATCTGACAGTCGGAGTAGCGTCCATGTCAACCTTCTTGTAGAACTGACTGCCTACATAGTCTTCCTGCATCTCGAACGAACAACCCTCCTCATCGACTGGTATCCTTGACTTTAGTACTTTGACATGTTGTGCCAGCGCACCATGCAGCTCATCGTCTAGTCCCTTCAAGTCGCACTTTTCCGGTGCCTGCTCGGTGTGTCGAACTTCTTCTATCCAACGAACAAATTGTTGGCGACTGTGCTCATCACTGATGTGGTCTCTCGCCTCCCGTTCCTGAATCTGACTCTGGTTGTCCTCGTTGTAGAGAAATGGAGTCGACCGCAGCCTTTCATTCCGCTCGAGGTATTGCGTAGTCACGAGTGGTCCTGGTTTTGATGAGATGACTGGCTGCTGCGACCTCGACCCTGTCGCCGGCAATCCCCTAACAGCCGTGACCGTCTGCTCCGAACTAGTCGAAATGTAAATGGGGCGAGGATGGGAAAGTGGCAAAGATGTAGGAGGCAAGAGCCACTGTGAGAGCCAGGCGTTGGTCTCGACTTTGGCATGGATCGGAACCCGGTTGTATCCAAAGTTGGCAATCTCCAACGGAACCCCAAACGAACACAGCTGACCCGGTAATCCCATCCCAGTCCCTGCAGGGACCACCTTCCTCCCTCTCCTGCTCGATCTTGATCCTGATCCTGGTCCTGATGTAGTCGTCGCCCCTAAGAACCCGGGGAAATTCCTATTCCCCATTTCACCACCACTTCCTCCACGATCTACAATCTCAAAAGACGACTTGGCCTCTGCGCGTGCTCGGCAAACAATCCAAAACTGCTTCTCCTGCTGCACCGAACTCGTATTGGTAGCAGCACCCCGATGACTGGAAATGGCGAGGGAAGAGGATAACGGAGTTGGTGGAGGAAGAACAGGAGCCCTGACTAGGGCAGCTTCCTTCTTGCAGAGACAGCCCATCTTGTGGAACAACTTCATGTCCATCCCCATGATAATCGACATTGCATCATTGTCCTTGCTCTCGCTCTGCATACCTGTGCTGCTTGTCCCTGTAGTTGTCCTGGCGCTGGTGCCGGTCGACGTTACGGGTTTCCTGATCTGCTCACCCAGCCATCGAACGACCGACTGGTTGAACACCGGACAGTGCGTCTTGTCTGCAAGACGGAGGATCTTGTCGATACCCACAGTTTGCATATGGTGCCATTCCAAGGCGTGCATATGAAAGCCACACACGCGGAGGTGGTCCAGTGGAGACAGGCCGTGGAATGCCGAAGGGTGATCGATATTGGCTCCGATGAGTGACTTATTGTCCTTGTTGTTTGTTGTTGTTGAGAAATGGTCGGGTGGCGATGATGATGGTCGAGGCCAGAGTTCGACGTTGTCGTACATGGGAGCCATGTGTCTCTTATACTGGCGAGATTTCTTGGCATTGCTTGCCGTCGTTGTTGCTGTTGAGTCCTGAGAGGATGATGGGAGTAGGTCGTACTCTGCTGCGAACCCCTGTTATACGTTGACAGTCCAATATATTAAGTCAGTATGTGGTACCATCCTCTGAAACAAAAGAAGCATCAAACAAAAAGAAGTGGTTGATTGGTACGTACCATGAGCTCGTTTGACCTGCGGTTTGCCCGATGTCGTGCTTCCTCGCAGTCGTCACAGACAGCCGGTACGACCATGCCCCGTTGTTTGGGGGTGAAGTGACACTCGTATACCCAGTTGGTTTTCAGCAGAGGATCCTCCTCTCCTGGTGGGTTTGGGTAGATGGAGACAGCGGTGTAGCGGCAGAAACATTTTGGTCGAGGGAAGGTAACGGTGACAGGTGTTGGCGTGTACATCATCGACATGGAGGGGAAGGGGGGGGGGGGGGGGGTGGCGGATAGTTGAAGAGAGCGAAGGTGGGGATTGTTGAAGAGAGCGAAGGTGGTGGTGGATAGTTGAAGAGAGCGAAGGTGGGGGTGAATTGTTGAAGAGAGCGAAGGTGGGGGTGGATTGTTGAAGAGAGCGAAGGTGGGGGTGAATTGTTGAAGAGAGCGAAGGTGGGGGTGGATTGTTGAAGAGAGCGAAGGTGGGGGTGGATCGTCGAATAGAACGAAGGGGAAGGTGGTGAAGGAAAGAAGAGAAAGAAGAGAAAGAAGAGAAAAAGAAGAAAGAAGAAAAAAGAAAGCTATGTGAGTGTGATCGAGGGTAACAAAAAGAAAGACAAAAGAGGAAAAAGAGGAAAAAGAGAGAGTCAAATACATCAGCCTATGAGAAAAATGGGCGATCATCCTCCCCTCCCTCCGTTTCAAATTGGCGTTCATGCATCGTCAAACAACAGTGTCGAAAAAAGTGGACTAACCTGAATACTGGTTATACAGTTACATATACTGTTTGGGAATGAAAGAAATGAAAGAAATGAAAGAAATGAAGAACAAGGGTTGGATCCAAGCTATATAAATGGGGTCATATGCCGTGAAGGATGAGGAGGAAGCAAAAAAGGAGAAATAAAAAAAGGGGTCTTATTGTCCCTCATGCCAAGCGACCTTCTTCTCCCAGGACAGACGTCCTGTTGCAACCAATCCCAGCTTCTTTTTTTTCGTTCTCTTACCCTTAACCTCCAACCACCTCACGTGCAGGAACAACTATCCCACAATGGTTGGCTTGTTGCCTCATTGGTATTTCAACAGCCAACACCGTTCTTTTTCTTCACCAACACACTCAGTCCAGTAGCGATATCATCCACACCATACTTCGTGAAATCATCAAAACCATAGCACAAAATAATTAATTATTCAATCAAGGCTGATTAAGCCACAATAAATCCTTTCTTTCCTGTTTTTTAAAAAAAAAAATCCCCCTTTTCTTTGCTTCGCCCAGCTGCTTGGCCCTCCCTGACATAACCTTATCAGTCCTCTTTCTATTTGCAAAATATCTCCTCCCTCGCCAAGACGCAACACATACACGCATAACACACTTCCTCACCCTCAGCGTCAACATCAACCAGCATGACCCCTCATCCTTTCGATCCATTGACAGCATCGAAATAAATTAGAACATGGGTTGACAGCCTGATATCAAGCCCCATGCATACCCCCCTCCCCAATTCGCATCCTTATTTCTTCTTTCCTTCGTCATCTCTTTCTTCCTTATCCTTCCCCTCTCATCCACGACAACAATAATATCAAAACTGTTTCTCCTCTGTCTCGCTCCTCCTCCATCATCCATCCTCCACGTTGTTGTCAAGTCAAGCGGGCTTCTTTCTTTGAAATAACGACAACGGTTTCCATCCAAACACATCGCCGCCGTCCATTTCTATACATTCTTTGAAATATGTTTGTATGTTTGATTCTCACAAAAGAAAGAATGGAGGTGTCGCCCGTGCTTTTGGATTTTGATCATTGTGCATGTTTGTCATGTTTGTCGTCCTTTTTTGCGCTCAGGCCAAAGAAAAAGAAACAAGGTGATGTAAAGAGACAAAAAAGAATTGCTCCTCAATCGCCCACTTACTTGACAATCCCACAAACCCTCTCTCCACAACCCACTACCTCTTAGCCACGCATGCCATGAGGCACGAGGTAGAATTCGATCTGGTCAATACACTCAGCACACAGAAAATGATGGTGGCAGGCAGGACATCCAAACCCGCCTCTCGGAAGCAGCATCCTCGGCATTGAATAAAATCAGGCACAAGACGTGACCAGACCTCCATAGTCCTCTCAAAAACCATGGCGTGTCTTGTCATAGTCTGCTCCAATTCCCGATCTGCCTGGTCCAACTCGCTGTTTGGGGCAATCAGTCCGGTCAAGGGGTCCAGCAGGTCGAAAAGTTCGTCCATTTGTGCTCCTGGCGCATCTACGTGTTCATCATCCGATCCTTTTGGTGAAGGCAAGTGAATTGATCGTAAAGTCGTGGGGACTGTCTGGGAAGAAGTAGTGGTGGTGTCTCCTTGACCCAGCTTGTGTTTGTGTTGTGAAGGTGGTGGAGGAAAAGGCGACGACGGTCGAGCGCGAGAGATAACACAAAAGTCGCGAGAGGTGCTGTTCTTGCACTTGTTGCAAAGAAGCATCGCTACAGAAGGATAATCGGTCATGTCCATCTCCTTGCGGTACTGATATTGCTCCTCACTCCGACTTAATAGCACTGATGTCCTCTCCTTGATCGACTTGACCACTGCAGCATGATGCGCCAAAGCCTCCTTCAGCCCCTTGTCCAGCTCATAGAGTCCAGTGGCGCTATTGAGTTGGTCTCGCTCCTTGACCTGTACTTCAGTCGACAAAACCATCAAACCACCAGGTCCAATATCCTGCACAGTTGCAAGCCTCTTCGATGCTAATGTCGGTCGTAGAGTTGCCGGGATCAGAGGTACTGGCAGAGCAGGTGCACCCACCTTGGAAGAAGAAGAGGCGGTCGTCGGATCCCTGATGGTCGTCAGTAACTCGTCCGTACGCTGAAACCAAACAGACTCCGATGGAAATACTGTAAGAGCTTGAGTTGGAGGCGCGAGAGTTATGGGCTTAAACCACTGGGACAGCCAATCAGTCACATAGATCCGTGAGTGGATAGGTAGCAGGTTGAATTCAAAGATGGCCTTCTGTAACCTGACCTGGAGAGAACAATTGATGAACCCCTTGCTCTTGATCCAAGTCCGTATGTTGTAGTTGTAATACGCGTCCATCCCAGACTGGGGCACCATCTCATAGTCAGTATGGTTGTCGTATACTCGTCCTGCACACATGATAAAGTACTCCTCGCTGTCGTTGTTGTTGCAATTGTTGCTGTTGTCGTTGTTGCCTCTGTTACTGTTAGTGGTATTCGATTGAGAGGAAGAAGTGGATGAGGCAACAGCTGGTCCCCTGACTAGAATCGCATCCTTGCCACAAAAGCAGCGGACCTTGCGAAACAACTTGAGTCCCAGGTGATAGTTGGTGTCGATGTTACAGTTCTTGATGGTGGTCGTCTTTGCCAGATCGTCCAAACATCGAACCACCGAGAGATGGAAGTAATCACACGACGTGTCCTTGGCCACCGTCAGGATCTGATTCACGTCCAAGGTCTGCATATGGTGCCACTCGAGTGCGTGCATATGGAATCCACAGACCTTGTATCCGTTCATCGAGGCCGCATTCAGATACTTCGCCTCTACTTGGATGTCCGCCCCGACGACTGTCTTGTGCGCTGCGCTTGTAGTCGTTGTATGGTCCGTGTGGTGGTCGTGCTTTGCTGCTATTGTTGCTGCTGTTGTTGCTGCTGTTGTTGCTGCTGCAGGCTTCTTTCTGGGCCACAGTTCCACCTCGTCGTTCTTGACTGCCTGGTGTCGCTCACAGCCTTTGCCCGAGTTTGATCCCGCAAACCACCTGCGTTCCTTTGTATTCTTCGCGAGCTACACAGGTTATGGCGCAGACATCAAGAAGTACGATCAGTACTCATCAGCCGTCTGCAAAGGAAAAAAAGGTAAAGCAAAAAAAAGAACAACAACAAGAGGAAGGCTACGTAAACCTACAAGACGACTCCGAGCAGTCCGTCGCCGCTCACAGTCCTCGCACGGGTCAGGTGCCATCATCCCCCTCTGCTTGGACGAGAAGTGACACTCATAGACCCAGTTGGTCTTTTTCACAGCAGGAGAAGGAGGAGGAGGTGGTGGTGCAGATCTCGACCAACGACCAGTGGTGCTGGGAGGCTCAGGGTAGATGGAGACGGCGGTGAAGCCACAGAAACATAGGGGGCGTGCAAAGTTGACTCTGACTTGGGATATGTCTCGACTAGACGTGTATGTCGAGTAGGATATGGAGTCCATGCTGTTATTGTTGGTGTGTGCGATTATTTTGGCGAGAGGTAGTAAGTAAAAGGAAAGAGAAATAAAGAAAGAGCGAGATGAGCTTCGCGATGTGTTTGCCAATCCAAAAAAAGTGACTGGTATTTTTTTTCATTTCGTGTCGCATTGTCTATGTTCAAGCACTTTTGCATGAAGTAGGCAGATAAACGATAGGACGACTCTGCATAAAAAAATAAGGAGCTCGTAGCTGTACAGCATTGCCAGTTGACTATGATTCCACCTTAATTCTTGCTCTCTCATCCCTGGCTATGTACCCTTCCTTTCTTTGATCCGCGCCAGATACATTTTAGTTGAGGAATGAAAGGAGCCACACAGCGCAGGACATCTATGAAACATGTCCCTGGGTTCAATTCGCCACTTACCTGCTTGCACCCTTCTTCTCCTTTCTTTTTTCCCTGCCAAAATAAGAATCACGCAACTCGGGAGATTTGTCACTATCTCTGCTGGTAGCAATGTGAGATCTGAACGATTAAAATAAAGGAACCATAGTAAATGTCGATCGTTCTCTCACGAAATGTTCAATGGGTGGGGAGTGGAAGCAGGTGTGACTAAGACAGCTGCTATGGTTCACACCCGTCGCGCAAGGGAGATCAAGCACGAGAAGAAAACAGGGGTGGTGACAGTTAGCGTTCACGAAATGGCACCTGTTTTCTTCTGCCGTGAGAGTAAAAAGTTCATCGTGTGAAAAAAGGAGGGAGAGGGCGCTGAGATAAAATTCTCGATGATACAGAGCTTCGCAACGTCCATCCCGCCCCGGTATTGTTGGCATCTAAAAACACACTCGACTACACTAACAAGCTAACAGCATTAACCAAGGTGAGCAAATTGTATCACACCCTCAGGGATAGCTCAGCCAACCAGGCAGTGGCATCTTCCTGGAGTGTTCGCTACACCCCCGAGCAGGCGCCCACTCTCCCCTTCGTTCAATTACAGAAAAGCGGCGCCCGGTTAACTGCTTCATCCTCAGAAAGAAGGTTCATAAACCTGGGAGGGTACCTTTGCCTTCCAAGGATTCTTTCTTGTGTCTCTCTCCCTCAACACTTGAAAAAAATCCTATTTTCCCTCTCATTCGGTGCTCACAATTCACAATTGACTTATTGGTGCAACGCGTACAAAAGCTGTGGTACAATCACCGCCAAACACGGGCGCCATTCCGTCACTTCTCTTTTATCGAGAGAAAAGAGAACAACTTTTAATTACTGTACATGTGGTAAGGCGAGTAAGGCTGTCGTCGAACTTTTTATTTTTTATTTTTTATTCTTGCCATGATAAAGAAACCTTAGCAATTGTCGACCTCTATAGAAAAGGTATGCGAGAGAAACAAGAGAAGCACAAGCATTTCGACTCTCCCCCATAATCGATGATATCGTTACAGGCTCTTGAATAGAATATCGCGATTTTCTTTATGAAGGAAGAGAGCGAGAGAAGGAATAGGCAAAAAAGAGGTGGTGAGTCAAAGAGGAACAAAGATCGACCTTTGATGGATTGTTGGTCAAAGTGTCTCCTCAAACCACCCGAGAGTTAACATACAAGAGGGAGGCATGGCAAAAGGAAAAAAGAAAGATGGAAGAGGCAGAGCTGGGTAAGGTGGGTGAATGGGTTGGAACATTTTAGGTCCTTTTTTTCTACCCACCTTGCTTCTCGCTTTCCTTGTTTTGTCAACCTTTGTGTGACAAGTCGTTAAAGATGTCTGCTTCCAAGAGAAACACCCATGCAACAATGAAGGTGAAGAGCTAAAAAAAAACGATCAAGAAAAGGGGAACGATTGACTCCTCTCTCTCCCCTCACCCTTCTTCACTTGCATTGCCTTCTTCCACTCTGCTTCGGCCATGCAGGTACGATATTAATATATTTATTCTCTCCGCCAGATTCATTGCCAGCTAAGGCATCTCATTCGAACGAAGGGAAAAGAAAGAGGATGTGAATGGGCGTTCCCTGGGCTATCATTGTTATTGTTGTTGTTGTTGCACAGTCGTACAAGAGGCCAATTTGGGCTGCAGGTGAAAGTTGATCCCCTATTCCTATCGAAAAGAAACCAATTACCATTCCTTCTTCCTCAGCAGAGAGAGCTCTATCCCATCCCATCCAATCCAAATATCGACACCCTTACTCTCTCTTCGCCTTTTCTTCTATTCCCCTCTTTCCGATTTCTGTCCCTGAGCCTTTCTTTCTCTTCCTCTCTTCCTTTCATCTCTTCACTCCTTCAATTGTATTCCTCCTTCCCTCCCCCATCTCCCTTCACCCTCACTTCGCATATTTCATTTTTGTTTTTCAGTTTTTGCAGATCATCAACTCATATCCTTACCCCTTCTACACGCCTTCGTCACACATCATACCCCATTTTCAATACAAACGCACAGCCAACAATCTTCTCTTCTCTCTCCACTCAGCCAATGGATCCACAGAAGATCACGCCTCCTACGGTTCCAACTGCAGAGCCAATGGTTCGCTCAGCCAGCATAGACGACTCTCCTGCTATATCCTCCTCTTCTTCATCCACCTCCCTCTCATCTATAACCAACAACAACTCTAATACAACAACTAATAATAATACCGACCAACAGCGTCGCTCGTCTCCACCTCCAACGCTCGCCACACGCCCCGCACCACCACCAGTACCATCATCATCAGACGACAATGAAAAGTATCCGCCCCCACCCACCACTCCAGGCGCAGATAAGGTCGTCTTTGACAAGGGACTCTTGTTCGCTGGTCGCCCCTCTGGAGGAAGTAGCGCTAACAAGATTGTCAGCGCCCCATTGCCAACCTTCCCACAAGCTCTCCCAAGGAATAATTCGTACCCAGAGCCCGGCAGCAGCAGCAATAATTATAATTACAAAAACCCAGCAGGGCGAAACCAGTTGAACAAGGGCAATCGACCCCACAGTCATCATATCCCCGAACCCCGGTCAGCGCCCACTCTTTTAAATCCCAACAACGCCAGTCCCAGGGTCACCTCTCCTCCACAACAACGCCAGCGGCAGAACAACCCCGATGGCAACAACGATACCAACACAAGCAACTATGGTCGCCCATATACCCCTTATTCAACCCCAGCTGCTCTGCGACCTGATTCAGTCTGCTCGTTTCCTGACAGCTCACCGGTTATGTCGCCCAATGTCTTGGCAGCGGTCGATGCTCGTCTGCGCGCGAGTGCCAGCAACAACAGTCTTAGGGAACCATCCCCTTTGCTGCGTCAGGGCGCGTTCCCTGCAAACAGTGTTCGGTCAGGATCTATATCCAAGGCGTCTAGTCTTGCGCCTGTTATCACGCACCACCAGGTCTTGCAGGGTTCTGAGGCCATTATGAGTCGTGAGCAGTTGTACGATATATTGAACAAGGACGACGATGATGAGAAAAGTAGGCGAAATGACAGTGGAGACACGGACGCTACAGGATATTACTTGCGCACGCCCCGACCTGGATTCGTGGGCGGTGGGTCGTCGACCCGGTCGTCACGACGCAATTCGATGGCTTCTTCGACGGTCGCCGACAGTGACATCGAGCTGGTCGCCAACCCCAGGAAGCAATTCAGCTCTTCGGCTCTTAGAAAAGGCGGCGCGGGCTTTGCCGCTCATATTCCTGCTGGTGCTGGCGGTACAAGGAAGGCACCCTACGAGAGCGGATCGCTTCACGACGATGAGGACTACTCGGACGTGCCGATGACGACTGAGAGGAGTGCCTGGCTCAAGAACAAGAGCAGCGCGACCAGGAAGTACAGGAGTCTTTGCTGTGTGATCGGTCTCCTCTTGTTCATCGGTGCTGCTGTTGGTATCGCTCTTGGATTCAGGGCTCGTAAGGACAAGGTCGACGGCCTCGCACAACCACCGTAAGATTTTTTTACCTTCGTTGCTGATTGTCTTTTCTCAGTTTTCATGGTAGTTTATTCTCCGGCGTGGGTTGCTTTGCATCTTTTCATAATCAGATCGCTAATCCCGCTCCCATTCGTTGTTCACTAATCCATTGTTACCACCGACGCCCCGCACACTGCTCTATGGTGTCCTCTCGTTTCCATCTTTCATCTTTCATCCACATACACACACCTACAGAAACCCTGACAAGCCCACAAACCCATTGAAGCCACCAACCCCACCCATCACCCAATTCACTCCAGACCCCAATCTCCGCAAGGCCTTCTACGGAGTCGACTACAACCCTGCAAAGGCCATGATGCCTTGGTGCGGCGCCACCCTCCAACCCGTCATTAACGACATGATGCTCATCTCCCAAATCACCAACCGTGTCCGACTCTATGGCATGGACTGTAAACAGGCCGACTTGACCTTCCAGGCGATCGGTGCGTTGGGGCTGAACAAGACTATGCAGGTTATATTGACGATTTGGGTGGACAAAAATCAGACGACTTATCAGAGGCAGCATGATACACTTTTCCAGGTGTTGGATACGTATGGGACGGAGATGGTTAATGGGATTAGTGTTGGTAATGAGGTTTTGTTCAGGAAGGATCGCACCCTTTCCGAGCTTGACTCCCTCATGAAGGTAACATTTTGCACTGATCTTTTTCATTCCTCTCTTCGCGCGGAATGAACGTTTATCTCATTCGGTATCCCCCCCCCTTTTTTTTGTTCTTTCTGCACTTCAACTAGGCGGTAAAGGAAGAGATCAAGACGCGTTACGGAAAATCCATCCCCGTATTCTCATCCGACGTTGGTGGCGAAATGTCTCCAGAACTCGCCTCCATCTCAGACATGCTCCAAGGAAACATCCACCCCTACTTTTCAGGCACCCTTGCCGCAAACGCCGCCAACTGGACAATGAGTGAGTACGAGAACAAGATCGCTGCCAACCCGACACCTATGGCATTGAAGGGTGTGATTTCTGAGGTTGGTTGGCCAAGCGCGCCCGCGAGCGCTGTTTATATGAATGGGTCGGTTCCTGGGTTGGCGAATATGCAGACTGTTGTAGATAATTTTGTCTGCCAGGCTAATGCTGCTGGTATTCCTTGTAAGTGTTCCTTCTTTTGCCCTTCCCCTCCTTTTTTTTTTTTTTTTGTTATTTTTTGTTTTTTGTTGCTCAGAGAACTTTGTTAATGGGTTCTAACCTAGAACTCCCCCCTTTTTTTCATCGATGTAGATTACTGGTTCGAGTTCAAGGATGAGCCATGGAAAGTGGACCCAGAGGTGCCTGTGGAGCCCTTTTGGGGCATCTTTGATAAGGACGGCAAGCTCAAGATCAAGATACCCGATTGCATCGCTCCTTAAGAGAGAAGGAATGAGGGGTAGTAATAAATCTATCAGAAAAAAATAAGAATGAGGGTTGGTTCTTTTTGCTGTGCTGGATATATGACACCGTGCCTGGAGAAACATGGGTGAGAGTGGTCGAGTGGGAAAGGAAGGAGGAGGGTGGCCAGCGCGCATTTGTTTATTTTCCTATGTACCAGTCGAGGCGAGCCAGACCCACGTTTTTGGGTGCTTCAGGTCGAGGACCAATTTTTTGTTCACTCCATCGAAAGAACAACGTGGAAGGGAGAAAGCCTGTCCCTGGAGCAAATAGTCAGGTGGGCGATAAGCCCTACTTCGTGGTCGAGGTCGTACAAAGAGAAGATAAGGCGGTCTTTCAATAATTTGTGATTGACCCTCGATCCTAGCCAATGAAATCTGGGTTAATAATAATTCACAGCTTCGCTCTTTTGTTATGAAGGAAAGAAAATTCGTTCCTGAACAAAGGATTTATTGTTGTTTAGTCAAAGTAAACAAACGAGAGCAAGAAAAGAGAGGAATATCCAAGGTCAATCTTCACCCATTTGCAAAAGGCACTGTTTGCGCGAGGATCGGTAGGATGAAAAAGGGTATCAATGCGATGGTTACCGTGAAAGCGTCATTGCCTGAACGGAATAAAAATTTATTCGCTTCTTTGTCTGCGCAGAAAACGTGGAAGAAAGATATCACCACCGCACACAGCGGCAGCAGCTATTTTTTCGACCGTTGGTTTCTCTGAATGTGAATTGCCCGCACCATAGGCCTGAATGGCTATCACATCTCTTTTTTTTTTTTTTTTCTTCTTATCTACTTTGTTTCCCCGACCAAAAAGCAGGCGAAGAGCCGCTCTTGTTGTTGTTATTTTGTTTTCCCTTCCCCCTCCCCCTTTCCTTTAGAGAGGAACGAGCGTGGAAGACTAGCCGATAAGTTTCCATAATTGGAGGCACAAATGGCGACGACCGACGGCCGAACAGGTCGCTTCTTATCTTATGATAATGTCGACTTGTACGTAGTGGCGCTTAAAGCCGCAGTCGGTCGGTTTGAACAATCGCCGACCGACTATGCCTCTTTGCCTGCGAAGCTGTAGTCATCACTCGTCCAAGACCTTCA
Source organism: Linnemannia hyalina (assembly GCA_019671135.1). NCBI lineage: Eukaryota > Fungi > Mortierellomycota > Mortierellomycetes > Mortierellales > Mortierellaceae > Linnemannia > Linnemannia hyalina. Next base: position 2,013,864 of record JAHRHY010000006.1, read on the forward strand.
CTCCCCGCACGCCATGGCAGATCACAAAAACAAAAACAAACAAAAAAAACAACAACACCGAGACGATCTCCATGGTAGTCACTGACTTTTTTCTCCCTTTTTATTACCAACATTCTCATCACAGCCCCTCTTTCTTCTTTTCTTTTCACTTTTTCTCCACACGAAAACATAGTTCCATCCCACCCCCATCTTTCCCATTAAACAAACCCCCACCCTCTCCCCCCTACAAAACACAATCAAAAATGATCCGCAACACCATCTCCAAGGTCGCCCCCACCGCCACCCGCGCAATCTCAAACTCGACCAAGACCAACGCCGCCATCTCCCTCGAGTCCTCTGCCATGCCTTCCCACAACACCGCTGCCCCCTCCAACGGTCGCTTCAAGGCTGTGGCCTACACCGTCCTCGGATCCACTGCCGTCGTCGCCGGAATGTCCCACCTCTTGAAGGATGAGGTCGTTTACTGGACCCCCAACGTCCGCAAGTAAAAATCCTCCAGCCAAGAAAGGCCGGGTTTGCTGTCTCCTCCCCTCCTCCCCCTCTCCTCTTCCTCCTTCCCTTTTTATGCTTCTCAAGAAGTGAAGATATTATACCCCCTCCCATTTTTCATGCACTTCGTCATTTTTCTTTTCCAGCACTTTTTTCATCAATTATTTCATTCATATTCATAATAAACAACTTAACATTGGCAGCATCCTGGTCATAAGCCAGATGCACGCATAAACCCATATGTCAAAAAGAATCCCCATGTTTGCGTATCGATTGAAAGGTCCATAGTGTTCTTTGGCAAGTAAGGATTAGGAGGAGTGGAGGGTGTGCGTTTATTTATTCTAATAGGTGGTAAAGTTTTGGTTTGAAATCTACGAAAAATGATGTGTAGGTGGAGGGGGGGGGGGGATAGTCCAGCAGGCGCAATAGCTGCCGGATGTGTTTTATAAGGTCGTTTAAAGAAAGCGCGATAAGATAAAGGTGGGTGGAGGAAGAAGGACGAGAAAAAAAAAAGAATGCAAGTGTTCCAAGAAAGAGGACGAGGATCGTGGTATGGTTTGGGATGGTATCTCGAAAATAATAACGGCTGCAAATAATACGATGATATAAAAAAAAGACACTTTGCTCCGCAAGCACAAGAGTCAAAACAAAAACAAAAAAAGAAGAGCACAAAACTTATTACTGCTTCTTCTCCTTAAAGCTAACTAGTCCTGGTCTGGCTGACCTAAGGAGATTATTGACATGGTTGGAACAAAGAAGTGCAACAATCATGACAAACAAATGGACAGGTGCGACAGTGAACGACCAGGTCCAGAGCGAATTCAACAGATTCTTTTCAAAGAGACTGTACTTGTGTTCGCACGAGGGCAACGTCGTCGTCGGGAAACATCTCATGTCGTACGCCGCATAATATGTCGAGTCCTGGAATCCACAGCAAAACAACTATTATCACAAACACACACGTACAGTATGTAAAACAGGGAGATAGGAATGGCATTTGTTAGTGTCTCGCTTGATTTTTTTTTCTCAGTAGACAAGTGTGTGCACCAGAGACATCAAAAGGACGCGACGAATAAAAAAAAAAAGACGTACGCTGTGTTGGACGAGAAGGCGCTGTTCACGAGTGTACGAGAAAATCCACTCATCCTTGATGTGTGCGCGGAGATTCATCTTGGCTCGGCGGAAGGCAATATAGCCCACAGCAATATAGAGCGCAAACCCAGGCCATAACACAATCGTGTAGTACGACAGCCATATCCTGTTTTCCCGGAAAATCCCCACCAGACCCACCAACGCGCTCGCAATCCCGAAAGCTGATCCCGCAAGTGTCACTATGTGATATTGTACAGGGACAATCGGTTAGTTACATCGAAAGATCTGCGAGGCAGGTGACAATTAGGGGTTGTTCATCGAGCATCAATAAAGAAGAAAAGACGTACGATAGATGATGTTACTGTGGAATTCCATGACAACAGGCGCCTCCGGAACCTCTACACATTGATGAAAAGAGAAGAGTGAACAGGTTCGAGAATTGGTTAGCCAAAGGTTCCTCTTCTCCTATAATCCTGCCATGAACGTAAAAAAGCGACTGGTGGACGTACTGTGGATGATATAGGTTAAAGAGTAGTAGAGGATGGCGGTAGAGTATCCCAGGAGAAGAAGTGCGGAAAACAGCAGAATCCACTTGGACCGCGTCCAGCGCTTGTAGAATGGATCTTCTGTATAAGACTTCTTCATCACCGCCTGGTAGGCGTGCCACCGCTGGGCCAGCCCTTCGAGTGTCGCATCCGTCTGGATCAAGTTGTAGTTAGGTTCCGGTGCAGGACTCATGTTCCTCGATGACCGGTGGGTCGAGTCAGTACTATGTGACTGCTGGTATCCGCCCAGCTGGGCCGTACCTCCCGAAAAGCGGTTGTTGTTTGAATAGTCGCTGTTGTTGCTGTCATAGGAATAGAATGCAGGCATAGGTTGTTGGTACGGTGCGATGGGTTGTGGTTGATAAGGCTGGAAAGGCGCAGATTGCTGTTGTAGCTGTTGTTGCTGGAATGGCACAGATTGTTGAGGATACGCTGGTGTAAGCTGGTAAGGGACAGAGGCGTGGGCAGCTTCGACAACGCCGGCTCCAGTAGCAGCTCCACCAACAGGGAGAAACGAGAGGTCGTTCGATACTGGCTGTTGCTGCTCTTGTTTCTGTGGTCGTTGTTGTTGAGTCGCTGTTGAACGAGTATTCTTGGGTGACAATGGGAGAGGGGTGTTGCTGCTAGCCATTGGGGATCTGTTGGACTGCTTGAGGATGGACTTTTTTTGGTTGGGCGAAGACGAGGCGAGAGAAGTAGAGAGAGAAGAGGAAGAAACACCTTCTCCTGAAGCAGCAGTTTGGAGAGAAGTCGCCGAAGGATAAACCCCTCTGGTACTATTCTCGGAGAGGGTGCTGGGCTGTGGAGTGGGACTGAGGCTCGAGTGTTGAGGCATGGGCGAGTGCGAGGAAACGATTGGCGAGGATGCCTTGGCACTATTGCTTCCCAGGGTGTCGTTGCTCCCGCGGTCGCGATTGAAAAGATTGTTGAGAATGCGGCCCTTTTGTGTCTGGGCTTTTGTGCCAGGGGGGCTCGCATGGCCCAGCGTCGGACTCGAGATCACTCTTTCGGGAAGAGAAAGATCGTGGTTTGACGAGAATGAATGGCTAATGAGTTCCAGATAGTTGTCATCGTCGGGCGAAGTGACATTGTCTGTTGAGCTGTCAATTCATATCCGTTTTCGTGTCCATGGCGTTCATTGACGGCGTCAAGAAGTATGAAAAAAGGAAAGGAGAGGTGAGTTTCGCGGATCGTTTCTTGACAGATAACAGAACGTAGGAGTTGGAACTACAGGACCACCACCAACCCCTTTTCCTAGGATGTTTTCTTGAGGTGCTGTCTGTTGGATGATCGGATGGTCTGTTGACTGGTACTCCATCTGCGCTTCCTATTCTCTTTTCAAGTCCAATGCCAATCCCAATGCTAATCCCAATGCTAACGCGGAAATTATCCAATTCATGTTTGTGAGTCCTTGTCGTTGACCCTAATCCCCTATCCCTTCGCCCTTGACCCTTGTGCTGCCCATCTGTCCCTTTTGTCGTGCTGTAATGTCGTGCTCCTCTAACGATTGGAGTAAAAAAAGCGAGTTGCATATGAAACAGAGTTTTGGGTCCACTATTGGGCCACTGTCCCTCGGTTCTTAGTTCTAGTCCGAATCTATTTTTTTTGTTATCGAGCGCGACACACTAAAAAAAGAGACATCATGTCTTCTCCCCCTTTTTGTTGTTGTTCCTGAGGAAATATAAACATGCAAGACCCATTGTCTGTCTCTCCGTGTGTATGATGTGTGTGGAGGTGCGAGTATGCGTCGTGTACTGTTTGACATAATCGCATGTTCTCTCGAATTCCTGTTACTGTTATCGTTGTTGCTTGTGATTGTGGTGTTGGTAGGAAGTAAGAAGTGAACTTTTTTTTGTTCTAAAATGCTGCTTATTTACCTCTGATATTGGGACGAGGCGTTGCTCTTGTTGGCAGGGTTGTATGACATTATGCCCGTATGTGTGTCTGAGCTGTCCTGAGTTTGTTGTTATGTCGTTATTGTATGAGGAGTGGAGTGGAGCAGAGGTTGGGTGATGAGGGTCGAGTGGTGAGAAGTGAGTTGATGAGGGAGAATGAGAAGTGTTGTTGATGAGAACTTTGGCTACTCCGGGAATCGGGATGAGAATAAGAGGATCGGCTCGTCCTTATTAGTTGTCGGTTTGGTGAGGATATGGGGGAGTTGAAGGGAAAAGGGAAAGAGTATCGTCTATCAATGAAGTAAAGGGGCGAAAGGGGCAAGGAGGTGGTGTTGTTGTCGTAAGTGGTTGCCCGAGAATGAAAAAAGGAGAATGAGGGACTAAAGGAGAGAGCCTTGCGGAGGGGAGGGGATAGAGGAAGAAGATGAAAATGAATATGATAATGACAATGACGAGTTGAAAGAAGAGAAGAGAGAAGAGTAAAGGAAAAGAGAAGAAGAGAAAAGGGTTTGTTGTGAAGAAAAGAAACGAGAAAAGGCACAAGGCAAGGAGGGCAGGGGTGTCTGTTGTGTTGGTATCTCATTTCTCATTTCTCATTTCATAAGTGATTTGGTCTCTCTCTTTCTGCCTTCTCTTCCAGTGAGCCGTTGTATTGTTTAATTGTGTTGGACAAGGAACTTACTCAACCTCAACTTGCATCTCAGGAACACAGAACAAGCAACAGCCAACTACTGCTGCCACAGAAAACCAAAGGCAATACAATACAATACAAAGGCAGACTGTATATGTGCAATTGAGACATGCAATTAGCAATCGATTCAAACGAGATACCATCATCTCGTTACTCGCGGGACATGGCTATGCAGCCACATCTATGTATCCCGGTAGCATGTTTATTTGTTTTAACTTCCATTGCAGGTACCCCTTCCACGATACCATGTCCTTTCTCAGCATCCCCCTCACTTTCCCTTCTTCAATACACATCCCTAGTTACAAAGTCGAGGTGGTCTTTCACCCCTTCTTTCCTTTCGTCTTTCGCGGTATATTTGTGCGCTATCGCGCGTCAGTTGGGTAGGCAAGGGGGTAACAGATCCGGTTGAGATCTGACTCCCATATACACACATCCCTCGATTCTGCTCACTTCGCATACGCATACATCGAGCATAACTCTCTCCATCTTAACTCCTCTGTTGATGCTCTCCAACCTCTTGCTGGCTCATATTTCTGTGCGTTGTAGTAAGTAAGGGTTGGATTGGGTGAAGAGTAGCTAGTACCCCTTGCGTACTTTTGATATCGTTATCATCAACCCTCTGTTCTTCCGTGGCGTCTTTCGTGAATTTCCAGTCTGACACTCGACACCGCCAACGCGACCTTGTCCTTGTCGTTGTCGGTCTCGCTGTTGTTGTCCTTTTGTTTCTGTCTGCACAAAAAAAATATGAAGAGGTAGCTTGAGTGAGAGAGCAACAATGACACTCATGAAGTTGTTTGTTGTTTGTTTTCGTTAACACACCTGGAACACATTTATTTTGTTTTTCTCTCCTCTGGCTCATCCAAAGGCATGGATGACCAATAACATCATCAACATCTCATGGATTGCTTGGATGCTCTGTGTTCACAAACCTGCTGTTTGTTGTTTTTCTATTCCTGCCTGACAAGCTCCTCCGTCTGTTCGAGAGCGCTTACAATTAGTTCACAATCGCGAAGGCTGAACCTGTTTTTGTTTGAAGGTTTAGCTGAAGCTATTTTTTCTTGATATGATTTTTTGAAAGATTCCAGGTAAACGGCATATGGCGGAATGGTACCACTTCTTTACATGGCTCTCTTTCCTTGTTGCTTTGCTTTTGGAGTTGGGGCCTGGTCGGGGTTATTTCTTGCAATCGCACCTCCTTTAGGTAGAGGAGGCTAGGTCATCTTGACTAATGCACAAAAAGAGGATGATGTTGTTGAGAGCACAGCAAGGAGGAGTATGAAGAGGAGAAAGAATGAAGATGAGGAAATTGAAGGTGTCCGTCTGTGTGACGAAAACTCATTTACATTCCAGCGCGGTATTCATCTTTCGATCTTTTTTCTTTTCTCGCAATGTTTTTCAGCGACTCGGGAGAGCGTTTTCTTGGTGTAATGAGGGACGAAAAAACAATCCTTATAATCGAACACCAAGAAAAAAGAAAAACGATTTTCGACAATGACGAAGAGGAGATTACCAAGTTGCTGGGGTGTGGCGAAGACAAGAGTGGAGCGTAAGATAGGAAAGGGGAACAAGGAGGCGGTGAGCAAAATCACAAAAAATAAACCGTTATCATTCTCCTCTTCATCTTTCTCAATCAGTCTGACCACTTTTCATCTCATAACCGCATTGATCCCTGGGTAAATCTTGTCAATTCTGTTTTTACTTCATGTAATGGAAAAGATAGTTATAGTTCCTCGTGGCTCTGACGGTGTAAAGTATGTTCCTGTAATGGCGATCGAAATAGATGAAGGATGGTTCTGATGGTTTTTGTTCTACTTCTCGATAGCGATGAGTGTTCTTCTTCAAACGCTAGGTGATGGCAGCTGGAAACTCTTTTGGCATCTTGGTATTTGGTTGTTCTTTCAAGAAGCAAAGAGGAAGGTGTAGATTTCCTTTTTTTTTATGAGTAAGGTGCCAAAAAAGAGACAATCTACCGGTACACTACAAATAAAACCTCTACTTCATCACCACTTTTGAACAAAAGAATGTGAAAAAGAAAACATGGTTGTTGAGCACTGACGGACAAAAATGATTCCTTCAGAGCATTTTTTTCTTTTATCCTTCTCGTAACCCATCCCCTATTTCCCCGATCGATGGATTTTTTTGTTTGTTCACTGTTCCAGCAGGACGGACACGAAAAAAGGGGGGAGATGAGGGCCTCGATCACTCCAAGTTTACCCAGAAGAAAAAAGTTGCATTAATCCAAAAAAAAAAAGTTCCTCGGGTACCACTGCAGCGGAGTAGGGTGATTCCCTAACAAAAAATACATTTGGCTGGCTGGCTATCATTCCAAAAGAGCAGAAGGGTACTGGAGTGAACACTGGAGGGCGATTACCTACGCAAAAACGATAATGCAAAAAAAAGAAGGAAAAGAAGGTAGGCCAATCGGTTGCTAGTGAACAAACAAAAGAGCGGAATGGAGGGGGAAAATGTGTATCCCTTGACGGATGATATGAACAGCGGACTCTGAGCGAAGAGGAGTCGTGAACATGGCAACCCAGGGCGATCCCTTTTGATCTGCGGACAATTAGCAATTGACGGGAGATGAGAGAAGAAGGGACGAGAGTTTTGACTTCCAGCCAGCAATCATAAACACGGGTTGACGGTGGAAGGCCGCTTAATAGAGAAGTTTTTTCGCGGATCAAAAATAGGAGAGACAACGAACACATTTTTCTTTCTTTACCTCATTTTTTTTCGTGCATATCGAAGGGAAGGGGGCCAGGCAACAGGGTTTGCATCCCCGTTCGCCCCTTACATATCGCCCCATCGGCGCAAATCACAGTTTTCATGGCACATCCTTATTCCTTATTCACGACGGTCGATGGGTAAAGACAGAAATAAATGTTCGCGATTATTTTCAGAGGACCAATACAAACACCTTTCTCGCGCACATTTCGTTTCTCGTCTTGTCTTGTGTGCACACCACGCTTGTGAGGCGAGGATTTATTTTTATCGCCTACGATAAATGCGAGCACGAGCAGGATTTTTCTGGATCCCTTGATGCCCTCTTTCCACTTTTCCGGGGAGTTTTTTTTCCTTATCAGACATATCGATAGCCCAGTCATGTCGGTATAATTTGAGTTGATGGCATTTTGACGTGTTGGACAGCAACGAAGAAAGAGCAGGGAAGGAAGAAAGAAAGGAAGAATCAAGGGTGTTTGAAAAAGGAAGAGATGGAAAAATCAATTGACACACGAGGAAGATCTCTGCCATCATGGAAAATCACAAAACAAACAACGACAACATGTGTGTTGTCGGTTATGCAAAGCAAGCAATTGAAAGGCTGTGTGTGTGTGGTGTGTGGAGAGAGGGAGTGAAGTGGAAGTGGATATCAAATAACGTCAATGCAAAACGGACAACGCGTTCTTGTTTGTCTTTTTGTTCCGAGTGTTGTCATCCAAGGAGAGTTGAGTGTGTGTATGTGTACCAGAGGGATGGGCGAGTACTGTAGTGTGTGTGCCTGCCTGGCTATTGCACTCTTGTCCAAATTGGTCTAGCGCCAAACAGCGATGTCTATTTTTATTTCTTTTCCCTGTCTAATGCGGGTGGGCAAGACATAGTCCACACATCATTAGATGGGTGTCCTCACTGCCATACACTTATGTCGATTACCACATAAATGAGGAAGGAAACCCAAAGATGGACAGACCAACCAGGTGCAGACGGACAGGGGTAGCCATGTTGGTGAAGGGCACTGTTCAAATATCGGACATTGGAAATAAAAGAGAGCACTCCGTTGGACAACAGTAAGAGATTGAGTATTATGTATTGCGGTTTTGAAAAGAAGGGATGCTTCTTTCTTTTGAGATATATGAGCAATTGAACTCGAGAAGGAAAGGAACTGGGTAATGAATGAATGAGGTATATAGTGTGCTTGTCGGTATATGTCCATTATCATATTCATGAATTGAAGCGCAAAGCAATGATGATGATAATGAAGAAGAGGAGGAAGAATGAGAGGTACACAGCAACGGGTACGGATGATGATAGGTGTGAGTGTCAATGGTCATGGTACTCTGTATCCTCATGCCTGTGGTCATCTCTATCTTTGGCAAATGATATTCCAAAAATGAGTGAGTAAACAAGACACACGCTCTCTCATCTTTCCACCTGGACAAAACCTTTGACCTTTTATTTTCTCCTCCCGACTCCCTTTTTCTCTTATCCTTTTCCTCTTCCTTTTTTGTTCGCCTTTACACCTTTGTCAACTCCTTCACTCGATCACCTTTGTTTCCCTTTTTTTACTTTCTCATCGGCACTTCATCTCTCATTCCCTCTCATCTAACGACCACGACCCACCCTACCACCTTCGCCCCTATCACCCAGCTCCAAACAATTGGCCAGGGCGCATCATTATCAACAATCACCGGCATCTCTCTTCTATCACCTCAGGTACAGACAGCCCTCCACTCTTAAGGACAACAACCAACAGCCAAAAACCCCATTAAGGAGACAGGACACTCACTCCTCCTCCTCCTCCTCCTCTCTCTTTCATAACTGCCCTTCCTTCCCCTCTTCTTTATAAGCGGCTCCTCTCTCGCATCCGTGTTGTATTGGACTCGAAAAATAACACTAGGAACAAAGGCAAAAGGACCTCAGGAGACCTGCAGGGTTCAACTTGCCCCTTCTCAGGAACTGGCCCTTGGTTGTTCAGCTCGAACAACCATGCAACCAACCCCTTGCTTGAGGTCTCCTTGTTCTAACCCCCTACCTTTCTATCCAATCTCTCCCCCATGTCAACCATATAAATAGAGGTCATTCGTGCATACCCGTGGACAACAAAAAAGATATCGCCACCTCCACCACGTTTTCCTCTCTCATCTCGTACTCGTCCTCGTCTCCTTCGCTCTTTCGCTCTCTTTCTGTCACCTTATTTTTTTTTGTTGTTGAGCGATAATACCCGACAAACCACGCCCCTCGCCAAGTTAACGACCAACGACCAACAGCCAACAACATCCAACAGAACGGACAGAGCATATAGAAAAGGACTAGAGCAGGATGCTGTATCTGACAAAGGACCTGTTCCCGGTGTTTGTCCCACTGGGAATCATCGGGTTCTACCGCTACCTCTGGTTTGTGATCAAGCTCTTGGCCTACTTCTTCTACCGGCCCATGGAGCCCAAGGAGAACCCGACCTACCGTGCAGAATACGATGTCACCATCATTGTACCCACCATTGACGCCGGAGAAGAGTTCAAGGAAGCCGCACACTCGTGGCTCGTCAACAACCCCAAGGAGATTATCATTATTACTGAGACCAAGATGAAGGACGCCCTCCAGGAACTCGCCAATTCTGTCGACCCAACCCGTATCCGAGTCCTGACGGTTCCCAAGGCAAACAAGCGGTTGCAGATGGTGGAGGGGATTCGGAATACGACTAGTGAGATTATCGTCTTTGCAGATGATGATGCTATCTGGGGCCCACAGACATTGGAGTATATCCTGGCTTGTTTTGAGGACCCGAACATGGGAGGCGTGGGCACGTCGCAGACGGTCAAGTCTGTGGGGCGGTATCAGACTGTTTGGGAGGTCCTTGCTGGGTTCCGGTTGACGATTCGTAACATTGAGATTGCGGCCTCGACACACATCGACGGCGGAATCTGCTGTCTCTCTGGACGGACGGCCGCCTACCGGACATGTATCCTCCAGGACCCTCAGTTCCAGTACAACTTCACGCACGATTTCTGGCTGGGCAAGTATCCGCTCAACTCTGGTGACGACAAGTTTCTGACGAGGTGGATGGTCTACCATGGATGGAACACCTATGTCCAGGTCTGCAAGGAAGCCGAGCTCCTGTCGACGTTCAAGAACAACTGGCGTTTTGTTAAACAAGTCCTTCGTTGGACTCGTAACACCTGGCGGTCGGATTTCCGGTCCCTCTTCACCGAACGCAAGATCTGGAGCCGCCACCCCTATGTCGCCTTTACGATGATCGACAAGATCTTTAACCCAATCACTCTCCTCTCGGGCCCCCTTTCCGTCATTGCCATGGCCGCCAAGGGCGAGTTCCATCTGCCGCTGTGGGACATCATCATCTCGTACATCGTCTGGTTGATGCTCACCCGTATTGTCAAGCTGTTGCCCCACTTGTTCAAGCGTCCTCAGGATATCATCTGGGTCCCTGCGTTCTTGATCTTTGGGTACTACTTTGCGATCATGAAGATCTATGCCCTCTTCACGCTTCATGAAGTCGGTTGGGGAACTCGAGCTGGTATCGATCAAACACCCGCTGAACTCGCAGCCGAGAAGGAGAAGCAGCGGTTGGATGCTGAACTATTGGAGCAGGATCAGGAGAAGGCTGCCTATGAGAGCCGCGATGAGGCCACCCGTGCTGCCGTCGCTGCCGCCACCGCAGCCGCCGCCGCCACTGCCTACGAACAACAAGAACAACAGCAACAACAACAAATGCAGCGTATGGAACATCCTATCATTCCACCACCTAGGCCCGACTCCCCTGGCAGTAGCGACCTCATCCGTCACTTCTCGCGTCAACAGGAACAACAGCGTCAAACCGCCGCTGCACGAGCAACTCGTCTGGCTACGACCACCAACGCCGACTATGAGGAAGACGAGGACGTGTACGAATACAATCAAGACGATGAGCTGGCTCAGTATTTCGCACAGGCCGACGCCGCCCGTAGCAACCTCAACCTGTCCCAACAGCCGAATGCCCTTTATGGAGGCGCTGGTGGGGCGAGTACGATAGACCTCTATGGCCGTAGTGGTGGCGCTCCTCCACCACCTACTTCGCCGCGTTTTGGTGGTGGTGCCGGTAGACGTGGAGGTTACTAGAATATCTTCTTTTATTTATCAGCCATCTATACACTTACACCCTCCTACACCGCATGTTACAACAACACTTTCTTTCTTTTCTCATAATACACGCTCCTCATATCTTTGTTGCTGTTTACAATGAAAACGTGAATGAGATAAATATACTGCTTATGAGTCTGTCTTGCGCTTCTTGATGAAACTGGCTCCAAGAACGTTCACGACCGGGGCTGTGGATGACGTCTCAGGCACGGTAGTAGTAGTAGATGGAGTGGTAGATGTGGGGGCTACCTTGCGCTTGATGAGACCAGCACCAAGGACATTCACCATCGGTGCAGCGGCAGCAGGTGCAGGTGTATTGTTGGAAGTAGCGACGACTTTCCGCTTGATTAACCCAGCGCCAAGGACATTAACTGCAGGAGGTGCAGTCGTGCTGGCAGGCGTGGTAGTGGTAGTAGTCGAAACTGGAGTTGGAGCTTTGCACTTGATGAGTCCTATACTCAGCGTGTTGACGACCGCTGGTGTAGCTGCGGGAGTGGGCACTGCTGTCGTCGTCGTTGCCTCTTGGGTGGCAGCGGCGGGGGATGGTGTTGGTAGGACATCTGAACCATGGCGCAACAAGATCTCAACTGACCCCTTCTGGATCCATAGCGACCTTACAGCAGCCACCACCTCCCTCTTCGTCTCCTTCACCTCCTCTTCTTTGTCTTCCTCCTTCCCCTGCTCCTGTCGACAAGCCGCCTCAACTTCCAGTACACGCTCCGCCTCCCTCTCAACTGACTTTCGGACCCAAACCTCCACCCGGTCCTGCCACGTCCTCGTTGACCTGCGTGCATCCTCCATCGTCGAAAACTCAAGATCCAACAAGAAGTTGATCACCTTTGTGTACCCAGACGTCGTCCCCGTCACCGCCTTCTCCTGCATCTCCTCTCCCTCCTCTCCCTCGCCTTCGTCCTCACCCTCATCTTCTTCAACAACGCGAAAGAATCCCGTAATCTTCCCCGCCCCACTCTCCTCGCCAATGGCCGCCAACTCCCAGAACGTCCGGATGTTGACAAACCCACCCTGGCAGGAAGGAGACTGCATCATCCGTGATTTGGGGTCATCCGGGAACTGGGGGATCAGCGCGTTTGCGAGTTCCTTGGAGTCCTTGTCAGGGTACCCATATATCCATTCAAACGCCTTGCTGTTGTTGGTGGTGGCAGTGGTAGATTGGATGACATTGTTTGCTTGGCGCTCGGTCTCGATCCCCGGGATGTGCCACCACCCCTGCACCTTTGTTTTCCTGTTTCCAATCCGCTTCCCTTCAGCTTCCTGCTCGTGCTCTTGGGTTGTTGTTGTTGTTGTTGCTGTTGTAGATGAATCCATGGATTCCGCATAGACAGAGGCGGCGGTGTTCTTCCACCACCGGACAAGCCCACGATCGTCCAAGACACGCTTCTGAGGGTTCTTGGCCGAGTTTGCAAACAGGTACTGTGGTTGTGCGCGCGCGAATATATAAAGCGACGTTTTCCGAGGACGACGGTGATGAGCTGTTGTGGGGGTGGTGGGAGTGATGGACATCGCGGACATCTTGCCTGCGGCTGCAGCTGCGGCCGCGGCTGCCGTGCTGCTGGTCGTGTCGCTACTACTGCCACTATTGTCTTTAGTCCCGGCAACGGTGATGTCTGTCAAAGATGAAAGGCCATGACTAGTAGCGCGAACGGATCGGAGGTATCCCTTGACGAGCGCCTGCGCAGGACTCTTGCCCTTCAACGATACACTCTCCAACCCTGGGAGAGGCCAGAATCCCGAGGTATCGACTTTTGCGATATAGATAATCCTTTCCTCCCGTGCCTGCGGGGCCTTGTTTCCTGATGGAGGTGATGATGATGATGATCGTGGCGAAGAAAGGGGAGTGAGTGTGTATTCGAGGACTTCTAATCCTGCGACGAGGACCTGCGTCGTCGTTGCCGCCTCGTTCTTCTTTTCGTCCTTGTCCGTGTCGGTCCCCTGGCTATCGGCAGGGGAGGAAAGGGAGGAAGAAGGGCCGCCGGCGGAAAGGAGGACGAGTCGCTCTTGGACAAGGATCTGAGAGTACCGAGATTTCTGGACTCGGGGCGGGAAGAGTGTTGTGCAGGTCCTTGGTCGTGTCAGGAAACTTTCTAACCGGAATTCGTATGCATGGAGTGAAGCAGAAGCAGTAGTGGTGCTTGAAGAATCTGATTCATTGGTGGTGGTGGGTTGTTGGTTGAGAGAGGTGTAGAGTTCTTGTGCGATGGAATGTAGGATGGGATCGTCCTTGTTGTCAAAGACGAATGAGTGCGACATTGGTGGCGATTGGAAGAATGTCGATCCACCGTGTTTGTGTTTTGAATCAAAAAAAAAAAAAGGTGTCAAAAGCGCGTTTTCGTGCCTGTAAATAATTTGGCGGATGATAAAAGTCACAACGACCGTTAATCATCAAGATACGCCCAACCAACCGTTGGGATAACAACAGCCTCTACTCTCATTGTTAATCATACTAGGCGCCATGCTGGCTCCCAAATGATCACTTCAAGCTGACGCCTTCGTTCCTGGTTGTAGAATGACCCATGGTTGTTTTAATACAAAGTATGTTGGACGATATGCTGAATGAGATAAAAATACAATTGATCCTAACACTCCTCACTCCATGGTCATCATCTCCACTTCCTTTTCCCACTCTGCCCTATCCCTCTCCTCCCTCTCCCTCTCCTGCTCCCGCGCCTGCTGCTCATACTGAACAATAAGATCCCGGGTCAACAGAATCGCCTGCCGATAACTCCACAGATCCAATCCCTCCATCAATCTCGCACTCCTCGCCTCCAGAACCCAATGTCCTCCTCCTCCACCTTCTTTCCTGCCACTGTTCCTATCTGCTTCCACACTGCTGGAGGTGGAAGCGGTGTTGATGGAAGCGGAGTAAACGACCTCGCCCATGAACTGGTACAGCGCGTGCTTTTCAAACGCTTGTGCGTTCAAAAGTTGTGTATCGACCCACAGGATAACCTTTGGCGCCCGTCTCGGTTTGGTTGGATCCAATGTTGCATCAGGTCCTTCCTGGCCGTTGCACTCGTCCTCTTTACCATCAGCATGTAATGGAGCAGGATCCTCTTCATCATCGGACAAAACAATCAGTTCAACGCGTTTCTTGGCTGACACTCCCGCTTGTAGCTGCTGGTGGGTGGCACTGGTTGCAGGCTCGACAGTTTCCTCCTCACCCTCGCTGTCTGTGACCAAATCAATCGTCGTACTCTTGTTGTTGTTGTTGTTGTTGTTGTTGCTCTTCCCGTTTCCGTGAGACCTTACTCCTGGTTTTTGTTGTGGTTCAGGGGTGGACAACCAATGATGGAGGTCTTTCTTATTGCGCTGTGTGGCAGTCGTCCTGGGGCCAGGGGGGACGATGATGGGTTGAGACATGAACTCGTCATGGAAACATGACTCTATCTTCACGGTCTGTCCATCCATATCATACTCCACCACTCTATTATCCGTCAGGGGAAAAAAAAAAAAAAAAAAAAAAAAAAAGAAAACTATCAGTGAGTGCGCTCTTCTTCCTTTCCATTCTTTCCCCTACCCGCGATCAACAAAAAGACGAGATGACACTTGAGTCTTTTAGTGATGAATGCGTGTGTGTTTTGTGTTTGCTGATGAATTTACCGGCCAAGGATCCGATAGTAACCAGCACTGTGGACACGGCGAGGATCGAGTCGTTTGAGAGTCTCGTGTAGCTCATTTAGGAAGACTTGTTTGTGCTCCGGAGTCGTGTTTGTCTCCATGCCTCCATTGAGTCCAGGAGTTGGTGGAATCTTGGTAAACGCGGGAAGTGGGGGGCGTTAACGTTGAAAGAAAGAAGGTTATGAGTGTTGGGAGAAAAAAAAAAAAATGTAGTCAGGAAAGATGGGGACCGAAGATTTGCTCAAGTAAAAAAAGAAATGCCCAGACGCAATGCAAATTTTGTTGAGATGTTGTAAAAATATAAAGTATTATGTATTATTGTTGCTACAAGGATGTGTGTATGCATCATTTTTGTTGATTATTAGCGTTTCTCTGTTATGGTTGCTATGGTTGTTGTTGTGCATGGTTGTGGTAGTAGTGGTGGTGGTGGCGGCGGTCGAGAAAGAAGATGCTCAAGAACGGACAACAGCGGTGGTAGTATGGGCAGGAACTTGAGTGCGAGAGTCCCACATGAGGACAACAGCAGGAGCACCCGTCGCAGTCCGGTACTGGAACAGACACTTGTCCAGCCCAGCTTGACGGAAGCATTCTTGTGCAATCCACTCTTGGGCAGTCTCCAGCGTCAGCTTCATAAACAGGTACTTCAAGCCAGTGCACCGTGCCTTGATCAGTCCCAAGAAGGCGCTGCTCCCCGTCGATGCCACCAGTGCTGGTTGGTCAAAGGGAGTATCATCCTCAGCCGCAGGAGTAGAGGGAGGAGGAGGGCCGAAGGGGTGGTACTGTTGGACAAAGTTGTGGAACTGGGGGTGGTGAATGACGATGCTGGTGGGTTCTTGGAGGACGAGGTCGACAAGGTGTTTGGACTGGGCGAGGTAGAGGAGGAGGGCGTAGTCGGTGATGCCGCGGCAGTACAGTGTCAAACGACGGAGGGGAATCTGGGACAGACTTGAGAGAGCGGCATTGGCGTCGACAAGGTGGCACATTTGTGTGAACGGCACCGGAACTCCACCATCAGGGAGGATGTTGTCTGCTTGCTGCTGCTGAGGAGGAAGGACTGCAGCAGCATTAGGGGCTGGAACACCGGCCCCACCAAGACCTTGTTGCTGTTGTTGCTGCTGCTGCTGCTGCTGTTGGAGTTGAGCGGGGGTGAGGAAAGTATCGTGACCAAGGACATGCAGCTCTTGCAACTCACAGGGCTGATAATGTGCCCACGCCTCTAACACCCCATCCATCGCCAACGAGTTCAGGCATGACAGTGTCACCGACTTTATGCTCCTGCAATGCCTTGCAAACGCTGCCATCACATCCGTCAACTCCTGGTTTGTCTTGAAGTCCAACCCTTGGAAATCCACCGACAACAACCGACCACTCGACCGACTGGCCAAGGCAACAAAGGTCTCAAGGCCAATCCCCTGACAGGATCGGATCGAGAGACGTTCGAGGGGTTGGATGTGTTCAGCAAAGGCCAAAAGCTCCGATCCAGTCTTGTTCTTGTTGGGGTCACAGACCAGACCCATCAGGGCCAGACGCTTGAGGGAGAGGAGTGACCCTGCGAGGATCGAGAGGGGGATGGTCGGCTGGTGGATCGCAGGAAGTGTTGTTCTGGAAGACAAGGAGGACGACGATGATTTCTTGTCCATGCAGAGTGTAAGGTCAACGAGGGCATGGCAATGGTGAGCAATTGTGTGGAGAAGCCGGGGAGAGACCATGTCGCTATAGATAGATGTTGTCTTCTGGCGGTGTCGTCTCCTGCTCTGAGAGGACGAGTGGACCACAACTGACTGCGAGGGCGACAACGAAGAGGATGCTGAAGACGACGAAGAAGAACTGGACGAAGACGACGACGAAGACGACGACGAAGACGAGGAAGAGGAGGAAGAGGAGGAAGAGGAAGAAGAGGCAAGGGCCATGGTGGGATCTTCTTTGGACAATCCCGCCATCGCCAAGCTGTCGTCAAGAGCACTACTACTCCTGGGGGCCAAAGAGTCGATCCCTTGGCAGAGGTCCAGACTAGCAGGGTCGCCTCCAGCATGGTTACTACTGCTTCCAAAGAACGTGTTCGACAGCGCACCCGACTCGACAGAGGTCGACGACGCAGCATTGGCAGAGGCAACGACTGCAGCCAAGGGCAAAGAAGCCAAAGACGATCCAAGCGACATATCAAGCAGCGTAAGCGATTTTATCCGAAGCGCAGCCTTGTTGGTGAACAGCCCTTCTTCCATTGCATAGCCCTCGATGCCCATGCCGAGCTGTTGCAAGTGCTGAATCTGTTGTTGCTGTTGGAGGAGTCGCTGCTTTTGGTGTCGTTTGGTGAGGGTAGCAGAGAAATCAATCGCCTGATAAAACTGCGTGAGCTCGTCAAAGTTGGTCAGGGTCCTTTGTTGCCACAGCATACGGATGGCCTGGGGGTAAAACGCCCGGCAGGTCAGG
Organism: Linnemannia hyalina; assembly: GCA_019671135.1. NCBI lineage: Eukaryota > Fungi > Mortierellomycota > Mortierellomycetes > Mortierellales > Mortierellaceae > Linnemannia > Linnemannia hyalina. The sequence goes on from JAHRHY010000006.1 coordinate 2,031,491, forward strand.
CACAGGGCTAACATCGACAAGAGGTCATTTTGAATGTACACCCCCGAAACTCTTTTGTTCTTGTTCCGCCTTGTTGTCGCCCCTGAGGTTGTCGATTGGGGGTTTGACGTGATTGTTGTTTCGTCTTGTTGTTGCTGTTGTGTCTCACTAGTCGACGTAGTTGAAGAAAACGAAGAAGAAGATGATGACGACAATGAAGACGAAGAAGAGGAGGAGGATGGGGGCGAGGACAACGAGAATGACGACGTTGGTGTTGACAGATCCTGACTAGAAGACCGATCCTCCGACATACTCGCCATGGACGATTCCTGTTGACTCTGACCTTCTTGTTCCTCTAGTTGATTTTGTTGTTGTTGATGGGTGTGTGCCTGCGGGGAGGATGGTGGTGGTTGCATTTCATTATCGGACGCAGCAACCACAGAAGCAGCAGAGGAAGGAAGAGGACGATGAACCACTGGTGTAACATAGACATAGTGGAAAATCAAGGCCAACACCTCAGGGCAGAGACGGAGAATCGCCGGTCCCTTCTCCTTCTCCATCTCCACTTCCTCCACATCCACATCCATGCTAGAAGACGACACCATTTCTCGCTCTTCTGCTTCCACCTCTGCATCCACGATGTACCGCTCATCATCCTCCCGCTCCTGCTCCTGCTGTTGTTGCTGGTAATGGTGATTCTGCTTCTGGGTAGTCCTGAAGAGCCGCAGGCGGCGTCGTTCGGGTGTGCGGAGTGAGAGCGCCGTCTGTCCAGAATGGAATCTTCCTTTCATCGTTGATGCTCCTGCTGGTGCTGGTGCTGCGAGACTCGTTGCTGGGATGGGCATGGGCAAGGGGACGACTTCCCCTTGGCTGCGGATGTGAGGCAGGGAGGGTGATACTCTTGAAGCGGCCCTTGAACGATGTGACACAAGGCTGTTCTGGTAGGGACTTTTCCTGTGTGACCTGAGATCGAGCATGTTTGTTGGCATATCGGATATTAAGTATTAAAAAACGTGTGGTGGAAATTAAAAATGTTACAAGCGTAGAGAAATAAGATAAGGTAGGGAAAACAAAAGAGAAAGGGATGCGGATCTGGGGATGCGGAGAAGAGAAGGGTTATTTGAGAAAAGATGTCAAGGAAGGAGAGAGAAGGAGAAAGAGAAGGAGGCGAGGAAGGGGAGGAGGGGTGGGCGAAGGAGGGAGGGCGGAGACAGGTAGAGAGAGTGAGCGAGAAGGAGTCGGCGAAGGGAGACAAGGAAAAGATGAATGAAATAATGGAGGCGATAATGAAGAAGTGAGCGAAGGAGATGAGATGAAAGAGAGGTCGACAAAAGAAAAAAAGTGAACGGAAACAAAAAGAAACAAGGCAGCTACTTAATGTTTACAAGTTATAAACAAAGAAAGTAATTAGTTGCTGTAATGTATGATGTGTGGATCCCTCCCCCTCAGGTTGGTTTGTTGGGCGAGATGGGGATTGAATTGGTTGAGTGGGATGGGATGGGGGCGGATCGGATGAGATATGTGGGATGGGGTGCAGTAGGACAATGATGACAACAATGGACCATGGATAATGATGCACGGCACGCAATTTAGTTTTTTGAGGCACGCAGATGGGGGATATCGAATGTAGCGTGCTCCTTCGTCTCTGTTTGCTTTCTTTTCTTAATTACATACGATGCGATAACAGTACAAACAGACAAGAAGCGGGAAAAAAGGGAGGGAAGGAGAACAAAAGGGGAGAGACGGCAAAGCGATGATTGTGAAGGAGGGAGGGATGAGAGAGAAGCAGACAGGCAGGGAGAGAAAGGAGAGGTCGAAGGCAGAGAGGAAGAGAGGCGGTGTGAGGGGTGAGAGATAGCTTATTGCCAATGTGTCTCTTACCTATGAGTTCTTTGGGATAGGGATTCTAAAGTCGATGGTGTTGTTATGCGTTGAAGGACAAGTGAGGTGAGTGAAGTAGAACAAAACGGATTAAGGTGTGTAAAAAAAGGAGAAGGAAAAGAGGGGGGGTGGATGTTGTATTTAAAGTGCGAGAGTCAAGAGGGCAATGATGGTGTCAATGGGGCGGTAGGCAAGTGGGACAGGGGGATGGTTTTAAATAGCGGATAGTGGATATTGTTGAGGTGGCAGGGCGTTGTCATTATTATTATTGTTACAAAAGAATGGTCAGGGGAAGGAAAGAGGAGGCGATCATAAGTAGGAACGAAGGAAAAAAAAAGAAAGAAAAAAGGGTCATTCATTCAGGGTTTTATATCATGAAAAATGTAACATGCAGACCCTGGTTATGGTTATTGTTATCGTCAAAAGTGGATGTGATGGATAGTTGTGTGATTTGTTGTCAGTCAGTGGGGCGGCATGGAAGGAGGAGGGAAGAGAAGAAGAAGCAGGAAGAAAGTATAGAAAAAGGAGAAAGCGACGAGAGAGAAGAGAAGAGAAAGAGAGAAGAAAGAGGGACCTGATCAGGTCGTGTTCCGTCGTGTGAGTGACTGACTGAATGAATGGGCGAAGTAGAAAAAAATGTCCCAATCAAATGGTCAATTTTGAGTCAATCAGTGAGCGACCAGTCTCCAAGTGACAAAAAAAAATGCGGGGACCCGGCACGACGAACTGTCAATGACCGCCAAGATGTGGTAGTGGGATGACATGAAGGAGACAATTGAATGATGAGGGTAATTGGATTGAGGTAAATAAACGGTAAGGAGGAAGACGAGGAGCAGAGAAGGTTGTCATGGCTGTTGTAATTGTTACTTAGTCATTGACGAGCCGGATGGTTGTAATGGTGGTGACAGTTGTAATCGTTGAGTTGGGCGAAATGAGGTGGACGATGGGTTACACAAACAGCACAAAGAGAGCAGGAGAGCGCAATTGTGAGTTGTAATCCGGATTCTTTGTGGATGTAGATGAGGATGGCATATGAGTTGATAACACTTTGCTCAATTTGCCCACGAGAAAAAAAATGCCAAATGCTCGTGGTTCATCATTTGTGGTTGTCGTTGCAAATGAAATGAACAACGGATGGGCTGGGGACACAAAAACGGTCTGGGAGCACAAACTAAGGGAATGAAAAGCTCATCAAGAACAATGAATCCATCCAATCCATCCAATTAATATACAAATATGCACATACAACGATAATATCGCCACTTGGCAAAAGAGAAGGGGATCATTCCAGGCAGCGTGTTAGAACGAGCGATAACACTTTGTGGATAACGGAAACCCATCCACGCTCATCGTACGGCGCATGTACGCTGATGGAACTTCTTTCTTCATTTTCTTGAATTGCAATTGGTCCAATTTTGTGGCAAGCATTCACTTGCCTCGACTTGACTTGACTCGACCCGACCGACAGACAGACGGACCGAAGGACCCATGCATGCGTTGTGTCTATCTTTGGCATCGATAAAATGAATAAGGCAAAGGGCTGGCTGTAGCTAATTATTGTCACGTTTTGATATTAAAGTCATTGTTAGCGTTTTTTTCTTTTTTCTTTTTTGCCTTTGCCTGTTTGTCTGTTTGTCCGTCGGTCCCTTGTTCTCTCGCTTGCCGTCTGTTTGTGCATGCAAGGAAAAAAAGAAGAAAAAAACATTCAACCTTGTGAAGAGTTGCATGCACGATGAGCCATCGTCGTACAACACACAAATACATGCCTCTCAATTTTTAGTTTTTTTTCGTCTGTTTGTCCAACAGACAAATAAGAAAGAACGGATGTATCCCTCGCCTAGGAAGTAATAAAAACTTTGGACGGACAGACTGACAGGACATACGGGAGAAATGACCTCGTGAGCCTTGTCAGACTCACTAAGCTGTATGGCTGAGAGAGGACCATGTCCGTTTGGTACCTGGAAGAACAGCCTGTTTTGGAACCGACGGAAACAATAATTAAGAGCTAGCTACATCCGTTTCGACTCTTTCTGTATGTTATTTCTTTCTCTTTGTCTTGAGAGGTTTCTTTGTGTCTGAGCCGTATCAAAGCTCATCCTTCCAGAAGTACAAGTAAGAAGTGAGCCATGGTTACCATTGCTCTGTTTTTCATGGATATTTGCTTGACAAAGTGTCGTTAATTGTCTGGTAACACAATGCAAGTCATAAACAAGCCCCCTCGTACTCATCTCCCTTGCTTACCTTCTTTTGTGTTCCCTCCCTTTTTTTTGCTTGTTCTCCCCTTTGCGATACCGCTCCTATGAAGTAAGAAAAAGGGATAGGGAAGGAGAGGGGTAGGAAGGGGTCAAACGATGTGGGTTCTCCTGGCTGATGAACAAGCCCTCGCTCCCTCTCGTGTTGGCTTATGTGCAGCTGCCTTACGATTGGACAATCCGCTTTTGATAATGATCTTGTCCTATGGTCAATATATCTCTCATGCCATTCATTATGGTGAGCGATGGCATTTATTGTTTTTAGAGAGGACTTGAATCGCATGCAGTGCTGCTAACCTGGCCAGCGATGTAGATTGCGATGGACAGGTAACATGGCCTGAATCAAGTCCTTGACATGAGCATTGTTTCTCCAAGTGTATGTCTACCGCCGGCTCGGCAATGTATTCTTTGCCACGGCGTTTCTCTCAAGCCAGACATTCTAGTCGTCTTTGAAATGGACAAACGCACAGTCTCCGTGTCTGTCAATTGGCTACCTTATTCAAGAGGGGGTACAAATCAAGGAGACATGGGCCAGGGAGCCAACCGTGCGCTGACATGTCAGAAATTTGCGCTTGGGCCACATCCCTCCTGGCACCCGACATATCGGCATGGGTTCCCTTCGGGGTCACACAAACACATGCACATCATGCACATCTTCATACCCTCAGTCATTCGTCATGATATTAGAAGCTATGCCTATGTTTTCCTATCTTCAACAGACAACAATACATCGATCTGGAGATGTTCCTTCTGCACGAACTTGTGCTGATTCCGGCCTAGCACTGGGTCGGAAAGGAATGACAACAGATCTTTCTAGCTATTCGTGTCACAAATGTCCGTTGAGCTATGCGCGTGTATCTTAACGTCTATTCTCCTCCTCTCTCTCTCTCTCTCTTTCTCTTCCTCGTTTCCTACCTACCTGCACTCACCATCAACCACTTTTTTCTTCTTTTCATTATCTGCACCGTCGTCCTCATCCCTATACCTTTGTGTCTTGCAGATCTTTTCTCTTCCACTAATATTTCACCGGACCATCGACAGCAATACCCACCTCCATTCCTTATCCTTCTTCCCCTCCCCCACCACCCACCCCATCAATACCTCTGCTACATATCTAATTCCAGGACACCAAGGCAAAACAAAAACGACACAAAACGACCTCGCCACCCCCTCAACATGCAGAACGACGCGCTCAGAAAACTGACGGACGTCTTCTCTTACCCAGGAAGCTTCCTCAGCAAGGCCAAAAAAATCAAAAAGACAACCACCACAGGGTCTCAAGTTCACCCCGACAAGACCTCCATATCACCCACCACCTCAAATAACAACAACAGCAGCTCACCATTCTCGGAGGTGGCCAAATCGGCTCGTACGACTTCTGAAGAGAATCACCAGTTCTTGAGCGTGCACACCTCAGGAAAGGCACACAATCTTGCTACAGGTGTCTCTGGGATGCCGTCAAGTCACTCGGGAGGTAGTGTTTTAAAAAGCCCACTCAAAAACCCATTCCATACCATCGCTACGAACAGCAATAGCAACCACAGCAACAGCAATGGAGGCAACAAGAACGCGGGGCCGATAAGCCCAGGAGCGAACAAGTTCTTTACAAAGGAAGAGCCGCCGATTGTCCACTACCCGTTCTCGGTCTCGTCGCTGGATCAGTTCTCACCTCAACGACGGGGTTGGCTGCGGAATTGTCTTTCCCCTAGTGGGATTGCTGCAGCCGAAGAGGCGATGGCAACAGCGACGGCAGTTCTGAATAGCGATGTGCTGAAGTCAGAGACGGCATGGGATACTGTTGAAGGCTATCATCTTCGCCAGCAGCATCAATTAGCCAAACAGGCAGCTTGCAATATTCCCAACGAGGCGACTGGACTCTTGTTCGTCAAATGTAAGCCTCAAGGCCATGTCATTGCATTCTCCTTCTTGACCGTTGGAAGAAGAAAGGCATACACTGCGATACTAAACAACGGAAATGAATGTTGGTTGGATTTTAAATATGAACAAACAAACAAATAGTGCTGCAAGTGACGAACAAGGCGACGAGCAAGCTGTTTGACGTGGAATGGAGTCTCCGTATTGGCGATGTTGAGCGTACATCCTACCCTGCACGATCCTTCAAGGATAACCCGGGCAACACTGCCACCATGAACGAGGTATTCCTCTTGTAAGTTTGCCATTGTATCTGATTCTTCTGTATAACAATACTCGCTTCTAGATCGGATGATCCTTACTAACGTCTTCTTTTCCTTACCTCCCATCCATCCCTCGCCAATAGCGATGTGAATGAACCATTCCGGCTAGAGATGACAGTGACAGGTAACCCAGTCCCGACAAAGTTCGGCACCATGGCCGGATTCTCAAACACCCAAACCGCACAACTCGGAAACCTCGACCTTAACTTCTGTCTCGACCCTATGGAGCGATCGGTCAGGACCTACAAGCTGTGTCGTCCTACAGGGGATGATTCCCATAAGGGCAAGACGGATTGTGAGGTTGTGGTTATGATTGGGTTGCATGTTTTGGAGGAGCCGGTTGAGGACCGGACTTGGGAGACTGAGGCGCTTTATCAGGGATTCTTGACCGTCATGGCCCGCGGTGGTCGCGTCGCTGTACGTGCCTTTTGGTCTTTTATTGAAGCAGTTGCGAGTTGTATGTTGTGCAGTGATACTTGCTACTGATGCTATGTTGTCGTTTGCAACTTGTATGTCGAATAGTCGTGGAAGAGATACTGGGCTGTACTTGAGGGTCGCGCGCTCAAGCTCTACGATGCCGAGTACCAACTGGTAGGTTGCTTTTCTATCTGTTCTGTTCACATGTCTGCAGCGCAGTCACAATATCCAGACATCGAACTTCGCAACGCCCATTTTCACACCACCAACTAATCACCTTGCATTATTCACCTTTACCTTATCCCCCGATGTCCATACAATAGAAGAGGGATGTAATCGCAGTGATATCACTAGCACACGTCTCGCGAGTCCAACTCCCCGACTATGAAAAAGTTGACGTCGGCGCCAACGGCTTCTCCATGGCCATCAATCCCTTCGGCGTCGACTTCAAATCCACCTCCTCTTCCATCGACCCCTCAGAACTGGACTATTGTGTGTACGCATTCACAGACTCGTCTCACTTCCATGAAGTCTGGCTCGCACATCTGGAGGAAACAATTGAACAATATCAGGAGAATATGAATAAGAGGAACGAGATGGCGGTGGCGAGGATGAACAGGAGGGCGTTGCAGTCGTTGTCGAGGCATTCTTTCGAGACGAGCGGGTCGAGTGCTCCTGCGACACCGTCAGGGGATGCGTTGGAGGGGGAGGGTGGAGAGGCGGCGAGGGAGGAGTTGATTGATATCAAGTTTGTCTGGTAGTTGGGGTAAGGAGTTGTTTCTCATATTGGACACCGTACATGTAGTGAGTGAGGGGAAGTACACACAGAAAGAAAGAAAGAGAGAAAGAAAAAATACAAGGTTATGATACCATTTGACGAGTGGACCCAATGAATGGTGCTCTGATTTGGGGCTCGGAACGTGGTCGCTTCTCTGAAGGATAACAACAAAATGAGAAACGAAAAGGGGGCGAGAAGGAGGGGAATGGAAACCCATGGAACAATAGTTGGATGAATAATGAGCGAGCGATGTCGGGAGTGTTATCCGTGCTCAAGAACCCTTATTTTCTCTTGAGAGATTTGGTCTGGGTGCATCCCTCCCCATTCGCCCAGTGTGAAGGAAGCCGATTTGGTCGCACAAGCAACGGCTCTTTTCTTCCCTGTTGTCTCTCAACCATTTGCCCTTGCTGCCTGCACTTGCATACACACCTTTGCTTACTTATACGCCGAGAGAGAGAGATGATGATGATGATGATGGTGTGTCGGACTTCTCTTGAACGAATTATTCTTGAATGTGTTTGTGTGTGTGTGTGTGTATGTGGTGGGCTTTTTTTGTTCCCTTTCCCACTCTTGAGGAGCGAGGGTGTTGATTGGTCGGTTCCCATCTTGCCTGCCATTCTGCCTGGGGATGAATGAGAGCCAGCCAACGCATCCAGGGACAATGGAGATGGATCGATCACTACGCAGCAGTCTCAACTTGTCTTACACAGGTGTAGTACGTAATTTATGATATCAATCTTGGTTGTCCACTCGACTCTTTATTGCTTCTTTTTTCTCTCTCTTGTTCTTGTTCTTGTTCTTGTTCTTTATCCCTTCTTTCCTCTCGTCGACACGCAAGAAAAGGATCTCCCACCAACCCATCACCAACCAGCACACCGAACACCTGCTCTTCCCGAAGGTATATATTCATCGACAGCAACGAACCAATGGAATACATCTCTGCTCATCGACGCTCATCAGTAGGAGGATGAGGAGAAGGAGGTGGAGGCGTAAAACAGAAAGAGACGCATACAGGACATACACGCTGGAGGGATCTGATCACTCAAAAATACTCATCTCTCATCTTCTCCTTCGTCCTTCCTTCCTCGAAAATAGAACACTTGTCTTCGATACCCTTCTCCTCTTGCACCGCTTTCTGAACCGGATCCGACACTAGACACACATATAACATATTATGAACGACTCTTTCACCAGATCACCCAAGGTGGTCCTGGACCACTTCAAAGTCGACGCCAACAAGGGTCTCAACGACAGCCAGGTCGCCGCCGGTCTGGAGCAATATGGCAAAAACGGTACGTTCTATCAAGCTGGACGGAGATAGTAAAGTGTGGTTCTATCTGTGTGCATGAATAGGAGAGTTTCTTTATTTTGGCACAGACACTGGGGAGGACAGGTCGCGATGAAAATAGTTGGTTGATGCGAATGGGTTTAGTCATCATCTTACAATCTTGAAATCGAAGACTATGTACATCTCTTCTCTTGCGAGATGAACTCGTTTTCTTTCGTCCCATCTGCGTCATTTTTTTTTCTTTGGCCTGTTCGTTTGGGTTCGGACTTTTCTTTATCCTCTTCAGTGTGTGTTGTATGGGTGGTGCGGGAAGTAGGTATCAATAAGAGTAACGATTGACAATGGTTGACTGACTCTTTCCACTTCTTCTCTCTCTCTTTCTATATCTTCTCTCGTCCTGTTGGTCGTCACTCGTGCCATGTTCGTCTGTCACTTGTGCCTTCCTCTACTTTCACCTGCTTATCTGTCTGATACTAATATGTGTGCGATCGATACGATGTGCCTGAAAATTGTTTAATTTTCTTGGTCGAACCACTCATGGATAACAACAACAACTTGCTACGCCTCGGCCGTCTACTTGTTGTTTTATGCTTCATCTCGTCTCTCGGATTATAACGCTGGATCATCAACGACGACTCGATTCTTTATGAAACGAAAAACAAAACAGAGCTCCCCGAGGAAGAACCCACCCCTCTGTGGGAGATGATTCTGGAGCAGTTCAAGGATCAGCTCGTCATTATCCTTCTTGTTGCCGCCGCCGTCTCCCTCGTCCTCGCCATATTGGAGGAGGACGACTCGGGCACTGCCTTTGTCGAACCTATTGTTATTCTCTTGATCCTCATCGCCAACGCTGCCGTCGGTGTCATCCAGGAATCGAACGCTGAAAAGGCCATTGAGGTATTTTACTTGTTTGAATAATTTTTGTATTATTGTTTTTGATTTGCTGTTGAGGGTGCTGTTGCTGTTGTGGTCTAAATGTATTGGATGTGCCCTTTTTGGCTCCCTGGTCTCTCACTCAAAAAAGGCGTTAGTCCCTGACATCCCTCCTTCTTGGCTTATTCCCCGTCCCCCCGCCTCCTTATCCTCTGCTCTAACAGTTCTTGTTTGCTTCGTGTGTCAAATCACAAAAATAGGCCCTGAAGGAGTACTCGCCCCATGAGGCCAAGGTCCTCCGCAATGGATCGGTTGCCAAGGTTCACGCCACCGAGATTGTTCCCGGTGATATTATTGAGGTTGCCGTCGGTGACAAGATCCCCGCCGATTGCCGTGTTCTCGAGATTCCCTCCTCCAACTTCCGTGTCGATCAGGCTCTCTTGACCGGCGAGTCCGTCTCTGTCAACAAGGTCACCGACATTGTCTCCGACCACCGCGCCGTCAAGCAAGATCAGATCAACATGCTCTTCTCTGGAACTACCGTCGTCCTCGGAAAGGCAAAGGCCATCGTTGTCCAGACCGGAACCGAGACTGCCATTGGTGACATCCACAAGTCGATTACTTCCCAGGAATCCGAGAAGACCCCTCTCAAGCGCAAGCTCGACGAGTTTGGTGACAGTCTCGCAAAGGTCATCTCCGTCATCTGTATCCTCGTCTGGTTGGTTAACATCCGTCACTTCAACGACCCCTCTCACCAGGGCTGGCTCAAGGGTGCCATCTACTACTTCAAGATCGCCGTCGCTTTGGCCGTTGCTGCCATTCCCGAGGGTCTCTCTGTTGTCATTACCACCTGCCTTGCTCTCGGAACCAAGAAGATGGCCAAAAAGAACGCCATTGTCCGCTCCCTTCCCTCGGTCGAGACTCTTGGCTGCACCAGTGTTATTTGCTCCGACAAGACCGGTACCTTGACCACCAACCAGATGAGCGTCGCTCGCGTCTTGGTTATCGACAACAACGCCGGAAAGGTCGCCGAGTACCAGGTTCAGGGATCCAGCTTCAGCCCTATTGGTGACATTTTGAACGCGGACGGCAAGACCATCTCTTCCCTCTCGACTGTTTCCCAGACTTTGAATGACGTCGCCCAGATCTGCGCCATCTGCAACCACTCGACCATCGCCTACAACTCGGAGAACGACACCTACATCAACGTTGGAGAGCCCACTGAGGCCGCCTTGAAGGTCTTGGTCGAGAAGATGGGAACTGATGATGCTGCCACCAATGTCTCTTTGGATAACCTCTCTCCCTCGAAGCGTGTCGATGCCTGCAACCAATACTACGCCGAACGCGTCAAGACGTTGGCCACCCTCGATTTCTCTCGTGATCGCAAGTCGATGAGTGTTTTGGTTGCCAAGACTGCCTCTGACCGCCGTACCCGCTCAGGTGCCACCGGTGCCGCTTCTGCCTCTCTTCTTGTCAAGGGTGCCCCCGAGTCCATCTTGGAGCGCTGCACCTCTGTTCGTCTGTCTGCCGCCGGTGAGGTTGTCCCCTTGACCGCTGCTATCCGTGCCACCATCTTGGAGCGTGTTTTGGATTATGGCGAGGGCCAGGCCCTCCGCTGTCTCGGTCTCGCCGTTGTCGAGAACAAGTCCGCCAACCTGTCTGACTACAACCTCAAGGAGCCCGAGAACTTCCACTTGTATGAGAAGGACATGACCTTTATCGGTCTCGTTGCCATGTTGGACCCCCCTCGCCCCGAAGTTGCTGCCGCCATTGCCAAGTGCAAGACTGCTGGTATCCGCGTCATTGTCATTACCGGAGATAACAAGAACACTGCCGAGTCGATCTGCCGCAAGATTGGTGTCTTCTCCAAGCACGAGGATCTTACTGGAAAGAGTTACACTGGACGCGAGTTTGACGATTTAAGCGAGAAGGAGCAGCGTTTGGCCGTTAGCCGTGCGTCCCTCTTCTCCCGTACCGAGCCCACCCACAAGAGCAAGTTGGTCGACCTTTTGCAATCCATGGGTGAGGTTGTTGCTATGACTGGTGACGGTGTCAACGATGCCCCCGCTCTCAAGAAGGCTGACATTGGTATTGCTATGGGATCTGGAACTGACGTTGCCAAGTTGGCCGCCGACATGATTCTTGCTGACGACAACTTTGCCAGTATCGAGGCCGCCGTCGAGGAGGGTCGCTCGATCTACAACAACACCAAGCAGTTCATCCGTTACTTGATCAGTTCCAACATTGGAGAGGTCGTCTCGATCTTCTTGACTGTCCTCCTCGGTATGCCCGAGGCCCTGATTCCCGTCCAGCTTCTCTGGGTCAACTTGGTTACCGATGGTCTTCCTGCTACCGCTCTTGGCTTCAACCCTCCCGATAACGAAATCATGCGTCAGCCCCCACGCAACTCGCGTGAGCCCCTTGTCGGTGGTTGGTTGTTCTTCCGTTACATGATCGTTGGTATCTACGTCGGAGCTGCTACCGTCTTTGGTTATGCCTGGTGGTTTATGTTCTACTCTCAGGGTCCCCAGATCAGTTTCTACCATTTGTCGAACTTCCACCAATGCAGCGCCCTCTTCCCCGAAATTGGTTGCCAGATGTTCACCGACTTTATGTCTAAGAAGGCCACCACCATGTCGCTCTCGATCCTGGTCACCATTGAGATGTTCAACGCCATTAACTCTCTTTCTGAGAACGAGTCCTTGTTGACCCTCCCCCTCTGGAACAACATGTACCTCGTTTTCAGCATTATCCTCTCTATGGCCCTTCACTTTATGATCCTCTACGTTCCCTTCTTCTCCGTAAGTTTGTCTGCTTTAATCTTTTCGCGATTTGCCGATTGGTATTCTTGTTTGTATTGTTGACTAACATGTCCTATTTAATTGTTTGAACCACTTAGAACTTGTTCATGATTCTTCCCTTGAACGTTGAGGAGTGGAAGGCTGTTGTCTACATCTCGCTTCCCGTCATTTTCATCGATGAGATCCTCAAGTTTATCAGCAGGACCTTTATCTCGCCTGCCGCCAAGAAAATTAAGCAGGATTAGAAGACCTTCACTTACACAACTCTATGGTCGCGGAGGGGATATCACAGGAAAGACAGGAGCTGAGTTGGGTGTGGTTTGGTGACCTTTCCTAGATGCAAAGACTTTGCCCTGGCCATCAACCAGCATCCAGCAAGGCGCTCATATTTTTTTTGTCTTCTCCTTGGCCATGGGCGATGGAGCCTGAGGTTTCTTTTTTCTTTGTTCTTTCTCGTTTCACCTAGTAGAAAACCTTTTAATTCCAAAACTAGCTTTATCATTATTTATCCATTCGTTTGTTTTTGCTGTTTTCATAAAAGCTTCTTTGTCTTTTATTCATTTGATGAGCTGGCCGAACATGAAACTTGAGTTGATGTTGTGAGTGCGCATGAAAGTACTAGGAACTTTCACGCGACATAGACGTCCTCTGAGTGCGGCAGACAGTCAAAGGTGAGCAGAAATTGAAAGAGAGAGAGAAAGACAGAGATTGAGCAAGGATGGCCATCGCATCGTAACGATTTTTATTGTGTTGTAGCTACTCCTGGCTCTTTTTAAAAGTAAGGAAAAAAAAAAGGAGGCGTTCTTTGTCGATGGCATTTGAAATTTGTAAGTGGTGTTAGAAATGGCTGATGTGAACGAGTACCCATTGGGTGCCGGTGCTCAGTTGGTGCCTTGAGCCCTTTCGAACTGAATGCTGACAAGGCTTCTTCAAGTGAGTGTTGGTTAGTTTGTGGATGACAGAGGAAGGGAGCGTGAGGATTGATTGATGAAAGACGCAGCCAATCACTACGCGTGAGCTGATGAATGCTGGTGCTCCGCCACGCGTTTTTAGGTTTGTGTGCCTTTTTTTTTTCTTTCTGTTTTTGTGCGTCTGCCTTTTCCTTATGCCATTCTGTAGGTTCACCCTAACATAGAAACACAGGAAGGCGAGAGCAAAGTAGTACACATGTAGATGAGAGAAGAGACAGATGGGCATATCGGGATGAATGGTGTTATTGTATCTCACCGTGTTGTTTGTTTGTTTGCTCACTCGTTATTCACCGAACCTGAATCCTTTTGTCTAGAAATTGCTCGCCTCCCGACCCCCTTTCTGCGCTTTTTTTCATGCGGTAAGTTGCTGTTCATAACCTCAGTCACCCCTGTCTTTCTCTCGCTCTGTCTCTGTTATTGCTTCGTTTTTTTTTCTCGCTATGTGCCTGACTGACTGTGCTGATGACTCTCTCTCAAATAAACCGACCATTAATTTTTCTCCTTCCTTTACCTTCTTTGCAGCTTTGAACCAAGGAGAATGAACAGCAAAAGGCAAATTCATGCAGCAGATAGAGAACGTCGCTCTCTTCGTCTTCCTCCTTTTTTTCCTTACTTTCTGTCTTTCTTGGTGAATCTCCTCTTTCTCCTCGTTCTTCTTATCTCAGCCGTGCCTGTTCTTTTTCTTCCTTCCTTCAGGAGCGGGAGGACTAGGAGGAAGAAAAAAAATAAAGGGAGCAACAACCAAAAAAAAAGGGTCGTCCGTTTGCATTTGACACCGACAGACAGAGCACGCATTGGTGACCATAGCAACAGCGGCAAAGAGAAATAGGTCGACCATTCTTGGCGCTCCTCTTCTTCCTCCTCCTTGGATGGTTGCCATTGTGTTTATGAGTGCTCGTCTCTCCTTCACTTACTTACCTTTTCTCTCACTGGTCCTTGCCTGGTTTTCGTCATCTTGGTTTCTTATGCACAATCCTTTATTTTGGATTGTTCATGGTTGCCATTTCTTCCTCTTTCTTTTCTTCTTTCTTCCCTCTTTCATTTTCTCTCTTTTGGCTTTCCTACCTCTGGACACTCTTTGGATACCATTCTCCCCTCCACCAACCTTCCTCCGTGCATCTGGAGTTACAGCCTCAGCCTTGATTTTCTCAGAATAAAGGTTTGTTATTGAATTCTCTTCCCCCTCTTCCTCCTGCTGGAGCCACCACCACCTATACCATCACATCTCCTCCTCCACCCTATCTCTTTTTCCTTCTCACTCAACCACCACCGTCCACGTCTACTTCACTAAAACAGTGTCTCACCACAACCGCAGCTCATCTGCTTTGCGACCTCATTGCATAAGCGCGCGAACCCAAGCAACAGAGCCCTTTCTGGATGATCAGCGCACTACGCACGATATTCTCACTTGCGCTTAACCACATTTTGCCCGCGACACTCGTACGAAAACCATACCTCTTTCCAACTACTACCACCCCAACACCTACATCTACTGCCATCAGATCTACTACAATCCACTCCATTCACTACTGCACCATCTCCGGCCAAGAATCACCAACCCGGACATCTCAGGATAGATGGACAAAAATGTGTGAGGTGCAGCATCACAAGCACAAAAAAAAAGCATAGACCCTTTATTCCTCCTTCGCCCAAAGCAAAATATCCAGACCCCGACATTACACAAATCTTTTAGCGCTTTTCCTTCCCGCCCTTGCTTTTGTATTTTTTATTCGACCTTTAGGCGACCCTATTTAACTTGTCTTTCTACTTTCTACCTCTCCTATTTTTTTCTGTCTCTTATTGTCTCTTCACCTCTCTCGATTTCATGCTTACGTTTGTTGTTTCTTTTCACTCCCTCCCCTATTTTTTTCCCTCTCTCGCCAGCTCAGGGTACCCCGTCTATAATCGACAACGTACATTCTAGGGAGTCCGGCATAACAACACAACAAAAACAACGATCATTCCCCCCCCCCCCCCCCCCCCCCCCCCCCATCGCTGCTCTTCACAACAAAGACCAAACACAAGAACAAAGAAAAGAGACACACTCCGTCTATCAAGAACTCACTCCTAACTTCACCATCTATCAACACGCTTAAGCCAAACAGCAGCATACATTTCTCACACACACACACACACACTCTCTCTCTCCATCTCTTCAACGCCACACACAAGCAGAGATAACCGACAGACAACAATCAATCACAACACACAAACAACAACAAAAAAAACCCCCCCAACCCTCAGAAGCAAGAGACAAAAAAACAAAGATGCTGCAGTCCAGGACGATTTCGGCACCAATTCCTGTACCGGGTACACAACAAGAACCCACAACACCCTCTCTCGGCTCAACAACAAGCTCGACCTTCATCCATCTCAACAGCAAAAACAGTAGCGACTTGCTTAAAAACAACAGTAGCAGCGGCGCTCGGATCGCCACCACCATCGGCACATCCACCCCCGTAGGCCTCGGCGTCGACATTGGCAGCAACAACAGCCATCTGAGTAGTAACAGCAGCAACGCGAGTAAAGATGGCGGCAAGGACGGCGGAAAGGATAGCAAAAACAACAACAACAACTACAGCTACAGCAACCCAAGAAGCCTGCGTCGGTTCTCGAGTATCGGCAACACCAAGAAGCTCCACCTCGAGAACTCGACCCTTCGTTCGAAAATCACGGAACTCGAACGGTACGTCCAAGGCCTCAAGGAGGAACTCATCCTGGCCCATCGACAGATCCAAGCCAAGAACTTGGAGGCCAAGACCTCACAGGAGCGAAAGGCGGTCGAGATCCATGAGTTGGGGCAGCATATCCAGCGGTGTGAGTCTGATTTGTTGGCAAAGACGGCCGAGTGTGAGGCGTTGCAGAATAAGCTGCAGTACCAGACCAAGGAGCAGGTTTCAAAGTTGAAGCATATTAATATGTTGGAGACAGAGATTATGGATTATCGACGGATGTCGGTCATGAGTGGGCATGGGCCTGCTTCTGCGACGGGGACGGGACCGGGGACGACTGGGCTAGGGGGGATGATGGCGGCGAGAGGGGGCAGTGTGTTGATCAGGAATAGCAGGAACTCGTCGGATTCGACGGAGAGTGTTCGGTCGTCGACGGTTCTTCAGGATAGTGCGGCGATGGTTGAGGAGGCGACAGCAGTTCTGCAGGCTCAGATCAAGCAGCTCAAAGACGAGCACTGGAAAAAGGATGAGCAGATCAAGGAGATGTCGGAAAAGATCCAGTCCTTAGCTGATAGTGTCGCCCAGCTCGAGAAGGCCACCTCTGCTGCTGCTGATGTTGTGAAGGAGGAGGATGCGAAGACGATTATGACACCGACAACATCGACGACAGATAAGAACAACATCGTCTCCGTCTCCACCTCAAACGCTAGCTTCAACACCGCCATCTCCGGAGGAGTCGGAGCCACCAGCAGCAGTGCCTCTCACTCTTCCTCGTCTATCTCGATTGTCAACAGTGTCGGGTATAATCTGGCGGTCGAGCACCCCAAACTCCTTTCGCGTTACCAAGCTCTCCGTGCCCTGCATGCCCAAGCCTCAGAGTACCTTGATCAACTCGAGACTGAGAACCAGGACTTGAAGGTTCAACTCCTTGATGTCTCTGAGAGTGTTGTCGACGCTGCTGAGGAGACTTTGGATGTCGCCACACCGAATGTCGGGAGCCTCAGGCCTATCGTCACCTTCTTCGCATCTCTGCCAACTACCAAGGAGGAAGAGGAAGTTGAAGAAGTCGAGGAGGCCTCCACACCAACCGTCCCCGAAACTGCTCCTGCGGTCGTCACAGCTATCGCGCTCTCCATCTCCCGCAACTCGCTCCATCACCCAGCCGCCTCAAACCTGGCCCCCCTCGACACCATCGCCGCCAACGCCAATGCTGAGACAACCAATGAGCACGCTGCCACCTCTGCAACCTCCAGCAATGACGATGAAGGATCGCCCCCAACCTCGGCAGCAACATCTTCCGGTTCCCCCTCAACAGTCGTTGCAGCCCCAGCCTTGACCCGCAAGTCCTCCCTCCGCTACCCACGTGATGGGCAGGTGTCGCCTACCCTCCACGCCGTCTCTACCCTCAACACGCCTTGAGTTGTTTATTTATTCAAGTGACATTACTTCCACTTGCTCCCTTCCTTTTCCTTTTCTTTTCCTTTTCCTTTTCCTTTTCCTTTTCCTTAATTCCTTTCTTATTTTATCTTTCCTTGCTCCAACAAAATTTCAAACGACTAATCTTCCACAAACCCTTCCCCCTCCTCCATCCAACACAGCAAAAACCAACCTTACAAACACAAATGGGCTACCCCAGATTATATATATATATACATTATTGTTTTCATGCTGAGCTTCGCGAATAAAGTCTTCCAGAAAAAATATTAACTCATGTGTGATAGGAATGAAAGAAAAAGACGTCTACTCTAAGGTCGGCAACTAGTGGCGGTCCAGAGACTTGGAGAGATAGCCCAAGGGCAAATAATCTTTCCTTAGTGACAGTATTATCAACACGGTACATTGTGTGTGTGAAGGGAAGGGGCACCTACGATTCAGACAACGGTACGATTCAGACAATGGTACGATGGGACATATTTTAAGGTTTATACTTTCTGCCGGTACCTGCGCGTCGGAAGCCAGAGAGAGAGAGAGGAAAGTGAGCGGAGAAGGAGGGGAGAGAAAGGAGAGAGAGAGAGTTGATGACGACAGTTGGGCTGTAGTGTTTTAGCCGTTCTTTTAATTCCTTAATGCGCGATATGAGCTCTTGACAGAACAAAGGACTCGGGGGTTGTCAAATTGTTACCCAGCGAAGATCCAACAAACAACAAAACAAATGCCCCCCACTCCCCCCCCCCACAGATTCTCTTTCCTCAAGGAAAATCAAAAATCCATCTTGGCGCTGCATGCCGGTGCCCCACCAAAGAAAACACGGTGTCGTAGGAAGTGGAGGCGCATACCAGATACGAGTTGACGTGTACGGGTCCCAATGTACAGTACAGTCACGTCCCAAAATGTATCGAACTATTGTTTTAGAACAGAGGAAAAGAATTCATTCGAGAGATGGTAGCCGTGCGGGTACTAAGGGATTATAGTACCAGCACCTTGGGCCCGCTTTTGAAGTAGCTCTTTTGAATTGATCATATGATCCAATTCAAACGTTTTCTATTTCTTAGTACGGTACATTTTGGGAGGGCACTGTGCATAGATGGCAAGTCATCTAGGCAAGCTGCCACTACGACATTCTCGGTTCCTTCATCTTCCTTACGTTATTTACCATGAGCAAATAGGGCCTGATACTGATTCGATTCCAATTCGTTTTTCCTCGCAAGTTTGGTGGCGTCTTCAGCATCAGCGAGCACATCCGCGTCATCCTGGCTATCCCTCACCATCATCGATGGAGGTAAGCAACTTATCAAATGGGTTGGTTCAAAGACTCATTCTGACTCGTTCATGTGCTCTACCTGCATTGACGTAAACAATTCTTTGTCCACCGCTTTACTAGCTGGCCAAAAGCATCCACGCGATCCTGGGGAAGAACTGGTCGAGGCATTACCTAAAACACCCCGCAACAGATGTGAGCACAATTTCATATGACAAGGCTCTAGAATGACCCAGGAGGCTATGATGGCTGATCCTTCTCACACCTATTTTTATTATTCTTTCGAATAGCTCTATCCTCCACCATTGTGCCCTCGGAGGATATTGATAGTCTGCCCATGGTTCAGTCCGGTCGCGGTCTTTCCGATCCTTTTCAGGATAACGACACAGATCAAGCAGATGATGAGGAGCAATTGGATGTGGCGAAGAAGACGAGAACGGCGGGCAAGACCTTCTCAACAAGTCAAGTGGTGGGATCAATAAGTCCAACAACATCAAGCTCAAAGAGCCCTGGCATATACTTGCAACCTCAGCAATCTCACTTGTAAGCATTGATCACTGTCTATTTTGTTCTTGTTTTGTTCTGACCGATTTTAAGGCACTCAACCGGATTTTGATTACACCGGCTTTTTTTAGTTTTATGGTCAAAGCGTTGTCATCGTCGTCATCGCTGTAGCTGTTACTGTCCTGCTTGTTGTTTCGTTTCTCTGAATTCATGACTTAAAATCGTGGTTACAAAAAAAAAAGATCAGAAATGGAACCAAATGTAATGTTAGTATATACTTGGTGTGTTTGAAACAACACTCCACTTTCCGCCCTCCCGCCGCGAAAGCTAAACAAAAGACCAGCTAAAAAAAGAACCAGTGATGGCACGTCCTAGCATTCTAACGCAGATTATCGCCCTGTCCTAACTCCACTCTCTCCCCCCCCCCCGCTGCATGGCTAAACAGGGGACCAGCTAAGAGAGAACCAGTTTTTTTAAGACCAAACACAAACCAGGTCTTCATGCTCAATGCTAGATCAAAAAATCATAATCATTGCATAAAAATATTACATGCGTCTGTGAGAGAGTGTCAGTTTTGATTGACAACCGGCGTGGTGAAGACAGAAGACAGAGATGTGGTGATAAAATGTGGTGGATGATGAAAAAGGCGTGGGGGTGATAAAGCGAGAGATGAAGGCAAAGACGATGGAAGTAGTAATGAGAAGGCGTGAGAGAAAATACTGGCTTAAGGAAACAGGACAATGCGCGAGGATTACGTCATCGAAGTGAGTGAATCGCCCCGCCCCAACTCGAGGTCTAAATGCTAAAATAGGAAATCCAATGCAAAATGCTACTCTCTTGTTCGATTGACTTGACTGCGCTCTCTCGCTTCCTGCCTCTCGCTTGACCCCCTTCTGCCCTCCATACCCTCCAGGGCGTGGCCTGGAACTGCGCTTGTCCTGCATCCAGGGATAGTTTCCGTCACTGTCCTGGGGTTGGAGGTAGAGCGGCCGCTGTTGCTCGAGCAAGTGTCCTCGAATGGCATTACACATGTTGTGGCCGGCCATGATGTCGCGGTGGATGTACTTTTGACACTTTGAACAATACAGACGGCGGAGGTCATCTTGGCCAACGACCTCTCTACAAGTCGGGCATTTCTTTGAAGTGTAATACTCATTGACGCCAACGAGATGTAGCCAAGAGATCGGGCCTGAAAAAAAGCATGCAAAGATGATAATCTGGTCTTCGAGGAAAACTTCCCAAGACCCACGCCAATAACGACCTTGTTGTCCTCGTCTCTCTTGGCCCCTGTCGATCCTCCAACAAGCTGTAAAAGACGATCGGCGATCAATCTATACCCCTCTGCTCGAGCCTTCCTAGCGTTCCACTTGTGCTTCTTCAGGACAACACTGCCATAGAAGAATCGAGATGACCCTTCACTTCCCGCTCTCTCTCTGTATAGTTGCTGATACTCGCCTCTGGGCCACGACAAGAAGGTAGGCTGGTCTCAATTTGGCTGACGGAAGCTCCCCCTCAACTATTGCCCTTTCTTACGCTCCAGCCATCATCTGTGCTTGAAGGTAGGTTGGTAGACAGCCTTCTGCTTGACAACCAAATTGAAAAACTCGGCAACGGTCCCTCGGCCTGCTCATTCTCCTCTGCCTCATTACTCGACAGCGACGACTCCAAGGTAGTGGGGCCAGACTCTTGTCCTTGTTCGACGTTCGGCTGTTCGCGTGTGGGTAGAATCGCACTTACTCCAACGACAAATGCTTGGCCCAAGTCAATGCCGAGGATCTTGATACCCTTGGGTTGGCAAATTCAGAGCTGGGTGACATCCTGCTTGGTCGAAACGATATTCCTGATCTCCGTCAAAAAATAATCTGTGCCGCCAACGGCGGATGTTAGTCGAGAAGGCAGCTTATCCGTGGGTGGTCGTCTGTACACGTACTTGATTTTTTTTTTTCGTCGTTGACCTTTCTAGTTGTTTATCGTTCTCGCAGCGATGAGCTCTGAGGTTTCATTTTTCTTCAATGTCTGGCAGGCCGTTTGTTTTGGCTATTATCTCCAGGAAAATATCGCCACTGTTACTGGCCGTTACATGTTTTGGTGGTTCGCGAAGAAGGTTAGTCAATAGACAGGTGAGAATATTTTTTTTTCTAGCTTTCAAGCGCGTGTAGGTGGCGCGTTGTTACATTACGCGTTTAATTTTTTATACTATCTATTCCCTGCACCGTGACCTGTTTGTGTTCTGCTCTGTGAACCTTTTTTTTTCGATTCATGTGATGTGTGGGCTGGTTCCTCCTTTCTAACTCTATCATCCCTCTAATCTCCTGATACTGTGCTTCTTTTCTTTTCTTGAGCTGTGCCATCATAGTTCCCCACTCTCAATTCTTCTTCCTGAGATGTGAGCAAGGCGTACCAAGTGTGTTCCAACGATATTTTCTTCCTCACATACGTTTAACACCTATAGTGCACGGCGCGCCTGCGAAGGAAATTTGAAATATTAAGCGTTTATTTTTGAAGTCTTCCTCTGCCTGCCAGAGTCGTCCGCGCTCCATCAGTCATCATCCTCGTCACTACTAGAATCGTACGCGACAAGTCCCACAAGCCCTTTGGGTTTTGTATCCTTCCCTGACCCCGCTCCTACTCCTAATGCTGATACTGATCCTGTAGACGTAGTATCCGCCTTGGCCTTTTTCGTTTCCGACTCCCGACTCTCCTCTTCCTCGTTCTCGTCTTTATCTGTTGACTCGTCCAGTTTCCGCTTACCAACCGCTTTGATATCCTTTGATTCCGACCCTATAGTGGTTGTTGTTGTCGATTCTGCTTTTGAATCGGGCTTGGCGACAAGTCCAGCAAACAATGACTTTTTCCTCTTGGTGGGTCCTGATGACAATGGTGCAAAGTAGGTCGGTTTTGGTGCTGATGACGAGCCTCCATCTGTGTCTAGTAGCGGTGCCGGTGCCGTCGACGCTTTCGATTTCACATTCCTATGAAGTGTCACAAGTGAGCGATAAGAAATGTTAAGTATGACACTCCTTTCTTCTTTGAATCTGGGTGTCGGTGTTGGCGGCGGTGGTGGTGGTTAAGCAGATGATCCTTTGTTGCGATTCCTTACATGCGAAAGTTCTTGAGCTCCTCTGCTTCCTGCTCAGCCTGCTCCCGCTTCTTCTTTGCGTCTTCGTCCTCCAACGAGCTCAAAAAGTCGAATTCGTCGTTATCGATCTTGTGGATGAGGTTGCCTAAGTAAATAATACGACACGAGATGCAAGTGACGTTAGTGCCAGGCAAAAAAAAACACAAAGTAAACTGGGCATTGGCGGTTACGAAAAGCTTTGGATCTACAAAAACTGCAAATAGCGGTACCGAATTTGGTGGCCTCAGCAAAGGCATCGGTCTTCTTTTGTCTCTGCTCCTGGAGTCGTTCATAGAGTGTTCGAGGATCGTAGGGAACCTCTTCCTGGATCGGTGGCGGATCTAAAATAAGCGGACCGAAATTTAAAATGTCAAACTGTGGTTGCGATACGCTGTGATGTATTGCGGTTGGGTGGGACCAAGCTCCCTGAGGGATAACTTACTCTCGTTGTTGGCGTATGCCTTATCCCACTCCTCCTTGCGCGACTTGCGGGCTTCATCTAGTTCACCTATTCAATGCAAGGACCGACGATGGGACGAAGGTTATTTTTTCATGGTTCGTCTTCGCATTCTTGTCCCGCACATTGTTTAGGTCATTGCATCTGAATGTTTGGCATCCTGAGGGGTTGTTCATGAACATGCCTGCGCTGACGAATTTGGACGACATGGATCGCTATGGCCTTTCTGTGCTTCCTGTGGTTTGAGAGTGGCAATGAAGAGAGGGAATCGCCTTCGGTGTTCATACCTTCTGTGAGGTTCAAGGAAAAAAAAAAAGGGATTTCATTGGGTGGCTTGTGCTAGATCCACGTGTGCGTGCTATGAAAAATATCTAATGCCCTGCAGAAACCGATGCGCTCTCGAGGTCTCGCCCACTTGCAGATTCCTGGCCTGTCGTCGGGTTGACATACCATCCAGTCGCCGAAGTCAACAGTCCCTGCCGCTCGTCATGCCCAGCCTCGCTCTCAACCTTCTGCGCATATTGATCCGTCCGGTTCCTGTACAGAACATAATGTTGCGTAATAAACACCAGATCAAATGCAATACTCAAAAACCCCAACCCAAACTTGACAGGATCACCCGAGATCCCCGACCAGTCGTCAGAGATATAAGCATCCAGGACCAATTGCCCAATACTCAACACACCTCCTGTAAAATCTAACAGGATGTTGTGGATGCTCCATCCGACGGTCGATTTGGCGGCCCAGTTAATGTAGACCTGGGGGCAGTACTTGATGAAGCTGATGACTAGCTTGATGTAGCTGAGGAAATAGAGGATGTCGATCCATTCGTAGCTGCCGACTCCTGCAAGAGCCCGCCCGACTAGGACCAGGACACTGACGCCTGATGACAGGAGGAATGCCCAAGCAAAGCCAGAGACCCGCTGACCTTCATCTCGCTACCAATTTTAGTAACGAAAAAAAAATATGTTCGTGTTAGTTACTGTCCATCAAAAGAGGGAGGGATTACGACGAGACTGATCATTCTTTCTTTCCTTTGGGCGCAGAGGAAGGAAAAATAAGAGCGGATACAGCCATGACAGACAAAAAACGGAAAGGAAGAAGGGTCGACCCTTTTTTTGGTTTAGTTGTTATGGTTCTTAGCGTTTCGTTTTGTTGCGCGGTCTCTCGGTGTTTTGAGAATTCAATGGCGTGCTCCGGATCATGTCTGTGCAAATTCTTTAGGTCCGTTTTGGGCTGCATGCCCACCCACTTGATCCATTCAAATGACCTCCTAATGTCCCACGCCTCCACATCTTTTCCCTTGTTGACTCGCATGCACGCAAACAAACAAACAAACAAACATGAAAAAAGGACGATCGACTCTCCGCCAAATGCTAATTACCTTGTACACCCAGGTTTGTACGAGTGTAAACGTCGAAAGGATGAGGGCATGGACGGCGAAAAAGACGTCATTGACCCGGACGAGGTTCTCTTGGCCGTCGTTGCGGCGCTTGTATTCCTCTTGGATCTCGGTGCTGAAGAAGAAGGCCAGGTTGAAAATCTGCGGACAAGCGAGAAAAAGAGAGTTGCGAAGAAGGAGTAAGGGAGAGAGAGAGTGGCAGATCATCAAGATTGATTAGTACCCATCATTGCGATGACGGCTGGAGCAAGCAAGAATGAGAACCCTTGCAACCTTTGAGGGAAATAAACTAGTATGTGGTCGCTCAAGTTACCGAGTAGAAGAGGAAGCCGACGACGTTGAGGTGGACAAAGTCCATGGAGAGGCCTTGGACGGTTTTCCGCCGCCAGTTGAGGATGGCTTGTGGATAGAAGGATGCGGACCAGGCGAGGAAGTATGCCCATCCGATGAGGTATGATAGGAAAGGTCCGAACCCACCCTGAGCTGCAGGTACTTCAACGATGGTTGTCCCCATGTGTGTGTTCTGGTAAAAGTGAGAGAAAGGAGTGAGTGTTGTAGTGTTGGTGGTGGTTATGGTTAGGGAGTGGAGAGTGAGGAAGAGATTGTTGGTGGGGAATGTGACAAGTAAGTGAGAAGACGAAGAAGAAAAGAAAAAAGAGGCTGCCGAGTTTGAAGGCAGGAGAACAAAAGGTCAAAGTAATGGAATGATGCGATATCCGTATAAAAAGACGTCGACAACGAGAGGCAACTTACCAATCCACCAGAGCGTCAAGCGCGTCTACTCGCCGACAATTTTTTTTGGTGGCAACACCTTCAGTGAGTAATCACGTGCGCTGCCTCTAATTCTAATTGCGATTCGAATCGACCAATCAGAGGGGTACACCGCCCTTGGAGCCTCTCATCCAGCTCACACCCCCTCAACTTATTGTCGCCCCTTGTCCGTTTCCTACTTTTCTTCCTTTCCTCCATCCCCACTCCAACACCAAACCAACAAACAACCAACATCATCATGCGTTGGAATTTGGCCCTGCTGATGGTCCTCGCCGTCCTGGCCCTCATCCAGACCGTCGCCGCCTGGGAAGAAGGTACTTTTTCCAGGAAGCTCAACACGAACCTCCAGGATTCACTCCACACTACCAGTCAATCGAATGGCCTGATCAGCAACAAAAAACCGCCCTTCATCTCGCTCAAGCCCAGAGTATTGACATCTTACTCACTCTATTTGTTGACCGTTGACCGCTTTGATAGGCGATTTCGAGATCTTTGATCTTGTCGACGCCCTCGAGAAGGCCGAGGGTCCTGAAATCAACTTTTACACATATATCGGTGTCACCCAGAAGACTCCAAAGCCTGAAATCGAGCGTGCCTTCCGCAGGAAGTCGCGCACCCTCCAGTAAGCGACAGGCTATATCTTTGTCAGCTAGTCGTTGCAGTTTTCTCAAAACCATTCTGGACATTCACTCACCGCAATATCTACCCTCTTGTTGCAACTGTCCCTCCATGTTAGCCCCGATAAGAACAAGGGACCTGGAGCACAGGAAAAGTACGCCCGCCTCTCAAGCATTATCTCCATCTTGCGTGATGACGGCAAGCGCGACCGCTACAACTTCTTCCTCAAGAACGGTGTCCCTCGCTGGCGTGGATCCGCTTACCTCTACAGACGTCACCGCCCCGGCTTCAAGGCCGTGGTCGTCTTCTTGTTCATCCTCGCCTCTGGATTCCAGTACTTGGCTCGTTATGTCGGTTATGTTCAGGAGCGGAAACGCATGACGGGAATGATTGACCAGTACAAGGAGATGGCTCGTGAGCAGCAGCAAAAGACCCTTGAGGGACCTATTACTGGACGCCAGCGTCGTTCTGGAACCTTGACACCCGAGGCTGTCATCCCTCTGGAGGAGATCGAGGGTCCCATGTATGCTGTCAACCAGTACGGCGAAGAAATCGAATTGACTCTTGACAACGTTCACCCTCCCAAGGTCAAGGATGTGATTATTGCCCGTCTGCCCTTCTGGGCCGTCAAGCTGGTCCTCTTGCCCTTCCCCAAGTCCATCAAGGACTCTGTCTATGCCATGAGCATCTTTGAGAGCATCCGCCCCGAGGGTGACAAGGCCGAGTCCGACGCCAACATGCGCAAGGTCCGCAAGGCAGAGTTGGCCAAGAAGCGTGCCGCCAAGCGTGCTGCTCAGCAGAAGCAGTCGCCCAGCGTCAGCGATGACGAGGAGGTTGCTTATGGATCCGAGGAGGACGATGAGGCCGCCTTGGCTGCTCGTGCAAAGGAGGAGGAGCTCGCAGCTGCCAGGAGACGTCGTCGCATGAAGGCTCCCGGCCAGGCCTCTCTCAAGGGTGGACGTCGTGGATAGATACATATTAAACAATACATATTTGTGTTCTTTTTGTTTCTTTTTTTATTTGCCCGTTCTTGTTTTGTTCATTCATTCAATGCTAGAAAAGAGAACAAAAACGACCGAATGATTCAACAACGATAGTTACCAGATGGACAAGTTACCAAGTCAACAGGCTTAAAACTCCTCGTTGCCTCCTCCACCGCGGCGACGACCGCCAACGCCGCCCTTGGTCATGGCAGCCTCGTGATTCCGGAGCTCGGCAGGGACGGTGGCGAGGGTAGACTTGGTCAACATCTGCTTGAGATCATAGTAGACATCGGTATCGTAGCTCGACAAGAACGTGACAGCAACTCCCGAACGTCCTGCACGACCGGTACGACCGATACGATGGGTGTAGTCCTCAATGTTCTTGGCCATGTCAAAGTTGAGGACCAGCGAGACGTTCTGCACATCGATACCACGACCAGCGACATCTGTCGCCACAAGGACATCGGCCTTGCCGTTCTTGAGCTGCGATAGCGACAACTCACGCTGCTCTTGAGACTTGCCTCCGTGAAGAGTCACCGCACGAAGACCCGCACCATTGATCATCTTGGCCAGAGTATCGCATCCCTTCTTCTGGTTCACAAACACGATCACCGGAGGAGCAAACGATCCCTTCAACAAATCCATCATGCGGCTCCTATTAGTTGTAAGGCAAGAAGAAGAGAGGATTATTTGTTAGTATGAAGTGAGTTGGTCTGCATTCGTATAGAGACAATATGAAACGCATGATGAGAGTGGCAAAGGACATACCTCTTCTTGTTTTCGTCGGTAATCATCTCGACGCGCTGCTCGACAGTCTCGACGGCCTGACCAGCGGTACCAATAGTAACAACAGCGGGGCGGCGGAGGTACCTCTTGGCAAGGCGCTCGACGGCGGCGGGCATGGTAGCCGAGAACATGGTTGTTTGGCGGTACTTCCTGTGAGTGTCGTTGTCGATAGACATCGTCATCTTGCTTGCATCCTCAGCCTCGTCGGTATCGGGCTTCAAGTTCGACAGAGGAAGGGCGTCCAGAATAGAGTTGACGTCTGCCTCAAAACCCATATCGATCATCCTGTCAGCCTCGTCCATGACAACGTAAGTACACTGGTTCAGAACCAACATGCGCCTATCCAAACAATCCTTGAGACGACCAGGAGTGGCGATAACAATCTCAGCTCCATTCCTCATGTTAAACGCCTGCTCCTCCATAGCGTGGCCTCCGACAATCGACACACAGTGAAAGTTGAGAGGCACGGCAAACTTGAGAGTCTCCTGTTCGATCTGCTGGGCCAACTCACGCGTAGGAGCCAAAATGAGGGCATATGGACCGTCTCCCATGTTCTGCTCATTGAGTTTGGGAAGTTCCGAGATAAACTGCAGCATAGGGATCAAGAACGACGCAGTCTTACCGGAACCTGTCTCGGCGATACCAATAATATCACGATTCTGAAGACCGATAGGGATGGCCTGACGCTGAATAGGCGAGGGTTCCTTGTATCCGACCTTTTCAATGACAGAAAGAATACGAGGGCCGATGATCGATTCCTCCCACTTGCGGATCGGGTTAGGTATGCTGCCACCTAAAGGTAACTCAAAAGGAAATAATTAGCAGTAGGTAGTAGGCGTGCCAAAATAATAAGGGAACATAGTAAACACATTGACAAACAAACGCCCAAATGAACGATAGTTGTACCTTTGCAAGAGATGTTGAAGTCCTCTTTGAAGATACGCCAATCTCTCTCGCGCATTTGATCCAATGGCTTCTCGGTCCAGTGGCGATCCGCATAGTTGATCTTGCGTTCCTTTTGCACTGCCATATCTCCGAGTTCACTATTTGATAGAAACATGTAAAAAGAGCTCACGGTCAGTAACATTCGGCTTGCAATATATGCAGTGTTACATCTAAAAGAAACAATCAAACAGTTTATCTGGACGAGAACATACCCTGCACGGGCCACCTCGGCGTCCGTTCGGCGGTTGGCTATAAGCTTGTCGTAGAACTTGTCCTTGCTCTTAGTATCCTTGAGATCGATACCTGCAAAACTGCCACGACCAAACAATTGGGCGCTGTGTCTGTGAGTATAGAGTGGGTTCAAGTCACGAGAAGTATCGTCATCCGCATTCCAATCAAAGACAAATTTCTTGTCACTGCGCTTCCGGACCTTTCTCTCCTTGTCATCGATTCCCATGTAGTGTTTCTAATAGCCATAGAGGTTTGACGCAAAAGACGAGGAAAATGAATATTAGTATGCTTGTTGAATATTCTCTCGCTCCTATATCATTGCAAAAAGAAAACACGATCACAGAGCCGGTAGGGTTAACGTACTTTGACCATTTCGATCTCCTTGTCAGCAAGAACAACCCCCGAGGGTGAATCCCCGTTGGCTGTGTCCTTGTTTCCGTCCCGTCTGGCCTTTTCCCGTTCGTTCCTGTCACGATCACGACTGTTGATCCGACTGTCATAGCCATAACGGTTATTATCGTGGACCTCAGCTCTGGCCTTGGCGTCAAACTCTGCTCTTTGCTGACGCTCGAGATCCTGTGCCTGTCGCTGCGCTTCCACCTCCCTTTGGCGCTTCTGGATCGCCAATTCCGCACGCTGCTCCTTCGTCATGAATTTTGGCTATTGTAAAAGGAAGTAGAAGACGAGACTCAGTTGATTAGTAATCAAAGCCCAAGTCATCGGTCAGCATTCACAACTAACAACAAATGCATGTCAAAATGTACGTTTAGCTCCCATACCTTCTCAAGTGCCTGTTTCTCCTGTTCCTTTTGCTTGATGAGTTCCTCGAGCGAGATAGGGACTTTTCTTGCCGGTGTTGCAGAAGGCGAGTCCACATCCATTGGCGTTCCTCTGTTAGAGTCCGTTCTCGAAGGAGGCGATTGGTCTCTGTCTTTGCCGGAGCCGTTGGTATGGTTGTCTCGGGAAGAGAAGCGGGCGTCGCGGTAAGAGTCCCGGCCACCATTACGACTGTCACGGCTGTCGGGGGCTCGGCCGTCTCTTCCGTCACGGCCGTCACGACCATCACGGTAATCGCGACCATGTCGACCGGAGGAGTAACGATCGCCGCTTTCTCTGGCTCTGCTTCTGTCAGGACTCCTGCTCCTGCTCCTGTCTTTGTATCCGCTGCTGCCTGCGTTTCTCCTGTAGTTGCCTGACATTCTTGACTTGTATGAGTAAGTGTGTTGACGAGAGCGAATGAGGTAGGTGTTGTTCTTGGAAGGCGATGCGATTAAGAGGTTGGTTGTTGAGTCTGAGAGAGTGGGTGAGTGAGCACAGTCAAGAAATTAGCTGCGATCGCCTTTTTATCCATTTTGGCCAAGCCACATTTTTTCCTGACCCTCTTTTTCTCTTTATCTACAACTGCAGCGCCCTCTCCTTCTCTCTACACCTTTCCACATCACTCACGTCTCCCTCTCTAATCACTCACCACGCTACACAAGGACACGGACACAGACACCAAAAACAATAAGCAACAAACAACAAGGAACTCGCACACAACCTACCAGGACACAATGTCATACAAAAGGAAAGCCGAACTGCCCGTCGGAGACATCAATGATCTCATGGAAGTAACTCCCTTGGGTGCAGGAAGCGAAGTCGGACGCTCATGCCACGTCCTCAAGTACAAGGGCAAGACCGTCTTGGTACACACACTTTTCTCATACATATGGCGTCTTTCCCCTCTTATTCGAATAAAAATGAAGAAAGTATCTACCCCAATACCATCGACCTTGTTTGTTCACCAGTCTCTTTTGTTTCTTTTTTTCCTGAACTTTTCTATATGTTTGTCTGTCCCCTGCCTCAACGGATTGTGTTTATTATACTCCTCCTGTGCAACGAACATGACAGTTGGACTGCGGCATTCATCCCGGCCAGAGCGGTATATCTGGACTCCCCTTCTTTGATGAAGTCGACCCGGCCACCATCGACGTCCTCTTGATCACACAGTAAGTCACTCTTTTCTTCTAGCGTCAGTTCATGGTATTATAACTTCCTAATTAACAGTGCGTGGTCTCATTTCTTTCATATAGTTTCCACTTGGACCACGCAGCAGGATTGCCTTACTTCACCGAAAGGGTACCAACGTTGTACTGTTGTTGTTGATACCCATGGAGGTGAAACGTATAAATGCGGACCGACCTAATTAACAGAAAATGTTATTAACTTTTGTCTTCCGTAGACCTCGTTCAAGGGACGCGTGTTCATGACCCATCCTACCAAGGCTATCTTCAAGTGGCTCCTCTCAGATTATGTCAAAGTCAGGTAAGCAACAGACTTGGAAGGAGTCGATCGTTGACTTTGACAAAACAAAGCATGCAGACGACTGATCCATTCTCTTAATTACACACCTTCAAAATTTGTTAGTAACGTGGGGGCGAACGATATGCTGTACGACGAGACACAGTTGGCGGCATGTTATGACAAGATCGAGACGGTCGATTACCATCAAGAGATGAACGTTGACGGAATCAAATTTACGGGATACAACGCAGGACACGTCCTGGGCGCAGCCATGTTCTTGATCGAGATCGCCGGTATCAAGGTACTCCACTCGCTTTTTTTCTCGAAGCACATATCTGCTTTCAGTCGATATTTGACTTGTCGTACTAACCACCGGTTTGCCTGCATATTATAGATCTTGTATACAGGAGACTACTCGCGTGAGGAGGATCGCCATTTGATGGCCGCGGAAAAGCCCACAAACGTGCAGACAGACGTCCTGATCTGCGAATCGACCTACGGAGTCCAGAGTCACGAACCCCGTATCGACCGCGAACGCCGCTTCACAAGCACAGTCCACGACATTGTTCAGCGCGGAGGCCGCTGTCTCCTCCCCGTCTTTGCTCTGGGTCAGGCTCAGGAACTGTTGCTGATGTTGGACGAATATTGGGCAGCCCACCCAGAACTGGAATCGATCCCTGTCTACTATGCCTCTTCGCTTGCCAAGAAGTGCATGACGGTCTATCAGACCTACATCAACATGATGAACTCCAAGATCCGCAAGCAGTTTGCGGTCTCGAACCCCTTTGTCTTCAAGCACATCTCGCATCTCAAGAACATGGATATGTTTGATGACACGGGGCCATGTGTCATGATGGCCTCGCCTGGTATGCTGCAGAACGGACTGTCGAGAGAGTTGTTTGAGCGTTGGTGCACGGACAAGAAGAATGGGCTGTTGATTACGGGATACTGCGTCGAGAACACGCTCGCCAAGGATGTGATGAACGAGCCTGACGAGATTCAGACTATGAACGGGACCAGGCTCAAGTTGAGGATGTCGGTCGATTACATCTCCTTCTCGGCCCATGTTGACTATACCCAGAACAGTGCCTTCATCGACGAAGTCAAAGCACCCTACCTTGTAAGCTGCTTCTTATGTTTCTGTAACTATGTTGGCAGCCACTTGTTGTGAAAATCATGACATTTACTAATTTTCCCGCACCTTTTTTATTTATGCTTGACAGATCCTGGTGCACGGAGAGACGAATGCCATGGGACGATTAAAGAGCGCGTTAATGAGCAAGTACTCGGAGCGAGATGAAGACATCCACATCTTTACACCCAAGAACACCGAGACTGTCAAACTCTATTTCCGCGGAGAGAAGCTCGCCAGAGTAAGCTTGCACACCTGTTCTTTTTTTCTTTTTTTCGCCACCACGTTTGGGTATCGACGTGTAAATTGTAAATTATTACTGCCACTTCCTATGCTGAGGCTGAACCATTTTTGACGATTTTTATTCTTTATCCTGTAGACAATTGGACAAATGGCAGCGACGTTCCCGGAGAAGGACAAGTTGGTCTCGGGAGTGCTGGTGGTCAAGGATTTCCAGTATACCATTATGGATACATCGGATCTGGAAGAGTTTGTGGGTCTTCAGACCACATCTGTGGTTCAGCGTCAGATCGTCCCCTACCATGCCTCATTTGGGTTGCTCAAGTACCATCTCCGCCAGATGTTTGGCAAGATTCAGGAATTGGAGCGTGATATCAACAAGAAAGAGACCGTCAGAGTAAGTGGCGAGTTCTTTTATTTCAGGAAGCATGGTGGTGTATCCGATCATTGTCTGTGGCGCCTTGTAACTAACGGTTATTTTATGTCCTCGAAATGATGCGTGAATTAGATCTTTGAGACGGTGGATGTGAAGGAATACAACGTGAACCATGTCTTGCTGGAATGGACCGGAAATTCTGTCAACGACATGGTCGCAGATTCAGTCCTGGCTGTCATCCTCAATATCGAGTCCAGCCCTGCCTCCGTCAAACTTACCAAATCCGACCACACTCATTCACACTCCCACGGCCACGCTCATCCCCACGTCAAGACCGAAGGTTCCTCCTCTGCATCTACATCAAAGGAGGGAGAGGGAGAGCTGTTGGTGGAGCGCCACCCATCAGACGAATTCGAGGACCTGGTCATGTTTTTTGCATCTCAGTTTGGACCTGAGAATGTGACGCAGAATGAGAAGACGAGCACGGTTGTTGTGAGCTTGGATGGCATGCAGGCAAAGATCGATTGTAAAGATTTTACGGTGGAGTGTGAGGCGGATGCCTTGAGACATCGGGCGCAGAATGTCCTTGAGCGCGCTGTGAGGACTTGCATGCAGTAAGAAGATTGGGAGAGGAGAGGGTTTGTAGGGCAAGGTCAAGGAGGGAGATAGGGAGGTTGGTGGCGTGTCAAAGTCGTGTAGCTGATATATTCATATAAAATTAAACCATTGAGAAAACAACATCCACTCCTACTGTCTGCGAGATGAAGGAGAAAAACGAACAGAAAAAGTCCTCTCCTTTTGCCCCTCATTGCCAGTCTCCCAGCTGATCACAGAGCTTCTATCACTCCACGCTTTTTTGCCTTCGCCGCTTCTTTGTCTTGGATCTAATCAGATACAAGGCAAGAAAGTCTCTGTGAGTACAACTATTAGAAAAGTAACAGACATGACGACGGAGCAGAAATGCGTTCAAGTGAACCGAAGTCAACTCACAAAAACGAGGCGCGATGACTAGGAAGATAGTTGAGGCAAGTGCCCGGTTTGTTAGGACGCGTGGAAATAATCGCCTAATTCATGTTCTTTTGGTCTACTTTCAGCCTTGTTGCTCTTCGAGTGTGAACACTTCAATTGGTGGCACTCGTGGTTGTGAGCGTGTTGACGCTATAATGTTGTTGTACTGAGCCGTGCGCGATAGGACCTGGGGATGAATCTCCAAGGAGAATAACGCTGGATGATCGTTCATTTGCACAATCAAAATTTATTGCTCTCAAACGTTGCCTGAAGGCTGTAGTTTTTTTTTTTTTCTTTTTTCGCGGTCTCAAAGATTCAATACGCTCATCGTGCAGAAGGTATATTGCATTGTTTTTTTTCCTTTGCTCTCAACGCAAGTGTCCAAGAACGAGGTGAACCAGGGAAATGTGTACTACAGTACGATAGACGTAAAAAAATAAATAAACATGAAGCTAACTAGACAGACATGCGCGCACAAACGAGTACCACCAATTCCTTCATGCGTGGGCTGTTGTGTATTGCTAATGGTGGTGCGGCATTTTCTTTTGTGAGCAGCAGGCACTGCCACTCTTTCCTCCGATCTCTTGCCTCAAATAAAGTAGTTTTCACCACATGCCATTAAACTCCTCCTCGCCTCCCTCTCGCGATCTTTCTCTATGCATTTATACCGGGCATTGTATCCAATGCATGTACGTATTGCCAGAAATTGTATGCGAACGGCTCAATTTCTTGGCATCCGGTACATTTGATTCCACGATTGCGTAGATTCTGCTGGGGCAAAACAAGCATAAAATCTCCATCCCCAGACTCTTTTTTTCCATCATCGACAACCAAGTCCTTCTCTTACATTTTCTCTTCTCTCCCTTCGTCTGTCACCTACCCTTCATCCTTCTTACCACACATCCTAATATCCACTTACAATGAAGGTCGCAACCATCCTCACCATTTTGGTCGCCGCTGCTCTGACAGGCCCTATCCATGCAGGCCCACCAGCAACCCCACTGAGTACCTCCTCAGGCGTCGAATCCCACACTTTCACCCTCCCAGACGAGGACGCCGCATTTTTCGAGTCGAGGGTGGTCAAGTTCAACCAGACGGAGGCTGCTGCTATGGCTGCCCAGTATGATGAAGTCGTCAATGGCGTCAATCCTCTTCGCCGATCCAACGGCGTGCAAGTAGCCGCCGTTTCGAAGGACGTCGTCCCCTTCTGTGTCGGCTATGCAAAGAACCCAGTGCGAGTCCGCGTTTTCAGAAACAAGATGAGCTGCGACGGCAACGGCTTTTCCACCCTGTACATCTTCACCGCTTACATCAAGAAGGACGCCTACCTCTCTCCTCAGCCTATGTGCACTGGAATCAGCAAGGACGGCAAGCGCAGTATGTTCTTTTCCGGCAAGACAACTTGTGCTGGAGGCGAGTGGAATCAGGACTTTGCCTTCTTCGAGTCCGCCAAGATTAATACTCGAGTTGAGATGTTCCAAGCAGCGAACCCACATAGGATGATGCTCTACCCTGGTTATGACGGCGGGGCACACGGATGGCAGAAGGCGTACGACCTCAAGTACTTCAGCTTCTACCGACGATCAACTGACAGCGAGATGCATACCTTCAAGGGCGATTATATCGGACATCTCCAGGTGCACAAGAAGATCAAGAAGATCTCCGCTCCAGCGGATGTCGCCACGAAGCGATGTGCCACGCTACTGATTGCCGCCACGATCCACCGTCTGATTCCAAACAGTAACGGGTACAACCATCCCGGCAAGGACCTTCCTGGCTACTCTGCCGACGCGTTCGATGCCAAGTGCACCAACCTTGTCCTGTCCTCGTCCATTGGTGTCAAGCGCGTCTTTGTTGGTGGCTTTGGGTCGATCGAGGTCAACATTGGCAAGAACACCTATGCCGCCATTTCTTTGAAGGCTGGGGATGTTTTTCATGTTGAGCTGACTCGCCTTGCTCTCCACGAGAGTATGCGATCGGGTCAACCCGTCATGGTGTCGCAGAGCACTCAAAACCAGGACCAGTCTTGCATTGCTTACATCCAAGGCAACGCCTACACCATCGGCGACAAGGCCATCTGGACTGCACCCATCTAAACGTGTCACTCGTCCACCCTTACTCATCCCTCCCCCTTATTTTCTAGACTTGGAACCAAAGTTTTCACTATGGTCTTCACCTTCACTTTTTTTCATCCTTACATGTTTGCCACCATCGTTATTATAATTAAACTTACGGACTTGTGCACATATTTGTTCCAGCCCATCCTACCTTCTCTACTATAATTTGAATGGGATCCTGTTCCTCTGATGTGCACAGAAGTATAGATGATGGATGGGCACCGTCTTAATTTGCTGGGGAAAAAGAAAAGAGGGTTGCTACAGATGCAATGGAGTGAAAGATTGCATTGTGGGCGGAATACATATGGTGGCTACAATTGAAGGACAAACCAATCACCAACCAAAACGAAGGAGGTTCTAACTGAGAGATGGAGAAATGAAGAACAAGAACAACGAGCCACGAAAGAAACGAATTACTGTTTACAGAGTGCCTGGGTCGTTCATATAGTACTTTTCGTCGCGTTCACATAGGGTTATTTTACGCGATTGATAGACAGGGCAGGACGCGTTCGTGATCCCTTAGACGCGAACATCGTGAGAAAAAAGCATTTTTATCAACGATCGATAATGAATGATATGAGGGCAAAGCATTGTCGCCCCCCAGGAAGGAGAGGTATAGATACCCCCCTCTCCTCCTCCACCTTCTTTCGTTTTTTCTTTCTTTCTTTTCACACGTTCTTTCTACTTTCTTTCCGTTTCTTTCTTTCTTTCATTCATTCATTCTTTCCATCCTTTTCCACTATTTGCTCCTTACTATGCCACACACATACTTTTCTTTCTATCTTACTCTCCCCGGTCCTCTTACCCTGACGCACTTCGACCTCTGTGCGACTCAAGGACATCCACTCCCACCCACACATCCTATACTCGAGTCGTCATGGGAAGAGGCTTCTTCACCAACGCCCACTCGCCCACCCGCCCTCAAATATGACCAACCTGCCCACCCACCATTTGTAGCGAGTTCGGAGTAAAGAAGAGGGACAAGAAGTGAGTAGACGAGCACCAACGAGGGATGGCATGAGGAACGAACACCAGAGAACACTTCTTTCAATAAAGAAAAGGTAGCTGTGTGAGAAACTGACTATGTTTTGGTATTTGTTATGTGATGATAGCTTCTAGTACAAATGGATACTTTGTTTGTCCTTGCGCAGCCCGACTATGATGTGGTTCATTTTTGACTACCTTGTCCCTTGCCTGAGACGACCTTCATTTTCTTGCTTACAACTCATCGACGGTTCCATCGTCTCAAGCTGTTGATCATCAATTTTGGAAATAGCAGTCCGCACGCGCAGATAGAAAAAGACGCGTCCAACTCACGCATTCGCCCTTCCTTTCTTCACTTACAAACAAGTCCATAGAGCTATTACATATGGCTCTTTCAAACTCATCAAGAAAAAAAAAGGTGACGTTAGCTTCAGCAAACGCCACGAGCGGGAGTTATCCCTTTATCCTATGTTCCCGCGCCCTTTTCTTGATGTATGCGTAACATGTCAAGAACAGATTCTTAAGGCAACTATGGCAGCCCAAACAAACTGACTCTCTTATTCCTTACTTTTATCGGGTTGTCGTCATTGGATGAGAGGGGTATTGCGTTCATGACAGAGCTGAAAATAAGGGATGGAGATACCGAACAAAATTACTCTCATTGTTTGTGTGTGTGTGTGTCTGCTCATATTTCGTGATATATCCTTCGCCATCTAGTTTGCTCTTATGGTCATTTCAACCAAACGCATTGTTACTGCGAATAGTCTCTTCCTACTCTTATAGTCTGTACCCCTGAAATGCTTCATGTACCAAAACAAAACAAAGTGAAGGATGACCACTACAACTGCCTTTGGCGCTCCAGTCAGAGGCGCAAAAATGTGAGAGGGAGGACATGGTTCGTTTTTACTATGTGTCAAACCATGGTGAGAACAATAACGAGAACAACAAAAGAGAAAAAAATAGGGGTAACAGATCCTTTTCAATCTATTTCTAGCAATGGCATCGATCCGTAACAACAATAACAATAAATGGCATTTTAATACTGTGAACTTTCTTTGTCTTGACCGTATGGGCTGCCAGTCTAGCGTTCATAAAAGGAGTTCGTCGCCCTCTCGCCAAAGAGTTTCTACAGTTGACTTGAGCTGTACTCTGCTCCCCACTTTTCTTTTCATTGTACACCTCTTGCAACACACACCTCCTCCATCTGCATTCGCCTACCAGCAACTCCGAATCTCTGTCTCCTTCTCGTCCTCATTCCTTCAATTCCTCTACCCTGACTCTTCAATACTTCATCTGTTTCAGCCCGATATGCATCTTCAAACAATCTTCGCAGTCTTGGTTGCCGTCGTTTCGACCACTCCTGTCCTTGCTAAAACCTCTCCTTCACCTTCTAAATCACTTACTGCATCAGCATCACCTTCCCCCTCGCCAACACCACCCCCCATCGCACTCTACCTTGCATGTCATTTTGCTCCACCCATCGCATCACTCTTTCGACCAAGCTGTAAATCGCTCACTTCTTTACCTCTTATTTTACCCACTCCCTCACCTTCTGCTATACTTTTTGTCCCTCCTTCTGTCTCACCTACTGCTTCGCCACCTCCCTCGCGTTCTTCTGCTTTGTCCTCCGAACTGCATTTTTGTGCGCACCTTGCGCCACTCTTTGAATC
This sequence comes from Linnemannia hyalina, assembly GCA_019671135.1. Taxonomy (NCBI): domain Eukaryota; kingdom Fungi; phylum Mortierellomycota; class Mortierellomycetes; order Mortierellales; family Mortierellaceae; genus Linnemannia; species Linnemannia hyalina. Next base: position 2,069,921 of record JAHRHY010000006.1, read on the forward strand.
ACACTCTACAGCACCCAAGGCTTCACTATCTGCTTCACCTACATTGATGTGCACCGCAGTCCAACTTTCAGAGCGTTCTGCAACTCCGTCCCCATCTCCTCCAAACACTTTTCTTTGAAGATCGGCAGTGCGATACGTCTTGAGTACCTCTGTATTACCCTACATGAAAGCATGGGAGTCCGGCTGTGGGGATGATCTCGACAAACCCCAAGATCTCTGAGCTGTTTATTGTTGTCTTTGTGCAAGGCACTCTATTCGTCATTAACTTACCTGGATACGTCTTTCAGGCGCCCTTTTGATCTTCTCTTTATTATGCAACACTAGTCATGATTGCCTTTTCTTCGCCCCCTCACCTCTCAGCCCATTTTCACAACAACGTTAATAATATATCCTTATCTGACCTTTTCTCTCATCACTCCAAACCTTGGACCCGCTTGTCCGTGTCAATGCCATAAAAAAACGAGCGATACTTTTTTCTCTGTTTGAAATATGCCATCTTGTTGGAGTGAAAACCCCATTCCTCGCGTGCGTAAAAATGGGACGCAGACTCAACGCGTCCAAAGATTCGTTCAAGTGTCATTTCTGATATGCCGTGTTTAATTCTTCTTTTTTTTACCCCAAACAACCACGGGCGAAGTGCAAAAAGAGGCAACGCAAATTAATCTAGGAGGCGACACGTATGAGGTTGTTCAAAGAAGAATGTCCTTTCCCCTCGACGAGCGCTTTATTCCCTGTACCTTCGCATCATATTTCCTTTCAACTCATCATGAGGTTCACAACCACCGTCACTTTCTTGGCTGCCGCCGCAGTAGTCCCTGTCCTTGCCGCATCTACTACACCTTCTGCATCGCCCTCAAGCACATTTGAAAGAATGGCAGTGGGCATACAACTTTCGGTACCTCAGCCATTTTCGATTGGCATCCGAGGCTGAGATGGAAACCTGCAAGTCGGAGTTTAACGGCCATATCGAGGTCCACAAGCTCACCAAGATCGCCCCTACTTCAGAAGTCCCCGCCATGCGATGTGTCACGCTCCCGATCGAAAACTTGGGCCAAGATGCACTCCCTTCAGGCCATTCAAGTACTCACCTAGGCAGCGACCTTCCCTATTACATCATCGGTGCCTTGGAGGTGAACTGCACCCAACTGGTTGAGTCGTCGTCCATGTAGGTCAAGCGGGTCTCTGTCGGTGATTTTGGTTCGATCGAGGTCATGATTGGCAACCTTATCTATGTCACTGTGTTGATGGTGGCCGCATTCACGACACGACCCGAGTATCTCCGTAGGACCCTACATGAGAGCTATAGGACGTCAAAGTCAGTGATGGTTTCGCCCCGGTCTCCTTCAGAATTCATTGTGGTCTCAGCTCAAGGAACCCCTGTTGTTATACAGGATACCACCAAAGTCTTCACCGCACCCAATCGTGATGCTCAATGAGGCATATGTTTCTGTCACTATCTTTTTCTTGCGTTTTCCTTCTTTCTTTTTCACTCACTTTCTCTTCTCTTTCTCATAGAAAATAAACTAGTGGCTACGTTATATTATAAATGCAGACGCGTCCCGACATTGCTCATGTTTGTCTGGCCTTTTTATGTGTGCTAATGTCACGAATGGATTGTCGACTTGTGAAGTAAAGTAAGATTACGCAAGAAAATTAAAGAAAGTGAGAGGGCTATGCATGCCACGTTGATAACCACACCTTCATGTTTTTCTTTCTGCGACAGTCGGATAATTGACCCCGTGTGTTTTTTTCCTACTTCTCCGTTGGACTGCCTCGCTTCATCCATTCCTTCCGCTAACTCCTGGTAATATATTCCAACACCGTTTCGGACCTTGCTCTCTTTCTCTCTTTCCTTTTATCCTTCCTTTCTTTCTTCCCCCCTCGTTCCCTGCTGCCGTTTAGCGCTTTTTGTTCGTACTTGAGAGTCGTTGATCAATTTCCCACCTCACCAGAATCATTAACTCTGATATGATACCAAACACAAGCGATGATTCACCACACTGGAAACGACAATCTCTGTATCACCCCTAAACCCTCGCAAAGTCCTGATTCACTATGTCTACTAATAGTGTACGAGATGTATAAACATGGTTAATATTTTTCTTATGACTGTTTGGTGGGCCATACCCCTTGAGATTTGTTCCCTCCCTTCACCTTTATTGCTCTCACTCCATTGAATGCATACAGCTTGGGTTGGAGCGGCTTCGTAACTGAAGAGGAACAATGTGAGAAAGATAAAAGCGGGGCTTTGATCGAGATAGGGAGGGAATAAATGGAGGCGCCTCAGCTCAACTATTTCGAGGTCTTTTTCTCAGGAGCTTCCCCGTTTCTTTTTTTTCTTAGGCTTCCCTTCCTTCGCTCTCTCTCAATTTCTCATTTCCTTTACCTCTTTTCCTTCGCTATTCGCTCTTTTCGTTTCCTTCGGACCCTTTCGTTCTATATACTCCTTCCATTTCTCACCTTCTTCACCCTCCCTCCACTCCCTCCAGCATCATCTAACACTGCTTCTTCCTTCTTCCTCCATCATCTTACATGCTACCACAATGCATTTTATTCATCTGGCAAAAGCTTCCACCTTGGCGATCATCCTCTTCCCTCTGATCGCCATCTCTCATGAACGCTGCGGGGTCTCAACCATTGTTTCTGCAGCACCAACCAATTTGAAAGCAGGATCATGGATCAACAAACGCCTGCATGTGTCAAGGGCACCTAGAGCTGAAACCATCGATGGCGCCCATATTCTGCTCAAGAACGATGTCGATACCTCGACACCTCGGTATTCGTTTTTGCTGTTGTCTAAACCACGGAACTATTATGAGGCTGCCGATGCCTGCGAGTTTATGTCTGACAGTAAGGGTCTTGGACGATTTGGAGATGATATGTTCAAATGTAAACCTTGCCCAAGAATAAGGAACTAATGGTAGTTTGACTTTATGTACAGGCGCATTTCTCTATGTTCCTGATTCACCAGCTGCAAAGGAACTAAACGAGCTGTTGAAGAACAACCCAACTGCACAGCCAGAAGTAGCAGCCTCCACCAACTTTTGGGTCCTCAGCAGTAAGCCTTCTATGTCTCTTCTCACCTTTTACTGGACTTTATTGTTCTAAGCGTTTCATTTTGCTCACACAAATACATTTGTCGTTGCTGTTCATACTTGTTGCCAGCCTTACCTAGTGTCGGATGCAGGTCGCTGAGCAAGAACACCGAAAAGACAGAATCCTCGCCCTGTATCACAAAGCTTCCCGTTATATGTGTCAACACCGCTCCACGACGCACCCTCGCTGTCCAAGATATCACCCGCCAAATCTCTGTCAAGACAGCTATCGGGACCATCCAAGGATTCCGTGACCAAAACTCGTTCAGGTTCCTGGGTATTCACTACGGAGAGGCACCCGTGGGTAACTTGCGGTTCGCGGCACCGGTTGCTAAGGCACCCTTTACGTCGACTCTGGATGCGACTGCGTTTGGATATGTTTGTCCCCAACCGGCGTTTGCTATTCCCACTGCGGGTTCGCTGAACAACGGTGCTGAGGCGGATGAGGATTGTTTGAACCTTAATGTCTTCACGCCCAGTCTCAAGAGCAAGACGCAGAATGGGTTGCCAGTCATGGTCTACATCCATGGTGGTGGATACACCTCGTAGGTCACTCGATTGGATAAAGTTCTTGCATATGTGTGTCAGTTAGTGTTGCGACAAGGTATGAATAACAACCATCTTAACTGCAAATAGATTCGCGGGATCGACGGTCTTGTTCGAGCCTGGCAATCTCGTCTCTCGAGGAGGCGTGGTAGTCGTGACGATTAACTACCGTCTGGGTCTGCTGGGATTCACCGAGAGCCCAGACTTCCCTCGCACGGACGTCCCTGGAAACCAAGCCATTCACGACACGATCATGGCTCTCCGCTGGGTGAAAGACCATATTGCTAACTTCGGAGGTGACCCTAGTCGGGTCACTGTCTTTGGAGAGTCTGCTGGTGCCGTGACCATCCGAGCCCTTTTGTCTGCTTCCTCTTCTTGGGACCTGTACAGCAACGTCATTGGCCAGAGCGATCCTATCGACATACCTTTCAAGTCCCCGAAGGACGCAGCTGAGCTCTCGACCTACTTTTTTGAGGCTTTGAATTGCGGAACCACGGATATTGCTTGCGCCCGGTCAAAGCCCATCGCCCAGGTCTTGATAGCCCAGGGTCTGGCAAACGACAAGATGTTGGCGGCACAGAACTGGACCACCAACTGCTTGGTTGAACGACCTACCATCGACGGCACCTTGATCCCAGCTGAGTTTAGCGACCTTGTCAAGAGGGGCCACTTCAACTCAAAAGCGAACATCATGTGGGGTACCACCAGGGACGAAGCCGGTCGGTTCTTGGAAGCGTACATACCGGTCCCTTATCCTGCAAACTCAAGCAACTACCAAACAGTCTTCCAGGGCCTCTTAGGACAGCAACGCCAAGAAAGGCTCATCCAGAGTGGACTCATCGAAAAGTACGGTCTCAACTCGGACTCTCAGGAACTGATGAACTACTTTTATACGTCGTTTTACTTCTACTGTCCACTCCAGTACATCAGTCGTCAAATCGCCGCCCAATCAACCACACCTCACATCTACAACTTCCAGTTCAACCGAGGCCGCGGCATCCCTATCGTCGACTCTGGCACCCGATTCTGTGCTTCCGACAAGCATATCTGCCACGCAAAGGATATCATCCCCGTCTTTGGTAGCGGTGCCATCGCACCATCCACCTTCCAGACTGGAGAAGACGCCCGCTTCGCCCGCCAGATTATCGATCGTTGGACTACATTCGCCAAGACTGGTAATCCGAACCCCTCTCCAGATTTAGTCGGTGTCGAGAACACCAACCCGGATGTGACGAGTATTCAATGGACGCCATATCATGCACAGAACCCGGTTCTAGAGCTTGATTTGGAGAGCAAGATGGTTCTGCAGGGGATGCAGGAGGTGTGTGGGTTTTTTGATGAGAAGATCAAGTATGATTTTGATTGGCGGAATCCCACTAGTCCACTCTCGCAGTCGTAGTTTTTTTTCTTCTTTCTTTCGGCATCCACCTTTTGTTTCATATAGATTGCATACCTTCCGAAAAAAAATTGAAAATCATCATGGTGCTAACGCGCTTCATCTGAGACAAAGTCAATGCGCGTCTGCGCCCCCCTCCTCCCTTTCTTTGTGTTTGTATGTGTGTGAAATACGAAACACAATATGGTTATGAAGGAGCGTACTAGCATGAGAACGTAGGGTGGGAGATGGAAGAAATGAGGGGGAGTGTTAGGTACCATAGCTAACCTTTGAGCGAAAAGAGTGATGATATGTTCACGTATTGAGTTATGCTGCCTCTCGTACTCGTATGTGTCCGTGCTTCAATGATCAAAAATAAAGCTAGTCTCCTATTCATTATTGACTGACTTTCCCAAGGTAGTTCTTACTTCGTAGAGTAGTGGAAAAGAAGAACGCCCTAAAACGTCGTGTCATTTTAATCAGTGTCTACTTGACGAACAATATCCCACGTCTTTTTGACTGTCCGTTACCCTTTCTCCCCTTACAAGCGATTTTGTTAATCCTCACGATTTTTACTTTCATTCCCTGCAACATTAACTTCAAAGGAATGAACCAGCAAGAGAGAAAAGAAGGGGCAATCGATAGCGCCCAAAAAAGACCCTTTCTTTGGACCTCTGACAAACATTTTACTCGTCTCCTTGTCTGCTGCTAGGGCGTTGGGCCTGCATCACTATGGAATGCTTTTCTTGTCAACACACCCGCCCACATATCTACACACTCCCTTCCTTTAACTTGCCCACACATTTTAAATTGTCATTTACTACCCCACAAGCATTCTTTCTTCTTAACGGAGTAAAAAGCAAAGAAGTGAAATCGAAGGTGAGACTGATAAGGGCAAGAAAAAGGGGCAATGACATGTGTGGGAAGAAATCAAAAGAAGGCAAGCATGCAAATTAACACACAGTTGTATGTTGGAAGCAACGACAAGGTTTTGTTAGATGGTTCACGCGCTCTCACTCTACTATCCTACCATCCAACCCTACTACTACCTCTTCACCCTTCACCCTTTTTATTCTTTTATTTTCTTCTTCCTCATAGACAACTCCATCCCATTCCACCTACTGACAGGCTGACCTTCTCGGTGTCTTTCAACCCTATCTCCCACACGCCCCATTACCCTTAAAGGCTCATCCACGCCACATCAGTAACACCGACAGGTCTTATTGTGCACTTCACATAAAATGTTTTGTTTTGGACACTAAACCTCAATTAGCCAGCTTTTCAGAACAACATTTTTGTTCCACGTCCATGCAAACCCCGCTCGCAACTAGATTAGTGGTTAATTTTTTTTACTCATTTTGGTTGAAAGGCACATTATACACAGATTAGCGGCTTATAATGGTTTATAGATTTTTTTATTCCGAGCACGATAGACAGTTATAAACCAGTCACATATGTGTGAATAGATTGTTTCATGTGCCCTCTCCTCTCGTGCCTGTGCCTGAACACATTGAGAACTGCGTTGCCCTCCTGCTTACATCACACTCTCTGCCCTCTATTCCTCTCTGCTCTTCCCTCCCTCTATCCCTAGGTCCTTCTATCATCACTCTCTCTACTCCCCTCTCTACTATCCTCTTCTCTCCTCCTTCCCTCAGCATTGCCCTCACCCTGCTCCTAACCATATGTAGAGCGAGCTGACATGTAACACTGTGATAGACCAAGGATGGTGTTTATTCTCTTCTCTTTGGGTACTTTCTCGAGGGTGCTTTGGGAAGAGCCTTGTAGTATTTATCAATTGAACCAACAGTATCGATTTGCCCTCTTACGAAGGCAAGTGCATTGTTTACGGCGGACTTGTCAACCTGCAAGCCAGCTGGGATAGAGCGCAGAACCGAATGTACAATGTCCTTCTTCCACTTGTAGAGCTGTGCATCTTTGCCTCGCCACGCTGAACCGAACCACCTATTAAGCTCTGCGATGGAGGGGGACCCATCGACGCCGTGGTAAACCCACTCTTGCCACAGTTGGTCGAGCGTATTCGGTCGTGGGATCAGCTTGCACTCGGGCATTAGGGGCATATGGTGTTGGGTCTCTCCTCTCGCCCTCTTCTCGTCGGCGACTAAGGCGGCTACTTGTCGCATTCTGTCCTCGACATTGTCGCTGGGGTTGAAAGCGGCCAGAGCTGCGCGGCGGTGCGCATCCCTTGAAAGAACTGCAGTGGAAGAAGTCAGAGGTCTTGATTCTTGCTGGCCAGCGTCCGGCTCTGGAAGCTGAAGAAGAGCGATGGCGGTAGCCATAGTGGTACTCTGGCTTGCTACACTGCCGTTGACGTCGTCACTGACCTTCACCTCATCGTCCTCGCTAATCGCCACCACGGCTTCCACCGTTGACTTGAGAGCTTGCATCAACTGAGATCGAACGGCATCCTTGTTCAAACATTGTCGCTTGTTGCCTGCCAGTTTGTCATTGTTGCCAATGCACCGCTTCAAGTCCTTCAGCTCGGATGCTGTCCTATCATTCTGAGCTTGTAAAGTAGCTGCTAGAACATTCATACCGGCGTGCAAACTCTGAAGTCCGGCTTGCTGGCTTTGCTGCAGGCTCCGGATTGCAGCATCTTGGACACCGAGCCTCGCGCCGACCCTGTCAAACTCCAGTTGGATGATGGGTGTGGCAGATGCGAGGGAATCCGTGAGAGGAGAGGGATTTCTCATGCTCTCGAGTAGGGTTTGCTGGAAATCTTGAAACGCAGGTGTTTTGAAGACAGGGTGATCGAAAACAGGGTGCGCGGCGGCAGCACCACCCCCGGACAGGATGACAGCTGCATCCTGAAGGATAACCTTTCGCAGGTGGGCGAGAAGGCTAAGATGGCGCTTTCTTGAAATGACCTCATTCGACAGAACGGTCTGCATATCCTTGTCCGTGTACACCTGCTTGACTTCCTTGCACTCGCCCCGTCGCAGCTTCTCACGCAACTCCTCGCGTCCGTGGAAAACGTCGCAGTCACGCATAATGTTGTCAATCGTGAGCCTCCAGAACGTGTCGGAGCAAGCATCCTCGATGAAAGGGAACAACTGCCTTTGGAGCTCAATGCTGGGGATCACAGTGTTCCGAGCCAACCAAAAGCGCTCTAGACGGTCGCGGTCAAATCCAGCCAATCGAAGGGCCACTGAAGGCTCTACACCCTCGAGATAGTGAGTTGAGAGACGGTTCGATGCCCAGTTCCCGTGCTTAGCGATAGCCTCTACCGTAGATCCACACATATGCGCGAATCTGGAGCCGTGCTTGCGCCCAAGGTGAGTCACTGTGCCCTTGTCCAATATCCCGCTCTCATGAAGAGCCTCCACCTGCGCCTGGAACTGGGAGTTGTAAGTCATCGGTGCATCCATTGGTTTGTTTCCAGCTAACAGATGGTAGTCGGTCCATTTAGGGTTGGTGAGATCAGGCGCCCTTTTGTTTTTGCTCTTAGTACAGCAAAAAAAAGGAAGAGGTGGGGGGAAGAACGCATTATTAAATGAGTGTTGAAATATGAGTGACACGACGCGTCGGCCGCCGACATTTACCACATGCACGCCACTTACCGACCAAAGCTCAAGCAAATAAAAGGCTAGCGCGCCAACTGGACACACATCTACTTCTTTGTTCCGAACTGCAACTCCATACTGAATCTTGCCGTCCTTGTTCGTCTTGCCTTGCCTCATCATCAGCACAACTCCAAGCACGAATTGGCCTTCTCTGCAGCTGGCATCGTTCGTATTTTTGTTGCGGTTGGGCTCGACGTCGTGGGCGAAAAGATCCGGGAGTCGGATCTGGCGTGTGACCTCGCTGCGGAACATCATAAAAAAGCAAAGACTTACATCCGCACGGTCGCGTAACCCTTTCAAGCGGCGCTTTCTCAAGCTGGCTGCGCCCTCCACATTGCGCATCCAGAATCGCTTCATTAGCTGCCGAACAATCGAAGTTGGGTTCTGGGTGAAGTCGATAGAGCCAAAGTCGGTATCTGTCGACCTCTTCCTGGCGGACATCCTCACGCGGTAAACGTCGATCAGAGGTTGAAGGTACGTCTTCGGGGCCGGAACTGTGCCATAATCCATCGCTAAATTGTTCCTGTCTTCACACTGATGCTTATAGAGGTCGCCAATGGCAGCGAGGTGCAAGAGAATGGTTGCCGTCGAGTACCACCGCTCTTCACTGTTATCGTTGTTGCTGTTGTGGATGTCAACGTCTCGACTGGCGTCCCCCTCGCAGTCGTCATCGCTTTTGTCCTCCACATCGCCTCCATCGACATCATCATCAGAACACGGGTCATCCATATTTGCCCGCCGTTCGCCGGACTTGTCCTTGCTGTTGTTGCCCTTCCTGTCTCTTGGCAACGGTTTGATCCGTATAATACCTATAGCATTTATATTTTCGTTAGTTCTTATAATTTCAAACACCACCATAGCGTTTCGTCGTCGTCGTCGTATCGTATGACCGCTCACATTAGTTCCATTCTTCATATTCATACCGTTTTGAGGATCTTCCGTCTCGCAGGTCAGGCAAGCAAAGTAACGGGTTACTTTGCCTTTCGTGACGTTGTAATCATCCTTATATCCAGAAACGTCGCACCATTCCTATACCAATGGATGGAGTGATTGAGTTAGTTAGTGCGTCGAGTCGGGGGCCATAGTTTATCTATGCTTGTGCAAAAATGGGGGTACATTTTACAATTTGCCATACCATGAACTTCTCCTGGTACCGATCATACTGGTCCCGCGTCGACTGGGCTTGCAAGGACTTGCGAGCTTCGGCCACAAGCTGGGAGCTTGCTAGCTCCTTCTGCTTATTACAGAGGTGATTTTGCTGTTCAACCCTATTGCGTTCGCGGTAGGTTTCCAGCTTAGATTTTGCTCTTGCCGGCTGGCTGCCTTGCATGCTCGTCTGCTGCCGTTTGTTTCGTGCTATGGCTTTGCCTTTAACAGAAAAGCTGCACGACTTGTTTAACGCGAAACAATAAAACAATAGAACGAAATAGTAAGTATGGTGGTATGGTGGATGCCAATCAGGTACAGGACATATCGCCCCAATTGTGCAAAGACCTTTTTAGCTTACCCGTGTCATTAATTAGTCGGGTATTGGGGGGGGGGGGGGGGTTGTGTGTAATGTGTATTGGGGTGTGGGCTTGTTTGAATCAGGCTAATGTGGCGATGTGAAGTGAGAAAGAGGGAAGATTGGGGTGTGGGCTTGTCTGAATGAGGCTAATGTGGCGATGTGGAGTGGAGAAAGAGGGAAGAATGGAATGCATGCGTTCCATGTGGATGATTCCGCCAGAAAAAAAAAATTATGCAAGGCTGCCTATCGGTTTAAAACCGTGCCTATGCCGACGGGGATAAACCCATATGTGTCACGTGACTTTTATAAACCGACCTTATGTGGATAACCCCGCAATACCTCCTTGATAGATCGTGACTTTTCTGATGTCTGGATCATATCAATGTTATTTTGTGTGCGGACACCATGGTGCCATAAGATCGCGTTTGTACTGCTCGCTATATGGCCAACCGAATACATGCAATGCTCCCATGAGTGAGAATCTCGTACGTACGCAACAAGCGCAACTAATACCGCTATTTTCACCTTAAGAAAGGAAGGGCTTGGGTTACCTTTTTTGACATCGAGACCAAGAAAAAAAAGGAGCTGAGCCGGTCCACTCGAGCGAAGACTGCAGAGTTACCCACCCCTCCAAGATCAAGTCAGCAGGAAAGACCCAATGTAGGAACGCGGACCATTTCAAGATCATGAACAGAGTTTACCCAGAACCGAAAAATCCCCTCACCGATAAATGATCCTGGGTTCGATGTGTAAAAGATAAACAAGGCCACGCGCATTTCGACTCTCACACCTCTCCTCTTTTTTCATCAACTTTTTGTTTTATTATCTGTCGATCAGTCATGCGTGATGTTCGGTAATCCTCGTGCATGTGCACATCCATCCTTTCGTCTCCTTCCTACTCCCATTCAAGCAATAGCCTCAAATCGCCAAGGAGACGTCCTGCCTTCCTCAAAAGGGCGCAACGCCAACCGAGGCGGGTACACCCGCAACATCGAAATATCAACCACCATGACCTCTCCGTGAAGCAGATAAGGGTATCCGATATGGTACTCGTTCTTCCTTCCATACCCAGTCGTGCCCACCGGGTTAATCGTCCACACTTGCTTGTCATCCGACGAGACAATGATGCTCACTTGTTGGTCTAGAGAAATAGGTTTTTGGAAAGCCAGGTAGGCGTTTGTGCCTTCGTGCTGCAGTGTGGCTATCATTGCGCCCGCCGAGGCGACGCAGTCCGAGGGAGAGTAGGAGGAGCTGGTAGTGAGGATCCAGATCCCAGTCTCGTTACGAGAGGGATCTTCTGGTCCGAGGGTGGCAATGGAGCTTGCGCTCTCTGCGGGGATGATTAGACTGCCTTGATCTGGGGAGCGCCGGATCTTGTAGCGGCCGTTCTGGATTGTCTTTGTCATAGTGTTTGGTTGTATCTATCTGTAACAGCAACAAAGCAAGGGGATGCAAACAGGAGAACAGAGAGAGACAAGAACGAGAGAAAGGATAAGAGAGTAGTAGGGACAAGGGGAAAGGCTAGAAGCGGATGGTGTTTATTATACAGGGAGAGAAAGGTATTTATACTAATATCTTGGAGACGTGGTTATTAGGTAGAGTGGAGGCGCGGTTGTTGTGAAGAGTGGAGGCGAAGTAAGAGAACAGTCTACGATACTATCACACTATCCACAATTGGAATGAGTGCATCGTGTCAAGTACAGTTACGTGGAAGTAAGTTTTGGTTTCCGTTTATGAAAGTGGATTTTACATCGAAATCGAACATGATTGACATGTCGATCGTGTTACTTAGGTGAAAGGAAAGAGAAAAAAGAGGAAAATGGATTAAAAAAAAAAAAAAAAAAAAAAAAGAACCCATCATGCACCTTTTCTTCCACATGCTTGTAAAATTTCTTTGCTGCAGGTCCCCATCTGTTTTTGCATAACCCCAAAATGCATAACCTCTCAGATGCATATTTTTTTTCGGACCCTACTTCACAGTTGCAGGCGAATCTTCATCATCTCCACTGTTAAATCGCCTAACCTCTCTAAATTCATAGCAATATTGTCTGCGCGGGGTTATGCATTTAGAAAAATTTGGCTGTAATGCTGTATTGTTATTATTAGTATTCCACTTTGATCAATTACTCGTCTCTGCTGCTCTTCTCAGTCTTAGGCTACTTAGGCCACCATGCAGGGTAGAAGGCCTTGACCCAAACAGTAGACCCCTCACGGTCAGGGGTGGTCATCTTTGTAGGGAAGAGCTCGGACATGAGACTCTCTTTTGATAAACTAAATCCACTCGGGTTCACTAGAGAATCAATAGAAAGCGTCAACACATGGAAGGGAGTGCAAGCTTTCACTTAGTTATCAACAAGGCGATTCTAAAAGGAACAGATACATCACCCATGTTCTTAGAATACAAGAGAAACTTACGAATCCTAAGGGAGTAGAGTAAGCTGGTTCCTGAAATAAAGGCGTCGATTCCTTCTGCACACCGTTCACGATCAACCGCACATGGTACTTCTCCAATGTTCCCTGCCAGTAACTCTCAGGAAGAGACACTATATCACATCAATTAAAACGGCATATATGTAAGTACACTTTGTCCATTGCCTTGGGCGATCAAAAGTCCGAGCAATCTCAAGAACAAAGTTAACACACTTACAGAACTGCCCCTTGGGAACGACGACACGGTGTCCCATATGGTTGACGGCTCTGTTGTCATACATGTCAACGGTAGCATTCATCTTTTCTAGGCGCTCCATGACGGCTTCATTGCTAGGTGGGGTCGTCTAGTCCTCATTGCTGGAAGCTGCTGGCTGATCGTCCAGAACAGAGTAAACGTCAAAGGACTATGTGACGCCGACCATCTTGACTTTGGATAGGAACACAAAGCGGGGAATGTGCTTGTGAAGTTCAGGTAGGGCTCTGGCAACACACCCGGTCAAGAAGGCGTGGTTACTGCCTTCCTTTGTTTCGTTGGTAGGGTAGATGAACACGTTGAACATGACTCTGCTTTATGTTGATATCGAATTCAAAGACGCGAATGCGTTGCTTGTTAGATCAGGTCGTGTTCAATTAATTGGTAAGGGTCTCCATGTGGGCGCTGCGCTTCCTACTACTTGGCTTTCGATCTGTCGACAGGGCTTGTTATTTACCTTGGGGCTGAGGAAGGCATACCGGTCCCTTATCCCGCCAACTCAAGCAACTACCAAACAGTCTTCCAGGGTCTCCTTGGACAGCAACGCCAAGAAAGGCCCATCCAGAATGGACTCATTCAAAATACGATCTCAACTCGGACTCTCAAGAACTGATGAACTAATTTATACGTCGTTTTACTTCTACTGTTCACTCCAGTACATCAGTCGTCAGATCGCCGCCCAGTCAATCACACCTCACATCTACAACTTCCAGTCCGACCGAGGCCGCGGCACCCCCATCGTCGACTCTGGCACCCGATTCTGTGCTTCCGACAAGCATATCTGCCACGCAAAGGATATCATCCCCGTCTTTGGTAGCGGTGCCATCGCACCATCCACCTTCCAGACTGGAGAAGACGCCCGCTTCGCCCGCCAGATTATCGATCGTTGGACTACATTCGCCAAGACTGGTAACCCGAACCCCTCTCCAGATTTAGTTGGTGTCGAGAACACCAACCCGGATGTGACGAGTATTCAATGGACGCCATATCATGCACAGAACCCGGTTCTAGAGCTTGATTTGGAGAGCAAGATAGTTCTACAGGGGATGCAGGAGGTGTGTGGGTTTTTTGATGAGAAGATCAAGTATGATTTTGATTGGCGGAATCCCACAGTCCGCTCTCGCAGTCATAGGGTTTTTTTTGAAAATCATCATGATCCTGACACGCTTTATCAGAGACAAATTCAAAACGTATCTGCGCCCCCCTCTTTCGTTTCTTTGTATTTGTGTCTCGTGTGTGAAATGAGAAGCAAATATAGTTATGAAGGAGCGCACTAGCATGGGAGCGTAGGGTGAGAAAATGTGGGGTGAGTGGGTGAGAGAGGGCAAGAAAAGAGGGAGAGTGTTAGGCACCATTGATAACCTTTGAGCGAAAAGTGTGACCATATGTTCACGTAGTGAGGTATGCTGCCTCTCGTACTCGTATGTGTCCGTGCTTCGATGATCAAAAATAAAGCTAGTCTCCTATTCATTATTGACTGACTTTCCCAAGGTAGTTCTTACTTCGTAGAGTAGTGGAAAAGAAGAACGCCCTAAACGTCGTGTCATTTCAATCAGTGTCTACTTGACGAACAATATCCCACGTCTTTTTGACTGTCCGTTACCCCTTCTCCCCTTACAAGCGATTTTGTTAATCCTCACGATTTTTACTTTTATTCCTTACAACATTAACTTCAAAGGAATGAACCAGCGGGAGAGAAAAGAAGGGGCAATCGATAGCGCAAAACAAGAACACAGCTTGACCCTTTCTTTGGACCCCTGACAAACATTTTACTCGTCGCCTTGTCCGTTGCAAGGGCGTTGGGCCTGAATCACTATGGAATACCTTTCTTGTCAACACACCCGCCCACATATCTACACACTCCCTTCCTTTAACTTGCCCACACATTTTAAATTGTCATTTACTACCCCACAAGCATTCTTTCTTCTTAGCGGAGTAGAAAGCGAAGAAGTGAGACCGATAAGGCCAAGAAAAAGGGGCAATGACGTGTGTGGGAAGAAATCAAAAGAAGTCAAACGTGCACATGCAAATTAACACATAGTTGTATGTTGGAAGCAACGACAGGATTTTGTTGGATGGTGCACACGCTCTCACTCTACTATACTACCATCCAACACCACTACCTCTTCACCCCTCACCCTTTTATTCTCTTACTTTCTTCTTCCCCATAGACAACTCCATTGCATCCCGCCCAGTGACTGACCGACCTTCTCGCTGTCTTTCAACCCTATCTCCCACACGCTCCATTACCCTTAAAGGGTGCATCCAGTCCACATCAGTGACACGGACAAGTCTCACCTCATTGATAGATCGTGACGTTTCTGATGTCTGGATCATATCAATGCTATTTTGCGTGCGGACACCATGGGGCCATAAGATCGGGTTTGTACTGCTCGCTATATGACCAACCGAATACACGCAATACTCCCACGATGGAGAATCTCGTACGTATGCAACAACTCACACCCCTATTTTCACCTTACCAATGGCCTTGCGTCCCCACGATTTGCTAATGAAGAAAGGAAGGGCTTGGGTTACCTTTTTGACATCGAAACCAAGGAAAAAAGGAGTAGCTGAGCCGTCCACTCGAGCGAGAACAGCAGAGTTGCCTACCCCTCCAAGACCATGTCAGCAAAGAGGCCCAAATGTAGGAACACGGACCATTTCACGGTCATGAACAGCAGCTTTTGAGGTTTTCCAGAACCGAAAAATCCCCTCACCGACAAATGATCCTGGGCTCGATGTGTAAAAGATAAAAAAGGCCACGCACATTTCGACTCTCACGCCCTTTCCTCTTAATTTTTCATCACATATTTTTTTATTATCTGTTGATCAATAGTGCGTGATGTTCTGTAATCCTCGTGCGTGTGCACATCCATCCTTTCGTCTCCTTCCTACTCCCATTCAAACGACAGGCTCAAATCGCCAAGGAAACGTCATGTCATTATCAAAATCGCGCAACGCCATCCGACGCGGGTACACCACTTCCAACGAATTGTCGACCACCAAGACCTCCTCGTCAACCAGATTAGGGTATACGATATGGTACTCATTCGAGATCGCCGGGTTAATCGTCCACACTTGCTTGGCATCCGACGAGACAAGGATGCTTGAAAATACCAATGGAGAATTGGGGTTGTCGAGGGTTAGGTAGGCCTTTGTGTGTTCGTGCTGCAGTGTGGCGCTCACTGCGCCCTCCAAGGCGACGGAGGTTGAGGGGGGGTTGGAGGGATCGATAGTGAGGATCCAGATCCCGGTCACGCCAGGGTAATCATCTGGTGCGAGGATGGCAACGGAGTTTGCGCTGCCTGCGGAGATGATTACACTTTCTTGATCCTGAGAGCGCCGGATCTTGTAGCGGCCGTTCTGGATTGTCTTTGTCATAGTGTTTGGTTGTATCTATCCTCGATTGAAATGAATGCATTGTGTCAAATACAGTTACTTGGAAGTAAGTTTTGGTTCCCATTTATAAAAGTGGATTTTACATCGAAACCGAACATAACTGACATGCCGATTGTGTTACCTCGGTGAAAGGCTGTTGAAGAGGAGTGTGAGTGGAGACGAAGACGAGTGCGAGTGTGTGAAGAAGGAAAGAGAGGGAGGGAGTAAAAAAGAAAAAAAGAACCCATCATGCACTTTTTCTTCCACATGCTTGCGGGACTGCTTTGCTGCAGGATCCCCATCTGTTTTTACATAATCCCAAATGCGTAACCTCTCAGATGCATATTTTTTTTCGGACCCAACTTTCAGAATTGCAGGCGAATCTTCATCATCTCCATTGTTAAATCGCATAACCTCAGCCCGGCTTTATGCATTTTGACAAGTTTGGCTGTGATGCTGTAATGTTATTTTTAGTATTCCACTATGGTCGATTACTCATCTCTGCTGCTCTCCTCAGACCCAGGCTGCTTAGGCCACCATGCATAGAAGAAGGCCTTGACCCGAGCAGTGGACCCCTCACGGCTAGGGGTTGTCTTCTTTGTAGAACTGTGATGAGATTACATGAGACGCGCTTTTGATAGACTGAATCGACGGTTCACTAGATAATCAAAAAAACGCGTCAACGCGTGGAAACGAGTGCAATTTTTCACTTAGCAACCAGACGATTCCAAAGGGATCAGATACATCACCCATGTTCTTAGAATACAAGAGAGACTTACGAATCCTGGAGAGGAGGGGGTGGGTGTGGGGGATTGAAGTACTGGACGGGAATGATATGCTTTCAGGTGATACCCTTGTGGTAAGTGCAGATCGTCAAGAAGGCAGCAAGGAACCCGCCGCCGCCGCTCTCGATACGGGTCTTGTGGTTGGTGATAAGTCCCTGCAGATACTTGGAAACGTCCTTGTCTTGAATCTGCAACAGTTCTCGTGTTGAGAGGTGAATTATGATCCTCCTGTAGCTGTAGTTTCGGTGGACATAAACCTTGATCTTGTCATGACGGAATTGGTGATCCGCACAGCCATGGGTTACTAGTGGTAGTGGTTGAGGGAAGGGACTCTTGTGGAGGGACAGAAGGCCTTGAGTGGCATTACAGTTCTGAACTTACGGAATGAGTTCATGTTAATGTTATTGTTGAAAGTAAGTGGATGAGTGAAAGAAGGGGAACGTTCGGGTTGAAAGAGTGAGTGGGATGAAAAAAAAGAGCCAGACCTGTAGTCTCGACTAAGTGGGGTCCTGCAGGAGCTTCTGTTCCAGTGACATGCTGCAGCTCCTGTTGGTATCCAAAATCAACGTCTTCACCTACCAGAACTAGGCCAGCCTCACCCTCGCTTTCCGCCATTGCATGCAGTGCTTACAGTTCATCTTAGGTAATGATTTCGACTGAGTCGTTGTCATCCTCTCGGGTGTTGCCTATAAGGATTTCCATGTCAACATCTACGACCTCATTCACTGCAACAGCAACTGTCTCATGCTCGTCCTCGTGCTCCTCATTCTCCAGCTCCTCTGATCGGGCTATGGCTGCGTCGGCATCATCAGGTCTCCATACCTGTAAGCCCTGTTCCATGGGAGACGACTCTGGTATTCACTCTTCAATATCCTTAGTTTGTTTTAGCTGTTCGTCGTTGTTTAGAATTTGGCTGCTTCCATCCCGCAGGTCTGAGGCCAATGACGCCGCCATAGCCAAAATCAGGGACGATAAACTTCTTGGATGTTCGGAGGAAAACTAGGTTCTCAAAGTACGGGAGCATGTGCTCAGCATTCACTGTGTAGTCACCGTTATAATGTGTATCGCAGTGGAACTTGATTCAAAGAAAAAATTGATGTGATATTTCACTATAAATCGCAAAATACAAACGCAATGGATTACCAACCTGCTAGCTTCTTGGCCGGCTTCTTGACGGTGTCAGGGTCCGACCCATCGGTGTCTGCAGATTCCACTGACCTCATGCTTATCGCTTTCGGCCTTTTCTTTTTTTGCCGCTTTTGAGGTTCGAGGAAGAGGGGGAGCAAAGCCAGTGTTGCTAAGGTTGTTATGAGGTACCTTCTTTTGGCCCTTAGTTATTGTGGAGCTGGCCTTCGGAGCTTTGGGGGACCTTGGTCGTTGTGAGAGCCTTGGTGGAGGGGGTGGTAGTAGTTGAGGGGGTTTTAGTAAGAAGTGAGGGCGTATAGATAGCGCTTAATGCCAATAGATTGTCGCATAAAGAACAACAGTGGACAGACAGGTGCATATTTATATGATTCATACTTTGAGGAAATGAGAGTGATGACCAAGTAGATGGGACCCTTGGGGATGGTGGATGGGTTCGGGAATTGATGAGTTTCTGCCGAGTGTGGATTACATGTGGGTTTGAGTGCGGATGGACAAGCTATAAACGAAAGTGAATGAGGGATGGCGAGTATGCTAAGGTGAAAATGTGTTTTTTCGGACAGCAATGAGACAATGTGTATTTGGTCACCATGTCTCTCCACTCAAGCTCGGCTCTAAGCCACGCAATTTGTCATGACTTAGTACGCCTCATGTTCAGACAAGAAACATTTTCCCAAAGCGGCATCAAAGTCAAATAGACTGTCTCTGCTTGCCACCGTCACTGCGCCTCAAGTCATGCGCACCAGTATAAATATCCCATCTCTTTGCATAATAAACATCATCTGTTTCCACCCTTCTCTTCTTACACTCGTCATGACGTCCATCTCAACGTACGTTTCATAGAATTTCCTATCAATCAACCTATCAGTTACTTTGGCAATGGTGTTTGACCAGCTTTACTCTTGTACTGTACACGCTTTATGTGCGATCGCATTTTAATGAACAATCTGGATCTATCTATAGGCATACAGCAGAGGCATCAGCAGACCAACCGACTCGGTCATTATCAATTGGAACTCTTGATAATGATATCCCTGCCCACCGGTTCTTCCACGTTGTTGACGCTCGACACTGGCACCAAGTCGAAACATTTCACCGTTATCGGGATATCAGTCTTTCTGCGCAGCGACACGCAGATATTTACATGGCTAACCTGAAGCACATTAGTGTCCATGATGGTGCCCCTGAGCCCCTCCGCAAAATGGCGTCAGAATTGGTGAAGCACTTCAAAAATGACGAGTTTGTGGACAAGTTTTTAAAGAGCACTGACAAGGTTGGCGAAAGGCGTGCAACACATGGAGTTCGAAACATGGTCTTTGGCGTTACAGAGAATGCCAGTACTTCGCCCGGTAAGAAGTGCAGCAAACGATGGGAAAGATGCTTGTGAAATATCCGAATATGAGAGAGTATGATCGACTTAATAACTCTAACGGGAAATCCTTTTGTGTAGCACCAAACACATGAGGCTTTCGGAAGAATGAACCATTATTTTAATATAAATTTATATATGGATCAATGATAGGAACAAAACCTTTGAAACGCCTCGAGTCAAAACCACCACCAATTTCGATAGTCGCAGCGAAACCATCAGGACCTTCATCGTCATCCTCAGCTTCCTCACCTTTCACATATTCTGCACCAGCTCCACTGCCATCGTCCTCTCCGTCGTCTTCATCCACTCCGTCGTCTTCATCCGCTCCGTCGTCCTCGTCAACAGGAACATTGTCACCAAAGCGCAAGAGAAAAGGCAGTATTGTCGAGACCGAGGAGCCTTGGCGATCGCTCATGCACTGCTTGATAAAAATCGTAAGTAACAAATTGACACTAAATTAAATAACGTAGCACTCTCCACTTCGGCTAATCTGTGAATATGTCGCCGTTAGGTTAATGGCGATAAGAACAATACTTATCCACATCCATGGCCGACAATGCTTTCTGTGCACAAACTCCTGTTCCAGCTCGCTGTGGATTCTTTGAAAATGTACGAGGCACAACACAGCAAGGAGAGAGACATCACTCTCGTGAAGGATGCACAGTAAGTTGAAACACAGGCGCATGAGTTACTAATTTTGAAGGCGTACATGATATGGTGGCATTAAACACAAGATTGTTCTCCTTAAAATAGAGTGGCGATGTCATGCCTCATAAACACCATATCCGGACGTGCATGCACATTCTTTGATCGAGTAGACCCTGGCCTCATTGACAAAGCACGCGCAATCTGTGAGCTCCCGCATATTGACCTTCATCCTGCAACGGCTATTCTGAAAAAATACACGGATATACTTACAGAGAAGGGGATCCATCAGTTATTAAGGCGTCTACAGCAAGATTGGGGCAATATCGGTGCAGAATATCCAGACGAGGACACTTTACCTGCTGTTGCGGATATTGAAGACAGGACTCTTCAGGTTTTGATGCAGCTGTAAGTCATCCTGTTTCTCTTACTATGGGCTCTTCGTTGAGTGAGTTGATGTACTTTTAAGATCAACTTACCACGCGCCACTTGGCTGATTTGAAACATTTCGGTTATAGCTGCAAGTTTGTGATCCGACCGCACTTTGGGAAGAAGGCGCCGTCAGAGAACGACATCCTTATACTGTGGGTCTCGGTATTCTCATTGCTCACCAAAAATATCACTATGCACACGTAAGCAATGCTATTGGCTCACAATTTCAAACGGTGATGGACGACAAATGACATGTTCTAAGAGTGATAATTTTCTGGCATGAATCCTAGAAGGTCATGTTGGCATCAAAGGCTGTGAGACAAATGCAGTCTTCAGAGTTTGGGGATCCTTCGGATTGTGGCCGCAAGGCTGACTGCCTTTTCATGTTTGGGGAGATCGAGCTTTCTAATATTGAATTCAAAAGAGATAACATCGATGAGACGGAAATTCGTGTACAGAACAGGAAGAATGTGCGTCTAGGCCGATGCCTACAGGAATCTCAAGCGGCGTATGGTGTTGAGGCGCCATCAGTGTTGATGGCAGACGTTGCCGGTAAGATTTTTTTATTAGTTTATGTTTATATAAATTTTTATACAATGTTGGTGCTAATGCCCGGGCTTGGTCCTTTTTTGTAGGTTATATTGGTGTGGTGTACCAAGTGGCGCAAATGGGGGACGTGGCAGTGGCTGGGAAGGCAACCCCTCATATCGTGCAGCTGCCCTCCACGGAAGGAGGCCTATTAGAGTTCATGACCAGTCCCTCACTGGCTATTCTGTGGAATTTCATGGTATGTCATCACTTGAAAATAATAGCTCAGTTTCTCGAAAGCGGTATTTGTTTTTTTTTTTCTTTTTTTTCTAAAGTGTCCATTTGAAATACTGTAGAACCATCTGGAGGCACAAGGCCCGAAGTTGAAGATGTGGAAGGAGCGACACGAGGCAGCGATTTCCAAGATAAAGCTGGACCAGAGGCTCTCGCACCGGGAGACTGAAGCGCCTTGCGTTTTTAAAAAATTTGAAAATAACGTCACTTTGTCACCTCCCAAAAAACGATTGTTTGCAGACCTGCCGAACACACGTAGCTGAGACCGACGATCCCTTCAACGAAATAAAACTCTAGTGCTTCGTGCTCCTTATCTATCTTCTTTTGCATGGCGTGGTTGCTGACGGTTGCAAGTGCTTTCTCGACATCACTGTCCTCAAGAACCTGTCGCAATTGTAATTGGATACGCAAAAGTACATGTTGCCGTTAATCTTGACAAAAAATATGACGTCGGGTCCAGACACATGCGGCGCTTGAAAGTAGAAAAGTGGAGTATCCTGATGGTCGTGTTTGGAGTTGATGTCGACGTGCGCCATCACAAAATGCTGCGTGGTGATGTTTTTTTGTGAGATGGCGAGCTTTGGTTGCTGATCATCGAATCCAACAATTGCCACATCTCAAATGAGCTGGTCCGGAAGAGAAGTGTCGGTCAACAAAGGCCAGGACGACAACGGTCGACTCTTGAACGTCTCGGCAAAGACGGGGGTCATGATGGCCTCCTACATGTTGCCGTGTACCGAGGTGTTGTCCGAGTGCAGCATCGTCCGTCGTACTGCCGCCACAAGTGAGGAATCCTTCTCGTAGAAGTAGTCGATGGTCGCCTTCAACGCTAGTGGCTCGTCGAGAACAGTCCTTGCGCACCTCCAACGAACTTGATTCGATCAAACGCTGCTTCCACTAACCGGACATCGTTCTCAAGTACCTTCGAGGGAGCGTCCAATAATCGATGGCGATAAAGGAAGAGCACGAGGTAAGGAGCTCAGTATGGTTGGCAATCTTGGTTTCCACACTAGAGATAGAGGAGGAAGCCCGTTAATGAAAATCAAGATAGTCAAATGCCATGCGCATGAGACCGCTGCTCATCGCCCAATGGAGAGTCCGGATGCTCAATCCTGTTCCGCTGTAGATGACAGTCAGCTCCTCGCAGAACCTAAAAGTGTCAAAAATATCAAATAAAGTTTGTTAGCCACGTATTCTGATTGTTCATCCCTCAACATCTTCAAATTGTTGTCACACCGTTGTCATTCTGGCATTTGACATACATTGGTCGTAGGTTGCCTTGTGTGGATGACGACGCAAACGACGAGTGGGCTCTTGTCGCTCAGGATCTGGGTCTCCTCGAAGACCACCCGAAACGTGGACTCGCTTGAAAAGTTGGGACGGTCGTGGGCAGCAAGCATCTCTCGCACCGATTCGAACTCCATGCGGACAATAAAGGCCAGGTCGGATACAGGGACTGTGCGTCCCGTCGTAAGATCACAAAGTTTCATGCGCAGACGCACGAACACATACCTGAACGTGTTGGAGCGCATTTGGAGCAAGGCCCAGCGAGCATTCGTGAATATCTGATGGGAACTTCAAGCAATAACCGAGGATCACAAAGCGCGAAAGGAAGAGCAGCAATGTCATGTTCTTGGTAAAAGCAGTGTTGGTACCGGCCACGTCTTCCAAAGTTTTGTTCTCAATGAGATCAACTAGGCGGAAGAGGTCGCTCGATCCTAAATCCGACTTAGTCGCATAGAAATAGAAATAGAAGCCCCATTTAAGGCAGAGCATCTCTGTCACTGGACGAGTTTTCCCGCAGCTGCTCACGCCAAACACAGGTATATCTTGCGCTGGCATCTTCACCAGCAGACCCAACAGGAATTCAATCCAAACCTCTCAGGAACGGGGAGGCTAACACTAGGTGAAGGGGTCAGGGAGATCCAAACACAGCATATTCGGTTTTGAGTCCTGTGATTCGACAACACCACGGCGCAAGACATTTGGCAGATTGCACCGTGCACACCAGTCGTTGTTACTGGCAATGATTGTTGACCTTATATACACCTGTCCAGAAATTTAGCGTGCTTTGACTCTGCTGCGAGAACCCTGATTCGGATCCTGTTGGTATCAACTCTGAGGTCGCCTGAAAATACCAAGAGAGGCGCTTTTGCATATTAGTGTTTAGAGTGGGGATGGCGAAAAAAAACACGACAAAAGCGCACAATAGGGTACTTACTAGTCGGCGGTGCACCTGGACGAGAATCGTCCGAGAGATGGCCAGGGAGTGGGGTAGAGGCTCGAGCAAGGATAGGTGCGTCGACTCTGTCGGTACAATTTGAGAAGTGAATAAGTGCAAGTAGACTGAACAGGGGTATGTGCAAAGCATAATTGAGCGCAAATAATGTTTGCATTACCTTGAGGTGTTGGTGTAGGTGTTGTCGTTGGGACTCTCGGGAAACCGTACCCTTGGATTGTTCAGGTCTGTCTTGTCGTCGAGAGCTTGTCGTCGGGGCTTGTCGTTGGGGATGGAGAAGCGCGAACGGGTGAGCTTATTTGCAACAATATCTTTAAATCAGGACTCTGCTTGGCTTTGATTGCGTCCTTGAGGTCAGCGACATTGTCGTGCGTCGGACGTAATCTCCATCAACAAGACAGAGCAGGATGTTGTCAGTGAAAATATCGCGAAGCTTCAGAAATAAGGTTAGAAAAGTAAGAGCGAGTAAGAGGGAGACGAGGAAATAATGAAACACATGAAAGTAGAGAAAGGAAAAATGACCTTGTGATGTAGCAGCGACAGAAACACAGTCACGCACACGTTACATTGACGCAAACGCACACAATCACCTCTTTCCGCTTCTCAATCATCTTTCAACCAACGCAACACCACCTACACATCTCTTCACAGTAATGTCGCATACGAGTACCAGTAAGTAGGAAGAAATCACCCTTTCACCCTTTCACCCTTTCATACCTGCATGTTTTTTATACGTTTTTTTCTCACTCGGCAGCTCGTGTTTCCCTGCATGCATTGTTGTGCATAAGGAAACCTTGGCCAAGATGCTGTTACCCCTCCACGCTGCTGGCCGCGTAATGGTGTCAAGGTTGAGAGGGTCTGCTGAGTAGTATATGGCTTTACCTTGTTCCCATGGTTGATGTCCATGACAAACCAGGAACGCGACAATGGTCATGCGCTGATGGCCCCAATCTACGGATTCGCGCCACTGGTGCAGCGATTATGGAGCCTATACTTTTTCTCACTCAACAGCCCGTGTTTCCCTGCATGCTTTGTTGTGCATAAGGAAACCTTGGCCAAGATGCTGTTACCCCTCCACACTGCTGGCCGCGTAATGGTGTCAAGGTTGAGAGGGTCTGCTGAGTAGTATATGGCTTTACCTTGTTCCCATGGTTGATGTCCATGACAAACCAGGAGCGCGACAATGGTCATGCACTGATGGCCCCAATCTACGGATTCGCGCCACTGGTGCAGCGATCATGGAGCTTATACTTTTTCTCACTCAACAACTCGTGTTTCCCTGCATGCATTGTTGTGCATAAGGAAACCTTGGCCAAGATGCTGTTACCCCTCCACACTGCTGGCCGCGTAATGGTGTCAAGGTTGAGAGGGTCTGCTGAGTAGTATATGGCTTTACCTTGTTCCCATGGTTGATGTCCATGACAAACCAGGAGCGCGACAATGGTCATGCACTGATGGCCCCAATCTACGGATTCGCGCCACTGGTGCAGCGATCATGGAGCCTATACTTTTTTTCTCACTCATGTTTCCCTGCATGCTTTGTTGTGCATAAGGAAGCCTTGGCCAAGATGTTACTACCCCTCCACACGTCTGGCCGCGTAATAGCCTCAAGGTTGAGAGAGTGCCGTTATTATTATGTTTTTTTTTGTAAATTACTAGAAAGCCGAGTTTGATTTCTGCAATAGGCGAGGACGGGGACAGAGAATTACGGAGGGTTGAGGATGTGATGGTGTTTATTATACAGGGAACTGGGATTTTTATATGAGCTAAATTACATGGTGGTGTGGATATAACAGGGGTGGAGCAAGAAGATATGAGCAGGAGGATAGAGAGACAAGGACGAGACAGGGACAAGAAAGTACTAGGGACGAGGATGGAAGAGCTAGAAACGGATGCTGTTTATTGTACAAGGAGAGGAGGCTGCACGAGGGGGAGTTGTAGGTGAAATTGATCAAGAGAAGAGGTTGTTAAGGGAAACGAGGGAGGATGAGTAGAAAAGGAACAAGGGCGAAGAACAAAGAAGGCTCTCAGTACAAGGGAAGCTGAGTTCAAGAAAGACTGAGGGCGAGGAAGGCTGACTCCAAGGGAGACCAATGGACTTGACCTCCAATCGGACATGGGCTTGAGGCAGCGCATAGAGGATCCTCGCCTCGCCTCCATCTAACAAAGCTGCCTCCGGGATGGACTTTTGTATGTTGAACGACATGGCGATACCGTACTTTGCATACCCAAGTCCTCTGACCTTATTCTTTTTCTCCTTTCTGATGTGCATGCCGCCTACACTCCCCTGCACTCATTTGCATTCTGAGCTCAATGTCGATTAACACCCGTCGCTACATTGAGTCCTGTTCAAGCTGCCAACGCAACAAGGCCGTCCGTCTCCTTCCTGCTGGATTGCTTCGCCCTCTGGCAATCTCCGAACAACGCTGGGACACGGTTCCCATGGATTTTGTCGTTAAGCTGGCCATAACCGCCCGCAGGCTTGATGCGATTACCGTTTTTGTCAACAAGTTATCGAAGCAGGTGCATTTTGCACCTAGTCGGATCTCGCATTCTGCCGTCGATGTGGCGAACTGTTTTTCCAACAACCTCTTCCGCTTTCACGGTTTGCCCAGCATCATTATCTCAAACCCTGATACCACGTTCACCAGCATTTTTTGGCGCCGCCTTCAAAGGAAAAACGAAAACCTAACGTGTTACTTTACGTCTTGCGTCGCTCTCTCATTCCCACCAACAGGGATCCCTGTAATATTCAGCAACTGCAGTCAACAAGAACACAGGCTTGACAGACTAGATCCCCTGCAGTACCACCTTACCCACAGTCTGTTATAACAGCGCCCTCGACGGACCTTTGTCATCCAGGACAGCGCCCGACAGGTCAAGATCAACATCCCCGGTGTCGGCCAGCTGCAAGGATAGAGAGATCAAAACTCCTTCCACTTCTAGGGCGTCACTTTCGCCGAGGCGCCTGTTGGGCAAACTGCGATTTGAAGCTCCTGTCCCGAAACCACCTTTTACAACGACACTGGAAGCGACCTATTACAAGGATGTCTGACCCCAGTCTGCTCCGTCGCTCCGTCGGATGGATTGGGAGCGCCTCTGCTCAGCGGATTGCTGAATGGTGCTGTGGCAAGCGAGGACCGCTTGAACTTGGATGTTTATACCCCGACTCCGAAAGGCACCGGTCAAGAGTTGCTCCCAGTCATGTTTTATATCCATGGTGGTGGATCGACAAGGTGAGAACAACTGACAATGCCTTTAAGGAAGCGCAACTCTCTGTTTGAAAAACTGAATGTTCTTCATGCGTGCATTTATTGACTCGTTGTCTACTCTTTCTTTCTCAAACCCAGTTTCTCCGGCTCGGTTGTCCTATTTGATGGCGGCAATTTGAGTTCTCGAGGCGGCGTGGTTACTGTCACCACTAACTACCGCCTCGGCATGTTGGGTTTCAGTCCGCGTTCCCCAGATCCGATGTCGCTGGCAACCAAGGCATCCGTGATCGGATCCTCGCACTCGAGTGGTCCAAGAAAAACATCGCTGCTTTGGAGAAGACTCCAACGGAATCACGATCTTTGGTGAGTCTGCTGGTGCTGCCAGTCAGAGCCCTGTTGTCTGCACCATCCGCATTTGGACTCTACACCAACGACATCGACCAGAGCGATCCCATCCACATTCCGTTCAAGTCTCGAGGGGATTCCGCCAACATCCAGGCGTTGTTCTTTCTGCTGATGGGCTGTGCCTCGAACGATCTTGTTTGCGTCCCGGTCGAAGTCAACCGTTGACCTTATGAACGCCCAGGTCAAGGCCAATGCCATGATGGTCACCCAACAGAACTGGTCCACGACCTTATCCCCGGTGGCTTTTTTGAGCTGGTCAAAACAGGAAAACACAACACCAAGGCCAAAATCATGTGGGGCTCGACCAAGGACGAGGCTGGTCGGTTCGTCGCGATCTACTGTCCGATCAAGGAGACTATCACCGCTACCAAAAATGGATCAGTCTTTTCCAAAACGTTTGCTTCACTGAGAGTCGACCTCATTCTCAACAACACCAGTAGTATATTCAAACCCAACATGGCTAGCAAGGACCCTGCCAGCGATATGTTCAACGACTTTATACAAAGCACTACTCCTACTGTCCCCTCAAGTATTTCAGTCGGGAGATCACCAAGGGCGGTGGGAAGGTGTACCAGTTTAGGTTCAACTGCGGTCGTGGAATCGCTCTCGCCGATGCTCGTGGATACTGCGGCGCTAACACTGGACGTACCTACCTGTCATGCACAAGACCTCTCCCCTGTGTTTGGTACCGATGCTATGCTCCTTCTCACCTTCCAGACTGGAGACGACGCCCGCTTCGCTCGGCAGATCGTTGACTGTTGGACCACATTCGCCAAGACAGGAAACCCAAACCCAACAACCGATATGCTTGGCGTTGAGAACTCGAACCCAGATGTTGTGGGTGCCAATTGGTCCGCCTACGATTCCTCGGCCAATCCAATGCTAGAGCTGAATGTCGGAAGCAATATGTCTACCAATGCCAACCAAGCTGCTTGCTCGTTCATGGACAATGTTTTGCAATACGACTCTGTGTTCCGCAACACCGCCTTTGCCCCTTGAACTATATTTTTCATCTTCGCTTTCACATAGTAATAAGACATACATCCATAACAACCTTCAGACCAGAGACTACTGAAAGGAATGTTTGCTTCCTAGGGAGTGAGACAAGTAGGAGATCATTCGATTGTCAATTGATCGTAGGTCAGTGTAAGTCGATACGATTGAAGACACAAAAGTGGGCAGTGAATAAAAAGAGACAGAAGCAGAAAAAGTCGAACGATCGTCGATGCACGGAACTCCATTTGATTGTTGACACCAAGAAGTGGGCATTGTAAAAGGAAACATAAAATAAATGTACCTGATAGCTCAAAAACAATATAAGCAGAGAGGCAATGTCGCACAGCAGCCTCCTTATTGCTCTCACTTATGGGTCCCGCTAACAATTGCTCGGCCCATTTTGCATGAATCTGTGTCTCCATTGCCATCACACAATGACAAAACAGCCAGCAGACACGGAAGTGTGTGAACACACTCTCTCTTCTTCGTTGCCTTTTCTTTCTTTCAATTTAACCTATTCGCTCGCCCTCTTTGTTTCCTTCCATCGCCACTTTTAATACAACAAACACCTAACGTTAACTAAATACACAGACACTCCGTCACCCCTCGACTCGTCCACAAAAATGTCTACCACTGCCAGGCGCAACCCGGTTTGGGGTCTTGTGGAAGAGGCGATGGAAAACTACAACCACATCGACAGACCCGCCTCCCCACAGTACGCCTCCGCCAACTCCTCTGTCAGGCGTAACCCGGTCTGGGGTCTCGTGGAAGAGGCGATGGAAAACTACACACATATCGACCGACCCTTTGAGGCACCACCAGGAGCTCGGGGACCCCAAGCATGGCCATATATCGAGCCGCCATCAACTGACGAGGACTCTCTGGCTTCCAATGCACATTCAATGGGTCCACAGGAATACCCCACCACAAGCGATTCGGCACAATCACCATGGCCAAAAGATTACTCGACCCCTGGTAGAGATCTTACCAAGGCGATCATCAGCGCCAGTCAAGGAGATAAAGACGCTCAGGTCGCCCTTGGTGACATGTACAAGGAGGGTCTGGGAGTGTATCAAGACTACCAATCGGCAATGGATTGGTACCTCAAGGCTAGCGAACAAGGGGATGCAGTTGGTCAGCGAAAGGTCGGGATGATGTACAGTCTCGGTCTCGGTGTCTCACAGGATTACTCGGCAGCGTTGGAATGGTACCTCAAGGCGGCCAATCAAGGCAACGCGGCGGCTCAGTGTAACATCGGCGCCTTGTACGAGCAAGGGCAAGGCGTTCCCCAGGACTACTCCCACGCGATGATTTGGTTTCGCAAGGCAGCCGACCAAGGGCTCGCCCGGGCTCAATCCAACATTGGTGGCCTATATGATCTTGGTCAAGGGGTTTCCCAAGACTTTGCCCAGGCGATGGAATGGTACCTCAAAGCCGCAAACCAAGGCGATACAGTCTGTCAGCGGAAGGTCGGGATGATGTATAACCTCGGTCTCGGTGTCTCACAGGACTATATGACAGCATTGGAATGGTATCTCAAGGCGGCCAACCAAGGCAATGCAGCAGCTCAGTGCAACATCGGTGTCTTGTACGAACAAGGGCAAGGCGTTCCTCAGGACTACTCCCAAGCGATGGTCTGGTTTCGCAAGGCAGCCGATCAAGGACTCTCACAGGCTCAATGCCACATCGGTGTCTTGTACGAGCTTGGCCAAGGTGTACCCCAGGACGTTTTCAAGGCAAAGGACTGGTACCTCAAGGCTGCCGAACAAGGATATCCACGAGCTCAATTCAACATTGGTACTTTGTACGAACAAGGACGAGGTGTGCCCCAGGACCGCGACCAAGCAATAGATTGGTATTTTAAGGCCGCCACCCAAGGACACTGGAATGCGAAGACACAGTTGGAGAACCTGGAGAGAAAGGATGCCAGTATTTTGTAGAAGGGAGCTGACCGGGCAGATATGTGACATTAAGACTACAAGTGTAAAGAGCCGTGTGCGTTGCAATGCTTTTGTTTTGTTGCTTGGTTTGGTGAATGAACTATGTTGCTGGTATTTTTGGTGCTCCTCATTTTTTTGCATGGACCTTTATATGTGTGAATATGACTGAAGAAAAAACACGTATCAACCATGTGTCTGGAGATACGTTCCCGACACAAAGGCATCGTGGTGGCAATGAAGGGACAATTTTTTTTTGTTTTATGTGTCTGCAATGCCTTGTTCCCCTTTCCTCACTTTGTTTCGTTCGTTCCGTTCCCTGCATCCGCATATTTACACTTTTTCTCCCCTTCACAACTTGCTCACATATTTCCCTCACACTATCGCCTCAATACTTACCAAAAAAATGTTACAAGGATGTACCTCTCAGGATAACGATCATGAGCCTCGGTCTGTCAACAGCAACAATCTAACATCCGCCGCCATCGATACTACCAGCCCAGCCCAGTGGAGGAAGTCTCTTGTATCGACACCACTAGCGAGGTTCGAACTTTACTACTGCTTGCTCAATGTAGCGTTTGTAAACATGGCATAAATGAGCATGATACACTCTCTGGTGACAGCTCATAGACAATTGATTTACCTGTATCTTGCAACACGCGAAAAAAAAACAAATAGAACTCTCATCGCATCAAGTGCCGCCGTGAATATGGTCGAGGATGGCTATCAACTGGTTAACAAGGAAGAGGATTTGTCTGGGATAATGCTACAGGAAGAGAGCGTGGGCCAAAGGATGTAGATTCGGTCTGCACCACCGCCGACGAAACAGAAATGAACAGCACATATTTCGATGGGCCTGTTTGCGAGGTGACGTCCATTCGAGGACCATGAGCACAGGACGAGCAAACACCCACCACCAAACATCTATCATCGCCATCAGATACCAACAATGGTGACAGGATACAATCATGGGGACCACAGGATGTCAACTCGTCCAAGGCAGTTCCGGAGGAGTTGGCGCAGACGATCACCAACGCCGAGGCTTGGAGACAAGGATGCGCAAGTCGCTCTTGGTGATATGTACAGGGATGGTCGGAGGATTAAGCAGGGCTACGCATTGGCATCTCCGGACCGCCGGCAGTCGGTCAGCGCAAGGTCGGTCTTCTCTATGACTACGGTCATGGCGTCCCTCAGAACCATAGGACTGCCATGCACTGGCACTTCAAGGCAGCCGATCAAGGAGACGCATTACGCCCAATGCAATATCGGTTTTCTTACGAGAGTGGTGACGGGTTGACTCAAGACTTATATCAGGGCGATGGAATGGTATACCAAGCCTGCCAACCAAGTTCTTTCTCGCGCTCAATGCAGCATCGGCTATCTTTACTACATAGGACGAGGCGTGCCGCAGGATTATTCCCGAGCGATAGAGTGGTATCTTAAGGCAGCTGGACAATGAAATGCATGCTCACAGTTCAACATCGGTGCCCTGTATGATCTCGGTCACGGTGTTCCTCAGAACTTTCTACCGAGCCATGGACTGGTATCTTCAGGACTCTAACCAGAGAGGTCCAGACACACAGGTCAGCATCGAAAGTTTGTGTGGGTATGGTCTGGGTGTCGCTCAGGATTTTACTCAAGCGATGCACTGGTATCTCAAGGCGGCCGAGAATGGAAATGCAGACGCCCAATGCAATGTTGGCAAGCTGCATTATGAAGGTGTGGTCGGTGTGGACGGTGTGGACCTGGGCTATGCGCAAGCAATGGAGAGGTATATGAAGGCTGCAACGCAGGGCTCTGCGCGTGCTCAGTGCAATGTCGGCAGCATGTATGCACTTGATCTAAGAGCACCTCAGGATCATCAAAAGGCTATGGAGAAGTACCAAAAGGCGGCGGATCAGGGATATGCAGAAGCAATGAAGAATGTTGAAGCTATGAGTGCAGACGACTATGGCGTCGAGCAGAGCAATTGGGAAATAAGCAGACGAAGATAAAATAAAATAAAATGTTGACTATGATTACTTCATTTGTTTGCAGGTGAGTGTTAGTCTACCTTCGGTGGGAGGGCCATTCCTCCAAGATATCATAGGCATCGACCGAAAAAAAAACTCTGATAAATTTCTTAGTTTCACACAGTAATCACATCATCATATCGCATGCTCCAGATGTACATGAATTGACACAGTGGCCACCTACTTCTCCATGCTCGACCCTTTGCGCTCGATATCACACCGGCCTCCGTGACCTTGACCTTGACCCAACTTACTTCCTTCTCTGAGAGTCATCCACACTTGGGACACAAGTCTAGATGCGTTTTTCCTTTTCCTCTCACCTCGCAGTCTGGTTAGGATTGCCCGCTTTGCGAGACAGATCATGGATCGTTGGACAGCCTTCGCCAAAACGAGCCACCCTGACCGTACTGCTGGGCTGATTGGCGTTGAGACCTCGAACAACGATGTCGCGGGCGTCAAGATGCATCGACCAGCCTGATGTTGGAGCTCATTGTCGAGACCGCAGTGTAGACCAACGCTGACCAGGCCATTTGCACGTTCCTGGACGATGCTCTTCAGTACAACTTTGTGTTCCACGACACCATCTTTGTCCCCCGAGGCATGCGCGTGCAATAAATAAATAAATAAGCAAAAAACTCTCCTCATTCCTATCAATTAAAGAGCCATCGACTGCAACAATCCGACGCATCGCTGCAAGTTGTTTCGTGTTCTGCATGTCTTAGCGCCCCTGTATATTATTTTGCTCTCGACCATCTGCATAACTAAAATGCGTGCACCATAGCATTGTTGTTGAATGGAACTTTCTATAGTTCTTTTCACCCACACATGTAGCGAGGTTTTTTACTTTTTGCCCACCCACCGCCCCACTTCGCTATTCTTTCCCCTTTTCTTTTTTCCTTTTCCTTTTTCTTTCTTATTCCTCCTCTCTTCCCTACTTTTCACTCACCTTCACTCTCCCTCCCACCCAGTCCTTTCCTCTCATTCACCTGCATCAAGACAACGCTCGCATCCTTTTCTTCTCCTTCTCATTAGCCATCGCCACACAGGAATGACTAAAGAAAACGACACTCAGGAACAAGTATAGGCACTGCGCTCAGTCAACAGGAACCTCCCTCCTTCTGCTATCCTACCCACCTACCACGACGAGATATTCCATGTCGACACAATTGTCGACCCCAAGACCCAAAAGCGAGTCGTTCTCTGGGACGATATCCTCCAGGCGTTTGAGGATGCAGTTCAAATTTGACACGACCTCAGGGCGTATGTAATTTTACTTCAATTGGTTAGTCGGGTTGACAATGTCAAAAAGTCATGCAAAAAAAAGCTGAGCTTGTATCTCCTACACTTAAATAATGAATTGGCTGCAGCCTCGAATCACGTAGGATTGCTGCCATTCCAAACATTGTCTTGGATGTCGTAGTTGTTGATCCATCGACCGACATGAAGATCGTATCTCCAGCGAACGTCCCAAAGGAGACAGCCTCTCTGCCACCGCGAGGGGAGGATATCGAGGACAGGATGACTGTTGTGACGCAGACTCAGGAAATCACTTCCAACTCTGCAGTCTGACGAAACCCAGTTTACGGCCATGAGAATACGGCGATGGACAACTATTCTCATATCGACCACCCAGCTTTTCGCACCGCAAGCATTGCTGGATAATCAAACACCAACCATCAAAGACATCCCAGTGCTTCCATTTTCAAGCAATGGCCGCGGACTTTCTTCACGAGCACTTCAGAGCAAGAGTGCAACAACCAAAGCGTTGGAGGAGAGGGACCTAGTCCAGCTGGGCATCAGTGCCAGTCAAGGAGACAAGGACGCTCAGGTTGCTCTTGGCAATATGTATAGGGATAGTGAGGGCGCTCGACAAGACTATCAAGCAGCGACGGATTGGTACCTTCAAGCTGCCAACCAGGGCGATGCAAATTCCCAGCGCGAAGTAGGCGTTATCTACTATGAAGGTCTCGGTGTCTCACAGAGCTATTCGATGGCGATGTATTAGTTTCTCAAGGCCGCCAGCCAAGGAGATCCAAACGCTCAATACAACATCGGCTTTTTGTACAATGGCGGCCAAGGAGTAGAACAGGACTTTGCCCAAGCGATGCAACGGTTTCTCAAGGCTGCGAAAAAAAGGTTATGCGGATGCTCAAGGCACAGTCGGCTCTTATTACGGCATGGGCGATGGTGTGCTTCAAGATTATTCCCAAGCAATGGAGTAGTTCCGCAAGGCCACCGATCAAGGAGACGCATACGCTCAGTACAACATCGGCATCACATATACCGGCAGCCTCGGTGTGCCCAAGAACGACTAGGAAGCAATGAAGTGGTTCCAAAAAGCAGCTGACCAGGGGCACCCAAATGCACAAAAATGATTGGAGCTGTGCACCAGTGGATCTGA
The DNA here is from genome assembly GCA_019671135.1 of Linnemannia hyalina. Lineage (NCBI taxonomy): Eukaryota > Fungi > Mortierellomycota > Mortierellomycetes > Mortierellales > Mortierellaceae > Linnemannia > Linnemannia hyalina. The sequence goes on from JAHRHY010000006.1 coordinate 2,104,490, forward strand.
TAAGCAGATATTCAGAACGCTTAAGTAGGCTTTTCAACTGCAAAAAAAAAAAAAAAAACGTGATAAAAACGGTCTGATTTCTATCACTAATAACATTCTTAGTTTCGCGTGGTGATCGAACTCTACATGATCCAGATGTACCTGAAATGGTCATCCGTACTTGCCACAGGCCACACTTTTTTTTCACTCTTCGTTGCTCTTTTCACTCGCCACCACTCTCACTCGTCTCGCCTTTGACCTTGTCCCATACAATTTTCCTTTGAGCGACATTCACTCCCAGCACAAGTTCAATTGCAATGTCATTCACCCCTCCCAACACTCAGGGCATTCGCCCCATCGACATCAACAACCCCATCTCGTCTCCGCCGCACCCAACCGAGGTGCTCTATGTCGACATCTACACGGACCGCATTACAAAGGAAAAAGTCATTCTCTGGGAAGATGTCCGTCTAGCCTTCCACGACGCCCTTCATGTCCGACACAAAGCAAGGGTGGTTCCCTTTATGAAAGACGACGACTTCAACACGTAGTCTATGAGCTTGAAGGTTTGACAGCAAAACGAAAGCGGGATTACTTTTTGGTTAACACCTTAAATATCTATTTTCCTCTGCTCTAGGATAAAGCCGCTTCGAATTGCTGTCATTCTCGGCGAAATACTGGACATTATCGTAGGCAACTCACAAACACCCACGAGCAGCATACTCAAGGCCCAACATAATAGCAGCACAACGTCCGTTGCCCAACATTCCAGCGATGACAACGAACCGCAAAAGTCCAAGGAAATCCCTCCTCTTGCCAATGAGGCCTCTACTCTCGCCGACATCTCCCTTCCAACAAAACATGTTCTCAGTCGGAGAGACATTGCCGCTCTGGTCGCTCTTGGAGGCAAATACATGGAATACCAGGACTACCAAGCTGCCATGGAATGCTACCTCAAGGTCGCCGACCAAGGTTTTGTTGACGTCCAGTACAACATCGGCCATATGTACTGTGAAGGCAAAGGCGTTCCCCAGGACTTTACCAAAGCGATGGAGTGGTACCGCATGGCCGCCGATCAAAGAGACGCAAAAGCTCAGTTCAACATCGGTGTCATGTACGAAGTAGGCAAAGGCGTTCCCCAGGACTTTTCCAAAGCGATGGAGTGGTACCGCATGGCCGCCAATCAAGGAAACGCAGAAGCTCAGTTCAACATCGGCCTTATGTACGACGAAGGCAAGGGCGTTCCCCTGGACTTTGCCAAATCGATGGAGTGGTACCGCATGGCCGCCAATCAAGGAAACGCAGAAGCTCAGTTCAACATCGGCCTTATGTACGACGAAGGCAAGGGCGTTCCCCTGGACTTTGCCAAATCGATGGAGTGGTACCGCAAGGCCGCCGATCAAGGAAACGCAGACGCTCAGTACACAATCGGTGTCATGTACCTCGAAGGCAAAGGCGTTCCCCAGGACTTTGCCAAAGCGATGGAGTGGTACCGCATGGCGGCCGATCAAGGACACGCAAAGGCTCAGTACAACATCGGTGGCATGTATAACGTAGGAAAAGGCGTTCCCCAGGACTTTGCCAAAGCGATGGCGTGGTACCGCATGGCCGCCGATCAAGGACAGGCAGACGCCCAGTACAACATCGGGATCATGAATATCAAAGGCCAAGGTGTGACTGAGAGCTACTCGGAAGCCAGAAAGTGGTTCCAAAAAGCGGTTGACCAGGGGCACCCGAATGTACAAAATTGGTTGGAGTTGTCCAAAATGGGATCTATACTCGCCGAAGCGATGGCTATTTTATCAGGCTCTTCAAGTGAAGAATGAAGTATCAAATCGCCAAAAAATAAATGTGATATTAAAAACGACCTTATTTGATTCCAGATGTACCTGAAATTATAATCCTCCACACTTGCTTTTTTTGCTAAGGCAGGACTTTTTCCTCTTTCCACTCGCCACCATGTCCTTGGCCCATACAATTTTTCCTTTGAGCGACATTCACATCCAGCACAAGTTCAATTGCAATGTCATTCACACCTCCCAACACTCAGGGCATTCGCTCCATCATCATCAACAACCCCACCTCGTCTCCGCCGCACCCAACCGAGGTGCTCCATGTCGACATCTACACCGACCGCATCACAAAGGAAAAGTTCATTCTTTGGGAAGATGTCCGTCTGGTCTTCCACAACGCCCTTCATGTCCGACACAAAACAAGGGTAGTTCCCTTTATGAAAGGCGACGACTTCAACACGTACGTCTATGAGCTTGTAGGTTCGACAGCAAAATGAAAGTGAGGTTACTTTCTGACTAACACCATAAATGTCTATTTTTCTCCGCTCTAGGATAAAGCCGTTTCGAATTGCTGTCATTCCCAGCGAAATACTGGACATTATCATAGGCAGCCCACCAGATACCACCCATCAATTACAGCGGCGACAGAAGCAGCAGCCATCAGTTCTCTGGCAGATTGAGCAACAAGCAGCGTGGCTCCCAAGGCACAACCCTCTCTCGACAATGCGACCAATATCCGCTACCCACCCATCAACCTCGGTTTTCAACCCTCGCTTTAGACCATCAGGAAACAATTTTGCCCACGCCCAAAATACGAGACAACAACTCGACGACGCGGCTGTTCAGGCCCGTAACAAAGAGCTCGCGCGTAAGTACGCCAAAGAAGCGATGACCAAGATTGCTGACATGATGGATCTCGACGCGCTGCACACAAAGGGCGATGCTGGTCCTGCTGACTTTTGGAAGGCTCTGGAGTGCTACCTTAAGGCTGTCCATCAGAGTCACGCGCATGCTCAGGTCCAAGTTGGCGACCTCTTTTTTGAAGGCCAAGATGTTTCCAAGGATTCATTCATTGCCATGGGATGGTATCATAAAGCGGCGTTTCAAGGAGACACCAACGCTCAGCGAAAAGTTGAGGCGCACAGACTGTAAGTGGCATATACGTTGTCCATTGTTACAAGATATATTTTATATATGCTTCAGATTCTCACCAAAAATCTCGTCATCTTCACATGGCTATAGCTCTGAACGTCAAAAAACAGCGACACCCGAGACGCCCACGAGCAGCATACTCAAGGCCCAACACAACAGTAGCAAAACGTCCGTTACCCAACCTTCCAGCGACGACAACGAACCGCAAATGTCCAAGGAGATCCCCCCTCTTACCAATGAGGCCTCTGCTCTCGCCGACATCTCCCTTCCAACAAAGCATGTTGTCAGTCAGAGTGACATTGACGCTCAGGTTGCTCTTGGAGACAACTATATGGACAGCCAGGACTACCAAGCTGCCATGGAATGCTACCTCAAGGCCGCCAACCAAGGTTTTGTTGACGCCCAGAACAACATCGGCCATATGTACAGTGAAGGCAAAGGCGTTCCCCAGGACTTTACCAAAGCGATGGAGTGGTACCGCATGGCCGCCGACCAAGGACACGCCAACGCCCAGGGCAGCATCGGCTTTATGTACTACAATGGCAAGGGCGTTCCCCAGGACTTTGCCAAAGCGATGGAGTGGTACCGTATGGTCGCCGATCAGGGACACAAAAAAGCTCAGTTCAACGTCGGTGTCATGTACGATCAAGGCAAAGGCATTCCCCAGGACTCTGCCAAAGCGATGGAGTGGTACAGTATGGCCGCCGATCAGGGACACGCAAAAGCTCAGTACAACATCGGTGTCATGTACGATAAAGGCAAAGGCGTTTCCCAGGACTATACCAAAGCGATGGAATGGTACCGTATGGCCGCCGATCAAGGTCACGCAGACGCTCAGTACAACATCGGTGTCATGTTCAACATAGGCAATGGCATTTCCCAGGACTTTGCCAAAGCGGTGGAATGGTTCCGCATGGCCGCTGATCAAGGAGACGCAGACGCTCAATGCTTAATCGGCTTTATGCACAGCAAAGGCAAAGGCATTCCCCAGGACTCTGCCAAAGCGATGGAATGGTACCGTATGGCCGCCGATCAGGGACACGCAAAAGCTCAGTTCAACGTCGGTGTCATGTACAACAATGGCAAAGGCATTCCCCAGGACTATGCCAAAGCGATGGAATGGTACCGTATGGCCGCCGATCAAGGACAAGCAGACGCCCAGTACAGCACCGGCTTTATGTACAACAATGGCAAAGGCATTCCCCAGGACTCTGCCAAAGCGATGGAGTGGTACCGTATGGCCGCCGATCAAGGACACGCAAAAGCTCAGTTCAACGTCGGTGTCATGTACGATCAAGGCAAAGGCGTTTCCCAGGATTATGCCAAAGCGATGGAATGGTACCGTATGGCCGCCGATCAAGGACAAGCAGACGCCCAGTACAGCACCGGCTTTATGTACAACAATGGCAATGGCGTTTCCCAGGACTCTGCCAAAGCGATGGAATGGTACCGTATGGCCGCCGATCAAGGACACGCAAAAGCTCAGTACAACATCGGTGTCATGTACGATAAAGGCAAAGGCGTTTCCCAGGACTTTGCCAAAGCGGTGGAATGGTTCCGCATGGCCGCTGATCAAGGAGACGCAGACGCTCAATGCTCAAGCGGCTTTATGCACAGCAAAGGCAAAGGCATTCCCCAGGACTCTGCCAAAGCGATGGAGTGGTACAGTATGGCCGCCGATCAGGGACACGCAAAAGCTCAGTACAACATCGGTGTCATGTACGATCAAGGCAAAGGCGTTTCCCGGGACTATGCCAAAGCGATGGAATGGTACCGTATGGCCGCCGATCAAGGACAAGCAGACGCCCAGTACAGCACCGGCTTTATGTACAACAATGGCAAAGGCATTCCCCAGGACTCTGCCAAAGCGATGGAGTGGTACCGTATGGCCGCCGATCAGGGACACGCAAAAGCTCAGTACAACATCGGTGTCATGTACGATAAAGGCAAAGGCGTTTCCCAGGACTTTGCCAAAGCGATGGAATGGTACCGTATGGCCGCCAATCAAGGTCACGCAGACGCTCAGTACAACATCGGTGCCATGTTCAACATAGGCAATGGCGTTCCCCAGGACTTTGCCAAAGCGATGGAGTGGTTCCGCATGGCCGCTGATCAAGGAGACGCAGACGCTCAATGCTCAATCGGCTTTATGCACAGCAAAGGCAAAGGCATTCCCCAGGACTCTGCCAAAGCGATGGAGTGGTACCGTATGGCCGCTGATCAGGGACACGCAAAAGCTCAGTTCAACGTCGGTGTCATGTACGATAAAGGCAAAGGCGTTTCCCAGGACTATACCAAAGCGATGGAATGGTACCGTATGGTCGCCGATCAAGGACACGCAGACGCTCAGTACAACATCGGTGTCATGTTCAACATAGGCTATGGCGTTCCCCAGGACTTTGCCAAAGCGATGGAGTGGTTCCGCATGGCCGCCGATCAAGGAGACGCAGACGCCCAGTACAAAATCGGCATCATGTATACCAACAGCCAAGGTGTGACCAGGAACGACTCGGATGCCAGAAAGTGGTTCCAAAAGGCGGCTGACCAGGGGAAACCGGATGCGCAAGAATGGTTGAAGGAGCTGTCCACCAGTGAATCTGATGAGCAGATAGTCGCCGAAACGAGGGGTTTCTGAGCAGGCTTTTCAAGTGAAGAACGAAAGGTGTCGAGTTTGATAAAAATATAATCTCACCCAGTGATCAAATCAAACGCTACAGATGTAACGTGAATATTTCTTTCGCACTTGCCACAGGTCCACTTTTTGTTGGTAAAGCACTCGCCCAATTTCTTTTCCTTTTTTCCTGCAGTCTTTACTTGCCACCACCCTCGCCCCTGTCGTCTTTGTACTCGACCCAACACACTTCTTTCTTTGACCAACATTTTACACCCAAGACACAGTTAACTTGCAATGTCAGTTGCTTCTCCCAACACTAAGGGCATTCGCCCCATCAACATCAACAACCCCATATGGCCGTAAGAAATGACCATCTTATGTTGATAGGGCCGTTCACCCTTGCAGAATGGAAGCATGCTTCTTTTTATTTGTCGAGGGCGACAAGGTCAACCTTATGCAGTTTACACGCGAGGACGCTTTAAGATCCCACCATCCTCAGTATGAGACGAAGGCCGCCGTCCACTCTGCACAGAGCCACTTCTACCCAGCAACTGATGCCGCTCCTTCATCCACACAAACGACCGCTTCAAGATCCACCGGACCAAGATCGGGATACTGTCACACAACAACAGCACCTGTGTCAACTTGATGCTATCTACCACAAATACATCCTGCTGCTGTTGCTGTAGGTTGTGTTGCATGTACTGGTCCTGCTGTTGCTGTTGCTGCTGCATATACTGGAACTCTCCGCCGGTTTGGAATCCCATCATTGGCGAGGCGTGACCCATTCCTGTATCGAGTCGCACAGTAGGAGACGCTGTCACTGGGTCAATCACAATCTCGATCCTCATTGACGTTTCCGTGAACGGGTTGATGAACGTGGCCAGGATTATGTTTGGAGGTTGTGGTGTCTGAATGATAATCGCCACCTCGGATGTCGTATCCACATTGTCGTTGCTGTCGTCGTTGTCTTCACCGTTTCCTGTGTGTGCTGCATTAAGTCGCTTCTTGATCTCCTCTGGTGATGATGTCTCCTTGAAACAGCTCTGGAACAGCGCGTTGAATACCATTTGCTGACGGAGGAGCTATAATGGTGCTTGGAAATAGTGTTGTTAACATATCGACCTTTGGTAATTTTAAAATCACGCATCAGAAGCAAGTTGGTTCCTGAATAATCCAAAATAGGTTTACCTTTGTGCACATGTAGACTTGAGAGATATGGGTGAATGGGATCCTATGCAACAAACGCGCTTCGCATTTTGTCCTGTCAAACGAAAACAGCTGGCGGACCGCATTGGGTCCTTGATCCAAAACAATCTCCCACTGCGTTTGTTCAATTGCTCGGTTCACCTATTGACAATTACGACACCATCAACATTAGTTCGTCGACTTTCAGTGCGGTGGATGACTACGCAACATTTTTCGCGTCACACGCCACGTAGACATACCAGCAGTTCCTGGAGTGAGAGATAGCCTTGATCCCGGTTCAGGCCCATAGTGTTGAATCCAGCCTGATTCGAAAGAGCCGCCAGTTGCTTGGCCAAATCCTCCGAAACGACGACAGGTGGGTGAAGAACCGCCACATAGGTCGCCTCAATTGTCGAGTCCGAGGTTGGTACAACCCACCTCAAAGGCTGTTGAAGAATCGTTGATGCGCCCACACTGCCTTGGTCGTTCATGATACTGCCATAGGAAAGACCGCTTAACGTCTGTGTCTCTTCCTCTGATAGCAAAAATCCTGCCCTATCTGCAGGCAGATATCCTGAGGCTGACGCGGTCGACTCCTCCATTGTAATGCTGATCCTGTGGAAAGGGATCTTGACCTTCTCGTTGGCTCCTTGCTCAATCGCCGTTGCTAATGCACTCCATGATACGTCCAATAGTTCTGACTTGGGGGCCCAGTATGCGACTGATGGTCCTGGAAGCACCGCGTGTGTCATTGGAATACCGTGTCCATGCTTGAATACCCTCTCGATATCATTATTCGTCAGCAGCCTAGTTGCCAGAAAAATCTAAGCGTTAGTGAAATGGTTCACCCAACGCAACAAAAGTACGAAAACCAGGCATAGGACAGATCATGCAAGGAGCGCTTACATTTCCCGCCTGAAAAGTTCCTTGAGGTCCAGATCCATGGCACGCATGTTGTGGAAAAAGTCGACAGGATACTTCTTTTGAAAGTTGTCCAGGACAGCAAGGGCCTTGAGGTTCTTTGAGAAAGCGTCAAAATTGCGACTGCAGTCGGGAAGATGCAACAGGTTTGCTGTGGCGGACCTGTCCTCTGTCTGCAGTAACTTTCCACACTTGCATCGAAGGTTGCTGGCCAACAGTCGATCGACCCTCTCGTCCTGATGAATCTCTGGGAAGAAAGAGACCTTGACCTTCAATATGGCTCCTGTGCTCTCCACTTCGATCTAATCATTCACATCCAAATGCTGTTGTCAACACTGTGTTCTTCTTATGATGCAGACATGGCTTCCACTATGCAAACAGATCCAATTCCTTACATCGACAACAATGACGATTCCGCCGATGGTCAGAATAGACACTGGAAGAGCACTATATGGCCGGGATCCTGTATCCAGATAGCACTCCAGTCTAACGGTAAAGTACAAAAACGATGCTGCTAGAATGAGTACTCAGCCAAAGTCGATAATCTGGACGAGTCTTTTCTTGTTGTGTAAACGAGCGTACCCAAGTCCAGTAGCCATTTCCTTGATACTGCCGAGCAAATGATCCTTCTTGATACCGCCATCCTGAGAAGCCGCCCGTAAGGTATTCTGACACTGTGTCATGCTCGCCTTCACTGATGATAAAGCCTCTTCCAACTGTGTCTCTTCCTACAATCAGAAATAAAAAAAAATAGCATCCCATATTAATAACGTTCGATTTGATCCAGGAGGCCGCTACAGTAACGAAATACGCGATCCATGAAATATTCCAGTAAGGATAATGAAGAGCATACCTTCAAGAGAGTCGAATACTTCCTGAAGGCAGAAGTACTTGAAGCATCGCCGACACTAATAGACTGGTGCAACGGTCCCTGAGCAAACGATAGGCAGATGGCACGGATCGCGGCGATCTTTTCCTTGAAATCCTTTTGAAGCATGCCCACCTGCACAGGTCCCAGTGGATGCAATTCTAATCAACGGAGCAGAAGATGGTTGGTGAGTACTGGGTTCACATTGCCTGTTCTGTTGGCCTTTTCGTGTCCTTGTTCTTCCATCTTGCTTGTGCTTAGTAGTGGGATGCAAGGGGGGAGGAACGAACCATGGGAGAGACGATTGGGATGGGCTTGTCCGACAAGAGCGGTTGCAGCAGTTGTGTTGGTGGAGAGGTTCCATTGCTTGAGCGAGTCTTCGACGAGGGTGTGAAGATCCCGGAGGTGTTCCTGGACGGTGGTGGCGTTTGATATGTTTGGCATTTGCCGATCAATTTGAGAAAAGGAACGAGGGGACGAAGGAACGAGGACAAAGACAAGAGAGGGTGTGCGAGCACGCTGTGATTCTTAAACGCGAGTTTGAGTAGGTTCAAGGGACAACAGACAGAAGGCCATACGCAGTCACAGCAATGCAGGTCGCGTTCCTTGGACACGCTCTTTCACGTCCTCTGCTTACTTCTTCTTCGACTAGTGGGAGGAAAGGCCCTGGACGTCGAGAACGTCTTTCATCAATTGACCACACAAAGATTACCTTAGAAAAAACAGTGGGTCTGTTCTCCCATTGACCCCAAACAAAGAGTCTCCTCGCTGCTCGACTGAAAAAAAGTATCCACGTCTGTTATGCATTTCTAGGAAAACGACTCTTTACAGAGAAGTGAAAGATAGTAAAATGAACAACAAAGTCTTCCACAGGCATTGTTGACGCCCTTATAAAACATCGCTTCTTCTCGCTTCTCACATCTTCCTTCCCACTCTGACGACCTTTTCACATCCACCGTTTCTTCCGATCGTAAACACCAACTACATGGACTTGTCCCGCATCTTCGACTCTATTCTTGACACGCAGCCGGACGCGACCATAGACCCATTCGAACAATACCTCGACCTCTCTTTCGCGACCCCGCTCACCCCTGTCATCAACCCACCACCCTTCGACTTTGATCAATGGTGCCAATCTCAGCCTACTGCATACATACCATTGTCCGACACTCTTAACAAATCCACCGAAGGTGTCCAGCTATTGTTCCAAGACAAGCCCTGTCTGTCCGCCGTCTTTTCAAACCTCACGCTGACGGATTCTTACGGCATGATCATGCCATTGTCGCTGACCCAAGGTCTCCCACCTGTCCCTGTCGCTTCGCAGGCTCTCCAGCTGCCATCGACCCCCCAGCTGCTATCGGCGCCTTCATTTTCGTCGTATTCGATTTATGAAGATGCTCTAGGTCTGACCTGGCCGACTTCTGATGTAACTTTTGAGGACTTTGACATGCAGGACCTGTCGTTCTTGGATGTGCCTTTCCTCCCCATTACTGCTGTCGCGACGACTTCAACTGCTCCCGCGCCTCTCCTCGACTTTCAGTCTCAGCCTAACCTGCTTTTCCTAGACACCAGCGACAGCTATACCGCCAACAACAGCAACAACAACATCATTGACGGTCTCGGTTATTCAATTGCTCCACCACCAGCAACAACAGTAACAACCACAGCAACATCAACCACACCTCCAAATATGCTTTCCTATCTCAACCCTTGTCCACAGGCACCGCCGCTGCCCCAGTCGGTTCCAGCTCCACCAAGCTCGAATAATTCCGTCAACCCCTTTCGGACAATGGCCAATGCCAGCAACCTGTTTTTACCACGGATGGATACACCTCCCACTGTTCCTCATTTATCTGATACAGCGCCAGGAATCTTACCGCTGTTGTGGTCTACTTTCCCATCTGTTCAGCCCGTACCTCCTCCTTCTCAACCACTTCTGCCTCATCCAGTTCCGGCTATGGTTCTCCCATCTGAAGTCCCTCAGAGCACTCTTGTGCAAGACGCAATCATCTGTCAGAGTTACTCACCGACGGCGTTCGTGTTGAACGGCAGTATGATCGCCAAGAAGCTCGCGTCAAGAAGACAGTCCGTACCTACCACTCTGCTCCGACGAACCTCTGCTCCCATCGGCTCAGTCAATGCAGTCCCTCGATCTTCCCCCTATGCCCGATCTCTGTATCTGCAAGAACCCAAGGAACACCAAACCCCGGGTCTGAGTGATAGCGATGACGAGTATGGGTTCGAGGTCGGTAATGACGCGAAAGGAGGCGAGATTCTCAAGTTGAAAAAGACAGTAGAAACGAATGGGGCGACCAAATCAAACCGAAAATCAGGCCGCAAGCCAACGCTCAAGAGAATCACCGACTGTGCACACTACCGTCCTCGAAACGCCTTCTTCATGTTCCGTGGCTTCGTCTCCCACATCCACACCTACCTTCACGCCAAACAATTATCTGCCTCTTCTTCCTCAAAAGGTTCTTCCGCCTCCCCCTCCCCCTTCTCCTCCTGCTCCTCCTCGTCATCATGCTCAATGACACCAATTGCATCCAAGACAACACTAGCAGCGACACGCCTTGACCCTGACAATAGCCATAGGAACAGCAGCGGCAAAAGTGACAATGATAATTCAACCGTAACCCCTTCTTCGCCCAGATTCGATTTCCCTATGCGTTACTCCGACATACAACTACGCCAACAACGACCCCACTTGTCTCTCCACCTCCCTCCAACTACCTCTATCCAATCCCAATACCCTTCTCCAACCGAGGTAACATCAACAACAACAACTACAACAACAGCCATACTAACCCCTCACCCCAGCCGCCGCCGGACTCGTCAGGCACAAACAAAAGTCTCTGTCAGCTGTGGAAAGATCTGGTCCAGCCCCTGTCTCCCAACCTGCTCCCCGCGCTCCATCGGCTGTGCCAACTGTCGAATGCGCTCCCTATTCCGTCAAGCCTCGGATTATCTCAAGTTACGCCAGACCGAGATCGAACGTCTCATCGAGTTTCCCCCCCTCTCTCATGGCGGCCACGGGTCGAGCGAGGGGGAAGGTGGTGGGAGGGGAAGGATGTTGAGACTGGAGGATTCGTTTAATTGGAGGGAGTTTGAACTGTTGTATCCGGAGAGCGATTTGTTCAAGTGGCATCGTGAGTACTATACCGATCATGGTAATGAGAATAGTGGTAGTGAGGGGGTGGTGTTGGATGTGGAGGAGATGAAAGTGATTTGGATGGAGAACGAGATGGCGTACGAGAAGGCGTTCTCGGAGGGGGCACGAAAACGCATTACGCAGGAGGGGTTGAAAGCGACTACGGGGGTTGCCTATAGTAGTTGTAGCAACAAGCGAACAACCGCAGCCATTACTCACAACGAATAATACGTGATAGAATCTATAGAGTGGTTGTTTATTCGTGCTTGAATGGTGGGATGGTGTGTGAGGCTAGATACAAAGACGGAGAAAGTGTGTGGATTACATGTGGTGTTGGAGGACAGGGAGGGTGTGGACTCTGGACCATGCATTGTTCATGACCCCACGGTAGTTCCAGATAGGGAACTCTGGCTGTACATTTCCGCTCGAATCGTCTAATGACATCCCCACACATAAAAGAGAGGAAATAAAAAATATGTCAGAGACATACTGTGGTCGACATGGATCCAAAAAAATACATATAAACAGAACAAAATGGACAAAGAAAAAAAGACGCAGAGCTTACAAGCACGGGCGACGATCTCGGTAGACTTGTTCATCCGGGGCACGGTCTTTTCCCAGAGAGCCCAGGCCCAATACATGCCACTCTTCTTGTCGGGCCTTTGCTCCATTTTGTCGACGGGTTCCCATGTATGCCCACCGTCCGTCGAAATCTCGACCCTGTATACTGCCCTTCCGCCTCCTGTTGTAGGTAATGCAAGTAGAGAGAGGTAATCAAGATGTAAATTAGCCAATAGCATTTCGTACACTCTTCACTCAAGATCATCTCCTTTTTTTCGTTTTGGGCGGGAAACGTTACCAGCGATGGCATATCCCTTGATGGTAACAGGCTTCGACGAAGCGACAACTTCCTTCTCGGTAGGGGTACAGATAACACACTGAATGTTCATCTCGGTCAGAGATGCAGCCGTGTCCCAGGACTGGTCGACGTTGTCGTGATTGACCCAGGGCGGCAAGATCTTGTAGTCCTGTCGCTGGAAGAACGACATGGACTCCTGGGGTTGGATCAGAATCTGTTGGAGATATTTTACGGAGCGTGCCCCGATAAAGCCAGGGACAATGACTCGAAGAGGAAACCCGTGGTCGCGCGACAATGGCTTTCCATTCATCTCGTAAGCGAGAATGACATCCCCTGCAGGATCCCTATTAAAAGGTTTGAAATAAACAAACAATGTTGTTGGATAATTGTGACACAAACAAGAGGCGAAATGAGAACAATGTGGGTAATTGTGAAGTGATTGTGCGTAAAAAAAAAACTTACATGGCTTTGCGGAGAGGGATGGAAGAACCATAGCAGACATCCTCATGGACATGGTCATCGGCCTCAAAGGAGACATGGAAATCCCGAATCATCTCATGCAACATATTCGACGAGACACCCGCAACATCCTTCAAAACATCACAGAGTCGAGGACCGGACCAGACAGCAGTCGAGATGGTGCCTGCACCCCAAATGACACCCTTGACCTCCTTGACTGCCGCAAGACCGTCACGTCTATTGCCGGCACACTGGAGCGACGCCGTGATGGTCGCCTTGGGCCACTTGGTCATGATGTCGTGCATCGAAAGTTGTTTCCATTCGACCGCGGGTGATTCGGCATTGAAATAATACTGAGGATTTTGCTTGACACCGATGTAGACCTTGTGGTCGTCAAGCGTGATATCGGGAATCGGACCGTGGTTGCGTTTGAAGAAGACGTCGGCGGGGGTGATCTGGCCCGAGTTGACGAGGAGGGGGAGCTGGGGTTCGGCGTTGAAGGGTGTGTGACAGTGGACGATGTAGTTGGAGAGAGGGCGGGTGGGTGTGGGTTCGTTGGAGTAATTGAGGTTGGATTCTTGGATGCGGTGTTTTTCTGGAGGGTGGATGGCTGAGGTGTGAGGGTTGTCGCTGTGGCTGTGTTGAAAGTCCATCTTTGGAGGAAGAAGAGTGGTTGCAGTAGTAGTAGTAGTAGTAGTAGTAGTAGTAAGGAAGGAAGGAGGGGGAGGGAGAGAGTGTGTGTGGCTGCGGGGAAGAAAGGAATCAGGGCGTAGTCCTTTTATACTTGTGAGGAGAGTTTGAGAGAGAAAAACACCATAGCGCACGGACAGAAGGGCGGACAAGAGACCAAAGACATGAGACACGGGTGAGCGATTTTCAGCGGTAATGAGAGGGAGAGATGAAGGAGATACGATCAGAAAGAATACCAGTCCATCAGGTGACAAAAAAAATCGAGCGCCATCGGGCTTCACATTTATCAGTTTTGCCAGACCCTTTGTATCTTCTCCTTTGCACTTGCACCACCTCCACCTACCTAAACGTGACCCTAGTGAGTATCCCAACGCCATCAAAAAAACACGACGAGCTCGTCTTTGTCTCCAGCAAAGAAACATCAGTCATCTACAACGACACTCGACTTCTCAACGAACAACCACTTGGACTTGGCAAAGGACTGACTTCAACGACACCCATTCATAATCACAACAACAATGGACGCGCCTCGCTGATGGGGCGCTGTTGACAGGCTTCACGGTCATTACCACCAACTATCACTTCGAAGAGACAACAGCTGTTGACATATCTCCTTGTTTGTCGTTGTAGACCACTCAACTCTAATACACAAGCAGCCATGACGTCGTCTTCCGAGATTCATGTTCAAGAAGTCCTCAACAACCTGGTAAACAAGCCAAAATAATATTTGTTAAGGTCACTTTGCATCCATCAATGTGGGAGCCAATTGATACTCGGTATATTCACCACGTTCTTCAATACCCATCGGACAAACAATATAGTCAAACACGATAAAGCGGGATGCCGAGATCGTTGACGGGTCGTCATTTACAGCAGCCATTGCCCAGCAGGATGCAACGGCTCTTCCCACATCACTCGCCTCAGAGCTTCCAGTGACCCTCTCCACAGATATTTCCTCAGTGCTCGTATCGGAGCTCCCAGCAGCACTCCCAGTTGCCGTTGCAACATCCATCCCTCCTCAGGAACAGCATCAGATCGGTCAGGAGCAACTCGAGCGTATCGCACAACAACATCAGCAGGAACAGGCACAGCTGGCACAGGCACAGGCACAGGCTGAACAGGATGCTCAGGTGCAAGCTCAGGTTCAGGCGGTGCAGGCCCATGTCCAGGCTCATGTCCAGGCACAAGTCGCACAGGCAGCACAGGCACAACAGGCACAAGAACAAGCCCAGTCATTGCAAGAGGCACTCGTCGAAGATAAACATGTTATCCATGTCAACGCATTGGATTCAAACAACAGCAGCACATTGGCCACGGTCCCCATCACATCTGTATCAAGGTAATAAGAAGAGCATATTTGCAACACTGCTCTTTCGTTTGTTTGACACTTGGACTTATTCACACTCACAAAGGGAGTGACAGAACGATATGGTGATGAGATGATTTGATTACGTTGGTGGTCTCCTTTGGACTCTTTCCCCCCTGAAAATCAAAGGCCTGCAACTCATTCATTTATTATCATTACCCAAATATTATTCCTAGTGCTGTGCCACCACCCGCAAAGCCTGCTCCCGGATCTGAAGAATGGCACCGAATTCGCCGCGACAACCACAAGGAGGTCGAGCGTCGTCGCCGAGAAAACATCAACCACGGCATCAACGACCTGGCAGCCGTGATCCCCAACAGCGACAAGAACAAGGGCGCGATTCTCCGTCAGGCTGTTGAGTATATCCAAACGATCCAGGAGGCCCAGGTCAAGATGATGGAGGAGGCCCAGAGTGTCGAGGCGATCAAGTTTGAGCGCGAGCAGGCATTGGTGGCCAAGAACCTGGCGCAGGCTGAGCTACAGAACCTTCTTGCACAGCATGCAGAACTGAAGCGCAACTATGATGTGTTGCGCAAGGAGGCAGAGGAGGCAGAGGAGACCAAGAAGAAGCAGCGTCCTGCTGATGATTAGTCACCGAATAGGGCGCACTTTTACTGGGCTCTGCGAGGATGAATGGCTCGGTACAGAGGATCTATGGACGATCACCATTGCAGTTTGTTGAAAGAATAAAAAAATGCAAACAGGGAAAAAGGATATTCAGGGAAGTTGTTGTGAAACGAGGGGGTATCAAGACAATACCAAACAAAGCAAGGAAACAAAAAATGCGATTAGGGGCAGGATGGAATTGAGCCCGCTGGAGAAAGGGTGGCGTCCATTTGTGATTCCTGTTCTTTGATGGATGCGATTGAACCGGCCGATTTTTGATTGCACTTTACCCAAAGGTGTATGTATATGCCCTTTTCTTCCCTTTCTTCCCTTTTCCTCCCTTTTCTTCCCTTTGTTCCCTTTCTTCCCTTTACACCTTTTCCCTTTTCTCCGCCTTGGACCCTCTCACTCCCTGTCCTCACCCCCCATCCTCTTCCTGAAATACTCAATCACCACCAACAACGGAATCCTTTCATTCCCCTCTCTCCTAAAAGCCCATAGACTTTGACATCGTGAGCAAACACTCTTGCTCAAAAACAGAGTCAGCATGATCCTACCAAGGTCACCGTTCGTCAAGCTGATGCTTGCAGTCTTTGTCGTCCTTGCCATCACAGCTTACACTCTCAGTGGCCGGCCATCGTTCGACAAGGACTACTGGAGCTTTAGACAGCAACAGGAAGCAGAGAAGGATTACAAGTCGAGACAACAGCACCAGCAGGAGCAGTATCAGCAAGAACAGGAACACCCTCGTTTCCCTGCTGAAGGGAGCAAAGAGCGGGTGCCTTTGAGCACATTCAAGGTACATAATATCAACCGTTCGACGAGTGCCTTTTGATGCTGGCAGCAACGGGTGTACTGGGCTGAGGACATAAAGCTGGTCTCACTCCAAAAAATAATTAATGTTGATGATTATTGATACTCGGCGTTGTAGGTCCCTGAGTCGCTTCACCTCACCCACGATGTCGCCATCCCTCACAGCATCCCACCCTGGACAAAAGCCGACACGGACATGCTCGACACCAGCATTGGATACACCCTCAAGACCGATATGCTTCGTCAGGAATACCGCAAAAACGAGGATCTCTCCAAGCACCCCGAGCGACTCAACTTTGCTGAACTCTCTCGCGCTGAGCGGGTCTACAAGGCTCTCTGGAACCATGTCTACCCCATCTACCAATCCCTCAAGGGCAGCGATAAGGATCGCGAGAGCCAATTGATCGCATTGTCAAAGACAAGACCCGAGGTCGATTTCTTCTTGGGTCTCGAGAGGCGCCTCTACCCTTGGTTGCATTATGGTCGTCGCACTTCGTTCTCGCTTCATGGAACCTACAAAGGCAGAGGATTGGTCTTTTGTGCGGGCAACAACCAGTTCGAGTTTGTGGTGACGGCTATTCAGGCGATCAGGAACCGACTCCAGTCCAAGCTGCCCATTCAAATCTTCCATATGGGCGAGGAAGACCTCTCCAAGCCTCGCCAGCAGTACTTGAAGGACATGGCTGCAGGAATCGAGGTCATTAATGTGGCCGACATCTTGGACAATGACTCCATGAAGCTTGGTGGATGGGCCATCAAACCCTTTGCCATGCTTGCCTCCAACTTTGAGGAAGTCATGTTTGTCGATGCTGATGCCTACTTCTTACAGGTACGATACATAAACACACATGAAGGTCTTACTTGGGCTATCACACTCATGGAATGGAACTAACTGGTATCTCTTTTTTTTTCTTCTTCTTTGGTACATAGGATCCTGAGGTGTTGTATGATGATCCAGGATATATGGCAACTGGCGCATTGTTCTTTTTCGACAGGACCTTGTTCCCTGACTGGACAAAAGGATCGGACTGGCTCAAGTCGATTCTCCCCATCATGTCGAGCTTCCCGCCTAAGTCTCGCATGTTCAACTTGTTAACCGCACACGAACAAGAGTCAGGCGTCGTCCTTATCAACAAAAAGACGCGGTTCCTCGGCCTGTTGGGAACCTGCAAGATGAACGGCAAGTGGGAGCGTGACTTGGTCACTTACAAGGTCTTCCATGGCGACAAGGAGACATTCTGGACAGGATTTGAGATGGTCCAGGAGCCCTACGCGTTCATGCGCAACTATGGTGGTGTGATTGGAGAGCTGCGACCGGATAATGACAAGGCCGTCTGTGGAGCACAGCTGCACGAGGACCATAAAGGAAACCCGCTCTGGTGGAACGGTGGGCTGTACCGCAACAAGAACGCGGGCGTGAACCGGTACCTGACGTTTGATTACTGGATGACGGGAGGCGGACATCAAAAGCACCGGGAGAGATATACACGCGACAGGGAGACGATGATCCAGGTGTTGTTGGAAGCGGGGGTCGAGAACAGCGATGCGTTGCAGTTAGAGCCAATGGATGCGGCATGGGATTTTGGAGAGAGTTGTTTGAGTGGTGCGAAGGTGAATGTCTTGACGCAGCGGGAGAAGGTACTGGCGAATGGGTATGTGAAGATTGACGAGATTGCGCGTGAGGACGGACAAACGTTCCATAACGGCGGCACTGTCGATCCTCGCACCCATGACTGGGACGCTGCCACCGCGTAGGGAAGCAGTTAAAAAAGGATAGACAAGGGAGCATTATCAAATATATTTAATTGTCGTTTTAGACAAAGAAAGAACGTGCCAAGATTCGAACGATCTGGTCCGTCTCGTCGAAGCAATATTGGGCGTGAGGGGTGGTGAAGGGGGGGGGGGGGTGTTTCTCTTGATCGACCCCTATTTTATATTTTTGCATGGATCATGAAGGATAAAGGAAAGGAAGGAAAGGAAGGAAAGGGAGGGGTACTAGTTCCTGGATAGAACAGAAAAAGGGGACCGTATGACCGACTGGTGGTCGGAAGAATAGAAAGGAGAAAATGTGACATGCATGTCTACTCCAATGTCCATTTGCTGATACTTCTTTAGCCACAGTAGCACTTCCCTTCCTTCCCCTACTTCCCTTCCTTCCGTGTTTTCTCTTTTCTCTTTTCTTCTCTCTGTTAATCTTGTCCCCTTTCGCCCTTACAACCACCACTACCATCCCTAACGGCAACTCCCTTCCTTCCCTTGCCTTGCCCCAGTACCAACACTTTCAATACTTGACTGCCCCTTCCTTCTTCACACCTTATCCCTTAATCAGCAGTCCGCCTCTTGAACGCCCCTTTTCGCTTTGTGCCACTTCCTTCCACTCCTTGTCACTTCTCTCTCTCTTTCTCTTTATCCTTTTCTCCTTCACCACCACTAATAATCAAACAAACATCGAACGATGAAACGACCTCGTCTGGCACGGAGTAAACCAACAATCATCCTCTATCTCGCCTTCTCCTTCTCGATATCATCACCTTCGTCTTCGTCGTCTCTGGTCGATGCTATTGTCATCCCGCCTGCTCGCTGGGGCCATGTCTCGGTACGCAAACCAAGCAAGTCTAAATCAACACACATATCAACTCCTCTCATCCCTTTGCTAACATATACTATTGCTTGGCGAACTCCTTCGTACTCTTTTGCTTCTTAATAGGTACTGTGCGGCAACCAGTTATACATTCAGGGCGGACACACAGGAGTCAACCCTATGACAGCACCAATAGGATCAGATCTCTACTCACTCGACGTATCAGCGGCCTTCAATTCATTTACTGTTCCCTGGGCGCAGCTCACTCCTGGACCCTACGCTTCCTACCACGCCGCTGGCCTGCTCGGTCCCACCAACAACCTCTTCGCCATCTTTGGTGGCAATACTTCCTTCTCATCCTCACCATCTTCCAACAGCAACTCACTCAACTTGTACGACACCGTATCGGGAACATGGGCTGTCTCCCCGCTTCAGGACCCTCCGAGGAGAGAACAGGCTGCAGCAGTTTCACGGCTGGGCGATGGCATAATGTACGTCATAGGTGGCATGGTCCTGTCACCCGATCTGAATACAGAGTCTGCTACAGCCGAACTTTGGTCCATAGGGGGGTACATCACTCTTCCGACAAATACAACAAACTCGACTTCTCCCGAACCACCAAAGACAACACAACCTCCAGGACTCACCCCACAGACTGTAGGATGGCAGAAGCTCGCAAGTCCGAGTTCGCCCTCTGGCTCAGACCGAGCTTTCCACACCGCGACGATCATCCGGTCCAATGGACTGATTGTCTTAATTGGTGGGGTCTCTGGAGGAGCGCTGGTGCCCATGTCAGAAATCGCTGTTTATGATACTGCCGCGGGCACTTGGTCAGTACAGACTGCTACGGGGGCCACACCACCCTTGCGAAGGAATCATGTTGCTGTCGCAAGTAAGTCTCTCTCTCCTTTTAGTTGAAAGCGGTTATTCTCTTTCCCCTCCTTTTTTTTCCCTCCATGCATGCGCCTCCCTTGTTGTTTCTGACAATGCACACCTTTGCGCCATTTTTTCTTCTCCCTCCCTTTTGATAGCCAACACTGGACAGATCTACGTGCACGGCGGGACGGACCTTGGCGCAACAACTTTCTTTGCGGACTTGGCCATTCTAGGTAAACCATAATATTTTTTTGCGTTTTGTCTTTCCACTGACGTAGATTTACAGCGGCCGGAATGTCTTTCCTTTCTTTCTCACACTTTTTTTGCGTTATGCAACAAAATAGACACAACTTCTTGGTCATGGAGTCAACCGGCGATGGACGGGAACGCACCTACAGGACGATATTCTCACGCTGCTACCATGGTCGGATCCAACATCATCATGACATTTGGTGCGTACTATGTCTGGAACATGGATACCGAAAGATGTGCCTTTTTGTGGAGACAAGACACTAACGACAAGAAATGAACGCGCCTTTCCTTTGTATGTATTAGGATTGTCGGCAGGAGGATCGAGCAACAATATTTTCATTCTAGACACAACGACAAACGCGTGGGTGACATCTTACACACCCAACGCGCTCGCTCAAACTTCTACAAAACCAGAAGACTGGCCTGGATATAAACCACCTCCAGTGCTCCCATCACCATCACCAAAACCTGGTGACCCTCTACCAGCAAACCCGGACATTGGAAGAAGTAGAGTAGGAGTAGATGTTGCAGCTATCGTTGGCGGACTTATCGCTGCTGCGGCTCTTGCAGCAGTGTTGGTCGTGGCAGTACGGAGGCACCGTCGACATAAGATCCAGAATTCGCAGCACAAGGCGACGGCACTTTATGCAAGCGATTATTCGTACACCAGGAACTCCCATCTCGAAGAAGATGCATACCGGCCTACAGGAATGGCATTCAACTCTGCACCGCTCTCGTTTGGTCAGAGGGTGGGACAGGCGTTGGGCGGGATCGCATTCTGGCGCAGAAGTGGTGATAGGCGAGGACGATCTGCCAATGCATCGTATTCTCAGAGACTGGGCGATCGTGATGAGGATGATGGAGGGATGAGAGGACTACAGACAGGGCCTTATCCGTCAGATCAAGAAATCTTTATGGATGCCGTTCACCGCGCGCGGTCGAGGGCGGGTCATTTATCGCCATTGTTTACACCTCTTCAGCAACCGATTTCGCAGAGTCCCCCGATTTCTCCTCGGTCACCTCGATCGTCTGCAGGATTCTCGTACGCTAATGTCGGTGTTGGGGGGAGTGCCGGTTCAGGTCCAGGAGTTCATTATTCGGGACCTGGGGTGACACTGACAGATGTGCATATCCCGATTTTGAATCGTGACGGAGAGGAGGTGCCGCATGGTCGCGCGTATTCGGATGGGTTTGAGAACGCGATGCAGGAGATGGATATTCAAATGTTGGCGGTGCCGCGTGGACGTCTTTACGTGGTGAATCCTTCAGATGAGACGCTTACACAGGACTTTGACTATGATCCCAATCAAGGTCCAGGTCAAGGCCATGACAATCAAGGTGGCGAGGATCCGTATCGACAGTTTGATTCTCAGGCACCGAAGCCCTGAGTGGGCTTTCAAAAAACCCTTGCCATGGAATAAAAAAAATATGAAAAAAAAAAAGAAGTACAAATCGGTATGGAGAGTAGGGAGGTAGGGTGAGTGACCAGATGAGCGAATTAAGGGTCACAGCAGCAGGTCATCCAACGAACGAGCTCTCATACTTTTTCTTTGTAACAGTTGCAAGTCCAAAGGGATGAGCACGCTTTTTTTTTTTTTTTTTTTTTTCTCTTCACGCTTGCTCGTTTTTATTCTTTCCTTTGCGCCACCCTTTTCTTCCTACCGGCTGCCCTTCCCTTCCCTTCTTCACTCTCATTCAAAGGACGACTCACGACACACTCCCAAAGGGCGACATCACTCCCTTTCCTTCCCTCTTCCTTCCCTTCCTCCCTCCTTCCCTCCTCTCACACAGTCACAATGGAGAAGGGCCGACTGAAGCACCGCCAGGGACTCGAGCCAACTCAGGTATGAACAAACCGACAACTGCTTCCACTGTGAGCATGCTCATTGTCGGCTCAACTTGCACCCATGGGGACAGACACATACAACCCTGCAGCAGGTTTCACTCTTGATGCCAAGGCAAAACGGACGACGACATACTTGGAAGCAATAGAACTCGGACAGTTGTTGTGTGTGGAGTCAAGTTCATATTCTACTTGACCCAAGGAGTCAAACAATAAAATGAAGCTTCATTGCTGAATGACATAGCCTCTCACTATGCATCTCTTACTAGACGAAGGCAGACGATTAACTCCTTCTCTTTACTTGTTCACGCCTTCTTTTCATTCCATCACTCCTCTATGTGTTTTTAGAGACGTGTCAGACATATTCAGACAATACAGGCCAGGAACCTTACCTTCAGTCCAAACGCCAACCAGCGGACCCTAGCCTCAGCCCTTTTCGTCCATCCGACACCACAGTATCCACATCAGCAAGGCAACAGCAATTACAATACTGCCTATAGCACCACTGGAAGCAACTACAACTACAACACCACTGGAAGTACCTACAGCTATAATCCCCATCAACAACAGCTTCAGCACCAAAATACCAGTCGATCCATAACGCCATCGGTGGAGTTGCGCTCAGGGACGTCCTCGCCCACCAAGAGCAGTAGTTACTTTCGGTCACCATGGAAGAGTTATTCAACGGGTATCCAAAAGATCCGTGGGCCAGGATCAGATGCAGGATCGGTATCGGCGGCGTCCGAGTCTGGGCGAACAGGGGGTGCATCATCGGTCATCAAGGAACCCATTGCTCGGTTGTCAGCAGGACTGAAGGCGACGGTCTTTAGCGCGGGGACTTCTTATGAATCGCTGTCAGGGTATGCTTCTGAATCGGGATCGGGATCTGTCAATGGACAATTTGGAGGAGCAGGAAATATTGGTGGCGTGTCCAAGGCGAAATCCAACGGCAGGGTCTCTGCAGACTTTTCAAACCAACAGCGACAGCAACATTTGCAAGCACGCTACCAACAACTACCGCCGCATCAGCAACAGCAGTTGGAGGAAGGGGGATACTCGCGCTCGTTCAACGATTCTCTTTCGGCGCCATCGCTATTGACTGCTCGAGACCGTCGACCGTCACCGATTCAGGATGTCACGTTGCGTAACGCCAAGGATGAGCGGGAAGATAACAGCAGTTCTACGCCTTCAACGGTAACGGATGCTGATTCAGAATTGAATAGTAGGCTGCCGGCGTTTTTATCAGGATCGAAAAGGAAATCGGGCCCCATCTTATTGAACACCTACTTCACACTTCACGACCCTAACAATGGTAATCCGATCAGATGCTGCTTTCATTTGAAGGGATACCTATTGAAATGGATAACTTCATGGCGCATTTTACTGACGATACAAAACAACTGCACCTTTTCTTTACATTAGACGAAGTCATCTATACCAGTGATACCGTGTTGAGTTCCAATGTAGGTTGCATCTGCAGAAAAACGCTGTTGATTGATAATTATTTGGGAGATAATTCGCATTAAGATCTGACTGTAATGTCCTCATTTTCAATTGTGAATATAGAATCCCAGATACAGTCCATTAGAGGAGCATGGATTTCTGGACCCTTCAAAACGCAGGATCTGCAGCATCGTTGTTCGGATATGGGCAAGCTATCGCGACTCGGACTATTGTCTTCTTTTGGAGTGGAAGGTGGAGCTTTGCTGCTTGAGGTACATTGGAAAGGAGCTTCGGGACTTGCCGTCAGGACTACCCAACAACATGATTCTCTTTGAGTTTGAGAGTGGGTACTATACAGCAGCAGACGAGGATGAACCCACGGAGCATCCACATACACATTCGCTGGAACCGGTTGCAACAATACCTGGTGGAGGTGGAGGAGTGAGTCGTTCGTATACTTACGAGACGGTGATGAGGCTGAATAATTTGCACGAGTGTATAGCAGACACCAAAAAGTCGAGGGACGAAATTAAGCACAGTATCGAGTCTGCCATGAACAAGGAGAACGCGCCCATGATCTTGGTATGTATCAGGACAATGGGTCGAGCTTTGGACTACGGCTGCAGATATTAGACCAGGAATTGACCGACAGGATTTCATTTCTTTTTGACTATTGACCGTGTAGCAAAAACGACGCGGAGAATACACGGAACGGCTTTGGCACCTTCAGCGACAAGTTGGGCATGAATTGAATGTCCTGGAAGAAGGTGCGTTGTTTGTGCTATTACATTTCATCGCGAGACCAGTTTCGTGACCAGACACAAGACGAATTAGGAGCTAACTCGAATTCATTTTTCTGCTTACTTTTATTCGCAGCCCAGGATAGAGCGGAGGCATTACGGCGAGAGCACGCTGCACGGAGGAAGGCTCTAGAGGATTCTCGGGAACGCGGACAAACACAGGAGATGTACCTGGAGGAGAACATTCTCAACCTCACCAAGAACAAGGAGAGTCTTTTCCATGTTCTGAAAGAGTACTCTTCCAAGCGCACCGAGCTCATTGCAACACTTTTCACAATATTCCCGATCACTGAGGTTCGTCTTTTTTATTTTACTACTGTTTCGACGTTCAGTGGCAATTGGCGAGTTTTCTGACTACTCACCAGACAATACTCTTTTTGCAATGGTCTCAATTAGTCTGAAAACGATCCCAATCTGCTGATGATTTGTAAAGTGCCGTTGCCAAACTCGGTTTACAATGGTATGTCAGGCGAGAGCGATCATGGATTTTTATGCGGAGCAAATGTATTCTCTGACTGACCCTTTCATAATCCTGATATATTGAATAGGCATGGATGAGGACCTGGTCTCTATTGCTCTTGGATTTGCATGTCAGCTTGTGGTCATGCTGGCACACTATCTCAACATACCTTTGCGATACCCTTTGACACCAATGGGGTCCAGAGCTTTCGTCATTGACCCTGTTTCGCTCCTTGTCGGTCCCAAAGAGTAAGTCCCAATGACACGTATCACCAGGAAGTTGCTCAGCAAAGTCATTCCAGTGGTTTAACGATGCATAACTTCTTATTCACTCATTAGGTTTCCTCTCTACGGCAAGGGCCAGGATCGTAACCGCTTCGAGTATGGTGTTTTCTTGCTGAACAAGGACATTGAGCAGGTGAGGATATGAAAATCACGCGTTGTGTTGCTGTTTGGATTTCCGTTAATTGAGTTGGCGCGACGACTAACTATGAAAACTTGCATCGATCTACTAGTTGATGAACTCTCAAGGACTTCAATTCATGGACCTGCGTCAAACTCTTCCCAATGTTCGCTACCTGATGGAGACACTTCTCACCAAGTCACCAATGTAAGTACCTGTCAGAAAATGTCTTTTTGTCAGATAATGTTTTTATCCCGCAGAAGCTTAACCTTTTGTTTTGCTTGAGTTGTAGACAATCGATGCTGTACCGTTCCAAGTTTATGAATCGCAGTAAGCAGGATAGACTGGATCAGGATCGACTCGAAAACTTGTTCACGATATCGGTTGAGCAGCGCGAGTTTGACTACAACCTGAATTCGAGAAGTCATTCTTCCATGGAAGGTGAAAAGGACCAAGGAACTTCAAGTTCAGGAATGCGGTCGTACGACAAAATTGGAGGCACACCCAAGATCAATCCTGGCGACCACTCGCTCCTGCAGCGGGAATACGATCCAATTGATGGCGGTTACACGTTGATTTTGGACAGTGCGTCGACAATGTCGCCGAGGAGCAGGAAAGAGACTGCGGGGAGCGACATCTCGACGATTGAGCGGAGTGAGCCTCGGAGTACGCCCATGTCCCCCAGAGGCGCACACGAGAGGAAACCTAGTGGGCTTCAGCATGGGTACTCTTCAAGTCTGGAACTGAGCAGCAGCAGTGAGGATGAGGGTGGAAGTCATAACGCGGATGAGCCTGGGTTCTCGGGATGGGCATTTGAGACGGAGGCTGATGCGGATGAGCAACCTCCACCGCTCCCTAAGCGGCCGTCAGTCTTTGTTGCTTCGCCTACCACCACCCCACTGACGTCTCCTGTGGAGAGGCAGCGACAGCTTTCGTTTGGTTCAGTGATCAGGCAACCTATAGGTGTGGAAGCGATGCCAGCAGAGCGAATCCAAAAGTTTGTTCAGGACACGCCGTCTCGTCAATCGCCTGAGCAGCGTGGGAATGCTGATGAGCCTAATATTGTTGGAACTCCTCCACATTCGCCTCGTAGGGCATCCTCGACCTCGACAACCACGACAACGACGGCCAGTACGGCGAAACCCTCGAACCAGACGAAACTGAGCGTCGTAACAGGTGTTCTTGGACGGGATTTTAGTACCAAGAATGATATCGAGGACGAGGATGCTATCGGACCATGGAGTGTCTCTCATTCTCCTCCACCACCGACGGTTGTCTCGGCAGCTGTTTCTCCCCAGGACGTTATTGACTGGAATAGACAGGGCAGGAGGAGGATTAATAGCGACTCGTCGCTTTCACCGCAGCAGCAACAGCAAACATCGAAGGATCCAGTTTCGGAGAGCAGTGAGCGCACGCTGTATGGTTCGGGGCCAGTTTCAGTAACAACCGAGTCGCTCGTGTTGGAAGAGGAGTCCAGTAGTGAGCATCCTAGTCCTGGGCTAAGTCAAGCACACAATATCAACAACGCCCGTCGTCGCTCTAGCAACAAGATTGGGATAGACAGCAGTACAAGTACCAGTCGGAGCAGCGACAGCGAGGTTGGTGTTCGTTCGACGACATTTTCGAAGGATTTGCTTGACAAGAAGCATGAGCAACCACTTTCGTCGGCGCCGCCGACTGTTGTTACGTCCCCACGAGCTTTAGAATCTAGTACATAAACCTTCTACACCATCTTTTTTTTTTGCAGGTTGAATTTTTTTTTTTTGGTCTTGTCGTTTCTTGTGGATGTTCTTTTATTGAAGGCGCCGGATGTCGTCTTGGACAATGTCGATGCGGTGCATGATATCTGTGTAGGTCTGAACGATGGTGTTGAATTCTGGGCCTGCGGACTTGTACCGATCTAGGAGGAGTGCGTTTTGATGTCTCTGGTGCGTTAGTGATTCCTGGCGTTTGTCGATCTCTTGCCTATATTTTTTTTTTTTTTTTTGTTGAAAGGAAGGAAGGGTTAATTTGGGTTGTAAATATATTCAGGATTTTCGTGGGGTTGTGGGTGTATGTGGAGGGGTGATGGGTTGGGGGGGGGGGGTCTTACCGGATGGTGGCCAGTTTTGCGACGGTTTGTTTGTTGTAGACGTGCTCTTGTACTGTCACTTTCAGGATCCTACCAAAAATGACAAGCAAAAAACCATGCAAATGATATGGTCCGGATTAGTTGTCTTCCAAAGTACACTTCACATTTCGTGCAAAGAGAAAAAAAAACAAAAAAAAAAAAGCAGAGACAGCATGAAAAAGCCTTACTCGAGCTTGAGAGTGAGGGATTCGACCAACTGTGAGAAGTACTCTTTCAACGTCTGATCTTGCTCGACCTGGTACCGGATCCGAAACTCGACAATCATCTCCCAGAGTGTGGACACTGTCTGGTTCAATGTGTTGAACAAGGACTGGACTTTGTTCTGGAGGGTGAGGGTGAGGAGGAGAGAGTCCTCTTTGGTCCTGTCGAGAAAGAGGGATTGTTTCTTTGTGCGGGTGATTAGGTCTTCTAGTGTGAGCGTGGTGGTGGTGGGGGTGTTGGAGGAAGGGGAAGAGAGGGAGAGGAGGTCTTGTTGGCGTTGATGGATGGAATGTTGGATGGCTGTGAGGAGGGAAGGTGTGAGGCCTTCGAGCGCATCGAGATGTGGGCGTAGTTGGTTTACGACATATTCGTCCATGTCCATTGTTGTATCAGCGTCGTGGGTGTTGATCCTGGATGCCAGGAGCGAGATTATTGAGTCTGGTTGTCCCCCTCCTCCGGAGAGACTGTCGTTATTGCTGTTACTACTGCCTCGACTTGTTCGCTCGGCTAGCTGAGATGTAGAAGAAGGAATGATAAGGCGACGGGTCTCAAGGATGCTGAGAAGTCTGTCAAGGTGTGTTGATATATCCCGTTGGAGATCTGCTGCTGCAGCGTTGTTGTTGTTGGATGTGCTTCCTGTGAGGTTATTGTAGTGGTCGAGGGGAAGGAAGCGGAGCCGTTCGATGGGATCGAAAAGGGTTTTTGTCTCGAGGTAGCTTTTCTTGTGCTTCAACGCGTAGCGGGCCTAAATATCAGCAGGAAGTGGGTGAGGTTTAGCTCTTTGCATGAAATAAAAATGGTGGCAAAAAGTAAATTGACATACAAAATAATGACGGTAACGAACGGTGTTTACCTGGTGGAGGTCCTGGTCGAGGTGGAGACTGGTTCCTGTGGGTGTGAGGAAGCGAGTGTTGAGGTCTGTTAGGAGGGTGGCGAGTCCTGGGTTTCTGTCGAGGAGTCCTTGGTCCTGCATGGTTGTTTGTCCATTGTTTGTCTTTGGTGAAGCGAATTGGGTGTGGGGGTGGATCACTTGTCTACACTTTTGCTTCTTGAGCAGGAGAAGCGAGGTTATTGGATGAGCAGTCACACCCTTTGCTCACGCGCGGCATGGTTGACGCCCACACAGAGAGTCCCTTTTTCACTTCTTTGCCACCCACCGCCACTTCTTTAACTCACTCCTTCCCCAATTCCACCACGCGTCCAAGGAACATCAGGGAATAACCCAATTGCTCGTAAGTCGACCAAACACAACCACAACATTGCGCACGCACCGCGTTCTTCCTCTGCTGGACTTCTTCTGTTTGGCAAATAACGATGCAAACGCGGTGCCCAAAGGCGGAATTGGTTTCGACTCGGGAGACGGGAGCTGCGCCTTCAAAATAACCGATACCCACGCCAGGACAAAACTCAAAGGGCTGACGTGGGCCATGCCTTGCATCTCTCAACACAACACTCATTTTACTATCCTTTTCTTTTCTTTCTCACTCACTTTTGTCTCTTCCTTCTCTCTCTCTCCCCTACCGCAGTAGACGCACCCTACCAACCAACCCTCACCAAACCATAACCTACCTTCAACAAACCCAACAACCATGAGTGACGACGATTTCATGATGGAAGAGGAGGAGGACGAGGATTACGATTTCGATTACGAGGACGAGGATGGTGATGAACCCGACGTGGATTTGGAGAACAAGTACTATAACGCCAAGGGCCACAAGGAGGACGAACCTGACGTGGCGCTTGTCGAGTTCCAGGGCGTTGTTGAAGCGGAGACTGAGAAGGGAGACTGGTACGTTTAGACACAGGACACTTTTTGTTAGTGGAGGTGTCTGTCTTTTTCGACTTTGATATGTCGGATGAGGATACCGCGTGAATGTAGGTCAACGGGAAAACTGACAGTTTACGTGTGATGATTATTACTGTTATTTGGCAATTGTAGGGGTTTCAAGGCTCTAAAGCAGATGGTCAAGCTGTCTTTCAAGATGGGCAACTTCGACAAGGTAAGCATCTTGTATCGAGTCGTCGACGGCATTTAATTACGATATGAAATACATGATATTGACATTTCCTTTATTGCCATCGCTCTTTTTTTCTCACGACGCTTATAGACGCTGGAGTACTACAACCAACTACTGCCGTACACGAAAGCGGCAGTGACCAGGAACTACAGCGAGAAGAGTATCAACAACATTCTGGATTTCATCTCCTCGTCATCCGACATGGCTTTCATGGAAAAGTTCTACCAGACCACCTTGAACGCCTTGAAAGACGCCAACAACGACGTAAGTTATCTTAGTCGTGTTAATTATTGAACGCATGTGGTGCTTGTGTGAAAAAGAGCATGAACCTTACCTCACCCTATTTTTCATAAACACATTACTGGACGAAAATAGCGCTTGCTGGTGAAGACGAACTTGAAACTGGCAAAGCTGTGGCTGGACAGGAAAGAGTTTGGTCGCTTGTCAAAGATTCTTCGCCAGCTGCATGCGTCGTGTCAGGCGGACGATGGAACGGATGACCAGCGCAAGGGAACACATTTGCTAGAGATCTTTGCACTCGAGATTCAGATGTACACAGAGACAAAGAACGGCAAGAAGCTGAAGGCGCTCTACCAGCAGTGTCTCTCTGTCAAGTCGGCCATTCCTCACCCTCGTATCATGGGAGTCATTCGTGAGTGCGGTGGCAAGATGCACATGATCGAGAAGGAGTGGGACCAGGCACAGACAGACTTTTTCGAGTCTTTCCGCAACTATGACGAAGCAGGAAGTTTCCAGCGTATCCAAGTTCTCAAGTACTTGGTTTTGGCCAACATGCTGATGGAGTCCAAGATCAACCCCTTTGACTCTCAGGAGACCAAGCCCTACAAGAATGACCCTCAGATTGTGGCGATGACCAACCTTGTGAGTGCCTACCAGCGCCGGGACATTCGCGAGTTTGAAAAGATCTTGCGGGAGAACCGGACGACGATCATGGACGACCCTTTCATTCGGGCGTATATCGATGATGTCCTGAAGAACATCCGGACCCAGGTGTTGATTCGGTTGATCAAGCCCTATACCCGCATTGAGATCTCGTTCATCTCGCGCCAACTCAACGTCCCTGCACAGGATGTCGAGGACCTCTTGGTTGGACTCATCCTTGACAAAAAGATTGCTGGTCACATCGATCAAGTCAACCAGCGTCTCGAGCTCCAGCGCCAGTATGTTTCTTTCTTGCTTGATGTGTTGTTGTTTTTTTTTTTTTGGTTTTTCATTGCTTTGCGTTGTTGAATGGGCCTTTACTCTAACACGCTGCCTTACTTTGACAACTCTTATCCTTTTAGGACGACAGGTGATTTGCGATACAGTGCGATGGATAAGTGGTCTTCCAATCTCGAGACCTTGTACAACGCCAACATCAATAAGGTGCGATAAGGGTATTCTGGCCCCTGCATCCCTTTTGCAAGAATACAAAGAAAAAAAAAGTTTAGCAGTTTGCAGTTTGAAAAGTAAAAAGTTGCCACCAAAAATTTCTGTTAATGAGTGTGTGACGTAGCTCGCGTGTGAGCGAGGGTATGGTGGTGAACAGAAAATTAAAATAATACCTGCAAAAGGTTGATTCGGATTTCACTCTTTCCCTCCATTCACGTCTTTCTCTTTCTCACTTCGACGCAGCAGGACCAGGACTCCACTAACACCCTCTGGACCCAACTCACCGTTTGCAAGAAGCCTCGACCAACTCATTCCTCTCTCCATCATGAGCATGTCACAAGAGCAGGCAAGGATCTCCCTTCAGTGAACCATACACCTGAATCTGCCCTTTTTTTTTTTTTTTTTTTGTGTGGGTGCATGCCAGGAAGGCGCTGCACTTTTCTAGTTTTTTTTTTTCAACAGCACAACCTAACCACAACACGCGTTTCCTCACTGATACAAACACAGATCAGGGCCATGATGGCGGCAGCCAAGGCAAAGGCAGAAGAAGCCAAGGCTAGAGCACTCGCCAACGCCGCGATTTTACAACAGCGCGCTCAGCAACAACAACAACAACAACAACAACAGCAACAGCAACAGCAAGCAGCACAACTACCACCAACCGCAGCATCAGCATCTGGAGGAGCAGCAGCAAGAGGAGGAGCAGGATTGTCGCAATTGGAATTGATCCGCCAAAAGAAGGAGGCCCTCCAGGCCAAGTTGAACAGAGTCATACCCGCTGCGTCAGCTGGACAGACGGCGGCGTCTAGTTCTGGATCTCGGCCAGCGGGAGTGGGAGTGGGAGGAGCGACAGCAGCGGCGAGTGGGCAGAGGACGACGACGGTGAAGGGCGGGTTGGGCATGGATATGGCGCCAGGGCTTTCGAGGGATGCTGAAGGAAACTTGATCATTAACTCTGTCACTGCCGGTAAATCCGTCAAGGCGCCTTCTTTCGCCACCGCCAAGGTACTTTCCTTACCCTACTCAGATCGCCATGTTGTATTTTGTGTTTTTGTACGATATACCAAGTTTTGCTAACTTACGGTTTGTTTGTTTTTCCACGTTGACACAACTTTACTACTAAATAGGTCAACCAGAAGCCAGAACCAAAGAAAGAGTTGAAGATCCTGAGCGTACCCGAAGAATTCACCAACCCGGAAAAGAACCCTTATTTCGACGAGAATCTGGCAGCGGCACCTCGGGAGCGTCGGTCACGGCCGTTGAAGTTTGCACAGCAGGGGAAATACATTAATATTGCGAACCAGATCCGATCCGAACAGCGGGCTGTGCAAATGAGACGGGAGATTGAGGAGGCTG
This sequence comes from Linnemannia hyalina, assembly GCA_019671135.1. Classification (NCBI taxonomy): domain Eukaryota; kingdom Fungi; phylum Mortierellomycota; class Mortierellomycetes; order Mortierellales; family Mortierellaceae; genus Linnemannia; species Linnemannia hyalina. Next base: position 2,136,704 of record JAHRHY010000006.1, read on the forward strand.
CCCAGGCGAATATTGAGGAGGATGATCAGCAGATCAAGGATGGCTTCACCAAGGTATGCATCGGGATCATTTTGTTTTTTGTATTGTGGTTGTTGTTGCTTTTTGTTGATTTTACTTTTTTTTTACCAGTAATGCGATATTTACCACATGTAAGCCCTTCTTTTTGTGTGTGTGTAATAATTGAAATTAGCGCGAGGTGCTGAAGGGAGTGGAGTGGTGGGATGCAGGGTTCTTGCCTAACAAGACATACGACGATATCAAGGACGGGCATGTTAGGATCGAGACCGAAGACGACCCACTCATCACACACTACATCCAACACCCCGTACCAATCGAACCCCCGAACGAAGCCGCCCAAGCCGCCAGCGCCAAACCCCGCCCGCTCATGTTGACAACCAAGGAACGTAAACGACTCCGCCGCCAGAGACGTGCAGAGCTGCTCAAGGAGAAGCAGGACAAGATCCGGTTGGGTCTCTTGCCACCTGACGCGCCCAAGGTCAAGTTGGCGAATATGATGAGGGTTCTGGGACAGGAGGCAGTGTTGAACCCGACAGAGATTGAGATGAAGGTTCGGCAGCAGGTTGCGGATCGGTTGCAGGAACATTTGGATCATAATGCTGCGGCCAAGTTGACGCATGACCAGAGGAAAGCCAAGGAGAGTAAGAAGAAAGAAGAGGATGTTGCCAAGGGTATCTATGTCTCTCTCTACAAGTACGTATACTCTTTTGTTGCTTTTTTGTTTATTGGGGATGCTATGCCCCTTCTCCTGCACTTTTTCAGGGTTGCCAAGACGGAGACTAACCATGCTAAATATTCTTTTGTGTTTTTTTTTCCCACCATTCTGCTCATAGGATCAACGATTTGTCGCACCCACAGAAAAAGTTCAAGGTCGACAAGAACGCCACACAACTGGGGCTGACAGGAATCGTGCTTATGTACCCTACCTTCTCGATCGTCCTCGTCGAAGGCGGACACAAGGCCATCAACCAGTACAAGAAACTCATGCTCCGTCGAATCGATTGGTCCGACAACACACGGCTTGATGGTACAGAGGTCTCGGAGACGACGATCGATAATAAGTGTCTGCTCGTTTGGGAGGGTCAGTTGAGGGAGCGGCAGTTCAAGACGTTTAGGTTCTTGAAGGCCACAAATGATGCGCAGTTGAAGCAGGTTCTGGTTAGACATGGCGTACAGCATTATTGGGATCAGGCGCTTGGGTTCAAGGAGGAGGATATGCTGGGCGCTGAAGTCACCCTTTGAAGTCCTTGTTGGTCCTCGACATTATTCATCGTCCCATAATAAATGGACACACTATTTGCGCATGGATTCTGTGATGCATTTGCAGAAATTTCTGTGACAAACGAAGGGATGGAGAGAGAAAAATGGAGCTGCCATAAAGGGCAACGGAATTTCCTTGCAGCATTTAGTGAGGGGGTGAATTTGTCCCAGCCCCTCGTCAGCAAAAAAATGTGCATTAGAGCGTACGAGGCGGCTGGGTTTAGAACTTCTCTCGCCTTTGTCCTTGACATATACAATTTTCCTTTGAGCAACATTCATACCCAGCACAAGTTCAGTTGCAATGTCATTCACCCCTCCCAACACTCAGGGCATTCGCTCAATCAACATCAACAACCCCACCTCGTCTCCGCCGCACCCAACCGAGGTGCTCTATGTCGACATCTACACCGACCGCATCACAAAGGAAAAGTTCATTCTCTGGGAAGATGTCCGTCTGGTCTTCCACAACGCCCTTCATGTCCGACACAAAGCAAGGGTGGTTCCGTTTATGAAAGACGACGACTTCAACACGTACGTCTATGAGCTTGTAGGTTCGACAGCAAAACGAGAGTGAGGTTACTTTTTGGCTAACACCATAATGTTTATATTCTCCGCTCTAGGATAAAGCCGCTTCGAATTGCTGTCATTCCCGGCGAAATACTGGACATTATCGTAGGCAACCTACAGGACAGTACTCCTCAGCAGCAACCATCAGTTCTCGGGCAGATTGAACAACAAGCAGCGCGGCTCCCGATGCACAATCCATTCTCAACAATGCGGCCAATATCCCCTACCCACCCATCAACCTCGGTTCTCAATCCTCGCTTTAGACCATCAGGAAACAATCTTACCCACGCCGAAATCACAAGGCAACAACTCGGCGAAGCAGCTGTTCGGGCCCGTAACAAAGAGCTCGCGCACAAATACGCCAAAGAAGCGATGACCAAGATTGCAGACATGATGGATCTCGACACGCTGCACACAAAGGGCGATGCTGGTCCTGCTGACTTTTGGAAGGCTCTGAAGTGTTACCTGAAGGCTGTCCATCAGAGTCACGCGCATGCTCAGGTCCAAGTCGGCGACCTCTTTTTTGAAGGTCAGGATGTTTCCAAGAATTCATTTGTCGCGATGGGATGGTATCATAAAGCAGCATTTCAAGGAGACACCAACGCTCAGCGAAAAGTTGAGGTCCTTCGACTGTAAGTGGCATATAAGTTGTCCATTGTGACGAGTAATATTTTCTACATGCTTAAGATTCTCACCAAAAAAAAACCTCGTCAACTTCACATGGCTGTAGCTCTGAACTTCTAATGACAGCGGCACCCGAGACACCCACGAGCAGCATACTCAAGGCCCAACACAACAGTAGCAAAACGTCCGTTACCCAACCTTCCAGCGACGACAACGAACCGCAAATGTCCAAGGAGATCCCCCCTCTTACCAATGAGGCCTCTGCTCTCGCCGACATCTCCCTTCCAACAAAGCATGTTGTCAGTCAGAGTGACATTGACGCTCAGGTTGCTCTTGGAGACAACTATATGGACAGCCAGGACTACCAAGCTGCCATGGAATGCTACCTCAAGGCTGCCAACCAAGGTTTTGTTGACGCCCAGATCAAAATCGGCTTTATGTACGATGAAGGCAAAGGCGTTCCCCAGGACTTTGTCAAAGCAGCGGAGTGGTTCCGCATGGCCGCCGATCAAGGGGACGCAGACGCTCAGGTCAACATCGGTATCATGTACGACGTAGGCAAAAGCATTCCCCAGGACTTTGCCAAAGCGATGGAGTGGTTCCGCAAGGCCGCCGATCAAGGACTCGCAAAAGCTCAGTACAACATCGGTGTCATGTACTACAATGGCAATGGCGTTCCCCTGGACTTTGCCAAAGTGATGGAGTGGTTCCGCATGGCCGCCGATCGAGGACACGCAAAGGCTCAGTACAACATCGGTGTCATGTACGATAAAGGCAAAGGTGTTTCCCAGGACTTTGCCAAAGCGATGGAGTGGTACCGCATGGCCGCCGATCAAGGACACGCAGACGCTCAGTACGACATCGGTGTCATGTACTACAATGGCAATGGCGTTCCCCTGGACTTTGCCAAAGTGATGGAGTGGTTCCGCATGGCCGCCGATCGAGGACACGCAAAGGCTCAGTACAACATCGGTGTCATGTACAACGAAGGCAAAGGCGTTCCCCAGGACTTTGCCAAAGCGATGGAGTGGTACCGCATGGCCGCCGATCAAGGACACGCATACCCTCAATACACAATCGGCCTTATGTACGACGAAGACAAAGGCGTTCCCCAGGACTTTGCCAAAGCGATGGAGTGGTACCGCATGGCCGCCGATCAAGGACACGCAAAGGCTCAGTACAGCATCGGTGTCATGTACAACGTAGGCAAAGGCGTTCCTCAGGACTATGCCAAAGCGATGGAGTGGTTCCGCATGGCCGCCGATCAAGGACACGTAGATGCTCAGTACAACATCGGTGTTATATACAACGTAGGCAATGGCGTTCCCCAGGACTTTGTCAAAGCGATGGAGTGGTTCCGCATGGCCGCCGATCAAGGACACGCGTACGCTCAATACACAATCGGCCGTATGTACTTCGAAGGCAAAGGCGTTCCCCAGGACCTTGCCAAAGCGATGGAGTGGTTCCGCATGGCCGCCGATCAAGGACACGCAGACGCTCAGTTCGACATCGGTGTCATGTACGAAATATTCAAAGGCGCTCCCCAGGACTTTGCCAAAGCGATGGAGTGGTACCGCAAGGCCGCCGATCAAGGAAACGCAGACGCTCAGTACACAATCGGTGTCATGTACCTCGAAGGCAATGGCGTTCCCCAGGACTTTGCCAAATCGATGGAGTGGTTCCGCATGGTCGCCGATCAAGGACACGCGGACGCTCAGGTCAACATCGGTATCATGTACGACGTAGGCAATGGCGTTCCCCAGGACTTTGCCAAAGCGATGGAGTGGTACCGCAAGGCCGCCGATCAAGGACTCGCAAAAGCTCAGTACAACATCGGTGTCATGTACGACGTAGGCAAAGGCGTTCCCCAGGACTTTGCCAAAGCGATGGAGTGGTACCGCATGGCCGCCGATCAAGGAAACGCAAACGCTCAGGTCAACATCGGTGTCATGTATTATGAAAGCCAAGGTGTGACCAAGAATGACTCGGAAGCCATGAAGTGGTTCCAAAAAGCGGCTGACCAGGGGCACCCGAATGCACAAAAATGGCTGAAGAAGTTGTCTACCAGTGCCAGGTCGACCAAAGTGAAGGGGTTTCTTAGCAGGGTGTTCAATTGAAGAGTGAAGAGTGAAGGGTGTCGAGTTTGATAAAAAATATCAAATCGCAAAAATAAATAAACGTGATATTAAAACGGCCCGATTCATATCACTGATAACTTTCTTAGTTTCACCCGTTGATCAAATCAAACGCTACAGATGTAGCGTGAAGATTTCCTCCGCACTTGCCACCGGTCTTCTTTTTGTGGTGAGGCACTCGCTCAATATATATTTTTTTCCAATCTTTACTTGCCAACATGCCTTCTCATTTCTCTTTACCCAAAATAATCATGAAAGGAGCGCATAAACTGAAGTTACCCTTCCCCTGTCTATACTCTCACCTGTCAGTATCACCAAACACCATGGGACATATTCTGGTTTAGATTAAATGTTGTACAAGTGGTTTTTATTACTGTTTCGTGCTAAAGCTAACAGGACGAGAGAGTACCACGAAACTGTGCTCGAGAGAGACGAACCCGAAGCATCGTGACCAGCACGAAACTAGGGTCTGAAAATGAAGTGAAGTGCACAGAGGACAAACATAAACACAAACCATATAACACACATACACAAGTTTCTATGAACAGTGTTGTTGTTGTTGTTGTTGTTGTTGTTGTTGCGTTGTTTGTGTTTGGATGGTTTGTTATGATTTTTTGTGCAAAGGTGTGTGTGTGTGGGTCAAAACAAACAAAGAGAGGAAGAATAAGGGAGTTGATATGTTGGTTGTGTAGTATGTTTGTTTAGGCCTGCATAGAGATGAAAGAGACGGCGGCCATCAGGGACGGAAATGTAGAAGTAGTGGAGGTGGAGGTAGTCGTAGGGGATGAAGAAAAGGAGGTCGAGGCAATGTACTCTCGACGTTGTAGAGTGGTTGTACTGTTTCTCCTGTCCCTTGCTCCTGCACCACCACAACATGTTCCATTGACGCTACTGCTATTGGTGTTTGGGATGCAGGTGACGCCGTTCATCCATCGAGATCTCAGGTCTGTATGTTCGGATGGATGGAAGACGTTGCAGGATCGGTATTGAGGACCGTAGCTGGTGTTGTTATTGTTATCTTGTTCGACCTCAGACTCGGATTCGGATTCAGAGGAGGAGAAGGTCAGTCGAGGCGAAAGTTTGACGATAGTGCCGTCTTGTTCGTCGTGGATAAAGACACCGCTGTCTTTGCGGTCGCTCCTGAGGTCACTTGGAAGGAGAGCGCTAGTATTGGTGTTACTGCAGGAACTGATGTTGGAGGTGAGTGGAATGGCGTTGGATGTAGTGGTAGTGTTGTTGCCCCTGAAAAGACGTCTCGAAAATGTTAGCGCCTCCTCCACTTCTTCTTCATCCTCATAGACTTGACGGTGTTGCAGGGGATGTGGTTCGATCGAGTAAATGGATCCGGTGTAGTTGTTGACAATGTTGTTGTTGTTTTCAGGTGTTGTGCTGAGGGGGAGGTAGAGGGAGGAAGTGGTAGGGTTGTTGGAGGAGTGGTATGACGAGCTGTAGATTCGAAGAAGAGGATGTGGTTGCGGTTGTTGTGGGAACGGTTGGAAAATGAAGCACTCCACTGCATCGATCTCTCCCTCCTCCTCCTCTTCCCTTCCCTCCTCATCATCCTCGCTATCGTAGTCGCTCTCACTGTCGCTGTCGTCAAAGGTAGAAGGGTAGCAAGAGAACTCTTCGAAGGCGACATATGTCCGCCATGGCTGTGCTGTGGTGGATGTGATGGAGAGCAATGATGTATGCGACTGTTGGGCGAGCGGCAACAATGGTGGCAACAAGAAACTGCTTCCCAACCTTGACGCTATTGCTGCTGCGGTATTAATTGGTACCGCCGTTGGGTCCTCGCATGATTCAAGGATGTTGCCCTCAATCATCCCAGGAATCTCCCCGAGCGCAAGCTGGACTTCCCAAAGAGATTCGAACTGCTGCGAGGCAATCAGGTCGTTACTATTGCTGGCAGATGCGATGACTGTAGAGTTGATGGTGGAGAGGGAGGCACAGGAGTTGGTGGGGTGGACGTTGAGGGAGAGGGTGCTTGAGAAGTAGACGTGACGATAAGGAGTGTATATCTGTTGATAGTGCGGGGATAGGGGGCGATGTTGGTATTGATACGGTTGTTTCCTTTGCTTTTGATGTTGTTGTTGTTCTTGTTGATGTGGAGAGGAGTGCTGTTGTTGTGACCCATGGTTACCATTGAACACAAAACGCCTTCTCTTTTTCCTCTTTCAGGGTCAACACATAGTAGCACCGTGGATCATCATCACACCCAACCAGTCGGGACTCGAAAAATGAAGAAAAAATGGACAAGGGTTGACCAAATCGAATGTTGTATTATGGGGCTTTCTATGGTTGATCTAAAATTCGCAGCCGAGTGACAATACGTTGAACATATTGGCACCTCCGCCACCACCTCGACCGCCGCTGCCACGGCCATTGCTACTGCTGCTACTACTTCCACCGCCGCTGCCACCTCCGCTACGCTTCTTGGAAGACCCGGATTTCTTATGAATCCCTGCAGATTTCGACCCCTTCAGCCCTGATCCCCCACTTGTCGAGGAGGTCGATGACGAAGATGGGAGTTGGTTCAAAGGTTCCATGTCCGGCCCAAAGATACCCAACTTGGTTACCTCTGCTGCCTCTCCAGTTCCTCCGGCGGCGGCGGCGGCAGAGGCTCCTTTCCGACTAGCACGAAACACGACCACAACATCAATCTCCCCCGTATCCACAAAATCCTCCTCGACTGCGGCCAGGACTTGATGATACATGTGGACAGATTCCGGGAACTGCATCCTCCCTTCCAACAGCGTCCCACCACGGGCAAGAGCCAAAGTCTGTTGGAACAAGAGTCCGTCGAATAGTTGTGCAAGGGGCGGGATCATGCCTTCGAGGTGGAGGGCGCTGGCGAGGAGGGAGACTGTTGCGAGGGCGTGTTGGTATTGGGTTGAGAGGTGGAGGGATCTTTTTGTCATGGGGGGTGCTTCGACCAGCGAAGGGGGGCCCGACAATGTTGTTGATGATGGTGTTGTCGGGGACGTGGGTATACTGCTGGCTTCCGGTGGTGCTGCTGCTCTTGCTCCTGCTGATGCTGGCGTTGCTGGCTGTTGGCCAATTGTCTCGGGGTAATACATTTCACGGAGGAAGAGCGCCGAAGCGACGAATGCAATGACCTCGAAATTGGCGACAGAGATACTCGCAGATCGGGTCTTGGAATGAGCAAGCGCGTTGATCAGGTATCGCAACGTCGCCGCCAGAATCATGAACGGCTTCGGGAGTGCGCGGACCTGTGCAGTGTCGGCTCCCAGGATCCCCAAGAAGAGACCAGTCCTGCTAGCCTCGTCCATCGTCTCGCCCTTTTCCTGATCCTGTACCTGCTGTTGTGGCGCGTCCAGTTGTTCGATTTCCATGGCGCCGATTGTGGGTTCGGTGTCGGCTGGGGATACCTCGACGGCGCTGGTGGAGGAGGGTGGGACTGAGTCGATATCCATGACACTGATCCGCCTTGCCGACTTTTTCTGGGCCTTGGCCTTGACAACCTTGGCCATCTCATCCAACTCCATCGCTGAAGCACCCATCACAATCTCGGCCGACAAGTGGTCCCCACGCCTCACATACTCCACAACCTCCAACTCGGCTCCTGGTCCGCTCTGCTCCTCTCCCTCCTCCTCCTGTGCTCTGTCTACTTGACTTCCGCTCTCAAGGAGAAGCAAATCCTTCGCAAGAACCCCATAAATCCACCGCCTGAGATCCCTCGACGCCAACCACGCACTCTCCCGATCTGTATCCTCCAAAAACGGCGTACACCAAAACATCCGGTTGCTGACCACATCCATCAACTTGAACGAGAACTGACCCGCCCTGAAGGCTTCCTTCGTCTTGTTCAGCGCCGCTACTACAGATAGGGACGACTTTTCTGGTGCTGCCCAAAGGCCTCCTCCTCCTGCCGAGGGTGTGGAAGGGTTGGGAGTAGTCGCGATCGAGGGCGAAGGAGTGGGTTCTTCCGAGGATGGCAAGGAAGGTTCTCCAGAAGAGATTGATTCCTCTGTCGCAAAATCGTCCGGGATCGAGGGGGAGTACTGCTCCATAGACTCGATCAAAGCAGACCGCAACTCTTGACGCCTCTCTTCCGCCTCGCCCGCATAAAGCTGCTCCCGATCCTTCAGAATCTCGTCCATGATCCTGTCCACCTGATCGCACTCTGCCAGCGCCGACCCAATCTCCTCCAGCTCTGCACCACCATCAGCACCAGATCCAGATCCAGATCCAGCTCCAGCTCCGTACTGCTTCAGAAAGCTAGCCGTAGCTTTAATCCTCGCATGATTGGTATTATTTGCCACCGACAATTTCTGTCCCGTAGCCACCGCAAGCGACCTCGCGACCTGGTCTTCAAACACCTCAGGGCGGAGGTAATCGTTTCCTGTGAGTGACGCAAAGAGTGGGAGGAAGTGTGGTCGGATCCCAAGGTGTTCTGCGATGGCGGACTGGGAGTAGACTGTTGCTGCGACGGTGGTGGTTCCGGTTGTGGGGTCGGTCGAGACAAAGAGGCTGTCGAGCGGGATGTAGCCGCCTTTTGTTGATGATCCTGTGTTGTAGATAAAGTAATCTATATTGGGAAATAATGTGTCTAATTGTTAGTCGTCATTGCAAACTGTCATATCGGGTACAGACAAAACTACAGATATACAAAACGTACCAGAATCCTTGCTGACGGCGTAGGCTTCATCAACACCAACATCCATCGACTTCTCCATCGCCAACTGAGCAACCAACCCATCAGCCTCACCATCACAAACCAACAGCTCAACACCCAGCGCCCTCAAAGTCTGCAACGTCACCTCCATAACCAGCGGAGGGATCAAAAAATGCGAATACCCCTTCCCACCAGCACCACCTCCACCCCCACTGGCTCCATTACTCCGACCACCAGCGCCGCCGGCCTGATTCGCCAACGCCTCAATCCCCGCCCCGACACTGCTCGTTAAAGTATTAGAGCCACCCCCCAAGCCAAGCACATGATAATGCTCCAAATCTCCCACAACCCGACTCATCTTGCGGATCTTCTCCGTATCCCTCGTCAGCCTTGTCTGCCGCTTCTGAACAGGTAACGGACCATCAAACAAGAACTGTAACCGGAACCCACTGTTCTCGAGCGCTCGGATGTGGGCCGTAAGGAGGTTGACAAACGACGAGTATTGCCCTCCCCAGATCCATTCGAATTGCCCGCAGTAGAGGTGGTGGATGTATGCGTTTCCGTCGAGGATGAAGAATCGCCGTTTTGCGAGGAGGTTTGTTGACGAGGAGGAAGAAGAGGAGGAGGAGTGAGACCTCTTCAGACTGTCGGGACTGTTATCGCCTGCTTCGCTCGTAGTGGTGCCATGGTCGTCCTGTTGAGGTGAAGGCCGTGGCAGGGTTGTGGACCAGCTCTTGCGCTGCCCTAATGATTTCGATTCGAAATAGCTGTACAGTCCGAGCACTCCCATGTGATGTGTGATGAAGGAAGAGAAACTCTCATGTTGCAAAGTTGCACCTCCCCCTTGTCATTTTTTTGTTGACAAAAGTCCGATGTGACTGGTGAAAATACATATCTGAACTGTTCACAGGGGTTGCCACCAACCTTATGCCAACAATACCCATCACATGGCGACCTTTTGAATAAGACCCCCCTTGCACCATCCTTCATGCTCGTAAGCGTTTCGTATATTTGTTGAATAAATGCTCAATGTACATCTCTCTACTACTCCAGTTTAAAACTCCTCCAAGTCAAACCATCCACCATGCTTTAGTGGCCATGGCCATCATCCTCCTGACGCTGCTCAGGCGCCACAGTAATCATATCATCAATGCGGAGGATCGACAATGCAGTCTCAGTGGCAGAACGCAGAGCACGGATCTTGGACAGAGCAGGCTCCAACACTCCAGCATGGACGTTATCACGAACCTCGCCATTCATCAAATCCAAGCCATACCACTTCAATCCCTGGCGAGACACGTCCTTCTGGGAAGCGTTATGGTACACACGGAGCTTCGCCACCAGATCTGTCGAGTCCTTGGCTGCATTCACAGCCAACGTCTTGGGGATCACAAGCAGTGCGCTCGCAAACTCTGCAATCGCCAATTGCTCACGCGAGCCCTATTACAACACGTAAAACAAAAAAATACAGGTTAGTGAGTGAAAATGAGAGAAAGCTTAGCAGATCACGAATGAACAGCTACAGTCTTGTATGAGATCTTACCAAGGTGGTGGCAAAGTTCTCGAGGTAGATGTTCAGGGCAGTCTCGACGGCTCCTCCTCCGGGGACAACACTTCCACTCTCCAAGGTGCGCTTGACCACGCACAGGGCATCGTGCAAAGAACGCTCCATCTCGTCCAGCATGAAATCGTTGGCTCCACGAAGAATGATCGAGGCCGACGACTGGGCCTTGGTGCCCTTGACCAAGATGCACTCATCGTCCGAGATCCTCTCCTGAACGACCTCCTCAGCGTAACCGAGGTACGATGCCTCATATGTCTCCTCGCCCTCCAAGTTGGCTAACGTCGAGATCAAGGTAGCTCCAGTGGCCTTGGCAATCCTGCGAAGATCCTCCTTTTTGCAGCGACGGACAGCCATTGCTCCAGCCTCGACGAACAACTTCAAGCACATGTCGTCAATTCCCTTGGTCGTCAAGATAACGTTGGCTCCAGTTGCAAGAATCTTCTTGATACGCTCCGTCGTAATATCGCTTTCCCTGGATGTTATAAGTGAAGTTGTCGAGGTGTGGTTAGTTTCAATATCTGGTGCACATAATCGCATACGCGAAAAAGACCAAAGTAAAAAATGTACCTCTTGCGGATATCCTCAAGCTTGTCTGGATCGTCGACCATGATGTGTACGCCCAAGTTCATGCGGACCTTCTGCAAGTTGATGTCGAGGCAGGCAATCTTGGCGTTGGTGATCTTGGTCTTCATGGCCTGACTGGCGACTGTGCAGTTGAGAGCGTATCCCTTGATCAGCGTCGACTCTGTTGCACTCTTTCCGTGAGCCTTCAAGACGTTGACAGCCTTGACTGGGTATTTGTGTTCGCCGCGGCTGTTGGTCGACTTGACAGCAAGCATAGCATCGACAGCCATGTTCGAGAAGAATTCGTCGTGGCTATTAGAGTTAATGCAATATCAGCATAACCACGAACTATTAGCAAAGGTCATTCAGGCTTTAAACATTTCTCCCGCCAAACGCAACTTGGACTTGCTCCACCTACGACCCAATGATCTTGCTGGACATGCTGGTCTTTGCAGCATTGACAAGGCAATCACGGCCAAGGGCATCAACCTTGATCGACATCTGATCCGCAATGAACTTGCAAGCCTCCTTGGACGCCAAACGGTATCCTGTGATGATGGTAGTGGGGTGGATCTTGTTCTTGACCAACTCGTTAGCCCTCTTCAAGAGCTCGGCCGCAATAATGACAACAGAGGTCGTGCCATCACCGACTTCCTTGTCCTGCTGCTGTGCTAACTCGACCAAGATCCTTCCTGCGGGGTGCTCAACCTCTAACATGTTCAAAATCGTAGCGCCGTCATTCGTGATAGTGACATCCTAGATATGGTGAAAAGAAGAGAGAGAAGGAAGCGCGTGTTATGTTTTCTTTTTCTTCTTTTGGGGTGAATCGAAGGTCAAGGCTGTGTCGTTTTGGTGGTCAAAATGAAAAGAAAAAAAAAGAGGGAGCACTAACACCAATCTCGTTGACAATCATCTTGTCGAGACCGACAGGTCCCAACGACGACTTGACAATGTTGGCGATGGAAGCGGCAGCAAGGACTAGAGATGCAATAGCCAGCAAAGAGAATACAAGGTTGGTCAGTGAGCTGATCGTCCTTTAGGTAAATGGTGCTAACAACCAATAAAAAGGTCGTGCGTGTTCCTGGCATGGCTGATTCAACGGTTGAAGATGGTAAAAGTGGTTGGGTCTCGGTGTCGATGATGCCACTGCGCTGAAGCTGCGTCCTGCTGCCGTCTGTTTGGTGAACCGCAAGTTGTCCCCGTACTTCAACGTCGGCCGGTCGTCTCCATGGAGCTGTTGACTCCACTTTCCCCTCCAACATTCGCGGTTGTCAACTTGAGGACAGAAGTACGTAAGGAGACGAAGAAGTAAAGAATGAAGGTTGTGTCGTTTTACCATTCTGATCTCTGATGTTCTGTCCGCTGATGCGTTCTCCTCCGAGGAACAGACTTGCGCTTTGCTGTGAATTGTACATGGTGGGTGATTGTAAAGCGATGTGGAGGAAAGTGAAAGTAAAAAAAGAGAGAAGGACAAAGAACACTTTCATTTTTCGTTCGTGTCCCACAAAAGATTCGCGCTTGCCTGGATGCCTGTGACGCCAAAGCACCAAAATTTGGTTCTGTGACGTGCACAGCTCGCAAGAAGATCCAGCAAGGGAACCAAGCGACACTCGCAGAAAGGAACCAAAGACCAAAGTATTGTTGATAATATTTTTATTTTAGTGGTTGGTAAAGGGGGTCAAAAGTATCTGCTGTTGATCTGTTCGAATATCATAGGCAATTTGTCTGGTGTCGATATGATTATGCTTGTCGTTGGTAGTCCAGCTTCAAATCGAAGTTCTCAAGAAAAAACAGGCTGTCCTGTTCATGCTGTGGCATCCACCTCCTGAGCAGCTCCCTCTGCCTCCTTTGTCTTGGCTTCGGCCTCCCTTGCTTTACGCGCCTCCTCCTCCAAGAATCGTCTATTGGTTAAAGTAGAGACAAGTGAAAAGTTATAAGTATTTGCTCCTTAGCATATCTGTCAGCAGGAAAGAAAGCAAATCCAATACCATAGACAAATGATAATAACATACTTCCTGGCCTGGAGAACCATAAACTCCTTGCGGCTCTTAAAGACTTCCTGACGCTTCTCTGCACTATCACCCCAGACCTTGGAGGGCTCATCGGGAACAATGTTCTTTTCAGCAGCCTCCTGCAACTTGAATCGCTGGACAAGGTTTCCGTTGGTCGCATGACTCGATCCTGAAGATGATCCTGTAGATGATCCTGATGGTACTGCTGAAGTAGTGGCTGCGGTGGGAGGGGTTTGAGGGCGAGGAGCTGGGGGCTACAGTTGACGGCAATGTAAGAAATGGCATGTTAGTCTCTAAATTGATATTTTTCGATTCCAAGATATCTCCCCATATGTAGCATTGTATACTTCAGACATCCGTACCATGGGCAAGGTGCCGTCCCGCAAGATGTTGTCGCAAGTCTGCTCCACGGAGCCAGTCTTTTGGAGGTCGTAGTGAATGGCTGCTGTCGGAATATGCGGGAACATGGCCCTGACCGTTTCAACCTAATCGAAGCAATTGTTCGTCAAGGTGTGAAGACTGGTGAGTACAAACTTGCACAGTATCCTCAGTCCTGGCACGGTTTGCCAAGACCGATCCTGTCCACTTGCTCATTTTCTATTCCTGTGTCCCGAGAATTGTGTCGCCAGCCGAACACCTTCCACTCCGACGAGAAACGCATGGTGCGACAGAATCCCCTCATGAGGGTGAGCAAAAAAGTCGTCAAGGGCTGCATACCATCTCTGGGTTGACAAGCCTTGCGGGGGGTCGTGATGGGATCCTGCCTCTGCCCTGTCCCTGACGAGGTCCTTGGTCTTCTCCAGATGCTAATAAAGGTGAATTGCAACAAAACCGGGCAGCCTCGGGTTAGTACCATGCTGTTCTGTTCCTGGTGCTGTGAACATGCCAGTCTTCCCGAGTCCAGGTTGTTGAGTATGTGAGTGTAGTATTACCAGAGAGCCATCTGAAGACCATGAAGATGATCACGATGACGATGGTGAGGCTGACAAAGTCGGTCATGAGTGTGTATTTGCTGTATGTGCTGCTTGGCTGTTGTGAAGTTGTCGGTGTTGATGAAGGTGTGAGCGGGTGAGTGTGAAGCGAGAAAGCGATGGAAGGTGATGGTCGGTACACGATAGCGAGTGAGGCTCCTTCCAAGTGACTGCCTTTCGATCAAGATTCAATCTGCTCGCTGATCAAACATTCACACTCTTCGACGCGAAAAACGCGTTTCGAACATGGCAACTTGCTATCTCTAGTACAAGCTACTTATCACACAGACACAATAACCAGAAGAACTGTCAAATCGGATATTTTCATGTCAATGACATTAAACGCAAGCACATTTGTAATACTTTCTCGCTACAAATGGAACGAATGCATCGTGTTCTCCTCACCATTGCTTCCGTTCTCTTGCATTGTTTCAGCACGGAACCCCTAGCTCCATCTCCAACTTGTAGGCTTCGATAATTCATCTCCTATGAAAGCCAAAATAAACAACAAACCATGTGGTATCTGCGACGCATTAAAACTGGAAACACTCCCTTTATGATTGAACAATAACACTCCTTTTGTTTGGCTATTTGTGGCATAGAAGAAAGGTCAATCCATCATCCTTAAACTATCCCAAGCAAACCAGTTTCTTTAGGATAGCAGCCCTCAAATAACCTTGCTTTAGCTGTTGTCTGCTTATCGAGTCTGTGTGTTGTGCTGCATGATTGTGGATTGTTGCTTTAGGCGGTGCTTGCTTGTGCAAAATAAATCAGACACCTCGGCGAATTGACAATTTTGCGATTTTCCCTTCTTCTTCAAATGTCAAACCCCTTTATTCTTCGCGTCGCCGCCTTGATGGCCCAATTCACTAGCTTCCATTTTCTTTTCTTTCTCGCGATGATGCCAATGATGATATTCTTTGTTTGATGATGCCGCACTGTTATCGCGTCTGCGGCCTCCTAATCGTGTCATGCATGATGATGGTTCAGGCTGGGTCAAATTTCACAAAACAAGAAAACAAATACCTGTTCTCCTTTCGACCCTCCTCGGCCCTTTCGACTCCTTCTTCGACCATGACCTGTCTGTGTTGTATATCCATCGTCGACATGACCCATCGCTTGGACCTTCTTTCTAGTCCAGATCGTATTACTGCTTGAGCTCGAGGCCAGGTCTCCCTTTTTCGTCTGATTGCGAAAAAGGGTTGTCTGTATTGTTTGTTGATTGTCTGTGGGTGGGTGGTGTGTGGGAATCGATACTCAACCACATCGTTTTGTTCTGTCGTTTAGGTTAACTTGGAGGGTAAGTAGGCTGTTTGCCTGTCGCCAGGAACGAGGTGGATAAATGAGAGACGAGAGGAGGATGAGAAAGAAAAAAGAATGGAAGTAGGACAATGAGAGGAGAGATAAACAAGGGGAAAAGGAGATTAGGACATGGCAAGCCAGGGCAAGACAGGGCAGGGTAAGGAAGTAAGGGACACAGCTACTTGCTGATCGCTCTCTTTGTATGGTGGAAATATCAGTCCCCAGTTATCACACAACGTGTACGTCCGAGAAAGGAACAAGACGCGTCTCTTTCGTTGCACTTCTTCGGCAGAGTGGTTTGATGCTGCACTCTTATTTTGCCCCATCGAAAGGTTGGACAAGAAATTTTCTCCATTGCGGCGCGATACAAGAACGGCAAGTTACGCATGCGGTAGGATGGAAAATAGCAATTGGCATTGATATATGTCATCCAAAAAAAATGTTATAGGAGGGACAGGGGAGGGATACAAGCAAGGCATGGACAGGGGACAGGAGCACACAGAAAGCAATGACCTCCTTTTTCCCAGCGAGAGGAGCACAACAAAGAAACAAATGAAGCACTGGCACATTGGGTAACATGGATCGGTTTTGGACACACGGACTATGACATCCTCACGAAAAGAAGAGGATTGAGCATGAAGGAAAAAAGGTGATTGCTGGAGGCGTTGGGATGAGGACCAAAAAGGAGGCGGGGCGAAGAAAGGAAAGAAGGAAAATGGGTATCTGGGAATGCTTGGATGGACTCACTCTCATGCATGATTTGGGCATTGAAAAGGTATCAACGGACACCAAGTTAGGCTAAGTGATAAGACGTAGCAGCGAGGGAAGGTTGACGATGATACTTTTGATGATGACACATACATTTGCCTCATTTGTTCGTCGGGAAAGAGGAAGGATGAAAGGAGGAGGAGCGGAAAGGGAAACGACCAAAGTTGAGGGGGAGAAGGAGCGAGGGGGATGGAGGGGAGTGCGAGGAAGAGAGGAACAACCAGGAGTGTGGCAAACTTGTCGTTTGCTGTTTGCCCCCGATCGTGATTCGCGCTACGGCACTCCAGAAGACAAAAGATAAAGCAGTGCGCATTCAAAAAGGCTTGAATACAGTCTACGCCACCTCTTGTTCTAATTCTGGGATTTTTTTTCAGTTCAACCTCTTCCTTCTTTCGCGTCTGTTTTCTTTGTTGTCTTTGTTCTTTGTCGCTCTTCGTTGTTGGCCGTCGATGTTG
Source organism: Linnemannia hyalina (assembly GCA_019671135.1). NCBI lineage: Eukaryota > Fungi > Mortierellomycota > Mortierellomycetes > Mortierellales > Mortierellaceae > Linnemannia > Linnemannia hyalina. The sequence continues at coordinate 2,153,580 of JAHRHY010000006.1, forward strand.
TTTCTGTTGCTCAGTTACTGCTTCATACTCCATCCTATCGTTCCCTGCGGCCCTTTTTTTTTCTCGTTACCTTATCTTTTTTCCTTTGAGCTCCTCTACTGCTTGCTCCATCTCGGTTCATCAAGTCAACAGCATCAACAGCATCAGCAGTAGCAACAACTAACCAAGTCACAGCTACCTACTCACTCTCTTCCCTATATCTCCTTCTCCCCTTGCTCAATTCAACTCGATCGTACGGATTGCTGTGGGCTAAACATACCATACAAAAACTTCAAACAGTTCCCAACCAACCCCTTTTTTGCCTCCTTCCTTTCGTCCCATCGTTGGTCCTTCCTTCGGTCGCATAAGCACGCAGTGAAGCAGCAAAGATAAACGGCTTTGCTCCTTTCTCAATTGTCACTCTCGTACATAAGCTTACCTGACCTTGCCTCGCCTTACCTTGCTCTTGCTGCCTGCGGGTGCTGCTGATCCCCCCATACATCCAGTTACTGTTCAAACTCGCAGCGGATTCAAAATCGCGCTCGCCCATTACCCGCCTTGTATTTTTTGTCTTTCGTTCCCTCTCTTTTCTTCTCTTGTCCTTCTTCGCCTTTAACGTTCTTTTGCCTTTAAACTTTCGCACTTTTGCCACTTTTTACTTTTCCCTTCTCTCATTCACGCTCACTTTCACTCACTAACTCTCTTTCTTTCACTCACTCACGCCTCCACCGTTTTTCACCCTCACCTTAATCCATCGTATCCTTCACTCCTATATCACTCGCCATCTTCACACTTGTACTGCTCCTCTCTTTTACCTCCCTCTAAGCTGATTCCTCCTCTTGTACATACGCCCTCCTCCTCCCCCCAACACAACACACTGCCTCAACAATGACCAAGAAAGACCTGTGCCTGGCTCTCTGGAGCCAGATTGTCCAGGACACCAAGGTGTTTGCTCACCAGGTCCTCGACAAGATCGCCCTTCACAAGCCCTCTTCTTCATCCTCTTCTTCATCAGGTATATAAACCAAACAACCCGCATAATAATAACTGATATCAATGCACTATTATTACATTTGATTTGGTCAACCCTTGTCCATTTTTTTCGAGTACCGACTAACCCATGGTTACCATTGAACACAAAACGCCTTTTCTTTTTTTCTCTTCCAGGGTCAACACATGGTACCACCATGGATCATCATTACACTCAACCACAACAACAGCACTCCTCTCCACATCAACAAGAACAACAACAACATCAGAAAGAAAGGAAACAACCGTATCAATACAAACATCGCCCCCTATCCCCGCACTATCAACAGATGTACACTCCTTATCGTCACGTCTACTTCTCAAGCACACTCTCTCTCAGCGTCCACCCCACCAACTCCTGTGCCTCCCTCTCCACCACCAACTCTACAGCCATCGTATCTGCCAGCAATAGTAACGATCTGCTAGCCTCGCAGCAGTTCGAGTCTCTTTGGGAGGTCCAGCTTGCGCTCGGGGAGATTCCTGGGATGATTGAGGGCAACATTCTTGAATCATGCGATGACTCAACTGCGGTATCACTTAATACCGCAGCAGCAGCAGTAGCGTCGAGGTCGGGAAGCAGTTTCTTGTTGCCACCATTGTTGCCGCTCGCCCAACAGTCGCATACATCATTGCTCTCCATCCCATCCACCACAGCACAGCCATGGCGGACATATGTCGCCTTCGAAGAGTTCTCTCGCTACCCTTCTACCTTTGACGACAGCGACAGTGAGAGCGACTACGATAGCGAGGAAGATGAGGAGGGAAGGGAAGAGGAGGAGGAGGGAGAGATCGATGCAGTGGAGTGCTTCATTTTCCAACCGTTCCCACAACAACCGCAACCACATCCTCTTCTTCGAATCTACAGCTCATCATACCACTCCTCCAACAACCCTACCACTTCCTCCCTCTACCTCTCCCTCAGCACAACACCTGAAAACAACAACAACACTGTCAACAACTACACCGGATCCATTTACTCGATCGAACCACATCCCCTGCAACACCGTCAAGTCTATGAGGATGAAGAAGAAGTGGAGGAGGCGCTAACATTTTCGAGACGTCTTTTCAGGGGCAACAACACTACCACTACATCCAACGCCATTCCACTCACCTCCAACATCAGTTCCTGCAGCAACACCAATACTAGCGCTCTCCTTCCAAGTGACCTCAGGAGCGACCGCAAAGACAGCGGTGTCTTTATCCACGACGAACAAGACGGCATCATCGTCAAACTTTCGCCTCGACTGACCTTCTCCTCCTCTGAATCCGAATCCGAGTCTGAGGTCGAACAAGATAACAATAACAACACCAGCTACGGTCCCCAATACCGATCCTGCAACGTCTTCCATCCATCCGAACATACAGACCTGAGATCTCGATGGATGAACGGCGTCACCTGCATCCCAAACACCAATAGCAGTAGCGTCAATGGAACATGTTGTGGTGGTGAAGGAGCAAGGGACAGGAGAAACAGTACAACCACTCTACAACGTCGAGAGTACATTGCCTCGACCTCCTTTTCTTCATCCCATACGACTACCTCTACCTCCACTACTTCTACATCTCCGTCCCTGATGGCCGCCGTCTCATTCATCTCTATGCAGGCCTAAACAAACATACTACGCAACAAACATATCAACTCCCCAATTCTTCCCCTCTTTGTTTGTTTTGACCCACACACACACACACACACCTTCGCACAAAAAGTCATAACAAACCATCCAAACACAAACAACGCAACAACAACAACAACAACAACACTGTTCATAGAAACTTGTGTATGTGTGTTATGTGGTTTGTGTTTATGTTTGTCCTCTGTGCACTTCACTTCATTTTAAGGCCCTAGTTTCGTGCTGGTCACGACGCTTCAGGTACGTCTCTCTCGAACACAGTTTCGTGGTACTCTCTCGTCCTGTTCGCTTTAGCACGAAAAAGTAATAAAAACCACTTGTACAACATTTAATCTAAACCAGAATATGTCCAATGGTGTTTGTATAGGCAGGAGAAGGGTAACTTCAGTCTATGCGCTCCTTTCATGATTATTTTGGGTGGAGAGAAATGAGAAGGCATGCTGGCAAGTAAAGACTGGAAAAAGATATTTATTGAGCGAGTGCCTCACCACAAAAAGAAGACCGGTGGCAAGTGCGGAGGAAATCTTCACTCTTCATCTGTAGCGTTTGATTTGATGACCAAGTGAAACTAAGAAAGTTATCAGTGATATGAATCGGGTCGTGTTAACATCACGTTTATTTATTTTTGCGATTTGATACTTTTTATCAAACTCGACACCCTTCATTCTTCAATTGAAAACCCTGCTAAGAAACCCCTTCACTATGGTCGACTTGGTACTGGTGGACAACTTCTTCAGCCATTTTTGTGCATTCGGGTGCCCCTGGTCAGCCGCTTTTTGGAACCACTTCATGGCTTTCGAGTCATTTTTGGTTACACCTTGGCTTTTGGCATACATGACACCGATGTTGTACTGAGCGTCTGCGTCTCCTTGATCGGCGGCCATGCGGTACCACTCCATTGCTTTGGCAAAGTCCTGGGGAACGCCTTTGCCATTGTTATACATAAAGCCGGTGCTGTACTGGGCGTCTGCGTCTCCTTGATCGGCGGCCATGCGGTACCACTCCATCGCTTTGGCAAAGTCCTGGGGAACGCCCTTGCCATTGTAGTACATAAGGCCGATGCTGCACTGGGCGTCTGCGAGTCCTTGATCGGCGGCCATGCGGAACCACTCCATCGCTTTGGCCAAGTCCTGGGGAACGCCCTTGCCTTCCTCGAACATGATACCGATGCTGAACTGAGCTTCTGCGATTCCTTGATCGGCGGCCATGCGGTACCACTCCATCGCTTTGGCAAAGTCCTGGGGAACGCCCTTGCCATTGTAGTACATAAGGCCGATGCTGCACTGGGCGACTGCGAGTCCTTGATCGGCGGCCATACGGTACCACTCCATCGCTTTGGCATAGTCCTGAGGAACGCCTTTGCCATTGTAGTACATGACACCGACGTTGGACTGGGCGTCTGCGTCTCCTTGATCGGCGGCCATGCGGTACCACTCCATCGCTTTGGCAAAGTCCTGGGGAACGCCCTTGCCTTCGTCGAACATGGTACCGATATTGTACTGGGCGTCTGCGTCTCCTTGATCGGCGGCCATGCGGTACCACTCCATAGCTTTGGTCAAGTCCTGGGGAACGCCCTTGCCATTGTAGTACATAAGGCCGATGCTGCCCTGGGCTTTTGCGTGTCCTTGATCGGCAGCCATGCGGAACCACTCCATCGCTTTGGCCAAGTCCTGGGGAACGCCCTTGCCTTCCTCGAACATGATACCGATATTGTACTGAGCCTTCGCGTACCCTCGATCGGCGGCCATGCGGAACCACTCCATAGCTTTGGCCAAGTCCTGGGGAACGCCCTTGCCATTGTTGTACATAGAGCCGATGTAGCACTGAGCGTTTGCGTGTCCTTGGTCGGCGGCCATGCGGTACCACTCCATCGCTGTGGAAAAGTCCTGGGGAACGCCTTTGCCTTCACGGTACATATGGCCGATGTTGTTCTGGGCGTCAACAAAACCTTGGTTGGCGGCCTTGAGGTAGCATTCCATGGCTGCTTGGTAGTCCTGGCTGCCCATATACTTGTCTCCAAGAGCGACTTGAGCGTCAATTTCACTCTGACTGACAACATGTTTTATTGGAAGGGAGATGTCAGCGAGAGCAGAGGCCTCATTGGTAAGAGGGGGGATCTCCTTGGACATTTGCGGTTCGTTGTTGTCGCTGGAAGGTTGGGCAACGGACGTTTTGCTACTGTTGTGTTGGGCCTTGAGTATGCTGCTCGTGGGTGTCTCGGGTGCCGCTGTCATTAGACGCTCAGAGCTATAGTCATGTGAGGATGACGACGTTTTTGGTGAGAATCTGAAGCATATATAAGATAGTACTTGTAACAATGGACAACTTATATGCCACTTACAGTCTGAGGGCCTCAACTTTTCGTTGAGCGTTGGTGTCCCCTTGAAACGCCGCTTTATGATACCATCCCATGGCGATGAATGAATCCTTGGAAACATCCTGACCTTCAAAAAAGAGGTCGCCAACTTGGACCTGAGCATGCGCATGACTCTTATGGACAGCCTTCAGGTAACACTCCAGAGCCTTCCAAAAGTCAGCAGGACCAGCATCGCCCTTTGTGTGCAGCGCGTCAAGATCCATCATGTCTGCAATCTTGGTCATCGCTTCTTTGGCGTACTTGCGCGCGAGCTCTTTGTTACGGACTCGAACAGCCGCGTCGTCGAGTTGTTGCCTTGAGGCAAAATTGTTTCCTGGTGGTCTGAAGCGAGAATTGAATACCGAGGTTGATGGGTGGGTAGCGGATATTGGCCGCATTGTTGAGAGTGGATTGTGCATCGGGAGCCGCGCTGCTTGTTGTTCAATCTGCCTGAGAACTGATGGTTGCTGCTGAGGAGTACTGTCCTGTAGGTTGCCTACGATAATGTCCAGTATTTCGCCGGGAATGACAGCAATTCGAAGCGGCTTTATCCTAGAGCGGAGAATATAAACATTATGGTGTTAGCCAAAAAGTAACCTCACTCTCGTTTTGCTGTCGAACCTACAAGCTCATAGACGTACGTGTTGAAGTCGTCGTCTTTCATAAACGGAACCACCCTTGCTTTGTGTCGGACATGAAGGGCGTTGTGGAAGACCAGACGGACATCTTCCCAGAGAATGAACTTTTCCTTTGTGATGCGGTCGGTGTAGATGTCGACGTAGACTACCTCGGTTGGGTGCGGCGGAGATGAGGCGGGGTTGTTGATGTTGATGGAGCGAATGCCCTGAGTGTTGGGAGGTGTGAATGACATTGCAATTGAACTTGTGCTGGGAGTGAATGTCACTCAAAGGAAAAATTGTATATGTCAAGGACAAAGGCGAGAAGAGTGAGAGTGGTGGCGAGTGAAAAGAGCAACGAAAAGTGAAAAGGTGGGCGAGTGCCTCAGCGAAAAATAAAAGTGTGGCCTGTGGCAAGTGTAGAATAATTTCAGGTACATCTAGGACGTGTAGCGGTTGTTCAATGCATGAAACTAAGAAAGTTATCAGTCAGCGATAGAACCAGATCGACTTGACATCTCTTTACTTTTTGTGAATACCCCATGAAGAAGCGCCTTCTTTTAAATCGGTTTGGCGACTATCTGCTTATCAGATCCACTGGTGGACAGCTCCTTCAACCATCTTTCTGCTTTCGGGTGCCCCCGGTCAGCCGCCTTTTGGAACCACCTCCTGGCTTCCGAGTCACTCTTGGTCACGCCTAGGCTTTTGGTATACATGATACCGATGTTGAACTGAGCGCCTGCGTGTCCTTGATCGGCGGCCATGTGGAACCACTCCATCGCTTTGGCATAATCCTTGGGAATGCCTTTGCCTACTTTGAACATGACACCAATGATGAACTGAGCGCCTGCGTGTCCTTGATCGGCGGCCATACGGAACCACTCCATCGCTTTGGCAAAGTCCTGGGGAACACCTTGTCCTACGTAGTACGTCACGCCGATGATGAACTGAGCGCCTGCGTATCCTTGATCGGAGGCCATGCGGAACCACTCCATCGCTTTGGCAAAGTCCTGGGGGACCCCATCGCCTTCGCCGTACATAAGGCCGATGTTGGTCTGAGCGTTTGCGTGTCCTTGGTCGGCCGCCTTGATAAACCATTCCAACGCTATCGAATAGTTCCGTGAGACACCGAGACCTCTATGGTAGAGAAAGCCCATACGGCGCTGGCCAACTGGATCTCCTTGATTGCTGACTTGAGGTACCAATCAATCGCTGATTGGTAGTCCTGCAGAACTCCTTCGCCGTCGGTGTACAAGTTACCCAAGGCGACCTGGGCACTCGTGTCTCCGAGGCTGGCGCTGATGCTCAGTTGAGCCAAGTCCTTCTCGATCGGCACATCAGTAGTTGTACTATGAGGTGCTCGCAAAGGAGGCTTGGCATCATGGTTTGAATGTGGGAGTGCTGGGAGGTTCTTGTCTATAGGTGATTGATCGTCCGCCATTGCTTGAGGTCCTTGAAGTGGCGGTGCAAAAGCTGGGTTGTCGATATGGGAATAGCTGTCCATCGCGGCGTTCTCAAGACCCCAAACCGGATTGCGTCGGGCACTGAAGTCGGAAGTAGCGCACTGTGGTGACGGGGGTCTGTCAATGTGGTTATAGTTTTCCATTGCTATGTTCTCGAGATCGTAAACAGAGCTCCGTCGGACAGTGGATGTAGAAGGGGTAGTTGTACTTTGAGAGGCAACAACATCCTTGTCTGACCACATTTCCTTCACTTCCTCCTGCATTGATCCTGGTAGTGACGATGCTACCTTTGTGTCGACCGATGGACCGTTCACAACTACATCCAAGACGGTGCTGGGTAAGGCAGCAATCCTTCGAGGTTCAAGACTATTTGTCATTCAGTTTACAGTAAAAATATTAGTCTTCGAAACAGAGTCCTTGATAACGTACTTTCTGAAGTCGTCTCCTTTCAAAAAGGGCACAACCCTCGCCTTGTCTCGTATTTGCACCGCGTTATCAAACGCCTGGAGAATATCGTCCCAGAGGACGACTGGCTTTTGGGTCTGGGGGTCGGTATGACAGTCGACGTAGAAGATGTCTTCAGGTTGCGTGGGAGCAATTGATGAAGGTGCTTGGTCCTTATTGACAGAACGAACTGCTTGGACGAGTTGTGTTTCCTGAGGGGCGACGCCGTCTGCATATAGCATATTGTTGGTGGAGAGGGTGGTGGCTGGTGTTTGGGGTGTGTTCTGATTGAGTAGTGGATGATGAGAATGGAAGAAGATGAATGTGAAAGGAATGAGATGATGTCAGAAAGAGGGAAAAGAAGAGGAAGGTATGAGAAGCAGAGCGAAGAAGAAAACCTCGCTATGGGCGTAAGGTGATGAAAGCCACCAAAAGTGGCTGCTCGCTCCGCCGTCGGTTTACATGCTGCTCTCAGCTGCCTCACAATTAAGTAAGGGATGGGCAATAAAACCGGCATGTCCTTCCTTTCTTCCTGCAGATGCTATCCAGAAACGACAGAAAAAGAATGATGCTGAAAGTCAGACAATATTTAGGAAAAGTATAGCTAAGCTTGAAAGAATTGAATCTACCAGACGCGAAAAGATAGCTCCAGCGAATGACCCAACGACTCTCGCGTTTACTGCCTGAACTTATTATTTGGCATTTGGCCTCGTTTTCCGAACCTACTTTGGCCGATGGCTTATGAGAGCTTCTTATCGCACGACCAATTCTTTCTTCTCACCGAACACCAAAATAACCCCTATGGCTCAACCTACTTTGGTTCTGAGATCCTATTATCGATGAAGTGGTCAGGTCATGCGCGTTCTCAAGAACAAAATGAAAGTAGAATATGAGGGATCATCTATTGATTAAACGCAACCCCATCGATCGCTCTTATCTGTTGCTTGTCATCGTTTTATTTTTTGTTCAATGAAATCGCGAGTCGGTGGTTGGTGGGGTGTGAGAGGTACTACCAAGAAAAACCTTCCTCTTCATCGCCACCTCGTTGTTTAATGCAGGGTCACCAACTTTTTTTTTTTCTTCTTGTCCTTCCCTTCTCTTCCTTCTTTTCTGCGAGGTACCATCTGGCCTGGTTTGTTTGCTAGACCAAGGCTAGCGAGTACGAGCTGATTAGAAACGGACAGTAATGGTGCTTCGAGTATATTTTTTTGGTGGCGGTTAAATTGATGTTATCAGTTGGTATCATAGTTCAAGATATTATTCATTTTGGTATCAGATATGAATGGTCAACTGATAAAGGGCATCCCTAACGCCTAGAACCCTGTCTGGCACCGGTAATGTTAGCAGCAGACGTGGAGGAAGGACAGAAAATGGCAAAGAAAGCACGCTCGTTTTCTTCCTTCCTTTGTTGAATGGTCTATATGTGTTGTCTGTTTACGAACACCTGGCTGACACATGAAAAGGAAACAAAAACAGGGTTGAACGTCCACAAAGTCTCCTTTACCCCGCTTTATTATTCCTTGTACTCTCTCCCTCCTTCAATCTCTTTGTTTTATCACACACTTTGTTGTGATTCGATTTCCAAGATAATCTCTCCCTCTCTTGTCTGCAATCCTGCAGCACGTTAAATCTTCCTTCGGCATTTTTTTCGTTCTTCACTAGGTTGCATGTTGGCTGCGTCGCGATAAGGAGGATGTCAAAAAGTGTCCGTGAGGCAGCTTTGTTATCAAAGCATATCCTGCACCACCGCCCCCCTCCCCTCACTCCCAATGTTATATCTCGGACCTTTCACCTCTGGCTTGCGCCGAGGCTGGAGATGGGCTAGCATGATGGGACGATAAAGAAACAAATATCCCTAATTAGCCAATTCCTGTTGACAATTCATCGATAATTCTAAGCTGCCTCTCTTCCTTCCCTGTTTCCTTCTGCAGCTTTCCGGCTGTCCCGTCCCTCGTTACTCGCGTGGCGTAAATAAGTAAAACAGAACAAAACATCCATGACGAACCTTGTTTTTATTTTTGAGCACTTCGAGTCATCGCCTTCTATAGCCCTTCTCTCTTAGTGTGCCCAATGTTGGACAAATGTGAGAGAGCAGGGAGCAAGGACCCTTCGTGCTCGCTATCGGAAAATAAGTGATGCACGCCAAAGGAGGCCAGAGGGACCCATTTTCCGCTTCCGTCCATCTCGCTTCGGAGGGCAATGCAATGCGAGGCATGGCAAGGTTAGGAGATCGGAGTAGTGTGCAAAACTAAGAAGCACAAACAAACAAACGAGCAAAATGAAAAACAGAGATAGACAACTGCTTTACGCTTTAGGTTAGTGCTCCCTTTGTTGTTGTTGCATCGATCTCGCTTTTTTTCTTGCTTGACCATTCGAGGGTGTTTGTTGTTTCTGTTGCATTGTTGACAGCCTTGTCGAAGTACCAGTAGAGGGCTCAAGAGTCGAAGAGAAATGATGGTCATTGTTGCTGTTGGGTGGGTTATCAAATCTTGCTTGCTGTTGTTGATGTCCGCGACATTTGCAGGAATCATTCCATGGCGATATCCAACTTTCCATCGGACAGAACCGTTTCCTCTCTTTGCTCCTCTCTTCGTCTCTTCAGCAGCATCCTCCTTTTTTACCCACCCCTTCCACACCCACCTTACCTTCAACGAAGGAACGACAGCAATAAAAGAAAACGAAAGAAAAAGGTTGCGCTATGCCATCTCCAACTCCTTCATCCACACACCTCCACTCTCTCATTCTCCTCCAGCACTACCAACAACAACAGCAGCAACAGCAGCAACACCAACAACTTCAACAACAACAACTTCAACTTCAACAGCAACAGCAACGACTTTTGAACGCACAGCATGATCCTTCCTTAGTTCACCTTCACGCCTCTTCTTCCTCCTCCTCGTCTTCGGGCTCGACTTCATCCACCGCCAACCATGGCAATGGTCAGGATCATTTCTTGGTATCTGCACAGAAACTAAAGGTACTTTATCTATACTATTACTCGTACCTTTCCGGGTACAACGCTGCTCCGTGTACATGTACATTCAAGTCGCCTTTTGAAAACATAACCATAATGGTTCCTCTCTTAATACGTTGGGGTGATCCACTTGGTCTATCGAACCATACTCTATCCTCACCATTCCATCTTTTCTCCTCCGCCGTGTGTTCTCTATTCCTTTTTTTTTTGCGACTCAGATCCTTCAACAGCAGCAACAACTGTTCCTGCAACGCCAACTGCAGCAACAGCAACAACACCAGCTGCAGGAGGAGGAATCACCAAGATCGCCCTACTCTCAGAGCCCTACACTCTCACCTCAACTGACATCGGAAGATCCCTGGATCTCAACGCCTTGGTCCTCCTCCACCACCTCTTCATCACTCAGTCCCATCCACTCACCTCCTCCCCACTCTTCATCCTCATCCTTGACGACAACGAAGCGACTCCGACGAACCTCAACAACCTTCCGGTCCTCCTTTTCAGTACCTCCTCTACCATCCTTTGAGCCCTTTGGGTTCGGGCCTGACGAATTTCTTCAAGACGATGAAGACGAGCACCCAGATTATCTCGAAGAGGATGATGAGCGAGGAGGACTGTACCACCACGACGATCTGTTGAATGGGGGTCGAGAGCGTAAACGAGAGCGAGAGCAGGAGCAGCACGAGGAGTTTGACGGCCACGAGTATGAACAGGAAGGAGAACGAGAGCAATCAATACATCTTGCAAATGGACGGGGACGAAGGACGGAGAAAGATGGTTCTCTCGATAACTTCAACAACTCCACGTTATTTCCTTTTGGGACGCCACCTCGGCGACAACAGCATCACCAAAACCCTCGACCTCAAGGCTCGCTAGGAGACACACCAATGCAGGAAGGGGAGGGCACCCTGTCGGCGACTGCAGTGGCAGGGTCCAATGACGACACGAAGATGAGAAATAGTATGAGGCAGGATGACGCGGATGACGCCAAACGACGACAAGGGAGGGACCGGGTAGGATGCGGGGAAGAACGGTCGTCTGTCGATCACTCTTCTAACGGTCGTATTGACGAACCAGGCTCACGCCATTACGAAATAGATGAAGACGAAGGGGAGAATGATGACGAAGAAGTTGAGGGAGAAGGAGAAGGAGGGGTGCAACTGACCGTCGAGACCGAAACTCTATCGAGGATGGGGAAGAAGGAGGGAATTTGGAATAGAGGAGAGAGTGGGACAACTTTATCTGTACCAACCTGCAAGTGGTCGCCTGCGTCTGTTATTGATGTTGGTGCGTTAAGGTCACCGTCTTCACGTGCCAATGCTCCATTCGATGGTTCTATGACCTTTTCAGCTCCTTGCGCCACCTCCTCTTCTGCAACGACCCCTACTTTTCTTCATGGGGGAGGAGAGAATGGGAGTGAGATTGGACCGAACGGCAACAAGGATGCAGTCATGAAGAGAACGTCGGTACCGGTTTCCAAGGGTACTACCCATCATAGTACCAGTGGTACATCCTCCCTCCCCAGTAGTCCAGGTAGTACTTCTTTTTCCTCGGCGCTGTCGGGGTTGCCGGGTGGATCGGGAGGAGCACAGGCGAATTTCGGAAATTTATTCCTGGGCCATTCCTCGTCCTCGTTTGACGGTCAACAGCAGCAGGTCCGAGGCAACGCCATGGACATGGACGTGGATGAAAGGGTCGAGGGAAGTGTGGAAGATAGGGAAGGAGAGGGAACAGGAAGCAACATTGCTCAAGAGATAACAAACAACAGCAGGCCACAGAAAAAGAGACAACAACAACAATCGGTCCAACGTGGCGATGTTGCTCGGCCAATGGACTCCACCCATCACAACAACAACACAAAGAAAAGGTTCGGTGACACACCAGCAACCCCACACGACAACCACACAGATGCACCATTGGCTGTGGTGTCTCATCCTTCTCCGTCTTCAACATCGATGTTATCTCGCACTCCCACATTGGATCGGTTCGAGGCGGTCCAAGGGGAGGAACAGGATGGACAAGAGGAGACAGAAGGTGAAGGAGGGACGATAGTGGTAGTCCAAAAGAAACAGAAGACCAACAAGCGACGTGCCATGACGAGGTAAGCCTTTCTTTTTAGTTGTTTTAGACGAAAATAAGGGTCTAGAGGCGAAGAAGGGAGTTTAAAGAGTTAGAAAGTGAGAGAGTGAATTATCATGAGCCATCCATTTCATGGAACGACACACGACTATGACCGACGGAAACCCTGTTTGTCAGGGTAATTCATAATTCTGAAAGAAAAAAAGAAACAAAACGGTTCACTACTTTTTCTGTGGGTTTATTCTTTGGAGGGGGGAGGAGAATGAGTGTGTGTGTCTTTATTGTTGTTATTTTCTACAAGAACGAGAGAGAGAGAGCGAGAGCGATGGGGTGGCGATCAATTGATGGAGAGGAAAGGGATAAGAACAAAAGAAAAGGGAGGGAACAAAAGAGAAGAAACAGAGCGGTATGTACTTTGTGAATGAATGAATGAATGAATGAATGAATGGAGATGACTGAGATGATACACACATATATATCCGAACGAGATAAAGGACATTTATCGATCGATAACTCGAGTGGATTGAATAGAGCAAAGTATGCATGACACCCCTTCCCTTCCACACAATCCACCTTTAATTGACATGTCTGAACTCTCCTCTCGCCAACCTTACTTTTGTCGTTTTAGGATGCTGCTGTCCCTTCCCTTATCAAAGGCCTCGTCGTCCCCTACTTCCACCCCTTCAACTCCAACTTCTACTTTACCCTTCTCCTCCCTTTCCCTCTCTTCCCTCCCTTCCTCTCCTCTTTCTTCCCTTCCCTCCACCCCTACCTTTTCTTCTTTCTCTTTCCGTTCAATTGCTTCTACTTCAACTCCCCCCTCTGTTCCCTCGCATTCACGACAGCATTCGTTATCTTCAATTGCTCTCCTTTCTTCTCCTACTCCTGCCACCCTCTCAACAGTAACTGATAGCGTCTTGACCCCCACATTGACCCCCTCCTCATCCTTATCGCTTCAACCCGCATCATCCACCTCTTCGTCGTCATCCTACACCACTTTATTTTCTCGAAGTACTTCCTCGGATTTTTTCACTCCTCTTTCCTCTTCCACTTCTCTTTCCCCTCCCTCTTCTTCTTTCTCTCCCACCCTCTCTTCCTCTCTTCCCTCCAAACAGGCCATGACAACGGCGACTTCTACCTCAACCTCAACCCTCGCAACCCCTTCCGCCACACACTTGCAACTCCTCCTCCAACAGCACCACGCCCTCCAGCGGAAAGAACTCGAATCCAAAGAAAAAGAGCGGCTCGAGCGAGAGAAACGGCTTCAACTCCTCCAACAACAGCAACAAAAGGATTACTTGGCCTCCACACCCTCTTCCTCGACGACACCTTCGAACAACAATAACCTCAACGCAGATGCTCAATCGGTTGCTGCATACATGGCCGCTTACCTGAAAGTCGCTTCCACCACCTCTTCTTCAGCAGCAGCAGGAGCAAACAACAGCAGCACAGATCGGGCTCACACCACCACTGGAGGTGCTTCTTCTACCTCCATGATGACAACAGCTGCAACCATCGATCCCTCAAAAACGTCCCTTTCACTTCCGGTGGTAGTACCACCACCTTCTGCTTCACAATCCACTACCTCCGCATCGACCACGACAGCAGCTCAGGCGGCAGTCGTGTTGGCAGCAGCATCGGCAGCAGCATCGGCAGCGACCACTCCCTTGGCTACAGTGGCGCCCTCTTCAACCTTGTTATACCCAGCCCCATCCTCAGCCCCAGTCTCTGTATCATCCACTCCATCCTCTACCTCTCACAACCATAACCGGATAACTGGATCTGGATCTACATCCGGAGTCACCACCACTCAATTCAAGGCTTTGAAGCCCAACACCAAAAAGCTATCCCCTGCCACACCCCTCGACTCCTCAACCACAACAGCAACGACGTCCGGATCGGAAAACAAGAAAGCCACGGTGGCGACGACGAATGCGCATCGACAAGAATGTTACAACTGTGGAGTGACTAAGACTCCGCTTTGGAGGCGGACTGCAGATCGACTTCACTCGCTCTGTAATGCCTGTGGCCTTTATTACAAGCAGTACAAGACCAACCGGCCACTCGTCGCCAAGAGCGCTGCCTTCAAGGATGAGTCCCCTTCCTCTTCCTCGCTTCTCGCCCACTCAGCAACAGCATCACAACAGCAACAGAAGCAGGGATTGGACCAGCAGACCATCAAGCGTAGGAAGGTTAGCAACGAAGCCAGTAACTCTGTCTCAGCCCTTACATCAACCTCCACTACAACAGCAGGGAAGACAGATACCCCCGAGATGGCCCACCTTATCCGTGCACTGGATCCAGCATCAACAACCATTTCGGTGGTCTTTCCAGCAGCGACCCCGAGCCATCTGAAACCCCTCCTCCCTTGTCCACCGGCTCTCATTCGCCAATCGACGGCCCTCCCTCCGTCTCCGCCTTCCCACACCCCTTCTGCCTCTCCTCCCCCTCCTTCTACTTCTGCGTCGGTTTATTACCATCAGCAGCAGCAGAGTGAGGATGATAGCGAGAATGATGGAGAGGATGAGGATGAGGATGATGACGATGATGAGTACCGAGACGATCAGGACGAGGAGGACGACAATGATGAGGATGAGGATTATGATATGGAGAGTCGAGGTCGACATGAGCAGTTCGATGTGGAGATGCGAGAAGTCGTCGCTCATGACAGTGTGTCGGACGATTCGGAGGATATGATGATGTCTCCTTCTACCTCTACTTCTCGCCGCCAACAACCACAACCACAACCTCAGCAACCTCAACAGCAACAACGTCAACAAAGCCAAAAGCAGCCATCAGCACACCAACGTCGCCAACTCAATCAAAAGCAACAACCCCCCACTACCGGTACCAACTTCAACGCCGTAACAACAACGACATTAATTACGATCGAATGCGCGAACTGCGGACAGACAGAGACACCGCTCTGGAGAAAGGACGCCAAGGGCCAATCGATCTGTAACGCCTGCGGGTTATATTCTCGACTCCACCAACGCGATCGGCCGGTGACGATGCGCAAGTCGAATATTGCGAGACGGAAACGGGATTGGGCTGCTGTTCAGGAGAAGAAGGTCGCTGCTGCTGCCGCCGCCGCTGCCTCTGGAGGAGCTGGAGCGGGGTTGAGTCAGGGTCATGGCGTCGGTGAGGAAGGCTTTGTGTCTGGCGGAGTTGGTGTCAAGAGCAAGAACAAGAAGCACAGGCAACAACAACATTCTACAACCACATTGTCCAATACCGGCAGGAAACGGAAAGGAAAAGCCTTGCTGGAGGACGAGGGACATGAGGATGATGTTAACCATCACGGCGATGTTGACCGTGCCGATCACGACAACAGCAGCAGCAGTGAGGATGAGGACGACGAGGATGTTGATCGCCAGGAGGAAGACGAGGACGACGAAGAAGAGGAGGATGTCATGGCGCGTGTGGAAGTTCTGGCGATGAACATCCCGGTCTCGAACGAGGACGAGTCTGACCATCTCTCCGATGACCACGTAAGTTTTTTCTCTCCATTTCTGCTTATCTTCTGAGTTGTAGCGTCTGTGTCCGTGGGGTTCGTTCACCCCTGAATTTGAAAGGAAAATTGAGCATGGTCTGTCGTCCAACCCTTGTTAACCTATTTGCACGCGCTTTTCCATTCCCTTTACTTTCCATCTCTCCTGCCCCCCTTGTTCTCAATCGGACTTCTCCTTTGCCTACCACCTAATAGCTTCCACAGCAGATGCCCACACCCGTCTCAAATGCATCCCTCTCTCCCTTGCTGACCAACCACACCCAGTACAACCACCAAGGCCACCACAACCATCACCACAACAGCATCTCTTTTGCTAACGGAGGTGGCTCAATGTCACCAGCATCCTTGACAGCCTCCCCACCAACACCCGTCTTGACCTCACCTAACTTTTTCAACCCTACCAGTTCTGTCTCAACCACGCCTGGTGCACCACCCTCGGCCGCAGCTGTGGCAGCGGCCTTTGCGCACATGAACCCCCTCCTCGTGCAACAGTACCGTCAGCAACTACAGTTCCAGAACCAAGCTGCTGCCCTCTCGGCCGCCGCCGCCGCCGGTCTCAAATCTGGCACCGTTACACCCGGTGCGGATGGGTTATCAACAACCTTGATGGGCGCCAGCAACAATGGAGCAGCGCCGTTCACTTCGGGCTTGTACCCACAGTACCCGAGCACACCCTTCTTGCATGAGTCAACTCTCCCACAGGACCCTATGGCTCTTGCGGGGTTGCAGCTCCAACAGCAACAACAGCAATTGCAGCAGCAGCAGCAGGCGGGTGGTGTCCGATCGCCCTTTGGGCCAGCCTCGCCTTCTGATGGGAATGTTGGAAGTGGAGTGCAGAGACCGAACCCGATTGTTACGGATACCCAGGCACTCCTCTCTCTTCAGCAACAGCGACATCAGTCTCAGTCTCAGTCTCAGTCTCAGTCCCAGCCCCAGCCCCAGTCCCAGTCTCAACCTCAGTCTCGACAACAGCAGCAGCAGCGGAGCCAAGGCCCCACCGAATCCAAGAACCCCACCCCTTCTTCCACCACACCCACCCCCAACCGTCCTTCGACCCAAGGACCCAACAGCAACCCCCTAATCCTGGACAGCACCCGCTTCACCCGCCTCATGAACCAGATGTCCAAACCCCAGCTATCGATGTTCCTCACAATCCTCGAAGAACGCTGTGGTGCCCTCCGACACCGTCTCGCAGGAGAAGACGATTCTATCCATAGGGTAGACCAGAACGAGCTGATGTTGATGTTTAATCACCCGAGTTTTGTCCATGGTGGAAGTTTGGACGGCCCTGGGTTCGGGATGGGCGGCGGCGGTGGTGCTTCTAGCACCAGTAACGGTGGCTACTATGGAGATGCAGCAGTAGCAGCAGGGGGCCCTTATGGAGGAGTGAGTGGTGGAGGAAGTGTGTATAATGGAGCCTATGGAGGAAATGGGTCGACGGCCTTGACCAACTTGATGGCCTTGAATGATATGGGCCAGCATCGTGAGCGGACGGGACATTTGAAGACCTTGAGTAACGCGTCCTCGTCTGATTTTATGATGCAGTAGTTTGTTTTTGTTGTTTTTTTTTAACCCCTTTGCTCTTTTTATACAGTTTTTTTTTTTGTTCTTTTAGTTTGCTTTTTTCCGCATTGTCTTTCTTTTTCACCTTTTTGTTTTGTCCCTCGCACATATCTTACCTGTACAATAAATAAGCGGTTCCGAATTGAAAGAAAAGAAATGGCTTTTATTTCTTTTTGATCGAGAAGGCTAACAGCTACGGACCGCCCGGAGAAGAAACAAGACGCGACAAATGAAATGAAGAGTGAAGAGTGAGAGCTAGGTAGATAGAAATACAGACTTTGTTTGCTCGCAGGACGAAATGAAAAAGAGATATGGGGTTATACACAACAGACAGAGAATGTTACAGACAGAACAAAGAAAAAGTGCAAGCAATCAAAGCGAAAAGATAGAATGAAAAATGCAGGAAAATGAAAATGAAAATGAAAATGAAAATGAAAATGAACATGAAAATGAAAACATCGAACGTTGACCTGATCCGGTACCCGTCCTAGGCAAATTCGAAGATGGGGGAGGAGAAGCCAGCGGTTTCAAAGGTCGGGTTGAGTGAGATGTGCTGGAATGGTGTTGACGCCTGATCATGGTAAAATCCCTCCACATACCCATCCGACCGCCGCATCGACACATAGTAGAATCCTGCAATCGTCAGTCCGCTCGTCTGCTCACTAACATTCACAAAGTGTCTCTCTAAAATTGAATAGTCCCAAACAAGAAGAAAGCATGTTAGTCATTTGTTCGTGTAGAACGTATCACAATAACCAATGCAGCCAAGAGTGCATGTGAATCGCAAAGCAATTTACCTTTCCATCGCATAAAGATATACTTCTGGGTGACTTGTCCCTTGAAGCGACCGCTTTCCGCTCCTTTGATGATGTGCTTTTCGTCCATGCCCCTGAAAGCCTCCAGCCGCCTCCAATGATCCAGATCTGTCTTCTCCTTTGCTGCCCATTTCCTTGTCCACAGTGTATGGTTGTCAAAGTCGACAATCTATATAGTATCGTAGGAAAGGGGGAGTAAATAATTGATGAACAGTGTGCGGGGGAGGAAATGTACACGCAGATTAAGATCTCCAAAGAGAAAAACAACAATACGTTACCTCGCCTTCCCAGAAGGTGACGACGTTTGAGACAGACATAGGGACATCCATCGCTTCCATATGTCCACACACCGTTCCTGCGTAGTAATCCACTGCACTGATCGACTAATAGGAGAAACATTTCAATTTATAAAAGAAAGTATTTGTGTTAGCATGAAGTAATGAAGTAATAGACAAGTCTGATTACAGAACGATAAAAGGAATAAAAACCGAGTCCACACGTACGACTTTGACGTTCCACTCTTCGACTTGGCGAGCTCGCATTCCTGAAAGTGTCGAAGTCATGGTCTTGAGGCTTTGGGTCCCATTGAACTTTTGTCCTGCCTGCAAGAAGCAACATGGCCGTCTCGGATGGTTGGTTCTGGATCTTCGGTACATTCCTGAAGGCCCGTATGTCTCACACGGTATAAGCGTTGTCCCCTGAATAACCGGCATGAAGACCGACGATGCAAACGACGGCAGCGACGTGATCTTTTGTTCGTTGTCGGTGGCTAAAATCGAAGATCCCTGTCGACTTGCTCCTTGCTGCTGACGACTAATCCCGATGCCTTGAGACATCCCGCTGGCTTGTTGACTTGCTCCTCCTTCTCTTGCACCAGTGAGAAGAGTGTTGCATGTCGCAAGTTGGTGGAGGCGATGTCCTTCACCCTGCTGCTCTGTCATCATCAGTCCATTCTCGCCGTCTTCGGTTTCTTGGCTCTTCAGCACAGCCGATTGTGGTCCCAACACCGGCGAGCCGATTCTTGAAGAGGAGGTGGAAGAGTTAGGAGAAGATGTCGAAGAGTACCTAGGAGACTGAGATCCGTGTCGACGAGATCTCTCCTGTGCGCCCCAGTACGGCGAATGGTGACCTCGAGGTGAAGACACCAGTCCATGTCTGTTCGAGGCTGCCAACGCGAATAGGTGGTGATGCTGTGGTTGTTGAAGAGAGCCATTGCCTCTTCCTCCTCCTCCTCCTCCAGACCCTCCTGCCAATCGACTCTGACCATTGCCGCCGCCGGGTGGCAAGGGGTAACGGACAAACTGGGACCGACTGCTTCCTTGTCCAGTAAAATCTGTCAGTCGAGAGGGGCTGTACACACGAGAGTGGCCTGAATGGTCAAAGCTGCCACCAAGAGAGCTGTCTTGTCCTGTGCCTGAGGAAGGCTGCGCCTGCGGTCGAGTCGATGATCGGTACTGATTGAGACTACCCAGGGTACCGCCAACGATCTCTGTCAGAGAGCGTGTCGACTGCATAATGTCGTCGACATCATGAGTGTTGGTTCCAATATTAGAGCCGGAGACAGGTGTGAAGATCTCGGGTGTCATGGGTTCGAGTGTTGGTGTGGATGTATTAATGTCTGCCGTGGGCTGTGGTGTTTGGAATGGTCGTGTTGGAGGAGCCGCGTCTCTGGAGAAGCGGACTGATCGCTCTGGTGCGTTGGTGTGTGGTTGATATGGCCGATGCTGATGACGATGATGACTGGAGAGGATGTCTTCGCTTGTGGACGAGTCAATGTCTGCCATGCTGCCAATAAGGTTGCTGCTAAACATGGATCCTCCTCCTCCTGCGCTTGTGCCTGTGCTTGCGCTCGGTCCTGCGGTCGTGACAGAGTCACTTGTTGTAGTACGACTCGACAGTTCAATGTTGTTGAACGCAATAGGGGTCGAAATAGGACTTGACAGGATATCCCGAACACGCCCCATGTCAAGTTGCATTCCACTGTCACTGCCACCTGTCCAACGGCCTGCTCGTAATCCTGGTCCAGGCGTAGGTCCCTCTGACAAGTCCGTGTCAAGGTCACGGTCCTCGTCATCGTCATCGTCTGCATCTCCCTCAACTCCCTCGCTGTAGTACTCGCCCATATGCCAATGAGCAGCCAGATCCCATCGACCTGGCAGTGGGGTCTCGTAGTCGGAAAAGTCTCCTAGACCACCTTCGCCTCCCGAGGACGAGGGGACGGGTCGATGGAGTTCGAGTTCTGAAAAGTCTGAGGAAGCATCAGCATCAGAGTGGAGATAGAGTGCTCGTAATCTTGGATAGGTTGAAGATGCGGCAGTAGTCCTGGGGGCGTTGCTCGCTTGCTGTTGCTGTTGCTGTTGCTGTTGGTGGCGTCTGGAAGGAGGGGGCGGAGAGGAGTGCAAGGTTGCTGGGCTCTCTGGATCCTCGTCGAGGATGTATGACCGAAGACCGGACATTAGCCTCCTTTTTCTGCCTGTATTTTTGTGTGTAGGTGTAGGTGTTGAGTGTGGGAGGGAGGGAGAGTAGTGGGAGAGTAGAGGGAAGAGGGAGAAAGAGCTGGTTGAGTTGTTTGAGTGACGGGAATGACGACAAGTGAAAGTGGTGTTATGGGTGCTTAAGGGCACTGAGGGGGACAAGCTGAGTATTGGAGGTGGAAGTGGCAGCTGATGTAACAAAGAAAGTCATATGGCGTTGTGGGAGTAAAGGCCGAGTTGAGAGTTGGGATGGCACTGGGCGTATGCTCTTGTCTCTCTAGGACTGGTCAAAGGTGTACATGGGTGGGCAAAAGAAGAGTGAGTTTAAAAGTTTGAATGAGGTTAAAAGTACAAGTAAAAGTACAAGTGCAGACATGAGAGAAGAGAAGAGCAGGAATGACAAAGAAAAAGTAGTTACCGTTGTGTCCACGGCAACGAGGTGGCGTGTGGGTGTATGGGTGAGAGAGAGTGTGTGCGTATGAGAGACGAAAAGGGTAAGGTCAAGAGAGGAACGGTGGAAAGCAGAGAAGAATAGTGTTGCAACTCAGTCAGTTTGTCAAAGGGAAGAAGGACGAAGAGGGAAGAGGAGGAGAAAAAAAAAAAAAGAAACAGTCTCATTTTTGCAAGTAGGTCACGTGCAGAGTCCTTTTTGGCTCGAGAAAGGAGGGTGCCATGAGAAGTTCAATTGGATTGGCATGATCCAATTATCATGGAGCTACTGCATGTAACAAGCCCCAGCTCGCTTTTTCGCTCGTACTTCCTACCTGGATGAAAGGCGTCCGACTCTCAAGAATGCGTTCTCATAGTCTATCTAGATCACAATCTTATCCATGTTAGGAGCGAGCTTGACAAGGGCAGGACAACATCCTAAACGCGTTCAATAAGAAGGTTTTTTGTTTGTGATCACCAACAATTGTGATTGCAGAGTGTCCCTTTGCTAATTTAAACTTAGACACCCCATTGGCCAGTGATCGCCAATATAAATCACCACTATGTGATGGTGCCTGGCTGGGTTGCATGTCTGTTGTGTGTCCGGCATAGTATTGTTTTTTTTTTCCTTCTCAGCTGCTCGGCGCCCTCCTCCCTTGCTTCAATTGTTTCCTCAACGGGCGACAGTTTTACTTCTTCCCTTCTTGAATCCCTGGCTGCTCACACTTCTTTCTTCTTTCACTTCTTTCATTCCATCTTCACCCCCACTCTCCATCGCTCATCCTTCTTTCTCTCTCTCTCATCGCACCCTCTCATTCTTCTCTTCCCTTTGTACTATTGCTCTCATACCACACCCACATACCCTGCCCCTTCCTCACACCCTGTATATTCTTCCCTCCCAACATCCTCTCATTCTCAATCAACCTCTTCAGTCGACGTTGAACCTCATTCCTCCTCCTCCTCCTCCTCCTCCTCCTCCTCCTCCTCCTCCTCTACCTCCACCCCCAACATCACAACAACAACAATCACAGGTAGGCTTACTCACCCACCCTCACACTACTCAACATACACACTGCTCCCCCTGCCAATCACTCCTAGTACAATGGCTCTTATGTCTTTAAAGACGCTCAGTCCACAAACATCTTCTCACTTCCCTCGCCCGTTTCTCCTTCCTTCAAACAATTTCTCCTCTCCCATCTCCTCCATCCAGTGCTAATAACGTCAACAACAAACAGACAACAACCCTTTTCATTGCAGCATGCAACAGCAAGAAACAGGCAAAGAAAGAAGGACAGTTGGTCTGGAATAGGGTCCATCTCCAATGAATTTTAGTACGATCCCACCCCTTCTCTTTCATTAGTCCCAATATCTGTTTATTGCACTACTCTAACTCGCTTCACATCGAATCAACAACAAACAAACATACAAACACACAAACATACAAACAAACAAAGGACAACAATCTACCAACCCATGCGCCTATGCACATGATGGCATACCACAAGAATGACAAATACACGATCGAATTGATGCAGCTCAGCCTAGGGAAAAAAAGTGATTGCTTGGAGGCTATGTAGAACCGGATAAGAGAAGAATTGGAGCGAGAACTAGGAGGCAGTGCCTGCAACTGCAATGAAAATAATACTGGAAAACAACATCCTTTTGCTGCCAGTTGACGCAGCTCGGTCATCGCCCTGGGACCTCCTGTTTCGTGTTTCTTTTTTTATTGTATGTCAATTGCATATTTGCATACATTACAATGACATCCATCCTCATTTCTCCTTCCATCTTCTCCTACCCCTGGGAGTTCACCGAGCGTCCTGCAGCCCTCCCTATATTTATTCTCAACCACACGAGTGAGGGAGTAGGAGAGAGACAGGGCAACCAGCCAACAATACCAACAACAGCACACCAGCCCCTCCCCCCTTTTTTAATAATCAATTTCATTTCGATTGGCAAGCTAAAAAAAAACGTAAACAGATGGCACAGAGTCAGCTAGACACTCTCTGAAAGAGACATGGAAAGAGAACTAGCGAAGCCAACGAACAAACGAACAAACGAACAAGGGACATCTCCATCAACTCAATCCCTCTTCTGTTCGCGCTCCTTTCTCATATATTTGCAGGTGTCCCTTTTTACGAGATATGATTCTCCTTTTTTTTTTTCTTTCCTTGGCTCCTGAGAGAGAAAAAGAGAGATGAGATTTTAGTTCTTTCTTGGCTATTTATTATTATTTGGCTTAGTGTGTGTCTATGGTATGACATGGACATCATTTTGCTTGGCTTACTATTTGCGTCCTTGTAGGTGTGTGTCTCGGCGCCTCTTTTTTTTGTTCTTTTCGTTTGCATAATATTTAATTTCGAGGTAGATTGGGATTGGGACATTGCCATTCATCCCACCTGTCCAATATTCGGATGAATGGATCGATGCCCTACGACAGGGAAGGGGTGGCTGGATGGAGAACAAGTCTAGCTGAGTTATCTCATCATCAGAATCCAATTGCCATTGCAACCACCTTGCCCACCCACCTGCACTCACTCGCCTGTCCAACTGTCCAACTGTCCAACTGTCAGCCTAAAACACAACACCACCGACACCCAGGGAACCTTTCCTCCCTCTTTACCATATCGTCAGCAGCATCATTCAACATCGTCATTCCTTTTATTGGATGCGATAATATGATCCCTTTTTGCCTCCCTTCTTCCCCTTCCCCTTCTCTCGTTTCTGTAATAATAATCCTCGGGCAGTTCCGTCCGGAGTGCCTAAGCTCCCAATGGACAATGGGAAAGGTCAAGAGGGGCTACATTTGTCAACGAGACTGATTCTATTCTCGGCCCTTTAGAGGGTCCACTCCTTTCTTTTGCTTGTTGTTCAGTTTCGAAACTGTTTGAGGATCATTTAACAAAACTTGGCTAACTGGCTGGTTAGCTAGTTGGGTCTTGAAGAAAGAAAGAGAAGAACGAAAGAGGGGAGAGTGAAATGAGGTCAGGTCAGGTCAAGAAAAAAAAATTGTCAGGGCAGGGTTCTCTGTCCGAAAATGAGTTCTCCGTGGGATGTTTGTTCTTTTGCACCCTTTTCTTGTACTTCTTTCATTTTGCTCTTTCTTTCTTTCTTTCTTTCTTCTCTTCTCTTCTCTCTCTCGCACCTCTTCTTACTCTTCTCTTCCTCCACAAACGCACTTTGCGTATCTCCTCTTCGTTCTTGTGTTCCCTTCTCCCCATATCCATATCCATATCACACCAGGAACCAACAACGCATATCCTTTGTCAACCTGTATCCATATCACTATTGCTCTCTCTCCTCCTTCCTCACGCAAACACGAGGTATACCCTTGGGCTACCAGCTCAATCACGCTCCTCCTCTTCCTTCTCTCCTCTCTTCTCTCCTGCCTTTCTCTCTCCCCTCAATCACACTCTCACTCACCTCATTTTTTTTTCTGCAACCCGAGGCAAATCAACTTGCACAACAAGGAGCATTTTCATGTATGCATTGTTCAATTGTCTATCCAACCCTTGTTAGTTGCTGTCCATAACTCAACATTACATACATACACACACCCTTTTTCGATATCATTCCCGACTCCTACCTCCGCTTCCAAACTGTCTCATCCTTGCCTGCCTGCTGCTCATCGTCATCCTATTTTGCATGCTTACTGTTTCCCTTTTAATCGGTGTATTCCCGTCTCTCTTTTTGTCTGTGGTGCTCCGGATCATGATTGTCTGTTTGTCTGTTGGCAGACAAGAAAAAAGAGAAAAGAAGAGAGAGTCCATATGAGTCCAATCCAATGCTCCCTTTCTCATTCTCCTTCTCTTCCTCCTCCTCCTCCTCAATCCTCTCTCCCTTGTTTCACATTTGTTGGAGTTAGCTACAATAGCATGCAAATAATACACCACCGCGTCGTTCTAATCCCACTTTGTCCTCTTCCTCTTTCTTCTCTCTCTTCTTTATCGATCCCCCATCTCTTAGCATAACCGGTTCATTATCATCATTACTAGCATCATCATCGGCATAGCATACACCACGCAAAACACTACCACTCACGCACGCACACTCTTGCATACACACTTACCACACTCATATCACAACCATGCCTCCATACAGCGTTTGCGAACCATCCTCCTTCGACCTCCACTCAATCTCCGAGATGCCTACACCACGCTTCACATCCCCTTCTTCTCCCTTCACCTCCTCTCCTCCTTCTTCCTCCTCAGCCTCAGCGACTACTCCTACCACATCTTCTCCTCTTTCATCCTCCTCCTCCACAGCGACATCACTCAGCCCACCACCGGCAATGGTCCGTCCCACCTCACACTCCTTCTCGCTGCAACGGCCGCTCCTCGCCCAGGATGTGAAAAAGACCCGTAACTCAAAACGGCTTTCGCTGCTCGTCCCTCCTTCCCCTGGAAAGCTCGAGTCGCTCGCAGCCATGGCCTCTGCCTCGTCCCCTTCCTTCCCCCCAACTTCTTCCCTGTCCTCAAGGCGCCTCTTCACCCCCGCCCCCCTGTCTTCTGCCTTGTCCCATTCCCACTCCTCCACAATTACTATCGGCTCCTCATCAGCCGCCCCCATCACTACTACTACCGCTTCTTCCACAACAGACTCAAGGCGACATAGTCAACTCTTGCTCGACCAGGCCCTGCCTACTCCTCGGCTACCCCTTTCGACCAACCTTTCATCAACCCACCGACCCATCTCGGCTTACTTTGCCGACTTTAGCGCTGAGTGTGGAGCTGCCTCGCCTTACACCTCCGAGCCTGTCTGTGTTCTCCCTCACCTCTACCTGGGAGCTGAACATAACGCCACAGACGTCAAGGTGCTGTCGCGTCTGGGGATCACTGCTGTCCTCAACGTCGCCGTCGAAATCACTCAACAGGAGCAACAACAGCAGCAGCAGCAGCAGCAACTGCTACCACTCCCCACCGCACGGCACTCCATCATCGGTGGAAACGGGGATAGGGTTGTCCTGGATCCTCATTCGGGCAACTCTATCCACTACAAGTCTCTCTCCTGGACTCACCACCAACGAAACCTCCGGAGCGAGTTCCCCCAAGCGTTTGACTATATCGAGGAGGCTAAGACGAGGGGAGGGAAGGTGTTGGTGCATTGTCAATTGGGCGTCTCTCGATCGGCCTCGCTTGTGATCGCCTATGTGATGAAGACGCTCCATATGGGCTTGACGGACGCCTATGAGCTGGTCAAGGCCCGCTCAGCCGTCATCTCGCCCAACATGAGTCTTATGTACCAGCTGTCCGAGTTTGAAAAGTCTCTGAACACCAACAACAGCAACAACAGCAGCAATATGAAGAAGAGTCCGATGTATATGGATGAGGACGAGGAAGAGTACCCTTACCCCACCGAGAATATGGATCTCGACACCCCAGCACAGTCGCCCATTGCAGCAACACCAAGAGCACCCGTGAAGGTGTTGCCCCCGGTCACGACCCGTCCTCGGTCGTCCATTTATTTGTCCTCGGCCCCTATTCCCCAAACTCCCATGACCGACCGGTTCTCATTCTCAAACTCTTCTGTAATTACCCCTGTTACTGCTGCCCCTTCCTCTGTTTCAGCTCCTATGACGATGGGTCCAGTCCCTAAAACAAGGCTTCAGTTGCAGTCTACTACTATCATGCCTAAGCACCAGCAGCACCAACAACACCAGCAGCACCAGTCATCATCGTCAGGTTTGCCACCGATTCAGCGATACCCTGAGGGTGTGTCGATCCATACTCACTCTCGAGAGTTTAAGACCCCCGAAATGGTCTACACCCCTCTCTCGGCCCTGTTGAACCCTCCTGTCCCCTCAACACCAACCAGACTCTCTCCTCCCATGCCTGCCTTTGCGACAGCCCCCTCGGGTATCGGTTCCAGACGTCAACATCAGCAGCAGTTGCCTCCCGCCTTGTCCCTCTCGTCGTCCTCATCCTCGGTCTCTTCATTCGCAACCTCGAGCCACTCAAGACCCTCATCGACATCCTCTGCTTCCTCGACATCCATCTCGCAGACTCTTCCCGACTCGCCCCTCCAACCGACTACCCCTCGCTCTGCAGGCTACAAGCTCACACTGGCTCCTGTGACTCCTACAAAGCCATCTACTCCCATTGCACCCGTGGCGGTGGTGGCTCCTTCGCCCACTACGCCTAGATTTGGGATCAGAAGAAAGAGCTCGACGTCTTCCTTGCTGATGATGATGATGCCTCCTTCGACGCCTACCACTCCTTCGACACCCACAGGAACAGGACACACAAAGACCAAGAAGGCGGCTGTCATCCAGTCCTTGGCTTCGGCCTTGACCCGTCGTTGGTCTAATCACTTGGGTTCTCCTTCTTCCCCTTCCTCCTCTTCGTCTGCCTCTGCATCCCAACAGTCGCAACAACAAGGGTCGAGCCGCAACCAAATCGAGTGCCTCTCATCCATGTCCCACCAGAGCAACAGCAGCACCGGATCCGGTAGCGATATGATGATTGATGGACAGTCACAAGTGCAAATGCGCGAGATGGGGTGCAATGTCCCACCCACCCCTACTACGGCAACGACTCCTGCTACGACGGCCACGAAGACCACCAATGGTGGAAAGGAGCCAGAGTTTATCTTTTCTCCACGACCTTGTTCCCCGCCTCTGTTGGAGACAGCTCCCCGGACGTTTGGAGATCTCTATCAGGCCTTACGCATGGAGGGGATGAAGTAGTTGTACTTTATGTGTTTTTTTTCTCCTTTTCTTTCTTTTTTTTTTTGATGATTTCGTGAGGACGAAGAGACGTAGTTCTGTTTGTTCTTAACGCAATGCCCCTAGTGTAGCCATTTCTCCTTGGGACGCCACCAAACCCCCCACCAACCTGTACATATATCCCTCTCATGTTTGGCTACTGACCTTTCTCTGAACAAAATATTATGAATAAAAAAACACACAGACGATATTTTCAAAAACCGCAAAAAAGCGCTGCAAAAAAAAAAAAACATGAGCCTTATGACATCGTTGGCATGCATGTTGGGAGAAAATGACATGTGGCTATAGTAAGCTACTCTCTCTCTCCCCCCACCCCACTCTTGCTGCTTTGTTGTTTTGGTTCTTGGGTAACAGATTCAACCCAACCTCCCAACCCTAAACAACCTGAGAATTGGCGGGAAAAAAATAAATCGACGAAGGAGGACAAGGTAAGGATGAAAAATAAAATAAATATTAACAAAACGGCAAAAGGCCCACATCAGCGCCTAAACTCCAAAGGATTTCCTTAACCGCCAATGTGGCGGTGAAGAACGATTACCAAAACAAACATATTTCAATCCATTGTGTTTGTTGGTTATGAAATACACGGAGGGATTTTTTATGTATGGTTACAAGCAAAGAACGAATGATAAACGAAAGAAAAAGAAGGGACGGGATAGGTACTATGAATAAGAAAGAGATATCAATATTTTTGAGGTGAAGTGCCAATAACAGCTAAAGAAAAGAAGAAAAAAACGAAATGAAGTAGAAAAAGGTGGAGTGGAGAGAAAGAGAAAGAAGAGGGGTGGGGGGTATATCTAGAGTGGGTGACGGATATCGAGGTCCTGGATCCGATCGTCGTTAGTGTCTTCCTCATCGTCCTCATCGTCCTCATCATCCCCACTCTTCTGCTGTTGTTGCTGCTGCTGCGCCCGCTGCTGCTGTTGGCGCAATGCCGAAGAGGACAAAGACCCACCCCTGTTCTCATCCTCAACCTCTGAACCCGACTGTCGCCCATTAGCGCCAGAGCCTGCCGATCCTCCAGCCACGTTAGAACTTGACACCGAGGTAAGGGTCAAAGTAGGAAAGTTAGGAAGGGGCAACCCATGCTGAGAAAATAATTCCTCAAGCACCCTGAACCGTCTCCAGATCTCCCGGCTCTCCGCCTGGACCTCCTCCATCCAGCGACGGGTCTGGTCCAACTCCAGGACGCGCTGTTCCATGTCCTTGATGTAGGCCTTACGCCGGTTGCGGAATGTCCGTTGTGCGGCTCGGTTCTGGGCCGCGCGACGCGGGTGGGTGATGTTGCCTATTGGTGCCGACATTGATGTGATTGTCGTTGTTGCAGCGGCAAGATGAGCGGTGGTGGGGTTCATGATCATCATAGGTTGTAAGAGAGCTGGTGTAGGGTGGTTGAAAGCTCGGGACATAGATGAGGCGGAGGACGGTCCAAACATGGAGGTGGCGTGCATGGCGGGTGCGACCGTTGCCATAGTCACTGCAACGTTCGCCCGAGTAATCGAAGCCGTGCGTCGAGAAGATGTCCTAGTTGTCGGTGTCGCCACAGTTTTTCCCATCCATGAGGAAGCTGCTTGGGCAGAAGGAGGCGACATCATGGTGGCTTTGGTGCCCTTGGCGGTTCGAGTGTCTTTCCCAAGCCGTGACCGAGTCGCGCTCGTCGTCCTGCTCGAGAGTGTTTCAGAAATGGTCTGTTTCGAAGAGGTCGCTGATTCTGAAATGGCGGAGGTGCTGGTAGGATGCGGCACCGTCATAATCGTCGTCGCAGCACCTCCTGATGCTGTAGCAGCACTCGTGCTAGTAGAGGCACCAGTTAGGGAGGAAAAGGGTTCACCGGCGGCAAAGTCCGAGAGAGCAATCCCTGCTGCTGCTGCTGAAGCAGATGACTCAATTGAAGTAGGCGACAGTTGAGCCAGGGCAAGAGCCTGGTGGCCAGAGTCCGTCCGCTGGCGCTTTGGAGAAATAGGGTGTTGATGATGATGTTGCTGGTGGTGGTGGATCGACCCCATTCCAGCTCCAGTTCCAGTTCCGGCGCCCATTGAGATGGAGGAGTAAGGGTGGTTATGATGCTGCTGCTGCTGCTGTTGGTGGTGACCAGTAGGGTTGTGAGAGGCAGAGGAGGCGGAAGAAGAAGAGGTACGACTTCCTTGGTGTTGAAAAGAGGCCATCATGGTAGCTGTGTTGAGCTTTTGAGACCCCGCCGCTCCGCTCCCTGCCAATGAAGGTTCCTCCTTGGTGACAGTGGTCGAGGTCGTGGCCGTGGCCGAGATCGAAGAGTTTGAAGGTGGTGGAGGTGGAGCGTTAAAGAATGGCATCGAGGAAGCGGATCCAGTAGTAGAGGAGGTCGTAGACGACGTTGTGGACAAATTGGCGGGATTCGCCGAGGTAGGGGATGGCATCATCAATCCAGAGCCACCGCCAGGAGTGTTGTTGCTGCTTGAGCTGGCACTGACAGGGGTCGAGACGGAGACGAGCATGGAGAGGGATATATCAGAAGAAATCGACGGCCGACTGCCAACTGGAGACGAGGAAGAGTTGTCGTACATCAACGACGACGGTTGATGCGGGGAAGGATGATACTGCTGGTAGTGTTGCTGTTGTTGCTGCTGTTGGTGGTGTTGTTGCTCGAGAGCCTGTT
Organism: Linnemannia hyalina; assembly: GCA_019671135.1. Classification (NCBI taxonomy): domain Eukaryota; kingdom Fungi; phylum Mortierellomycota; class Mortierellomycetes; order Mortierellales; family Mortierellaceae; genus Linnemannia; species Linnemannia hyalina. Next base: position 2,184,303 of record JAHRHY010000006.1, read on the forward strand.
GCTGCTGTTGATGCTGTAACCTCATCTGCTGCTGCTGCTGTTGATGGTGGTGCTGCTGTCGTTGTTGGTGGTGCATTAGAGAGACCTCGTCATAAGGCAGCATCCGTTGTTGTTGTTGTTGTTGTTGTTGTTGTTGGTGATGTTGTGAAAGGGTGGGGTCGTGAGGTGACCGTTGAGTGGGTAGAACGTGATGAGCAGTTGTTGTCGCTTGCGCCATCCCTGCTGCCACCGCTGCTGCTGCCACCTGCTGTTGCTGCTGAGGTGTGGGAGGAGACTGCAGATCGAACGAAGCATACATCATGTACTCCATGCCGCCTTGGTCCTCGGTCTTGATGGCTGGGTAGGATGGCGATGGAGGTGCACTCATGTTGTTGACCACCATTGGTGAGAGGACCATCGGGAAGTGCATATTTTGGAGTTGAGGGGAAGGTGTGGGTGGGTGCTGGTGCTGTGGTTGGTGTTGTTGTTGATTATGAGGATAAGGCTGGAAGGCAGTGGGGGTGGTCTGAGAGTGGCGGGACGGGGTTTGTTGTTGTTGAGGAAGGGATCGTTGCCGACGAGGAGATTGGTGGTGCGACAGTGGTGATGTTTGTTGTTGGTGTGGATGGAAGAGTTGCTGTTGTTGAGAGTGGTAGTGGTGAGGATTAGGATGAGGGTGGAGAGGAAGAGGATGGTGTGAAGAAGAAGAAGAAGCAGCGGAAGGAGCCAGGACGTAATCTTGTATCGGAGGAGAAGAAGCTGACGGCATAAAATGTTGCTGCATTTGCTGGGACGACCTCTGTTGCTGGTAGGGGCGCTGCTGCTGCTGCTGTGGGTGCTGTTGATAGTGGTAATGGTATGCTGCTGCCGCTGCTGCCTCTTGCTGTTGTTGTTGCTGCTGTTCTTGCTGAATAAGTGTGGCTACGCCTTCCTCCATTTGGGCATGCGTCGTCACATTGAAGAGGTCGTTATTATTCGGGAACACCATAAGGCTCTGTTGCATGAAAGTCGCCAGTGTCGTGAGTGGAAAGGGACGAGGATGAGAGAGTAAACACTGCTGGGTGTACTTTTTCTGAGCCGCCGAGTGAGATTTCGTTGTTGGGAGTGTAAGATAGGGTAAGGTTGGTTGCGAGAAAAGGTTGGTGTGTTGACTTCGGGTTAAAGCAAGAGAGCCGTCGTGTTGTTGATGCTTAGTGGTATTATTATTGTTGTTGTTGTTGTCGTTGTTGTTGTTGTTGTTGTTGCCGTTGTTGCTGTTGGGAGCGTGTGAGTGTGGTACGTGTGCGTGTGAGTGTGAGAGTCCTGACTGGTTGGTGTTGACTTTGCTGCTCTCTCGTCGTCTCGATCAGGTTGCTTGTTGGAAAAAAAAGTGGTTATCGTTTCTGGCTTCTCTCTCAAGACTGTCTGGTTTGTGTGCTGTCCTCGATCGGCTCTCTCCGTTCTGTGTTGTATTTTGAGTCGCGATAATATTCGTTTTGTTTGTACTCCTGGTTTTGAAACGCGAACGAGGGACAAAGAGACAGGGTGCAGCAGCAACAGCAGGGACGGACGGACGGAGAAAGGCAAGGAAGGGCAAATGGGAAGGGATTGTTGATCTAGGTGGCATAAAATAACAACGACAGAAGAGAGAATTGTGAGCACAAAGAAAGAAGCGAGAGGGAGGGAGGGAGGGAGACGGAGGATAGAATGGGGCGTGTGCATGGATCAGTCGGATTTGAATGTGGCACAGCATATGGTAAGCGAATGAAAATAATACATAAACACTAACAGGCCAGTATGAAAAGGAAAAATAAAAGGAAAGGCAGGCTGACTTATTTGCATTATTGACAGTTCGAAAACCCCAAAAGAACACACCAGGCGCTGGGTAAAGGGATCAAAAAGGCAAGGAAAAGAAAAAGAAAAGGGCGCAACAGGGGTCAGAGGAAGGGTATTCGAGAGAGAGAGAGGAGGATGGGATAAAGATAAGAAAAATGAACATGTGGGTCCCAAAGAAGAACGAAAAAAAGGGATAGTGACGATGATGCCAATGTCAATGCTGAATGACTCGCTGCCATTGTCGATTGTCGACTGCAACTGGCATTGTGTGAGTGTGTGTGTGTGTGTATGAGTGTGTGTGAGTAAGGATAGAGGTCAGTTGGCTGGGAGTCCGGGGTGGATGGGATCGGTTGGTCGGGTCGGTGGAGTTGAGTAAGTAAGCATTGAGAAGGGTGTCTTTTCTATCGTTATTATTTTAACGATGTCAATTCAATTCTTTCTTCACTGTCATATTTTTTTAGTCGCCCACATGAATGGAACTCTGTCGCTCCTCCAAAGGTCAAATAAAAAGAGAGAAAAGGACAAAAGAGCAAAAACGCAACGGTGCTGGAGGAACTAGTCCACACAGCAAACACATACAGAGAGGCACATAAACCCAAACCACATTTGGAAGATGGCTTCTCTATCTTTCTTTTTTTTCGTCCGCTTCCTCCTAATCAAAAATGACAAGCCAGACAAACAACAATGCCATTCTGCTATTGCTTCATTCATTAAAAAAAAACCGGCCGGACACATCCTATTTGTCCGCCGACCCATCTCTCTGTCCTTTTTTTTACTCATTGTGCAGACTTCTGTTGAGTCTTGCTTGGTTGGGCGATCACTCACAGTTGTATGCAAATTTCATTTGTTTGTGCAGAAAAGGAAGGGAAGGGCGATTGGAAAAAAAAGTGCCGATCACACACTTTGTTTTTTTTTGTCACGTTTTGATTGAAGGAAGGGAAAAGCAGGCAGGAAGGCAGGAAGACAGGGGGTAGAAAAGGGTCATTTGGGAAAAGAAGAGAGAGGAACGAAGGAAGGAACAGATCGAAGGGGAATATGAATGAACTAGGGTTAATTATCTTGCTTACATAGTGTCACTTGAGGACGACACAACGGTCAAATAAATGAAAATGTATGACAAAGGGATGTTGTTAAGGTAGGTTGGGTCAGGTAGGGTAAGCAAATAAAGTGAGGATAGGACGTCGTGTGTGCATGTATTGGTGGATGTTGTGGATGTTGTTTGCTGTTATTGTTTTTGGCGGGTAAAAATTGGCGACAAGAGTACGCAAGGTAAGGGTGCAAAAGAGGGGGAAGAAGGGTGAGAGGGATGTCGATCAATGCTCGGGGGTGTCGATTGGGTTGAAAGGGTTATAAAGTAAGGTGTAACTTGGGTGGTGGATGAGTGTGGATGCTTGAGAGTGAGGTAAGTGAGGTGAGCGCGATGAGCGAGGTGATGGAAAAGAAAGAGGGGGCCAGTTGTGTGTACGACGATACAGTATGGCAATGAATAATAGTCATAGAAAAGTAGCAAAAAACAAAGAAACGAGAGGAAAGGAGAAGAAAATAAAAAGAGGGATCTTGCTGACGAACTCATCCGAAGTTATATACTTTTTTTTGTCTGTAGTTTGTTCTTCTGCTTTGGAGCCATGTCCCTTCTTTTAGTTTATCTGTGCTTTGATAGAGAGAAGAAGAGGGGTATTGTCAGTCAGGATGGTTGCGAAAAAGGTTTGACTGGTCTGAAAGCACCATAAAAACACAATCCAAACGGACGGTGTGTGTGTGTGTTGTGTGTATTGTCGGGGGAAAGAGAAAGAAAAGGGACGTTGATTAAGAATAGTAGTTATCGTATTCAATTAGCAGACAGGCAGAGAGGCTAAGAGGCATCCAAGGAGGCATCCAAGGGAACAAAAGACAAAAGTGACAACGGAGAAATGGGTCCAACGCACCACAACAACAACAATCCTCACTCACTCACAATCAGCACACAAAAAAAAATGATGGATACAAAGGAAACATGTAGCACATTCACATTCTCACATTGACTTCCACCATCCATCCTCTCTTTTCTCACCTTCAATCTCCCTCTCACTCTTTCGTTCTCTTGTTTTCTCCCTCCCTCGATGGTGCTTGTACCCTCTAATCGCTGCTCCTTTGTTTGCACAGGACTCACCCTCCTCCTTTCTTCTCCTCGTTCAAATAGAGATTATTTGGACATTGGGTTCGATTGAATAACACTCCGACTCTATTCATCCCTACAGTAAACTGGCCTGCAATTGAATAACTCCTTCATTTTATACTCTTTTCTATGAATCTCTTCTCCTTCCTCTTTGAATGAATTCCCGTCTCTCAGTCTTCGCGTCCCCTTTTTTCCTGTTCATTTTCAATTTACTCCTCCTACTGTGCCTCCATCTGTCTGTATCTGTTGTTCACACCACTAACTCATTTACTTGCTTTCATTTATTCACCTCCTCTCTTTCCACCTACACCCCCTCCCTCTTACCTCCTCTCTCCTTCTCTTTCGCTCCCTCCCGCGCGCTCTCCCTGCCTTCCTCTTTCTTTTCCAATCTCATATTACATCAACACACTCACATACCCACGCAGGCAATGTTGTCACTCTCAGTCTTTCTATCTTCGTCTTTGTCTCTCTCTCCCCTCTCCCGCCTGGCCACTGATGGGTCTGCTTTACCCCCCAGAAGGGCAGCCCATCCTCTCCTCTCCGATATGCGTGCGTCTCCCATTTGCTTAACATGTGGGTACCGCAAGTCAATACTCAAAAAAATCAGGTCGTTGAATCTCCTCACCCCCTGTCGTATCCTGGGGCCACAATTGAAGAATTTCATTTCCAAAACATGCCTCAAGCTGAGAGAGCGAGGGATGGAAAATAGGAAGACAGAACGAGAGAGAGGAAGAGAGAGAAAGAGAGAAAGAGAGAAAGAGAGAAGGGGCCGCAGAACTTATCCTCGTAGGGTGAACAGTGATCCCTAGCTAATTCGTTTCACACTTTACCCATCAATCACCTTCGACTGATCAATGAATGATCCACCATCATCATGACCCTTCACTCCTCTTCGTACCTCTTTTCTTCTTTGCTTTGTCTCATCCTCATGCCAAATATTATTAATTGACTACCACCATCATCATTTTTGTGGCTTTCCTGCTCTTAACTGATAATGAGCCAAAAAAAAAAATAGGATCCGTTGTCAAAGGGTCTTCTTCTGTCCCAGTATCTTGAATCCAAGGGCCCAGGTCTAGACTGGTCATCTCCAAATCCTACCACCCTCCTTTTTACCTCCTTTCTTAGATGAGAGCCGCAACGGTGAGAAAAACGCGCAACCAACTGGGATAATTAACGATTGCGGACTTAGCTATCAAGAGATGCTAGTTCTTTTCATTTAACCATTTGTTCTTCCACAATCAACTATTTTTTTCTTGGCCCGAACCACATCGATAGCATACCAAAACTTCGGAAATGAACAGGATGCAAAGGCTCAGCAGCAGGAGAGGGATCAAGTGCGTACGTGTATGTGTGTTTGCGTAGTACCCTGGTATTTTCATGCTCCTCACTCTCTTCATTTTCGCGCTTTTTTTTCACGATCCTTGTAGTATTATCTATTACCTGCTTTTTCAAAACACCTAGACCACACCTCGATTCTCTCTCTCTCTTTCTCGCTTTGTATCCTTCTAAGTATGCCGCGGATTGTTTTCTCCACCTATACCATAGTTGCGCCTTCCCCCTTTCCTGCACAATACCACCTTTCTCTTGGCTTTCCGTCCCCTCAATGGGCCAATGATGAAGAACAGTAACCGTCCATTCTTATTCGGACGACTGGGCACTGTTCTTTTTTGTTTGCGCGTTTTTTCTTTGGTTCATTTACTCCAAAGAGATCGTCGATATGAACAACAATTCATGCTGGGCTCTACAATGTGTGGTTTGCAAGATCGAGCATATCGCAGTTTTTTTTTGTTGATGCTCTTGTTGTTATCCCGATGAGAGAGAGAGAGATCCGTCACTTATTGCTGTTTACCCTGGTTTTTTTTTCTTCATCCTTTGACACACATACACTATGAAGCATTACAGACCTGGGCAGAACTTGGCTGCAGTTTTTGTTGATGTATTTTTCTTTTCTTTTCTTTATTTGATTCTTCTTTGGTCGTTCTTTGATCAAAAAGTCTTCAAAATGCAACCCTCCTTCTTCGATTCCTTTCTTTTCTGTTCTCTTGTTTTCCTGTTCACGCATTATTGCTTGTTTCGTCCACTTTTCCTCTTTCTTTCTGGTGGACCACTCATCATCTAGCATCCCGCGTCATCAATGCATACTTATCCATCACATCACCAGCAACCCAGAACCCACAAGTTGACAACAACCCCCACATCATCCCACATATGCCCGTCGCCACAAGAATGTCTAATATCAAGGCATCAAGGACTATGCATCCGTCATTTTCATTTGCCCCATGCCACAAACCACAACTGCATGATTTTATTACCACAACGCATTCCAAATAGCAGAGGGAAAAAAGGGTCCTGCGCGTCTGTATTCATACTTTGCCTTTTTGCTCCATCCGGTCCTTTTCCTCGCCTTCATTCCCTTCCATTAACCGCATCCGAGCACCCATTCATATCCTATATGCCTTTCGGCTCTTGTGCAGGATATTTTATGCCTGTTTGTCAGACTCGGGCCTGGCATGCTGCCTGTCTGACAGTTACGCGAAAAATAATAAAATTATCTCAAAGCCTGCATCAAAGCAGAGGATGTGAATGCAAGACTTGGATGTGGGAAGGGCTATGGTTGCCCTCTCTCCTTCCACTTGTCATATTTCGCGACAAGCATGCCTGCGTCAAATGAAATCTTTCGTGCGTCTATTGCCCTTTTTTTCATCTTCCTAGACAGTAGGTACCTGTACTACGTTTTTTTCATAGAGAAAGATAACTCGTGCATTGAAAGAAAAAAAAATGGTGGAATTACACCGAGTAGCATGCATATGACAAAAACTCGAAACAATTCAGGGATAAGTGATGGCAGAAACGATGTTTGCTGGAGGATGAGGAGGAAAATAGATTGTCGTCCCAAGTGTGACCATAGTAACGCGATGCTAACAGGCATACAGTACATATAGACACAGAAAGGTCCCTTGATGTACAAGGAGATCGTCTGGGTCCTTCTCCCCTTTCTTCCCTTATTTTTCGCGTCTTGGTCCGGTTTGGCTTGGTTTTGGTTTTCCTGTTGTTCGTCTCTCTCTCTCTCTCTCTCTCTCTCTCTCTCTCTCTCTCTTTCTTTCTCTCTCTTTCTTTCTCTCTCTCTATCTCTCTTTTCTCACAAAAGGGTCCAAATTACTCCTTCTTCCATCGGCCCGTCTGTCTCCTTTTCAGATCCTTTTTTTCATACACCCCCCTTCCTACGCCCACTGTTAGTTTTTTCTTATCGGCGATGCTTTAATAAATCCCCTATAATTGCGGAGAGAAAGAGAGGGAGGGTGAAAGTGGAGAAGACTTTGTTTATGCAAGTTTTAAAAAGCACCGAGGGTACATCACACGGAGGGAAAGAAAGAGAGAGAAAGGGTCCCCACCATGCAGACACGAGAGAGCGCCAAGAAGGGAAGTATAGGAAGAGGACAAGAGAAGGAGAAGGGGAGAGAGAACCCTGATGGCTGAGATGGACGAAAAAGGGGGGGAGATAGTAGGAAAAAAACCAAATGACAAACAGGACAAGGTAGAGGAGGATAGAGAGGCTCTTGGTGCATTGGGCAAAATGAGTCCAACCCAAATCTCTTTCTCTCTACACTGCTTCGAACAAAGGACGTATAATACGAAGAAAGAAAAGGATGTAGATACGGCCAAGATGATGGATATTAACAGAGATGGGAGGAGGTTCGTCAGGTAGTTCCGTTTATTTTCGTGCAGGCTGTTTACTTTAATTAGAAGGGTGAGGAGGAGGATGAGAAGGATGAGAGGATGAAAGGGGAGCCAAGACTGCCGGACACAAATAGGCAAGCATATACACGCATGCAGATAAAGAACATGAACAAAGATGGATACAATATAGACCCGACCTCGCGTCATGCTATATCACCTCCTCCTTCCTCGCCCTCTACTTCTATAGCCCATTTCTGTCACATTGTCCTCTCTTCCCTTCCCCTTTGGACCCTTTTCCACCAAAGACCCACCGCGTCCTCCTCCTCCTGTGCGGCTTCGATGAGAGTGGTCCACATCGTTGTCTTTGTTGACAAATTGGGAGGACAGTAACTCAGGGCTCTTCCTCGCCCTCTCTCTCTTTCACTATTTTTGTCTTCTTTTTTCTTTTTGCTATGTATCTCTCTATCTCTTCAACGGACGACACCATTGTCTTCTTGCCTGCGCCCTAACAAAAAAGAAATCAAACAAAGGGGCTAGTTCGAGGAGGTTGCCCTTGAACCCTTGAACAAACAAACAAACACCAAGACCCTGCTCCTCCATTCCCGTGTGTATTGCTCTGTTTTCGTTGTATTGCGAAACGCCCAAAAAGATGGATACTCATCTACTGTTTCCCTTTCCTTTCCTCCTTCTCCCTTTGTATCCTTCCCTTGCCTTCTTGCCACGTTCTTTTCTCGCTTGTTTTTTGGTAAAGAGTATATTATTTGTCTCGATATCCGACTGCTACACTCTTAGAAAAATGAGGATGGGAAAAAGAGAGAGGTAAAGGTAGGAGGGAAAGATGATAGGGACTGGATGGTAATAAAAGGCAAGGGCAAAGAGAACAAGGATGTAATATGCAAACAAGAAAAAACAAGCGGCGGGTCTAAAACTCGTTCCTGAATGTTCAAAGAAAAAACGACGCGTTTGCGGTAAAAATTGAGCAGGATGAACCCTGTGGTGCCATCTCCATTTTATGCATAGGGGAGTGGGCTTTAGAAATATTGCTGGGTTTTGTTTTGAAAACAAAAACGCACCACAAAATTGAGCTGGAACCCCGTGCGTCGGGGTGTGAGGTGACCCCTTCTTTTTCTTCGATCTTTATTCGACACCTGGGATAAAAGAGTACCGTACTAACGAACTTCAATGTTCATGCTCGATGGAATGGATTGCAAATTACGTTATTTTCTTTTCCTCCTTGGTTATTGTTGTTTTGTTGTTTGTTGTTTGCTGGGGGTGAATGGATGCAAGAGGAAGAGCTCAAAGGGAGTGGGAGGGAGATGGAGGGACAGGGATAAAAGAAATGACGGCGGAGAAATTGTCTCGGAAGAATCCTCCACCTCAATTACTGTTGGGTTATGAAGAGCATAGATGGAGTAGCCACTCTTGAAAAAGGATAGCTATCCGGATTACTAAATCAAAAAGGAAGAGGGAAAGAATAGGGAGGAGAGAGAGGAGAAAGAGAGGGTGCATGAACATGGGATCCCACGGAAAAGAAGGGATGCAGACAAAAGGCATACGAATCAGCAAGCGATAGACGGATTAATAGTGAGATGGACGGACAGGTTCCCAGAAAAGCCAAGAATGCACCGCGGAGGTCAAGCTAGAAACAAAAGACAGGGTGGTTGAAAATTAAATTAGAGGGGGTGATGTCCAGGGTACGTCGCCATGGTCGATTACCTACTTCACGTTTTTTTTGCGCAGGCGTCAAAAACATCCCGCACGTTTCCTTTTGTCTTTACATTCTTTGCCTGCATTGAACGTGGTGTTGTCGAAACTGTCCGTGTTTGCTTACCCTATTTCTCCCTTTTGTTTGCTCTCATTCCCTCTTATTTGCTCTAACTTACACATACATACACACACACACTTGCTCTTCACATCTTCCCTACCAACCCGATGGAAACCTTTTGACGATCCCCTTTTATTGTTGTGATTTTGACAACAACAAAAAACATCGATGACTTGCACAGAGCGTTTATTGACTCTCTATTGTAAGAGGATTAGAGTTCAATTGCAGACACTTTGCTCCATGGTAGACGGATGGAGGGAAAACACGAAACACAAAAAAAAAACGTTAAATTCTGCGTGCATTCCGCGGAGACTCCAAACGATCGGTTATCAGTCGAAAAAAAGGCATGTGTAAACAAACATGCAAAATGTATATTTCATACTCCCACCAGGGACTATTCTGATTAGAGAGCACACATAAACGAGAAAGAGAGACGTATGCACTGCTGCGAACGATCAGGGAAAGAGCAAGACAGATGGATGGATGGATGGATAATGCCTGATTGTCCGAGAAGTATTTTGCTTTGCTTTGAGAGCTTGGGTGAACGTAAGCGTGAGCGTGAGCGTGGGAGAGAGGGTGCTGAACACTACCCTTCGTCAATGCAGAGCAGACCCGGTTCACTTTGTTGCTTGCTTCTGTTATTTTGCATTATTGTTTATTGTTTGCTCTTATCGTCCACCTTCCCGCGTCTATCATAATTGCGCCTTTTCCCCTGGATTTTTTGTTTGTCGCACATTCCTTGCTTATTCGTCTCACCTACCCATCACCACCGTTTCCTCCCGCTTTTTATTTATTTCTCGATCACCTTTGTGTTTATTTGATCGAATCAAAAACGCAACATCGCGTCTGTTCGTTGTTACCAGAGACGTGGGTCGGTGTTAGATTGGGCAATCATAACGCGAAAATGTTCTATAAACTCATCAAATAAACCTCATCACCCCTCACCCCCAGTGATAAGTAAGTCTTGACAAAATGTGAGTCTTATGCCTTGTCTTGAGGACAAGGGTAACGAGGTGGTCACTTTGTCGTTGTACAACGTAGTTTAACTATTAACTGAAGAAAAGACGAATATGAGATTGGGCAGTGCTCGGTTGGGAGGAGGTGCATGGGACTATGCTGAGTTCGGTCCCTCAGGCTAAAGTACTAGTGAGCAGGTGAAAAAAGCGCGGCACCAGTTAGAGGAAAGTGATTTACCGATAGACAAAGGGCGTGTGGCAGTGAACGACGGGTACTCCCAGTCCATGAATGCAACAGAGAAACCAAGTTATCCAAAGGAATAACCAACCCATTGTCCCAAGCTCATCCTTCTCCAAAGGGAGAAAAGAGGGTAGGATTGTCAAAGCATCCGTCTATTCATTTTTTTCCTTTGGCAATGTTTCCTTTTGCAGCCTAGCTGGATCTCTTCTACCTTCCAATGACCAAGGAGGCAGTGTCAATTCGGCAGTCACTCCAGTTTCGAAACGAACCTCTCTGGTCCATATCGAAATTCTTTGGAGTTGTGGAGTGAGCCACCCAAACCCTGAACTGAACCTTGTTGGTGGATCGTCTATTTGTTTGTTTTTTGGTGAACCAGTTCAGTGTGTGCATGTGTGCTTTGTGTTCACGTTAACGAAATTAGGAGGAAGCGGCAGTGCGGGGGTTCACAAAGATAACAGAGAGAGTGATGTTTCTCGGATCCTTGCATTGTGGGGCCTGACACATGCAAGGGATTATCCCCACACACTTCACTTGTCAACATGACTTAACGAAAAGAGGGAGAGGGTGTTGTCCAACTCAATGAGTTTTTCGACTCTTGGTCCTTTGTCAACATCTTCTTCATCTTGTTCTTCCTTGGCCATTGTCCTTTCTTTTGTTTGCCAAGACTCGAACACATTTCAAGGTTGACCACTCATCACTCTTGTGTGTGTTTGATGCCGTAACCATGCCCTCCCATCGGTGCCCCATGTCCTTGCCTCGCTATCGTTCTGTCTATCACCTATTGTAATGTTTAGGAATACATGCACGGTTCGCACGACTGAGAAATAGTACGGTGGAGAGGATGAAGATGTGCTAATATCGACGCGCTAAAACGAATATCACCGCCCTTCTACCCGCCTCCTCTCTCCAATTGTTCTCTCTATCCATCTTCTCTATTGGTTCCTCTTTCCTCGTTCCTACTCACACTTACCTATATAGCATCTCCTCCTTCTCCTGAATAACTCCTTTGGCTGTAGCATTGGACACACTCTCTATCTATTTCTCTCTCTCTCTCTCTCTTTTCCGTTCCTGTTGCCTTTTGCCCCAGTGTGCCTATGCAGGATCCTTTACAACGCACTCCATACTCCTTATCCTTTCAGTATGTCCTTTTTTTTTCTCAGACATCTCACCCTCTATCTTCAATACTCTTTACAATGAATAGCTCATCCTTACTTATCTTTAGATTCTACTCAAGAGAAGAAATGATAGAGTGTAAGCGCCAAGAATGAAGGAGCGATGATGAGGAGAGCAGACACTGGAATCCTTTTTCATTTTCTACGGAGACGACGGGCGCGTCACTCACTGCAGTGCGCACTTCCTGCGTTCTTGTCCGTCTGAAGTCAAAAAAAACCCGCCTCCTTTTTTTGTTCCCCGCCCATGCAAGACGATACTGAGAGAGATCCAGAGAAAGAAGGAGATACAGAGAATAAAAGAAGCTAACGGAAAATTCAGCTGGGATGAACGGACGAGAAGGACATGGAAAAAATCGAGGAGAGAGGAAAGGAATCGGTGCAAAACGAACGGATGCTCGTCTACAAAAGGACGTAATAGGATTGGTGGGGTCTGGGTTAACGGCATGTTCTCGACACCCCTCGTTTTTTTTTTGTTTCCGCTATCCCTCCTTCTATCTGGATGCCCTTATTTTAGGGTTACACGTCCACACGCTGGGTGAATGGATTGTGTGAGAATGGGTAAACGTTTGAATACGTCAAAGGAGGGTAAAATTGACATTTATGTCAACGCTCGAACCCTCCCCCCGTGCTCTTTTTTTGGCGTGTCTTTCTCTCCTCCCCTCCCCTTATTTCTAGTCCACCCACCCACCTCCACTCCTCTGCTGAACAAAGTAGCTCTCATCCATCTCTCCTTTTTTCAATTGCTCAAGCACTTTGTTCAGGACAAAATAATGTCAAAGATGTCCATGTAGGCAAAGCTGCAAAAGAGGGGTGCCAAGTTGCACTCTCGTTTTTTATTTTGACCTCAGAATTTTGCTTACACGAGAAAACAAGATGGTCCAGCTAGACCAGGTCAGGGCTCAATGTCCAAGCGGGAATGGGTAAACAACGCTAGACCCTTATTTTTTGTAGTCTGAGCACTGACTGCAGCAATGTGAGCAGCAATCATCGACGAGCATCAGGTTCCTGGAGAGGTGAGCGCTTTAATGCCCTCCAATTACATGTGGAATGGCAATGGAATATACCTGTTGTCTTTCTTCGAAAGGTTAGCCAGAATGCGGAACCCAACTTGACCAGCAGGAAGCAAAAGAGAAGAAAGGGGGACACGATATGCGCACCGCTTTTCCCCCTTTCCTCACTTTGCTCTCATTCATGCTGCTGCAGTGCAATCTACCAGTGCGCTGGATATCCAGGTTTGCATGAGTGGAAGGAAGGGAACACAGTAGTGGTACAAGAAGAACAAAGGATAAAAACTCAAGCGGAGGACTCCTTTATCTTTGTGTCCGCCATCAAAAAAAGAGAGATATAGACAACCCCTCCTTCGAAAACAGAAAACAGGCGAACCTTGTGCAAGGGGAGAAGAAAAAATGATACCGGCGACAAGGACACATGATGAGAAAGATTAACTGTTAGTGGTGGTCCATGTTCCCCTACTGCGTGAACCCTTGTGGACACCTCCGTTTGGCCTCTTTTTCTTGGCTTTTCTTTTTCCTTTGCATCGACGTTAAGGCATATGCATGCCTTCTTATGATCTTAAAAAAAATATCCTTCTTGTTGCCCAGACCCATGGTCTTTTCAAACTAGGGTAAGTGGAGAAAGAAGTACAATGAGAGAGTGAAAGGGCGTGGATACAAAGCACAAAGAGGTGTGAGGCCCCATCTTTGATCTCATTCGTGCTGGGTATTGGGTGTAGCCTGGCTTTTTATTCAGCATGTTCAACAACTGGAGAAAGACCTACCAGCGGCTAAGTAATAGATCAAGGAAAAGTTTTCACGCCTAGGCAACAGATAGCGATAGGAACAAACCATGCAAGGAGAATGCATCAGCGAGCGGCCTGGGCTCTATTTGTTTGATTTGATGTATTAGGGTGAATGGCATGCGCACCACTATCAAAAAAGATAGAAGAGGGTCATCGGGCATTTATCATTCTCGCACTCTGTTGTCTTTTTTCATGCTGGTTTATTTTTCATGGTTCAAGGGTTCTTCCCTCCTGACCTTCATACACCAGTCGAAAACAACAGACAAATCATACTCCGAGGTGTTTCGTCTTTGTCATTCAATTGCTTTTAAGTTTTTTTCTCTTCGGTCCTTCTAGCCTAACAAACAATTGTCATTGACGAACTTTGTAGGAAAGTTCTTCATCTTCTCTTTGGACAAAGTGGCGGATGTTGAATTTGTTCTCATTTTCATTCAATTGAGTTGAAGGGGTGGAATAGAAAAAATGCAATGCGCCAATGAGCTGCAGGCCGTTCTCCAGCTGCCGCTTGTCGGAAAGGCGCGATTGCTCACTCGCTCTCCTTTTTTCTTTTTTTTGTTCATCTTATGATATGCTGAACATGCTAGCCAACAGAAAGTAAAAAAAGTAGGGTGGAAAAAATGAGTACTGTAGAGTCATAACAAGACGTCTAAGGTTAGCAATGTACCCTCAACAACATAGAAACGACGAGAAGAGATACAGTGCAGACAGCCCTAAAAACAGAGAGAGCAACCAAAAACACACGAATCACCTGGACTGAAGTTCCCGAGTGGGTACTCCTCTATCTCTCACTCCACCTGTTTGCTTTTTGCGCTCACTCGCACCACATTAGTGGGTGGTCTTTCACTCACTAAGCCTTTCTTCCTTCCTCCTTTCAGCCTGATGGTTACGCACACCACATCCTTCTCGTCTGAATGGAAGATAGGTATGTCAGCAGGTGTACATCCTCTCAGTTATGTCGTCTGTTTCAGAAAGAATAGCCAGGAGAGAACAACAAGAACGGACAAAAATGAAAAGGAGGGGCATTAGTGGTGTAAGAGTGTAGAAGAAGAATGATCGCATTCTTTATTCGCATTGCTTCGGTTGGAGAAAAAATTGTCCTTCTTACATCGGCATTGGTGCATTCAGTTGGCGGTTTCTCATTTTCTTACATTCCTTCAGGGGAAGGAGAGCAAGGAGTGACAACCAACAACAGAGAGACAGCAGAATGAACACAAAGGGACAAAGTATGTACCTTGCACAATGTACTCGTTTTTGTGCCTCTTACATGCAGGAACATATGCAACTGGTGCATCCACACAGCTTGGCAATTGGCCTCTATTTCCGTTTTCACCCCACAAGCTATTTCCGCCATGTTGTCCTGTCTAGATATTCCTTGAATGGTACCATTTTCTCCTTTTTTGCTCCATTTCTCCTTTTTTTTCAGTTGGAGTTGTATGAATGGCAGGTGTAGGAGCAGAACCAGGGACGAGTGTCCACGGGATTCTTCTTTAGAGTGCAGTTTTTGCCGTTTCGACCCTTTTTTTTCATGACCGTCGGCGTTTACAGTATTGTCGTTGTTTGGACAAACAGATGTCTATGAATGGACGGATAAGACAAAAGTACACACATCCATACCATGCACTCGTACCCATGTACTATTTCCTTGGGTACGATGAAAAAGAGGGCCACTAATCCATTCATTCGCACCTGAAAAAAAATGGAGACCCCGATCCTTCCCTGATTTTTTTTTTTCACTGTCCACAAATACAGAACTCTCCCGGATTGGCCATCGGAGATCGATATTTAGCTGGAAAGGTCACACAAAAAGATTATGGGAAAGTGGAGCGTGAAAAAAATAGGGAATGCCAATTGCTCTTTGATGTTCTTGTCCATTTCATCCTGTTCATTTGTTTGTTTTTTTTTGGGTTGAAGAATCGACAAACCAACCACTCGGGTGAAAATTTTGTTAAGAGTCCGTCAAAAACAAAACAAAAAAAGGAACAAAAAACGAGCAGGCATTAACGCAACAGTACTTGCAAAAGCGCAACTCGCGAAAGAGCGAGGCTCGCGTGTTTGCACATGCAAAGAGGGTGATGTTTGTGTGTGACAAGCGGCCTGTCGGCAAGCGGCATTGACGACGGCGGTCACTGGCGGGGGTGTTTTTTGTTGCTTTTGTTGAACCAAAAGAGGCGCTCATTCACTACCAGCCCATTTGTCTGAAGCGTCCCTTTAAACTTTCCCTGTATTCTCCGAGGATCACCCACGACAGACGCTTTCTTGTTCGGTGACCAACAGGAACCTCCATGAACAATTTTCTGGAGTCGATAATAGGTCGTTCGCGTATCCAGAAAAGTCGCCCGATAGCGCTCCGAGATAGCAAGAAAAGTCAACCAGGGATCCACTATCCTCTTTGTGTTATAGTCGTCATAGAATACATACCGCCGACAGTGATCCGTGAAATAGATAAAGCCGGGGGTGAAACTCGATGTTGTAAAGTCGCACATGTTGAGTATTGGCAGAAAAATAATAAGAAACGAGGGGATTAGAGAGGACCTTCGCCGAGTGCTGGTGACCTTAATATTCGAGGACCCGCTTCCCTATCGGCATCTTTATAGTCGTGTCTATGATGCCTCGGCAAGCGCACTTTCAATACATAAACTAGCAGCGGGACGATTGGCTATAGCCACGGAATTCTTTCTGCTTTGAGCGCCTGACACAATGCTCGCTATTATCTTTCGGTCGCTGTCCAACAATTTTCTTACACTTTCACAGCCGCAATATCCGAAGTCGGCAATTCGCACTTTCTTTTCTGAGGCCTTTGTCTACCTTTTGGCCTCTCAATTAAAGCATACACCGACACAACTCCATGACTGCGATACTTGAGGCGGCATTCGAGGCTTTTTTTCTGCGCCACATATTTCTTTTGTTGACGTGTCAATAGTAACCTCGTGTTTCAAACTAGTAGCAGAACGATCAATCCCGTCGAGGGATAGGTTGTCCTTTGTTGATTTTTTTCTGTTTTTCTTCTCCTTTGTAACATCCGGTCGAATGGGGTATATCCTCTTTGAACGGTCAAGAACTGGGCACCATTTTATTTATCGGTTCGTTCAGAACCTTCTTACAGCCTCGCACATTCCATCCTAACAATCAAGGGCCTTTTCTTTCTCTCATTTAAACACTGGGGTGATAGAAAGTCGACCATGAGGAAACGACACGATGGCGTCTCTTGTTAACATAGTCTTTACTTTTTCTTTGCTTGAGTGCTTGTACATGCGATGCGGGGGGATATGAAAGGGTGAACGGCTCTCTTCCTTCCTTTATTCAACAACGTGAATGGCGATACAGCCAGTCGACCCTCTTCCATTATGGATACTAGCGCTATAGTTGCACTTTTTTTGACACGCCATAACCCATGGAGGAGGATTTGGATAAGAGCTGATGCGCACGATAGATTTCTTGCCACATGATCATTGTCATTTTTCAAACCAGTCAAAACATTGCTTGTCATCCGCAGAGAGTCCCACTTTTATTTTTTAGCCGAAAAAACTAATGGGTCATGGCCCTGTATCTTTTTGTCGAACATAGATGGATCATTTTCATTGCATTATTTTATGCCCAGAAGGTCAACCGGTTCACTTTTTTTATTCCAGATGGATAAGTTTAAGGAAAGCAAAATCGCTCTTTAATTCCAACTGCGTTTTCGAGGATAGCAATTCAGCCAAGAAAAAATCTTTGTGCACTTTGCGAAGCTCAGGAAGCCTATATCCATTTATTTTTCTACTGGCGAATTCAGCTTTGCCCTAGTCCTTAAGGCGCACGCCGACAGTTTCCGGTAACGATACAAAAAATCACCGAGCTTTGCTTTTGAATCCAATGATCTACCAAATGAGTTGAATTTGTGGTATGGTCTGTGCAACATGTTGTCGTTTTTGAACTGTTGGAATGTTTTTTTTTTTTTTTGTCTCCTTCGGATTCTCTCGTGATTCCGGCGTAGTATGCTTCTGGATGAGTAAAGTGAGGGACAATGTAAATGGCCCTTTTATTTTGTACGTCTACTCCTGCGAGGATTTCCGAAGTGGTGAAGTATTCGACCTTTATGTTTAGTTTTTTTTTTTTCTTTTCTGGAATATGAATGCCCTCACTACGGTACACCTTTTTTTTTTGGTGCTGGTGATACGTGGTTCCTTTATCTGCCTAGGAATGCCAACACCCTGGATAAAGAATGCCTGGCAAGGAACCTTTCGTATGATGGGATGTGAATGGTTGAAGAAAGGACCAGGAAGAGAAAAAAAAGAAAATAATAAAGCACAAGAAAGAAAAGCAAAGACAGGCCTCTGTCTTATGATACAACACAAAGAAAATCGCGCTTCACCAATATCTGGAAGCGAATGAGTTGGAGGTGGCATCCTTTTCTGGTTTTTTTTTTTGTCTGAGCTTGTTGGGTTGGTTTGGTAGCATTTATTTCCACTTTTTCGGGGTGTGAGTGTACGATCTTTGACGTGATTGTTGATATCACTCAAGAAGTCATGCCAATCCTACTTTCTTCGTTGATAGCGAAACTGGTAGCAGTGAATTGAAGAAGAGAGGCAAAATGGAGCGAATGGAGGGGAGTTCTGGTCAAGGGCGATTGACTGATTGATGAAATAAACTCACATTGGGAGAATAAAACATTTTAGCTTTGATGATCATTCAAATCACTCAACACATCTCAATACCATGAACGCAGCAGGAAGTAAAGAAAACAGAAACAGATGAGACGAGACTACCAGTGTGATCGCCTTGACGAGCATGGGGTATGAAAAGGTGTTCGAACACTCGGAAAAAAATATATTTTGTTGAAGAGTTTGTTAGGAAGGAGGAGGTTGTCATTGATGGAGAGGATAGGAAGAATCACCTTCATTCGTATCTAGTTTTATTTTCTTCCGTTTAAGCTGTGAAGAGCAGCGACAATTGTTGTGCAGAGCCAGGTTCCGGACATAGAAAAATAAAGAGATATTCCTGTCCAGATGACATATTTTCTTACACGCCACAAACTCACATCTTTATTCATTATCTCTACGTTGACACGGCCATGGGATGTAAGGGGCCTCAAAGGTAGGAACAATAAAGCCGTTCACCACCAGTGGGGTGTCGAGAGCCTTCTTGAGGACCTCGTCCGAGGCGAAGCTGAAGTGATAATCATTCCTCTCCCAGTCGATGAACGAGGTCATCCTAGGGAAAGTGGCGGCGATCTGCGTCAGAAGATCCTTATGAGGAATCTCGACAAGATACTTGGGGACAGCCATGAAATGGCCACCTCTAACCCTGGAGAACCGGGCCGGATACGGGTCGTGTTGCCCCATACAGATTTGGCACTTGACTTGGCGGATGTCCGCAGATACCGCCTTCGACGGTCCTTTGCCGTTGGAGACCATAGCGGCATAAGAGATCTTCTTGGGTTCGGGAGGAGTGTCCTTAGTGGCGGACACTGAAGGGACGTTGTTGGGGGGAGAGTTGAAGTGGCTGCGGTGGTGGCTTGGGAAACAGCACTAGGATGTTGATCGGAATGAGCCTTCATCAGCTCATTGCGAGGTTCCATGGGATGACTAGTGGTGGCGCCTTCCATCCTGGGGACTCGAGAATGGTATGGGTGGCGAGGGAGTGGCAAGAGGATTCTTTTGATGTATCTTTCGAGGGCGCTCTCTCTCTCTGGATTTAGGTCAAGTTCAAAGGAAAAGAAATAGGCACAAAGCGTGGTGGGACTGAATGCCTTGTGGGCAAAGTTGATTGTCTTGGTGCACGTGATGTTCGCCACCAAAAAATGTTGTTTACCTTTGTGAGACCGGCCAATGCGCGACTTGTTTTCTGTTGAAGCTGTGAGGAGCAGCGACAATTGTAGGTTCCGAACGGGAATGTGAATGGTGTATGGGTGTTGCAAGAGTCTGCCATTTTGTCTGCTTATCAAAGGAATAAAATGATGTGCGAGAAAAAAAAAAAATAAAAAAAAGAGGACAAAAAAGAACTGCGGGGTAGCATTCAGGTTTGCACGTAAGGGACATTCGGTTTCGAAGGAGGGGAAAAATGTGAGAAAGCTACCCTCGTAACAGCCTGCCAATACTAACTACTCTCCTCCCACCAATTATTTTTCAGGTGGTAATAGTGATCTGATAAGCAAGTAGAGGGTTGGAAAGGTTGCGATTAAAAAATAAAAGAAATGGCTACAAAAAAGGGCCACATCAATGCTTTCACTTGTGATTTGGTTTGACGCCAAATTAGGTCCACCCCTGACGCCTTGTATTGTTTCTTTGACAAGTTGTATGAGTGAACATTCGAGAAGTAAAATTAAAAGAGCGTTGGGGGCAACAGAGAGCTCGCGCAAGTAGTGCAATGGGAGCAGTCAAACACTGGAAGTACCTAGACGAACGAGCAAAAAAAGCGAAAGGCGGAGAGTGGAAAAATGTGTCAAAGTGAAAAGAAGCTCCATTGGAAGCGATGGAAAGTATGTCAACGAAAACAATTATTGAAGACATTTGTTGGTGATGATAACGAAGATACGACCACATATATTATCCAGAAGTTTGTCCTTTTGACAAGCATAATAGGCTGGCACGAACAGTAGCAGAGCATGATGTCCCTGGTCCAATTTCTTGACAGTCAGCAATGAATTGACAGCGAGGGTGGGCGTCGAGCAACTTTTTGTTCATTTGCACGGCGCAGTTTTCCCTCCGAGGCCCCTGTTCTTCCTATTCTTTCTTTTGTCACAATGCATAAAGGAACGATGCCCCGAGTCTTTTTTTTATCTTTTTGACAGCTCTCGTCTCGCCTGTCAGAATTAAAATAGCGCAAAGCTGAGTTTTGAGTTTTCGTTGTTTGCGGCATTTTCCAAACGGGAGAAAAGCAGGAAGGAAAAGGACGGATGATGAGGGCTTTGGAACATGTCAAAAGTGAGGCATTTTTTTGACAACCTTGCTGTGACCAATCACCATGCATACACGATAATGACAACCTCCCCTTTCTCTCTGTTCCCTCTGTCTTTGCTCTCCCTACTTGTTCCATTATTCCCCCTACTTGAATGCGGCGCATTTTCATTTCACGTCTCGTGCTCTTCTTTTCATGCACGGGTCCGCATGAAGAATGAGAGAGCGGGAGAGAGTGACGGGACTCGGATAGGTCGGTAGCTGGGTGTCATTTCCCTTTTTCTCTTTGGGTTTGTTGACACCAGGATGACATCAACTCGGCATTGATTCCACAGGATATCAGACATTGTACCATTGCCCCACCCGGTGCAACGGACATCACCCTTCTTGTCGTTATTTGTGGTCATTCACAACTTACTTACTCATTCACTCGTCCCATTCAATTCCTTCTATCCTTCCATTCCCTTCCTTTCATGCCCTGCCTTTTCCCTTCCCTTGTGTTTGTTTATTCCCCCATTCTTATTTTTGACATACTTCAACCTTGTCAAGTGTTTGCTCTCTCTATCCCCTTCTTCTTTCTCGCCCCCAGAAACCCCATCTCAATCCTCCCTGGCAACTCCATAAAAGGACCAGCCTTGCCCCCCTCTTCTTTTTTTTGTTTTTCTTCACTGCTATCATACCTTACCCTTGTTCAATTGGTCCCCCTCTCCTTGTACTCTCTCCCGTTTCTCCCCTCGCCTTCTCCCTCTCCCTCTCCCCTCTCCCCTCTCCTTCTCCTTCTCCCCTTCCTCTGGAGAAAAGAAAAAGAAGTGGTGTGATTCCTCATTCGGTCATTCGTTCATTCACAACCTCCATTACCCTCTTTCCTCTCTTCACTCATTCATACATTCGCCCTTTTTGTTAATGCGGGCCGAATCCGACAATTAATACCCCCACCAATACACATACCTTTCACGCTCAGTAATAACAGGACAAGGAAACAAAAATGGCGCTCTCTCGGTCAGGAAAGATTGTTATCATGCTAGTGCTGAACATTGTAATGTTTCTAGCAGAGATCATTGTCGGCTACATGACGGGCTCCCTGGCGCTGATCGCCGATGCCTTCCATATGTTGTCCGATGTCCTCTCTCAAATCATCGCCCTCTATGCCATTCGTGTATGTATTCCTTGCTCCTTTGCCTCCTCTTCTTGTTGTCTTCTACCACGGTCTCTACCCATGCATCCGTGTTGCTTAACAACCACCTGCTAACACAATTAGTTCGTGACAATTTTTTTCTTCGTGATAGCTGGCAGCAAAGACAAAGTGGCAGCCAACATTGTCGTACGGATGGCAGCGAGCAGAGTTGTTGGGAGCACTGTACAACGGAGTCTTCCTTCTCGCCCTTTGCCTCACCATTCTCCTGGATGCCATCCAACGGTTCTTCAAGGCCGAAGGTACTCACAAAGCAATAGCAATAACAAACAATTATTTTGTCTTCACCCAACGATAACTTCTTGGTCCTAAAGTGGCCACAACATTTTCACAGAAACCCTCTCTCACAAACTAACGTCTACATTGCATTCCCTTTCTCTTTCCTAATAGTCATTGAGGATCCAAAGTTGGTGTTGATTGTCGGCGGTATTGGCTTGTTGTGCAACCTCCTCGGCTTGGTCCTGTTTCACGATCATGCTGGCCATGGGCACAGCCATGGTGGTCATAGCCACAGTCATAGCCATAGTCACAGCCACTCACACGAGAAATCTCATTCCGAGAAACCAAAGGGCACGACCCAGACCTCCGTCTCTTCCCCGGTCTCGTCTTCCTCGGATAGTCCCAACTCTGATGACAGCACAGCAAAACCTTCACTCCGCTATGAATCATCGCTTGACAGGATCTCGCCTTTGAGTCAGACCAGTCTCCACAACCTTCAACAGGCTGCCTTGGATGTCCAGAGACAGATGGAGAATGAGGAACGCCACCAACAGCAGGAGCAGGGATCGAGGAACGACAAGAGTGAGGTCGATGAAACCGTTGTGGATGTCGACCATTCCCAACAGCACACGCATGGCGACAACCACAACCATGACGACCATGACCATAACCACGACCACGACCATGACCATGATCACAGCCAAGACGACAAGAAGATCAAGAAGCCCACCGGCGTGGATCTCAACATGCGCGGTGTCTTCTTGCACGTCCTAGGAGATGCTTTGGGCTCTGTTGGCGTCATCTTTTCCGCGCTTTTCATCTGGTTGACGGACTTTTCATGGAAGCAGTACATGGATCCTATCGTTAGGTAAAAGAATAGATCATGCTCGTTGTTACTACCATTTAAGAAATGACGCATGCTAACCTTTTTTTTCTTGTTGCTTCGTCTTTTCCCTCTCTCTTTCTTCACTCATCCCCCACTACCCTTTTCGCTTTGCCTCCTCTCTTTCTTTCATAAAGTATTTTTATTACGGGAATCATCATCCACACGGCATGGCCTCTCGTCCGGTCCGCTTCATTCATCCTCCTCCAGGGTGTCCCCGTCGGTGTCGACATTGAAGAGATCCGTACAGAGATCAAGGCTATCCCCGACGTGATCTCGATCCATGACCTGCATATTTGGCAATTGACCAACATCAAGATGGTCTCATCCCTCCATGTCCTCGTCACCAACCAAGAGGCCTTTGAGCGCGTTTCGAGGGCTGTCAAGACCATTATGCATCGTGCTGGTGTGCATTCTACGACTATTCAGCCAGAGTTCCCTGGAATGCATCCATATCTGTCGCAGGCCATCAAGTCGAAAGATACACTGAGGTTGAGGAAGTGCTTCTCGGAGGATGATACCAAGCATTTGTTGGCGACTGAGTCCTCTCCTTCTTTTGGTGGTGCTATGGCAGCGCAGAGTGGGGAGTCTTTGCCGGGTGGGTCGTCGAGTCAGCCCATGTTTACGCTGCAAGGCCCTGATGGTAACCCCGTTGCTGTTGCTGCTGCACCCGAGACTGTCGCCGTTGATGGTGCTGGAGCTGGTAATGTTGAGCAGGTGCCTGGCAGCAGTTTGATCCTTATTCCTGACGACGAGATCAAGGATGATTTGAACTGTGCACTCCTCTGTGCCGACGGCGAGGAGGCCTGTGATGTCGGTAGCTGTTGCACACTACCCGTCAAAAGGTAGAAATCCTCTGTAGATTATTTATTTTTTTTCTGTTTGTTACCACGGTCCACTCTTATTTAGGATGAACTAAGAAAAGCGTTTTCTCATCCCCCACAGCTATTTCCATTTCAAAAACTTATTAAAAGAAAAAAGTAGAATGCATATGTATTTACAAGTTTTGTTTTTGATTGAGAAGAAAGAGAAACTACATGTCTGAGGTGATGTGTAGTATTAAAATGGGAAGGCAAGAGAGAGAAAGGGGGGCCTTAGGAAAGGATCTTCTTGAGCTCTGCCTTCTGGGCAGCGGTCAATGTAGTTGGGAACTTGACATCAAACTTGACAATCAAATCACCCTTCTGACCCGGCTTCTTTGAAATCGGCATGCCCTCCCCCGGGAACCTTTCCTCCTGGCCCGGTTGTGTAATCTTCGAACTGCTCGCAGAAACCGGCAATGACCGACCATCAAGCGTCTTGACAACCTTCGAAAACCCACCCGTCAAGGCCTCAAGCAACGTCAATTCCAAAGTCATCACCAGATCATCTCCCTTCCTCGTAAAAACCGGATGGGGCTTCTCTTCGAGTGTAAAGACAATATCCTGGATAGCCCCGTTGGGGTACTCGTCACCTTCGCGAGGGAAACGAATCTTGGTACCGGCTTTCCAACCGGGTTTGACGTCAATGGTGAGGATCTTGTCGGAGGTGCGGCCACTGGCAGGGTTGGTGACTTTTCGGGTGACTTTGAGGCGTTTTGTGACGCCCTTGGCCAGGTCTTCGAGGGAGACGGCCAGGGTTCGTTCCAATGCTGGAGGTTTCTCAGGCTCGGGGCGGTGTTGTGCTGGTCTAGCTCGTCGACCGCCACCTGGCATGCCTCCCATACCTCCCATACCTCCGGGCATACCACCGCGGCCTCCAAACCCACCCCCACCGCCCATATCATCCTCCTCATCCGCCCCCATCCCAGGCATCCCTCCCCCTCCACCACCGCCAAAGGACGCAAAGAATTGCTTAAAGATATCCTCGGCATCCGTCGGTCTAAACCCACCAGCACCTCCTCCACCAGTCGAAAACGTATACGAAGGTCCTCCTCCACCACCACCAGGGAACCCTCCAAACCCACCACCGCCACCAAACCCACCAGCACCGGGAGGTGGGGGTCCGCCGCCCTTGAGACCTTCTTCACCGTATTGGTCATAGATTGCACGCTTGTCCTTGTCGGAGAGGACTTCGTATGCTTCTGAGATGTCGTGGAACTTTTTCTGTGCTTCCTTTGCCGAGTTCTAAAACATCATTGCGATTTTTTTTGGTTGGTTGTGTGTGCCAATGAGATCAGTTGAAGAGTTAGTTGCATGTTTTTTTTTTTTTTTTGCCAAGGTAAAGTGGTGGTGGTGGTGGTGATGATGTGAAGACAGTGCATGCAAAGGATGAAGGGAAAAGAGAGGAAGGTTACCTTGTCGGGGTGGTATTTGAGAGCGAGTTTGCGGTAGGCCTTCTTGAGCTGGGACTCGTCTGCGTCCTTGGAGACCCCGAGGATTCCGTAGTAATCTGCGCCCATCTTTTGCTATGTATCTGTCGTGTGAAAGAGTAGGACGAAAGTAGTATCCTGTGTGTGTGAGAGAGAGAGAGGGAGAGGGTGAGGGAGAGAGTGAAGAAGGAAAAAAGGAAGGAGGGACGGGTGAAGTGAGGACGAAGGAAAAGAGTGGTGCTATCAAGCTCATGGCATATATTTTTTTTCTTGTCTCAAACATCACACATCAGCCAGTCAGACTCTTAAGGAGCACAGGCATCGCGTTTATCCGTTGGTAGCCTGACAAGCGAGACACCATACGCGATACAACACCGTGTCAGTGTTAATGCAATGGAGGGATAGGTGTACAGTACATGGCTAGTCCCGCTCATGTTTCTTCCATGGTATGGCGTGGCATGGTAGCACCAAACAAACAACTTGACCAAGGTGCTGAGCTCAATTTTGCTCTCGTGTCCTCCCTCTGGCCACCACGTTTTTTTTTGTTACAAAGTAATGCACGAAGCCCATAAATGTGATGTGACGCGCTTCTGAAGCCACGCCTACAAGGTTGAGGCGACCAACAACAACGCTCCTTTACAACTTAACTATCTGCTTGCGATCTTCCAGAACACAGAGAACGACTAATCACCACTCAAACAGCCCTTGCTAGATCAGATCAACCTCTCGCAGACACCCAAACACCGGACAACAGCAACCAACGATCAAATAACACAGGATGGAGATTCTCAAGGAGGATTTCGAGGCAAAGTTCCCAGTGCTCCAAAAGGCAATCTCAAAGTGCGACTTCATCTCCATGGACACCGAAATGTCTGGCCTCTCCACCCCCCAAAACTCCCACCGCCACCCTGACAGTCTCCCTACCCGCTACTCAAAAGTTTCTGCCAGCGCCAACGAGTTTCTGGTGGTCCAACTCGGAATCTGTTGTTTCACTTGGTCCGACCAGCTGGGTGCCTATGAGGCTCAACCCTTCAACTTTCCTTGTTTTCCTTCGAATGACGATGAGGCCAAGTCCGGGGAGAGGTTCTTTGCGAGTCAGAGTACCAGTTTGGAGTTTTTGTTGAAGAACCATTTTGATTTCAACAAGTGGATTCGTCATGGGATTCCCTACTTGACGAGGAAGGAGGAGGAGGATTATATTGTCAAGAAGACCGAGAAGGAGAAGGCTTTCGCCAACTCGAGCCAGAATGACATCCCTATCGATGACCGCAACAGATCCTTTATTGAGTCTACAATGTAAGTCGTTTTACACAACGCGCTCATGTATATCCTACCCCCATAACAAACACGCTCAGTGCCTAACCCTATCTCACGCTCAAATCTATATAGCGCGAAAATTAAGGAATGGCTGGCTAGCACAAGCGAACTCACCAACGAGGAATTGACCATCCCCGCCAACAACGCCTTCTACAGGAGATTGGTCCATCAGATCATCAGGACAGAATTCAAGAGCGAACTCGACAGCTCATCCAACGCACACGAGCGCACCATGACCCTCCGACGCATGACGGAAAAGATCAGGAAGGAGAAGGAGGAGGCCAAGATTGCCAGGCCACCCAAGCTCAACCTTCGCAGGGTACTTGATTTAATCTCGGAGGCCAAGAAGCCCCTCATTGGACACAACTGCTTCTTGGATCTCATGCAAATTACGCAGCAGTTTCTGTGGGATTTGCCGTTTGATCTGGATGACTGGAAGCGCGCTTTGAGCCTCGAGTGGAAGACGTAAGTTTCTTTTTTTTTGTCTTGGGTCGTGGTGTTTTTGTTTGTTGAAAGTATGGTGCGACATGACTATTTTGTCCACATATTAACAAGTTAAGTCTCAACCTTTGTACGATAGTGTGATTGATACAAAGCACCTTGCGACACACCCTTTGATTAAGCAGCACTTGGACAACTCGGGACTCGATCTGGTCGACAGGACAGTACAGAGGCGCCCCTTTTCTACTGTCGGACCCAAAATCGGTACGATTCATGCTTTTTTTTGCCTGCTGTTCGCTTCCTGTGATGAAGGTGTTTTGGCCATGATATTAACATCTGACGCGTGTTATGACTGAACTAATTAGTGATGGCAAAGAACTATGACCGCTATGTAATTGAGCCTGTCATGGAGAATGAGATCGCCTCGTCTCATGTGCCTGGCAACTTCATTACTGGCTTTGTCCGCAACGACCGCAACCCACCCAAGAGCAGCGATGCTCCTGCCGCTGCTGCGTCTAACGCACCAGCCGACGTCGGTTCAAAGACTCCAGAAGTCGACGCCGCTTCTACCCCTGCCACCGCAACAGACACTCCCCCCGTTGCTAAGCCCGCTGCTGCTCCTGCAGACCCTGCTCCCATTTCTGGAAATAGCAACGCGAAATACCATGAAGCTGGATACGACGCTTTTATCACAGGGCAAGCGTACCTCCGTTTTGCAGGATATATCCTCAAAGAGCGCCAGAGAATGGAAGACGAGGAATTGGAGCATGCACGGAAAAAGCGCAGAGTCGGCAGTTCGGATGGCTTGAGCATAGAGGTTGATGCAGCGTCGGTCACTCAGGGAGATACCAACGAGGTCAAGACTATTGAGAAGGCTACCGAGGCGACGGCCACTGAGGACAGGGACACGGAGGTCGAGGATGGAGAGGTTGAGGAGACACCGATGGAGAAGGAGGCGATCCTGGAGAAGCGGAAGCGTGAGATTATGGAGAACCCAACACACGACTTTTTGGCGGACAAGGAGTTGCAGGAGTACTACAACAAGTTACATGTGATGCGGTCTGATTTCCCCATCCTGAACTTGGCTGGTCCCGACCCAGAGCCCGAGGAGCGCCCATACTCATACATGCTCCGAAACATCCACTCGTCGATCCAGTCTTCGACGCTGTTCCACCTCTTTGAGCAGTACAACCCTTACACCTTCACATGGGCAGATGACAACACTGCCTGGTTCCAGATCAGCAAGTTTGCACCTGGACCTCCCGGCGAAGAGTCGGAGAGACTGCCCTATGAACTCAAGCCTTTGCCTCTTGGTCGTCTTGGAGAAGAGTACGTCAATCCCTTCTATCTTGGAGATGATGTCAAGGCTGTACAAGGGCGCAATATGGGCGTTATTTCCGAAGCTGCAAACATCGAGATCCTTTCGTGGAAGCAGTGGTATGATGAAAAGGAAGTACGAGAGCGTCAGCAGCGTGAGGCTGAGAGAGCACAGAGGGAGTCACAGGGGTCTCAGCCCCAACAGTTCCGCAAGAATCCATTGAAGAAGCCCTACCGAGCTCCCTTCACACCTCCAGGTATGACGACTCCCTTTCTTCTTTAGCAGTGTTTTTGTTTATCATATTTTGGTTTGAGTTTTGTCATTTTATTCTATGCGCTAAAAAAGCGGATGACATAACTTACTAACTTTACTCGTGTCACCCTTTTCATTGCTACGCTCTGCTCGGTAATTATTTTAGTGTCGACACCCACATCTGATTCGCCTGGAGCCATTGCTGCTGCTGCCCCTGTTTTCCCCAACAACAACAACAACAACAGCAACAACGACAACAAGGCCGAAGCTGTTGCGGGAAGCAAGCGCAAGCATGATGGAGAATGAGAACGAGGATGCGAGTAATAGTGTGTTTCCGTCGTCATGTTCGGTCAATGTATCATATTTTCTTTTTGTTTTCCTTCTTTCGAAAAGTAAATGGAGGGGTGATGCGAATACTGTTTGGATTACGACTGTGGGATCTTTGGTTTATGTACCATTGTGAGAGTACATGTACCTTTGATAACCTTTTTGTGCCAAGGGGGGTTTCTCATCAATCGAGTCATGGAACGTTGTAAAGTTGCAACATGATGATGCTTGATTATTATTATTATTATTACTATTTTTTTGGCAGGGTGGAATTCCTGACATCGTGTGTCATTTGGTCTGTGCGACGTAGTAGCAAATAACACTATCCTTCCTGGAATGACGCGTCCATGATGAGCCAAAGAGACCCTGGTAAAAAAGGTCCATTATTTTAGTATATAAATGCAATGAAGGTTGGCTATCTTCTTCATTATCTTTCGACACTTCAAACCTCAACATCTTTCACACAAACCATCCCCCTACAACACAAACACAAACACAAACACAAACAAAAACACAAACACAAACACAAACACAAACACAAAGACCATAATGCCACTTTTCAACCGTCGCCCCGTCGTTCAACAAGCAGGCTACCAAGCCCGCCCCTCTCCCATGACCCGTCTTAAGCTCATGTTTGCCCCCCGTCATACCCACACCGCCGGCGGTGGAGCTGCCGCCCCACGTCGTCGTAAAGGACTGTTCTCTTCCCGTCGCCGTCATCATGGTGCTGGCGTTGCGGTGCCAGTTGGAGGAGGCGGTGGGGGTGCTCATCCCCGTCGTAGGTCGACTTTGGCGTCGTTGACGGCTTTGTTCTCAAGGAGGCGTGGTGCCCCTCGTCATCATCACGCGGGTGGTGTGGGCGCTGGTGGACGTACTCACGTTGTTGTGTAAATCTATTTACCATTTCTCATTGACCCCCCACCCCCTTCCTTCTTAATACCTAATCTTTTTTTCTGTTCATCCACCAAACATCGTAACAAAAATAAAAACGTTTCTTATTATTTTATTAAATGTTGTTTTTCTGCAAAGGGAAACGGGGAGGAGGAGGGGTTGGGTAGAGTGGAGCAGGGGGGTGGGAGGTAGAAAGAGGAGTAGGAGAGGAAGGAAATATCCTAATCATTGAATATTTTTGAATCGATCTTCTTGACACCAACGATCCTAACCGCAGGAACAAACCCTTTCCACATCCAAACCTCAACCCCAACCCCACGCATCTCATAATGATAATACATAATCAACACACTCTGCCCATACACCCCATACGCCGACAACAAATGCCACCACGCATGGAACTGTGGGTTCCATCTCAACACCGATTCCTCGCTCACTCCGTTAATATATACGCACAAGTTATAGTCAATCAACCATACAGTAATGGCGAGGAACATGGAGGAGATAGTAAGACGGATTAGACGGGAGACGGTAGGGGGTGTGGGACGAATGGCGCGGCGGGTGGTGTGGAAGATGCGGAGGAAGATTAGGCCGGTGATGATCATGGATCCGTAGGTTAGTTGGAAGCTGAGGGATTGGAGTGTTCCCGAAGTTGTTGAGAAGATTACTGTTGTAGTGGCTATTTGTTTTTGCATATTAGGAAGGAAAAAGGAAACGTTAAGTAGCGGTTAGAGCATCGAAGTAAAGGAAGGCAAGGACGCACATGCCAAAAGATGGGAATTGTAGAGTCGATGCTACTTACCAATCCAGGCGGTGAGGACGATGGGGAACCAGGGACCCTGCTTTCCGAAGTGGGTCTCGATACAGATGAACATCCCTATTGTCGCCGCGTACAGCATTGGTAGCTCATCTATTTTTCATATTCACGACGAGAAAAAACAATAAGAAAGAACAGGCGCGTCAGTCAAGAACGGGTGGATGGTCTGTATTTTATGGACTAAAACAATGTTACCGCTCGCAAGATGCACGTTTGTTCTCTCTCTCTCTCTCTCTTTTCTCCGTCCAAGCATGTCTGTGATTCCCACAGAGCTCCGTTATCCGGAGAAAAAAAATCCTGTTGGTCCTTGTCTTCGTGCGGAGAAACACAAAAAAGAGAATTTGTCCGTTGCACCCAAAGATTCCTCCTCTTCCGCTTTTTCTCCTTCACACAAATCAAAAAAAAAAAAAAAAAACCTGCCCTGAATCATTCCTTCTCTTCTCTTTCCCTTCCCCCCCCAAAAAAAAACACCTTTCTTACCAAGGAGCTGCATCTTATGCCGGAGAGTACCATGGAAAAGAGTAGACCCAACACCAATCGTAAAAAACGCCTGCATTAACAGCGTCATCCTGCGCTCCTTGTAAGATGCTAGGTTCATGTACCCGATGGCTGCCAGTGTTGCAATTAGAATACTCGATGTGCTGTTCCAGAATCTAATCGATCGATAACAAAAAAAAAAAAAAAAAAAAAAGGAATAGAGTTTTCTTTCAGATAAAAGGCGGAAAAATAAAAAAAAAACCGGGCATCTCTCATGGCAAAAACGTGGATGAATGAGTATTTCCAGATGGCGAGAGATGGTGTGAATGGGGAAAGCAGGTTAAAGGGAATGCTGTTGCTTACTCGGCGATGTAGTAGGAGATGGTGTAATTGTTCTCGCACCAGTCAATTGATGAGGTGTTGGGAGACCAGTAGCCGACTTTGTCAAAGGCCGGAGAAACGGATGTTGGCGCCATTCTTCCTGCTTTTCTCCTTTAGGTGAAGGTTTGCTTGGCGTATACGCGGGGTTAAAGGAGAAATGAGAAAGCAAAGGGTGGGTGCGTGTAGAGAAGGTGGGAGGAGGAACGAAGGGGGGAGAGGAGAAAAAGGAGAAAGTGAAATGAGAAAAAACAAACAAGCAAACAAAAAAGCAGCGAGAAACCCTTTCAACCGCAAGAGCTTTGTTTAGTAAGCTTGGAAGCAATAACAGATTTTAAATATGGAGTAGTCCATCGGACTTACAAGTGGGCAAGCTTCTGATTGCTGTTTTCACCTTGGCGCGTGCGCATACATTACCCTGTTGGGTGAGAGACTGCTCCTCCTCTCGGAGTGGAGTCCCTCATGGCTAGCTGAGTATCTCGCGACGAGCTTTGTCATTTTTATGGTTTACTACCATCACCGCCTGTATGTAGTCGACGTGCCAAGGGGTGGGGCTTGTCCTTGGTTTGCTTCTACCGCTTTGTGGAGCAAAAGGCTCTTGTTTAAGTAGCTGGTTCTTATTACTAAAGTTGGTGGCGCACCTTTCTCAACACGAACTACTCTTCATTTCTCCTATTCACTCCCCACCCTTATCTCTCCTATCAATAAACCTTCTTTCCAATGGGTTTGAGAGAAATCTCAGGCTTCACCTCTCGCATATCATAATGGTAGTACACGCTCTGTGAATAGACACCATAGACTGACAGGAAATGCCACCATGCAAGAAACTGCGAGTTCTACTTCAGGACCGACTCGGGACTGACTCCATTGATGCACACGCGAAAGGTTGTAATCTATCAGCCAGACTAGTCCAAGTAAGACGGATGACACAGGAGACGGAGGGGTTGGGCCGCATAGTGCGATGAGTGGTATAGAAGCGGCAGAGGAAGTAGAAACCCCCGAGGATTATATACTTGTAGTTTGTTTGGAAGCTGAGGGTCTCCAGCGTCCCTGAGGTTGTTGAAAAGATGATTGTTGTCGCGACTATGATTTTAGGGGAAGGAGAAAATTGATTAGTATGGAGTTTGTGGTCTGAACGTCAAGGCGAAAAAGGGACGAGGATCGGTAAATTAGGGCGAGAAGAAGAGGATAAAGAGGAGAGGCGATGCGACGTCATTATCGAGTCAGATGGCGATGGCAATGAGGAACCATCGACCCTGCTTCCCAAAGTGGTTCTCAATAAAAGCCAGCATCTCGACCGTCGCAGAGTACAGCATTGGCAACCATCTATTTCAGATGGACAAAGACAGAAAGGAAAGGTACGAAAAGTAAAGGCAAAAATGATGAACAAAAGGCAAAAAGGCTTATGAGGTTTCAGTGGCCAAGGTAGCGAAATATTTCACCAAGGAGTTGCATCTTGCGCCTGAAAGTGCCATGGAAGAGAACCGAGCCCGCGCCAATGGCTGTGAATGTCGGAATGAACATGGTCGTCCTGCGCTCTTTGTACGAGGTTAGGTTCATGTATCCGGCAAGACGATTGCGACAAACATCAGACTTGTCGTGCTGTTCCAGAATCCAGTAGCAAAGAAGAAAAAATGCAAATATGAGGTGCGGGTTTAAGGTCTATGGCCTCGTGAAGTTTTTGTAGAGAAATACACTCAAAAGCATGACGGGGACGAGAAAAGACGGATGTACTCTGCAATGTAGTAACTGATCGTGTAATTGTTTCCGCACCAGTCGATTGACGCTGTGTTGGGGGACTAGTAACTGAACTTCTCGAGGGCCAGAGAGAACAGATGTGGAGGTCATTTTTTATCACTTGAAGGGTATGAGACCATTGTGGGAGAAGAATAATGTAAAGAAAAAATGAAGTGATAGCAAGTTGTGTTCGTCTGAAAAAAAACAAGATTGTGCGAATTAGAAAAAAATTGGCGGCACTAAAGAAAACCCAATTGTTTTTTTTTTCATAGACTCGAGTGTTGCTAGAAAAAAAAAGACGTGATTAATTGCTCGAAACCTAGAAACCTAGAAACCTTGATATTCAACACAAGGCACCATGGCCTTGTTGGTGGACGTCTTGAAAAATTGAGGGGTATGGCATCCACCATCCCTCCACCCGTTCATGGTAGTTGGAGCACTTCAAAAATAATGGTGTCCCCACTCTTTCAGCCAAAGGAAGATTTACGGTCAGCAGAAGGTCGATCCCCATCCAATCACCATCACCATCGCCCTTTGACTTAATCTTGATGGTGATATGACCCCAGGCAACATCACTGAATACATTGTGGGTCCCACAGAGTGTGATCAGAAATAACTACTCTCTCTCTCTCGCCCCTCTTGCAGCTCAAAAGAACACGAAGGGCAAAAAAATAGACAAAGCAAAGGAACAAGAGACAGGTATAGGAGTGAAAAGGACTAAAGAAGAGGGAGGGGAGAGGGGAAGATGGACTGGAACATATATGTGTATGGATCCTCGTATTAGATATGTGTGGCTGGACATGAACTGAGTTCGGATGTTCGCCCCTTTGCCCAAAAAGATAAAGAAAAGTTTTTTTCTCTTCTTCTCTCCTTTTGTTATTTACCTCTCCGACTGAAATCACACCCATGCCACTTCTTCTTCTTCCTCACCCATCGCCCTTCTCTGTCCATTCACAACCGCAACAGGACAATCAACCAACCACAACTTAATCGGGATTCAGGGACAAGGACAAGGACAGAGCCAACGCAACAGCAGCCAACCGCTCACTTCTTACACCAACCAACAACGAAGCAGTAATGAAGGTCAACCGCCGCCATTTCGTCGGCATCCTCTACGACGTCTGCTTGTTCGAGTACGCATCCCATGTCAGCGTAGATCAGCAGCACATACTCGCACTCGCAGACCTCGCAGACACCTTTGCCTTTGTCGCCGACTTTTACAAGCACAACCGACCCTTAATGGATATCCCCTGCGACCAATTCATCACACGGAACCAGCTCCATACCGTCATCGGACTACTCGATTATATCGAGGAGATGGAAACGGGCGCCTACGAGATTTTTCCGCGCAACATCGAGATCAGAGAGGATGCCCCTTCGTTTGCGTCATCGTCGTCTATGAAGCGAGACCGTCGGAAACAGCAAGAGTCGTCAAGCAGGGATCAGCAGCAGGACCGCGAGCGTGGATTGACAAGGTCCAGGAGTGCACTCGACATGTTTGTCCGCCCTGAACGGAGCTGGTCCACCGACATTTACAGCCACCGAGGTCACGATCTCCATCAGGACAACGATACGGACCTGGATGATGAGTACTCGATTGTCATCCCTGGGCTCTCCAAGACCGACATTCAGACGTTTCTGTGGGAGTACGCATATATGCCCGAGGAGTATCAGGACGACATTGCAACGCTTATTCGGTACCTGAGACGGGACGAGTGGATGATGGATGGCTCCAAGGGGCCGATCGTGACGTTTGACTGGGGTCTCGAAGGCGTCCAAAAGTACACCAAGGAATACAACCAAAACAAGATCCACAAGGTCGAGATACGTGAGCAAGAAGAGGTCAAAAAGGCGCAGGAGGCCGCCCAGCAGCTTCAGGAAGAATGGAATCGCCAGCAGGAAGCGGCGCGGGAACAGGAAGCGGCACTGCGGATCAAAAACACGGATGACTTTATTTGGCGCCTGCACAAGGTACCCATCAAGGCGTTATTTTTGCTGTTGATGTCTGCTTTGCCAATTAGGTTTATTCATGGTCATTAACATTTATGTCCTCTCTTCCTGCCAATAGTCATTGGTTATTTCTACAGAGGACACGGCTGCCATTGACGACCTTGTCAAGACGCTTGAGGCGGAACTCAGCGAATATTTCGACTTTTGTTTCCTGGCACTCGTGCCTGTCGGGTAAGATATCCATGCATGTGATCGGCAACTGACATGGCCCCCGTTACTGCTTTATTCTCGCACTTATCACTTTCCACTTTTCTCCATTGACAATAGGTCTTTTGCAACAGGATCGCATACTCGACACAGCGATTTGGATCTCACATTGACTGGAAACACCAAAAACGTCACCATGTCGGCTCTTGCGGATGCACTGCGACACTTCAACTATGAAAACGTGGTCATCTCAGAACCTCGGATACAGCCACCTCAGTCACCAACACCAATTTCGCCAACGACAACAGCACCCTCAATACCCCAGCCCTTCGTCACATTCATCGATCCCAGGACAGAAATGGCGTGCCACGTCAGTCTGAACGATCCCTTGGCCATCTACCGCTCGAAACTGGTCTATACCTACAACATGGCTGAGCCGCGGTTCTGTCCTGTCTTTTTGGCACTGAAGCGCCTCGCTGTTCAGAGACACCTTATTTCGGGGTCAGTACATCAGGACCGACATCGACCCGTGCCGCTCGGCAGCTATGCACTCGCCCTCATGCTGATCACGTTCCTGCAGACAGAGAATCCGCCATTGCTGCCCAAACTACAACAGACACCGTTGGAAGAAGAGGATCGACCGCTGAAGGAGACGATTGTCCAGGGCATCGACTGTTCGTTTGATCGGGACTGGAAGTACCACCTTGGAATGGGAGCCGGGAACTCGAAAGGTGTTGCCGAGCTGTTGATGGACTTTTGTCGGTTCTTTGGATACGTGTTTGACTACGAGTCTAAGGAGGTCAACGCCAGGATAGGAGCTTTTCGGTGGAGACCTGATGTGTCCTCTAAGGGTGGAGCTACCAGCAACCTGTCCTCCCTTGCAGCCGCATTACCGTCAGCAACAGCAGGAATCAACACGGGAACCGCAGCAACCTCGTTAGCATCATCCCAGAGTGCCGCTTCTGCTTCTTCGTCGTCTTCTGTGTCCAAGGAATTAGGTCCTGTCACTTTTCATGTCATGGATCCTTTTGTCATAGGTATTAATATCACTGCAGCCTGTCGCGGAGACCAGGTACGGATGGTCAAGGAATGCTTCCAGGAGGTCTATGAAGCACTGAACGAGGGCGACGTCAACCATGTCTTTTCAAAGTCCTAAGCTCTCACTCCATTAAAACATACTCTGGAATGATTTTTTCAAAATTGGTGGCAACCTGCAGGACATACGATTAAATACCTTATCGGAATCTTCTTTCACGTGATTTATCCGCGGACAAGGTGTCAGAACTGGTCAGTCACAGAAAAAACACCACCATCATCCGAAAATAGCTCAGTTGGTAGAGCGGGAGACTGTAGTTTGTCTGTCATCTCTAGGTCCCTGGTTCAAATCCGGGTTTTCGGATATCTTTTGCCTCCTTGGAGGACGAGTGTTTTTTGCTTCGCCCAGAGGGATCGCAAGAAGACCAAGACGGATGATGGAGATGTGCTCGAGATTTAATGGTCCGAAGCGAAGTCGTTCAGTTTTTTTTTGCATCACTTTGTTATGTAAAAGAATTCTGAGAGAAAAAGAAGGAGCTTTTTTTATGGACTTTTTCTTTTTCAGGAATGGAATGTCGAGATTGTTGTTGATAAAGATTAATAGAGTATTAGCCAAAAGATCATCATCTTTGCATTGTCACCGTTGGCAGTTTTTTTGTCTTTACATTCTTTCATCTCACCACTTTTCCTACTAAAAAAGTTTTATCTTGCTGGGAATCATCTCCAGTATTGGTGGTGGATCGAACTCTGAGATTCGGCCCCATGACAGCCATTCAGCCGATTTTTGGCGAGTCTTGGGATTATTCTGGTTGGAGTCATTGGATGCGCGATTGTTGCGAAAATCATGGTTAGGAGAGAAACATCAACTTTCAAGCCCTCACAGTTCAAGAACAGAGAGACCTCCGTTGAAACTGGTAAGAAGACTTCCTTTTTTGTCCCAAGTAAACAAGAGCAATTGGTCGCCGACATGTGGGTTCACCTGAGGATCTAACCTTTCCGTCTCTCTCTCTACTCTTTCAGGCGCCTCGGTTCGTAACACTATCCAGTCTGGCTCGTTTACGGTTGGCCAGAAGACGGAGGATGTCCAGCGTGAGGATGAAGGTATGGACGATGATACCGGGACTCACACCGACAGTTCGGCAATCGAGGAAGAGGGTCATGCCGAGAAAAGAGTGTCGTCAAGTCGCCGTCAACGAATCAGGGATGTAGTTTTGATCTTTTATTCCAAGTTTGGAACCACAGTCAATCTTGCAGGAATGGTCATCGTCGGACTCGGATACAGCATTTTGGCAGAGTACCTGGGCAGCTCACGACTACTGGGAGCCTTTGTCGCGGGTGTCTTATTCTCGGACTTTGAGGATCTTTGCCACCGATACGAAAAACAGATTGCGCACAAGATCCAGCCAGTGATGAATGCGGTGTTCTTTGCTACCATTGGCTTTGCGATCCCACTGACTACGATCTTGGAACCTGTTTTATTCGGTTGGGGTCTTGTCTATGCTGTGATCGCTACGCTTTCGAAGTTGACGACCATGATAACGCGCGGAGAACTTGGGTTGTTGATGGTACAACAGGCACAAATGGAGGGCGTGATGGGCCAGACAACGATAGTTATCACCACCTGGTCGATCGTCTTGGCCACTCTTTTTGGTGTCGGAACATTCAGCGTTGTTATGAAGCGCAAGATCAAGACATAAACCGATACCAGTCATCCCATTTGACTTGATTAAGCCAGAATTGCGATCGATAATTGGTGAATGAGAGACACATAGCCATTGCTGCTTTATTGAATGCTGTAGAGAGATATCTGGTGGCACGAAAAATTGATACATATTTAATTGACACATCAGCATAAAAGAGGCTTTTGTGGTGGGAGTATGAGGCGTTGTAAAATATGCAGGTTGCTGAACATAAAGAGACCCTGAAGTTTACGCTGCAAAGTGGCTTGCACTATGAACTACCTCAACAGCCGTTCCGAGTGAATTCCGAAGAGAAGCAGCACCACCAACACTAACGTCGCGAGAATTCCCTTGTCCTTTGATGTCAACTGAATAGTAAGAATAATTCTTCTCAATGGAACCGCGAAAAAAGGCGTTCAACCCGATCCAGCGAACAAAACCGACTCGTGCGCCTGACTGCAGCATGCTGGTGATTACGATATTTGATAGTTGCTGGCCAGTATTCAGTTCAGACTCGAAGTCTGGCAATGTCCTCTTTTCCTATTTATGTGAAGAATGAAGATACTCCCACGCTGGTATAGTACTGTGGCGATTGATTGTTAGTTTTTTATACCACAGTTAATTTTTTGGCGATATGACACTTCATTCTTCACTTGAAAAGCCTGCTAAAAACCCCCTTCTTTTTGGTCGTTTTGGAGACTATCTGCTTATCAGATCCAATGGTGGACAACTCCTTCAACCAATTTTGTGCATCCGGGTGCCCCTGGTCAGTCGCTTTTTGGAAATACTTTCTAGCTTCCGAGTAGCTCTTGGTCACACCTTGGCCTTTGATATCCATGATCCCGATTTTACACTGAGCGCCTGCGTCTTCTTTATCGGCGGCCATGCGGTACCACTCCATCGCTTTGGCAAAGTTCTGAGGATCGCTTTTGCCTACGTTGTACATGGCACCGACGCTGTACTGAGCGTCTGGGTCTCCTTGGTCGGCCGCCTTGATAAACCATTCCAACACTGCCGAATAGCTCCGCGAGACACTGAGACCTCTATGGTAGAGAAAGCCCACACGGCGCTGGCCAACTGGATCTCCTTGATTGCTGACTTGAGGTACCAATCCATCGCTGATTGGTAGTCCTGCAGAACTCCTTCGCCGTCGGTGTACATGTTACCCAAGGCGACCTGGGCACTCGTGTCTCCGAGGCTGGCGCTGATGCTCAGCTGAGCCAAGTCCTTCTCGATCGGCACATCAGTAGTTGTATTCTGAGGTGCTCGCAAAGGGGGCTTGGCATCATGATTTGAATGTGGGAGTGCTGGGAGGTTCTTGTGTATAGGTGATTGATCGTCCACCATTGCTTGAGGTCGTCGAAGTGGCGGCGCAAAAGCTGGGTTGTCGATATGGGAATAGCTGTCCATCGCGGCGTTCTCAAGACCCCAAACCGGATTGCGTCGGGCACTGAAGTCGGTAATAGCGCACTGTAGTGACGGGGGTCTGTCAATGTGGTTATAGTTTTCCATTGCTATGTTCTCGAGATCGTAAACAGAGCTCCGTCGAACAGTGGATGTGGAGGAGGCAATTGTACTTTGAGATGCAACAACATCCTTGTCTGACTTCATTTCCTTCGCTTCCTCCTGCATTGACCCTGGCAATGACGACGCTACCTTTGTGTCGACCGATGGACCGCTCACAACTACATCCAAGACGGTGCTGGGTAAGGTAGCAATCCTTCGAGGTTCAAGACTATTTGTCATTCAGTTTACAGTAAAAATATTAGTCCTAAATTGTGATCTATGTTCTGGCCATTTTTGCAAAGCATTCGAAACAGAGTCCTTGATAATGTACTTTCTGAGGTCGTCTCCTTTCACAAAAGGCACCACCCTCGCCTTGTCTCATATTTGCACACCGTTATCAAACGCCTGGAGAACATCGTTCCAGAGGACGACTGGCTTTTGGGTTTCGGGATCGGTATGACAGTCGACGTAGAAGATATCTTCAGGTTGGGTGGGAGCAATTGATGAAGGTGCCTCGCCCTTGCTGACAGCGCGAACTGCCTGCACTTGTTGTCGTTTTCGTTCCTGACGGACAATGAATCCTTGTAAAATTTAGCATATTGTTAGTGCTGAGGGTGTCCTGACGCAAAAGAGGATGATGAGAAACAGGGAAGGGGCGAATATGTGTGAATGAGAGAAGGAGAGTAACAAAAGGGAGAACAAAGAGAAAAGAAAAGAGGTCTAAACGGAGAAGGAAGATGAAATAAAGGAAAGAACGATAAATATAAAAAACTTCCCTATTTGAAAATTACACGTTCCAGATGTACCTGAAATGGCCATCCGCACTTGCCACAGGCCACACTTTTTTTTCACTTTTCGTTGCTCTTTTTACTCGCCACCACTCTCACTCTTCTCGCCTTTGTCCTTGACATATACAATTTTTCCTTTGAGTGACATTCACTCCCAGCACAAGTTCAATTGCAATGTCATTCACACCTCCCAACACTCAGGGCATTCGCTCCATCAACATCAACAACCCCGCCTCATCTCCGCCGCACCCAACCGAGGTAGTCTATGTCGACATCTACACCGACCGCATCACAAAGGAAAAGTTCATTCTCTGGGAAGATGTCCGTCTGGTCTTCCACAACGCCCTTTATGTCCGACACAAAGCAAGGATGGTTCCCTTTATGAAAGACGACGATTTCAACACGTACGTCTATGAGCTTGTAGGTTCGACAGCAAAACGAGAATGAAGTTACTTTTTGGCTAACACCACAATTGTCTACTTTTCTCCGCTCTAGGATAAAGCCGCTTCGAATTGCTGTCATTCCCGGCGAAATACTAGACATTATCATAGGCAACCCACAGGACAACACTCCTCAGCAGCGGCCATCAGTTCTCAGGAAGATTAAGCAACAGGCAGCATGGCTCCCAAGGCACAATCCATTTTCAACAATGCGGCCAATATCCCCTACCCACCCATCAACCTCTGTTTTCAATCCTCGCTTTAGACCACCGGGAAACAATTTTACCCGCGCCCAAAACACGAGGCAACAACTCGACGAAGCGGCTGTTCGAGTCCGTAACAAAGAGCTCGCGCGCAAGTACGCCAAAAAAGCGATGACCAAGATTGCAGACACGATGGATCTCGACGCGCTGTACACAAAGGGCGATGCAGGTCCCTCTGACTTTTGGAAGGCTCTGGAGTGCTACATGAAGGCTGTCCATCAGAGTCATGCGCATGCTCAGGTCCAAGTCGGCGACCTTTTTTTTGAAGGCCAGGATGTTTCTAAGGATTCGTTCATCGCCATGGGATGGTATCATAAAGCGAGTTTCAAGGAGACACCAAAGCTCAGCGAAAAGTTGAGGCCCATAGACTGTAAGTGGCGTAAACTTTGTCCATTGTTACGAGTGTTGTTTTTTATATGCTTCAAATTCTTACCAAAACGTCGTCATCCCCACATGGCTATAGCTCCGAATGTCAAAAGATAGCGGCACCCGACACGCCCACGAGCAGCTTACTCAAGTCCCAACACAACAGCAGCAAAACGTCCGTTGTCTAACATTCCAGCGATGACAACGAGCCGCAAATGTCCAAGGAGTTCCCTACTCTTGCCAATGAAGCCCCTCCTCTCACCAACAACTCCTTTCCAACAAAACCCGTTGTCAGTCAGAGTGGCATTGACGCCCAGGTCGCTCTTGGAGATAATTACATGTACAACCAGAACTACCAAGCTGCCATGGAATGCTACCTCAAGGCCGCCAACCAATGACATCCAGTCGGCCAGCGACGTGTCGGATCCATGTACGACAGTGGTGAGGGTGTCACCCAGAACTACTCGACTGCGATGCGGTGGTATCTAAAGTCGGCCAATCAAGGAGATGCAAACGCACAGCTCAACATCGGAACATTATACAAACACGGTCTTGGTGTCCCCAGGACTTTTCTCGAGCGATGAACTGGTACCAGGATGCTGCCAATCACGGATTGGCAGAAGGTCAATACAGAGTCGGTTGTATGTATAGCAGTGGACAAGGCACGCGCAATGATGGTTCTCAAGCGGTACACAGGTTTCTTAAGGCCGTCGATCAAGGACACGTGGAGGCTAAGCGTAGTCTGCATTTATTATACCCCTGGTCTAACTGTACTGGGATAAAGTGAAGGGACACTCGCTTGCATGTGGCAAGCGTGTGCGTAAAAAAAAGAAAACCAATAGAGGGTTTTTCTTGGTCATTCGCCACATATCTCTGGGAAGCGTTGTTTAGTTCATGCGCACTGTTTCTCCTCCCATTCCAGCGCCTTCAAATGTAATTTGACCTTCTGCAAGAACCTCCGCCTGTTGGGACCTCACTTTCTATTTCCTTACTGCTGTGCCTGCTTGCATTTTTTTGCACACGTTTTACGCTGTCTAAGCCTCCATCTACATCAAGTTCCCAGATCTTCAAGCGTGAGAAGAAAATGGCGATGTTAACCAACATTTCAAAAAAAAAAAAAGGAGATCGTGTACCTTTTTTTCATGCAGTCGATCTTCCTCAGCTGCAGGTCATGCATGATGTTACTGTACACCCTTTCTAACCCTCTAAACCCCTTCACGTTCAAACAAAAAAGAAAAAAAAAAACTTTTTTTTTTCACACTCCTACGGAACCCTTCGCCGATGATGCAGCTGATGATGGTCTTGACTTTGGTGGGGGTACCCTGAATTCAAAATTTTCTCCTTGAATGCTCTTGTGCATGTCATGTACTTTACTTTTTGGGTGTCTTGCATTGCCGAAAATACAATTTCTGGGAGGGAAAGGTCCCCTGACCAGACCAAAAGGTCAAGAAAAAAAAAAAAAAAAAAAAGAGAGCAACGATCGGCGTAGCATACTTCAAGGAAAACAGGAAAACAAAATTTGGTTTTAATTACAGCTCTTGAGGAGGGTGTTTTTCTCTTGGAGAAAGAAGAAAAGAGAAGAAAAAAGGTATAGAAAAAAGCCATGGGAGCTTTTTGTGGGAAATGACAGAACGAAGCAAAAGAATTTTACAGAAATAGAAGAGAAAGAAAAGAAGGGTAACATGCTACCATGCTACTGTACAACCCGCGTGTTAAGAGCGAGTGATGGCGACGGTATCACGTGCTGCAAAGAGGGTACTGGAATCAACACTCAACTGTGCCTTCAGATCCTCCGCGCTCTTAAGATGGTATCCTAACTCTCCCAACAAGCCCGTCTGTATATCATACACCAATCCGACAATCTCAACCTTCTGCCCTCTTTCCCACGCAGCCTTCATGATCGGTGACTTTGCGACCGTCAAGACCGAGTTCCTGGCGTTAATCTCAACCAGAGCGCGACATTTCTCTTCCTGGTCAAGGATCTGGTCGAGGTTATCCTGGTGTTGGGCCTTGACTTCCTTGATGTTTCCGAGCCAGTGATCGATGAGGCCATAGGAGTGGTCACCCAGGGCGGCGGCAACACCTCCGCAGCCGTAGTGGCCACAGACTACCACGTGTTCGACCTTGAGGACCTCGACTGCGTACTGGAGGACGGAGAGGCAGTTCAGATCTGTGCTCACGACGACGTTTGCGATGTTCCTGTGTGTGAATACTTCTCCTGGTGCTGCATTTTGTTGTATTTTTTTGGTAAGATATGGCGTATGATGGTGAGTTGGTGTCGTGAGATACGGCGGAATTGGGGACCCGATCGAAAAGAATGGAGAGAGAAGAGATGGAAGGGGGGCGGTTAGAGATTGGCTGGGGTGATGGCATGACATGCCCGAGGTACAGAGTACAGAAAAGAGAGCAAGAGCACAAGAGCACAAAAGAAACACAGGGATACAGCAATTGTTGAGAGACGGAAAATAAAAATACAATTTTGGCCAACCATCGCACCGCGATGTACGAAGGAAAGGGAGGGGAACAAACAATTGCCAATGGTGTGTG
The DNA here is from genome assembly GCA_019671135.1 of Linnemannia hyalina. Lineage (NCBI taxonomy): Eukaryota > Fungi > Mortierellomycota > Mortierellomycetes > Mortierellales > Mortierellaceae > Linnemannia > Linnemannia hyalina. The sequence goes on from JAHRHY010000006.1 coordinate 2,228,117, forward strand.
TGTGTGGCCCTCTCAGGCTTATCGAAGCTATTATTTGGTACCCCGACTCCATTCCTCCTCAAAAAAAAAAAACGGACAAAAAAAAAAGGCGGACAAAAAAAAAAGGCGGACAAAAAAAAACAAGGCAAGAGGGGAAACCTACCGAGTTGAAGAAGTTCGTTCTCGGGGACACGAGAATCAGAGCATCCGATCCAGAAGACTTTGGGCTGCTGACCCTGGGAGCACTTCTCAAAGAAATCCGGTTGACGCTCCTTGATGGCCTTGGACCAGGCACGGTTGTTCTTGATCAAACGAGCAAGGCCGTGTTCCTTGGCGACCGAGGGGCTAGGTCCCAGAGTAACAGGGGAACGAGCGCAGCATGAGTCGTCATCTTCATCGTCAGTCTCGTCGGTTTTGGCGGTGTTGTACTTGTGCAGGAGATGGTGATGGTGTTGGTGGTGGTTATGGGGGTTCTTGATGTCGAGGGCCTGGACCTGGGTGGCGATGTTTTCAGTCGAGGAAGTGGTTGTGGTGAAGGTCTCTTTGGTATGGATGGTATCGGCGGCCATGTTTGCTGGTGATGTGGGTGGTGATGTGGGTGGTGAGTCTGGTTTGCTAAAGAGTGACCAGAAGCGAGCAGTGTTAAAGGATGAAATGGTGGAGGATATGTATGTGGTATCGAGATCTTGCAGTCGGATCTCGAAAAGTAATATGTAGAGTGGTAAAAGGTAGTAGTGGGGTAATGGAAAGAAGAAAGCTGATAGATAAAAGAAGAAAGAAGAAGAAACGAATGGTCGGATAGACGTATTTATAAGGAAAGAAAGGATAGGGAGACAAAGGCCGAGGAACAGGAAAACGGCCATATGGTTTTTGGACAGCAATGTATCGAGACCATGGTAAAGATGATCTGGAAGGTATGTAGATATGATATGTACGAGGCGTGTGACGATGATGCAGTTCCTAGTGCTCAAATATCAAAGTGGAACAGAGGGCAGACGACGACAATAGCAGTCCAGATGAGCACACAGGCACACACACGTTCCTGTTAACAAACACAGAACAGGGGCATGCTTGTCCAGATTATGCAAAAAAAGGAAACTCCCTCTCTCTCTGTATTCCATATGTATGTCTCGCTTTGTAATTGTCGCTTCTGCCATACCCTTATCTAGCCTTGGCCCTCTTTCGTACTGTCTGCCTGTTTGTCCGGATGAATGTGTCTATATGAAGGGAAGTCATTCGTACCTGGTTGATTCTGATATGGACGACGAAGCGAGCTTCCTGTAATCACAAGTGCAAGGAGGTGTTGTTATTTGTGAATGTGCAAGGGTGTGTTTCTGTTGGGAGAGTGTCGGTCGGTGGTGGTAGGTTGAAGAAGAGAGAGAAAGAGAGAAAAAAAAAGGGAGCTCTCCAATGCCCCCTCGCCATTTTATATGAACGTCTTCGATTGCCATTTTTTTCTCATTCACCCTTTTTGTCGAACTAGAGTACTTTTCTTATTTTTGGTTCCTTGCACGCCGTCGTTCATTGGCGGATAAGTTGTCCATCCGACAAGGTTTTCCCTATTCCCTCTCCCTCTTTCACGCTTTTCCCTATCCATTAGGGAGTCGCGACCGACAGTCAGAGTGAAGTAAGAAGAAGTCGGATAAAAAACAACAACGGCTGCTCTCTTTCTCCGAAGGAAAAAGATCCAATAACCACCCTACAGCGAGAACGAAAATGTCACTCTTCATCTCTGAGAAAGTTATGTTGGGGTTACTATTCGTTCTATATTCGCAATCGCAAAGAAAAAGTAATATAAAGGCGCATTCATCTTCATCACTCATACTTCGTTTTCTGGTCCATTCCGATACGTTCTTCCCGCAACAAAGGATCCCCCTTGCTCATGGTCACCACTATCTTTGCGCCCTCGCACTATCCACGTTTCATGTCAATTATTCGCTCATCTACATTATCTAGTTTTCTCTGTTTTGTTTTGTCAATAATACAAAATGAACGTTCTCGCTCGGTCTTCTTTTGGTGCCAAGTGCGGTGCGAGGAAATCAGGTTCCACCCATGGTTCCCTTGCTATGCCGCTTTGTCTTCGCATCTTGTACTTTACCCGATGCGTTTGTGTTGCGAACCAAAATAGGTCCATGACCGAGCCCTTTCCCTTCAAAAGGGCTATCTCTCGCTTTCGCTCTTCCACCATACCCTTCCATTTCTCCTCCTTTGTGTCAAAAAACAGCGCACATACATGCGCACGAACACACGAAAGGGTATTTGCTTGGATGAACTGATGCACATCGCCCAAAGTGGACTGAGAGACACAAATCGAACTCTCGAACAAAGGACTGCAGACAGGTGGTTGAGGGCTGTGATTTGGGTGGTGATGAATAAATGTTCTGCACCTCATGACCCTCCTCTCTCTCCCGCTTCCTTCTCTCACACTTGATTGAAGCTCTCAATAGGCCCATTCGTTGAACCCAGAAGAGCGTGCCTGTCTGTGTGGAAATAGTAATCCCGAACAAAGAAGAGAGAAAAAAAAATAAAGAGTAAAGAGTAAAGAGTAAGTAAAGAGTAAAGAATAAAGAGTAAAGAGTAAAGGTAAAGAGTAAAGAATAAACAATAAAGAGTAAAGAGTAAGAGTAAAGAGTACAAAGTAAAGAGTAAAGAGAAGGCGTTCATCGATAGGTGTGAGAATGAAGAAAAAGAGTTGAGGTTGTGAGCAATGAACGGGTGCACAAAAAAAGATCTTTTGTGGGGCATCAAATATGCAACGTGCAACTATCGAACGTTCAATTACGCGTGTGGAGGCTGTGCAATTACGAATAGTTAAAACCCCTTTTTTTTAACTCCACGTGATGAGGCAGAGATCGTACCTGAAAATATATTTTCGATATCTGATCAAACTGATCAAACAATCCCAAATCCGGCGAGCAAATTATTCTACACACACTACTCTCACACAAGATATCTCCTGCTGCCCTCTCTACTGACAACAACTGGTGCAAAGATGACAAGTGAGAAAGGGAAAGGATAAGGTGTAGCAGAATATATTACAATGGAAGTCGATGCGTTGGGTTTATTGCGATTTGTTCTTCCAGGAGATCTCTCGGCCGCCATTCTCGCCAAGGGGTTCTGGCCCAGAAGACGTCTGGGTATGGTGCTGGTGCTTCTCCTTCTCTTCTTTCTCCTTCTCCTCCCTGGCCGTTCGTCCCGTGAACTCCTGCCATCCTTCATTGACCATCTTTACCTTCCGCCTCCGTCTCCGCTTCTTGACCCCTGGTTCTGTCCCTGACTGCTCTGCATCAGTTATTGCCGTTGTGCTCTCGAGTCCTGAATCTGTTGTTGATGTCCGATCAGTCAATAGTGAAATGATAGGCCTTTGATGCGATATTGAAGACGACGTGGTCGCATTATGGTGCTGTGATGAATGCGATGTCGATGATGGATCCTGTTCCTCGGAGGATGTGCCACTTCTGGACCGCCCGCGGTTCTCGATGACATGAAAATCCTTGCCCTGAAGTCTCTGCTGATTCAATGCCTCGGCACGCTTGTCGTCCACGACCTTCCAGGGGACGAATGCCGGAGTTGCGACTGTGAATACGGCTCCGACCGCGACTGTAAAAAAAAGTGAGAGGGTGATCCGTTGTCGCTGTAGCAGCGTGAGCGGCTTCATCTCTGTATATTGATATCCTCTTGGAGGTGGTTGTCGATAGGGAGGGGCGGCTGTTTGCGGTGTGTTGGTTCGGTTCTTGTGCTCCTCGGCTGTTCTCGGACTTTTCGGGGATCCTGTGAGCGTGAGTGAATGCGAGGAATGAGATGGATGTTTGTTTCCCGCGCAGAATGTCCTTTCGCCGGAAAAAAAGTAGTTGCTGGCGGTACAAGTCCTGTGGTAGCTGTGGTCCTTGGGTTTCCGTGGAAGAGTTCGAATGCAAGCATGGTTAGATCTTTTTTTTTTCTCCCTTGCAGGAGTTCCTCCAGCTCGCTCGCTGGAAATCCCGATATACGTCACCGTATTTTTTGATCGAGTATGATCTTCATACACCATTGATGGATGTTTCTGGACTCCTCTCTGTGCGTCTTTCTTCACACATCACCCCTTTCCCTCCCTTTTCTTTTCTACTCACCCATCCATCCTCAAACTCAACAACACACACAGCAATGACTACCGTTCAGGACTTGTTCGCCCAGGGCAGCCATGCCTTCGCCGACGAAGACTACGAGGAGGCCGTCAACTTTTACACAAAAGCCATCGAGATCAACGCGTCTCATGTCGAGATCTTCCTCAAGCGGTAAGTCACCTTTGCTCTTGTTCATTGGAAGACAACGAGAGAACAGCAAGGAAGGAAAAGTTGTTTGGGATGGACACTGAGGCATAGACTGCAAACGCGAAGGGCTAGTTTGCGCAAAATAAGTGACTGGGATGAAACGAAGCCAAAGCATAACTATCGCTTGCACAGCAAAAAAATACCACAAGATACTAATACTTCTTTATACTCTTGCTATTTGACATCGTGTTTAGCTCGGCCACCTATCAGAAACTGGGAAAGGACAAGGAAGCTTATGAGGATGCCCTCAAGGCCCTCGCTCTCATCAAGGAGAAGCCCTCTGTCGACGTTTCGGTCGAGGCCAAGGCTCAGCTCCGCAAGGGGTACGATATCCTCCGCTTTTCGCCACGCTTACCACACGTTGACCACACTATTCTCATCATTCGATCTGCCATGCTTTGCTTTCCACAAGAAAACAACAATAGCTGACCTGTATTGTATCTCCTCGTCTGTCTAATAGTGTTGCGGCGTTCCACTTGCATGATTACCAGACTGCCAAAGTCGCATTGGAGGCTTGCCACGCTTTGAGCCCCGATCAGAGAACTTTGGCCAGCTGGATGCGCAAGAACGAACAGGAACTCGCCAAGCAGCCTAAGGTTACCGCACCTACCCCTGCCCCTGCCCCTATTGCTGCTGCCCCTGTTGCCTCTGCTGCACCCGTTGCCGTTGTCCCTGCTTCTCCTGCTACCCCCGCTGTTCACCGTGTCAGGTAATGGATTGCAGCTCTTTGTCACAAGGAATTTAGACGGAGGTCATGATGGACAAGAAAGAGTCGCTAACGATGATTGAGGTTCTCTTATTTTCATTCCATTACAATAGACACGAGTGGTACCAGAACGACAGCTATGTGACCATCAGCGTTTTCATCAAGAGCGTCAAGAAGGAGTCGGTCGACATCAACATCACGGAGAACGCTGTAAGGGTTTCAAACGACAACTCACTGAACCACGAGATTTTGGAATCCATGCAACCGCAAAGGAGTACAACACTAACACATACGACCATCTGCGATTACTCGATAATAGTTGTCGGTCTCGGTCAAGATGCCTACTGGATCGGACTACTCGTTGGAACTGGAGCCTTTGAGCCACGCCGTTGTTCCCTCGGAGAGCAAATTTGAGGTCCTTTCGACCAAGATTGAGATCCAGCTCAAGAAGGAGCGCTTCGCCATCAAGTGGGGAGCCCTCGAAGGCGACGATGTCAACGCCGGATCAATGGCCACCACCAACGGTTAGTCTTTCTCTACTTTCTATTTGGACGATTCAACTCCACTTTGCACAGCACTATCTATGACCTGATGTTGACTTACATGATTCGTTATCAAACAATAGTTGCAGGTGCCCCTGCTTACCCTTCGTCGTCGAGAAAGACCAAGAACTGGGATGCGTTGGAGAAGGAGGCGGCCAAGGATGAAGAGAAGGCCGATGGCGACAAGGCTTTGAACCAGCTCTTTGCCCAGATCTACAAGGACGCCGACGACAACACCAAGCGTGCGATGATGAAGAGTTTCACGGAGAGCAACGGAACCTGCCTCTCGACCAACTGGGACGAGGTTGGCAAGGGTACCGTCGAGACCCGTCCTCCTGAGGGCATGGTCGCCAAGAAAGTACGTCTCTTTTCTGTCACTTTTGTGTAGTTGTATTTGTTTTAGTTCTACCATGGTTCCCTGCTAACTAGTATCGTCTTTTTGCGGTTTTCGTTCATGTAGTACAACTCTTAGGGACACTGACACTTGATATTCACTTGGGAGGCGTGCCATTGAGAGACCGCCTTGTGTGGTTACGGATATTTGCGCCAAGGATCTGAACAGCTACAATATCCACAACAACCGCCAACATTTGCAACGAATCAGGAACAGGTCTGCGCAGGAGGGCCATCTTGACATGAGATGGCTGTCTTCTGTGACCATCTTCAGTTTCACACAGGACAACAGGACAACAGGACAATAGGACAACAGGACAATAGGACAATCAGACCAAACCAACTCACACCATACCAACCAAACACAAAAAAATCCACAAAATAACCATCATTTTCGACGAGTTACCAACCAGCCATCACACACACCAATTTCACCATAATTCTCTACTAGCATTTCCCCCCGACAAATAAAGCGCTCTGTCTCGTCTTTATTATCGCTATTAGCATGTGTCGTCGTTCCTTGTGCATTGTGCATGTCAAGTGAAAGGTGTATTGGAGATAGGAAATAGGTGAGGTATGTTATGTTGTGTGTCAATATGGCTATTTAGATAAACTATGTAAAAAGGAACCAAAAAGGTTTGGAGAACGTTGGAAAAACTCAAGTACTACTCTTGATAGGACTCGACGGTGACTGAGATGTGAGTGTCGGTCGGCATCATATGCTTCTCGGTACTGGAGGTAGGATGCGTAAAGTTGTTGCTGTAGCCGACGGCACCATGTCCAATAGCACCATGAGGATTATGATGCTGGCCCCTCGACCCAGCTTTGTCGGAGTTGCTCGCGCCCCTCGCCCTCGAAGTCACCCAATGGACAGCGCATGCGTTCAAGGTCACGTCCAGCGTGCACGACAACAGGCACAAGACAGAATCCTCATACCCCTTGAAGTAGACCAAGGTAAACACGTTCGCGGAAGAGAGGATAAGGGCGACGATGGAACCGATGAGGGTCCTTCGGGCGACTTGACGGAGTTTTCCCTTTGAGGGTCCTTGGAGAACGGAGGTTGTGGACATCAAAGGGCGAATGAAGAGGATTGTCAACCAGGAGGAGATGAAGATGTCGTAGAGGATGAGGGTGATGGATGCGAGGGGTTTGAGACCGATGAAGCATTGGTCGTCGACGTCGAGGACTGCGACGCGGTTGAGGATCATGAGGACTAGAATTACGGTGTAGGGGGTTAGGAGGAGGATGTTGACCCTGTAGAGCTATTGGTTGGTTGGTGGGTAGGGGGGTCATGTTGGTGAGATGGGGGTGCGTGGGTGGATGGGTATGGGGGGAGGGGAGGTAGAAAAAGGAGGGAAGATGGCGGTTAGTGATCAAATAATTTTCAAGGGGGGAGGGGTGCGAGTGATTCATGCGCACGAACAGGCGTTAATGCATGCATGAATTCAACAAACAAAATGGCGTTCTGAGATGGATCAAGGAGGGATTGTTTGTTTGACAGGGCAGGTCAAAGGGGTTTGTGGGACAAACAAAGAGAGACAATAAGCAGGGTAAAAAAGGGTAAAAAGCAAACAGGTGTAAAAGGCTTAAGCCAACAAAAGAGAGCAATTACGAGAGAAGTGGACAGAGCAGAAGGGGGAGGCGATCAAAGCAACACAATGTGAAACTATCTTGCCTTTACCCCTTTTTTCGTCCTCGCTCAGTTCTATTTTTTTTGTATGCATCGCGAAAATAGGGAGGGATGCAAAGGAAAAAAAAAACCACCGAGGGAAGGAAAAAGGCAGGCTAGACCAAACACTGTTGGACTAGAACACCATGCAAAGAAAGCTGGAGCAATACCGTCTAAAGATTAAAACCCAAAAAAAAAAAAAGGCACAGGCAAAAAGAAACTTACAGTGGTATCCCTCCGGAGGGTAGCAACCGAAGAAACGACATAGACCTTTTCAATCAGGAACAGGTAGATGATAATCTTGGACATGGCATAAAGCGAGAGACACACAAAAATCGACAGCGTGCAGGAGATAATGTTGCCGTGGTTGGTCGAGGCCAAGACGGCAGCAATGGTAGTGAAGGCCCAGGAGACAATGTAGAGGGAGATAACGAGACCCCGGGCATAGTTGATGTTTGACATGTTTGTGCCGGAGGTCTTACGGCCGAACAAAAGTGACATCAGGGAGATCGAGAGGAGCGAGACGAGTAGCGACAAGATCGCTGTTGCATTGGATGGAGGGAGGGAGAGGTAAAGGGGCGAAGGGATGATGAGTTTCATGAAACGTTGAAGTGCAAGAGTATTTCGTTGTTTTGTTGTCATGTACTGCAATGCATATGGGCGAAATCCAAAAGGCACAAGGTCATGGAAGGTACGAGCATCTGCGCGTCTTGAATAAAATTGAACGGAACTTTCGTAACCGTTTTTGCTCCTTCAAAAGCAAAACACCTACAGGGAATGTTTGGTATCTGCATCGTGATATAATTATATGTATGTACAAGCTAGTGGCGGAGGTAGTAAGGGAGTAAGGTGGGCGAACGTAAAGAGAGGAGAGGAGAGACGAAAGGTGGAGTTGGGGGGAAGGAAAGGTAAAGAAGGAGAAGAAGGAAGGAAAGCACGTTTATGGTCGTGAATAGGGCTGAGGGGTTCCTTAAATCTGGGATCGACAGGTTGGAGATATAGAAGGGAGGAGAGAGAGAGTTGTGGTAGGCAAGGTGGTTGTTCAATTGCAAGATGGGAGGATAAAAATAAAAAGAAAGAGATGTTGACGTAATAAGAGAATTGAGAATTAGGAGGATAAAGAACAGGAAGAAGAAGATGAGGGAAGGACAAAAACTCGAGTCTTGCTAAGGATCAAGGGGAGACGATAATGCGAGAGAGAAAAGGAAAAAGAACATAAAAAAAAAAAGAGGGAAAGTAAGGATGGAGCGGGCCCTATTTATTGCAGAAGAAAAGAAGAAGAAGAGGGCCAAGGGTGCAAACGAACAAGCAAGGGAGCCGAAAGAGAACAATTCAAAAAAAAAAAAAAGAGAAGAGAGGAGTGTCAAGGAGTACCGCTCCATTGAATTGAATGTAGTAAGAACAATCTCCGGTTTAATGGTTACCTATTCATTAGAACGGTGAGAGGAAAGTTTCTATTGACAGTATCCACTGCCCTGTGTCTCTCTTTGTTTATGTTGAAAGGGAAATGTAGAAAATAATAAAGGGAAAAAGCTGAACACAATCGACAAAAAAACAAGGGGTAAAATGTACCTTTGGCAAGAGAGAGAGAGAGAGAGAGAGGTACAGACGGACAGAGCGAGGGGCAATAGACTGGACTAGAAGTGACAGCTAAGCGGACTAAAATAAAATAAAATAGTCAATGGAGCCGCGGAAACGAGGGGATAGGTTGGATGGGTTCACGGTTGAGTCAATGAATTGTAGAGGAGGTTGTTGTTTGTTACAAAAACATTTTGGTCGGTTTGAACAATTCAACTGACAACCGTTCGCCATTGTTGCAACATTGAATCGAAATATTATACCTTCCATATGCCATGGACCATGCAATCCTTTCAGCATTGGGCATTTCATTCTGTTTTTTTATTTGAGCACTGGGTATTGTAGGTTTGTATCAATCGGGCATAAAGAAATAATTGGATATTGTGCCGCCTTTTTATTAGCAAGCAAACACAACGTGAATGTCTTTCTTTGCTTTGCCTTTTTGTTGTCTGTTTGTTTGTGCGTTCGAAGAAGAGTACAGAGGCTCTTGATCAACATTCTACACATTGTACGACCTCAAATCACGATCGCTTGAATCCGAAAAGGCATTCAACATTCACCAGCTGCCCTCGTCCCGTTCTGTGTCTCATTCCAGGGAAAGTGTACACGCATCTTTTCTTTCTCTTGTTATTTCTTTGCATCTTGTCAAGGAAGGATGGACGAATCAAGAGAGGTTTCGCATTGCTTGGTTGCATGTCGTTGTTGTCGCTGTTTTCTATCAACGCTTTCTTTCCTCTCTCATTCCTATTTTCGTCCGTCCGTCCGTTCGTTCGGTCGATCGATACTGTTACTTTTTCAACGTCTACTCGTCTGACCAAGGGCGCAATACCTCCAACGTTATGATGTCCCTCCGCCCTGTTCCAATCTGAGACCTCGCGTTCGTTGTCTTGGTCACCTAAATTCAGGAACGAGGAACGTGTCTTCGTGGTTTTTGTGTTCCTCCTCCTAGAAAAGTAAACGAAGCAAAAAAAAAAAACAGAGGTCCTGTTCATGCACCGGTTTGAACTCGGACAATCACCCACCCTCAATTCTTTAGCATCTCCTTTCATTTTTCTCCTGAGTAACAGTGTTGCCCTCAGACAACTAAGGACGTATCCACTGACCATCAGTTTGAGTGCTGCTCTCTGTTTTTAGTCGTTAGTTGGTTAGTAGGTGGTTATGGTAGCGGTTGCGCTGGTATCTGTTTGATATTTGGTCATTACATACATACATACTCCGCACTCTCTACCTTCCTGCAAGAAAAGACCCCTCCTTTTTTATTTTCACTGTGACAGGTTCAAGAACGCGTCAATGAACACACTCGCATATTCGCACGTACCCACACACACAACAGTCATGGATTAGCTGATACACTTCCTTTTTTTTTTTTTTTTTTTTTTTTTTTTGCTGATGGTGTTGATTTATGTATGTAGCATGGGGAAATAACTCGTCGTGCTTACAAAGGTTTTTTTTGTGTACAAAATGTGATAATACAAAGTTTGATGATTGGGTGGACTGGTACTTTTTTTTTCAGGGGGGAAGTGAGAGGCAGAAAAAAAATGGCATGGAGTGAGCGGTTGAGAGAGAGAAAGAAGAGAGGAGGAAGGGAAAAAGGAAAAAGCGCGAAACATGTAATGATTCCAGGGGCACACAGAGAGGGGGATAGTCTAGAAGTGAGGATTAGGGGAAAGGAGAAGGGAAGTTACAAGGGGGTGAGGGAAGAAGAGTGGAGACGGCGCCATCATTAAAGAGCTGAATGGACTATGTACTCGCTCCAGCGGAGTTGGAGCTAGCTCCTGCAACCGAGAACACAATGGTGTGACACCATAATCGTCCAACGCAAACAAACGCCAGAAAACAATAAACTCACAATCGCGTCAACGGGAACCGTGCAGGGACAGACACACACAAAGAGAGGAAGGGAGATGGAGAGAGGCGGTTGGGGACAGAGGATGAAAAATCAACGCTGGTCTGCTCACGAAACAATCATCCAGCTCCTGAACGTGTCCGTTCGTGTCTTGTATGACTGCCGGCCTGCCTGAAAGACGGGGGACATGGTGACAGAGGTTTCTTTTTTTAATATTGCGTACATCAACTGAATAAGGTGAGGATAGACAAAGAAGGGGGGTGTGATGAGGGGTGCGAAATGTAAGGACAAGTCGAGGCCGTTGTGCACCGTTAATGACAAGTCGGGGATAGTCCAGCCAGTCGTCTAGGCATTCTATCTATCATGTCCAACCCAGCCTGGTTCACAACTGCTTCACCCGCGAAAGTAGGCGGGTAGGACCCGAAAGACAAACAAAGCGGACCCTCACTGGCGCAATTACAGCTCTCATCATTGGATCTTGCCTGGTCGGGGCTGGCATTCATGAATGGACGACGGGTTCGGCGGTTTTTAGGCATTACTCTCCTCTCCTTGCCCCTTTCTCGAGGAGTTTTAAGAAATCAACACGTCCCCACTCCTCACTCTTTTTATGGTAATGATATGTCGAGGGCCATACTATGTCCTGGTTGACTATCAAAACCTCTTCCACTCCTAGACATTGAGGTTCTTCGTAATAACGCATCCACCTAAACGCGCCACTCTCCCTCCTCGTTCCTTTTTTTGGGTTTTGGTTATCTATACCGAGCCGTAGTTATGGACAATTGTCCATTCTCTCTTTTATTCCTCGGTGCAGTTTTCCTCTCTCCTAACTCCTGGCTTCTGGCTTCTGGACCCCCTTACTTCCCCTTCCTCTTTGATTCGCACACACAGGCACAGTTGTGTCTGCCAGTTATAGTTTGACGATCTGGCTATATCCACCCTTTATTGTCTTCCATTTGCCTCCTTTTAGGTCCTTCCATGGAAGACATAAAGCCGGTGTCGAGACAGATAGGCAGGGAGGAGTAACACAGCAAAGTGTATAGCATTGCAGCAATTGCAGCAACACACCAAAAACCGCGCTGATTCTGCGCCAAATCAATCAAGTCAACAAACCCCTCAAACTCGTAATGATGTGCGATTCACATCCACACACACAAACGCCACACCGAGTCGCGCGGCCACCGGACTGGGTACCCCACCCCTTGTACGGTAATTGCGGTGGGTTGATATTTGATCAATGCAAACACATGCACAGGTGTACCCAGCCAACTGGGCGCTGTCGAACCAAAACAGAGGCTCTCCGTGTTTCCGCCTCTCGGCTCGAAAAATTATGCCTTACATTTATTGCTTGACTCTTTTCTTGGCACGCACGTAGAGGAATGTAGGAAAAGTGTTGGATGTGAGAGAAGGGGTTACCGGGGAAACCTTTCAAATAAAAAACAGAGCTTTCTTTCGGCGTCTGGGGCTCTCAACGGGAAGAGTGCTAGGAGGTAGTGTGACTGGTTTATAGCATTGGATGTGAGATGACATCTGGGTGTTGTTCGTTTTTACGCGATTTCATGTACCTTTCGCGCAAAAGGTAGATGAATGATTTGAAGCATCTGCGTTGTTTATAACTGTCCGCCTAAAATAACGCCAACATCATCTTATGTCCGATACAAAAACATGCAAATGTCAATGCTCAATACTCAACGCTCAATGCACACATACGTATAAACAGACAGCGTTAATGCATCTGCATTTCGACGAAAGAAAATAGGCAGGAATCAACAAAAAAATAAAATAAGGGGTGGGTTTTTTTGCATGATGGGTTGTCTCAGGATATGCACGCACGGGAGTTTGAAGAGATGATGAATGGATGGACGCCAAATGAATGCAGCATGCGATTCGATCAGGTTTGTTTTTTATTATCTTTTCTAAAGTGGGTTAGGTAAGGGGGTTTTCGTTCGGGTAGAAGGAAGAAGGAGGCTGCCTGAAAATGATTGGATATTTGGATATTTGGATGTAAAAGCGAGACGCAAGTAGCAAGGCTGGCTCGGGACACACGCGCGTCATGGTTTAACCTTGAAAGATAACTGAATCAAGCCGAGATAGCATTATTGTTTTCTATGGGCACAGGAACGAGCAACATATGGACAGAACGCGCTTCTACAAATTCTTGTTTTCTTTCTGATCATGATATGAGAGCCAGTTTAACTATTGTACTTAAACTAGACGCGGTTTGAGGACGTTGTAAATGGTGTCATGATTTTTATGTTTTGTTTTATTTTAGCCCGTATTGAAAGAAAAAAAAAGAGCAAGACTAAAACACGAAGGGTAGGTGGCGGGTGAGTGTGAGTTATACGAAAAGCACAGCAACTGCAATGACCGTTGGGCTGCCAGCCTGGCTGAAAGACTCACAACGATTGATCTTTCACTCAACGGTCGAGGCGAATGTTGCTTAACAATTCCTCCCAGTTCACAGTCACCAAGGACAGAACACTTGCAAGAGAAGTATATGGTGATGATGGTGTTGCCCGTTATTAATTGAGATGAATAAAGTTATCAACACAATTAAAGTTTGATCACTGATCATTTGATTGGGAGGGGACTGAGACTGAAATAGCCACTCTCTGTCACTCTGTCACTCCCTACCCTGGCTAACCCTGCCTAACCAGAGCTGGGTTCAGAAGAGGAGTACAAAGGGGTTCTCGCTGTTTCTGGTGCCCGCCATTTTCTGACTCTACGGGCGAAGGGCTTTTATTCGTTGAGGCGTCCATTGAGGAGTCCCGTCTTGTTATTCAACCCCAGCACAAGGGACTAACGAGTCGAGATCGCCGTTGTAAGGTACGATTCCTTTTTCACTCTGTTTCCTTGACTGACACTCTGTTTACGCTTGGAAGCTCTTTGCTGTTGTAGCTGCTGTTGCTGCAGTTAATGGAGCAGAAAGACTCCAGGCGTGGCGGAAAATGAATGCTCAATTGTCTGTCTGGACTTCTGACTGTGAATGAGGGCGTGTATGGGTTGCATGGGAAGCATGGGAAGCATGGGTGATGCTCACCAAAAAAAAGGTTTTTTAAGAAAAAGCGGAAGGAAAAGTAAACGCGCAAAGTGAGCCACGCACAAGAGAAAATACAAGGAAAGACATACATCGACATTGGATCATGATGGATGAGGGGTAGGTGGTGGGACCTACGGATGTCCCATATGGCATGAGGATAATTACGATTTTGAGAGCAATGAAGAATTCTGAGAGTGGTGTGATAGAGTTGGGTTCTCATCGTCTTTTGTTGTTGTTGTTTGTTTTTTTTGTCAAGTCTCACGTTATTTTTTTGTTCTTGAGCTTTTCGTTTTAAACAGACGTGGCGTTGAAAGTGGAAGTTGGAAGCGATGTCAATATATTGTTTGCAGTGTACATGTACATGTTTTCGTTTTTTTATTAGAGCTGTTACGAGTCCTATTTGTGGTGATCGTGTGCGCTGTGAACAAGGTGGAGTCAAGGAAAAGAAGGAAGGAGGCAAGAAAGAGAGCTGGACAAAGCAAAAGGAAAAGAATGAAAAGAAAAGAAGGTGTGGAAGGCCAACCTTCCTTCATCCTCATCCTCATCCTTATTCACCCCTAACAAACTAACCGTCTCTTTCCCGTCCGTCCGTTCGCACTCCCTCATTGCTCTCCCTGCACCTTCCTCCCTTGTACCTTTATGTCTTGTACTCATCATTTTGCACCGGGTACCCTGTCTTTCCCTTCGACGCCCTTGTTGTTGTTAGGTCAGAAAGACGGACCACCGGTGGTTGGTGCAATACATTCTGGGTCACTGCTTCAGACGCCAATGGGAATCTGTCGCTTGTCTCTCTCGCTTTGTCTCTTCCACATATCCCCCTCCTCCTCCCGAGGTTGCCTCTTTGTGCGTTCTTCACACCTCTTTACTCTCTTCTCTCTTTTTTTTCTCTTTCTCCTTTACCCTCCTTCCTCCTCCCCTCCTCCTCCCCTCCCTTCACGACGATACTCATTCCTCATCCATCCTCCATCCTCATCCATCCTCTCTCTCATCATCAACCGAGATTCTTCACTCTCACTCTCTCTTTCTCTCTCCCTTATTCTTATTTTCATCTCCCGCAACGACGTTCATACCCCTGCCAGCAACACTCTGTCTGTCTCAGGAACAAACAACAACCATCTGTAACTCCTTTTCCGCCCCTTTTCTGCAACGACCCAACCAACAACAACCAACAACAACCAAAGCAACAACCACAAACCCCCTCCTTCCCTTTTCTCCATATTATTTCATTCACCCTTCCCATACCATCCTTCCCGTTCTTCTCTTTATCTCATCTCCTCCCTAATTTCCCTCTTCCTTTACGCCCAACTTCTTTACCCAAGAGAAAGCAACAATGAAGTTCACAACCCCAACGAAATTCCTGTTGCTCGTCGCAGCCGTCGCCCTCGTGGCCTCACCCGGCTCCACACTCGCCCAAAAAGGAGCACCAGCAGCCCCCGGCGATGCAACCACCACCCCTGCCGGTGCTACTACAACCCCGCCCGTCCCCACTGTCCCTGCCACCACCACCACCACCACCACCGTACCGATCGTTCCTACCGTCCCCACTGTCCCTACCGTTCCTACGGTCCCTACAAATCCTACGAGCACCGTCCCCCCCGTGGTCACGACCCCTCCGCCTGTCGTCCCAACCGTCGTCACTACGACTTCTTCACCCGCCGCCCCGACGTTTACTCCCCCCGCGGCACTGGCGCCCTGCGCTAATACGAGTACTTGTAAGGTCAACGAGTATTGTGGAGTTACGGCCGAGACCTTGAAGAACTCGACGGTCATGGGGTACTGTCTGCCCATGACGGACGGGATAATGATGTGTCTTTCCTCGCCTGTTCAGCCCTGTACTTCGCATACTCAGTGCAACACGTTCGGATTCGGGTACTGCGATCTTAGGAGCACCCACAACTGTGCGGGCATGGGTGTCCCTAATACTCCGTCTGAGTGTCGTTCAGGAACACTTGTTGGAAGCGGGAACCAGTCCTCGTCGGGTGACTCAAATGACAAGTTGAAGTCGACGTTGAAGTATGCGGGTATTGGCATTGGAGCGGTGGCGTTATTGGGAATTGTCTTTGCGGTGGTTAGGTGGAAGTCGAACAAGAAGAAGCGGTCGCGCAAGATGCCTGATTTTGCAGATGTTGACTATGGAATGTCGACTACTACTGCCAGGTCTAAATCTCATCGTCAGCGACAGTCGGAGCCTAGGTCGAGTGCTGGCGGGGATGGTGGGCAGTCATACCCGTTCTCGAACCGCCCCGTGGTTGCAGGCGCCGCTGCTGTTGGTGTTGGTGTTGGTGCTGGAGCTCTTGCGGCCGGAGCAGCTACGGCTGATCAGGATTTCTATAGCGACCAGTACTATGATGACGGATACGCTCAGCACGGCAAGGGCGGATACGACAACTATGAAAACCAGACCGGTGGATATGACAACTACGGCTACGGACAGGGAGGATATGACCAGGGGTACGGCCAGCAAGGGTACGACCAACAGGGCTACTACAAGGAAGCTGGAGCCGCCGGCGGGTATGAGGGCTACGACCAGCACGGCAACTATATCGGCGACCAGACCGGATACTATGATCAGCAGGGGTACGATTACTCTCAGCAGCAGCAGGATTACCAGTACCCCTCTACCTCTGGTGTCGATGCTTCTGGCGCCGTTGTAGCAAGCGGCGCTGGTGCAGCAGTGGCAGGTGGAGTGATGGATGGTAGCGGAGTTGCCTACCCAGCCGAGGTAGCTGCGGTCTCGCCGCGCAGAAATGGAAATGCCGAGATGATGCCAGAGCAGGACTTTGGTACCTCTGCCGCCGGTGGCGCCGGTTACGGACGCCACTACTAGTTTTTTTTTTCTGTCACTCTTTTTTTTCCATAAACACGTTACGCGCACGCATCCCATTTAACATCTGTTTCGTATACCAGTAACCCACCGTATTCACTCTTTTTTTTTTTTTTTTTTCTCTCTCTAATTATTCGTTCTTGACCATACCCCCAATAATAAAAATGGCTGGTCCCTCTTCTACACATATCCAGGGCAGGCCTTTTAAAAAAGGCTCTCTTTCTTTTACCTCATAACTCATAACGAAAATATGATCGGTAATCGAGATTGTGCGACATTAGTCCATTAGCCCATACCCCGTGTCCCATACCACCAACAACATACAGTACATAATTTACATTGTTATTCATGAAAAAAGGAAAAAAGAAAGAAGCATGACTATCTACTTTCAAAGTTTTTGTTTTATATTTGTTACTGTTTAAAAAAAAAAAAAAAAAAGAGGCTCCTGGGCCCCGAATCTCCGTTGTCCGTTATTGTGAGGAGGCATAGGAAGGCGAAGAGAGGACAGGGGGGGGGGGGGCGAGGCAGGGGGGATTGTTTCAGCCTTTCGTTCAGGGCGCGCGAGTAGCGCTCAAGTCCTCCAAGACATCACTCACAAGACGAAGCTGGTCCTCACTATCATTCCTCACCGCCTCCTTCCCTCCACTCCCTTCCTCACCCTCTCCACCATCTCCATCTCCACCAGCCGAACCAAGACCCTGGCCATTGGTGATCATGGCCGCAGTGACGACATCATGAAAGCTCCAATTATTGACATGATTCTCCTTGAAATACAATCGCTCCTGTTCCAGTTGCTGGGCCTGGTTACGCCCCGCGGTGCCGTTGACGGTGACGACCAGTTCTGCTTGGTGCGGGTGGGCGAAGCTGTTGTTGGGTGGTGGTGGAGATGGGAGAGTGTAGCCAGAGTCTTCTTGGACCATCGTTCCACTACTGAGAGCGCCGGCGGCGGTAGAGGTATCTAGAGGGTTGATGATATTCGCAGGACCAGCTGGAGGTGACTGTGCTTCCCGCTGCCGCTGCTGCTCTCGTTGCTGCGAAGGAGGAGCAGCTTGCATCCTCCTCAAGATACCCACAGCTCTAACCGCCTTCTTGAACACCGTCCTTGCATTAAAGTTCTTCCTTACCGCCGGCAACAAGTTGACACTATCCTGAGGCGATGCAGGGGCCGACAGGTCTTGATCCAACACGGCCCGGAACCATGGATGCGCCAATGCCTGGGTGGCGGTGGATCGGATCTCGGCAGGGCGAACGAGGAGGGTGTTGATAAAGTTTTTGGCGAGTGGGGAGATATCTCGCCAGTATTCTTCTTCGAATTGGTACTGTCCTGCAATGATGTTCTCGAAAAGGGCTTGTTGGTCTATTTTGGTCGTAGAAACAAAAAAAAAAAAAAAAAAGATGGAGAAGTATTAGTTGAAACATGTCAAGAATAACTGAAAACCTGTTAAAGAAATAATTAGCAAGACAAAAAAAAAGAAACGTACCATCGCCCCAGAAGGGTGTGTATCCACAAAGCAAAGTATACGCAATAACACCCAGACTCCACATGTCCACCGGCTTGCCATGCCCAATCTGCTCCAAGACCTCAGGCGCCACATACCCAGGCGTCCCACAAGCCGTCATCAACACATCCTCCCCACTCGTCAACACCTTACTCAATCCAAAATCTGTAATCAATAACCGCGCATTCTCAGACTTGTCCAAAAACAACAGATTTTCAGGCTTGAGATCGCGGTGGACGATCTCCATACTATGGAGGTACTCGACTCCGAGGAGGATCTCGCGGACGAGTCGGGCGGCGTCTCCTTCAGTGTAGCAGCCCTTTTGGAGTAGCTGCTCGAATAGTTCTCCGCCCTCTGCTAGGTCTGTGACGAGGAAGACGGCGTCTTCAGTTTCGAACATTTCGAGGAGGGAAACGCAGTTTGGATGGCGGACCTTGGACAGCACCGAGATCTCCGTATCCAGCATCGAACCCTTTCCTATTGGTATTAAGTTTTCTCATGGTTAGTGCTGTTGCTTGAGGTAACGGAAACAACATACAAGTCAGTCAGTATTTAGAAAAGTACCTTGGAGGGTCTTCTTAAGGATGATCTTGAGGGCAAAGGACTGGCCGGAAGACTTGAGTCGGATCTCACGGACAGTCGCAAAGGTGCCTACTCCCAGAACATGGTCCGTGATCTCGTACAGCTCCAACAGTGTCGGGTGTATCCGTGCTCCATTAAAGTACTGCTTTTGTGGAGGCACGGCCACTTCCGGTACAGCTGGTGTTATATCTGCTGGGGTAGGGACGACGGTTTCTGGTACTGGAGCAGGCGTAGGTGTAAGTGTAGGTGTAGGTGTGGGTGCAAGCTTTTCGGGGAGGTGAACTGCTTCCTGCGCCTTGTTGGCCTTGATCCGGTTGATGACTTTCATCATCTTGGGGACTGCCCTAAGCGCCGATGTGCCTGGTGGTGGTCCTCCTGTTGGCTGTGCTGGTTGTGCTGTTAGCCCTGATAGTGGCCTCGCTACAACCTCACACTCTCTCTCCGCAGACAATACAATCTGGGTCAACGACTCTCTCCTCTGTTCCCTCCTACAGTTCTGGAAATCCAAAGTCTCGTCGTCATCGTCGTCGTCGTCGGAGACGACCAAGTAATTAAATGTGTCGTCTGTGTCCTTGTTCTTGTCCTTGTGATTCTGTTGTCCTGCTGCTGCTGCGGCTATGTTG
Source organism: Linnemannia hyalina (assembly GCA_019671135.1). Taxonomy (NCBI): domain Eukaryota; kingdom Fungi; phylum Mortierellomycota; class Mortierellomycetes; order Mortierellales; family Mortierellaceae; genus Linnemannia; species Linnemannia hyalina. The sequence continues at coordinate 2,247,705 of JAHRHY010000006.1, forward strand.
TTACTGTTCGTGTTGGTGTTATTGGAGCAAGCGTCGTTCGTGATGCGTGGCGGTGGCAAAACAGGGGGTTCGACTCTGCCCTCTCTCTGTTTGGATTTTGCTTTGGATTTAGATTTCCGTCGCTTGTGCTCTTCCGCGGAGGACGACGAGGAGATTGTCTGCTGCTGCTGTTGTTGTTGCTGGTGTTGTTGTTGTTGTTGTTGTTGCTCGGACCGCATGGATCGAAAGAGTTTTTTAAAAAATCGCACGAACTCCTTCCATGACCGGATCGTCCTCCTCCGAATCCTCTTTCCAGCTCCTGCACCTGATTCCAATGATGCCAAGGACGAAGACGGTACAGGTGATTCTGCCCGAGATTGTGTCCGAGAAGAGTGCTTCCGACCATTGCCCAACTGTGGAGGTTTCTGCTGTTGCGCTGCTTGTTGTTCGCGGTGGTGGGTTTGGAATAAAAAGTGTTTATCGATCGGTGCTGGCACATAGACCTGTTGCCTCCTCCTAGTTGCAGCAGTCGATGGCGAAGAGGCACCAGCATTGTCGCTAGACGAGGCAATGGCGATAGACGCGCTTGAGAAGCCCTCAAAAGTCACAGGCACAGCTGGTACAATCCCAGACACAGAAGACGATAAGGCTGCCTGGACCGAAAACTCCTTCCCTTTATCTTCACCACTACTATTGTTAGCAGCAACCAGGGGGGGCTCCAATTCCTCGGGCGAAGAAGCACTCTTTTGGCGCAACTGGTCCAAAAGGATCTGTGACCAGTTGTGAACATTCTTGTGGAGCGAGGGGTGGTAGGGCGCAAGGTAGTCTGGGTTTGGGTGTTGTGGGGTTGACCACGTTGCCAGGATAGGGGAGGGCGATTCGGGTCCTGAGACGATTGTGTGGATTGTGAGCGGGTGTGGTTCTTCAGTTTCTGGTTGGAGTGTGGTGGAGTTGGAGTCGTTGTTGTTGTTGGTGGTGCGCCGGTTTCTGAACCGATCCAGGACCCTGTTCGATACGAGTGGTTGTGGTTGTGGTGGAGAAGATGCAGAAGAAGAAAAAGTAAGAGCTGCCCCGTTGCTATTGCTATCACTGCCGCTGGAACTGGACCCTGGCACCAGAGCTGGCCCCGGCTCCTGCTGCAGCTGCAGCTGCTCAACAGTCAAAACGGGCGCAGAAGTGTGTGAGACAAACACCGCGTGGTGAGGCTGGGGCTGTGGCACCTCTACGACCCTGGAGCCCGAAACAGAGTTCGAAACCTCCACCGGCGCAGACACAGGGACTGGGACGACTTTCTGTCTGGAGACGGGGATCATGATGGACAATGGCGTTGGCGGTGTGATCTCTTGTCCCTGTGTCTGTGCTGTTGTTGTTGTTGTTGAATGTGATTGCGATTGTGGTGTTTTGGTTGATGCCGAAGAAGGAGAGGAGGGGGGTTGGAATGAAGGGGGGAGTGGCCAGGCAGTTGGGTTTAGGAGGTGGAGGTGTGAAGGCGAGAGTGGTTTGTTGCTGTCGTCATTGTTGTCGTTGTTGAAGTTGGATTCGAGGGGAAGTTGGTCGAAGTGGTCGACCTGGGTGGGGAGTGGGGCGCGAATGGTGGAAAGAATGGGCGAGGTTGAAGAGTAGTGAGTTGGGTGGTGTGGAGGAGCAAAGAAGAAGAGGTGAAAAAGAGGATGAAGGGAGTCGTGGGAGGTAAAGGGATAAAGGATAAAGAGGATGGGCGAAGGGGGGGGGCAGATCAATTGGCAGAGAGGCGAGGGGGAGAAGAGAAGAGAAGAGAAGAGTGGCGAGGCAACACGTTCTGGGCGGGGATGGGTGAGTTTGATGAATTGGAGGAAGTAGGGAAGGCAAGGGAGGAGGATAGGAAAGAGAAAAAGGAAAGAGAGAAGAGAAAGGAAGAGAAGAGAAGAGGAAGTGTCAAGTGTCAAGAGTCAAGAGTCGAAAAAAAAAGTGGAGAGGATCGAAGCGTGAAGAGCAGGCGAGCCCTGTTTGTTGTTAATGGACATAAAGAAAGGGGAAAGAAGGGAAAAACTGGGAACAGACACACACCAATCGCGGCAGGGAGATGGACAGGGTGGACATAAAAGGCTGCATATCTCTCTTTTCTTTCTTCGTTCATTTCATTCAACCAACACAACAACAACAAAAAACGACGCAGCAGCAACATTGTCCATCGGAAAATGAGACATAGACTACAAAACTACACCCTCCATTCCTCGCTCCATAACATTGTTAGTGCTCATTCACTCTAACGATCACTTTTTCCCTCCTCTTTTTTTCTTTCTTGTCCCTCTGTCATTACCCTATTTTGCCACTACCCTTGAAGGGTACCTGGCCAAACAGCAGAGTACAAGCAACAACAAAAAAAAAGAGCGCCTCTCTCTCCCTCGGAGAACCGCCGCGAGTGAGTGGTCATTCACTCACCCTCCAAAACCAATTTTACTCGCCAATGAACGGACACTCAGCCCCGCTTACCAAAGACTCAATTGGGTGGTGTGTCCTCTTCATTTTTGTTTTTAACTTTCTGTCTTTTCTCTTTAATTATCTCTCTGTCTTTGTGCTGTTGGACACTTCTCGTCTGTTTATGTTCTTGTTCTTGTTTTATCCCTTCCTCGCCACTCCGCACCGATCATGCTATGCATAGTCATTCATGACATGTATGCACATCATGACTCTTCCCGCCACACCTTTTCCTTCCATCTCCCGTCAATGCGTCAATGCTTTGCATATTTTTCTTCAATTGGTAAATATTTATTTAGCCCAAAGCAAAACAATCATCAAGAACAACAAACAACGACAACAAAAAAAAACTATGTACAAAAAGGTAGAGAAGAAAAAGCAACGGAGGGAGACAAAGACATCTTTTACCGCCGACTACGACGACGACTCGTCGAACTGGCAGTAACCTCATAAGGCGGACACTCCCCCTGCTCCCCAAAATCAAAACTATCATCTCCACTAAACGTCGTGCCCCCCAACGCCAGGCTACTCATATTCCCTCCTCCACCCAACCCAAGCATCTCTGGCGACAACCCCGCGCTCGCCAACAAAATCTCTTCTTCCTCATCCTCCAAATCCCCATCCTCCGGCACAACCACCACGATGGGCACACTCAACCTCACCCCACCCTGTCTCCTCCTCGGAACAACTGACGAGACCGTGCTATTCTTCTCGGCCCGGATCTTGATCACAATCTCGTAGGAGACTTCGAGGAGAGGGGCATTGAGGATGGAGTATCCGGCGGTTGCGGGAATGACGATGGGAATTGTCTTTTGGATCTCGCGGTCGACTGCTTGGGAGCAGGAGATGAGGGTTTTTGATTTTGTCAGCTTTTCGCGCCGGTGTTGGATTATCGGCAGGGGTTGGATGGTTGCTGAGGATTCCTTGATGGTTGAGGAAGGAGTTGGGGATGTGACGAGGGTCGAGCTAGTGTCCGGGTTGTATTGGATTCCGCCGTTGGAGTTGATCGTCATGCTGTTGTATGCTTGGATCGCCGCCGCGACGTGTCCACCTCCGCCTCCACTGCCGCCACTGCCACCATTGCTGTTACTGTTGCTGTCACTGCTGCTGGAATGGATCGATCCCCATTGACTAGAAATCGACGCCATGCTGTTCGGACTTGCCATCCTTGCTGCAGCTGCTGCAGACGCAGCAGATGCAGAGGCAGTCATCCCATGGACCGATCCCTCGGGTGACTCTCCTCCTTGCTCGCTGGTGGGTGTTGACGGGAAATTGGCTCCATACGGCGACGCTGGTGGAGAAGGCATCACTGAAGCTTCCGATTCACGTGTTGCCGTTGTCGTGGAGAGTTGTGGTTGACGACCGTTCCGGTTCGAAGAGCTCCTCCTCGACCTACGCCGACTCTCCCTCGGGTTCTCTGTCTCCACAGCTACAGCAACAGCAGTCGTCTCCTCCCCCTCCGCAAAAGACATCTCTTCCGACGCAACATCCGAAGTAACCAGCGTCGGATCCATCAAATACCCTTGCCCTGCAACACCCATAGCCCTCGCCTTGGACAGCCCAGACCCATAATGCAAACACTTGCATAACGTCGTCTCAACCACAACCTGTCTCGCATCCGAATGATTCACAATATGAATCACAAGCGGGACCATCCTCCCTGGCCGATACCCCTGTTTCGGCACCCACGCGTGGGCCTCCAAGAACCCTGTCGACCAAACCCAATGCCCAACATTCGCTCGAACACTCTCCGTCTCAAACGGCATCGTGTACAAAGGCATGTACGTCGGATCGTTCATGGGGATCAACTTGATGATCTGGGTCGAAGATGTGAAGGTCGGTTCGACGACGAGGGCCCGGGGGTCGTAAGGGTCTGGGGAAGGGAGGATCTGTTTCATGACGGCCTTGAGTTGGTAGGAGATATTGCCGACGGGATCGGTGAAGGATCCTGGGAGGGACATGGTTGAGTTTGAAGGGATCCGGATCGAGAAGGGAATGACGTAGTTTCCAGGTTGCATTAGGACGGCTTTAGGTTCGACCGGTTCTGCAGGCGGTGTTGTTGCTGCTGCTGTTGTTGTTGTCGTGTTTGAGGAGGCTGTTGGAGTTGGGTCACTGCGACCGTCTCTCGATGACCGACTACTCTGCGTGCGCACTAGAAGAGGGGAGGAAGATAGAGCGAATGGACGTTAGCGAAAACCATCCCTGCGCATCAAAGAAAGAGAAAAAAAAAAAGAATAAGGTAAATAGTTTACCATCGTCGGTGCTGTCGGACGGGCTTGGAGTTGGGATAGGCGCAGAAATAGGTTCAGAGACAGGAGAAGCCGTATCCTCATCAGTCGTCGTCGTTGTCGCCAGAGGTGCCGAGACAGGTGTCGAAGCCGGTTCCTCAGTCTGAGGAGAAGAAGTAGTGGCGATCGGCGCCGAGACAATCTCTCCAGGAGAAGTAGAGTTTGCTCCTGCCTCACCTCCTCCGCTCTCAGTCGACGACCGTGCACCATCTGTAAAAATCCCCTCATAATGGGGAGGATCATACGATGGCGCCTCAGGCTCTGACGGATCGTCCAACGGGAACTGCTGGCTGATGGTGCTAATGTTGACCATACTCATCCCTGCTCGCCCACCTCCCAAGCCCAGACCCAGGCCCAGGAGACTACTGAACCCGCCGGGGACATCGACATTGGCCGAGAAACTGGTCCTGCGTCCACGCAAATCTGCAGGGGTTGGGGACGCGGATCGGTTTAAAGAAAGAGTCGACCCGTTATTGTGTTGCGCGTAGGGGTAGGAGGATGAAGGCATCGAGAGGGTTCTAGACATCAGTTCTGTCGATAAACGACGGGAGTTGCCCTGACTCTGAGCTGCGATGGTTGCAGCGGCGGCCGTGGCTGCAATAGCCGCCATTCCGCTGGGTGGAGGAAACGTCGGTGACCGGGATCGGTCCGCAATCGCAGAATTGGCGTTCACAATGCTCCTGCGCCGTCCTCTTCCTCCTGACACTGCTGTTGCTGTCGCTGTCGCTGTTGTCGTCGTCATCGTCGAATCTTGACTCGCAGTGGCAGTAGCACCTCCAGTGGCGGCAGACGCAGTCGCCGACGGCGAAGGAGTTGTATGTCGTCTCGTAGTATTTGTCCTAGTATTCGTAATTGACGCTGTCGCAACCGTCTTGCACTCTTCCAAAATCGTCACTGTCTTCATAGACCCCAGCCGAGTCCCATCCAACGCAGTGACCGTCCCTGTCAGATAAACCTCAATCGAGTGCACCGGTGTCGCCTTGGGCAGCTCCAAATGAATCTGGCCACGGATGGACTCTCCGGGTGCCATGACGGGTGCTGAAAGGACCAGATTTCCAATGACGTCCTGTAGGGATATGCGCAGTTGAGGTGTACGGTAGGATTTGTACTTTGGTGGTGGTGGGTGACTTGTGCTGCGTGTGCGCTGGCGTCCTGATGTACCTCCTCCTATTACTTGTCCCGATCCTGAAGACGATGACTGTGTACTTGTATTAGGAACGTTGTTAGCCGAGGACGAGACGTTGATAGACGATGACGAGGCTGCTGCTGCTGCTGCACTGTTGGAATGGACACCAGTACTCGACGACCGAAAGAAGGAGCTCTGTTGATAGATCGACCCCGAGGTGTTCGAAGTAGGAGGAGAGGACCCAAAGAGCGAGGAGGATGCGTTGGCGACGGAGGCTGCGGTGAGAGAGAGTCGCCTTGTAAAGATGCCGCTGGTCCTTATCCTGGTTGGAGGGGAGGATGCCAGGGGTGGGGATGATACGCGAGGATGGGGGTCGTTCAGGCCACCATCTGGCGGGTAGGCCATCCTTGAAGCGATCATCTTTGTTGAAGCGTTGGAGAGAGGGGGGGCGAAAAGAGCGTTCAAAGGAAGAGCGGGTACAGGAAAGGAAGGCAAGAGAAAGTACCAGAGAGGGTGTCCAGTAGATGTCAGCAACAACAGGTGAAGAGAGGCAGGCACAAAAGGAAAAGCAATAGGGAAGGGACCCTGATGGATAGTACGTCCTTTGGGCGTAGCTGTCAACTCTCTTCGATGGTTATTGTTGGTTGTTGGTCTGGTGCTTTGCTAGTGGACTGTCACAAGGGAAATATGAAATGAAAGAGAAGAGACGGATGAGAATGGGTGTGATACCAATTGCACAGTGGGAAAGGGAGCTGGTCGGAAGGAAAGTGGAAAGAAAGAAAGGAAAAGGGAAAAGAGAAAAGAGAAAAGAGAAAAGAGAAAAAAGAAAAGCATGAAAAGTGCGGGTTTGTGTTGACGAGACATCCAAAGGAAAAAGAAAAAAAGGGGGAAGAGAGGAGAAGAGGGAAGGGAGGAGGACGAGAATCGTGCCTGTGTGTGTGCCTGTTTGGTGGTGCAATGGTCATGTTGGGTTAGTCATTTTCAAACAGACATGAGCATGGACGACGTATCGATGCGGCGAGATTCCCCTTCCTCACTCGCATCCCTCCATCCCTCCCCTTTCTCTCTCGCCTGTGCCTGTACCTGAAAAAGAGTAAGGTGTCCAATGGGTGCTGCTGCAAAGTTGGCAAATCATGTAGCCCTTACTGCACCTTGCTTCATACATACACCCACCCGCCCTCACCCTGCAAGGATGATTGATGACAACCCTGCTGTCCATCCACCCTCTCCTCCCTGTCACCTTCAAATGAGATAAAATGCCAACCAAATGGTGTGTTCTTCTCTGCTACTGCTTCTTTCACGCCTGTTATACATGTGTTGAAAAAAAAAAAAAAAAAAAAAAAAAAAAGGCAGTGGGTGGGTCACATAGCAGTTTTTTTCTTTGTCTTTTTAAATGGTGCTACACACTGACCATGCTTTGACCGTCCGAGGATGAAAAGAGGGGTAAGGGATGAACAAAGGGTATTTTTTTTTGGAGGCAAACAACCAACAAACAGAGCGACACATGGCAGGAGGGGCGGCAGCTCGCAAGAACATGAATAAAACAAGAGAACACACAGAAACCCTCATCCTCTCGAAGGATGTTTAGGAACGAAAAACGGAAAAAAAAAATAGGGATGTTTGGGTCAGACAAACATCGACATCGACATCAACAAACAAGCAAAGCAAGGGAGAAAATAAAAAAGGGCACGGGGTGGAGGTGGCCAAAACACTCTCATACTCACTCTCATACTCCAGAGGGTGAATCCGTTTGTTCAGGGGGTTGTGAAGGAAAACATCATAACAACACAAAGGTGAAAGAAAGGGTCAGGAACGAGGATACATCAGGCACGCATCACGTTTCCCAACGAGGGGTGCGCGTCGAGGTCACATTGCATCAAGAAGGTAAGCCTCACTCCCATTGCTTATTTGTATGTCCCTGTGTGCAGCATGCATGCTTACCTGAGGTTGCCTTCATTTTTATGGTCTTTTGTTTGAACGTCCTGCCTCTCTGTAAGTCCATGCGATCATTCTTGGATGTCCTCTCTCTCTCTCTCTTATTGTCTTAATTGTCGACAAGAAAGGAGAGTAATAAAGAAGTGAGTGAGGTAGCGAGCGCACAAACGTGTATCGAACACCTGAACCCTTTTTTCATCCCTGATGTTTCCACGAAAACGAACTTTCGCTGAGAGTGTTGTGTGTGTATGTGTGTCATCGGAGGTTTCTTTTGCGTGTTATTTCTTTGTCATCATCACTGCCATGTCAGTTGGTGTTTTTGCTAGCTGGTTTACTGTATGAATGAGGATACGAACATCGTGTCTAACGCCTACTCGGCAGTAGATGGCTCACACTAGCGCTCCAACGCAAACAAAATACACAACGGCGATGGATACCTCGAGTCGAAGTGTTTAAAGAAGTGTTCCGAGCAGCATGTTTTCGAACTTGTTCTGCTGGCTGTTTCCAAATGGAATGTCATGTTCCTGCAGGAGAGCCGTGCTACGGAATGAAGTTTTGACATGGACGGGAAGGAGGGACAAAAGGTATTACGGATCTGTCATCATGAATGCGCTTATGTTGTTCCCCTCTCTTGCTCCGTGTTTTTTGTCAAAATGAGAACACTTACAGACGCGACTTGGCCTTTTCAGGGTCCGTCGATTCGATTTCGATCTCGTATGCTGTTCCATGAGGGTACTATGTAAAAAAGAATGATGGTTTGGTAGGAAAAGAGGGCGACTGTAAGTGGATGCACAAGAAAACACTACGGCACCAGCATGGCTATCGCACAATTATTGTTGCATCGACATTAAGTCAAACTATCCCCCACAAAGACAGTGTCTAGTTAAAGAGTTGGTGTTTACCGAGGTTCGATCAACTTCGACAAGATAGTCCTGCCACTGATATTTGTGTCGAACGTTCCTGAACCGGCCCATGTGGGAGTAGCCCTCGCTGCAAGGGATGCGATTGACAATCTTTTTCAACAAACGGTGACTAGAAGAAGAAAAGTAAGAGGCCAGGTCGAAAGTGTAAGAACAAATTGCTATGCATCGAAACACGCATGATTGTCGGGTTCGGGGTTCATTTTTTTTGAGTCGAGGTCCAAGAACTTGTGTATACAGACGCCGGAGAATAATGCAAGCTTTGTAAGTTGCATCAGACTTGTGCTCTGCGTCCATCTCCTCCTCCTTATCTCCGTTTTTTGTTTGGTTGTGGTTGCCTGTAAATTGCTCTGGATATTGTTATATTGTTTACCTGTTTGCGGCCTCCGGGATCAGGCCGGGGTTCTCGATAATTCGTCTAGCAAGGTCAATCTCAATAGCTTCTTCTTCCTAGTGTATTTTAAGCATGAATGGAAGTGGAGAAAGAAGGTTAAGAAGTGTTCGACGCGTTGAAGAGGTATTGGAGTACGAACTCTCCAAGCGTTCTTCCTTCCTCGGAGAAAAGAAAAGGACTATAGAAAAGACTCTAGAACTTAGTGCACTATACCTCTTCGACGGAGGCGATACCGTCAATCAGGACGGCATTGCCCTTGAGGGCGACAACAGCCACGGGCTCCTTGCCGGACTTTTCAATCACTCGAATTCGGAACACCAGCTTATTCTTGATCCTAGTAGCAATAAGGTGGGTACATGGTGTTTGGTGTTATTGTTTTGTTTGTCGTATATCGTATATGTGTCTGTCAATACAAAAAGAAGCCAACTATGTCGGAGACGGGTGTAAGAAGGTAATAAAGTGCCAAAAACTCTTTGACGCGTCTTCCTCCCCTATCACCGATATGCTTGTCAGTTGCTCGCTTCAACTTACAACTCCTTGTTCACGCCATCAAAAAAGACATTGTCTTGGTCCTCGACACTGACAGGCGATCCTCCTAATGCATGTTCGAGTCTTGCGGTGTGTTCCTCCGATGCCAGTCTAATCTTGATCTCGATCTCCATTTGTGTCGACTGCTTGCTAATGAAGTGGTGTGAAAAGTGAATGCGCGGAGAATGATGTCAAGTCAGGAACGAGCTCCTTCTCCGTGCTGAGTGAAGTGCGTGTGGACGCTCTCTCTCAGGAACAAGCAGTCACTCCCAACCCATAGTGTTCAAAGGACGCAGCAAGGTTCAAATACCTATTGCAGTTGGTAGGACATCCTTGTCGCCCCTGTGTTACTCAATAGTTGCTTTGCATAAACAATTGAAGGGAGAAGGGGATGTCGGGCACCCGGACAAATAATTGTCAATGTTATTTCTTACGTGTGTGAACACAGACAGACAGGCATGAGAGTGAAGAATGGACACTATCTATGAACAGAAGGTCCGGATACATCTTTCTGTTTCCATGACCAAGAAAAAACAACGAGCCCACTCGCCAGCTCGCCACCTGGACGCCATGAGTCCTTCTTGGGGCGGAACAACCTTCTTTTTCATCTTTGTAGCCAACCTCAATTGTCTCCGTGGAGGCATGAAAGCAAACAAACAAACTATAATGGTTCGCCTCCGCTTTTTGTTGTGGAGGATGAAGGTTTTTTACAGCTTTATTTCCAAAGAACGAAGCATCGGAGGCCAGGCCATTGCCTTTTTTGACGCTTGACTCGACTGAAGGAGCACCACCTGCACCTGTTTGCCACCCGACAACAACAATGAAGAAAGAGGAGCAGGTTGGTAGAGCATTCATTGGTCAAATGCAATTGCACCCCTTGCTTAATGTTACTTCAACCCCACACACTTACTTTACTCTCTCTCCTTTTTGCCAATTCTACTTTCTCCACCTGTCAACAACAACAACAACATCCAAACAGCACTGCAGCCCGCTCTTTCTTCCTTGTCTTTTGTATCCCCTTCTCCGCTCCTCTCGCTCATTCCTCTTTCCTCTCATTCCCTTCCAACTCACATTCATATAAATACCCTTCACACTCCCCACACTGATTCTCCTTTCCCCCTAGGTCCCTCCTCTTCACTCCGCCGCACTCCTCCTCCTCTCCTCTCATTCCTCTTGTCAGCGAAGCTCCCGCTCTCATCAACCACACTCCTCTCCTCTCCACTCTCTCCTCTCATTCCAACACAACAATGTCGGCAAAAACAAAAGCCCCCGTCCTCGGACTCACCACCCGTCACATAGTCTACCTCATCTTCATGCACACCATCGGCGCCATGATCCTCGACGCAGGCATCAACTTTGGTCTCGCCACCGCAATGTACAAGAACAGCAAGCACCCCGTCTATATCTGGCCCCTTCCCAACTCTCTCGCCGGAGATATCGCCGTCACCATCATCATCCAACAGACCCTCACCTGGATCCTGGACCGTCTCGCTGTCCGAGGCGACCTCAAGAAGGGACTTGTCGCACCGTTGAGGATGCCTAGTGATGCTTCTTCACTGGTCAGATGGTTTGTCGGTCTGGAGGATATCAAGGCTGCAGGCAAGCCTGGGTTCGCATTCCATATCAAGCGGGTGGTGGTCTATGTTGTTGCGACCTTCTTGGTCTACTGGCCCATTACTATCGGCGTCTTGTATGGATTGAAGAGTGGCCATGTTGGAGCTGCTGTTGCCGATGGAGAGTTTAACTTGTGGCCATTCCCTCAGATCTTCAAGGGTGTCTTTTCTGCCGCTCTCGGACTCACAACACCCTTTGTCAGCTATGTGACTCTGATCTATGAGGGTGAGACCCAGGCTGCTTCTGTTTCTGCCACCGCTGGAGATGAAGAGTCCAAGGTCGTCAACTAATCCATGCATGAACATGGACGAATGGATCGCGGATTTCAGTTTTTTAGGATACGCTGACATCATTTCTACGTTCTTTTTTCGCACATACCCCACTCCTCTCTTTTCGTTGTTGTGGTGTCCGTTCCCTGCCTCACAACAGCAACAATGATCTCCTGTTACATTTAGTAGCTTAATAAACCCTTTTTGATCGGATTGCGACCTGGACTCTGTTCAATTACTTTTAATTCTACTTTATCTCTTTGTGCGCAAAAGATCTAGCCATGTCAAGCATGCAGTGGAATACCTCTTTGATTCATTTTGTAAAAGAATGGCGAGTTTTTTTTTTTTGGTGCTTTACCCATATCCATCAACCTACAACCTCTCCCGCCATTTTTTTTAAGTTTTTGAGAATCATGACAAAAGGGAAACCATTGTTCAGCTTCAACCCCTCGTCTCGTCTCATCTCGGCGAAGCTTGTCCGACCTGCCAGTCCAACTAAAACAAGCATCCAGTTTTTTTTTATCCCTTTTAACCACAGCACTAACAAAACAAAAATAGAGAAATGAAAAGGCTCACTTACCAGTCTAAATTGCGCACTGGATGTGATATCTAGGAACAGGGTTGAGATGTCCGCGAACAAAACCAAGTGAGTAAAAGCAAAACAAAAAGTGTTTGTACTCGGACTTGAACCGAGGACCGTCTGTGTGTTAGACAGACGTGATAACCAACTACACCATACAAACTTTGCTTGATGATTTCCAAAATTCTCTGTTATTTTTGATCCTAATGCCAAATCAAACATCACGTGATGTTTAATTAGTGGCGTCAATCATTTGTGTCATGGAAATAATAATGTGTGAGCTTATAGAAATTTATCGAGCAAAGTTTGTATGGTGTAGTTGGTTATCACGTCTGTCTAACACACAGACGGTCCTCGGTTCAAGTCCGAGTACAAACACTTTTGTTTTGCTTTCACTCCACTTGTTTTCTCAGCAGACGAATGAACGAACGAACCTCGCTCTATAATTTGTTGATAAGGATATATCTAACCATTGGTCCTTGTGTAGCACCATTATTCCATCCAATTGGCTCGTCACCGGCAGACTTTTGTTTTTCCCAGAAGAGACCTTTCTGATATTTTTACTTTTCGCATCAATCATTTTTTTTGAAGGCCATTTTTTGCGTGAAAAGACACGTACAAGAAACGTCCACCACAGCAACAAAAAAGTGTGGCGTTTGTCTCTGTGAACCATGGGCGTGCCAAAAGTTCATGTCAACTGTTGCCTGCATTCTCTGTGGCGACATTCTTTTCCCAGCTTTGAATCATTTACAATTTTTTTCGCTAGCCAAAAAAAAAAAAAAAAAAAAAAAAAGACGCGTTCTTGTTCACAATTCCATGCCTCAAACAACCAATGTTTCAAAGGCGTGTGCTTGCTTTTTTTTTTTTATAAATTGCATGATTATTTTATTTACAAAAGAGACTTTTAAGGCGCAATTGAATTGGAAGGAGAAGAAGAGGCCCATTAGGGAACTGAAAAAAAAGTGACACTGAATGTGAGTGTAAAAGAGTGGGGAAACGGAGAAAGGGGGATCAGGATCCACCCCCCAAAAACTTCTCATCTCATCTCACCTCACATCCTCCAAAATCGCCTCCATAACTCCGGGAACCAGCTCCTTAGTATCCCAAAGCCTCGTTGACGAGGATAACTTGGATGCGGTTAGCATTAAAGGGCGAGCTGGTCCTAATATACTCATAATGGGTAATGTTGGACTGAGGCAATCCATACGCAATCCTAACCCTAGCACTCTCCAACGGCAAAGCATGCTCCTTTTGTCTCTTCCAGGCCTCCTGTTCATCCTTTACAATCTTGTTCGACCCCGCAACTACAATCACTTTGCCGGCTGCGAACGCAACGGGGCCCACCTTGGATCCCGACAAGTCACCATGGGCCAAGTGGCCGGTCTCGGTGACGGAAGCGACGGAGGTGAGGTAGTAATCGACGGTTGAACCGAGGGTGCGGCGGATGTCTGCTTGTTTTTCGGGATCTTTTTCTTGGACGATGGTGCCATGGATGTTCTTCCAGGGAGTATCGCCCTTGATATAGGTGATGAATCCGATCTATATGGAGGGGTGGCGGTAGTGGTAGTGAGGATGAAAAGTTAAAGTGAAATAAAGAAACAAACTGACGGGATTAGAAAACCAATTGATGGACACAATGGAGTAAACGCGCTTCAATTGCAAAAGTGCAAAAGAGCAGAAAGCATAATAAGATTTATGCAGCGATGTGCATGTTTGTTGAGAGCGTGGAGAAAGAGGCTGTGTTGGGTTGGAGTCAAAGGTGATTTATCTTACCTCCTCCAAGGTGGTCGAGTGGGCGTTGTTGATCGAGGCGCCCTACATGAAGAAAAGAAGTGAGCAAGGGAAGGGAGAAGAGCGTGAGTACATCAATGAGCTAACTGTCGCTCGCCAGCATTGAACACTCCGAAGAATGCATAAGGACAAAAAAGCAGCGCGAAACGACATTTTTTCTCACGGACAAAAAAAATATATGGGATCACATCCAAATAACATCAATTAAAATTATCCAGCTACAAATACAAATACAAACCAAATGAAAGACCAACTTACAGCAGGGATGAGGTTCTTGACGGCCTCAAAGGCATCAGCACGGGTGTTGACCACATGGACCTTGAACCCGTTCTTCTCCAACCCGGCCTTGGCCGCATTGACGCGATCGGCAGAGGCGGGTTTGGAAAAGTGCGAGTCGAAAAGCGAGGTCACCTTCGGGTCGGACTTGGTCAACTCGGCAAAGGTCTCGGCGGGGTTGGTGTTCTGGGGGATGGACATCTTCGTTCTGGTGGTTGGGGAGGTGTTGCTTGGTGTTAAGTGTGGGAAGTGGATGAGTTGGTTGAAAGAAGAAGAGGAAAAAAAAGGAGGGGGTCGCGCGCTTTTATGCGTCTTGTCAGAAGGTGAAAGTAATCGACAGCAAAGATGGCGTGCGTACTGGGTGAGTGGTTCAATGCAGCAAATGATAAAGGTGTCTTACGCACTGGCTCCTGAACTAAATGATCATTGTGAATCAGAGGACTGGGCGATGTCCATTGAAGTCGGTGCTAAGCCACTGCAGGTAGGCAGTCAGCCACCCCTTTGTGATTTTTCATTGATCGTTTCAAATCCTATGCCGTGTATTATTAGTTGGTGTTCCTTGACCCATTATTGACGAAGCGCGACTCTTTGGCGCGATTAGTAACAATAGCTCCTTCTTTCATCATCAGTATCAAGTTGAATAATATCAAAGGGTGAATAATCATGAAAAAGAGAGAATGGTTTAATTTTTTTGGTGCTTTTTGTTGTCTGTAAAGGAAAGTGGTGAATGGTGTGAGAGTGTTTGTGAGAGAGTAAATGACAGAGGGCCATTTAAATATCTATGAGGCGGGGAGGGAGGACGTAAACAAAGAAAAACAAAAGAGTACAAAAAACGTCTAGAGATTTAGACGTCCAACAAGAGGCGGGCGGGGTCCTCAATGACCTCCTTGAGCTTGACGAGGAAGGTGGTGGCCTCACGTCCGTCAATGATACGGTGGTCGTAGGTAAGGGCAATGTACATCATAGGGCGGATCTCGACCTTGCCGTCAACAGCAACGGGTCTCTCCTTGATGGCGTGCATGCCCAAAATGGCGCTCTGGGGGATGTTGATAATGGGAGTACCCATCATCGAGCCAAAGACACCTCCGTTCGAGATGGTGAAGGTACCTCCGGACAAGTCCTCAATGGCAATCTGGCCATCACGGGCCTTGGCTCCGTACTGGGCAATGCTCTTCTCAACCTCGACAAAGGACAACGACTCGGCGTTGCGGATGACGGGGGTGACGAGGCCCTTGGGGGTGGCAACGGCAACAGAGACATCGACATAGTCGTTGTAGACGATCGAGTCACCCTCAATCCTGGCGTTGACAGAGGGCAACTCCTTGAGGGCGTAGCACGAAGCCTTGACAAAGGCCGACATGAATCCAAGCTTGACGTTGTGCTTCTTCAAGACGGCATCCTTGTAGGTGGAGCGGAGCTTCATGAGGTTGGTCATGTCGACCTCGTTGAAGGTAGTGAGCGAGGCAGCGGTCTCCTGAGACTGCTTCAAGCGCCTGGCAATGGTCTGACGCATGCGGTTCATCTTGACGCTGCGCTCCTCACGGCTGAAGGCAACGGGGGCGGCGGGGACCTCGGACGAAGCAGCGGCGGGCTTGGGGGCAGCAGGCTTGGGGGCCTCCTTCTTGGGCTCCTCTTTCTTGGGGGCGGCAGCAGCAACCTCCTTCTTGGGCTCCTCCTTGACCTCCTCCTTCTTGGGCTCGTCCTTCTCGGGGGCAGCGCCTATTCATTCATCCATATTGGGAAGAGAGAGAGAGGGTGTCAGATGATGATTGAGGAAAATTGAAACGCAAACGTGTTTGTCCAGATCACACCCGGCAACATGGACGAAAGTTCCCTTCCGAACGTTGAGAAACAACAATCAAAATAAGAGCTCTCTCTCTCTGTCGTTGTCGTCTGTTTGTCTGCTTGTCTCTTTGTCTCTCTGGCTGGCTGTTGTCCATGCATGTGACTAAACGAGAAAGGAATAAACATTACCTCCAGCGGGGGCATCACCGAGCTCCAGCTTGAAGAGATCGGCACCGACAGCGACAGTGTCCTCCTCCTTGGCGTACAATTCGAGAACGATTCCAGACTTGGGCGAGTTCACAGCGATATCGACCTATTTTCACAAGTTTGCAAGGGGGACAACAGGTGTAAGCTTGAATGCGTTGAAAGTAATAAACCGCGCTTTGAAATGATGTGCGCCTATCCCACTGGTCTCCGTGTTTCCCGTCCCCGCCAATGAATGAATGACGATGTGTCTGTCGTCCGTCAGTTGTAAACAGGCAAAACACAATCCTAAGTTTCTCCGACCCGGTTGTGATAACGTTTGCGTCTTTTTTTTATCGTTTGCAAGTGTTACTCTGACGCCGTTCGAGACCCTCTTTTACCACAGGGCAGCAGTCTGTCTGTCTGCTCAATGCTGATCAGCCCCTCCCTTCTTCTCTGTAGTTATCGATCGTTCTCTTCCCTTATCCTTATCCTAATCCGAAAAGCCGGCTGCCCTGGATATCTTCATCGCGATCAAAGGAGAAGATCAAAGTTGGACGTGTGTTCCTTTTTTCATTCTTCCACTTGTTGTTGTTCCCTCATGGAGATCTCTCTCTCTTTTTTTGTTTTGTTCTGTTCGTGATTGCATCGTTCTTTCTTCTTTTCTTTACCTTGTCAGTCTCGATGGTGGCAATCTCCTCATCCAGAGCAACAAAGTCGCCGACCTCTATTTAGTTCAAAGTGTAACAAAGCAGATCAGTGTCGTGTTCTCAGTTCATTCCTTCTCCATTCCATTCAAGCAGAGTGCGTGTGTTCCCCTGATCAGTTAACAATGGTCCTGGTGCCCTCGAATAAACGTTCCGAGAGTGAGAAAAACAGAGAATCTGTGAGGAAGGCGACTTCAAAAAGGACAGTAAGGAAGGAGGCGTTACGTACTCTTGTTCCACTGCTTCAAGGAGCCCTCGGAGATGGAGTCGGCCATGTGGGGGACCTTGACGACATAGTCAGCTATTATAGATAACACGGCACGGATAAAAAGCAACAAAAAAGGCGCATTAGATCCAATTCAAAAGAGTTCAATTATCTAAAGAGGCATTTTTTTTGTCACTCCTTTTCGTCACTATGTCTTCATTGCATTGCGCCTTGTTCTCTTTTCTGCAAGAGTCCATTTTCTGCCTGTGGGGTATTATTGTTCTTTATCCTTTGTCCGAGCTCGAAGGTTTGCTTACCATAGTGTCTGACCTGGGTGCGGTAAGGCGAGCTATTCCGGTCAGATGAACAATAAGGAGAAGAGAGGTCCCAACAATCACGAGGGCACTAAGAGTCAGTCTTTCTGTTCTTGTTCTTGTTCTTGTTCTTGTTCTTGTCGTTCTCGTTATCGTTGTTGCTTTCCGCGCGTTTCGCTATAGATACTCGAAAGGAAACGCGCGTGCTGTTCGTTTCCTTGGAGGAGCAACAGCGAAAACACAAGCCTGATCCAGTGTAATATCATCAATATTATCCTGGGAAAAATGATCCTGCGAACTCCGCATGTACCTGAGACGCTGGGTGGCGACGGCAGAGGCAGCAGCAGCGTTGATGGTGAGGTGGCGACGAGCCTGGACGGCGGGGACAGAGAAGAGGGTGGTCTTGGAGAGTGCGGCCAAGGGGCGGGCGGCACGGGCGACCTGTTTTGATGAGCGGACGGCAGAGATCATTGTGAAATATATGTGTTGTTGGAGATTGGAGAAAGAGGAGGGTACGGATGAGAGGAGAGGAATGTGTTCGTAAAAAAGGGAGGGAGGGTGGGAGGTGAGAGAGAGAGAGAGAGAAGTGATGGGGTGTGAGTGTGGGGAGAAGAAGAGAGATTGTTTCGAGAGAAAAGAAAGGAAAGAAGGGGACATACGCGGAAAGGGTATTGCTGGTTTTGTTTGTTTACGTCCGCACAAAAAAATGACTGACGGAGAGACTGACTTTGAACTCCAGAGGCATTACTTCTCTTCTATCACTCAATCAAACTCATTCCACCCACTCACACACTTCTGGAACCAATACTTCATCTATTACATGCAGTTCACACGCATCCTTGGTATTACTCACTCACCTTCCTTCTTGTCCAGACTCACACACGCTTCTTTTTTTTATTTTTTTTTCTTTCTTCCTAGCTCTTCAACAGCACTGCCCTTTGCATTCCTGCGCTTCAATGGATCGCCGCATCCTCGCTTCTCGTGTGTTTTCTATTCTCCGTGATATTGGGGTTGAGCAACGGAAAGAAAAGAAGTGAGAAAAGAAGTGAGAAAAGAAGCGATCAAAGAAAAGTATGAGTAAGAAAAAGAAAGAGCTGGAGTGAAGAGGCGGTTGTCTGTTTACCCACGACAATGTACTTTTTATAGATCCCTCTCCCTTGTCATGTATATTTCCCTCAATACCACCCCACCAACAATTCGCATGGTCCGAATGCGTGCGAATATTCTCTTTTAGGCAACGCTCCGAAAACAACAAAAAAAGTGAGCACCTACTTTTCTCACCTCAGCCAGCCAACCAACCCCAGAGACGTCACACGCCCTTCTTTTCTTTTTTTCTAACACCAGGCCCTGGCAGAAATCAAACCCTTTTTTTTGAGTGGGAATGAGACGGGGAAGTATTTCCTGCATTTTTTTTTTTTTTTGCGCTCACGCCTCCTGAACCCTGTCCCCGCGTTTTTCGTCGTTGCCAAATACGCGAGTGTTCCATTCTATGGAGCAATTGAATCAAGAAATCGTCAACTACAAACAAGCTGTGCGATGATTGTCATGGTGAGCGTTGGCGCTTGTAAGTAGAGAGAAAAAAGAGATGAGGTGCAAGTGAGCCATGACGCCTTCTGTCTTCTCGTCTCCTCGACCGAAGTCTTCGAAACATTATCATGTACGCTAATAAGTGGATCACACGTTAGGTCCAAAAAAAGAGATGGAAGGGTCGTTTGCTGGTATCCGCTCGGGGAGTAGATGCCCATTCCCTCCCTTCCTTCCGTCCCCTTCTATCTTCCATAGCACTCAAACCAGTGCTGTACAGTAGAGTGGGGTTACCCCTTTGAGCACACATGATTCCGTGACGAAAACTGTTACCATTGTCAGTCATGCATCGCTGTTCTATCCCACCTCCTCCTAAAGATGTAATTTGTGGAGAAGGGAGTGCTGGGGATCAAAGCGCATCTCTTGTCTCAGTTTTCACAAAAAAAAAGGTACGGTGAAAGCCCAAGGGCGGCGTTGACCTTTGGGTTACCAATTATCTTCGAATGAAAGGTTACACGTTTATCCAACAAGGCGCGCGAGGATATTAACATGGTGAGAGAATATTGTTGCACTGATAGCTAAGAGTGTGCTGATGGGAGGGGAGGGCGAGGGTCCCGTGGCGATCAACAACAAAGCGACTTGGCAATAGAACAAGCTCTCATGGTCATTCATGCCACCAAAACCGCCTGGTTGTTTTCCTTGCGTTGGCGCGCATCTTTCCTTCGTTCCACTCCTTCACCTCCGGCACCTCGCCTTACAGAGTAAGAAAAGGAAAGCCTGTTGACTTGGTTCATGAACAAGCGAGAATGGCACTCCGCAACATTCAACCACAAAGAAAAGAACCCGCGCACTACCCTTTAGAGTATCCTTCTTGTACAGTTGTGCACGCTCAAAGAGACAGAGTGTCGGAAAATATGTATCGTCGAAAGTCATTCATACGACAACAAGCACAACTGTTCTATGGGTACGAGATATTGCTTGTCACGATCTTGAAGACAGGGCGAAGGCGCGGCCTTCAACATGGAGCGAAAACCCGATATCATCAAAGTGTAAAATTCTCACGATCGTAGCCAGAAAAAAAACCATTTGCAACTAGATATAACATAAAGAAAGTAATAGTAAAGCCTTGAAACGAAAGAGCGCTGTTAATACGTAGTAGAATAGATCTGCTTGTTGCGTGAATAAGGGGGGTGGTGCTAAACGTTCGAGGTCAACCGGGCATATCATATTTTTTTGTTCATTTTCAAGTAATCGCTTTGCTATTTTGTCTCCATGCACCATGTCGAAAACTCTAAAGGCGAAGAGTAAGCCAGCAACTTGATCCGAGTTCTACTGTTACATGAAATAAAGCTGTGATACAAGCAACCTCAAAGAGCAAATGAAATATAAAAATACTACACTCGTGGCGTTGTCGTCGAATCTTCACCCCTCCCCCATATTATTTTAAAGAGCCAAACTTGCTCGGAAAACATCGTTGCTCTTTTATGAATGCTCGAAAACGGATGAGAGAGTGGAGCGATCGTCACTCGCCATCTCCCAGTTCACTTTTTTACTTGATAAACTGAGTGCGACGCCAACAACAACCAATTGGAAAAAAAACTTGTCAACACAGCGAGCGCAATCTCTCCTACAGAAATGAACAGCGTCAAATAATAGAGTCAACGATGAATCGCAGTATGATATGAACGATAAAAAGAGATGTACAATATCCGGGAGCGATCAAGCCTCAGTGGGCGATCAAGGATCTTCGCGTTCCACGCAGTGAACTTGGATTCATCCAACACTGTCCTAACCTCCGAAAACTAGTTCTGACTGCAAAGCCAACAGATATCCAGGTGACATCATTGGCGCCAATTCTCGGCTGCAGGCGACTTGAAGAGTTGGTGTTCGATGGACCACTCTCATTCAGGATATCCGATATGGTCAATATGCATGACCGATTGAACCCCCTTACGGCAGTAAGCATTACATTGGGGGGCGTGAACCGGTTCGATCGGCTGTGAGCACTGCAGTTCCGGACATTCGCACCTCAGCTGAGGTCGTTCAAGCTGGAAGTGCAGAGAGAAAATGATGGCCAAGAGCACGTTCTGACTTGGCAGAATGCCTTTCTCTTGACCTCAATTCTCTTCTGGCACAGGGAGGTGACGACGCTTATTCTCAAAGGATTCGCTGTCCAACCTCGGGACTCTTTCTGCACGAGGTTGAAGAAGGAGAGATCGCAACCCACAGCAACCCTGCGCCACAGGTTAAGGAGCTCTGAATTGAGCTTGACATCGACCCTTACGTCTCCGCCACTCATCAGGGCCGCCAACGGATTTGGCATGTTACATATGCACAGCTTGGCCAAATGCGGTACCTTCGCTCTCTCGCGATCAAAAATCGTGACTCGGATCATTCTCTTATGGCAGAATTCGCATGTTTGAACCAACTCACCAACCTCAAGCACCTTGGACTTTCCGCAAGAGGACAGGCATGGGCGTTTGACGGACTTTACAGGATTGTAAAGGTGGTGTTGCCTTGGCTGATGTCCCTGGATCTCCAACCATTGAAGGATATTGACAAGGCCAATGTTCATCGGTGGTTGGCAGAACTGGGTCGACCAGACCTTCGGTTCTGAGTGAGCGTATGAGACATTTTTATTTGTTGATGCCTCGTTCTTCTTGTTTCGACAATACGATAGAGTAGGTAGCATATGAATAAAGTTCTTTCATTGATAGTTATTTCTTTGCTGGGTTGTGTACGAGTCACAGTGTAATTGCTTGCTTATACATGCTTGTTCATTGTTGTCGCTGCGGCACCCTTGAAAAAGTAAGGCGTTATTTAATTTTTTGTGTCCATGACCCTTTGTTTCTCTATCTTTTTTGTTTCTCCCCCTTCTTTTCTACTTCGCCTCTGCTCTCCTTCTTTTCGTTCCCACGCTCTTCTCCTCTTCTTTCCCCTTTTTCCTTCTCTCTTTTTTCCTTCTCTCTTTTTTCATTATCTCTTCTCTCTTTCTCTCTTCTTCCCCTCCTCTACCTTCTCTACTCTATCATTCCTCCTTTCCAATTCTTCGTTGTGCTCTTTCCGCCCAGCCTTCTTTCACTGTCTTCCCTCCCACCTTACTACTCTCATTCCTCCTCCACTCCACTCTTTATTTAACTAATCCCTCGCTCCATCCATAGAACCAAGGTTGCAATCAATTGCATGTTCGGGTTTGGTTGGAGGTGATCACAACGAGTATCATACGAGAAGAGTGTGGGTATATGGGTTCTTTGGCAAGCAAACGTCAGAAAGTTTCGCTAATGAACCTGGGGAGGTAGTGTCGGTGTACCAAAGGAAACAATAGCGGCAATAGGATTGACCATCAGATCTAGGACGCGATACGTGTCTTGAGGATTGGGGGATTGGGAAACGCGAAAAGAGAGGCGGGCGATGCCTCAATTCGCGGAAACGGAGAATGACTTGGCTGACTACCAGTTTGCTCGGTCGAGAATTTCATCCGCAGATAGTTCAACAAACTACGATGGATGAGTTGGACTCTCCTTTTCGTTTTATTGTTTCACTTGGCCTGTTGTTGGAGTTGGATCTCTTTCCTTGCAACCCCAACTTCCATGCACTCCATGCACGTGCACTTCAACCACAAGCACAAAGTAAATCACATACTCTTCTCTTCTTCTATTTTTCCTAAGCGTGTCATGCATCCAGGTGGATAAGGCCCGCCTAGAAGATGCGGCTTCGAGTTTGGAGCTGTCTTTCTTTTGGGAGAGACAGGGGAGGAAAGCGAGGATGTAGGAACAACAGCAGATGGCGGTAGAGACGAACGCGAAAATGAATACCTGGATTGAATCGGTCGTAAAGCGCGCCATATATTCGTTCGAGCGTGACCAACAAGCGGAGGTGCATCGATCGGGTGGTTCTTCCGTCGAGCCTCGACAAACAGATAGTGTCGTTTTTTCTTTCTTTCATAATACACTACTATTCTTTCTGCTCTTGTGTCTATTGTGTACGTTTTGTGTTTCATGATCCAGTAGTCGTTGCACTTGGTACATGGGAATGTGTGTCTATGTGTGCATGATGATTTTCCTGTTGTTCAATTAATGACGCGTATCACTTGATTGCATACGATGTTTTGCGACTGATAGATAGGACGCGACGCATTTGTATCATTTGGCGTTGACCCGAGACAAACGCATTTATATCATTAAAGATATGACGGCAACGCGATATACAAGCATCGTGTTCTGGCTGTCAATGGCATCGAGGGGGCAAAGTAAGCGAGCAAGGATGCTCTTGGGAAAGAAACAAGAGAGAGACAGATAAAACGCCTTTGTTTTGATCTTGCCAGTCTAAATCAGGTACAAGATCGAACCTATTTCCTCGGCTCAAATTAAGCCGAGTTCATGTCTATTATCCTTTGAAGACCTGTCTACGTTTTCCTCTCTTTTCTATTTTCTCATTCCATCTCTCCTTTGTTCATCACCTACTCCCCATTCATTCCTTTCTCCTCTCTCCCTCTACTCTCATTCCGCGACAATGACCCACAACACAACACCCCCATCATCAACCTACAACCTTGTCGACCCAAAGACCCCCATCGTCTCCGGAAGACTCCTAGCCTTCCTCACCAACTTTCTCGAGCTCGTCGGTGAGCCCCTCGGAGTCACATCCTACCTCTGCGCCGATGCTGGACTCTACGTCCTCCGCAACAAGGATTACGCTGAGGCGCCTACCACCATGCCTGTCTGGGCACCTGTTGAAAAAATGGTCCAGTCTGCTGTTGCCGACCCCAAGACCAACACGGTTGCTGCTCAGGATTACTTGACCGCCTTGCAGAAGGATGCTGATGACCAGGCTGCGAAGGCTACTGGTCTGAGGGCTGATACTAGAGGAGAAGATAATCATCGATTCTTGACGTGTCGTGATTTTTATGTTGCTTACAAGTCTGGACAGTACACCCCTACCAAGGTAATTCCTATTACCTCCTCGTCTTTGGCGGTATATCTCGCAAGCAGAAGTATGAGTACTGACAAACTCTCGTGTCAATTGGCGTGTAGGTTGCGGAGCAATTGATCGAGCGCATTCAAGCCTCCAGCGAGGTGTCGCCATCCCTGGGAGCTGTCTGGAACTGGAACAAGGAAAAGATTTTGAAGCAGGCTCAGGAGTCAACCGTGCGTTACCAGAACGGAACACCTCTCAGCATCGTTGATGGTGTCCCTGTTATTGTCAAAGGTAACTCGTTCACACTTCTGCCTTTGTCGTTGAGTTGGTCAGGGGGATATTTTTTGTTTTGTGTGTATATGGTTTGTTGTGTGGGAAAAAGCGCACAAATCTCCCCGCGCCTCTTTCCTTCACCTCTTCTGTTCTCATGTAATTAATTTTAATTTTTATTTGACCCATGGTCTCGATCGCTAACCTTTTCTGTGATAGACGAGATTGACGTTGAGGGATTCGAGACTGGAGTGGGCACAAGCTACATCAATAAGGGCAATCCGGCCAAGGAGGATGCCCATCTGGTCGCGCTCCTCCGTAGCCATGGAGCCATCATCATCGGCAAATCGACCATGCACGAGATTGGTAAGCCATTTATTACCTGTCATGGAGAACAAAAAATGTGCTCTCAGGCGACTGAGAGCTGGCATGTGTCTTTTGTAGAGGAAGCGATATCTAATAATTCATCCATATTTTTATTTTGATGCCCAATTGGACAATAGGACTGGGAATCACGAACTTCAATCCCAGCACCACAACCCCTCGCAACCCCTACAGACCCGCACACTCGACTGGAGGCAGTTCCGGAGGCTCTGGCGCCGCCGTTGCCTCAGGGTAAGGATTGTTCTTCAGATCAACCGTTTACTATGAAAACGCGTGGTTTTCTTACTGTTTGATTTGAGGACAGAGGAACAAAAAGATATTCACAATTCCTCGCTTTATTTTTCGACACTCCGCTCTAGACTTTGCCCAATTGCAATTGGTTGCGATGGCGGTGGATCGGTTCGTATCCCCTCGTCGTACTGTGGAATCTATGGATTAAAGCCCACCCAGGGACGCATTTCAGGACGGGGAGAGTACCCTTTGGCACCCACGGTTGCCATTAGTGGACCCATGTGTGCATCTATGGAGGATCTGTCGATTGTCTACGCTATCATCGCCGGACGTGATAACCAGGTACCTTTTCACTCTCTCCTAGAAAATAACGACACATAAATGATTTCGAGAGTAAGAAATGTCATCTTACACGCGTTGTTACTCTTCATTGGCAAATCATAGGACCCCAATTCGCTTCTCCAACCAACCGTCGTCCTTCCTTCGCCTACCAACCTCATCTCCAGCCCCCAGAAGGGACAATTGCAGGGATTGCGTATTGGAATTTACCGCCGTTGGTTTGAGGATGTGACGCACCCCGAAATTGCTCAGGTCTGCTACAAGATGCTGGACAGCCTTGTCAAGGACCATGGTGCTGTGTTGGTCGATATTGAGATTCCTGAGCTCTTTGAGAACGGCAAGGCGCATAATATTACTATTGTCGGCGAGATGCTTTCCAAGATCAGCGTACGTATTGTCTCTTCTTGGGTGTTGAATGTAAATGTGATTTGGTAGCGAACTAAGTGTGCAAATTTTCTCGATTCTGAATAGACTGGCCGCAAGAAGTTGAACTATCAGTCGAGATTGGAATTGGCAATGATGGCTAGTTTACGTATTGAGGACTATGTGAGGGCTCAGCAACAAAGAACACGCAGCATCCGGTTCTTGGAGTCACTCTTTGGTCACAAGGAGAGCGACCCTCATCACCACGCACAGTACCCTTGCCTCGGTGGCCTTGAGGCTGGTGTGGTCGATGTGATTGTTACACCCACTATCGCCAACTTGCCACCCAAAGTGCATCCTGGTGCCGAGTCTCACGGCGAGTCAAACTACCTGAACAACGTCAAGGGTATGCAGTACATGATGATGGCCAATTTCACGGGTATCCCTGGAATCACTGCTGTTGCTGGTTACACCGCAGAGGAATACAAGCACCATAATGGTGACCAGTATGAGACGGGTCTGCCGATCGGTATCCAGTTCATGTCGCAGTGGTGGGATGAGAAGAGGTTGATCCATGTGGCCAAAGTTTGTGAGCAGGTCTTGGGGGCGCGTCAGAAGCCCAAGATCTGGTTGGGCGACTACCTTCTGTAGAAGCCCTCTCCTACTCCCTTTCGTCCTACGCAAGGTCGCAAGACACCCTTAATAAATCCATTCCCCTTGTGTAGATCATCACGCGTCAGGACCATGTTGCGGTAGGGGGAGTCCAGTTTGGAGCAGATGTGGATGTCAGCCAAGTAGGTGCTTTTGTACGAACGGATATGCTTTCTACGCACCTATAATCGATCGATGGTTGCGGTCGTTGTTAGCGAGTGATGGATGTTTGTTCGCACGATACTAATCGATGCCCAAAGGTCTGTGTGCCCCTTCCTGCTATTAGTTAATGCAGCTCTGTCAATGAAGTCATGTGCAATTAGAAGGGGTTGAGAAACCAAACAGTCCTATTCCTTCCTGTGAAGCGAAAAAGTGGTCAATGAAAAGGATTGAAAGAAGGGGGGGAAGGAGAGTCATGGGTCTTGTCCGAATTCTTTTTTTTCTCTTTTCTTTTTTTTTGCCTTCCATTCTTCAGTTCCCTTTGCTCTCCTCAACAACAAACAAGCACAACAATGGCTTCAAAAAACATGTTTGACCTCCTCAACGACGATGCGCAGGACCAGGAGATCAAGGTCCCCGCCATTGCCAAGGCTGCTCCCTCCAAGCCAGCCGCAAAGGCCACTCCCGCCGCTGGTGCTGGTGGAGCTAGTCGGTCGGCTGGCGGAGATAACAGAGGTCCCCGCAAGGAAGGTGGTGCTGGTGGTGCTCGTCAGAACAGACCCAGACCTGCCAACAGCGACGCCAACGAAGGTAATACTCATACACGATACTCATACAGCACGTACGCGCACACTCAAGGAAGAGCAGGATAAAGGACAAAGAGAACGCCGACAAAGAACAAAAACGCGCACACGATACAGTTCGATTGCACACGCAAGCAAAAAGCGACCAACTTTTTCCCTTGTACTCTATTGACACACAACAGCAACAACAAGTTCACACTCACATATACGCACAAGCATACTCTCATTCACTTCACTCTACCTGCCAACCCTCCCTCACACTCTTACTCTCCTCCTTTGAGACAATGGCTAATCTCAGAACTGAGTCGCGTGAAAAGAAAAAGTGATCCGAACAGACCCCATCAGCAAACCAACATATACCCCTCTCACTCCTTTTGTATACATGAGCCACCTCTCCACAAACACCTGTAACCGATCGGAATCAACCTTACTCTTCCTCCTGCTCCACAACCTCATACTTCACTCAGGATAAAGTCAAACGTAGTTTTAATTTGGGCGTGAGAAATAACTGTTTCTCCGGTCCAACTTGGAACAACGAACGATACACTGGCTGCCGGTACAGCTCTCGCTCTCACCTTCTCTTTCAAGCTCCAAGGGTGTATATGCAAGCGGAGAGGGCGATAGGAGACATTGATACCACCGTTTTGATTTACTTGTTCCTTCCTCTCTGTTCGCACGGAGAGAGAGGGTGATTGAGAGAAAGAGTGCGGAGGAAGTCTGAGGGTGTGTGTGTGAGTGAGAGCGGATCGGAACTCGCGTGGGTACTTGCGACTTGAGAGGGGGAAAAAGAAACTGGGGCTAGACACACCAACCAATCCAGACATAATTTTTTGTTTCTTGACACTGTATTCATGCAAATCGACAATGGATAGCCCTCCCTTCAACAAACAGCAAAAGTTTTTGCCTTTCTTTCGTTTTACGTTTTGTCATCTACCTCGAGGCTCAGCCCAACTAGCCCAAACCATGACCAATGGACCGATACACACACCTGGAGCGAGTCGAGCGACTGCGTTTTTATTAACTGAGCATGCAGGGCGGACATTGAGGTTTCTAACCTTGTTTTGAAGCCTTCTTTTTTGGAAGGACCCTGCAAGGAAAAGGCCAGTTGATCACACCTTGGGATGACTGAACTGACCTGGCAAGGGAAGGGAGAATAACAAAAAAAAGAGGGGGTTAGAAGCCGGAACACGAGACACGCGACAGTTTAGGGAGTGATATTAAGTAGACCAGGAGGAAAGCACAATTGCTCAAGAATCTCTTTTTCACAGATGAAGGATGGATCAATTGGACCCACACAGGAGCGTACAAAGAAAGAAAGGGGAATCATTGGTCCAATCCTACATTACAACACCTTCGATCGAAGGAGACTAACAACAGTCTTGTAAATATCCATTAGCTCCTCGCGGACCCCGCTTCGATCGTGCTCCTCGCGGTGAGGGAGAGTCGACTCCTCGCTCCCATGGTACCCGTGGTACCCGTGGTGGTCGCGGTGGACGCGGTGGTATCCGTCACGGCGGATTTGACCGTCACTCTGGAACCGGCATTGTTGACAGTGAAAAGAAAGAGCACAACCGATTGGGTGATGCCACCACCGCTCCCCTTGAAGGCGAAAAGGATGCTCAAGAGTAAGTGACAACGCTACGCAAGCAATCATCAAGGAGATCATGGAGCACGAACCTTCGATAATCAGTCTGTGTTGACAGGAACTTACCGATATTTGTCAAATCAGAAACGGACGCTGCCAAGAGTAGCATACTCAACAGACACAACCCTTGTCCAATATGTTTCTCCATCATAATAGGATCGCCAGGGAATCTGCTGCACCTTCTCCCGAGCCTGCCGAACCCGAGGTTGCTGTCAAGACCTTGGATGATTACTTGCAGGAGAAGGCCGCCAAGGCTCTCAAGCTCTCACTCCCCGAGACTCGCGCTGCTAACGCTGGTGCCGACGACTCTAAGTGGAAGGACGCTAAGGTTCTCGAGGTGGAAGTGACGGTCGACTTTATCAAGATGGGCAAGGACACCGTCGCAAAGTCTCGCAAGGTCAAGAAGGAGGGCAAGGTTTTGATCACGGACATTGACTTGCGCTTCACCGAACCAGCTCGTGACCCCGCCCCCCGTGGCGCCTTCCGTGGAGGCCGTGGCGGTGGTGACCGTGGTGATCGTGGCGGTCGTGGCGGACGTGGAGGAGCTCGCGGCGGTCGTGGAGGCAGCAGCAACCATGCCTCGTCTGGACCTCGTCGCAGCGGCGGTGGTGCCTCTGTCAACGTCGACGACACTGAGCTCTTCCCCAGCCTTGGATCCCAGTAAGGAGGATTACCTGCTAAACATCATCATGAGGAAGCAGATGAAGATAACCCACTACCACTCACCCTTTACCTTACCTACCTTGCTCTCTCGAAAAAAGAAGTATTTTTTCCCCCTAAAAGATGGACTTGTGATAATTTTTTCAAAATAACACGTTTCATTCATTTTACCATCAAATATCGGCCGAAACCTGCCCCGTTTTTCAAAGTTGAGGTCATCTTCAGGCAGGGTCCTGAGCGAGACATCAGTGTCTGAGTGTCGTGCGAGACAATGCTTGTTATGGCACTATTCATTACCAATGGTGCCCACAACAGCATTGCCACCAAGGTTGCTTTTTTGTTGTTGTACTGGTGCGACCTCCCCACTCTCGCGCCAATGCCTATTGATAGTTATTAGCTACAAACCGCATGGTGACCCGTCCATTCCATTCGTTTGTTGCTTTCTGTATGCATACTGACAAAATCTACCCCTCCATGTATTCCTTTATTCCTTCCCCCCGTCTTTCTCACAGAGGAGTCGTTTTTAGTGCTCAATGCGCAAACCCATTTCTTATTACCTATTTCCTCCGCCCCTCTTCCTTTTCTTTACTCATTCACCTGTTCTCGAGCAACTTATTCTCCCCTGTTTGTTTTTTTGTGTGCGTCCTTGCGTTTGTAGATTGTATTTTTATTTGTTACCCCTCTCATTATATTTTCCACCCCCTGTTGTAGACAACTTTCTTTTCTTTGTTTCCTTCTTTGTTCCTTGTCCACTTTTCCTTCTTCATTCTTACAATTCCTTTCTCCAACACATATCCTTCTTGCTACTGCATATACTACTTTAACAGCACAACAACGCGCAAGGTGAGGCAACAAAACATCTTGTTGATGCACATTTCTGTTTGTTTGAGAGACATAGACTACCGAACTCTTCTTTTGACGCGTGTTTATTGGCTGGTGATCGGGGCTTCTTCGAAAGGGAAAAGCGCGACTCTCGACAGACGCGTCGGACTCGCAAAAAATCAAAAGGCTGATGTAGCGGAATGAGCCTGCCACCTCGAAAGTAATGACACCCATGTCGAAAGAAAAAGGAGAAGAGGAGTTGATGAGAATAGTTTGGTCACAACTAAGGACAAGCTGAATGAGTTGAGGCCAGATGAAGGAAGTGAGATTGCCAGACACATGCGCACGCGATGGTGAATGGCAATGGATTGCAACTCCCTTTCGCACACACACACACACGTAATTCTTCCCATCGACTTCCTTGAAACGCCCCTGTTTTCTCGTTTATATATGCTCGCTCGGGCCAGAGGAGTGCGTCCATTGCTTGTTTTTGTTGTACTGTTGACACCCGGCGACAGGCGGTACTCTTCCCTCACGGTTGTTTTTCATGCTTGCCCACCCCTTCCTTTCTCATCCCTTCCCTTGTTTTACCCCTTTAGCACTCCCTGCCTTTTTCTTTCCTTTGATTTCCTTCCCCCCCCCCCAGTCAAAGATTGTCCCGCCCATGAAAGAAAAAAGACATTGCGGCTGCATGGATGTACCGTTGTTGTCTTCAGTTGACAGACATGCAAAGCAAAGACCACATAGGGGATCAATATGAATACTGGGATATGCTTCCCCCACGCCCAAGGTTGTATTCACCATATCCTTCCCGCTCTAATTACAACCGACATGGCCAATGCTTTTAAGAGGTATGGGAGTTATGATGAAGACGTACCTTCATTATTTATCGTGTTTGGTTGTGTGCATTGATGTCCAAGGCCAATCCTGATCCCTATTCTTTTGTCGCTGGCCCCTTTCTTGTCTCCCCTCCCCTAATCTCTCAATGAACTTTTTTCCTTACCCCTCTCTCACACACACATATTTACACTCCTGCTTTTTGCTTCTACCATACATGTGCAACGCACACATATTCTTCCCTCACCCCTCATATCACCCCTCTCTTTTTCCTGTATCTTCTCGTTTTTTCCTTCGCCCCTCGTCTTTCTTCTCTCTCCCGTCTTTCTTCTCACTGGACCGTACCCCCTTTCATAAAAGAAGAAACGAGATTACTGAGCAATCAAGTGAGAAAGAAGTCGATCCGTCGGAACTTCGTCTACTAAATCCTCTCTATCGACAACACACCATTTAAAAGACAGAGCACAAAAAAATAAGGGGAAAAGAATACCTTCAGTATTCTCCTTCTCTTGCCATTTATTATCTCATCTCCTTCACACATTTTTTTCATCCCTTTACTCTCTCTCCCTTTCGACCACCTTCTCTATCCTCGCGCCTTTTTTGTGCTCCCAGTCTTTCATTTTATCGAGCGTCGGTATTGTTGGTTATTCTGTAAGTGACACATTGCCTAATGTGAGATGTGAGTGGTAATTGCCCATTGCACGTATGAGCGGATTGAGAGGTGGTGGAAAAGAAAGATGAGCGTGTACACCTCTTCAATTTGCATGTGTGCAAAATGTATGTTGTGGGCATTTATTTTTGTTCATCCCTTGGACAACATACAATCTAATTGTCCAAACATCGGAACTTTACCTTTTATGATAACAAGTAAAGGAAGGAGAAGCGTTTGCTTGTTTGCTTTTCTTTTTATTGTTCTTCTGTTCATTCGCAACGCTCATTCCCCTCTTTTTTTTCACCACTTCATCTATTACTTTTCTTCATATCTCCACTAACCTACTCTCTATCTATCTTTTTTTTTTTTTTTTTTTTTTTTTTTTTGGGTTCTTTCCAGGTCTTAATCTCGACGACCTGTTCCACCCAACACTCACACAGGACGAAACACTGATCCAAGCACTCTGAATCGCTCATTTAAAACACCAAATCATCGAAATACCCGTTCTTTGTTGTCTGCCATCGTCGTACAACACCAGCTTTCTATTCGACACACTTTAACAAAGAAACAAAGAGCAACAATAGTCTTTTTCGCCGAGCAACACATCAATTGGCCTGCGTGTTTCCCTACATCCAGTGACAAGGTATTGTTTCAATTCGACACACCGCAGCAGCAAGAAACTGGACATCAGCCAGCGGTGAAACAGGATGGCAAGCAACGTTGGTACCGGGATGGCCGTGGATCCAGGTCAAGGACCGGGACATCATTCAACCCTCCAGCAACAACTACAGCATCAACAACAGCATCGTAATGTGCACTTTGGAGGATCATCATCGTCTCAGCAACAACAACAACAACAGTCTATGTCACACCATATACATTCTCACATGGGTGGCCATAACCACCACAGCCAACATAATCACCACCAGCAACAGCAGCAACATATGGACACATCGGGACATCCACCCATAATGCCCTCTTCTGCTTCCTCGTCGTCCATTTCTTCTTCGGACGCTCCAGGGGGTAGTTTTGCGCCTCGCTCGGTTTCGACATCGTCCTTGTCACAGCTCAGTCATTCGTCATCGTCCCAGCAGCATTCGCCGCAGTACTCGCATACGCCTTCTTCGTCGTTCAGCATCCAGCAACAGCAGCAACGACCACCCATCCCTCCTGGCCATCATCAGCCTCGTCTTCATCATAGTGTCTCTGCGGGGAACATTGCGATGATGGCGCAATCGAGCCGGTACGGTGGCGGGTCCTCTGGCGTCTCAGGAGTTTCGGGATTCGGTGGCGGTGGCGGTGGCGGTGGATTAGTGGGAACATCATCTATGAACGCAAGTGCGATAGTGCCACCAAAGAAAAAAGACCCCTATGCGACAGCCTGGAGGACGTACTCCAAGATCGCCGAGGAGTTGCAGCTCCTGAACCCGGACGGATCTCTCTACCCGATCTCGAAGGAAGCTATCCTCAAGTACCTCCACCACCAGTCCAAGCGGATCAAGTCGAGTAACCTGCATTGGTATGTAAATGGACTCAAAAAGCATCAGGAGAACTTGGGGTTCCCTTGGGATGACGTTCGGTATGATGAGCAGGTTGTCGGATTGCTGAAGGAGTTGACACTGCATCCAGTCATGATGGGTGAGAGTAATGGTGGTGGTGGTGGTGGAGACGATGAGAATCATGGGTATGGAGGTAACCGGCAGCGTCAGGCTAGCAGCGGGATGTATCCTCTTGGTGCCGGAGTTGGGAGTGGTAGAACTGGTGGGCACCATTATTCGTCGTCTTCGATTGATACCACTCGGATTGCCAATTTGTCCATCTCTCAACCGCCCCCCTCTCACACACAAGCTCAGCAGCAACAGCAACAACAGCAGCAACAACAACAACACGGCCAGGCGTTCGTCAATGTGGGATTGAAGCAGCACCACCAGAGCCACCAACAATACTTGCAACAGCAACAACAGGCCCATCACCATTCCCAAAGAATCCAGCAGCCTCCGCCTCCCAAGCCGTATTATCATTCTGCCCCGATACAGTTGCCGAATTCATCATCACCGTCAGCAGTTTCGGGTCTACATGCAAGGACCCCGAGCACTCAAGACCTGGTGGGAGCCTCTGGTGGGATACATCAGGGCCGCACTGCTACTGCTGGCGGAATTCAGCAGCAACAATACTCTCAGCATCAGCAGCAGCAACCATTGAGTCATGCACTTCGATCTGAGCCCATGGCCGGTGGTGCTCACGTCAGTAGCGCCTTGTCCAAGCGCAAACGAGACGACTTTGCCTTCAAAAAGCGTACGTCTTTCGTTCCTTCACTTTTGGTTTTTAATGCCTTTGTCAAGATTGCCTCTCAGTGATCTAATTCCTTTCCGCTTCTATTTCCTTTGTTTTAGGCCGTATGCCTTCATCTATGAGCATGGAAGGAGACGAACATGATGAGGATGACTTGCAAGATGATGATTTCAAGGACGATGACGACGATGATCTGGACGCGCGACGTGGAACTGGACATCACAACCACCGTGGCCACCATCACGATCCGGATGATTCAGATGAGGCGGAAGACTCAAATCGATACCAGCCTTTGAAGCGTCGCGCCTCGACGGGGACTCTACTCAATCAAGCCCGCGCATGTGCGGTACGTTTGGTTCACAGCCCTTCTTCGCTCTTTTCTTAGGTAGTGATAGCATTACCGTGGCAAAACCACGCAGTCCTCTAATATCGATTGTGTATGTGTGGTAATTATCGATAGGTCAAGCATGTCCCAGGACCATTCGCACCTGACGAAGAGCACACCCAAGGATCAACAACCGACCCTCATACTGCCTCTGCTACTTCTGGTGGTGGAACTCCACCGCCCCACAGAACGCTCCACCACCGCGTCTCGTCTTCTGGACTCAATGGCACCGCGAACCGACATCACAACCTGCAAAGCCATCGGTCTTATCAAAACCTTCGTCACCACCATCAAGGCAGTAACAATGGCCAGCACCATTCGCAGCGGCAGCACCATCTCCGGTCACCTTCTCCTGAACTTCGGGAGACTATTACTTCTTCGTACCGCCACCAGCGCCAGCACTCTTCCTCGATGGCGGAATCATCAGACTCTCAGAACGCCGATCCCCAAGCAGCTGGAGCCACGGCACAAACACCAACAACGAGTGCACAAACACCTACCAAAACGTCGGGAAAGACGACAGTGCAGTTCTCGGATGTGGTCCAATGTGCATCCCAGCTACAGGCCATGTATGGACTCCGGTGCAAGGATCATCCTTGGGGGTGTGTCGAGATCACGGAGGATCGGCATTTGGAACTGACGATGAAGATGTACCTTGATTGGGCCGGACTTGTTGTAAGTATCGACTTTGCTCCTGTATTTCATCATGTTTTTCTTGGTAGTTTATTTTCGATACTCAATGTGTTTTTTGTTTTATGTGAGATATAGGCGAGTGAGCGGCTGACGATGAACGAGTTGCCGGACCTGCCAGACTTTAGGGACATCCATCCTCGACCTTTGGTTAGTGGACCCCCCGGTGGCGGCACATTGAAGCGTATGGTGTCGACGCCTCTCTCGTCCTCACTTGCAAGCATCACCAGAGGAGGCCATTCCGGTGGAATTGAATCCTCACGACCCATCGCTACTACTATCACTCGCGGCGAGGGTGGTGCTTCAGAAGAAGATGACGACGAGGCTACAACACCGACCCGCACGACAGCAGCATCTTACTTTGGACCATACCGATCTCCAACCTCTTCTTCGCCACAGAGTCACACGACGACCGCGACGACGCTGGCACACGAGAAAGACACTCCAGCCTCCGATGAGGGACCAAGCGAAGAAGGATTGGTCGACCAACACCGAACTCGTATGTCGACGGCGTCACCGCCTCCACACACCATCTTGAGACCTACTTCTGCGATGGCGCGGCGGTCCCCACCTTCTTCGCCCGATGGTGGGTGTACTTCCCCTTCTGCGGGGCCGACTGAGGAGAAGTCGATGATGATTGCGCGTGTCAAGAAGATGCCCAGCACGCCTAGTCTGCGCCAACAGCATCAGGATCACCAGTACATGGATGATCATCAACATTACCGCCATGATAGCGCACGCGCAAGGCATTCTCAGCCTCCACCTCCACTTCCAGGTTCTTCGCCTTCTGGACCTTCCTCCGCATCAGTGGCGGCATTGAGGGGTCATCAGCATAGTGGATCCACCGTGTCCGACGACCTCCTCTCAGACGAAGAGGATGAAGAACCGGAAGCTGATGAAGACGATGATGATGAGGAGGATAATGACATGGACGTGAACCATTACGCGTTGAGTCCATGGGCTCCGGCACCGGCGTTCGTCCTCGCTGACGCGCGGCTGCGTGGGAGTCGCAACATGGGCCCGACGGCGCGTCGACCAAACGCTACTCCAGCTCCTGCAGGATTGTCCGTTGGTGGTAGTAATGTAGAGGAGGATGCCGAGACGAAGACGCGGTCTAGACTTCGAGACGGAACGGCCGAAGGCGATGAAGCGGTCTCCCTTACCACTACCGCAATGGTTCTGGACCCTGAAAGTTCCGTCCTCCAGATAGGTGACCTCGCATCGCACGGTCATACCCTCCTAACTCCCAAAGGGAGAGGTAACGATGGCGTTGATGAACCGGTAGAGGTCACAACCCACGTCTTAGACTCCATGATGATTGGTGGTCGCCATCGCCATCACGCAGGATCGTCGTCGTCGTCATCGTCGGAGGTGGCGGTTATGGATGTTGATGAGGACATGGAAGGAAGAATAGGAGGTGGTAGTAAGAAGGAGGTCGCTGAAGTGTCACCGCTACAACAACAGCAGGAGCAGGCGCTAAAAGAACTTGATGGGGGGAATCTTCAGGAGCAGGAAAAGGGACTAGAGCTGTCAACAGCAACGACAGCGACGGCTGTTTGCAGTTTGGTACAGTCCCAAAATCGCAACCACCATCTACAGCACCCAATACTACAACATTCAGGGGAGACAACAGTGCCAACAAAGCCGATTCCTCTGCTAGCGCCGCCTCCTGAGTCACCGTCGACCTCCTTCTCGGACAGTGAACTAAATCCACGTCAAGAGCGAGGAGTGAGAGAACTAGAGATGACGAAGGAGTGTAATGACGATATAGTTATGTAATTTCTTTCTGTTTTTTCAGCTATGGGTGAAAAAGAAAGCACTAAATTAAAAGAAACGATAGGCATTCGCTCAGTAGACAAAAAGAAGGGGTTCTCAATTGAAATGGGGATGCCATTAAATGGCCTTCAACGGAGGATTAGAGTGGGTTGAAGGTTAAAGGAATTAAAAAGGGAATGACAAGGACGAAGACTTAGTTAAGGACAAAGTGCAAGTCAAAGAAAAAAAGGGGCCAGAGAAATATTCCCCATTGAATGAATGTACAAAGTCGCGGTTATGTGTGCATCCCTAGACTGTCAATTTCACTCCAAACCATACTTAATCACTTGCCGGTTGGATCAAGATATCCACTGATTCAATGAAGGACAAAAGTAGGGCAACGCCATATCTTTGGTCGTTTGCCGAGACCGTGCTTTTCTTTCTTATCATCCACCTTTGCCCGTCTTCATCCCTTCATTGTCGCGAAAGAAAAGCTCCAAGAACACAATATGAAAGAAATACCACCCATCTCTTAACCTTATTTCCCATTGTGCTTTTGCCACAGGTTTGATGGAGGATAACTAATTGAATGAATAGAAGTAAAGTAGTGAGGTATGGGGGAATGAAAACACTATGAACAACCATGCAACATGATTGTTGGACACGATGCAAAACCTTGCATTACAACAAAGAAAAAAAATCTCCCCGACTTTTTCATTTACTTTTCTTGACGCATTCCTCCTACCCCCCCCCCCCCCCCCTTTTCTACGCTCCTCTTCTTTCCTCGCCGCTCCTTATTTTCTATCACCTTCTTTTCGCGCGCCGCGCGCTTTATCGACTTTTTTTATTTCATATTTTTGTAGTTTCTGTCAAAGAGTGTATGTTGTTTCTCTCACCTCATTCCCACATTACTATTGTTAAATTTTCCCACGCTATATTACATTCTGGTTTGCGATGAGTTCGCGCAAGCTCCTTTGCTGTTCGTGCTCACCAATGGAGAAAATGGTCTGGTATTGTCGCGTTCATTTTTCCAAAAAAAAAAGAGGCTACGCAACATCCATTTTGCAGTGCCATGTCTTTCCTTTACTTACTTGTTCCTTCCTCCTTCTCCCTTTTCTCCCTATTTTCATTCTTCTCCAAATACCCCACACGATCAAGTCGCGCTTCTAAAACTTTGGAGGTTCGACGTCACTCCCTGAAGCTCACCGTTCCCTAACCTTGAATCGTGCGGTCCTTGCACTCTGTCATGTATGACATGTATCATTACTTCTCGATCTCTTTCACGATCCCAATGTCCACTCCCCTTTTCTCCCATCTATTCTACCTTGTTAACCCTTTCCTCAAATACCGCGACAACATTGGATCTCAGCATTGAGAAGGGGTTCGCGGTTTCAGCTCGGCTCAGCCGCATCATCCAAAAATCCATTCGTTCCTTTTCTTGCGATCATTCCTCTCCCTCTCCATTACCGTTTTTTCCGCCCATCATCTCCCATCCCTTGTCACTTTATCGCAAATTGCTGTTTTGATTGAATTTGTCTTGTCGCGACTTTTCGCCACAGACAAAATCACCCTTTGCCGTCTCTCTTCTTCTTCTTCAGGGCCTATCTTCCTACTCCCTTATGTTTGCTCTTCCAAAGGCAATCCCTTTTTTTCCGTGGTCTGTCGCAAAATATCAATGAATTGAGAAGCTTTACTACCTTGACCCATCTATCGTTTTTCACTCATCACCAAATGATAGTATCAAAACTTTAAGAGAACAAAGGGTAGAAAAAGTCGAAAGTAAACAATTCTATCTCCGCACGACGCGATAAACGCGTGTGGTGTTCAGAGTGCAGGTGGTTGATGAATGACTAACATCGTTTTTGGATTCCTTCTTTTTTGGTCTTACCGATGAGAGAAATGAATGAGTGATTGGCCAAGTTTGGCATGGATATTACGCTTGTGAGCTTCACTTCTCGCGACTGTTTCTGTTAAACGCGTCTTTTCTCGCTTCCTCTCACCTTCAAAGACGGAGGGGGGGGGGGTAACCATGGGAATATCAATCAGAACAATGGAGAGATATCATAACCAATGCTTTGCGAGTATTCCAAAGCATTGCAGAGACCGTGAGATGGGGTAGGAGGGGAAGAAAGAGTCACCGAGTGGAACCGACGGAGAAAGTGTAAGGAGAAATATTGATGGAAATCCACACAACCCTCATGGATGTTGTGAAGTTGAGAGGAGCGCGCACCAGCTAGTAAAGGGTCAAAGGTCAGGATTCGGTGGTGTAAGTGTGAAAGCCCTTGAAACGCAATACAAGCAAAAAAAAGGAATGGCTATTGCTTTTGGATCCATAGAACGTTGGGTTGCTATGCTAAGCAGCTTTCAACAAGGAGAGACATATTCATGTTAATGTACCTTACACGCTAACTCATATGACACGCTCTCTCGTTTTTTTTTCTCGTGCCTCCCTATTCTCTAATCCACTCCACTCCACTACACTCCACTCAAGGATTATTACGGGGAAAAAAAAATGGGCAAAGTAACACAGGTGCCCTCCTTACACAACCAAGAAAAAAAAAGTTGGATTAGCAAAGCAGGAAAAAAAAAAAGCGACTCCTGTAATAACCTGCTGCAATAATCAACAAATGAGCAAATGAGAAATCAACAAACACGAATAGCAACTGGGCGGGAGGAAAAGAGGGACCCTCTTTTGCGGACCAATCGATGGATTTTGACTACCTTTTTTTCCCTCCATCTCCCTCCGCTCCCTTCTCCAATCAAATAAAAAAAATGCGCCGAAAAACAATAAGGAAAAGAAAAATGCCGAGCGAACCCCTCGGATTCAATAATGGAAATGGACGAAGCAGATACCGTACACAATATCAACAAACAAGACCCTCAGGACCAAAAATCGAGAGGGAGGCTGAGAGGCTGAGGCTGAGTTGATTGATCCACGGCAAATTTGGCTGTCTGCAGTCTGAACAGCAAGCAATCTTCGCGCGCTCGCGTTCTGGTCCCCTTTCTTTTTCCAGTCTCTACGCTTTTGTATGTGTGACAAAGAAGGGGTTCTCCCGGTTCATTTCACATTCATTCTAGTTTTAAATATATCACCATTATTCTCAATCCTCACCCATACATGCATTGCATATGCAGTCGGAAAAGAAAATGACATTTATGATATGGTATGATACATGATACTACTACAGATAATGACTAATGAAGAATGGGAAAGAAAGCGAGGTATAACGATGTGCGGGTGAAAAGAAAAGAAAAGGGATAGGATAGGATGAAGAAAAAGCAATAGACAGGGGAAAGAAGGGGTGGAAGCAAACAAAAAAATGAGTAGAAACTATACAAGTTATTTTTTTGGTCATTACAAACAACAACAAAAAAAAGGGTAAACGAAAAAGAGTTGGTCAGATCTTGCCAGTGCGGTGCATCGAAAAAAAAGGGAGAAAGAGAGAGAGAAAAATGAATGAGGTATCCGCATTGCAGTATTGTTTTTTTGTGTTTTTTTTGTGTATGAGTGTGGTGTGTGGTGTTTTGTTGGTTGTGTGTTTGTGCGTGGGTGAAGTGGTTGCTTGTGCGTAACAACATTTTTCTGGCCCGGGTCCTGCAGAGTTGGAAAGAGGAAGGAGAAGGATATGCACAAGACAACTTGCGAAGCACAAGTATCCACGAAGAAACAAGAAAAGCGAAGGAAAGAAGGGGAGAGAAAAGGCAATTGAAAAAAAGAGCCGCCTTGTAGAAAGAGGGGAAAGAGAAGGGAGGAGAGGGATTCTCTTCCCGAGAGAAAGAAAGCGCAACACAAAAAAAGAGGTGGGATGGATGAGGGGCAGGAAGGAATGACAAAGGGAGAAAAAAGGTGTGGGATGTGATCTACACACGCATCGCACGTTTTCAACCATGCCTTGCTGACGCTACCCCCTTCATGCCACAGAATGCAGCTCGACACAGACACCTGAGTCCTGACCCTGGCTCTGAGCCTTGTTGTCTCGGCTATTGCAGAGCAATGCATCGTGACCAAAGTGAAATCGGATCGGCGTAGTCTCTGCTCCCGTGGCACCTGCAGCAGCAGCGCCGGCTCTGGGTGAGGGTGAAGAAGAGCCCTCGCCAACCGTGGTGAATGAGGTGCACCCTTGGACGCGTCTTGCAAACTCAGGCAGGGACAGGCGTTTCTTTGAGTTGAGGCAGAAGACGGACTTGATGATGTCGTTGAGCTCGTCGGACATGGGCAGGATGGTCTGCAAGAAGTCGTTGTTGAGGACGAAGGCCGAGAAGGTTTCGTCTCGTGGGCAGGCCTGCTTCCATGGGTTGCGGCCAAAGACGAGGTTGATGAGGATCACACCTAGCGACCAGACATCGTTGGCGGCACTATCAAACGATGTGACCTGCTCGACATATCCTCCCTGGCACTCTATTGGTTAAATAACATCCCGATGGTACACGGAAATATAATAGCGAGAAACAGACAGAGGGAATGGCGGGTCAGAGAAGAACAACGAGGAAGAAAGAAGGGAGAGGGAGAGAGGGAGTGCATAATCCAAGACAAACATTTTTTTTTCACACACACACACTGACAGACAGACAGACAAAGACCACACAAAGAACGAAAGGGCGGATGGGATAGCGCAATAGAAAAAAGGAGAGGGGATGATAGCAAAAAGTAATGGGGACATAACATACTACAAGCCCAGGGCAACACAAACAGGAGTGTCACAACAGCAAACAGGCCAACAGTCAAGACCAGCAACAATAACAAACAACAGGCAATCCAACAAGTAACAAAGTATCACATCTACTCATTTCGGGAGGCAAACATACCTGGTGACAAGTAGAACGTGGACCCACATCCAAAGTCGCTCGAGATTGGTTCGGTTGTAGCCAGGCCAAAGTCCACGAGCTTGACCACATCACCAAACATGATAATGTTCTCTGGCTAAAATAAAAAGGCGAATTGGGATGAGTAAACGAGTACAAGAATACGGTGTCCGTGTGTTGTGATAATAATGCGCATGCGGGTTAGGTTCTTGTCACCAATTGCAAAGAAATGGGCCGAACAGCTCCTTCTTTCTCTCGTATCCTCATCGATGGCGATTACAAAGACGCAAGAGAATGCGACTAACAATAATAAAGTCTGGTGCAACTGTCACCGACACTAGAACGAGATGATGCTTGGTCGTCAATCTCTTCCCTCTCTTCCTCCCCCCTCCCCCACCCCCTCCCCCACCCCCTTCACTCTCTATGTTGTCAGTCCATACGTCTTCTATGTACCTCTCTT
Source organism: Linnemannia hyalina (assembly GCA_019671135.1). Lineage (NCBI taxonomy): Eukaryota > Fungi > Mortierellomycota > Mortierellomycetes > Mortierellales > Mortierellaceae > Linnemannia > Linnemannia hyalina. Next base: position 2,289,479 of record JAHRHY010000006.1, read on the forward strand.
TCCCCTTCCTTCAATCTGTGTCGTTTCCTCTTGTGTCGCCTCCCCTTCCTTCCTTCCTCCTTCATCCTCCCTCACCCTCATCCTCTTCTTTCCCCCTGGACCGAAGTAGTGATCCAGACAATGCGTTATTTATATATGGTCTTCTTTTGGATAATATTCTATCCGAAACAATGACACATCAATACCAACGCCCATACCACGATACACAAATAATAAAAAAAGTAGGTCGACCATTGACCCTTGCACTACCCAGTTTGAACCTCTTTTTTCCTTCACAGAATACTCTCACGCGCGTGGTTTTTGGCTGAAGAGGAACAAAGGCATTGTAGAGACAAAAGAGGAAAGGGAAGAAGAAGGGGGCAATGAAGGAGGAGGATGAAAGGGACGGCAAATGAAATGGGCGGACAAGTACTCACCCATACCTCACACCACACTCCCTTCATCGGATTATTTTGTTTTTACGCTCTCTCCTTTACTTGACCGTCAATTGAACATCTCCTTCCCCCTCGAATAAGCGCTACTGAACCGAAGCCGCTCCTGTAATAACGACAGGGAAAAAATAAACAAGACCAATTGAACACTCAAAAAAAGGACGGCGTGATATGCTAAACAATCAGAAACCATTGTGGTTACCTTGAGATCACGGTGGAAGACACCTTTGGAATGGCAATGCAAGACAGCGCTGGCGATCTGACCAAAGATCGACTTGATGGCTAGGGCCTTGCCGACATAACCCCCACGCTCCGTGATCTTTGAGAAGAGATCACCTTCGAGGCCACAATCCATGATCATGTAGAAAAAATCGTCCTCCTCGACCACCTCGTGTAACGTTGCAATGTTGGGATGTCCCGAGACGAGCGAGTGGAGTTCGGCTTCGTGGCCCTGGAAGGCCCGTTGCCGGCTGTCGAGTCCTACCGTCCGGATGCACTTGATGGCCCTCATCTGTCTCGAGACCTGGTCGTAGGCCTTGTATACAGAACCATATGCACCCACTCCAAGCATATCCTGAAGGACTAATGACTCGTTGTGGATGATCTGAGGAGGGTGCTTTGCTGAATTGTGTGGTTGTAACGAAGGTGTCATATTATGTGTGTGTGTATGTGTGTATGAGTATGGGTGTGTGCGCGTTGACGTTGTTGCTGCCGCTGTTGTTGTTGTGGTTGAAGGAAAGAGGAAGGTGAAAGGGAGTCGAATAGGCAAAAAAAGGAGAAGAGAAAAATAAAGAGCAATTGAAAATTGTCGAAAGGTAGTTGCGCGTTCGTACTTGTCAAAACGTCGAAATTGAGTTGAGGGGGGCAAGTGGTAGTGGTGGTGGAAGTGGAAGATGAAGTGGAGGAGGAAGATGTCGATTTTTGTGCGGAGTAATAGAATGAAATGATTAAGAGTTGAGGATACGTGTGGAGCCGAAACGTTGTTTGTTGAGAGTTGACGAGAAGAGAAACACCAAAAAAAAGTGGTAAACAGATAAAGAATGAAGAGATCGAGAGTTCGACAAGCAAAAAAAGTGTGAGCGAAGGAGTAAGAGACGAAGAAGGAAGGAGAGAAAATGAAGGGGACTGTCAGTATTTATATGCGATCCAAGACCAGGTGTCGTATCGCTGTTTATGTGGAAAGGTGTGTAGCTGTCGTTGTTGTCGTTGTTGGTTGTTGGTTTGTATTGCATTGAATGGTTGGCGATTGAATGGTGAAGAAGGAGATTGAATAGAGTGAATCCTTATTGAATAAATTGGATTGAATTGGAGAAGGTGCGTAAACAAGCGAAAGAAAAGGGAGATTTGGGTTGGATCCCCCCTTTTTTTCTTATTGTACTGTGTGTGTTGGAGTTGTATGTGTGTTTATAGGTCCTAATCCACTCGAGGCAAAATAAGTAAATAAATAAATAACTGAATAACTGCAACAGAACAAAAACGAAGAAAAAGAAAGAAGGATTGTAAAGGAGGGGAGGAAGAGAACAGGAAGAACAAAGATAGAAACGAATGACAATTAGGAGAAAAGGAGAGAAGGGAGAGAGAGATGAACAGAAAGCGGGAAGCAGAATGACAAAGGTGGCAGGAAGAAAGCGGAAAGGATACAGAAAAGCTGTAATTGAATGCGGAGCCAAAAAGTTAACGAGGCGATTGGTGTAGGTTGCGCTCTTTTGAAGATGAAAAAAATAGGATGTGTTCAATGGTCGATTTTGTTGTTGTAGGATGTAATGTAGTCAGGGGATCTGGGGTAGCAAAGAAAAAAAGCGCGTTTTCATTGTTTGCAGAATTGTAAGGAGGAAATGGTGTAAGTGTTGAAAAGAGTAACGAAAAGGAGGGAAACGGAGATAGAAACAAGGAGGGGCAATGAGAGAGGTGATATTGAGAGTGATAGTAGTCGGTGGGTGTCAAGGCGAACGGATGTGCGGACAGTGAGGTGTTGGGTCTAGTGAAGGTGCTGCTTGCTGAAGGTGCTGAAGTTGCTATTGATGTTAAGCAACTGTCTCCAATTCAACTGGTGCTGTGCCGCGTAATGAGAATTGCTTTTTTGGGCGTGGTTGTTCTTCTTCCCTGTGGCAAAGGTAATTGATGTCGTCGTTTGGGTGAGCATGGGAGTTTTTTTTTGTTGTTGCTGGCGTTGTTATCAAATTGCAATGGTGCTACGAATGTTGGTTGGTATACGATCGCGAAAAAGAATTGATGAAAGGGCTATCATTTCAACAGGGGTTCGAAAGTGATGTGGTGCAAGAAGCAAATGCCAAAACAAAAAAGGGTTTTTTCTACAATAGTAAGATAATGTCACACTAATAGCATTAGGGCGCCAATGCTTGTTGTTGTAATATTATTATTGGTGAAAGGGAAGGGAAGGGCTAGACTTGGAAGGAGGTGCTCAAAGAAGAAAAAGGGTGCGAGAAATAGCAATAAACTGAAAGCAGGGGAGGTAAAGGGGGACGAACAAAAGAAGGAGCGAAGGAAAAAGCAAGGAAATAAGGATTCCGCTGTAGAAACACATACGAAGAGCGCTAGTCAATCACATATGATCCACCTCCCTTCCTTCTTCTCGCCAATTTTTTTGTAAGACAACTTCTCTCCCCTTATGTTCGTGAACAATGCTGATAATCGGCGAGAACACATCAGTAGGAGGAATCAAGAAGAAATAATGAACAAAGGATCAGATATAAAAAGATGAACATGTCAAGGAATAGAAAGGGTTGAGGTGATGGGGGGTCGATTGAAGGGACAAATCTGCAGAGGAAGAGTGCAAAGAAAGGGACAAAAAAAGGGTGTGGTAAATGGTAAGAATGTATGAGTGATTTGTTAGGGGTGGAATGTGAACCTTTTGCTGCAATGCAGGTACTGTGGTCTCAAGAAGAAAAAAAATCAAGTTTGTTACTGGTCCTGCCGAACACAGGGACCTCATTCTAGTGGACTAAGAAGGAGGCCACTGAGGTCAAGTGGAAAACAAGAAGGAAATCAACTGACAACGCAAGAGAAACATTACAACAATAAGTGAAAAGAGGAAGGGCAAAAGGACTGAATGAAAAAAATAAGACGAGCAAGTATCTATGCGAAGGGTGTGTATGAGAGGTTGAGATAAAGATTGAGATGGGGATAGAGATGGGAAAAAGAACAAGGTTACGAACAAGCAAAGGGTTAGTCATAAAGGCAAAAGGGAGCCCTAGTAAGGAGGGGAAGGAAGGAAAGGCATAATGAATGGAAGACTCCTAGACACGACAGCGACAATAAGGATTGTCAACATTGATTGCCCAAGCACCAAGCGCTAGGGGCAAGCAAGGGACGTGAGATAGGCGAAGGAGGTCCCATCTAGGAAGAGATAGGGTAACACCCTGTATCTCTCTCTCTTTTCCTTTCCACCACTTGACCCGCCTCCTGGTCTGCTCCCCGCCCAAACGCGGTCTGTCTTATTCTTTGATCGATTAACCTACAAACTTTTAAATTTGTTCTATATCACTATCACTATAGAACAAAAATGCGAAAAAAAGAAAAGAGTGGTCGCCGTTATTTGTGACTCAAGCAGAGGTACAAAGAAAACGACAACAACATTGATGGCGCGAACTGAAAAAAAACACAAGTGGGGAGAGGGAAAGAAATAAAAAACGTCAAGAAATGGAAACCAAGGGGAAAGGAGGCAACAGTAAACAGTCGAGGCAACAAGCAAAGAAGAGAACAAAGAAAGCGATGATGATGATGATGATGATGATGATGATGAAAGGGTAAAAAAGAAGGGGTGCAATAACTAAATGTCAATTGAAGTCAAGTAGTCGTCGTCATAGTCGTGGATAGGAAAAAAGGGGGACAGGAAGAAAGCAATGGGTAACAATAATGTACTTGAAACGGTTGGAGTAGGTAGGTGAATTATAGGATTGGGTAAAAATGGTGTAGAAATGACAACATTTAAACACAGTTTGCTGTTAAGAGAGAGCTGTGTAAAAGCAGGTAGATGGGAATAATAGTACGAATGACTAAGTGGCTATGAGGAATCAACCAAAAGGAGAGAAGGCATAAGCAGAAGGGGAAAGTTCAGTCCTTGTATACCCTTTCCGCGGAACTACAGGGTGACATGTCTCTCATTTTTAATTTTGTGAACAATAACACGTCGCAAGCATGCAATGTAATTCATTTCTCATAGAGCGTTCATTTGAAAATGTCTGGCTAGACCTTTTCGAATAAGCGCGGTACATGTTTTTGGGAGGCTTTTTTGTGCGGACAAAACAGCGTGTGCTTGGTCCTCTTACTTTTTTTCTACGGAAGTTTATTTTGACATGGTGTTTGTTCGCAAGCATGGACGGCAAGTGTTGATCCACTTCTCCTCCTCTTTTTGTCAATGTTCCAAAGCATGCTCCGTTATCCCATTGGGAATCAAAGAGCATTTTCTCTGTAAACAAAGAAGTCTTGATGGAAGCAAAACGCATTTTTTTTTGAGCGAGGATGTTTTCTCCATTCTTTACACCGGAAGCGCAGGCATGCCCTCGTGTTCGCACGTTAGCTCATTTTTTTCTTTGTCTCTCGCTTTGCAGCATGGCTATTCTCGAGGGGCAGAAGGAAGGAAGCGAGACGAGAAAAAAAACAAGTGGTTCATAGCGTGTTCTGGTGGACCCTTCCTAATTGCGAGAGGGCCCTTGGGCAGTACCACAGAGCGAGGAACAGAGTTGTCTTGAGTAAAGAAAAGGAAGACAAAATATTCCTAGCTTGTATGGTCCAATTACTGTCTAGTCTTACTGGCAAAAGAGAAGAACAAGCGAATGAGTGGAGAGGCAAAGAGAGAGGGGGAGAGAGTCCTCGCGTGAAAGAGGGCGAGAAACATCGACAGTCATATAGGTTGGTTTGGTAGACCAATGTCCGTTCATAAGTGTTTCATCGTTTGGTTGCGCATGCTTCTTTGCTTTAGTGACAATTCGATCTCGCGACGATTTTTCTCATGCACCCTGTTCTTAAACCTTCGCTCGCATGAACACGACAGATCATACCACTGGTGCCATCTTCTTCTCGCCTCCTCTCTCTTCTTCTTCCGGCGTATAGGAAAATGAAAAGAAATAGTGAGAAGGGACGAAGATAGAGAGAGAGAGAGAGAGAGCGAGAGGACGGGAAGAAGTAACGCGAAAGAAGAGGACACATAACACACCAAAATTGATATTGTTAATATTATCCTTTATCCTTCCTTCTCAAATGCGCTTTCCCTTTGCCAAGAGAGAGATTCGACAAAGCACTTCATCTCAAGACCGCGAACTGACCCACTTTTCTCATCTCTTGCACACTCATTCCTCTTTTTTTCTCCTTCTGCGGCCCACACCATCGTAGTTTTGCCAATCGATAAATCTGACACTCTATTCTTTGCCACATCTCGAATGCATGGCATTATCTAACACTGTGCATCATTGACGTTGTGTTCGGCAACACGCACAACACTGTGCATGCTCCTTAATTAGCCATCCATGTTCCATTGCTCTCGATAGAAGCGTGTAGCCAAAAAAAAAAAGTTGACAAAGAACCCCACCATTCATGCTTTGTGCACTTATTTAGGCACAATAATACAATGAAAGACAAATAGCCTACTGCTACTGATAGGCTTTTGTGGTCCGTGCGAGTCTCGCATCTGGATTTGTCCCAGAGTTGTTCAGCTTACGCCCACTGTTCCCTCACTTTCTCACTGTCACTATTCAATCTCAAGTCTGTCTTTCTGCCTGTCACTGCATCGTCCTTTCCCATGACAAAGCAGTGATGTCGTAAGAATAGGAGAAACGCAGAGAGACAGAGAAGGTAACTAGACTGCTTTTGATTATGTGCAATCAAGTGCAAAAACCACTATTAGAGCTAAAGCTAGTCCAGGAAATGATGGGATCGCTCATCTATTCGGCGGAGACCTGTTGCTGACTGTGTGATTCTTTTCTACTCTCTTTCTTTTTGTGGTGGTGGTCATCTTGGTGTTTGTTGACCGTCGTTGTTCCGCAAGTCCGTAAAAATCACCGAAGAAAGTACATGAGAATCAAGATCCAGTCGTTTATCCTTTCACCTCCTTTGCCTCCCCCACCTTTTTTTCTTTCTCTTTTTCAAAGCGCAACAGATAATAGACAGTGGCATAACACATCATTTGCATGTCGCCTTTTGTCGCACAAAACTGGTAAGATCAAGAGGTCTAGTCTGGCTACAACAAAGACTATGCAAGATCTCACAGGGGAATCAACGATGTAAGAAAAACTTCGAGCCCGATCATGGAATCCTCTCATCGCTGGACCCTTTTTTTGCTTGTTAGTCTTACCCTCCCTGTCTTCCTATCGTTTGTTCGTGTTTGTTTATCATTTTACCTTCTGTGATTGATATGGACGTTCGAACAGTTTATTTCTTTGGGCGTCTGTGCTAAAGCATAATGGTACTTTTTCATTCCCTTACCCCATCTCCCCTATGAACAAGAAATAACACTAATAGAACTAGCGTTTGGGGGACGTAACCTTGCATGAAGTTCTCAAGCAATTTTTTCTGAACTCATCATCGCCATCGCCTTTTTTTATGACAACAAACAAGGACGCAAGTATGCAAGCAAGCAAGCGGACCAGTAAGCATTCAAGCAACCATGATGCACTATTCTTTTTGCTCTTTCGTTCATCATGACACACTGGAAGTTGTTTTCTTCATGCCATGCTAGTTGTTACGCTGTTAAAGAAAAGAACGCCCCCCTTCAACGAATCTACACCGTACACGAAACCGCATATGTACATACACCAACGGAAGAAAAAAAACCCCCTCGCAAGTCTATCGTCACTAGCACAAAGGAAGTGCAAGTACGGTTAGTAAAGGCGTCCGTTTTTTTTTCTTTCTACGCTCACCTTTGTTTGTTTGTTTGGATCAGACGGAGGTATTTTCGGTTGTTTTTCCCTCTCTTGCTCTTCTAGCTCCCAAAACCGTCATTCCCTGTCTCCCTCTACTTTTTCGACTCCTCTTTCCCTCAGTCTAGTCGGGTTGAGTCCCCAAAACTATCTATGCAAGAGGTTTGTACGTACGACATGGGTGATAAAAAAAGCAGTTTGTTGGCTTGTTGATATGGTTTCTCTCTTACCTATTTGCTAGTGTTGTTCTACTACACGTGGATGACCTTGCGCATCCCTTCCCGCTCGCATCTTCCCTGCCAACTTGGAGAAGCTATGCCTTTCGGCGCGTCTTGGATCTCCGAATGCCACGAAAGTTATCTAAAAAAGGATGCGCCTCAAAAAACTATGAAACACCATAGTGCCAGTCATTCATTCAATTGAATTTCTCTAGGAAAAAGGTGTCTTGTTAGAAAGCACATGTGCACTCCACTTAAAACAAAGAACGCCTTTATTGCATGTGCTTGAAAACAACGGTTTAGATATACTTGCCGCCCACGAATTAGTGGTACACACAAAGAGCAAAGGATGGCGAAGAACCAATTGGAAGCACGATTGTGCGCATTCTCTTTACCCTATCTACGCGAAACGTGGCACTTTTTTTTCTTCTTTCCTTTCTTTGACACCTTTACCTCTCGTAAAGAAGAGAAATGTACTACAGCAAGCTTCCATCTACAAAAGAGACGGAGAGTCGTAAATAGCATGGTTCCCCTCCCCCCTTTCTTACATCCTCGCACATCGTGTTGCTAATAATGTGCTCAGAGCCCTTTTTCTGTGTGTAGTCTTTCTTGTTGCAGTCTCCTGCCGTTGTTCCTCTCTCTCTCTCTTTTCTTTATGTGTCTGTGCCCCTTCACCCCATCTCTCTGATCTTTGCGTTTCGACATCCGCCCTATGAGCACCACTGCTTATGCACGGTGATGTCGATTGTTCGGATGCTTTCTCTCTCTCACTTTCATTTTTCTTCGCGCGCAAAAGCTGCCATCAAAGAGAAAGAAACTCACTACGAACATTGAGGGGGAAAGACAGACAGCGAAAGTGTGTGTGTTTGTGTGTGGGTATGAATGAAAAAGAATCACCCCCATGTTTCGTCCTAGCGCAGTGTGTTGCCACCTTGATGAAAAAGAGTCAGAGTCGGGATCGCTCTTTTTCCTTTCTTTCTCCCAGACTTTGTGTGTTTTGTTGTACTTTAGTTATCTCCTACTTGAATGAACCACATACATACATATACACATACTCGCTCTCTTTCTCTCTCATCTTCTCTCATCCTCGTTATCCCTCCTTTGCACCGAAAATGGAAGAATTGAGCCCTACAGACAGGTAGATGTACGAAACAGACGCGTTTCAAACTGTACAAGTGCGTAGTACAATAGATAAAGCGCACAAAGACATCCAGCAAATCCAAGTTTCTGATTGGTAGTCGGTTCGACCATATCATCATTTTGGGTCAAGGAGATCCGTGCAGCGTACACAAAAAAGAAAACTGTATTTTTTTTTAAAGCAGGGAAACTTGGTCTGGCAATACAAGCAAGCAGTCAAGACGAAGAAAAAAACAAGAAGGGCAGCCAAGCAAGCAAGGATGGCCTAGCAGACAAGGACTATAGAAATAAGAGCCGTCAGGATGAAGATATGACAAACTGCAAGGGGACATGACGATGCAAATAAAGTACAAGCGTGCAGGGGTACTTTTTCATTCATTCATTTCATCCATTCATTCTCGTCCTAGTTCAAGGCGACAGCAAGTGGCAAGTTGGAAAGTTGGAAAGGTGAATGTGCGGAGTGAGTGCTCCAGACTCAGTTGAAATGGCACTCACACATATACACGCCAAACACACCTGATATGCGCTTCTTTCACTGTCAGGATATCTCTTCTTCCCTCCTCATCCTCGCCTTCCTATCTTCCTCTCCAATTCCTGCTTGCCAGCTCTATAGCCCTGTCGCAAGGGACTCAAGTCATCAACACGGTGCGCTCTCTCCTCTTTCTACCCTCCGCATCCTCGAGCTCATTTTTCCAAAGTATACTGTCGTTCTTTTTCTTGATCGGAAAGGGTCTAGATACAGCTTTCGTGTATTCTCGGACCCACTTTGTTGTTGGGAAAAGTATTCAGTCTTTCCCTTTCATTCAGTAGTCGACTTTGTTATTCTCCATCCATTTCGCCAGGTTACTTGCTTTCTTTTCACGCTAAAAAAACCTCCCCCCTCCTCCTCTTTTCCGTAGTCTCCTCCTTCTCTTTCCCCCAACAGGAAAGAAAAACACTCAATTAATCCTCCCATGCGGGAAAATTGCATGCAAAAGAACACCATGGGTGTAGTTCTATCTATTCCTTCTTCTCTCCATCCTTTGCCTCGTCTCTTCGTCCGTGTAGGTCGTGGGGTGCATCTTGTTGTCCCCCCTCATCCCCTTCCCCCCCTTTTCCATTCCTTTTCATGTTTCCAAAATGCATTACCGCTATTGCTCGATTAAATAAGATCAGGGACCAAAAAAAACAACCAAGGAACAACAACACCCATCCACCCATCTGCACCCACGAGTTTGAGCAAGAGAGAGAGAGAGAGAGAGAGAGATTGAGAGAGATTGAGGGAGGATACAACACAAATCTGAGGGTGTGAAAAAAGACCATCAGAAACCTGCCCCTTCTTTTTTTGTCTGTCTTTTTTTGATACCACCCACCCACCCACCCCTTTAGTCATGCCTTTGTTTTTTTTTGTTTTGTTTGTTTTGTGTACTCCATTTTTTTCGAGTCAACGTCCACATAAAAAAGGAGGACAGAGAGAAACACATCTTGATGGTGAGTTGATTTTTGAGGCATTGGAAGAATAAACTCGATCGAAGGAGACACAAACGCCTTTTTTTTTCTTAGAGCCAACATGGACACATCTCTTCCACGAAAACAAACACGATTGACCAATAGTAAGGAGTCAAAATAAGACGAGAAATAGACACAGAGAGGAAGAGAGAGAAAAAAAAGAGAGAGAGAGGAGGAGGACGAGGAGAGAGAGAGAGGACAAGAGGAAGGGTCAATAGTAATGTAAGAAACAAAGAATACAGTTGAAACAGAACAATTTAATTCATTCGCGACCCTTGCGTCGATTGGAATCGGCGAGACGACTCGGGAATAGTAGAACTGGAGTACGATGCCTTGCCGTCAAAATCCGTCGCGTTGGCGCCGCCGTACCGCCCATCCATGCTGAGGCTGCTGTTCCCGTAGTGATCATAGTCATAGGGGTTGTCGTTGTTGGGGTTTCCTGCTACTGCAGGTCTCAGTTTTTGGATCTCAAAGAACGCCTTGGTGAAGAAGGGTCGGATCTCGTTAATTTCCATCAGCCCGATGTTATCCATCTAAAGAGCACGCATTGAATGGAACAACAAAACGCGTAGCAAAGAAAAGAACCAAAAAAATAATAGGGAAAAAGCAAACAGATGTGTGTCAATGGACCAATCAAGAACGTGGTATTAATATTTGTCGTTGAACACAGACAGAACCCACGCAGAAGAAATGGCCAGGGCTCTGTCGACTTCTCTCGTTGGTCCTTGCAAAGTCTTTTTTTTCCTTCCTTTCTTTGATCGATTATCCCTGCTTTCATGCTCCTCTCCATTTGTATGCCTGTCAAGATATTCATGCCTCCGTCCAGTTGTCGTCTTTCCTTCTTTCGTCTGGTTCTTCCCGTCACTTCGTTCTGTCGCTTCTATCGTCTGACCTAAACCTCTGTTCGTCTGTCTCATGCCCCCTGACACAAATTCTCATATTCATTTATGCCTTTTCTGCTCCTGTGTTCGCGAAAATTCATGGAGCATGAGGCGGACAAGCAATAGTGAAGTAGAATCAGGTATCCAAATAACAAACAAACGGACAACAACAACAACAACAAAAAGATCCATGTCTCTGGTTGTTTGTTTGTATGTAGCAAATGACATACCTGAAGATAACTTTCTCCTAATGAGTGCACACCCTGACGGGCTTTACTTTGTCTAGCCTCTCGCAGGTCCTTCAGCAGTGTCCTCGTAGCGTCTGCTGACGGGATATCATCCATTGCGCTATTAACATTTACATCAAATACAGAGGGGAGAAAATAGGCGTGGGATGATTAATTCTTAAGTCCAGTCCTTTTGTTTGCGGTTTGTTTACATTCAAGAACAAGTGTGATTCCAGGCGGTCAATGAGCTATATCTGGTTGATCGTTAATGCAAATCGACGATGAAGCGCAAAATTCAATTGCGTCCTCGTTTCTCCTCATGTTCCCCCCCTCTTTTTGTCATCTTGGAGCTGACCCTTCTTTTGCACTTTCTCCACTTTGTGCCCTTGTTATTATTGACGTTTTATCATCAAACAGGAAATATCCTTCTTTTCGTTCATTTTACTCATTGTCCTTTGTCTGATTTGTCTTAGTCAATGCGGAAAATCCTCATTCGACTTAATACGCGCTCCTTATTCCTTGCCAGATTTTCCTTATCCAAATGTGGACCTTCCTCCTCCTCCAATCTATCAATCTAGAACAAACGATCGCAACTTCTCTTCTTTGCCTTTTCCTTTGCCTTTTCCTTTGCCCTATCCTTTGCCATCCTTTGCCATCCTTTGCCATCCTTTGTCCTATCCCATCATTCTCCTTTGACCTGTGTCCTTTGTCCTTTGTCATTCTCCTTTAACCTTCTCCTTCGTCGTTCTATTTTCCTGTTGGACGATGCGAAGAAAATCGCTAACCCTCCCAGTATTTCTCCGCGTAATTTCTTGCCATTCTTTACTCCTAGATGATCTCTGACAAAATATAACTTACTTTTCTAACAACAGCTGCGCGATCTCCATATAGTGATACGGCATATAACTGAACCGCACGTCATTCGTCTCCTCCTCCTTCAACGTCCTTGTCAACGCCTCTAAAAAAAAACAAAAGCAAAAAAAGAAAAGTAAAAACCCCCAGTGAGCGAGGGCAAGATCGGATTTTTTGGTGGCGTTAATTATTTGGTATCCTAATTAATAGCCTCTCCAACCTTTTTTTTTTTTTTGTAGGGAAGGAAGGTGGGATTTACCGACGGTCATCCAGGCAGGGACGCGAATGTTGCATTTATGCTTCTTTTTGAGTGAGATGGCCATCCAGAGCGGGACCTTGTTTGTTCGCAACGGTTTTAATGCTGGTAGTGTTCCCTATACAATCAAATACCCCCAAACCAAAAAAAAAAAAAAAAAAAAAAATTGCGAAAAGATGACAAGAGGGGTCAGTTCCAAAAGTCCAAAATTGCAAAATGCAAAGATAAACACTTCCTTGCAGGGAAGAGTCTGGGGTGCCGCTCTTTCGAAAGGGGTCCATGGTTATTTATGTCCTGACACTATTTCTTCTTCCATAGCCTAGTAGTCCCTTTTTTCTTCGTCCCCTTCCCCCTTGCTCCTGTTGCAAAAAAAAAAAAAAAAAAGACGGACAAGGACAAAAACTCACCGAGAGCAATTCGAGATCTGTCCGGGTGTCGATGGCGGCCTCGATCTCGATGAGCTCATTCTCGGCCAGGAACTCGATTTCCAGGGGCGTCAGTCCGTTCTTGAGGTGTCTTGGTAATGCCATTCCTTATTATGTCTGCTTTGTTCTGCAGTGTTGATGTCCGTTTGTGTTAGGGTGATGTGATGTGTGGAAAGGTGTTGTTTCTGCTGGTTTCACCAAACATAACCCTCGCACCAAGGCCTGTGACTGCTTTCTATTGTCTCTCTCTCCTCTCGTGTCATATCATACGCGTGCAGAAAGAGAGTGTTGCTTTCTCCCCAAGCCATTGACTGGCCGTTTTTGTCGCCACCACTTTGCCCAACACGCGACAAACATGCTCTGCTCTGCGAAAGCAAAAATAACAGCAAGAAACATGGTCCCCGTGTCGATGAATAGAAGCGCAACCTTTTCGCAGAGTACAACATATCAAAAGGAAAGCAAAGGTATCAGGGGTTTTTTTGGGATTTATTCTTAAAACATGCGCAGAAAGGCAAGGTTTTTAAGCCTCAACGGGGGCAACGGCGACGGGGGCAACAACCTCCTCGCGAGACTCAGAGACGGGGGCGAGGATAGGGGCCTCCTCCTTGGGCTCCATGATGGTGACCATATCGGGAAGAGGGGTCTTGGGGCCCATCTTTCCAGTGGGGTCCCAGGGCAACATGATCTTGACCTTGACTCCCAAAACTCCCTGGCGCAAGAGAACGTGGCGGACGGCGGTATCGACGAAGTCCTTGGTGGGCTGACCAGAGTGGATCATGAATCCGTCAACGAACTTCATGGCCTTGGCACGGGCACCACGGAGCTTTCCAGAGACAACAACCTCGCAACCCTTGGCACCAGACTCCATGATGTAACGGACAACACCGTAGCAGGCACGGCGGACGGCAACACCGTTGAGGAGCTTGTACTTGAGGGACTCGCACTGGGCAATAGCGCAGAGACCACGGAAGGAAACCTTCTCGGCGTAGAGCTCGACGGTGTTCTCGGGGAACTTGAAACGCTTCTGGACCAAGGAGGTCAACTCGCGGATGCGACGGCCCTGGACACCGAGAATCTCCTGGGTCTGGGTGGCACGGATGATGATCTCGGTACGGGCGGGGGTAACGCGAACCTCGACACCAGAGTAACCCTCAGCAGCGAGCTCGCGCTGGAAGAACTCGTTCAACTCGGCGTAGAAAACACCATCGGCGACGAACTATTAGTTTTTTGTTAGAATTCAAACCAATTGGTGATGGTGATAAGTTAGTTTATGGTTCATGTTTCTCGTCTTCTTGCTGTTATTGACTGTATTGTTTTCCTGCGTTGTTATGACCCAGGTGGCATAGGTTGGTGATAATCGAATAGGTGTAATTGATAGTTGAGAGTCGAGTATTGGTGGTCTGGCGATAAAGTATTCCGTTGCTGTTGTTGTGGTGGTAGTTAACCTGTTCGGAATTTGCTGTGTTTGTTGTTTTTGCTATCGACTAGACAGATGTCAACAACTGAATTGACTTGGCGCAGGTGAAGTGGTGGCCGAGCTGAATTGGATGATGGAATCCATGAAGATCGAGTCAGGTCGACTAATTCCTGGAGCCCATAACAACCACGATACTCTTTCCATGGTGGTGCCGCACTTTTCATAGAGGCGTCGAGCTGTTGGACCTTGTAAGGGTCGAGTCGTTTCCGGTTCTTGGATCATAATGGTACCCTCTTGCTGGTTCCAATAAATAAAACTCCATCCTGGTAATTGGTGAATGGCTTTTTTTCGAGATTGCTGCTTGTTGCTTGTGCGACTCCTGTGCTTTAGCCCCTGCGGTTGGTTCCTGAGACGGCAGAGAAGGATCGGGAAGAAGCGACTTGCCTTTCTCTTCTTGCTAATCTGAGCGGAGGCCATTTTGATCAAGTGGATGATTTGTGGGTGAAAGAGGGGGATTCCACGATTCCAGTTGCCGACGTTTATTTATCGACCATCAAAAAATTTTTGGATTGAAAAGGCGGTGGCTTAGATTCAATCCATCTCTCTCTTTTTCTTTTTATTGGCTGGGCGAGTGTTCCGTAGGCGTGTACTGTGGGGGGATCTAGTGAACTATTGCACGGCAACAAGGGCCTTCTGCGAGAAGAACCGCACATCATTGTCGGTATCCTCGGACAACTTGACCAGGGCAGGCTTGAGCTGCTGGTCAACAAGGGGCTTGGTATCAGGGTTCTGTGACAACACAGGGATCAATGCTTCTATCGATTTTGCAACATTGAAGCGGATGTTGGGGATCGGGTCCGACACCAGGTTGGTCACCGTCGGCAGGATATAGTCACGAGTCACCTCAGGCGTCACTGCCGGTGCCATCTCCTATTTAAAGGAAAGAGTGTTCAAGGAAATATTAGCTTGTGTCGCTGACGTAGAAGGTGCTATCGAAACATTAATGGTGTTCAACAATTAGTCCAAAGGATACGTACTGTGATGGCAAAGATGGTGGTCATTCTGTACAGGTAATTGGGGTGGGTGCCCATGGCAAGAACCTTGGGGATGATGGTCTGTTTCGCCCAATCGACACCAAAGACCTCAGTCAACTTGCGCAAGTTCACTGTGGCAGCCTCACGGATCGAGAATACACTGTCGCCCAACCACGACATGCAAAGAGCTCCCAACTTCTCGTCGAAGAACTCGACTCCCAGCTGAGTGGCCAAGAGGGGAATGTAATCGATGATCGCCAAACGCACGCGCCACTGCTTGTCCTCAGCCAATTCGACAATGGCAGGCAACAACGACTGTGAAAGGAGCTCGATACCGATGACATTGTTGACTGTCTCCAACTTTGAAATAATGTTCAGACGTACGTCGGGGAATTCGTCCTTGAGAAGCTGCAAAAACAGAGGCAACAAGTGCTCGGTCGTTGATTCCTTGCCTAGAATAGGTGCTAGGCCGCTGATCTGCATCGCCAAAGCTGCGCGAACGTGCTGCGAGGTATCGGTGACCATGTCCTTGACACAAGGCAAGATATAGTTGAGGATCGTCTCCTTGTCTACCAACTGAGCGAAACCTATAGAAGAAAAGACATTTGAGCGTGAGTCGTCTACTTCAGAATACAATTCATGAAAACAGAAGTAAAATACTGTCAAAAATTGTCATATTGTTCAACATACCAGGGACTTGTCCTGCGGCGGCAGTCCTGACCTCGGCCTCGTTATCCTTCAACAGGCGAACAAATGCACTGACTAAGTCGTCGCGTGTGATGTCCTCGCCGACTGCTTTGCTCAACTATCAGAGCGCAAGTACAAACACCAAGGTTAGTTTCCTTTATATATCGCCATGAGAGATGAGTACGCGACAGCTTCAAAAGTCAAGAATAAAAACGCACCTTGACAAAGTTATCGGCAATCATATAACGAACTCTCCATGACTTGTCGGCGACCATTGCCTTCAAGGGCTCTAAAAAGTAGGTCTTGTTCTCCTCGGGAGTGAGTTCCTCCGCAATGGCGACAAGGTCGGTAACGGTCAAAAGACGAACGGAATCCTGCTCATCCTGAGATAGTTTAGCGAAGAGGGGGATAATATCTGTGATGAGGTGCTCCTTGCTGACCTTCTTTGCGAATGCCTAGTAGTTGACATTGAAAGGGGGTTATGGGGTATTAGCTTTGATGCCTTCCTGGTCTGAGTATACACAGCGTTCATGTTGTAGAAAGAGAAAGAAGACGAGTGCTTACGCCCAGATGTGTGGCAGCGGCACGGCGGACCATGGGGGTATCGTCAACGCAAAGTTGACCAAAGGACCTATCAGAGAACATCAAAGATGAAAAAAGAAAAAATTGTGGTCAATTCGTCTTCATTTTTTTCTCACACGCTTCCACTGTCTTTTTGTTCATCCAAACAGGGCATCGTACTTACTTGCGCATATCGTCCTGTGTGGCAGCCGAGGCCAGCGAGTAGCCGCAGGCATAGAGTCCGGTGGCACTGGTGCGACTCGTGAACCAGTCTCCCAAAGACAGGCGCTTGAGCAAAGGGGTGTAGTACTGCTCCAGCTGCGACTGATTCAACAAGGGGCAGATCTTATTGAGCGACTCGACCGCCTGTTGTTTTTTTTGTTATTGTTGTGAACCACGCGGACAAAAACGAGGGGAAGGGGAAAAAAGGTACGAAGGGACGGAAACAAAACGGAGAGTGAGTGAGTAAGTAGGTGTCAACGTTGCAAGCAAGCCATTCTTGCTTGATGCCGCAGAAACGTCTTTTCGTTTGCAGCGTGTCCCTCTCATGCTACTTTTGCAAGTAAGCAAAGCATTTCGTTTTGATGTCACCACAATGCCTTTTGGCGTCGTTGTTGTAGCGAGTCCTTGTCGCACTGTCGTGCTGTTTTCTGCGTCGTGTCCTTGTTTCCTGCTGAAAGTACACCGTTCGTATTGCTGGCAACCTGTCCTTGCTGTCTGCCACATTGACGCGTCCACGTAACAAAAGAGTCCAGACTGTTGCCGAGTCGCTTGTAAATTACCTTGTCGCGGACCATGGTCTCCTCGACGGCGGCAAGGTTTTCAAGAGGCTGCAGGAGGATATGTGCATACTGAGGGCCTCCAAGATATTCAACAAAGTCGCCCAGCTCTCCTGCCAACGTCAACAGCACCTCGTCCTCATCGTCAATCGACTCTATGAACACATATAGTTACAGTTGCAGAAGCAAGTAAGTCACTGTTCGTAAAAAACAATAAGGAAAAAAAAGAAAACGAACAAGGTACAAAGAAGCTTGTTTGTTTTGCGGACAGTAGGAGCAGAGCAAGTACCATCGAGAAAGGGAATAAGCTCGTCGCGGGCGCGCTGTGGTCCGAGGGCGAGAGCGATGGTGTTGAGGCGCTTGATGGCGTTGAGCCTGAGGGAGACGTCGTCGTGACGGAGCTCGTCGATGAGGATGGCGATAGGATAGAGCTCTACTTCTGGATTCATTGCAGTCGTGGTGGTTATGGTTATTGCGAGTGTGGAATGAGGGATCGTGGGTTACTTGTTTACCCAAGAGTAGGAAGTGAAGGAGTGAAGGAGTGAGTGGGTGGAGGATGTGAGAAAGAGAAGAAATAAAATAAAGGATCAGCAAGAAAGGGAGGAGACAGGCAAGAGAAGAAGGGACACGAAACGGTCCTTTTTTTACTTTTGCTTTCTGAGTCTTTTGGACCGAAAGAATTAGGGTGCAATGGACACAGGAGAACGTCACTTGAGATGTGCACGTGACGCATACCTGCAAGCTCAGAAAAAACGCGTTGATGAAAGCTTTTTTTTTTATTCTTTCAACAGTTTGCCACCAAACATGGAAGGAGTAGGAGGAAGGGAGAAGGGAAGATGAAAGGGGATAGAAAGGAGAAGAGCTTCTTTTTTTTATCATTCTCGTGCCACGTTTCTACTGCTCCATGACATCGAAACGGTAGCTTGCTATCCTTTAATCATATTTACTACTCCGGGATAGTTGTACGCTCAAGGATAAATGACAGATTATCGCCCCCCTTCGAGAAGGTGGGTGATGCTACAAAGAAGGAGGAAGGGCGAGTGATGTCTAGTATTATCTCCTGCCTTGCCTTGCCTTGCCTTGCCTTGCCTTGTCTTGCCTTGTCTTGCCTTTGTGTAGCATGGGATGTTAAAGGGAAGGGTGACAAATGTGAAAATCAAAACGAGTACAAGAAAGGAGGCTTGCCTTTCAGACCATTTGATTTTTTTGAATTTTTTTTTTTTTTGATTTTTCATCCTCTCTTTCCTTCTCTCTATCTCATCATCATCATTCCATTGCTCCTTTATCATCTCTACCACTCACACTCTTACTCCTATCTAATCCACCCATACACACACACACACACAACTATAACATATGTCAGATCCAATGTCCTCAAAGAGCGGCTCAGAGAGCACCGTACACGAAGACGACCACACCACCTTCTCCTCTCTTGGTAAACCACAACAACAACAACAACTCATCCTCTCACTATAAAAAAACCTGATCAGCCAAGGTTTCAAGGGTTTACTAACCAACTGTTGACAACCCGGTCAAAAATAAGAAAAAGCCCGAACCAAAAAGCTTACCCATCTCTCTCTCTCTCCTTCTCTCTCGCTCTCTCTCTCTCCCACTTTCACATTCCCATTCATTCACACCTATATACTCCTTCTTACCCTCCATTCCCTACATTCCACATAATGGTTTCCCTTTCCGACCCATTAGCAGAGTACATCGATCACTCAAAGCACGATCCAGAAAAAGTCGTCGAAGTCAGTCCCAACGGTCGATATGCCAAGGTAAAAAATACCGACAAACACCCAGGACACAGAGAAAAAACTTTCTTTTTTCACAAGTACATTTTTTGTGTGATCCAGGCGAGATCCCATCCCCACTGCTGGTGACATTCAAACATCCAGGCACACTCATTTCAAACGAACAGGGATCAAGGACCGACAGTGAATCAGCCTAGCTAGCAAGGAAAAAGCTCCAGAGGGAAAAAGGCTGTTATTGGTGGCAATATTTTTTTTCAAGGCGACCCAGGAACCGGGAAATAGCACAGGCATCAATTTCCCTGCACACCCCTCTCTCTTTATTCTCGGATTCAATACCACACTCCTACCCAAGGAGACTTTCTCTTCTCATGAAGTGAGCACCGTATCATCATGGCGGAGCAGACACAGCAGGGCTAACGCAGTGTCACGATGAATACTACAGCCAGAGGCAGGACAACGGGAACAACTCCATCTCATGCAAAAAATCAACAGGCGGGTCGCACTTGTTTCTTTTGGTGCTATCTGTGGCAATGCACACTTGATTTGTCAAGAAGCATCAACACCAAAAAAGAGGGGACAAAGGGGATACTCTCCTGTGTTGTGTTTGTGTTGTTTTTTACTGTTGTTGTGATAATTGTGTGGGCTTGGAGGGGCTACCGCACCAGGACAAAACAAAAAAAATGCCTCACTTTTCTCATTTTTTACTATTCCAAATGAAATAAGCACTCAATACCAGTGCCAGTCTAACGCTGTTTGCCTCCTTTTTTCTGGTCTCTTGCTCTCTCTCTTTTTTTTTTTTTTTTTTTTTTTTTTTTTTTTTGTTTTTGTTTGCATGCATGTCTGTGTCGACCTCCTTGTCGCCCCCCACAATCGAAATCACACCGACACCCTGCTGCAGCTCAACTCGGTCCTCGGAAAGGGCGCATACAAGATTGTTTACAAGGGAATCGACCGGGAAGAAGGATACGAAGTCGCATGGAACTGTTTCCAGACCACAAAACAAGAATACGCCGAGCTCTCGCAGGAGGTCGAGATCCTGAAAAGAGTTCGCCACCCAAACATCATCAACTTTCACGACTGCTGGTACAGCAACACCGAATTTATCTTTATCACTGAGCTCATGACCTCTGGCACCCTTCGAGAGTAAGTTCTCTTGCTTTTATTTTTTAGGCTTTGTTTTTGAGCGGCTCAACAAGACAATCAATCAGGAGAGAGGACTATAAAGAGGACAGGCTCAGGAAAGGAACAAGAGACGATGAAGACTGGAAGAGTGTTACAAGAGGACATGTACAGTACAGGAAGTGTAGGGGGAAGGATACGATGAATGTCGGACGAGTATTGGACTAGGACATGAACAAGAGGGATACGACGAGGAGGAACGTGATGAAAAGGGGGGAAAGAGCGTCATACTAGAGCAGAGCGATCATCCTTTACCCTTGTTCACATTTTTGGTTTGATAACAACCAACTAACAAAAATTTCATTACAATGAAATAGATATATCCGCAAATTGCAATCCCCTAATCTCAGAGTCGTCAAGCGGTGGTGCAGGCAAATCCTCAAGGGACTCATCTATCTTCACTCATACGACCCTCCAATCATTCACCGTGACATCAAGTGCGACAACATCTTCATCAACGGAGCTCACGGCGAAGTCAAGATTGGCGACATGGGAACAGCAAAGATGAAGATTGGCAAAAAGTACACTGTCATTGGTATGTCTCACAAGACAGCCTGACCATTCAGGTCTATGTCTGGGGTGCCGGGTTTCTCTTTTGTTCATTCACAATATGACCTATCATGAACGGCCAAACTGCTTAAACTTGTTTCTTGCGTTGATGAACCGTATTTAGGCACCCCTGAGTTCATGGCACCGGAAATGTACGAGGAAAAGGGATACAACGAAAAGGTCGACATCTACGCCTTTGGAATGTGTCTGCTAGAGATGGTGACGGGCGACTACCCTTACAACGAGTGCAAAAACGCTGCCCAGATATACAAGAAAGTCTCCCAGGTATGACGACTTGACCACCCTTTTTCTCGTGGCAGCTGATGAGCTATTTTACCGTTCGACATGGAGTGGTTTGCAATAATGTTGTGAGAGGATCAAGCGTAAATAGAAGTGTCAGCTGCAAGGCTCGATATTCTGACAGGACCTTTCTTTTTGGGGACTCGTACGTATTATATTTTCATTAGGGACTCAAACCAGAGTGTCTCAGCCGAATTATCGACCCAGAAGTGCTCAGTCTCATTCAACGCTGCCTAGCCCCTGAGCACGAGCGATACTCTGCTCAGGAGGCCATCGAAGATCCATTCTTGGGAGTTGAGCCAGAGGTGGTTGTGTTGACGAGCAATGAGGCAAAAAACCACTTGACGCTCCAGGTCGTCTTCAAGGGCATGGACAAGCTCTCTGTCAAGTTTGAATTTAATGCCGATACTGATACTGCCGAGGAAGTTGTCAACGAAATGGTATGATTCTCTTTTGAGCATAGATGCTATGAAATGTTCATTTATTCTCTACTCTCTACTGCTTAAACTAACGAACGGTTCTTTGGATATGTAGATCGAAGAGGAAGTGCTGCCACAACGGTACCAACGGATCATTACACACGACATCAACCGGATATTGCGGGAACTGGCAGGAACGGGCGACAAGAAGGATATTGCAGGTCTGACACCTTCTTCGCCCATGCTCACAAACGGTCATTCTCATGGAGCAGTCTCTCAGTTGACCCTTGATGGCTCTGTCACCAGAGCCGGCCTCAGCCGCAAGAACTCTAATCCAGACTGGGGTGGTGAAATGGAACTTCCCTTCAAAGGTACACCCTTCGGGCTAATTTATTTGTAGTTGACTCGAGAATTATGTGTATGGTCGAAATGCCATTCCAGTCGTTGCTCACTTTTTTATTCATATTCTGTATGGCAACAAAATAATAGAGTACAGCATGGATGCGCCAATTGAGGATTTGGTGAATGATACGGCGATGGAATACCACCGCGGACCGGACAAGGCGAACGAATGGCTGGCCAAGCTTAAGAACCAGGACATTGTGACGATTGGTGACCTGAAGGATATGCAGGATGGTGACTGGGCGGGATTTGATTTGACGGTCTTTGCGTCGCGGGCACTGAGGAATCGACTCTTTGGAAAGAGGCCCCATACACTCACCCGCGCCTCTTCAAACGGCACCTCTGCCTCTACCACCGATGACGGCAATTAATCCTGGTGGAAAGGGAAGCTGATCTTTAGATAACTGGATATGCTAGAATTCATTAACAGGACAGGACACGACAGGGCCGCCACCTTTTTTTTCTTTACTTACATACTATTATTCCTGCGCACACTTACATACTCTACATTTCGCACACGCGCACACTTCGCACATATACACTCAGTCTTGAACAGCGATCCCAGCAAACCAAGCAAGCACAAACCAAAAACCAATCAACCAACCCATGTTACATAGACCCGCCAAAAAAAAAAAGTGTAAATATTAAAAAAAAAACCTCAGGCTCAACTTTTTATTCTATGTAATCACGAAAGCAAGTGCACAACGCATTGAAAAAAAAAATGACAAAAAATAAAAGGAATTGGGAAAACTAGTTTACAACAAAAACAAGCACGTTTTTTCTTTTTTTCTTCTAGACATCGCCCAGCGATGTCCGGATTAAGAGTCGCTCTACAGATTCGTCTTCGCCGACAGTGGTTGTGGTTGTGGTTGTAGTGGTGGTGGATGGTTGTGACCCTGGTCCTGGAGTAGGAGGGTGAAAAGCAGTGGTGGAGCTGGATGTATGTTTGTGAAGAGGTAACTCTGGTGGTTGTGTGTCATGCGAAACCATTCTATGGATCGGCGGACGCGTCGGGTCGTTCTGCGGGATAGGAAGAGGGGTGTTTGACATCCGCTGCTGTTGATTTTGGTGATGCTTTTGATCCAAGGGATGCTGTGGAGAAGTAGACGACAAGCTTGCTGTACTACTCTGGTAGTAGTAATTTAGCGACGGCAAAGAACTCGAATGTCGATGCTGATGGTGCTGTTGGTGTTGGTGGAGAGACGATTGAGAGGTAGATGACTGGACGAGAGTGGTGGCGCTGCTGCTGGTACTCATTCCTCCTCTGGAACTTGAACGGGACATGGACATGGCTCCTGGAGGATGGGAAGAGCGTTTGCTGAGGGTGGTGATACTGCTGTCGGGGTTAAGGGTATCTTGGTGGAGGGATGCGATACTGCTGTTGCTGCTTGTGTTGACGCTGTGGTGAGAAGGGCGTTGGTATGGGTGGTGATGATGGTTGTGGTGGTTGCTCTGCTGATGCTGTTGGTGGTTGTGGTGGTTGCTCTGCTGCTGCTGTTGGTGGTGGTGGTGAGGTTGGTAGGGTTGAGGGTGTGGGGGGTACCCTTGGCTATCGCGATGACTATACGGCGGTGTGAACAGCCGCAATCCAGTCGTCAAAGGAGGAGTTGTCGAATACGAGATATGAGGAAACTTGACAGGCGAAGAAGGCCCCCTCGACTTGTCCCCGTCACCATCTTCATCCTCTTCGTCCCTCTCACCGCCACCGCCTCGACCACGTTCCAAAGTTGCAAGAGTAACCTCAGTCCCTGTAGTTCCCGTGCTACTACTCGCATTCGAAGCCACGCTGACAAGACTAGAAGGCGATACCAAGTACGGCGCATGTAAGGATCGGAAGAGTGGTTGGCCGGGCGGGGGGTGGTTCATTAAATAAGGAGGTGACGATCCAGAGTCCATTCCGCCTGCTCCACTGCCACTGCCACCACCACCGTTTCCACTGCTACCGGTGAGAGAAGGGAGAGAGACTGGACGGAGGAGGATGGGTTGTTGTTGGTTCTGACGACGTCGTGAAGGCGGTTGAGGCGTCGATGTAGATGAATTAGAAGAGGTGATTGCTGTTGCTGATTGGGAGAGGGATGGTTGCGACTGACTTTGGGAAAGACTCGATCTTAGTGGGGGTGAATGCATACCATGCAGAATGGCCATTGCACTTTCAGAACGAAGGAGGACCCTCTGCTTGGTCGGGCGTCCTGGCCGAGGCTGTACCTGCTGCTCTTGCTGCTGTTGCTGAAGGTTAAGCTCGGGCGAAGAAAACTCATGCTGTAACTGCAAACTCTGAGAATGCTGGTGCCGCTGAGAATATAGCGACCTTCGCTGTTGTTGCTGCTGCTTCTGCTGCTTCAACTTCCTCTGTTGTTCTGACCCCTGCCGCTCCTGCTCCTGCTCTTGCTCCAACTGCTGCTGTTGCTGCATCTGCCGCTGTTGAAGCTGCAAGGCCATCTGCAAGTCCATCTCTTCCTGATCTCGCTGGATCTGGTACAACTGCTGCTGCAAGATCTGATGTTTCTTGAGATGAGGACCCGGCCCACGCCTGGACGTTGATCTCTTGACCACCGCTGCCTTCAAATGGTTATGTCCGTGCGATGACCCTCTTTGACCCCTGCCACGACCGCTACTACCTCCGGAGGGAATTGAGTGTGTTCCAGACATCATCTCTCGCGCCAGGATATCGGCTCTGGTGGCGATGGGTGGTGGTGGTGTGGTGTCAAGGTGGTTGTATCCGCGGTGGTCGGTGCTTGAAGGGATTCCTCGGGTATCCATGTTAAAAATCCCTTGATCACTCCCTATGGAAAAGAACATAAAAAATCAAATCAGCGACAACGTCTCGAAGAAGATTGGTGGCGGAACATTGATTAGCAATGAGACTGATCAACTCACTAATGGAAAGAGTGTCGCCAAAGGGAGGGGAGTTAAGAGAACTCGACGAGGACGCATAGAGACGACGGCCGGACGTCAACGCACGCTGTTGTTCAGGAAGCAGCTCCTTAGTAGAGTACATATCGTGCCGAGAAGGATGGTCGAGTTTAGATGGCGATAGTGGCCGATGTCCATGGTGAGAGGGCGCGGAGAAGGAGCTGATATCAAGTGACTGTGCATGACTATGCATCGAACGACCGCCACGACCCTTTCCTCTTGTACCGCCGAGTATCATCAACGAGTTACTCGAACTTGGCAGTGCAGCAGGCGGTGGAGGTGATGGTGGACCGGGTGCAATGGCGGGGGTGAGGATCATCATCTCATGATAATCAATCTCGTCGTCGTCTATCTCCAAATGCCGCTGACCAGGTAGCACTCCCACCATGGACCCAGAACCTGACCTCGATCCTGACCCTAACCCTGAATCAAGCATGTTCGTCCAAGGCAACGCAGGTTCTCCGCGACCACGAGGCAGCACTAGCGATCGTGGTCGTCGTCGTTCCGATCCCAAAGTAATCCCATGCCATGTCTTGTTGCCACCTTTTTGGTTGACACTTCTTCGAACACTACCACCATCGGCATTACCAACTCTGCCAATGCCAATACCATCGACTCCCGAGTAATCCAGATCGGATCCAGAGGTCCGTTTCTTGGACCGCGCGTCGGCCGCAGAATCATCAAACTCTTCGTCAAAAAAATTACTGCCAGTTTCTTCATTAACATCTTCAAACTGTCCATCCGTGCCATAGCCCATCGTCCCACGCCCTCCGCCGCCGACACCACTACCACCAACAGTCATCCTCCTGTTCTCGATTGATCGGCTATGGTGACCATCCATGGAGAGACTCTTCTGCATCCCAGAGCTGCTCCGCTTCAGAGTATTCATCTGTGCTGTAACTCCCTCCGCAAACGACCGAGGAGGCATGGCTGAAGGTGCATCGACCGTCATGCGCCATTGCTCAGGATACCGAGGATCACCCTCCACATTCCGATGCTCCAAATTCTCTCCAGAGAACACCTGGTCGATTGGCGATGACACGTACCGGCGGCGAGATGTTGGGACTTGGTATTCAGGTAGCTGGTGATGACGGAACGACGGTTGCGAAGAAGCGGTGGTCGCTATAGAGAGTGTGGGAGACCGATCCTCATATGCTGAGAAGCGATTATCATCCAACTCCTGTGGGGTTTGTGGGTCTTTGTATCGTGTAAAATGTAGGTCAAACTCGTGGGCTGTTGGACTTGCAAGGGGTCGGGCTTGTCCAGAGTGAGGTGGAGGAAATGAAATGGATGGCCCACTGGAATATGACTGGGAGTGTGCATGACGAGGTAATGATGGGTTAGAAGGGGGCCGACCAGGACGACGACCAGTCGGAGAAATCACTGGACCTCGCTGATCGGACACAACAGACGGGTGTGCCCCCTGAGACGAAGAGCTATGAGTGCTCAAGGTAGAGTCGGAGGGGGATCGGCCAGCAGCAGCGGCGACCAAGCTAGACATCGCAGACGAAGACGACGAAGAGGGTGTTCCAGCCTTGGAGAAGTAATGGTGGCTAGCTGGGAGGATGCCAAGGGATGTTAAATTCGGCGTACTCTGGGAGGAGGTTGTTGAGTGTTTAGAGATGGGCCTTCCTTTCTTTGGGATCTGGGTCTTGAGAATTAGTCCACGGTCCGAGTAGAGCAACTCGTTATTCTCCTGCCTTGTCTGCAAGTCGACCTGGCCGTGGGTCTCTGCTCTGGCCTGAGGGAGGAGCGACGACTTTTTGGTGTACTTGCGCTTGGGCTTGACAACGATCGGGTCCATAATAGGCGACAGCGGTATCTGGGTCATCCAGTGAAAGGGGCCTTTGTCATCCCGTATTGAACTAGATGACAGTGTGCGATGGTGTGGTTGCTGCATTTGTTGTTGTTGTTGCTGCTGCTGGGGGGGCAGCTGTAGACGCTGTTGGAAGTCCCGCTGATGTTGCTGGGATCGACTATCGTGTGAGAGCTCCCATTGCTGTCGCCCCATCGACCTGTCTTGTCCTTGTAGAAGGCTTGCCGAGGGTGTCTTTGGTCGGTCTCTCAAGAGTCGACTGGGATGGGCCGAAAGTTCATCTTGGTGAGAGGGCGAAAGCCTTTCATGATAATCGTGATAATGTTGAAGGTCGTCACGTCTCGCTGGCTCCCTGAACTCTTCCCTGGTAATCCTCGGCTCAGACATGTCCACATCGACTCTATCCCATCCTTGTTCTGCTCTGAACGGCACCAAAGAGAGTCGATCCTTCAACATGTGCGAGAGCTACAAGGAAACATACAAAGCAAGCATCAGTTAGCGCTAGCGCCTTGTAGAGCGAAATATGACATTTGTCAATAATGTCAGAGAAACCCTTACGGATTGCATTCGTCCTCCTGGCGCGCGCAGAGTGTGTTGTCCTTGAGGAGTAATTGGGGTATCCCGTGAGACTACCTCCTCTTGTGCGGAAATGGGCGACGTTGATTCAGATGCTGTTAGGGTTGATATGTTGAGAGCAGAGGAGGATGACGATGGAGTAATCGCCGCTGAGAGAGGCAAAGGCAATGCTAACGGTTGCATAGCGCTCTGTTGCCGTTGCTGCTGCTCCTGCTGTTGCTGGTGCTGCTGTCGTTGGCCCCCTCCTGCACGTATTGTCGCATCCGCAAACGTTTCCTGTGAATCACGCAGGGGTCTTTCCGAGTAAGATGGCGTCATGCTCTCTCCCCCTCTCTCTGTTTGAGATCTCTCTGCCCCACGCTCAGTCGCCCCAGTCTGCTGTCCAGAGAAACCCTGAAATCCTGACCGACTAGCACTCCTCTCAAGATCCCTTACGCCAGAAGATAATGCTGTAAGGGTCATGGCCGCATTGCCAAGTGGATCGTCCTCCTTTTGTCTCATACGACCGCCCTCGCCCCCCTCATACTCTCCCCCACCACCGCCATGTCGACTCCTGTACTCATGATCGTCTCTCTGATATCCACCACCTCCTTCTTCGAGGCTAATTTGCTCCCGCTGGGCATGTGGGCGATTGTCTCCTGGAACTCCAAAGCTGGCACCGATATCATCAGCAACTCCAGACGTCAAAGGTCGTTTGGGCTCAGTGTCAACCATTCAACAATAGCTCCTTGTCGGAGTAAATGGTCGAAAAAAGACAAGGCTTTTCTGCTCAACGAGCGAAGCTGTGTGATAGTTGGAGGATGTGCAGTTTTTTTTTTGTTACTGTGGTAGTAAAAAGTGTTGGGCGAGGCGTGTACTGCGGGCAACGGTGTTCAGCAGCGGGTGACTCGACCGAAGTGAGTAGTCGTGAAGGGTGTCCTGAATGAAGAGGCGAGGGGCCAGTGTGTCGGTTAGGGTGGCAAAGGCTGCGATGGCTTTTAGGTGTTGGATCCAGTACGGGCTGGTAAGGGAAGGGGCAGGGCGGTAATTCCGCAGTAGGAAAGTGTATATGCGCGTGTATGTATCGCGTCGATGTGGTGAGGTGGGAAGGAGTACTATACGGTGTGTTGTAAGCTATAAGGGAAAAGATATGTAGACGCGTATAGATGATGGTTGGTGATGGAGAGGGAGGTTTGTCAAGGAGGAAAACCGGAGGGCTGACAGGGGTCCGTAGCAATAAAGACGATAGAATAACGCGTGGGGGTTGATCCTGTCTTAGGCCTGTTGAGAGAAGAACAGGGAAAGGTGCGCACGGGTCAAGCAATATGCACAGGCGGAGAATATGAGGAAGGTGGTTATTATTTGTGTGCGCAATTGGATTGGATGCACCGCTCGTTACTACGAACAAAAAAAAATGTGGAGAGAGGGAGTACAAAGTAGAAAAAAAAAGGGACGAATCAGGAAACAGGATGGAATGAAGAAAAAGTGCGATGCAGTGCAATGAGGAATGAGAAGTGAACAAAGGTAATAAAGTTGCTGTTGTAAGTGTAAGTGTGGGTAAGAATAAAGGTGCAAGGTGGGGAAGTGAAAAAAGGAAAGGAAAGGGGAGAAAGGGTGGGAGGGTGGGAGAGAAAGAAAGGGCAAGGATGGTAATAAGGAAGGAAGCGAGAGTGGCGTAAAGGAGGAAAAGGGAAGGGAACTGAATACGAACTAGAGGAGAGAGCTGGTAAGAGAAGGAGGAGAGAAGAGGCGAAGAAAGAGACGAGGAAGAATAAAGAGAAAGAGAGAGGTGAAGGTAGTCGATGGGTTAGCATTGACTGCCCTTGCGAATGTGGATGGGGTATGTGCAGGATATAGCGAGAATCGGGCTCAGGCACCCGATATTCGTCTCGATTCAACTCCACTCAATTCGAATCAATTCAAGCAGGATTGAGTATGCGTGCAAGCAATGTGAACACACATAAAGGACGTCAATTGGACATTGAGCAATGCGTCCCCTGGACTCTGAATAAAGAAAAGGGAAGGAAAGGATAGACAACAGCAACAAGGGACGCTACTCTTAGTACTGTACATACTAGTACCGCTACTCCCAACTCGCATGCAACCAGTGGGTACAGAGACGGATGGACGGACTGGACGAACAGACAGAGAGGCAGGGCGGATCACAAAAGAGAACGATGCAAGGAAGGAGGAAGGAGACAGACGAGAAAGACAAAGAGAAACAGAAAGACGAGGGTGAGGGCGAAGGGGGAGAAGGAAAGAGAAGAGGGAGAAAGAAAGGAAAAAAGGGACAAAAGGTAAAGGAGAACAAGGAAAGGGTAGAGAAGAAACAGAGTAGCACCGTCAGGCAAAAGAGCATGAGTGCTTTGTAGTCCTTCATTCAAAAGAGGCCTTTAAAATACACAAACCTCAACAATAAACATCAAACATAAACAAACGAGGTCGATAGTACATTGAAAGGTAACGTTAATCCCTGCTGTCCCTGGCAATCTTTCTCTTTGCCAGGGTAGAATGGAATCAAGCGATGTCAATCCCTTCTCATTTATTGAAAATGGTCTAGATCATCGGCAACACTCCTCATAGCCGCGACAATCCAACCTCGTTCATCGTCATCATCGCGATGAGTATGGGAACTAAGAAGCCCTTTCAGATTAATCCAAAATGATAGAGGGGTAGCTCCAAAAGCAAGAAAGAGAGGAAAAAAGAGTTAAGGAGGAAAAGTCGCAAGGCTTAACCCTCTTTGCTCGCCTCATGGGCGAGGCAGGAGGTGAGGAGGTCTGGCATGCAGAACTAGTGGATGGTGGTGTTATTCTGCCTTTTGTACGTGTAATTGTAAAGGAGCCATGAGATACAAATGGATGCCTATATATCATTGTTGGAAAAAGAGGAAAAAGGGATAGAATGCCAGGGGGAAAGAAAGCAGGAGAGGGAGCCATGCCACGGATGTGAGGTGGGAAAGGAGGAACTGGTTGTTGACCATGCCATGCCACGCCATGCCATGCAAATAGCTGCGCGTGAATATTTTCTTTTCGCGAATCTCCCCTTTAACGAACCTTCTCTTTCCCTTCTCTCCACTTTCACCCTTCCTCCCTCTCCTCGCTCATGAAGGTTGCTTTCGACCAGTCTCAGCTCATTCGGATTTTTCCTCTCCTTTCTCTCCATGGAGTAGGGATGCTCATTTCACTCTTCACACTCATCATACGGATGAGCCATCAGACCACTACCCTCACCGAAAACAAGGGCAGGTATTTTTTGTTGCTGAAGTAATCCTCGAAAAGTGTTTGTTGTAGCGTGGAAAACTAAAGACGAGGGGAAGGATATGAAAAGAAACGTGGCTTTTGACGGTATTTGCTCAGAGCGAGTAAGGAGGACATAAAGAAGGGGAGGAGAAGGAAGAACAAGTAAAGGAAGGCAGGCAGGTAGGAGGAAAGGGAAAGAAAGCAAAGGGAAAGGAGGGATAGAAGCAAAAGAAATAAAGGGCAAGAAAAGTTAGGACCAACCAGAATCGATACACTTGGCGAGAGGGGGGAGGCGAATTTGGGTGTGCGAGAGAGAAACGAAGAGAATAACAGAAAGAAAGGAAGAAGCAGGAATAACGTAAGAAAGAAGAGAAGAGTGGAAGAGGGGAAAGAAGGGAAGAGAAGAGAGGAGAAGATAAAAGAGGAGGGAACGAGAAGGAAGAAGGGTAGGAAGAGGAGTGAGCGATGTGAAAAGAAGAAGAAGCGACGTGAAAAGAGGTAATGCATCACACCCTGACCGAATAAAATGAGGCCTCTGCCAGTCTTCCGTATAGTGGCCGCAGCCCCGTTCCTACGTTGTTGCATTGTCCGAGACTGACAGGTGGTTCTGATTTAGTGTGAAGTGTGGTGGTGTTGGGTGGCAAAAGGACAATGCCACTGTCTCTTTGGTCACTCAGCCCTTGTCGTTCTTTTTTTACCTTTCCATGTCCGAATTTACGTGCGACATTGCCTCTATAAGTTCACCTTCTTTCGGCTGTTTTCTTTCATTTCGTACTTGTCTTCTTGTCTTCTTTTCATCCCTATCACACTGATAATACTTCGGCCGTTGTTGTGTCAATGGCATGCTCAACCCTGCTTGTCTGTTGTGTCCTTTTGTCACTCTTTTTTTTTTTCTCTTTTCCTCTGTTTGTACCGATTTTGCAATTATGCGAAATGAAGCGTCAGTCATTCTCTCTCATTGTTCTCTCTCTCTCTCTCTCTCTCTGCTACTACCCTTGTCTCCATTTTAGTCAACCTAGACACTCTAACTCGACGCGTCCTCAAATCAAATTGACGCCGCAGTCTCAACCTAGATCTTCGCCTCCTTCGCCCCATTGGACAGACCGCGCGAGGAAATTATTTTTCATCACTCGCTGATGGGATCAATGACATAGACATATACCATGGGCCAACGGCGATGAAGGCAGGCGAATGTGTTGTACACATACAAAAAAGAGGAAATCACAGCACTTACATGGAAAAAATACCTGTGGATAGAAAAACATGCTGCAAGCTGCCCTCAATACAAACAACACTTTAAACCTTCTCACAATCGCCGCCCCTTGTTGTACGCGATATTAAGAAAACAACTTACAACACCCTGCTGCCTCGAATCGGATCTTACTTACTTTGTCCCCTTCTTCTTCTTCTCACATACACATACACATACACACACACTCTGGGTTGACTCTCTGTCTAGTCAATCTCATGGATCCAAAAATAGGTTTCGCCATACTTTACTTCGATACCACTTGGAGAGGGGAAGGGAAGAGACAGAAGCATAAGGGCTGACAATGGGAATGGCAAAGAAAGGTACTCGTTCTTTGTTTTTTGTTTTGAGTTTTATCAGCAGACCCACTTGCTTCTTCCTTCCAGTATTCAATACCGTCGTTTGAATTGAGTAAAGTATCGATACGTTGGACGAGTGGATGATTGTACTGTATTTGAGTTTTTTGGGTCCTTCACAATGCGTACTTTGAGCTCATCATGCGTTTGCGTTTATCTTCATCGCCTTTCGTTGTATTTTTCCTTAGTTTTCCCCTCGTTCCTCCCTCTCGCATCATGTTTGCCGTTGAGCCTTCTCTTCTAGGGGCAAAGACAAAAAAAAAAAGAGAACTCCATTGAAAGGAGAGACGTGAAGCACGAATATCCCACCTTCATTGGTTCGCTCTGCCGTATGCATACTCACACAGACGAAAGAGAGATAGAGAGAGAGAGAGTCGTACCCCTTCTCTCGTTGGGCCAGTGAGAGCGAAGAAGGAAAAAAAAAAGGCATGATAGCTCGAGTCCTGGGAGACATTGGACAGTGGCAAGGAGAGAGTTGAGTGATCAAAACAAAGGGCGAGCTGTAGGGAGACATGAAAACAACGTCTTGGAGGAGGCAGAAAGGAGAGAAGAAGAAGAAGAGAAAAAAAAGGGGAAAAGGCAGGGGTTTGCACAAGGAGCCAAAGGTAAAAAAAAGACGATGGGTTCTTTTTTTTGCCTTCTGTCTGTTCTTCGCACTGCCAATCCTTTGTCACGTTCGCGTTTTATCGCCATTTTGGCGAAAGTGGCGGCCACTTGTGTTTATTCAGCTGTGTGGGAAGGGTGAATGGAATATTTCGTAACACAAATGGTGCGGGGCTGGGAAACTCCTTAAGCTGGTTCTGGCACAGTAATAAGAGCACGGAAAGTGGATGAGCGAATCCCACGATTTTGACTCTTCTTCGTTCCCTTCCTTCGACATCCGTCGTTCTTATGTTTAGTGGGCTGGCGCCATCTTTCAATTTTCAATGCTATCTACTTGTCATCGCCCTACTCCAGTACTCGTTCTTTTTGAATGCGGGACGTCAACGCTGTCCCTATTCAGCGACTCCGATATCTCGACCGTTCTCAAACCCTACATTTTTCTGTACTTGAGTATTGCACGGTCTCACTAATACATTCCAAGGGACGAAACGGTAGGACCGTAGGAGTAACACACTCTCAGCGGTAGCGATCAGCTTTGAGATATTAAGAAATCCACAAGAAGTATCTCTACTCTAGAAACTTAAGAGGACTCAATAAAAAAAAATGAAAAAAAAACCCCCCCACGCGGACCCTTTTCTCTATGGAACTGTTATTTTTTCTTTTTGCGCTACATTATATTCTGGTTCAGACAAGAACCTGCTTCGATATGACCATGTGCTGCTCGAATCACTCAACCGCATTTCAACCTCATACTTACCTGCTCCACCTTTTCTTGTCGATGAAATGATTGTACGCGTGCCATGCGCACTTGATACGAAATAAAGAAACGAAAGAAATGAGAGGAAGTAAAGGGAGAGTTTTTTTTAAGCGGCATCGTGCGAAATGACTGTGGGCTTTTTTTCATACTCACGTACATCTCTCTTCCCACCCCCCTCTTCGGGGGCTATGTGTAATCGAATGAAGAGACTTTTACTCCCCCCTTTTCCAAATGCCTCTCCTTCTTGAGCTTAAGGGCCTGTCCAATGGTTTGTACTTTTTTTTCTCGTGCCCCTGAGTCTTTTTGACCATGAGCCTCCATTGAACATGGTAGAGGAGTGGGAGGGATATGTTCTTTCTCACTCACGCG
The DNA here is from genome assembly GCA_019671135.1 of Linnemannia hyalina. Classification (NCBI taxonomy): domain Eukaryota; kingdom Fungi; phylum Mortierellomycota; class Mortierellomycetes; order Mortierellales; family Mortierellaceae; genus Linnemannia; species Linnemannia hyalina. The sequence continues at coordinate 2,323,207 of JAHRHY010000006.1, forward strand.
TCAGGAAAGGCATTTTGCTAGTGCCCATACTCGCTTAAGGAGTCCTGAGGGAAGAGAGGGACTGCATTAGCCATACCATGGCTTAGCTTGGCATTTTTTTGCTGCTGTATCAACTTGACGTTTTTCTGAGTCACGCCTTGGTCTTCCCTCCTCCACAGCCATTTTTTTTGTTGTGGTAGGTGTGTAACCCTCAGAGCCCAAAAAAAATGACGTCGGTAATAGTGAGAAGAGGCAGCGGGACAAAAGAAAACGTGGTCAGTAACTTGGCGATGCCTACTTGCCCTGTCGACTGTCCGATCAAGGATGACTATGAGCCTTGAAAGACCCCTCTCCTCGTTCATGACATTGTTAATGCATGCTTCTGCTTCATTCTTATCATTCTCTAAAACAATTGACATCTGAAAGTTGACATGAGATTGCTTCAACCCTGTTGGCCTTGTGTTTTAGAGCCACGTTTCGCATGGACCTTAGTCGAGGGATATGAAGAAAAGGTAGCATACTATGGTCGAATGCGAATGCTTGTTTTGAACAGTGCAATTGGTCTATGACAAACATACATATCAGAGCAACCACAATGCGATCCTTCCAACAAAATCTTCAGTAGCTAAACCTTATGATCAGGGCTCGTTCCTGTGAAATAAAAAAAAGGGCCGGGTCCTGGGTGAGTCAAAAATTCAGGCACGGGGTCAAAAGAGGGGAGAAATGTATGTATGGTCATGTATGTACATGAACCCGCTCAACTAGCTCTTACGAAACTCTTCCCGATCTCTCTCTCCCATTCCAGCTTTTGGTCACACATGCCCTGTTGCTCACAAAATAAACACAAACAGGCATCCGTTCGTTCACAGCGTCATTACTCCTTAAACCCCATACAGCGACGATTCGACTCATCGCATTCCTCCTTGCCACCCTGCAAACGATAAACTCTATCCCTTTTCTCCTTCCCTTCTCTTGATTGCATTTCTGACCCAGGTGCGCGTACCTTCCACCACATGGTCCGTTTGTTTTGTACGACTCTCAATTTAAATCGCCCGACTCAAGAAGGGCACTGCATTACCAACCAAAGGGAAATTCACAATCCTCCCGTCCCTCCTTTTGAATTTTTTCATATGCATCTTGCCGAAGGAACGTGAAAGAAGCTATCTTTTTACCCCTACATACATCCCCCCCTTCTTCCCGTCCCTTGCAACCTTCATGCAATGTTCATTGGGATTTGGAGTGGTTTTGCATAAAAGGATGAGGATTGCTTCTCAATTGCCCATTTCTTCATCCATTCTTCATCCTCATTATCTACTTTCGTTCAGCATCCCTTCCTTCTTTTACCTTTCATTTCTCACCACTTCTCACATACTCATTCACTCAACATAAACAAAAGATGGACATGTCAACAACCCTCATCCACAAATACCACACCCTCAAACCCAAAAAATCCACATCCCGTCCCTCCTCCAAAGACATCTTCCCCCCATCCCCTCCTATACCAACCCAAGCACAACCATACACAACGTTCATCATAGACTTAGTCTCAGCCTTCAACTCACTTTCAACCCCCTCAGCATCCTCAACTACCTCTCCCACATTACACACCTCCTTCCTGGGACTTGATCATGAGGCTCTGGTGGACACAAAAGAGAAGAAGAAAGTTGTGAAGGCTTTGCAGCTTGCGAACCCTGCGCAAGTAAATGAGATTATTTCGTTGTTGAAGGCTATGCCTGATCCTTCGAAGACTGCTGCAGGTGCGGGAATAGGCAAGAAGGAGGGGAGGAAGGCGCATTCCCGGGATTCGAGTCAGCAGAGCGTTCTTTCGCTCCTCATCCAGGACAAGCCCAAGACTAAGGACGCCAACGCAGCGGGATCGGCCAAGAAACAAAAACGAGTCGACGAGGACGAGAAGTTAGGAGAGGATTGGGATAAGGTTGAGAAGACGTGGGCCTGGGAGACACAAAAGAGTAATGACCAGTTGACGGGGGTTGTTGACCCCGAGTCATGTAAGAGCGCCATCGCTACTGCCGGGTCATGGTTATTTTCCTCCGGCGCCCCATCTCCAGAGGCACCAGCGGTCAAACCGGCGAAGGCGGAAGCACAGCAAAAGACCGTGAAGCCCAAGCCATCCAAGATCTCGACGACTGCGACAAACGACGCTACCAGATCGACCAGTTTCGGATCCCTCTTCGCATCAACTCCCACTACCGCAACCATTAGCGACACCAAAACCAAATCGAAACCGCCAGTGGACTCATCTTCCCCCCACAACAAGAACAACAAGCACACCGCATCGACCAAACGAACCGCCTCTTCAACATCCCTCTCTACCGGCGAACAGATCGCAAAAGCCGCCGCAACCCTCCTAGCCACCGCCGCCGTCGCGTCTCCCAAAGAACTCCCTCCCTCCACACAACAAAAACAAATCCAACGCCAGTCTTCCATGCCCAACATCAAGACCGCAACCCTCAAACGCCTCCTCACCACCACAAAAGCCTCGACCACTGCCACTTCAGACTCTTCCTCTACACCCACCAAATCCAAATCCTCTTCCATCACTGACCTGACAGCGCCCTCAGCACCATCCTATATCTCTGCAACAATCACCTCCCTAACCCGCCAATGGATCGCCTTCCAATCCTCCCCCCCACCAACCCACATGATGAGCGCCTACACCTACTGGTGGGGGTACGAGATCTACGTCCCCCATAAATGTATGGACAACATTGAGCGCGTCTCCAACACCTCCCAGATCTTTTTCGGGTTCCTGAGTACGACTGTTAGTGCGATCCCGGGTCTGGCGTCGTTGGTCCCGATTGCCCAGATTATTTCGGCCTGGGTTGGGTACCAGTGGGCGGTGATCAAGACTCAGGATACCGGCAAGGGTGTTGTTATCTCTGCCACCTGGTAAGTTCTAATTAATTCGTTGTGCACTTATGTAATGCGTCACTGAGAAAACGTGAAACTAATTTAATACTGCCTTGGCATTTTCACGTCATCATAGGGTGCTTCCTGTTGCGCTGGCATCACGACCATGGGACCATTGCGGAAACGAAGATGATGCCTTCCCTACCGAATCCTCGTTGCTTCCTTCGCCCAAGAAGTCTCTCAAGTCCAAACTTGGACTTGCTTGAGCGTGGGCCTCCTCTCTTTCATTCACGGCCTTTCTTCATGTTTCTCATGCCTATCATTTGTCTCTCTCATTCTTGTCGTTTCATACCTCTCCTTCTTGTCTTTACTATACCTGTCCTTCGTGTCTCTTCATATCCTTCATGTTTTTTCATACCCTATTGTTCGTCGTTCTTCACACCTTTCTTTCGTGTCTCTTCATACCTTCCAATACATTTCCCTTATTAATACCAAGTACACATTTAGAAACCTAATAAACCCATAATGCTACATTTCCATTCTTTTTATTTTCGTCCCCCAAGTGTCTACCATAAGCTTGTACCGAAGGAGAAGGGTATCAAATATCCAGAACTCGAAAGATATCAACAACCGCTAATCGGGGTTTTTTTCTCTCTAACATTAACAACTCCTACACCTCGCTCTTGGCAACAAGCTCAAAGATACCATCCTTGCCCTTGGTGTTCAACTCCTCAATGAACCGACAATAAGTCTCTGTCTGCTCACCCGGCAAAGCGTGTCCCGAGCCCTCAAACACAACAAGAGGGCATCCAAGCTCCTTTGCCAAATGGTATGATCCCGAGGGACGAACAAAGTTGTCCCGAGTTCCTGTGACGACCAAGATGGGTAAACCGGAGGCACGGATTTGGGCGAGACGTGTGGAGTTGACGTGGTGGAAGAGTGCGGCCCAGGATTGGGCGATGTTGGAGTGGATTGGTTGCGCTGGTGACTCTGCGAACCTCCTTGTCAACGACTATTGCACGAGTGTGAGTGATAACACATATGTTAGTTATGGCGGTAGTTGAATGGGTAAACAATCGGCCGTGAACAAATGCGAAATCCTGTTCTATGAGGTAATTTGAGACAAGCGGGCTTTCTCATAGGTTGCATGGACCATAGAGTGCATCAGGGACTTACGTCGACAACAACCTCCTGGTTGTTCTTGAAGGGCGATCCCTTAGGAGAAGCTGCCTCCAGCCACGACTATCGAATGAGAAAAAGGGCGGCCTGTTAGTACTTTCTTTTCATTATAGGAGACATGTGAGCGCTCGGTTCTCTTTCCACGATCTGTCAACGCAAATTTCTTCAATCTCCTCGATCACATTTTGAATGGAGGGCGCAAGGCAAAGCGGGCTGTCTGTCCTTGAAAATACAGGTATGACGACCCAGACAATCACTCTAACATGCCCTTCTCTTTTGCCAAGACAATTGTGGTGCATGGTTTCTACTTCTCCACCAAACCACGACTTATCACGCCATGATTACACAAGAGTAGCATAACAACATGTGTGTAAAAGTACCTTGGGATAAAGAGTCTCTGAAACGAGCTTCATGCGGAGCCGAGGGTCCTTGATAAGGATAACACGCGACAAGAACGAAATCGTCACCAATTGAGGAGGGGATCGTCCAGCGTTGGTCGAGGTCAGTAGTAACGATGAGAACCGCTTAGGGTCGGCGAGAACCAGTTCCAAGGAGATCATGCCGCCCATCGAGACTCCTGCCAAATGCACGTTGCTGGTCCATCCAAGACCATCCAGAAGCTCCAGTGTGTCCTGCGCCATCTGTGAGGTTCTATGTTTTGGGAAAGAGAAGAGGGTCGGAAGATAATGAGCATAAGGGAGTGAGATGTCAATTAGGGGTGGGGATAAATAGAGAGAGATAGAGAACAGGCAGTCGAAATCTAAGAGGAGATGTGGATAGGTAAATGACATACGAGTAGAGGCCCTTGGGAGCATCGGAGAAACCGACTCCTCGATTGTCAAAGAAGACGGTGGTGTACTCGGGGTTCTTGGCAAAGTGGGTCACCTAGTAGTATGATACAATTGACGAACAAGGCTTTCTTTAGAAACAACCCTTCCCCTGTGGCAAAGAAGGACGGAATGAAGCTGCACAATGCCTTCACAGCGAGAACATAATGCACATGCAACTACGAATGCAATGCAATGAAGACGTACGACAGTGTCCCATGCGCTTCCGGGTGAGTTGAGACCCATGAGGAGGAGGAGCTTTTTAGGGCCGTTTCCAATCTTTTCGTAGTAAAGCTTGAGGGGGACCTTCTTGTCGCGGGTGCGGCCGACTTCGATGTGGCCCTTCTCGTGGTAGACAGTAGCCGTCATGGTGAGTGTGTGTATGAGCGAGTTAGTACGAGGAGAAAGAGGGAGATAGCCGTAGAGGAGTGGGTAATTGGTTGTCGTGAAGAATGGAAAAGACGAGAAGGATAGGATGAAATGTGTGGTGTAAAGAAGAAGGAAGTAAAGTGAGAAAGGAAGCGAGCAGTACTTGTCCTAGAGTAGTAAGGCTAAGGCACGAAGGAGTCCGAATTGTCAAACGCAGTCAAAAGAACAAAACGAGAGTTAGAGAAATGCAAATGACTAGAAAGTGCATTGGAATTTCTCTTACTCTTTTCTACGAAGGACAACAATGCATCCCCACACAAGCACGCACCACATGTTATCCAAACGGACAACCGTTGTTTCGCTACTGCCAATGGTGGGGTCACTTACCTATACTGCCAGCCCTTGCACTCGCTACTGAATTGCCTTGACGGACCATTTGATACTCCAAACACCGAGACAGCCGCGCTAGAGGTCCATCCCTTCTCCACCTTCCATTCCTCTTCTTCCTTCTTTTCCTATTTTCTTCCCAGAACCTCATCAACCCCTCACAGCAAGGAACTCAACACACCGCCTTTCACCCTTCCCCTAAGTACACATGGACAATCCTCAGCACGCTCCACACGTCCCTAGTACCTGGACAGCCGGTGGTGGCAGGGGTGCCAGAAGACTCTCCGCAACACCCACCAACATTGAAGAGCTCACCCAGCACTCTTCCTCCCCCTCCTCCGAGACCGTCAACACAATCGTCAAGCCCAAATCCGGCAATGACGTCAAAGGCGACCATACTTCCTCACCATTGGTCCCCATCAAGGCAGGAGGATCAGTCCGCTGGCCGATACTGGCCACCGCCTGCCTCATCATGTTTGGCAACTACTTTGCATTCGACAACCCGGCAGTTCTCAACAAGCCGCTTCAGGAATACATGCGCATGACTGATGGCCAATTCGCATATTTCCTGAATTTACTCTACACGACCTACTCGATCCCGAATGTCATCCTCCCCTGGCTTGGTGGATACGCCGCAGACCGTTTCGGGCACAACAAGCTATTGATTGTTCTTTCGATATTCGTGGTTCTGGGACAGTTGGTGGTTTGTTTGGGACTTGAGCGACGCAACATTGGGATTATGATTCTTGGCAGGGTGGTGTTTGGAGCGGCCGAGAGTTTGGCGGTTGCCCAGTCGGCGATTACGGTCAAGTACTTTCGAGGCAAGGAGTTGGCTATGGCTCTAGGGATCAATCTTTGTGTGGGTCGGATGGGTGGTGTTATGAATGACTTTGTCACGCCTATTATCTGGTCCAAATCCTCAGTCCCCTTTGCGTTTTGGTGCGGACTTTTTGTGTGTGTCTTTTCGTTGGCGATGGCGCTTGTGCTGGTGGCCACAGATCTTCGGTTCGGAGCTCATGTCCGTCCTGAGAATGTCCCCTTGGAACGGTCGCGTCCTTCCAGCTGCATGATCGATGCTAGACTCTCCTTGGATACCTTCTCTCATGCCAACACTTCGTTCAAACAGGGTGCCCCTCCTTCGATCCAGGACATCACAATGCAGCGAATGAACGGCCATCTCAAGCATTTCAACCATCGTCCCAATGGCGGCCACCTTGACAAGGAAACCACCTTGCAAAAGTGTATCCGTCAACTCCATCCGCTCTTTGACTACTCGTTGTCTTTCTGGATCCTGTTCGTGATAGGGTTCCTGCTGGTCGGCATCATTGTTCCCTTCAACAGCATCCATGCCGGCTTCCTCCAAATGCGCTGGTACCCTGGCGACCCTCTCAAAGGTCCGTCTATTTTCTCTTTTATTCTCCCCTTCGATATTCATCTTTGTAGTCCACCTTACTGACTGCGATATACTTAACCATTACCTTCATTCAAATAGCTGCCCAGATCATGACGATACCAGACCTACTAGCAGGAGTCCTCATCCTCCCCGTCGGCTGGTTTGTAGACCACTACGGCCAAAAGTCCTGGCTCTTCATCCTCTGTGGACTAATCACAGGCACCGCGCACGTGTTCTTGGGTGTCGTCAAGATCAAGGACCCTTTTCCCTTCCTCATCTCCCTAGGTGTCTCCTCTGCGATCGGCGCCATCTTTTCTAGCGCCGTCCCCGTCCTCGTCCGCAGCGACCAGACGGCCACCGCCTAGTACGTTATTTCCCTCTGGTTTTCTCTCGAGTAGCCAGTTGGTCGCCTCACAGGGTACAAACCACTCACTTCTCAATCCCTTCATCCTATTTCCCCACCTTGGATAATACATGTAACCTACAAAATAGCGGTATCTTAACATCGGCGTACAACCTCTCGTTCGTCGTCCTGCCCATGGTGGTCGCGAAACTGATGACAGTCGACCCGATGGTGTACACCTACACCGAAATCTTCTTTGCGGCGATTGGATTCTTTGGCGCGATGCTCGCCGTCTGGCTCAAGTTGCTCGATCGAAACGGCGATCTTGATCGTCGCGAGATCGATAACAACTGAACGACTAGTACATTCCCCTCCTTTTTTTTTTTTTTTTTCTCTATGCAAGCATATAATTTATTTAATGAAGCAAATGAATCTTGGCGCACGTTGATGATGGTTGTGTGTTAGAGGGCTGTGTTTTTGCTAACAGCATGGAAGATCTGCAAGGCCCTTCCACAAGATTTGGTGGCGTCCAGCTAAACAAAAAAAAAAACAACTCTGAATGGTATATTAAGCACACACACTCTCTATCTATCTATCTCTCCTACTCCTTCTTCGCAAGCACTTCCTGCCTTAACGCCTCCAACCTACCCACAACAACCTCCGCCTGCCCCCTCTCATACTCAACAACCCTCTCAACCTTCAAAAACTCCTGTCCAAGATTCCTCACACAACTTCCATACTTGTACCTATAATCCAGTTTCTCCACCGGTTGCTTCAACGCAACATACACGTTCGACTGTGCGCCGTGGTGACCGGTAATGGTTTGGTTGCGTTCACCAAAGAACCGGACGACGTAGTGGAGGGCTATGCGGAGGAGGACGATCCAGGCGGCCAGGCCACCGATACCGCTGGCTACTACTCCTGGTTGTGTTGAGAGTGAGATGATGTGCTTCCTTGGAGTAGTGGTGGTAGGGGTGGTGGGGTTGGATACAAGGACGGACTTGGATGCGGACCGAGTGACTCTCCTGGTAGATGTGCTCACCCCACCCGTCTCCGATCCCGAAGAAGCCGCTGATGACGCATCTCCACCTACAGAATGAACAGATGTCACGTCCTCGTCAGAAGAACCAGCCCACTGCTCATTCAATCGAATGGCCAGCAGATCCGTGACCCACTTTGAAGACTCGTATGGCTGGACGGCCTCAAGTCCTTGCCAATCATCGATCCTGAAACTGGCCTTCTCAGCCGTCAATGATCCCGTCCAGATGACTCTTCCTGGTTCTTCCTCCGTCCCGCTCAGTACATCTTCCAATCCTTTGATCTAATTGTTTGTTCGTTTTTTGAGAGAATATCATGTTTGTTGTCAGTAACCATGATCGTGATTAAACATATTCTTCACAACACAACACAATCCTCCGCTTCCCCCTGTCATCAACTCTTACCATAAGATAATGCCCAAAGACATTACAAGCCAACACATTCCCAACCCCATCCTCCGTCAGATGCTGCTTCGGCTGCACCAACACATCCGACCTCGTCACAAGATCCATGGGGGCCTTAAACATATCCGTCAGAATCTTCCCCCACATCAACCCCACACTCGGCAAGATGCCCGCATTACAGAACAGGAAATCGACTCTGTTATGCTGGGCCAGGATCCGGGCGTTGAATGCGAGGACGGAGGTTGCGCTGCCGACGTCAACTAGTTCGATTTTGAGTTCTGGGGTGGTGCGAGTTTTGGAGGAGGAAGAGGAGGAGGAGGAGGTGAAGTGTTGCTGGAGAGAGGTGAGGGCTTCTTGGGCACGGGATTTGTTCCGGCAGGCGAGGATGATGGTAAGGGGAAAAGGGGATTCGTCGACCAGGCGTTGAATAATCGAGTACCCTACTCCTCTATCAGACCGAAAGAAAGGAAGGACTAATTAGGATTATGTTCAAGGGGTAATGGTTATTGTATCACTATTAGTTGGTTTGGTAGTGAGGACAGGAGATGCATTACGAGTTGGCGCCTGTGACGATGGCGACTTTGCGTTCAATAGCCATAATGAATGAGACTATTAGAAAAAGGGATGTAAAAGCGATCAGAGGATGAAGAACGAAATGAGAAAAGACGAACAAGGGGAAGGAAGGAAAGAAAGAGAGATCAGATGCATACCATCTCCGCTTTTAAGGAAGGAGAAGGGTGGGGTGATTATTCCTACACCGAAAATCGTACGATGTCCAAACAATTCCTTGTGTTCTGGTGCTCTGCAGCCGCACGCAGACATTTGATATTCCATTGGCAGGGGCCAGACTGCCACATGGGAATGCACACTCCATATCGTCTTTGTCGATCAGCCCTGCACTTCATACCATTTCAGAACACCAAAAACATTCAACCGATGAGCTTTTTGTCAATAGTTTTTATTGTCGCCAAAAAGAATAGCAAAAAAAAAAGAGAATTGAGAGTTATTTGTTGTTGGGACTACCTCCAAGGTGTGGGATCCACTTAGTCCCCATTTATGGTGTATGTTGTTGTGATAAGAAAAATTAAAGCCGTCTACGCCAAGTCTTCCTTCTCGCCTCGCCGCAATAGAACAAAAGGGCGTAAAGCAGGCGGGCGCACTTATCCTTTCTCCCGCGAGATATTTAGAGACCGGCGCCAAAACTATCAACAATAAGAAAAACAAGGAGATTTTTTTATTTTTTAGAAAACCAGAATCCAAGGGCAAAGGCGGTCAATACAGCGAGTCCAGCTCCCGTGTACACTCCAGCACCAGCACCTCCTCCGGTGGTCCTCTTCTTCTTGCTGTCAGTCCGACGACGACGCTTCTGCTTCTTGTCCGATTGCGATCGTGATTGTTTAGCATCATTAGACATGGCAGTGGAAGTAGTGACAAGTCCTACGTACCCGAATGTGCGCTTGATCTCGGCCCAGTAATAGTTGCTCCAGTTCTGGCGGGTGGTATCCTGCTCTCCGACAGGGACGCCCTCCTGCTTGACCTTGATTGCCGTCGAGTTGGCGTTTTGTGTGATCTCCAACGTCACCGTCGAGTAGTGGCCTATTTGAGCAAGGGTCAAGTTATATTTGAGTATCATCTTTTTCTTTCTCCTGAATGCAACTGCATACCTTGGCCCCTTCGCTCTTGCAATAAATTAATTGATCAGACAAAATAGTTTCACAAGGTGATCAAACAAAGAAGCAAAATAGTCGCGCAAGGTGATCAAAGGTGATCAAAAGTGATCGAACGTACCTGCGGGCCATGAGCTCTGACGCCAGCTCTGAACAATCTTCTTGTCCTCGACCAACTCCTTGTTCTCTCCCGTGACAGAGCCACCGAACAGGCTGAACGTGGTACCAACCTTGGCCTCAATCGTCGACTTGTTGCTGCGCGTCCAGATCTGGACCTTGGCCTGGTTCAAAAGTACATCGTAAATGTCATGTGCCGATGCCTGCAACTCCACAGTGTCCTCCAAGGTAGTAGTGTTGACAGTACCGGGGGCTGCAGCAGGGATAGAGGAAGCAGAGGAAGCAGACCTGGCGCTGGGGGCAGGGGAAGGAGTAGGGGTGGGAACAGGAGTCGAGGGCTTGGACGCCTCTCCCTCAATCTGTACATCCTTTCCGTGAACTACATTCGAACGGTAATAACAGACATACACCAAAAAGGTATTAGTTTCTCTGTTCTTTGTTCTTTGTTATTCGAATCCTTGTTTTCCATCCTTTCATTTTTTTCTTCTTTTCCCGATCGAACGTTGATCGAGTAACCACCGATCCCTCTTTCTTTCCCTTTCTCGCTACTGTTCTCTCATTTCTTTCGCTTGTTTTCACTTTACATTATCGAGTCCAATGGTATGCCATCCCTTATGATCCTTGTTCTCCCAAAATATCCTGATCAGATAAATTACCTTTGATAAGGTCGATGGCAAAGACAGACAACTTCTTGCGGAGAAGAGGAGCCAAGGACTTGCGGATCAAATCCCTAACAGGCTGCTTTGCACTGCTATCGGCATCAATGCTGACATCAAACTACATTAAAATAATACCAACGAATAGTTATTAGTTAACCTGAGTCTGTCATTGTCCAATTATTCCTGGACCACGTTTTTACAAACAATGAGAGAACGCCATGTCCAATTGTTTCCTAGGGACTTACGACATAGTCATCCTCATCGGTATCGTGGGCAACCTCGGGGATTTCGATCTTGCCAGTAACAGCCGTGCCGTCAGCAGTGGTACCTGATATCGAAACAAAAAGGAAAAAGTGCGATTGGTAAGCGATTCAGGTTCCAATTGTTATTCCTTCCACAAATCATAAAAGGTCAAAGCGGCATCCACTGCAAAACATCATATCTCTTACATACCTTCGAAGGTCAGGGAGATGGCAACGTCAAAGATAGTAATGATCTTGCCCTTGCGCTGGTTGACATCAACATCGCCAGTGACGGAGGTGACGGCGAGGGTCTTAACGGAGGCGCCGTTGGCCTCGGTGGTGACGCCGCTCAACTCGGTCTCGAAGTAGGTCTTAGCCCAGTTGATGCAGTTCTTGTCAACCCAGTGCCTATGGGGAAGTATGTGAAAGTATAGGTGGGTGGTCCGAGGGAGAATGACAAGTTGAGGGATAGTTGAAGAGGAGGAGGGAGGGGGTGGGACAGGAACAAAAGGAGAATCATTTAGTCAGCCATGCAAACGCTCAAAAAGTAGATTTCGGTGAAGCCTTAATCAGACAACGAAGAGAGCTGCAGGAGGGTAGACGTTACCAGTTGTTCACGTTGCGACTCATTGTGGAGGATGTGTGTGTCTGTTGAAAGGAAGTGGAGTGGAGAGAAGTGGAGAGAAGAGAAGAGAAATGAATGGAAAACAATCGATCGATCGCAAAAAAAGTGGTTGCTAATCTACTCTTTCGGCCGACAAGTCACGTGCATACCCTTCGCCCATTCAGTGCCGTAGCTGATCTATGGTTCGGGTCCGATCATTTTTAATTGGAGGCGTATCATTCTATGACGATGAGGCAGTTGAAGGCACGGCCATAAGGGCAAGGTTCTCGAGCGAGGTCTCCTTGTCGACGTAGTACACCAACTCGGCGTCATATCCATGCTCCTTCAAGTACCGCACACGACCGATATCCAGCAACCGCTTGCACTGCAGGCCAAGTTTCTCCCGTCCCTGGAAATCCAGCGCAATATTCGATCTACAACCACCCAAATCAATTGACAATAGTTAGTGTTTGTACGAAAAATGCATTCATACAGGACTGAGCAAAAAAAAGATAATAGTTACCCAAGTTGGTCCAGCTCCTTGTCGGCAACAATGCAATGCTCATCATCACCACCAATAGCCTGCTTTTTTGAAGTCCCCTCCTCATCGGCAGTCTCTGACTTGGTCTGGGTCTGGTTCACACAAACAGCCCAACTGCTCATACGGGTCAGGTACACGAATTCTTCGGGGCTGATATCGATCTCCTTCAGGAACTCCTGGTTGGGGTACATGTAGTGGTGGCAGAGTTGATGGCAGCAGAGAGCAATCAAGATTCCCTTGACAGGCGAAGCCAGTTTGCTGTGACCCGTCTCACTTTTTGAATGGCAGAAAAATGACATTAATTAGGAATTTGGTCCGCATTCTGGCAAGTCTCCTCGTGAACCATGACAATGAAAAGTCTTCAAAACTTACGATTTCTGGTAGTTGATGAGGCACTTAAGGGTAATATCTGTAGCACCTCCACAGAGATGCTTAGAAACAGCAACAACAGGCTTCTTTTCCACATATTTAGCCTCCTTGGGTGTTGTCTCTGCCTCCCCCTCGCCATCCTGGGTATCCTTCGTAGTATCGCTAACGGGGGGTTCCCGCTGAGTTGCCGTAACATCTCTCCTCAACTCAGGGACCTCTGCCAACACAAGATCCTTGATATCCATAGTATGTCTCTTGACCAACGACTTGATCTCCTCCAGACCCAAAAGGGCACTATCAAACTTGTTGCGGGGAGGCGTGCGATCCACAAGAACAAATGTCGCCGTTCCATGATCATCCACTGCGATCTTGAGGTAATTTGACAACTCTCCCCGGCCGGCTCCAAACTCGACGTAGCAGGTTGAGGGGTCGTCCAGCATGTTCAGTCTCTTCATGTTTCCGAGGAGTGAGGCCTGTTGGTGTGCGTGCTTGATGTTCTTGACGATTTTTCTATTTTAGCAATTGCGAATGAGAGTGGTATCATCGTTGTGAGCGCCAATGGTCCTGCAAAACGTTTTCCCTGTCGCATTAAACCGCTCATTCGCCTAGTCACGATCCATGGCAACGTACTTGCGCTCATTCAAGGCAGGGTGGTCAAGAATAACAGTCCTGATATCCGGGACATGCTTGGCATGCAAATCCTGGATCTTCTTAATCAGTGCCTCGAGCTGTTCCTGAGTGAGCTCTGCCAACACTTCACTCTTGCCAGTAGTCGATGACTCCAATACTTCAAATCCTGTGGGCTGCCTCTCAGGTGCAGGCAAAGACAGATTGACATCCAGCGAGAAATGAGCAGAGTTCTCCTTGGGTCTTGCGTTGCATCTGAACAAATGTGCCTTCAAGTCGTCTTCCCAGGCAGTACTATTTTTGCAGGTAAGGAGTCAATTGATGTTAGTGAACATTGAATCGATAAAAACCGGATAGACCAGACTAATATACGAAGATAAGCTTACTGGCTGGGGTCAAAGGGGCATGGGATGCGCTTCCTGGAAGGCTCCTGTCCAGCGGCGTCTGAAGATGATGAGTTAGGGGTTTCGAGCATGGAGTGTTCTCCACAGAACTTGACGCCCAGCTTTGTTGTCAAACTGCAGTACTTGTTCTTGGAGATCAAAAAGAAGTGGCATTGGCGAGGGCGATTGGGAACAGGTGGTGGTGGTGCTATTTGATGATGAAAGGGTTGGGCGAGGAAAGGGGGTAGGGTTGTTAGTCCAAATAGTCCATTCGAATCCTGGGATGTCGTTTTTTACCAAGTGTATTCCGTGAAGGTAAGTGTGAGCACCTTGCACTTTTTGGCGCTTGGTGCGTCTGCGTTGGTTGAGAACTGGTGGTTCGAGTGTTCCTGCGAGCGCTTGTGCAACTGCGTCCGTCTGTGTGTTCTCATGCGGCCTCTTGGTGTCAGACATGGTTGAAGTTGAAGGTGATGGAGTGAATGAGCATCGACAAAAAAAAAAGTTAGTTATGTTTTGAAGTCAATCCGATTGATGCGGTGACTGCGAACCAAAGCGCCACCAAGCCCAATTTACCTCCTGAGTCGTGCCTTTCCTTTCAAACCTTCACACCTCCTGAACACACTCACATCTCTCACACACACAATGAACAACCGCGCAGGGCCACCGACATCAGGCTCAACAGACAAAACCACAACTGGAGCATCTTCACAAGACTCATTCGCATACGAACCCCGACAGAACAATGGACCTGGAGCAAGTGGCGGCGGTAGTGGAGCAGGAGGTGGTGGCTATTACATTCCACCAGCATCAGAATTGACATCATCCAACCATGACCGGGCCTTGGGGGTCATTGATGCCGCTTTTGAAGGGACGGACCGCATGCTTGACGAGAGGGACATGAAAGCCTTTGGTAAGGTCCCATCGTGCTATTTGACAAGTCTGCTATTACAGTTAAGCATATCCCTAGGACCTGTAGACATGTACCTAACGACGTGCAGTTTATTCACAATAGGCGATAACTCGGAGAGTATCTTCCAGGAGCTGATCAAGATCCGCCTGAAGCAATTGGCATTGGCAGCGAAACATATCGAAATTGAGACTGTGGCAGAGGACGACAAGTCCCTGGCACCAGACGGCAAACTGTTAGACGCAGCCGACAAGGATGAGATTGACCCTCTGCAGTTTGCACGAAAAGGACAGGAACTGCAGGTCCTCATGTCCAGCGTAAGGGATCAATCAGTTTGTGGTTCTCTTGTGTTGAACTGCTGTATGCGTTGATCAAGTACTGATCTCCTTCAAATCATTTACCTTCTTCCTTGATAGCTTGAGGATCTTGGTCGCTCAATGTAAGTGTCGACAGCCCGTTATCCTCCTGGATGCCATGGACCAATTGACCTCCTTAATAGATGTTAACTAAGGCGCCCCATACTTTTGCACCTATAGGTCCGACTTTCACGAACTCTCAAATTCGACGAACAAGCAACCTTTCTCATCAACCAACTTCTCCAGGAAGTAACAGGATACCCCACTCTAGCTCCCGACAACCGCCAATGCTGAATGGATGCTATCAACAACTCGTCCGCTACTTTATTACTACAGGACCCATCAAAGTCCTGACGATGGCGAATAGGTGTGCTGGTTGGTGTAGTGTTTTTTTAGTATGGTACAAGAATGGGTACGTGATGGTGTGGTGTGGTGTGAGAAGTGTGTGCTGAGTTGTGTTCCTGTCAGGGACGGGGGCAGTTGTTGCGGTTCGTGTCTACTTGGAACTACTGGGGAACCAGCCCTCTGTCCGGACTCGTTCAATCTTCCTCGTCGCCAGCTCACGAAGAGTCCACTCCCGAGGGTGATCCCGTTCGTAGAGAAAGTATGCTCCGAAACCACAGGCTAATGAAAAGACGACATCGCCTCTCCTATAAAATAAAGTAATAATTCGAATGTTGGTCAGTGTTCCTTTGATTGAATACATTGTGGCAAAGTAGTTGCACAGGAGGGAATTTTACTTTGAGATGAAGTGTGCGTAGCGAATGGGTGCCATGGTGTTCTATATAAAAAGTAAGGGTAGTGCAATTCAGGGAGATCTGTTCATGAAGTTTTTCTTTCCTTTTCCAAGCGGCGTGGAGCAGGACCGTGACTGCGATCAATTGACGAGGAAAAGAGGAAAAGAGATGGTGGCAAAGAGCAAACGAGGCTCAGTTTAAAAGTGAGTTGTTTGACATTTGACTTTTCTTCTCTTCTTTTTTTCTTCTCACGCTCTCTACTCCACGTCTCCGACACGCCAATACCCGTCACCCAGTATGACTCGATTCACAGACATGGTATCCCAATTCGCCCATGACAAGTCGTCCCGTACCACCAACAACGGCGAAGGCTCCAGCAGCACCGGATCCTCCCCTTCCTCCAAGAACAGCAGGAAGCGGACCATCATGCCCAAAGACGACGCCAAGGCCGAAGACGCAGCTACGGAACCGTCATTGGCGACGGCGGAACTGTCGACTCAGGTCCGAAAGAGTTTGAGACTCAGTTCCATAACCGACGCAGAACTCACATTGGCCACGGGAGGACCCTTTATTTCGCGGACTGTCAGTGCAGACAGTGTCAAGTCTCGACCCCATCACAAGCGGGCTGCTGTTACTGAAGTCGTCAAGAAGGAAGTCAAGAAGGAAGAGACTACTATCGTTGTAAGTTCATCATTCTCTCAGTTCACAATCGATGGTCGCTATTGCTTATAAATCGTACTGACATCTTTGTCGCTCTTGTTTTCGACTGTGAAAAAATAGCGTCGTGGGACACAGGGCAGGAATCAAGGGTACGCAGCACCAGCCACATACGCACACTTGGAATACGTTGCAGACATTATCGACTATGACCTCGATGTTCTCTTTGTTGGCATCAACCCAGGTGTCAAGACCAGCCAGCGTGGGCATCACTATTCAGGACCTAACAACCACTTTTGGCCTTGTCTTTCCGACAGTGGTATGTTGATTTGTTCCATGATATTCGGGAAGAAATTACTCTGTGGGAATAGTTGCTACAAGGGAATCAATCGACGCTAACGTTGGATTTTTTTTTTATTTCCGCACCGCATTGTTGTAACCTCCAGGCCTCCTTCCACCCGGCGTAAGACTGGGTCCTGACGACGACAAATCCCTCCCTGCCTTAACAAACATGGGTCTCACCAACCTTGTCGACCGGCCCTCGCGAATGGGGAACGAACTCTCCGATGCTGAATGCCGTGCCGCTGCGCCCATCCTCACTGCAAAACTCAAAAAGTACAGGCCCCGGTTTGTCTGTTTTGTTAGTAAACAGGCTTGGGAAATGTATACGGGAGTTGGGCTAGGATTGCAGACTGCGTGGGTTAGTTGGGATGATACCCCGGAGGATGAGGAGTTGTTGTGGGGGGCGGATTTAGAGGACAAGAGGAACCCGATTCAAAGACGGATGAATGAGGAGGGGTATCGGTTGGGGCCCTTTTTTGAGGGTGGACCGAGTGCGGAGAGGTTAGATGAACAATTGAGGAAGGAGGGGGCCCCTTCACCATATTTTAAGCGGGAGGATGGTTCGATGGGGATTAAGGTTGAGTTGAAGGAGGAGGAGGTTGACAGGAAGGAAGATGTCAAGATGGAGGATGTTGAGGATGTCAAGCCGGTCAAGGCGGAACTAGACGATAAGACCCTGATCAAGAAGGGGCTCGACGACGACGATGGGGATAACAAGCAGTATGTCAAAAAGGAGCAAGACGACAAGAACGCGATCAAAACGGAACTCTATCACGATACCAAGCCCTCGTCGTCATCCTCGTCCTTAGCGGCCAGACCGACACCAAGGTACAGGGGCGGCGTCCGTGGGAGCCGGATGTTTGTGATGCCTAGCACGAGTGGGCGAGTGACACAGTACCGCAAGGAGGACAAGTTGGCCTACTTCCAGCAGTTGGCCGAGTTGGTCCGTCGCGACCGCCAGACCCGTGGCGTCAAAGCACCTTGGGAGCAATGATCATTGGGTTGTTAGTTAGTGCCTTTCTGAACAGACGAAGGAGAAATGTGGAAGGAGCAGCAGTGAGGTATAGAAAGTAGACCAGGCACTATTTTTGTCAGGGGAAAGTAATAAGGGATCTAGCATTGCCACAAAGTTCGAGACCCATTCATGCTGAGCCTCTGGTTGTGTTTCTCCCATCCAAGAGTCGGTGCTAAAAATGAAGAATGTACCGGTGCTTTTTTCTTTATTTATGGACCTCAAAACAAAAGGATATGAATCACTGAAAACGAAGGCTGGTTGATATATATGTACAAGGACTGTGTGGTTCATCCCTCTCCCTCAAAACAAACAAATAAAGAGAATCAAAAACAACTAGAATCTAGTGAGGTATCGGGAAATTCCTTCGGAGGAAAGGACTCAGTGCTTGAAGAGGGTACGCTGGAGATCCTGTTCATCAGTGACGGGGTAGGGCGTCTTTGGCAATCCATGCTCTTTGCCCTCATGATTCGTCAGGCTATCGTCTTCACCTATTTGGGTTGTTGTAATTGCGCATTGCATTGCGGCGAAAGCGCAGGTGAGAAGGGGGAGAGGAAGAGACGAGGGAGAAGTGAAGAGGAAGGAGGAACAGTAAGATGCAATGTAAAGCCTCTTCGACGGATGACGATGTGTCCAAACGATGACGACGAACAACGCGCAGATGAAGTACATGTTCTTTCGTGCTGCACCGCATACAAAAAGGTCAATGAAAGTGACCACAACCAAACAACGATATCTTACCAGGGATGAATTGAACACTACGACGCCGAACAGGCAGCCCATCATCCATCGGCTGCAATCCCACAGCCCCATGACTGTTACTCTCATTCCCCTCCTGCTGCTGCAACGCCAAAGCCTCCTCGAATCCCGCAGTCGAGTCGTTATCATCATCCGGTCCAGCAATGGTATTGAAGACCAGGGAATGGCTGGTGAGATGACTGCTCCGTGAGCATGAAGGCGGTAATGTGATCGAGAAGGATGGGCGGCGCTCTTTAGTGGATGGGGTCGATGAGCGGATGGAGGTTGTGCTTAGACTGTTTGTCTTGTTGTTGGTCAACTTTACGGCTGAGGTTGCTGAGTGGGGTGTGGTGTGCTGGAGGTCTTTGTTGGTGGTGGGCATAACCATCTAGGTAGAGAAAACGTTAATGGTTGTAGAGTACGATAGTACCCTTGCTTTGGCTTGCTTTATGTGCGATGCTTTGTGCAATGCTTTGTGCAATGCTTTGTGCAATGCTTTGTGCAATGCTTTTTATGAGCCCTCGAGTGTTCGTTCCTGCAGGGCGATTGTTTAAACATCGCTGAGAGCGCAAATCTTGCGTCGTGCGTGCATGCATGGTTTAGGACACGTACCTGTTCCGAGGTGGCCATGGTGAGAAAAGTAGAGGGGTGGAAGAAGGAGAGGAAAGTGAAGGTAGCAGAAGAAACAAAGGTAAATGGAATATGGAAACAAGGAGCGAGAGCGAGAAGAGTGTACAAGGGCAGAGTGTACGAGGGCAGAGCGATGTGTAAGAATGAGAATGAAAAGTAAGGAAAAGAAAGTGAAAGAAGACGAAACCCGCTCATATCCCTTTTATTCCTCCTCCTTCGCATTGACACACTATCCATATACTCGAATTGTCATCCACACCTCACTCCTCTCCCTTCCCCTCGAGCTGTTGTTCTCTTCGCCTCAACCCCAGTTTCTGCTACAGGGTTCTCGCCACATGGAGGAGTGACTCCAAAGAGCGCATACAATCAATTCAAACAGAACGCGCAATATCATCACCGCACTCCCTCGCCTCACTCACTAAGCTTGCTACACAGACACAAATAAAAAGAGCAAGAGAGACCTGTTACAATCCGCACAAAAAAAAAAGAGGTTTAAAGAAATGTAGTACAGGGATGAAGGGTGATGTCAGGTTAGATTGCAGGGAAGAAGCACATGAATGTGGAAAGGGGGAATCGGGGAAGAGAGGGCACTAGCTGGTTATGCTTGAACCACTGGTTTCCCACATCCACTTTGCGTGCACTCGCCCGCTTCCATGCGGAGAAGAACAATGAGGCGAAGGAAAGTATTGTGATAGTTTGATGCCCTTTCGCCTTTGAAAAGTGCTACTGCCACCATATATCCAGATCTTTCTTCCCTCTTCATATCTAGATTAGCGTTTTTTGTATGCGGAATAATCAGCATAAGAACCAACTAGTTGCGAACACAGCTCATGCACAGAAACCTTCATTGTTCTACGTGGATGATAACATTTACTTCTTTTATTGGCTTCTCTTGTTAGTCTGCGGAAATGACGACATTGGGCTGGACATTGAACGTGCCGCGCACCCAAGTCTCCTTAACAGGTCTCTGTCTCCTCCTCAACGCCTTCACATCCTCCAATGTCGACTTTATAATCTCGCGAGCAGCCAGCAAAGGTGGGGCCATCGCCAGAAGCGACCCGATTTGATACCTTGAGAACAGGATATCAAATGACCCGAGATGTGTTGGGAGGTATATTGCCTCGTAGGGAAGGTCCATCATCCATACGTCCACTCGGAAATCCTGACCCAGGATCCCAATCACTTTGCCGTCTACTCCTGCGCGAAGTAGGCCGTCTAGACTGCGTTTCATCTCGATAAAGAGTTTGACAACGTCTCGTTGTTTGTCCTGTTGGGAGCTGCCGACTTTTTTGATCTCGCAGAGGAGGACTGTTCGCTGGGGTTGGTGGGTTGTGGTGACCATCATATCGGGGATGAGAACTTCTTGGCTGACTCCATCGCCGCACTCTAGGCGGTCCCGACCCCAATGCAGTGCTGCTCCGTCGAGGTCTCCAAAGAAGGCGTTGATCCAGGGCCGGTAGTATCGATCTGTGAATGTATCCTCATTGGTCCTGTCAAAGAATGGTGGTGTTTGCCAAAGGAACCGTGACGACAGCAGGTTGAGGATGTAGCTGTATATCCTGGATCGAAGTACTGTCGCCGATGCTGTGCCTGAGAGCTGTCGCATTGCCAGCTCACACTCGTCAAACTCTTTCCCACAAAACTCCTCCGCCATCTTGCATACCAACCCAGATTCCTCCTCTGTCAGGCTCCTGCTCCAGCGTTTCTTCCGCTCATCCCGTAGTGGTCCGAGGCGTTTGTCGAAAAAAATAAAGTTGAGTGACATGATGTCGGTGCCGTCCGCGTAGGTCATGGTGGCGTGGGTCAAGACATTCTCTTTCCTGAGGGCAAACAGTGTCTTTGAGATGTTGACGCCGTCGACAATGTAAAACGACTCTCCTGAGGGGCTGGCATTGACTGATCCTGGACCGACCAAATAGTCCATTAGCAGAGGTGTAATGTCCGAAAAGTCGACCGAGCTGACCGATACGTTGCCTGCATGATAGTCTGGATCGATCGAGTCGGATGATAAGAGATCGAGTGAATGGATGGTCCGGTCATCCTCTGCCGTCCTTGACGACAATCGATCTTCCTCAACCTGATATAAACGCTGTTGCTGCTGCTCCTTTTTCTGATGCCGCCTCTCTCCATTGTCCTCCACATCCCCGTCCTCATCCGACCTCGTCTGCGCCAACGCCTTATCAAGCACCAACCCCTCCTCTTGATACCTCAACCGCTGCCTCTTCGAAATAACATGGTCCACCACCTGATGCACCTTCCTCCTCGTCCTTTCCAACTTTCTTTCCTCCACCTGCTGCCCAAAGAAATCTTCCTCAAACTGGATATGTTCCCCAGTCGTCCACTCCTTATTCATCTTCCTCGCGGCATCCTGTAGAACCTGGAGTGTGCTCTTTTCGAACTTGTCGATGGCGTTCTTCCAGTAGTTGCGTGCCTTTTGTTTTGTTAAGGAAGAGTCGGCCCGGTTCCAGGATAGAAAATCGGCGTAGTTGAAATGGGTTGGGGATGTGCAGGATTCAAAGTAAGGTTTGCCGAAGAGTCTGTCAAGTGCTCGGTGCCAGTTTTTTATTTCCGGCTGCTGTGGCGGTGCTGTTGGTTGTGATGATATTGACGGTGTTGCTGGTGTTGTTGGTGTTGTCGGTGTTGTTGTTGTGGGTTGTTCGTTGTTGTTGGTTTCTGGAGCTGAGAATATACCTGTTGGAGGCGTGTTGGTTGATGTTGCTTTGCCCATGGCTTCGTGTTGGTGTGTTGAGTAAGTTGTGAACAAAAAATAAGGTGAAACTGACACACAAATAACTCCTTAGACCTCATTTTCGGTGACGTATTTAAATGGCTTCCTTGCCAAGCCCATGCACGAACTTCTTACTCTTCTTCTGCATCAACCACTCCATCCCCACTACAATCCTCAAGGACACATTCAGGAATCAGGAACTGATAGCAACGATGACAAGGACAGACGGTACGTCGAGAGCGTCTTCCTCCCATTCAAATCTTCACAACACACTCTCCTCACAAAGGAAAAACACGAATGGGTTCATAACCCGCCTGCCACCCATACCGCCGCAACAATGCGAGGGCGCTTGTCCATCCAACCGTATCATTGTTCGAGTCCTAGAGACCGCCCTTTCCACAAAAAAGATGGTCACTGGAGGGAGAGGGGTTGTTACTTGCTGTTCACCAGTTGCGGCTAAGCAAGACATCTCTTTTCCTCTATCTCAACAACTACTTGTTCTCTCCTCATTATCTGCAAGAGGGTTTGTTCAAGTAGAGTCATACGAGTTGGAGGTCCTGGCAATATTCTCAACACATGTACCTTCGGGGACTTAATGTTGTGCTTCGTGTTGTAGCATTATGTTACAGAGTCACTCTGCTTCTCCACAGTCTTTCTGTCCTAGGACGATAGAACTCCTGGAGATCCTCTTCTATTCACCATCCCCAGCGCCTTATTTTGTTGCGGATTATCCATGGTACTCGTTACTGGGTCTTTGTGATATCGGACAAAACAAAAAGGATGGCATGAAATGTTTCTCGTTGTCATTTGATTCGAGAACGCTTCATGGAATTGGGGTTTGGCGGCTGATCATTAGGCAGCTTGAGATCGTTTAGCAGGACTTTCTTGGGCGTTGAGACTCTTTTTCCTTTTCATATTTTTGGGTGCGGGTGATACGACTCCAGGTTTCATGAGCGTGCACTAACATACCACGTTTTTTTTCTATCCTTTATTTTTTGCGAGGTCAATTATTGGCATAGGCTGTCATGAATGGACTTGTCAGGATACATTGGCCTGAGAGGAGGTTTCTTTCAGTCAATTGGATAAGTACTTGAAGATTACATGGTATGAGCCGTGCATAGAAGCAAGGATAGTCCATGATGAGTTCTTTTCCGTTTGTTTTGCCCACGGCTTTTCGTAACCACCTGCTTTCTTATTTTCAACTTGTAGATGCCTCAATCATTGGGCAGTAGTGAAACTGGAGCAGATACTCGAATTGCATGAGCTCTCAGACTTTAAAATAAAGTTCTGCAGTTGACGTTTTCGTTGCATCTTCCAACTTGAGGCCTCGCGTCGTGGATTTTTTCATATCGAGGATAGCAGGAGAACGCTCGCCGATTTTTTTTCTTGGAGTTGAGCGCGGATGTTGAGCAAGTCGCAGTGAACAAGGATATCTCTTTGATATGTCGTTTACACTCTTCAACTGATCTCGTGGGATGTTCGGGAGCTTCGACATGCATCATCGTCATCTAGGCTTCATCGTCAGGGAGTCGTTATTTGGATCGTCGGGCGTGGTGGGCGATATGAGTTTGCGTCACAGTTTTTCGATGGCAGATAGGGTTCGACAGGACTTTGCGATGCATTTTTTTTCAGTCATTTACCTCAGCGATATACGCTTGCGCTCAAGGATGATAGCCAAGTTCAAGTTCCATAGTAGCATACTTTGGACACTTCAGCAGCTCAACTGAGATACATGTGTTGGGCGTGTTCAGCCTGCCATTTTTTTCGACCAGGACCCGTCTCTGTTTCTTTTCTTTCTGCACCAGCGTTATTCTGGCAGTGCCATGTTGGTTGTGGTGATATGCTTGAGGATGGACCTTCATGCTTATCTAGTCAAGGACGTTCGTCTTGTCGTTGTCATGTAGTCATTGCCTCCTCTCCCTCCCTCGTCCTTTTACCCTGGATAGCCACCCGTCTCTCTCTCTCTCTCTCTCTCTTCTTTCTCGTACCCCCTCTTTTTTTAATCCTCCAGCGCCTTTGGCTCCCACGCCCTCTGTTCGACTTGACTTCCGTTTGTTTCTTTCTCTTTCTCAGCTCCCTCATCCGTCCAACTCTTCCACAAGCCAACGTAACCCTTACCTTTCCCTTTCGTCATTGTGCGAGACTGTTTTTTTCTTATGAGCAGCACAAGATATAAAAGGCTCTTTGCTTTCTTGCTTTCTTTCTTTCACCCTTCCCCCTCCACAACAGCAATCCGCAATGAGAAACCCACATCCATTCGTCCATTCTTCGCTCTCCTGAGTCTTCCTTCCCTTCTCCCAGCCCTCAAAGTTGGATACTGACATTCAGAAGACTTAATTCCTCCTCCTTCTCATCGCCACCAAATCCTCTCTAATTCACCCACACCCCCCACCTTTCTTCACTGAACGTTTTCAACTGAATGATGAATTCTTCATTCTAATCCTCCATTCATTCACCAACACCGACGCCGACAACTCCTTCCTCGACCTCGATGCCGTCCTAATCTACCCCACCCCTAGTTTCTCAACTACAGCAGATTCCAGTGTCGGGGCCCGTTCATACCGTTACCGAATGATGACCAAGTCAACGGCTCGTGCGTTGTAGCCGCCCACACCTTCACCTTCAACATCCAACATCGCCACGATCTCCTTATCCCGCTCGATCACCCACACATCCGGCCCCTCGCCCTCAGCATTCTCAAGTCAGAGAAGAGTTGCCGCCTCCCCTCGTCCTTTCCCATCGCAGAGGATCATTACTCTCGTTTGAGCAAGTAACCACGGAAATCCGAAGGATCCGCTGCTTCTTTTCGCCTTTGTCATCGCCTGCTCCAGGATCACCCAGTATCGTCTCGTAGTCGACTTCATCATTAGCCATCCAGGTTGAACCCACAAATCGACGGCAACTCCCATCCCCATGAGATACCATGTCTATTTCTCATCCTGTCCGGCAGGCCGAAGAAACCCTTGCCCTGCCTCTCCTGCCTCCGATCCAAGCATCATCTAGCACGTCGTCGCCGAGCTCATCGGCCATTCATGGGTCACCTCCGGCGGCATCCACCCCACCTCCCATCTCCACTCAGAGGTACAAGTTCTACCTTTTGCTCCTGCAAGTCGAGGAGACTGCTATCGGTTCGCCACCATATCTTATCCCGCCCCCGAGGAGTCGATGCAGCTCCACCCCAGCTCTACTTCCATCCGCCATGCCAGCACGGCTCGACATTCCTCAATGGGCGATCAAGAATCTCCGGATCCCACGCAGTGAACTTGGACTCCTCCGACGCTGTCCTAACCTCCGAAAGCTAGTCCTGACTGCAAAGCCAACAGATATCCAGGTGACACCATTGGCGCCAATTATCGGCTGCAGGCGACTTGAAGAGTTGGTGTTCGATGGACCACTCTCATTCAGGATATCCGATATGGTCAATATGCATGACCGATTGAACTCCCTTACGGCAGTGAGCATTACATTGGGGAGCGCGAACCGGTTCAATCGGCTGTGAGCATTGCAGTTCAGGACATTCGCGCCTCAGTTGAGGCCGTTCAAGCTGGAAGTGCAGAGAGAAAATGATGGCCAAGAGCACGTTCTGACTTGGCAGAATGCCTTTCTCTTGACCTCAATTCTCTTCTGGCACAGAGAGGTGACGACGCTTATTCTCAAAGGATTCGCTGTCCAACCTCGGGACTTTTTCCACACGAGGTTGAAGAAGGGGAGATCGCAACCCACAGCAACCCAGCGCCACAGGCCAAGGAGCTCTGGTTGAGATTGACATCGACTCATACATCGCCGCCACTCATCAAGACCGCCAACGGAATTGGCAAGTTACATATGCCCATCTTGGCCAAATGCGGTACCTTCGCTCTCTCGCGATCAAAAGTCGTGACTCGGATCATTCTCCCATGGCAGAATTCGCATGTTTGAACCAACTCACCAACCTCAAGCACCTTGGACTTTCCGCAAGAGGACACGCGTGGACCTTGGCGGACTTTACAGGATCGTAATGACGGCGTTACCTTGGCTGACGTCCCTGGATCTCCAACCACTGAAGGATATTGGTAAGGCCAATGTTCATCGGTGGTTGGCAGAACGGGGGTCGACCAGACATTCGGTTCTGAGTGAGGCGTGTGAAGACATTTTTTATTTGTTAATGCCTTGTTCTTCTTGTTTCGACAAGATGATAGAGTAGGTAGCATATGAGTAAAGTCCTTTCATTGATAGTTATTTCTTTGCTGGGTTGTGTACGAGTCACAGTATGTTTGCTTGCTTGTATACGTGCTTGTTCAATGCTGCCGCTGCGGCCCTTGAAAAAGAGGGTATTATTTATATTTTGTATATAAATGAACCTTGGTTCCTTTGGAGACGAGCAGGTTGTTGTTTTTGCCGTCTTTCTTGTTGTATAATTATTCTGCACAGACATGTCTTCCAGTCCAACCACCTTTCTGAAGACAGCAATGATGATGATGCTATATTTTTATTTTCTCCGATCAAAGTTGCATGCTGTGAACATAACGCAACAAAAGCTGTAGCGTGTGCAAATGCGGGTTCGCCTCGCCGCTATTGGCGACCTCAGAATATGTCGCCTCCAGACGAGCTTGGACAGTTGGAAGAATCCTTGCCATATGATCCCCCAGCAAAGGATCCTTGGGGTTGAGTCGCATCAAAATCTCCTGAAGCCACGTCAAGCGGACCCCCAAGTTCTGACCCAACTGCTCGTTCGCCAAGTGATGTGTCAACGCCAACAGGACAGGCTGACTAAGGGTCCCGTTAGGGTTGGACGATGTCTGTTGGAAGACGGCGCGGGGCGAGACCTTGCTACAGATATGGAACACTGCGCTGGGCTCGTTAGTCGACAAGGCCTGGGTGAACGCACCCTCAAAATCGCCATAGGCGATCAACTGGTTGATAGCCGACGTCTGCTTGGACTCGGTGGGCGAGGGTTGCTGTGAGGTCCTGCGAGATCCATAGTTGGATGCGCCGGAATAGTCCTCCCCCTGCAAGGTTCTCTGGAGTCCGCTGGCAACGCTACGGCGCTGCGAATCAAGACGTCCAGGGCCACCACCACCGCTCAATGGTGCCTCGGACTGTGGGTGATGCGCCTGCGCAAGACTTGCCTGGATACCCTCAACATTCGACGCGATTTTCTTGATGTTGATGCTGAGGGCCTCAATCGACTCGTGGTCCTTCTGGTTGGCCGCCGTCAAGTCCTCAATACCGCTCTGGAAAGCAGAGTGGATCTGCTGGAACATGGCTTGAGTCGCCTTCTGGTATGAGGGGATCAAGACTTTGGTAAAGCTCTCCTTGAACGAATCCTCGATCGAAGGGCGAATAGTCGTAGCCACCTGGACTGCTAAGTTGGTCATGAAATCTGAACCTGCCATCACTTTCTCCACATTACCGCTCACCGCCGCCTCAACGGCCGAAGGCAAGGTCTATCAGGTTAAGTTGAAAATAACGATCGACAAATGTTAGTTACATGTAAATATCATACCAGCTGATAGCGGGCGGGTATCAACACGAGAAAAGCTGTGAGTATTACCTTTGCAGCTGCGTCGCCCATGGTGCGAGCCATTTGACGCTCTACTGCTGCTCCTATAACCTTGTTGAGCGCGGGAATGACAGAGTTCTGGATCTCCTTGTTGACCGTCTGGACCAAAAGCTGCTCAGTGTTCTTGGCGAGGGTCTGCGAGACCAGCTTCAAAACTGCCTCCTGTCTGACAATCTGGTCCTGGTCCATCTTCCTGTACTGCAACTCCAACTCCGCATTCAACTTCTTCTCAAAGCGAGATGCAATCTTGTCCTCCATAGCCAACATCATGGTCTGGAGGTCGCCAAGGGTAAGAGAAACGTTGTCGCTAGAAGTCAATGATGATTGCTCTGGTGCTGGCGATGCGCCGTCGGTGGCATCCTGCGCACGGCTGGGCTGGTTGCGTGTGTTGCTGCGTCCTGAGTTCTTGGCATCGGCCGAGCTCTTGGCCTCGCCGAGCGCCACTGGAATCGAGGCAGCCTTCTTGGCTTCCAAAGGAGGAGCAGTAAGAGACATGTCTTGGCTTGTCTTCCTTCCCATACGTCCCGAGGTGGGCATCTTGGGTGACTCCTTCTTGTCAGCCCCGTCAGTTCCGTTCTGGTTGTCGTTGGACGAGTTGCGCTTCTTCTCCTTCAGCTTGGCGATGGCACCGTTGATGACAGGTCCGTGCAACTTGATCGGCTTCTCTGGCTCCTTTCCTTCAAGACCCTCAGTCACTGCTCCAGTAGCAGCGTCCGACTTGGAGAGAATAGATACATCGACAGCATCGGTATCCTTGGTCGAAGGCGAGTTGGAAGCCTTGGGAGTGTTGTTCTTAGAGTTGGTGCGCGTGATCTTGGGCTCGGCCATCTTGGCAGCAGGAAGGACGGACTCAAAGATCTGACACTTGTTCTTGTCATGAGGCTCAAGGCCTTTGATGATGTACTGCTGGACAGCCTTAGCCTGGATGCAGTAGACCGAAAAGCCATTGTACTCCAAGGAAGAGTCAGGCATAACAATGAAGCTGACGATTGGTTGGGGCATGGGGTACTCGATCATAAAGTCAAAGGTGGCGGCACAAGGTGTGGCATCGGAGGCCAAGGCGGACTTGATGTATCCTGCCTGGCTCACGCCGGTAGGGCGATCGGTCTCAGACGCTGGTGTAACCTTGATCTTGAGTCCAAAGAGCGAGAGACGAGCACTGTTGGCCAATACCAGACTGGAGGTTTCGTGGTCGTATCCCATAAAGTTGAACATGCGCATATCCTGCGAACGAGAGGCGGATTTGCCCAGAGAAGAACGGCGGATCGACGATGGTGGCTCCTTGAACACAAACTGATCAAGAGGGCCAGATCCAGAGACGTGCCAGAGACTGAGCTCTGTTCCACGACGGCAGGCTGTGACAACGCAGCGCGCAGCTGTCGCATCTGGATGGTCGACGAAAATAGCGTTCGTTACACCCAGACCACCGTGTGGCACAAACTCGTTCAATAGTGCTGGACCAGCAGCAGCGTGGAGATCCCAAAGTTTGACAGTGCCGTCCTCGCTTGCAGTCACCAAGGCAGTACCGTCCCGGGAGAATGAAAGGTCATTGATAGCCTGAAAAGTATGAAAGTCAGCACAGAGCGGTAATTAGTTTCAAGTCTCAATCATTTCTTGTGAAAGACGTCAATGGCTGTAGGAATTATAGACAGTACCTGATCATGAGCCTGGATAACAAGAGAGTGTGCAGCAAGCTGAGCCTCCGTCACAGTAGGAGAGTCGCTGAGCTGAGATCCGATGAGGCTGTGAATATCAACGATAAAGACCGAGTGGTCATCATTGTTGACCAATGCCAGCTGAGAAGCATTCCTGGGGCTCCAGGCAATGCGACTGTAGCGTGGCTGGTCCGACTGAGGTGCTCCAATGAGCTCCAAGTACTTTGAGTGGTCAATGTCAGTTGAGTCAGGGTCCGAGGTGGAGAGGTCCCAGATGATGAGCCTGCTATCCTTGCCAACGCTGGCAAGAAGCTGCGAGCCTGAAGCTCCCTGATCGGCTGACGAGAAACTCATGTCAATGACTTGATCTGTGTGTCCCCGAAGAAGGGTTCTGTGTCCATGAGACTGCTGGATGACACGAATTTTGCCGCCTACAATGGTTCAAATAGAAAAGGCATGAGCGACTTTGAACACCGGTCATCTATTGAAGACTGAAAGCGAATGGGTAAAAGTACACGAGGATGGGACATACCCTTGGCGGCGTAGCTGATGTAGCCTTTACTGACAGCGACCATCTTGCCGTGGTTGTAGTCAACGTCCGTTGGGATGAGTGTGATAGGGATGGTCTCAAGATCCTCCGAGAAAATTGCGTTCAAATTGTCTAGTCCAGTGTCATAGGTTGTTGGTCCCTGTCCTTGGTGTCTCAAGTAAACACCGTCAGGGAAGCTATGAGTGAAAAAAAAAAAAGTTGACATTGCAGGATATTATTAGTACCGATGACCATAAGCAAAACACACGACACGAACATACATTGATTGATAGGTATACGATGACAATCTTAAATCCATACCTTGAGCTGCCCTTGGACAACTTTTGGACGCGGTGATTCCAGGCGGAATGAGGAGGGAGGAGCTGATCCAGTTGATAACGCTTCTGATCCCGATCGTGAGGACGGCTGGCGGCCTCTGGCTCAACATGGGCCAAGGTATCGCGACGAGGAGCCGGTGTGCTCAACGAGGATCGCTTAGAAGGGGGACCGGAGGGGAAGGTCTCGGCAACGGGTGTTCCGGTCCTTGAGTGCGAAGGAGGTGTGGTTGTGGTGTTGGGGTTGGGTGTTGATGCTGAAGGGGTAGTGGAAGCGGCGACGGCGGCGGACGCGCTGGAGAAGGAGTGGAAGGGGTTGACGTAGGTGAACTTTGACTTTGCGCTCGACTGGGGAGTGGACTCCTTGGAGATGGGCGACTTTGAGGCGGGTTCGCGTCTAAAGTCGGTGGGCTTGGCGTCGGATTCGCCGTCGAGACTCTTGATGTCGGCGGATGGCCCCTGCGATGACGAAGGAGAGCCCGCTGACATTTGCAGCATCGCCAACAGATTACTATCATCCGCAATAATGACATCAAATCAATGCCCGATCAAAAGGCAAAAGCCAATAGCATGCACACATACAAGAAGGAAAGAAGGAAAATAAGAGTCAGCATGAATATCAATCAGAGGAGCGTGTGTGTGCGTGTACGAGTAAACATGCAATGCATGTGTGGGAAAATATATATATATATATATATAAACTTACACTTCTTCCTTCTTGGGGCTTGACTGAGACTGGGCCTGGGTGAAGTCAGGACGAGCAGAGCCAAAGAGGGCCATCTTCAAATCCTCGGTCTTTTGCTGGGCACTGGTCTGCTCGGGCTTGGGGGGTCCAAAGAGTGCCAGCTTGAGGCTCTCTGTGCTTGCTTGGAGATCCGCCTGAGATGTTGGTGTATGTGCCTGAGAGTGAGTTTGAGAATGAAGCTGCTGCTGTTGTTGTTGCTGTTGCTGAGGCTGCGACGGACCCATAAAGGTCGAGGTCGACGTGTTGGTTGGCGACACCGAGGCAGGCTGATTCAGACTCTGCAACAACGAAGCAAGAGCGTTACCCTGGGGTGGGGCACGGCTCTGGGGTGGTGGTCCCGACTGGAACTGGGTCATAGGCGCGCCGCGAGGTTGACCATGCTGCTGCTGCATCATTTGGTGCACAAACATCTGATGCTGGTGATCGAGTCCTTGCTGGTTGAAGCCAAAGCCAGGCATCATTTGACCCATGGCAGGAGGAGGGGGACCCATGTTCTGGTAGAAGGGAAGCGGGGGCATGGGCGGGGTGGACATGTCGCCCATGGGACCTTGTTGAGGGTGCTGCTGGAACTGGAAGGGCTGCTGCTGCTGCTGCTGGAGACCAGGAGGACCCTGTTGAGGAGGCGCGGAGGGCTGACCTTGAGGCTGCTGCTGCTGGCCTGGTTGGCTGCCGCCGTGGAGCATATCAAGGAGCGATCTGTTTTCACTGGCCATCTCGGGGGTGCATCCACGCGTAGGCTGATCGAGAAGGGAAGGGAAGGGTGGAAGGAAGGGAGGGGAGGAGGCGAGAGGTAGGGAAGGAAATGTGGAAGGGTCAAGCAAAAGTACTGGGATGGAGTGCGAGAAAAAAGGCACTCTACGGTTGAAGGTTTGGTTGCGTTGGAGCCTACTTACTGAAGCGCGTTGTAGCATCGTGGATTTAATCGCAGTCGCAATTGCTGCACTACTAGGCACACCCTCTAAGATAATTAAATGCTCGCCACGTTAGAGCAGCAACCATCCATCACCTTTCATGCCAAAGCCCCACTGCAGGAACGTTCATTCAATCAACTCATCAACTCATCAACACATAAAACTACTTTCAGGAAGCAGCACAGAACACCAACCCAAACAAGCAAAACCCCACCGACTAAAGCACAAACGATGGCAAAGGGCTTGTCCAGTAACAACGCGGTGGCGGTCTTTGGCACAGCAGTCGCCCTCCGCCTAGCACTCTTCCACTTCCCAGCATTAGCCAGTCTCCTCGGCGAGCGAGTCGAGATATCGACCCCTGTCACTAGTTTCAAAAGGCGTATGTTGAATACCACTTGGTCGTTGGCATAGCAAGGGAACTATCTATCACGATCTGCGAAACACTCGCGTCAGGAACTGGAACACTTGAAGCTAACGACGGCGTTCACTCCTTTGTGGTCAATAGTGTCTGAGGGCGTCTTCTTGTTCACAAATGGCGTACCGCCATACGACGGGGGGGTTGTGCATCAGGTAAAAACATGAGGCAAAGGAGCATCCTCTTCAGCAACACTAACCTTCAAAAAATCGTATGATCGCATTTACCTAACCATTGGACTTTCATTAACAATAGGCACCTCTTCTTCTTGGATTGTTCTACCCAATCATTTCGAGTCCGCTCCTCGTCAACCTTCTCTACATTCTCATCGATCTCGCCATTGGATACATGCTGCTCCAGATCACAACCATCAAGGACGAGGATTATGCAAAGGAGAAAAAGATCACACAATACGGTGGCAAGGAGGAGGAGCCAGGAATGGGCGGTCTCTCGGTCGCGACTCTCTATTTGTTCAACCCTTATACCATCGCCAGCTGTATCGGCAGGAGCACGATACTGTACTCGAACGCTGCCGTCGCAGCCGCAATCTGGATGGGCATGAAAGGTAATGTGCCGCTGTAGTCGTATCTCCGCAGACAAGTGCTTAAGGCCATGAGATCGCTAACCGTATACTGGCATTTGTTTCATACTTTAGGCAACAAGAGCTTGGCGATGTTTAGTGTTGCTGTAGCGACCTACCTGTCACTATACCCCTCCATGCTCATCATTCCCGTCATCCTAATGCTCACACGGAAGATTAACGACAACGATCTCACCAAGGTACCTACCACTGGCCATCTAATGCATGGAAGTAGTTGCAGCAAATGGAAGGATATCAACTGGATGACTGACTGGGATGCTTTCTGTTTTAACATAATAGAAGGTCGCCATTCAATGCACAGGACTGTTCGCAGGATCGCTGGTCGCTCTGTTTGCACTTTCGTTCGTTCTGGTCAACTCTTGGGACTTTTTCGGAAGCGTTTACGGCACCATGTAAGAACATCAATGCAACTGGCGGTCAAACATTGCCATTATTTCACACAGAAGCGCAACACTGCTTATTAACCGCAAATTGACGCTTCAATGTTTAGCTTGACTGTGAGCGATCTGACACCCAACCTGGGTCTCTGCTGGTACTTTTTCATCGAAATGTTCGACCAGTTCCGCCCCTTCTTCTTGGTCGTTTTCCAGATCCACGTCTTTATCTTTGCTGTGCCCGTTTCCATCAAGCTGAGGTAACAAATTGGTTTACAATTTAGATGTTCGCTCTGTGATATCCCCAGATGTCACGTACTGACTTTTGCCCTTTTGTAAACATAGAAAATACCCATTGTTCGTCTCTTTCTTGTTGTGCGCGATCATGGGCACTTTCAAGGGATACCCATCAGTCGGTGACGCATCCCTTTACCTTGGCTTGCTGCCTCTGAGCTCTGAGATCTTCAAGTGTAAGGCCACCGATCGACTTCTCTAGGTATATGGGCTAGACCACAACCAAGATGGAAAGACTAACTCGAACGTATTCCTTGAATGATAGACATGCGGTACTCGTTCCTGGTGACGAACCTGTTTATGTACTCGACCTTGCTGGCGCCCATTTTCTGGTACCTGTGGGTGTACGTTGGAAGCGGAAACGCCAATTTTTTTTACGCGATCGGACTTGTATACGGTATTGGCGAGATCATCTTGATGATTGACTCGACGTTTGCCCTCCTCCGCCGCGACTTTGAGGCCCAGTCGCCACCCGAGACGACCGGCCAGGATGCCGCCCTTGGCTGGGACCGAGAGGTCGTGCAAAAATAGACTCTTTGAAAAATTAAAAATTGGTGGCAAAACAAATTATTACTCTTCCCTCCTACCTTCCTCTTCTTTCTTGTGCACATTTAATAACTTTCACCTCCTCCTCCTCCCTCTCTTTCTCATACATTCACTTTACCACAGACCATGGCACCTTTTGACGATGCGCTCGAGCGCATGGAAGGGCTACTTCGCTGCCCCCTCTGGTACTAATCAATCCACTTTCGCTCTCTCACGTTCCTAATTGACCCACTCTTCCACCAACAAACTTGCCACGCTGAGCTACATCTATAACGAATCCATTAGCTTACACACACATTCACCCTCCTCCTATTCGACTCACATAGCTCTGACGAACTACATTCAACCTACACCGTCAAGGAATGTGGACACCACTTTTGCCAGTACGTCATTCTTTCTCATTTGCAGCCCAACGGACAGATCTTGCCATTCATTTTCCTTTCCCCCTCTTTGCCACCATTCCAAACAGTCGGTTCTAATGACTCTTACATTTTTTTATCTCTTCTGATCAGAAAGTGCATTTACCCAGTGTTAGGAACTGACTGTGTCTGCCCCACCTGCGACATACCAGCAAGGGTCGGCAACCTGGTCAAGAACCCGTCCTATGACATATTGGTGGCGTGTGTCACCAAGCTACGCAATATCCGTCTGGCTCAAAGTATTAACCTAAAGCACAATATTTTCATCCGCGCTCTCTTTGTTGCATGAAAATTCAAACATGTCGCTAACCTTGCCTTTACTTTATGCGCGGTTTAGGCTCCAACGAGATACAAGACACTCAGGAGTGGTCATCACAAAACAGAATACCGGATCTAGAGCAAGGGACGTTCATTGGATCACCTGTCTGGTCCTACGATTGCGGTCCGACCCTTCCAATGTCGGACCACTTCAGCAGCTTATCAAATGTCGAAGCACAAACTTTCCCCTCCGTCGATGCAGCAATCACCATGCACAGGAGGGAGAGAGATATCCAGGAAAAGGCTGAGCTAAAACAGGAGCAAGAACAGGAACAGACAGTACTGCCCTCAGACGCGAAAGGACGAGGTCAAGAGTCCTCTTCAGAGGATGGTGTCACTGAGGTGTTGACCTCTCAGCAGACCGAGCTTCTTGGCGATGACAACCACCATCTAGCACAACAGCCACAGCCACCACCTACTATTTCTCAGCTTCAGCGGTTACTCAGTATTCGGAAAGCAAACAGCCCAACGCCGCCCCTGCGCCAAGAGTCTGAGAGGCCGCAAGATAGTACTCCTTCTTACGGAGATTATCAAGTGCCGTCCAACGGAGTTGTGAGTAACCAGCTGGTTAACTGGCTTGCGATCTCATGTGGAATATGTGTATCTCACCTCAAAGCTGACATCGCTGCGTATTTGATCGGTCGTATGTTTATTTAGACGAGCAATTTCAACACTCCTCGGATGCCTACACCATCGTTCCGGGAACTGCTGCTGGATGTTGGATCGCAATCCGTCACCGACACTGATCAAGTACAGGATCAACAGTTATCCAATGGGCCCTCTAGGAAGCGGCGGATGCAGACGAACGAGTACATTGGACGGTCAGTGACACCACCCAACGGCGCAACAAGTAGGAATAAGAAGCCTTCACGGCCAGTCCTAAAATGCGAACTCTATTCTTCAGACGACATTATTACTATGCGCGACGCTCAGCAGGAAAATAGGAATCCACCGACGAGTAGGCGGCGGAAGGAGAGTCTCAAACCGGAAAATGCGACGTCAGGAATTGACGGCAAGAGACTCTGGGCCTGCACCTCTTGCCCGAAAGTGATGTCTATCGGAAATAATGTTCGGATTTATGAATGCCCTGCGTGCGGACAAAATCAGTCCGATTCCGCAGGAAACGGAGGATCGGCAACTACAACCACAGATGAGGATGAGGATCTTGGCGATGTCAATTATGAGTATGGACAAGTCATTGCTTCTTCTCAGCCAACATTGGACTATGAGAAGTTTACGTTGCCTCAGCGGCACCTGCCATTCCTCCCAGTCAATCGAGCACCCAGTCGACCAAAACCACCACAATCACAGTCACAGTCACTTCACTCAACCACCTCTGGCCCCACTGGCTCTGAAATATCAACGTCCTCGCCAGCATTGCCCAACAGCATCAACTCAGAACCAACTACCGCCATATCGTGTGTCTTTACAGGACTCAACAAGGAGCAAAAGGACACCTTCGATGACAATATCACCCGTGTAATTGAAGCAGGACTCTTCATGGAACATATGCCGGATCAAGTTTTCAACGAATCCGCGACTCATATCATTACCAGTATCGACTCCTTGGTCTGGAAGCGACTCGGCGTGGCTCTTTGTCCGAGAGTGCTCAAGTATTTGGTTGGGATGCTGTCCAATGGGTGGGTTGTTCGGCATGAGTGGTTTTTGGACAGTATCAAGGCCAGGACATGGTTGCCCCTACCAGATGGGCGGTATTTGATTCAAGGAGATGCCCAGTTTGGTCCAGCGCCTGGAACACAACACCGTCGCGAACTTCGGCAGCAGCATGTAAGTCAACCCTTTGTCACCGTGTCCTTTCTTTGTGCCTTATTGAAATGAATGGGTAAAACGATACTATCTAGTCTAACGTGATCGCAACCTTGCCTTGGTGCCCTATCGGTAGTCATTGAAACTTTTTGATTCTTGCCGAATGTTC
Source organism: Linnemannia hyalina (assembly GCA_019671135.1). Classification (NCBI taxonomy): domain Eukaryota; kingdom Fungi; phylum Mortierellomycota; class Mortierellomycetes; order Mortierellales; family Mortierellaceae; genus Linnemannia; species Linnemannia hyalina. Next base: position 2,359,933 of record JAHRHY010000006.1, read on the forward strand.
TTCTACGGCGAATTCGGAGCAGCCGCCCAAAAGTCGATCAAGAAACAGGAACTACTTCGACTGGTCCAATGCGGAGGCGCGAGCGTCTTGATGAAACGACCTCCCAAATCGTCCTCATCCTCTTCTTCCATTCGTGCCAGGTCTAGGACTCCTGCTGGCGAAGCATTTGGACTTAACAGCACCAATGGTAGTAACTCAGGTGTGGAAGAGGATGTTTTCTTCTCGCCAAATCGGTCGTTCTTATACCTCACCGAGGATACCAAACCGTGGCAGGTGCCTATCGACAAGTCCGTCCCGATCATCATTTGTGACCCAAACAAGATACCTTCCGGATATTACACCAACCCTTCCTCCACCACCACCACCTCTTCCTCTTCCACCTCTAACGAAAACTCTGCGGCATCAGCGTCAACAGCACTATCACCGACAGATCTGAAGAAGCATGGCTGGCTCCGTGACTTCCAGGCCGTCTCGCTGACATGGGTTCTCAATTGCATCTCGTGCAGTCTGATGGGCAAGGCTGATGTTGATCTCTTGTATGGGTCCCCTTGTCCGGAAGAGATTCGGGAACTGGATCAGGCATGGGACTCGTGGCGTGCTAAAAAGGCATGATAGGCCTGAAGATATGTAATAAACCCAATTTTGCATCATCTGTGTCGCGTAAGGGATCTTTTCGTTTTGCTGACCTACCGTGCTTCGCCTAATCGAGATTTTCGTATTCACATAGTCCTGGCATTCATAGGAGCCGCACAATTCAAAATGCAAAGCACTCTGTATTTTATTATTCTCAATCCACATCCCTCCAGAAATACTGATCAACGATGCGTCTTCTCACAGATGTGGTTCAACCGCTCAGCATGTCCCGGATTAGCAATGTTATGCTGTGTGCGGCAATGACGGCCATACCAGCAGTCGCCCCGGCCAACAGCACGAGCAGGCAGTACTGCGTCGTTCAGGGCCTTGCGCCACTGGTAGATGGGTCCGTTGCTGAAAAAGTTTCGACCGCATGGGTAGCACAGTCTGTCCGAGGTCTTGACGCGTAGCGCTCGCATTGCTGGTGTATCTTGTGCTGGTGCCGCTGCTCCTGCTGCTGCTGCTGCTGCTGTTGGGGCAGGTGCTACTGGATCTGCTGCATTGGCATCGGCGGCATCATTGGCTGCTGCTGGTGCAGGTGCTGCGGCAGCGGCAGCGGCAGCAGTCGGGGGTGGGTTGGGGACGTCGCCGGTTCCAAGGTAGTAAAAAGTCCCGTTATCCATTCCAGTTTTAATCTCCTGCCATAATGCTTGTACGGTCACGTTGTGCGTCCTCATGTACTCGTGGATCACCTGCATTTCGAACGGATTCAAGTAGTTCTCCAGATATCCCACCCGAGCAGCTCTTTCGTCCACACTCAACGCAGTGCATCCACAAGTCGCCACATGGCACATCTTGCCTAAAAAAAACAACATCCCGCGTGAGGAAAGAAAAGTGCCAAATAATTAGCACAATGATACCGCCACCCATTCGACCAGGGGAACGTGGAAAAGTATTCATTCCTAAACTTACATCTGAACCGATCGGCAATATCGCCTTGTGCTTCAGGGATCACAGGAAGGTGATTTCGGCAGTTCGGGCACTGTAAGTGACCAGGTTGAGGTTGAAGACGAGCGATATAATCTCTATAGGTAGCATTCCCAGGGAGAGGCTCCAATCGAACGCCATCAGGGCAAGTGAATCCAATGTTGTTGTTGGGAAGACAGCAAGGGCATGTCACTGGTTGACCTTGGAATCCGGCTGGGAGTGGGAGCAAGTTGTCATCTTCATCCTCATCGTACTCGTCCTCGTCATCTTCGTCGTCGTCATCGTAGTGTAGATTGCGGCGTCTTGGTCTCTCACCGCCAATCAAGTCTGACTTGTCGCTGTCGTTGCCGCTTTCCTCCTCATCCAAATCATCGCGCGCCATGTGCGGTCGAGTTTTGAGGAAGAGTGCAATCAGGTTGTTGAGCTTAAAGTCCCGCTTCGTCCTGGTCACCTCCTGTCGACACGACGGACACACCTTAGACCTAAGGTACAATGATCCAGAAAATAAAATGAGTGGTCAGGATCGGTCCATCAACATTACCTTAATACAATGTCTAAATCAGCACAAAGAAGACAAGACGTACTGTTTGAGCCAGGATTTACAGCAGCCTCTGCAGAAGGAATGAAGGCAGGGCTGTAAAACCATCGGCTTGTGCATGATCTCGTGGCAGACACTACACTCGAACTCTTGTTCAAAGGCACTGTCCTCCTGCTCCTTGTCCTTTGCCGACACAGCATCATCCGTCTTTTGTTTCTTTTGCTCTGGCTCTGAGTCTGCAGCGGTTGATTCTGCAGCAGTCGATTCATCCTTAAGGTCGTCGTTGGTACGTTTCGGGAGTGGCTGATACTGTTGTTGCTGTCGTGTGTTATTGGGTGTTGCTAATTTTATCCGCTTGTCCATCAGCATGAACGCCGGGGTATCAGCTATATTACACACGAGCGCGAAACAGCCATGCGTTAGTGAGTTGTTCCCAGAGAGAGAGGGAGAAAACGAAAGACACCCTTCTTTCCTCAGCAACTATCTTACATTTGGCGTTGACGGGTCCAGCGGCAAAGCTAACAATATCCCTATCAAAGATCTTGACAGTCTCGCCTTTGGGAATCTTCTTTTCGTTCACCCAGACACCGTTGCTCGACGTGTCCTTGATCCAGATAGCCGCGTTTGCGTCCGTCATCGACCGCGACGAGACCTCGCAATGGGTTCCTGAGATCCGTAGGTTATCCAACACAGCTCCCTCTGTGCACTTCGCTAATTTTTCCAACAAAAGAAAAGGTCGGGTCATTGGTCATTAGCTAACGTGTGTTGCGTTTGAAGTACCAGCCAAGACAAGCAAAAAATAAGGGAAGAGGGAGTTACCTGCAACACGGCCGAGGATAGTTTTGTTTCTGGTAAGCGGGATACTTGTGGCGAGGGCGTTGAGAGAGAGCAAGGTGACGAGCGGCCCTGCTGGCGCTGGTTGGTCATTGCTGTTGTTGCCGGTGTCATTGTCGTCCTCGGGCAGGTCTTGAATGTCCTGGTCGTACGTCAGAGTTCCTTGCATGGCATCGTCGCTCATTGTGAATGTCTTGGTCCCTGATTTTTGCTGCTGGTGGAAGATGAGAGAGAAGTCGCTCGGGTTCGGCAAGAGCGAGATGGTTGGGTTGATGAAAAGAAGTGAGGAGTGATGAATTGATGGGTCAAGGTAAAATAACGTCCAAAATAAAGGTCAAATTGCTCTATCTCGTTTTGCCACCACTTCGGTTTTTGCCACCATTTCCTGCACGTGATGCCCTGACATATCTCAATTATTTCGTTAGAGCATTTTTATTCCTGCCCTTTGACACATCTTACAACTTTAGTTTTTCAACCCGCATCGACTCGGGAATCAGGAAAGAATGAAGTTTGTGCTGTTCCGACATGGGCATTCCCTTGCCAATCAGGAATCGCGGATCGTCTCATCGCTCGAGAATGGGACTCGTACCGATGGAGGGCCCGAGGGGACGGGGTTCGGACTCTCTTCCAAAGGACGCCTTGAAGTCGCCGAGGTAACCTTTTTCTTTTTTTTTCAGCAGACGCGAAGGCCGGGTAACGGGCAAAGCAGGGAAGAAGCTGTTAGGGGAGTTCAGTTGAAAGGAAAGGATTTCGTGGATTGCTTACTGAAGACACGTTACGTTACACTTTCTTTGATCTCACAATAGACGGCGACGACGTTAGCTGATCACATCATCACAACCTCAACCCAAACCCAAAACCGCGCAAGGGTCCGGATCCTGACATCCCCTTTCCAACGAACCCTCAACACCGCTTCCATCATCAAATCCCAATTCCGCACTTCCTTCTCCCCTCTCCAAGACACTATTACCCTGGAGCTCGGTCTGACCATCACCCAGGACCTGCGAGAACGCTTCTTTGGTGAGTTCGAGATGCGGACACCCTCGGAGGATTTGTATAATCAGGTTTGGGCCGCGGATGCTCAGAACCCGTTCCATGAGCTGTTTGGAGTCGAGAGTGTTGTGGATGTGACAAGACGTGTTACGGGTGTGATTCGGAGCCAGGAGGAGCGCGGGGAGGAGCAACAGGAGCAACAGGAGCAACAGGGACAACAGGAACAACAGGAGCAACAGGAAGGAGAGGAGGTGTGGGTGGTGTTGGTGAGTCATGGGGACTCGTTACAGATCTTGCAGACGGCGATGAGGGGGTGGAGTGGGGATCGGCATCGGCAGTTGGACCATTTAGAGACTGCGAATTGGAGAGTTGTTGAATGGTGTCCGGAACTGCAGGCTGCTCATCAGTCTCATTCTTCTCGTTCTTAGAGAGTGAAAGTAGAAGAACGGTAGATAAATGGCCGTATATAAAATATAGATACGTGTATGCGCGTGCGTTTGTGTATGTGGTCAGAATGTATGTGGAGAGTATGGGATCAGGTAGATTTTCCGCAGTCGAGCAGCAAGGCCATCAATACAAGGTGGGGCGGTTGTTTCTCTGCATTCGAAAGATGCTCGGCGTAAGCCTCGGTCTTCCGTTCTTCCTCCTCCCGATCTGCGATAATGATTCATGGTGTGGGTTGGTGCACCTCTTGTCAGATGGGTAGAGAAATAAGAAGCTTATGCCCCAGAAGGTACATGTCCATATCCATGTACATCGTTCCTTATCAGCAGACACGCGTGTTTCCATGAGACAAACAGCTTCCCCAGAGAAGTGGACCAATCGTCGGTGAGGAAAGCACCCACGAAAAAAGGGCTACTGGGCCATGGACGCGATAACTCAAAAAAATAAGAGGCTGATTAGCTATGCGCACCCATTGGTGTTTCCTTCCCCTCCTCTTGAATACTTTTTTCTTTCACCGCCACCCCCGCTTGTCTTGTGGCAATGGTTTGTGGTTATTATTATCGTAAGCATCTGTTTCGTTGAGGGTCCTCTAAACTAGGAAAGAACCACTAAAAAGAAGGGAGAGAGGGAGTGAGGGGCCGGTCGGGTGAATAGCCTCTATGGTGAGCAGAGTCGAAAACAAGAAAAGAACGCGACTCGTGTTTGGTGGGTGTGGTAACGAACCTCCAAAACATCCGAGGAATAAATATAATGAACAGAGGCATGGGGGACATGCATTGGAAAGCCGTACACATACAAAAATGTGATCCATCCTTGCCCTTCTTTTTTTCTTCTTTTTGTCCCAATGGATAATCCTGTCTCATCCCTCTTTTGATCTTTGCCCTCTCGCACCCATGGACCCAGATCAATGCTTTCCACGCACACACCGCTGAAGGGCATCGGATTATGGCTGTTTTACCATGCGGTAACGCATCACCAATGAAAATATGTCTCTCATTTACTGGAGTCGCAAACAAAGGCAGCCATTCAAACCTCGACGAGAAATAAAATGCTCACTGGCGTCGTTTTGCACCGCATCGCCTCGCATCACCTTTTGCGGCCTACCTTCCCAGCTCGCTCCTCCAGCCATCTCCCTCTTCTTTCTTTCTTTTTTTTCTTTGCCTAATAAACCGAGTGGGTCGTTGTTGAGTGAGTGAGCAATGTTGCAACTTTTTTAGAGGATTGTCCTCACTCAGCAGACAAGGACGAGCTCAGAACAAAAAAAAAATGAGAACACTCTTAATTCAGAAAATGATGCAACTCCGCTCCCTCGTACTCATATCACTCACAATGCACTTAGTCCTCCCACCCTTTCACTACAGACAATACAGGCAGAAGGGCTTGCTCACATTTTTTATTTTGACTGTCTTTCTACCGCACCATTGCCTCTCTCCCCCTTGGTGGCCTACAAACAAACAGGTGTTTGGGCGGAAGTGTTGTCTTCTTTGGAGCTGCGCTGAAAAGAGGTAAGGCATAACTTGGATAATTCACCTTTCAATTATTTGCATATTTCAATTTTCAAGCTCCACTCTTTGACTCTCCTTGGTGTTGGTGTTAATACATACATACGTATGGCTCAGACCACGTTCCATCTTCAAAATGTTCTCTCGACTCTCTGATTCTCGCATGTTAACAAGATTATCGTTGGGCTGGGCTAGATAATATGCTGAGCTGAGAAGGCGATGGGTTGGGTAATGGAAAAGATGTGTGGGATAAAGTGAACATCACCTTCGTAGGGATAGAAGAGATGGAATCTGCCAACCCCAAAGACGGATCACACGTAGTCTAGTCATTGACGCATCATGGAAAGGGGTTTCAAAATAAACGCGCGGGAACGAGAAGAGTAGACGCTAGATTGCATACAGTCCTACCTCAAAGGTGCGAGAATGCGCCTATCTCTCCCAGTCCTGCCAATACCACGTCCCCTGATCTGATTCGGTTGTGCAGGCGTAAATGACGATTATGCTTCTTCTTCCTTTTGTCTCTCGGTGCGAGTGTTTTTGTCGCACAGAATTAAGTCAAAACAGGATGCTAAAAACAACAGAGGTGACCCGACTCGGGCGTTCAGTAAGAACATATGTTTGCATTCCTTTTGGGTGTGTGAGACGTGTAAGGCGTGTGCGTGTGTGTGCGATGATACAACAATATGCAACGAACACAACTTTGTGGGTAGACGGACGGGGGGAGAGTACGAAACGATGCACAATATGGGCTGGAAAACTACATTTAGCACAAAACACACCATAATCGTCCTGTCTGGATCGTGAACATGCGCACGCACAGCTTGAAGTGTTTGTATATGGAATAACAAAGAGATACACACACACAAACTCTGTGATCCAGAGAAGGGTTGAAAGAAACTCAAGTTTAGATCAGAGAAAAAATAGTAACGGCACACCTTCTCTTCTTCGCTCTGCTCTTTTCGAACAGAATCGTCATCATAGTGTCTCAACATGTTTTTTCTCATTCACTTGATTGGCAAAATGTACTTCCCTTGTCAGTTTTTTTTCTTGAGATGGTTTGCCTCGTGGCAATTGAACGAATGCGAACACACGGAGTTCTCGGTTGTGGGACAAAGACAGAGAAGAAAAGTGAACACATGGTTACGATACTCCCAAATAAGGATTTCCCTCCTTTCCCTCGCATACCGTTGCTGGTGGCGGCGAATTACTTTAGTGGTTTAAAGAAAAGAAAAGAAAAGAGAGCACGATAATTTGTACGGTGTTGAAGCGGAGAAAAGAATAAGAAAAGTTTATGAGTGAGCGAAGAAGAGAATGGAGAAGATTGGTGATCGAAAAAAGGGGGAGCGACGATCTATTGTGCCATAGGTCTCCGAGAGGGGTTGTAGTGAGGAAAGGAAAAAGGAAACCACGGCTAAAAGGTTATGAAGAAGGGTGGATTGAAAGTCAAGCAGTTGAAGGAGGTTCGGTGGCAAGTGGGTGAACTTGTATGCGTTGCGAGAGACCCCTCTCTGCCCTTGTTACTTCTCTTCTACAGAAGCTATGCAGTGCATGGACGGACTGAACTGACCGATACGACGTGCCGGGCGAACGAACGGACGGGCGGATTTAAAGTGTTCGCTTCTGATTCTACCCGTCCTTCATTCCGGGTCCTCTCCTCAGAAACAGGACCGTGTGTCTCGAACTTATCGAAAAATAGTTGGAGGGAAATGCAATTGCAACATTAACCTCTATTCCTCATGCCATACTGTACTCCTCTCTCCATCTTTTCGGAGGAAATAGAGTACATACACCTCAATGACCGGCATCAACAGCCGCTCTTCTTTTTGTGAACAGGATCACACCACTCTCGCAGGCAAGGTATACATATTTCCCTCAATTTTTTGGTCATCCGCAACCTGGCATATATGTATCGGAGCAATAAGAAAACATGGAGGGGAGCACCAAAAGGGCATCATAGGCTTTGATTAATGCATACACAGAAAAAAAAATAAGGAACGGCGTCAGACCACAATTACGATCCATGGCCAATTGTGATACATTGAGAGAAAACCTTGTCTTTCCCATCCTCCGCGGGACTACTAAAAACGAACAAGATAAAGAAAGAGGAGGTATGTGAGGTACGTGTGCAATGGCATTTGGGAAGGAAAAGGGTTGACGAAGTAGAAGTAAAGACACTAGAACTGAAAAGGCGGTGATGGGTGCGCCATGTAGAACTAGTGCAAGGCTGGAAGAGCAGGGTTGATGTGTGTACACTTTAGGATCATTCCACGTTTTGGAAGGGGAGGGCAAGGAGACAATCAACAGTAACGTTTACATAAGATCCTTTTCCAGGAGGAGACTAAATGGAGACACAAAGGCAGGGTTCTCGTTACTCTATTCCTTGTGAAAGTTACACTACATTTATTTGTTTGATCAGGACGGAGAGGGAGACGGATTGAGCAATGATGAAATTGAATGCTATTACCCTGAAAACGAGGAGCCGTGGACAATGGAGAATGGAAAATGAGAATGAGAAGCATGAGGCAAAGAAGAAAAAGAGGAGAAGTGGTGTGATATTCAGGGACCATTGATCCCAAAATGACGCTGATTCCTTCTTGTTTTTCACATGGAAGCGCAGGGACCACCCTGAAAATATCAGAACCATCATTGATTTACTTTATCAGTGATTGAATTGCAAATGATAACGGTCGGGCTGCCTGCGTAAAAAATAATCTTTTTCTCCAACTCCACGTCCCACTGCTCTTTTTTTTCGTTTATGAAGGGTCCATTCAAAAGTACAAGATTGAATTGAAAATAGAAAAGGTTGGGAAGGATGTGGAGGAGGAAGCTGATTGTGTGTGTGCTCTTCTTTATTTTTCACATGCGATTTTCTCAGCTTTGTTGTTTTCTTCCTCTAACGGGTTCTTTGCCATGCTGTACTTCATTCCTCGCTTGGAGTGCGTGATCGGGATACACTAGGATTGTCCAGGTTAGTTTCCTTATTTCTCGCCTCTATGTAAGCAAACAACAAATAGATCATTTGAGTTTCCAGGGGGTAAGGACTGAGGGAAGGCTCGACTCTATTTGGGAAGCAATTCCTTGTCCTCGTTACATCCACCCGGTCTCCCTTGATCTGTTCCCTTCTGCTTTGTTCGTGTTTGAACTCCATCCATGTTAAAAGACAAGGAATGAAAGTAGGGGGTAAGGAAGGGAAGTACCTCGGGACATTATTCTGGCATTGGCGTGATTGATGAAAAGATAGGGTGGGCGGGGTTTGTTGAGAGGAGAATGTATAGTGATAAAAATGGGGTGGTTCTTGGCTATGACCCGAGTTGCCGTCTTTTTTTCACAAAAGTTGTTCCCTCCAGCCGAGGCGCCGAACAAGTATGAGTTTCCTTGGTGCATTGACAAAACATATAACAGACAGTGCCAAGATCCTCTTCCCCACCCCTTCATTCCTCGAAGGCTTTCGTCATACCGAAGACCCTCTCTCCTCTACCCCCACCAAAACAAACAATTGCTCTGCTCTCCTTTGTCATTTATTTTGTTTTACGTTTCTTGATTTGGACGAAAGATGTTGGCTTTTAGTGGGCCGATAGTCGTACAATGAAATAAACAACAAACAAGCAGAAGAAATGGATGAGGTGAGAAATTATCCGTACTTACGTTTTTTGGTCGTTTGTAAGGTGATATGATCCTAATGGGGATTCTCTTTTTTGCCTTTGTCAGTCAAGCAGGACACCCAAAGGAACGTAAGGCGAGAGGAAGGGACACGTAAGAAAAAAAATCGCTGTGTGCGGTTCGTTTAGATCGCTTTTTTTTTGTGGTATAAGATAGATACGATAGGATGAGAAGGATAGAGGGCCCTCACTCCTCCTTCCCCATCATCCCTGTCCTCGCTCATTAGTAAAGGATCAGATTCCATCAAAGAGGAAGAGGTCAAGAAGGACGGCTGGAATTTGTCCGAATGTATGTAAGACTAAGGTTGGATCTGGATATGCGTGCGTAGATGCTTAGATGGCACCATGTACCACCCGTGTATGCTGTGTGGATGGGATTGCGGCTCGGTCGGCTTGGTTCGGGTCGATTCCCAGGCAATGCCCTTTCGATCCGTCATGTTCCGATTGGAAGACCAAAATAAGCAATCCCCCACCTTCCCCTCTTTTTTTTTTCTCGCCCTTTCTTGGTTCATGGGTAGTGTGTGTGAGCCATTGGAGAAGAAATGAGATCGAGAGAGAGATAGAGGAAAGGGGGGTTAAAGAAGGAAGAGAAACACGCCACAATCGCCTTGTTGCTCAGTGAACAACAACAAAAAAGAAGAAATAAGGTATGTTTCTGTCCGCATTGCAGTGGCATAGGGAAGGGAAGGGAGATGCATGTCCCAAAAAGCTAAAGCTACATGGCATCCAAAGAGGAAACCACGAGCGTAATAAGAACAAAGAGACAATTACTCAGAAGTAAACAAGCGAATGTTCTTCTTTGGGATGCCCAATGGTACATGTATCAGAGTTCGAGCGCCGAAGTACTTTTTTGTATTGGTGGTTTGCTTGATTTTTAGTGTGTCATGGAAGCATCTGTTTAGACAGACATTTCGTCAAAAAGCCCCTCCTTCCCCCCTTTCCTCCTTCCTCCCTAACTCAAACTCAAGCTTACTTGCTATGTTACCACAAGCACCACGCATTTCGTTAAAGCAGCCCTACTGTCTCATCCTTTTATTTTCTGCTGCCACGGCTGTTTGAAGAGATAACAGTATCACTCCGACTGTTCCTTTAACGCTGACAAAGACGTTTGTTATGTCCAAACTTGAGAAAACAAGACGAAAAAAGAGCTAGCACTCGTCGAAATGACAAAGCAGAACAAGAACAATAACAAGAAAAATTAATTGAGAGCTATGGATGATCGTGATGGATCACAGAAGTGGTTCTTTCGAGGATGACACCAATCATTTGCTTCATAGGTCACACACTTCCTTGGCCGTTGGGGTTTGCTGGCTGGTTGAAAGGAACAGCAGGTGAAAGTACAGGGCAAAGGTTGCTAGAAGGGCACAAAAGTAAAGATGTATGTTCGAGTGGGGTTAATTGGTTCGTTCCGAATGGCGGATCACCCGCTGTATGTTCAGGTAACAGATAACTGAACGCGAGAGTTATGCAAGTAAGATGGAGAGGCAGAGAGAGGTGGAAAATAGCACAGGTGGCTCAACAAGTGCATGCTAGAAAGCTAGACAGCCACAACGTTTTCAAGCATCAGATAAAAGAACCCCCCGCGATCCCCTCTCGTTTCTCATGAAGTAAAGTAACAGGTAAATGGTGTGTAGGTTCGCTCCCCAATTGCAGATCAACATATTTATCTTTTCTTCTCAAGCGTGTTTTTTTTTGCTGCTAGTCTGCACGACCCGCACTGCAAAAGTAAAGTGACAGGATAGCACAGAGCACCGTCAAAAGCGTAGACTACTGTTCGCCCCATGGGACATGAACACAGGAAGGCAAAGACCCAACCTTTGTAAGCACTTTTAACCCATTCTTGGCAGAGCCATGACGGCTAGTCAGTCGGCCGGTTGTCATGGCAAACAAGAACGTGGAAGCCAAGAGGGGCCAAGAGAAATGAGAGACAAAGTGACAAAGAATCGGTTTGCGCCGCGTTGTCGCTGCTGTCGTAAACCCCTGCTGGTTCCGTGTTTCTAAGCAGTATATAAAGAAGAGTGAACAAAGCATTTCAAATTTGTCATGGGAATTTGTGGGAATGGGAGTACAAGAACAAGGCCATCTTGTACTTGTTGAACACAACGGCATTCACTCACTCACGCTCCTCTGTTGGCCTGGGTGGGGCTGCAGGAAAGGAAGGTCCGATCACCTCTATTTTATGGAGGAACAGTCAGGAAAGCTAGGGCACTAAAGGCCGATGAAAAATGCGAGTGTGTTGCCAACACTGGTTGCTACTCCGTCCCGAGGCAGAAACAGGCACCACAAAGAGTAGGTGGTTCAAGACGATCTCCAGTTCGAATAAAAAAAACGTAGGGTATTAGAAAAGAGAGTGGAAGATACGTATTGATTGTCGGCTCAATTGCTTGCCGATGAAAAAATAGCATCGACGGCGAGCGCCCTATAGCGCAGCAAGTTTGCGTAAAAGAAAAAAAATGAACTGACGATATATAGATGACAGAGTGATGGATAGGGAATGGAATCGGCGATTAGAGGAACAGATCGAAATCGAGATTTGAAACGTAAGAAAAAGCGGGAGCGACAAAGGAAGACAGTAGACGGGCTGAAGAACAAATGCACGGAAAAAAGGTTGGGAGGATTGGCGTTCTTCCTTCAGCGAACAAAGAGGGGATATCGCAATCTTCAAGCAGACTGGACAAGAACCTAAGTCTCATAGGATAAATGGTAAATGGTACGGAATACTAGTAGGTGCCGCTTCGTTTTTGCTAGAATGGTGAACTATGGTGTGGATACCCGTGTTTTTGTTCATTCATATTCCTATGCATGACTAGTGCCAAGGTGAAAATCATGATCAAGCATCGCCTCCTTTGTTCCCATTGACCCTTCCTCTTCTCCTCCTCTTGCCCCTGCCGCTCAGCCCCTGGTTTTGCTCGTGAAATTTCCAATTCATTTTTTGTTCCCAGAAGGCATGCATGGATGAAAGGACAATAGCCATTGCATGGAGAGGTAGGAGCGAGCATACGAGACAAGAAGGGAGAAGGGAGTAAGTGGAAAGGAAAGGGGAACTCGGTCCTCTTCTGCTGCATTTGGCATGATGAAGACGACATTTTATGTTTTGTGGTCAAGGCAAAGGCAAAGGCGAGGCAAGAAAATCTAGCAGGTAGGAGGCATATCTTGTACTGTATCAGCATTACAGAGGGAAGGGGTAATAAGTCCGACCACAGAAAATGAACTCAGGGAGGACACACCAGTCAACCAAGGGAGAGAGAGTGTGTGAGTGAGGAAGAGAGTGATAGACAGGGACTCCAAATGGGCAAATTGCCTTTCTTTTTTTCTCCAAGCAGATCTATCATGTCCTGTATTGGTTTTGATCGCCGAATATGAAAAGCGTATCGTATGGGGGATGAATGGAGAAGATGAAAAAGAAACGCTCGAAAAGGAGAGGCGAGATCAGATGGGCATTCTGGTGAAGAGAGGTGGGATCGACATGTGGAAATTGGATCGAAAGTGTGAGAGTAAGTGAGAGTAAGTGAGAGAGGAAGTGACCTCCGGGCTGGCGATGTGAATGAGTTCACTACCGTATTTTCTTCACCCCGGCATTGAGGTATCCGGACCAGTCCGGACACCGGATAAGAGGAAGAAGAAGATGATGATGATGGCAATGTCAAATGCTTACTTACTTTCTTAGTAAGAATATGTAGCGGAGCAGAACTGTGTCTCTCGCTCTCTCTCTCTTTCACTTCCACTTCCACTTCGGATAGCGGGTGTTTCTTTTGGTCAATGGGCGAAATGTCGTGACCAGGCAGGCGGTGTGTTTATCGAGAGTGTGTATGAGAGCAGCCACACCATAAGAAGAAAAAAAAAGTCCAAGCCCAGCAGAGTAAGCAGCCAGTGATCAGGGCCGACGATGAAGTGTTACGGGCAGCAAAGAAAAGGGTCGAGCAGCCAGTCAGGCAGGCAGCCGGTGAGTGAAATATCGAACAAGAGAGTGGAGAAATAAAAAATATTGAGCTGGAGGTACATTAGGAGATCGGTCTCTGCCCATGGTGTCCCCGTTATGTTCATAGTCAGACAGCCATTAAGGCTCCAGTACACTGTCCACTTATCTCTGTCGATAGTCATTGAATCGATCGCTTTGTGTATTGAAAAGAAGGTTTTTTCTTGTTCATGCTGAGAAACAACGACCAGAATTGTTTCCCAGCACTCCTCCACACTTTTTTTGTTTGTCCTTTTTTCCCTCCCTTGCCTTGCACTGCTCTGGGCTAATAATAATGGTCTTCGTTGGGGCTTTCACATGCTAATTGGAGTAGAGATACACAAAAATCACAACCCACAAACAGAACAACCCCCTTCAACAACAACATCATTCAATTCAGCGCTCGAGGACGGACCAAGTGCAATGTGGTAGTACGACCCCTTACTCCCCCTTCCCCCTCTTTCTTTTCTCTTCCCTTTTAGAAATGCATATACAAGTAATAAACATCGGATTCGATTCAATTGAATCGTTTTCGTCCTCTTCTAGATTAGCCCTGGCATATGTTTCCTTCCCTTATCCACTTTATGAGAAGTTAGGACGTGGAGGGAAGGAATGACCATTTTAGTTGTTTAGACGACAACGTGCACAAGAGCACTCAAGAATGGTGTGCTTTCTTATTTATTTATTTACTTTACATTATTGTCATTTCAAACAAAACAAAAAAAAAAGTGATCGATCCTATTTCCCTCACCCCCTGTTACTGATAACAAACACCTTCTTGTGCCTTCATAACTGATTCTTTTTTTTTTTTGATCATGAACAACAAAGTATCCTGTTTTTTACCATGAAGCACGATGGGTAAAAGGAGATGGGTGTGTGGAAAGGTGTGGGATGAGCGCAAGGAGAAAGGGAGATAGACGGGAGGGATGATGAGATGGGATGAAAGAAGAAGGAGGTGGGAGAAGGTAGGAGCCGAGAAGGGGCAATCCGAATGAATGAGTGAGTGGAAGGGTTTGATGAGTCTTGCTGATTAGAAGGTGGTGGTTACCAAGGACAGGCACCTGCATATGAAGGTGTGGTACTGCGACCATGTATGATATGAGTGTCTCTTTTCTTTGCGGAGAGAAAAAAAAAAAAAAAAGGACGGACGCTATTGTGATTTGTTGCTTGAGCTATGATAAGGCAGAACATATGTTTGTCTGTCCAGTTCACTTTGTTTTCGTTTAAAGGAGGGTACGTGTTCTTCTATTAAGACTCAATAATCCATTCCAATTGAATGGAACCCTTGTGTTGTTCACAGCTCTTATCCTTCGCTTGGGGACAATAACATGGATAATGATCGCTCTGTTTGATTGTTTGTTTCTTTGCAGGGAAAATAAAGTCAACCGGCGGCAGAGCGTTCTTTCTTTTGTTTGCTTGTTTGTCAACAACACTTTCAAGCAACCCGCCTTGGCTTTTAGAAGTTCAATTGTACCATGGGATATTCTATTGTTTAAGACCCACTCGATAATAAGCCCGTTGTACTGAACTGCTATAAAAAGGAACCCTTATCCCCCCCTTTGGATCCCCGTTTTCACTTTTATTCACTTTTCTTCACTTTGTTATTATCATCCGCCTCTTTCACTTACTCCCATTCACGCATTGAACCCTCTCAACACATCCTTCCAGCTTCAACCCCCTTTTTCCTCTCTTTTGCACGCAAACACTCCCCCGACACACAAACCCCTTCGCTTTCACGCTTTCCTTCTTTCCTTTCCTTATCTCGGTTCCTCCTTTATTCTTACGCTTCAATTGCAACACACTACTCTCATCCACAGTTCATATAAAAACTACAGACGACTCCTCCTCTTCCTCACTTCATCCTCAAATCATCAACTCTAAAAATCAAACAACTACAAAAATGTCTTCGACAACTTCACCATTCTCACTCGCTGCCATCATGAACGATCCCGCCCCACAGAGCGCACACTCTTCAAGCGGTGAATCCGACCATGAATCCTCAGAGCAGGCTCCTCGCCCTTATGAGTGCCATCTCTGCGACAAATCTTTCTTGCGCCTCGAGCACCAGACCCGCCACATCCGCACTCACACCGGCGAAAAACCCCACCCCTGCGACTTCCCCAACTGCGACAAGCGCTTCTCCCGATCCGACGAGCTCACTCGCCACATGAAGGCCCACACCTCGGCCTGCAAAAACGGCAATGCCGATCTCCTCTCGACCTCTCCTCACCACTACGCCACCTACCAGGATTACCTCCAGGCCCAAGAGTCGGCCGAGTGGGCACGGAAACACATTTGCCCCGTTCCCAACTGCTACAAGTCCTTCACCCGGTCCGGCCATTTGGCTCGCCATATCCGCTCCCACACCTCTGAGAAGCTGTTTGTCTGCCCCGTCGAGAGCTGTGGTCTGGGCTTCACTCGCTCGGATGCCCTTCGCGAGCACGCCCGTACCCACGTCCACCGCACCCGTAGCCGCAAGTCGGACGAGTCCAAGGACGGAAGCAGATCGGCATCCTCCAAGTCGGCCTCGCATTCGCCTGCCAGCACCGCCCGCTCTTCAATGTCGCCCTACCCTATGTCGCCCTCGCACTCTGAGTCTGAGGAGTCGATGTCTGATTTCCCCTCCTGGGCTAGAATGACCCCTATCCACCCTCCCAACAACATGGCTCAGTCGAACATGGACCGCGCCTTTGCCCAGCATCACCACAACCAGGGTTCTTTCAACCATAACAACAACTTCCAGAACCTTCAGACTCCTCCTTACTCTCCTCCTACTTCGCCCCGTTATGGCAGTGTCAGCTCGACCCGTTATTCGGTCGCCCCTTACCCTCAGTTCAAGAACCAGTCGATGCCCCAGCCCACGCTGCCCTCACTGATGGAGGCCAACTACCACCTCCACCAGCACCGTCGCCAGCAGAACAGCAGCAGCCACCGCATCAACGACATCCTGAACGGCTCGACACATTTGTCGCTCCCCCTGCCCACCCCTAGCAACAACAACAGCAGCAGCAGCAATCATGGACAGGGCTTTGGATCGGATTACAACAACAACAGGACCTTGCCTCCCATCTCGTCCTTGCTCCCCATCTTTTAATTTCCCTTACCACTTCTCATTCCGCATATTTGTACATAGTCCTTTCTCACTTCTTCTCATTCATTTTTGTCTGCTTGCCTGCATCTTTGTAAAAACTTGCTTTTGTCTCCTGTAATAACACCACATCCATACACGTCCAATACCACCTTTTTTTTTCTTTTCTGCTGTACATTCGAAAAAATAATAAAATACTACCCTAATACATTTCATCTCTTATCTAAAGACACCGCTATCACGTTTGCAATTGGTTTTGAAATGCATCCAGGAGGAGAAGGAAAACTGACCCTTGTTCACTCCCGCCTTCTACCCCCTTTTTGTCTTCTAGCTCGTGTTTCCTCACGCCTCCCAAAGTGAGGGAGCAACTCAGCTACGCTTTCGTCTTTTTTAGTTACAGCTCAGTTCAAGTAAGGTCCAGGGAGGAAGGAGCGAAAAAGCGTTTTTATCTTGGTTGATATTCACCATCAAGGGCCGGCTCGGGTAACGAAAGCAATCTATAGAAAAAGGATTCGTTGTTGTTCTTGGAAAATGAACACTGTTCTCTGGTGAAATAGAATGAGAGAACGTCGGTCTATGTGCAGCACCACACTCTCGCTTTTTTTTTTTTGGTGGATCATCAAGATACCTCAGCTTCATTGTTGGCCCGTTTGCCCCTTGCCTATCTGATCACTACTCTCCCACATTCAAGTTCTCAGTTTATGTTCTTCAAACATTATTTTTTCTGGATCAACCCATTTTGAGTTCTTCAAAGTTCAAACCATCCTCTCGCCAGCAAAAAGCCCCATTACTCCACGCTCTTTTGTTTGTCGTTCAATGTTGCACAGAGCCCTTCTTTATTTCTTTGTTTCTTCACATTCTCCCAAAGGGAAAAATATTTGTTGAACACAAGAAACATGCCATTCCTCAACATGCTCACTTTTCGGATCAAAATCGCCCTTTTGGCTGTCATGGTGTGAAAGTGAAAAAAACCAACAAAAAATGCTTTATCAGCATTTCGGACACACGCATATATATATCACCGAACGAAGGACTCGCCTGCCGTAGGAGATAGTGTGCTTGTGCGTGTGCGTGTGCGTGTGTGTGTGTGGATGGATGGGTTGCTTGGAGTAGGCGATGGCGTGTTATTTTTTATTAGAGAGCAGCGAGCGCGGGAGAAGAACAACATTGTAAGCCGTTATGTTTTTTTTGTGTTTGCGGGGAAAGAAGAACGGTGGTGGTAGGACGTGATGATGAGGTGGAGGAGGGAAGCGAGGGAGGGCGGCTCAATTCGTCCACTTTACTTGATCGGCGGGGACCCATGCGAAATGAGTTGAATGGTCAATGACTAGTACGTACACACATGTATCTGTTTTGTATTTTGTAACAGGGAGCGTTGTCAGTGGAGTGTAAGGGGTAATAGGATTGGTGGGTTTTTTTTGCCTGCTCAATGTTGAGTTGGCACGTTTGACAAAGCCAACTTTGAACCTATTGTTACCTTTCCTTCAAGGAGTTTGGCTAGAAAAGGACAAGACAGTTCAGGCATGGCCGCGAATTGTTGGGCTCGCTCGTTTCTTTATGATATTCCGAGTCTGTAGAGAAAAAAAAATGCTATGAGAGTTTAAACCCTCATAATGAAAGCTTCCAGCCGGTTGGTTGGGTTGTAGGCCTACGAAAAAACCAACAAGTAATAAGCATTTTTGTCCTACTCCACAAAAACAACATTCTCTTCCTTTCCACCCCAACACCATGCAACCCTTGGCATTGATGATGCTTACTTTTTTCACTTCGTCCCATACCTTCTACTCTTCCCGCATAACGAGAGAGAGAGAGAGACCGAAGACCGGAGAAAGTGCTTGAATGGGGCCGATGACAACAGTAAATCACGATTGTTCTTTTTCTTTTTCCTTTTCTTTTTGTTGTTTACTCGCGCTTGTTGTCCTCTCAGAAAGAAAAGGGAAGGAAATCTTCTTGCAATGATGATGGTGCACGAAAAACGGATGTGAAACTGCCGAGCCGATTCTTTTATTCGATTGCGTCTTCTACTTCGTGCTCTATTTTTTTCTCCCTCCTTTCTTCTTTAGCTTTCCCACCTTTTCTTCTTTTTTCGTCACCGACAAGCAGACGAATAATCGGAGGAATATCTGATCCTAGAGAAAGCTAGCCAAGAACCGAACAACTTGACGGTCTCTCTATCCCTTCGTCAAGTCTATCTCCAGAGAGAGAAAAACGTGTGTGCCAAAAAAACAAACGGATCGCCCAAAGAGGGAAAATGAGATAGAAATGCTGACAACTGTTTATTGCAATCATTTAAGATTGGGAGGGAAGGAAGGAAGGGGCAGGGGTATATCGAGGAACGGGCCGGTTTCTCGATCAGATCACAGCTTTAGCTTGGGCCTAACCCACTCTTCTACGACTCCACCTTTTTGTCGGTCTGGTCTGTGGGTTTGCGCTATTTTAGTTTTGATTTTTGTTTTGGGTGGGATTGATGAGTGAATGGATATGTAAAATATCGCAGGCACAACCCTGCTTTGTCATACCCTAACCGTCGGACACCGTTAGAACGTCCAGAGACTGAAGACGGTCCAGTCTTTCCACTTCTGTCACTACTCAGACATGCCAATTGGTTCGCCAAACACAATCACAACTTTTTGACGTGTAGGAGTAATGTACATCTATACACATAACTTTTCCAAGAACAAACAAACAAACAAACAAAGAAACTCCTACTGACATGGGGAAATAAGAAACAATAAAAAATAATATCCACGCTGGCTGTTTGTTGGAAGTTGCAATATTCCAATATCTTCATGTGTCTTTGATTGCTCATATTCTTATTTCTTCATAAACATAACACACGGTTCTTTGTTTTTTTTATTTTCTTGATTGTTGTTGTTGTTGTTGTTCGAGGGTGTTGGTATCTCGATTTTTTAGCGTTTATGAGGAGAGGACATACTTTGTGGAGGTATTTTGATTGCGGGTTCGGGACCATGCAAACCAATCGTTGTGGGGAGAGAAGAGTAGAGCGCAAAGGACTAGTACCTGTCAGTCCAAAGATCGAATAATTGATGAGAGCCGACTCGAAATATTTTTTAATGCTCTTTGTGGTTTTTTTTCAGGTCCTGGGCGATGATGATAGTGATGACCGAGCAAGGTCACCTTCATTATTTTGAATAAACAAAAGCGGAGGTAGGGTTGTTGCTTTACCCGACCTATGCTTTGGTCTTCTTTGAGAAGACACAATCCTTCGTTAACTTAACCCTCCAAAAGTGAAATAAAAAACCTGAATTGTAACCCAACAAGAGATGGTGACCCTGCCGCGTTCCCTTCCTTGGCAAAGCATGTTGCTAAGCCGATGCTCTGAAGTTTGCTTTTTTGTATCTCCGAAGAGAAAGGGGCAGTTTGCACGCGTACACCAAGCCGGCAGGGTCATAATTATGAAGGACCATGTTTTGTTGCAGTATTTTCTTGTTGGGTAGGTTTGGATTAGGCCCCTCCCCTGATCGTTGGTATTGCGGATAGTTTGCATCTTTAGTCTTGCATCGGTGATAGCGCAATGTCGGGCTTGGTGACGATAGAAATAGAGATATGCTAAAGAAAAGTAGTTTACTATACCTGCTATCGTCACAATGGAATGATGGGAAGAAGACAGGGAAGTCTCCTTCTTTTCGCCCTGTTGCTTGCTATATACATCAGTTCACGGATCCCGGGTCGGAGCTGCTTTGGCATCTAATATTTTATCTGCAACAGAGCATATCTCACAATATCTTCGTAACCAGGGGTTACAACTCTATTCAGCTCTAATTTCTTCGGCTCGCTTGCTTCCACCACCACCACCACCACCACCACCACCACCACCACCACCACCACCACCACCACCCCTCTTACTCCTTTGTACCGCTGGAACCTTTGTTTCTCCAGCCGAAGAGCGAGGGAGCGAAGCCAAGAAGGGTTGCATGGGGAATGCTGGCTGCAACCCTCCGCCCCCTCTCTCCTCTAACGCGTCCTCTCTTTTTTGGAAAGGTTTAATCGGTTTCGTAGACGCGTAGTTTGATCAAACTGATGAAATAGGTCCGTTATAGCTCGACCACCCCTGTCGCGGAACGGGAGGTGGCCATGGTCGAGTATCAGGGAGGAACGACGACGACAGGAGGAAGAGAACCGGTTCAAGGAGTTGGAAGGCAAGTTCTGGGAGGAGTCGGCCCTCCCATGTGTCTTGCTGTCCACGCATCTCAAGACTCACATTCACTGAACATTCTATAGAGAAGGAGCTTATGTTCGTTCGAAAAAATGATAAAACAAAGCTCTTTTTTGACGGGCGTACAAGCTTTACACGTGGATGAGGGCTACTTCAGACTTCACAACTGCATCTCCACAAACGTGCCCGCACATGCAAAGGTTGTTGTGGTGCTGTGTGGAACATGACCGTCGCTATCACAGACACGCGAGAAATAGTCACGTGCAGTTTTATTCCTTTGCAGCCATCTTCAAGCCCGACGAAGTCGTTGCGGTGCAGTGCATGTATTGTCGCAAATGATAAGGACCACGAACCATGAACCATGAACCGGGTACCAACAACCAGGAGCCAAGGGCCAAGAACCAAGAACCAATAGTACAATTGATAGAGAGGCTTTTATTCACAGGTAGGTATTAAAAAGGAGGGATGACCTCAAACTCATAAAACTCAAATTTTACAGCTTCTTGCCGGCAACCCAGGTGTTGAACATGGCCAAGGACTCCTCAGGCTTGTCATAGGGGAGCATGTGTCCACCTCCAAAGGCACGGAGGAAGGTCAATGGTCCGGAGGAGCGAACATCACCAGCATGGTGACCGTTAGCAATCCACTTCTTGTCCTTCTTCTCCTGCATCTTGGGCTGACCCGACCAGGGCAACGACAAAGCCCAAGCCTTGTTACCCATCCAGTTGCAAATGAAATCAGCGTCACCAGAGTACAACAGCACACGGATACCGTCCTCGAGCAGTGGGGGAACCATGTGGTGGAAGGGCTTCATCCAGTCACCCTGGAGCATGAAGCGCATGTTGATCTGCATGTTGCACGACTGGTACTTCTCGACCTGGACTCCGAGCTCGGCCTTGACCTCCTCCTTGTTCAAGTACTCCTGAATGACATCCAGGATAGGGTAGCAGAGTCCACCTTCGCCCTCGCACTTCTTACGGACATCGTAGGGGTTCTGGCCAGACATCTGGTAGGGCTGGATCATCTCCTTGTTGCAGTAGGCAGCGGCGGGCAAGCAGCGGAAGACAGAGTTGGTGTCATAGCAGGCCTGGATCAAATCGGCACAGGCGGGGTAGGCAGCCGTCATTTTGTCGCAGGTGGCATCGTCGAGGACGGGGCCGTACGAGTTGCGGCAGGCCATGTCAGGGTAGTACTCGTACTGGGTCTTGGGGTCCGTCAGACCGTTTCCGATCATCAACGAAGCCAAGTTGATGTGCTGAACACCAGGGGCGCGGAGGAGAGGGGTAGCCATCTTCTTGTTGCCGTCGTTGATCTCCTTACCGATGGCGGGGATGTAGTGTCCGGCATAAGACTCTCCAGCAATGTGGAAATCGAGGCGCTGGTACTTGGGGAACTCCTTGAAGAAGACCTGAAGGAGGGCATAGACGTCCTTTGCGGCGGTGAAGGTGTTGGAAACAGACTCACCATAGGAGTATCCGACGTTGGTGGGCTGGTCAAGGAAGATAACGGATGAGTTGGAGTTCCAGGAGTGGGGGTTGTACTGGGTGTCCGAACCGTCCTCCTTGACGCTGCAGGGTCCGAGCTCCATGAAGAGACCGGTAAGGGACGAACATCCTGGGCCACCGTTCAACCAGAGGGTCAGGGGGTCTGACTTAGGCTTGTTGCGCGACTCAAAGAACCAGAAGAAGAAGTGCTTATCTGCTCCCACATCCAAGTATCCCGAGTACTATTCATGATACGTAGAGTGATAGTGGTTAATATAGCTGGTTCACGTTCCCTTCTAAAATGCATGATGGAGTGCCAAGCCTATTCTCATTTGAATTAAGGGTCAAATTAAAGCTGAGAGGGAGAGGTCATTGGGTCAAACCAGCTCACCACCCCGGCCCTCGCATGACGCCCCCTATTTCCTTCTTATTCGCCACCATCAACCCCTTGGTGTCCGTTATTTTGTTGGTTTGTTGGGAGACAGCATGCCTTTGAAGGGTTCCAATAGCTGCGCGTCCTGCTGGAGAGTGCAGGTGGAATATCGCGAATGGCGCTATCTGGCATCATCTCCGTCTCCCATTGTGTTTGCTCTCCTCCTTTGAGTTCAGAAGAAAGAAGAAAAGACAAACTATGAATGCGGCAGGTGTTTTTCCCATCCCTGTCCTTTTTGTTCACAGCCAGGCAAAAGGAGAAAAACGCCACTCATTGAGAGCTGTTGTTGTTTGCAAAAAAAAAAAGACGGAGGGGGAAGAGGGAACTGGAACACTAGGACGGTTGCTGATGGGATCCCGTGTCACCCACCCCTTCTTTTTTTTCCCTTCCATTATTACACGACACTACACCATATGTGACGCCGATTGATGGACGGTGATGGGCGGTTGTTTCAGGATCGCCCTGAAAAATCTCATCACTTTTGGAAAGCGATAACGTACAGCTATCATCAATTATGTGACAAAGACATACCTGCTTGACAGAAGGATCACAGAGCTTAGGTTCCTTCAACCGCATCTGCACACCAGGGAAAGACTCATGGGTCAAGGTGTGAACCCACTCGGTCGCCTTATCAACGTTGGACTGGAGCTTGTGGGAGAGGTCGTCGAGGACATCGTGGACTTTCTCCTCGACATTATCCCAGCTGAACTCGAGCTGGCCGATGGTTTGGTCAACGAACCTGTCGGCGTCGTGGACGATCGAGTCGAACGCTCCGGGGGCTGGGGTTGCGGAGGTGAAGAGGAGGGTTGAGGTTGCGAGCGAGAGGATGCAAGCGATGGTCAGTTTCTTGGACAGACCCATGGTGTTGGTGCAAATTGGTTGTAGAGTGTTGGAGAGGGGTGGTGGGGAGGGGAGGGGAAGAAGGGCGGGTTGGAGAGGGACAAAGAAGAAGAAAAAGAAAAAAGAAAAAAGAAAAAAGAAAAAAGAGAATGGAATGGGAGTGAAATGGAGAAGCTCAAGAAGAAGGAAGGGACAGAAACCAGTCAAGAGAAGTCGAGTGAGGAGCGCGCAGACAATGCAGGCGTGGTGGGTGTGAGCACTGTTATGACCGCATTTGCTTTCTTTGCCAAATAAGGCGCGCAAAACCAATCTTTCTCCCTCTCTGGTCCCACCGCGCGGGTCCATCTTCCGCGCTCTATCTATCCCATCTCTTCCCTTCTCTTCCTCCTTCACATCTGTGATGGGCTAACAAGCAGGTCAATATAATTCTCACGGGAGAAACAGCATTGGAGTGCAATGGCAATAGGGAATAACGAGGGGCCGACAACCAAGGCAAACGGACATTCCAAAGGTACGCGAGGGTCCATGCCCACCTTGCAAAGACCAAGGAACGCCGTCTCAGGCCCAACTCAACTCCCTGGGCAATGCTCACACCATGCAATACCAAGAAACGTTACAGAGAAGAATCCTCGCCGTTTGCTGTGGCCTGTGTTACCAAGTGCCATTACGGCGCGCCAATTTCCACACCTGTTCATGACCACACCTAGTCATGACTACCACGATCGTAACGTGTTGTTTACAATGTGCATTTGTGTTCTTTTTTTTTTATTTTGTTCTTGCTGTTCATTATCGCAGATACTATTTGCTAGAGTTTCGTGTCTCAATACACCAAAGATGCAATCCGGAAGGTCACAGCGCAGGTACACTGACCAAAGCTTCAAACACCCTGCTGCTGCTGTTGCTGCTGTTGAGCCTCCACTTGTTCAGGCAAAGCACAAGCCGACCCCTCAGACCCACCCTGATCCTGCGCCTTCCCCTTCCCAGCAGCCAAAGAAGAAGCTTGCATCTTATCATGCAGTGCCCGATGGTCCTTCTGAGCCTTCAAAACCTTCTCCTTGTTGATCGCAACCCCCGAGACCCGACTGGCAGCCTCCAGGACTCGGTCTGCACGGGCAATGTCTCCCCAGACCTTCTCGATGTGCTCGTATGCCAAGCCTTGGTCTCCTTGTTGGACGAGCAGTACGCCTCCTAGGATGCTATATGAGACGTAGAAAGAATGGAAAGAGAAGGGGTTAGTGCTGACCGGGTGAAAATAAAGTCTCAAACAATGCGTGTGAAAAAAAAGAAACGAGATAAATGTTTTGGACCCTTGCATGCTGACTAGATTTAGGCAAGACATTTGTACCAACAAACACGAGAGAGCATAAAAAATGCATAATGCGGAAAAGTTACCTCCCGTCGCCAATAAAGTTGCCCTTGACGCCCGACCGCTTGTTACGGATCAAGTTTCCCCAGAACGAAGGATGAATCAACTGCCCCCATCCTCCCGTTCGCAGACGACCGTTTCTACAGCGAGGTTGAAGATGCCTTGAGTTAGACAACACTGATCGAAGGATAACAAAACGGAGCACCGTCACCATCATAATGATCAGCATCAACAGCCTTACATCCATCCGCCGCAGCATACATACACCTCGCCTCCTCTTCCGTTGCACTTACCCAAGAGCCTTGTAGAAGTCCTTGGCCTGGTCATGGTAGACCTTTCCATGCCAAAACTCCTTCTGGAACTCATCCGCGCCCTCCCTCTCGTGCACAATACACACCATCTTGATACCCTATTTATTTTTTGTTGCAAAAGCGAAAACATCGTTAGTGCGCTTAAATGACGAATGCATGACGAAAACAAGGTAATGAGCGGAAGACAGCAAAATAGACAAATGGAGAGAAGGGCAACAATGGAATTGATTTACCATGTCGTTCTCGATGGTTTCGCGTTGGGCGTCAAAGATCTGGGCCTCCTCACGACAGAACTGGCATCCGGGGCGACGGATCACTAACAACAAATACCAACACAAAGCAAACAAAACCAAACAAAACAAAACAAAACCAAACAAAACAAAACAAAACAAAACAAAAAAAGAACAGGGTTAATATCCTCGTTCCACAAACATAATTGGGAGAGACACATTTTGCTCACACCCACCAACTTTCCTTGCACCCAGCAAACGACGAGAAGAACAGAAGAAGGAAGAGTAACTTACCGATGACGATGGTGGCCTGGTCCTTCCACAGTTCATGCGCGAGCAGAGTACGCTCAGTCTCGACGTCCAAGAAATCTACCAGGGAAATATCCCTGATGTCGGCGTAGCTTGTCTTTGTCTTTTGTGCGATGGACATATTCGTGTTGCAGTTGTTGTTGTTTGTTGTTGTTGGTTGTGGTGGTTGTGGGTGGTGGTAGTCGTTGCTGTTGGGTTGTTCTTTGTTAGTGAAGGAAGAAAGAGCGAAAGAAGGAAAAGAAAGAATATTATATACTCATAGGATGGTGATGACCAAACGAACAAAAGAAGGAAGAGACGCCGTGGCTGACCCTGTGCATGATTAAGCATCCAACAACATCAATCATCACTTTTGCACGAGCTCTAACAAACGAAACAAACGAACGAAAGAACGAAAAGGCATAAACCAGCCATGTATCTATCCGTGCTGCGACAATCCAATGCCCTGCCTCGTTTCCTTCGGTTAAAATCTCTCCGAGCAGCCAAGAAATACAAACAAACGTCAACGAATGCTATTGATCTTGTTTATGTTTATGTGTATGTGTATGTGTATGTGTATCTGTATGTGTAGGTTGTGAGATGCCGGGAGAAGAAAGAAAAATAAACATTGACTACGGAGTGGAATAGGGTGGTGTGTAACGAATAAACAAACGACCGAGCCACCTTCCAGAGAGCCTCATCGCCGCCGTCCTCATCGTAGGTAACTCTCCTGCTGACCCGGCTGTTTGACCTAGAGATCAATCCTTTTTCTTCTTCGCCTCAATCCTAGCACATCCCTAGCATCCTGACACCTCCCGTCCATGTCCTGTGTCCTGAATCCCTGTGTCTTGCAGTCAGAGCTTAGACGAGCTTCTTCTCATAGACCTCCAAGAACTCTGGGTTGACCAAGTTCTCAAAAGGCCTCTCCTCCTTACCCGTCTTCTCGTTAATCCAAGTGAACTCTGAATACCTAATCCGCCCCATCAACTCAAACCCCAACCGATTCCCAAACAAATGCTGTGTCGCAAACGCACTCGCAACAACCGTCACCGCTTCACATCCAACTTCCACCGCCTTCTCCATCGAAACCTTCAACAGATCCTTTGCCAAACCTTTACCCTCATATCCTGTATCCACCCCCAACGCCATAAACTTCATCACCTTGGCCTTTGGGTTCTTCTCAAACACAGTCGATTTTGCGAGCCAGAGATCTGACACCCGGTTAAGAATCGCCTGGATCGCATCGCCATGTCCTTCCTTTGCAATCCTGTCCTTCTTAGCCTGCAACCCTTCCGCGGTAGAGATGCAACTGGTCCTGAAGGCGACAAGGCGGGAAGGTCCGGGGAGGGTGGTATCTTCGGCGACGAAGGAGACGGGGTCTTGGACGGAGGCTTGGGCGACGGAGGTGCCTTCGCCGGGCTCGACGCCGTGGTATTCACCGAGGGGTTCGCGACGGAAGGTCTTTTCGAAGAGGAGGGCGACTTCTTGGGTGTCGGCTGGGGTCATGAGGCGGATGATTAGATGCTCGGGCCGGGTGGTGCCTGTTGGCTTGGTAGCTTGTGCTGGTGCTGGTGCTGTGCTTGTCATGATGTTTATCTGAGATTGGTTTTGGTTGCCTGTTGCCTGTTGCTTGTTGTTGTGATTGTTGTTGTTTGTTGTTGTCCTTGAAGGAGGAGAGATCTGAGGGTATAAAAAAGCGGGAAGGTACGGGGATGTTATATGGTCGTCCGTGAATGAAAGTGAAAGAAGGGAAAGAAAGTGAAAGAAGGGAAAGAAAGAACAAGACAGAAAGTGAAAGAAGATAAAAGAAGAAGAGATGATGTGAGCGTGAGAGAGTACCGCATAGAGTAGTAAAGTACGCTTCCGATCGTGCTGAACCACCACAGATCAAGAAAGATGACAGAGAATGACGTTGTGGCTTGTTGTGCCAAGTAGACATGGACTTTCTTTACCCAGAGACCGACATTGCACACGATAAGGGACGAAAGGAAAAAAAAGTGCCCGCCCCACGTTCACAACGTCCAATGGTGCAATTGTGCGCGAAACAGACTCTATTATTTTTTTCTCTGTACTCGCTCTCGTCTTGCCCGCAGGTGAGACATGGTGACGCCCAATCTGGGTGCCAAACTGGGAGCGCTTCGTTCACCAGAGTCAAACCATCGCCACTAAAACAAGTGCACATACGCTCTTTTCTTTACTCTCGTCATCAACAGAATCAAAGCCACAGAGGATACCGATGGTGTCGGTACCAAAAAAGGACGTTGTCTTTGTCTGTTTACACCCAATGGACGATGACATCGCAATAAGCATTTTCCACCGCCGCTGCTATCATTATTGTTGACAAGATTGTAATATGTAAACGAGCTACAGCGACAGCGACGGGAAACCCTTTTTACGACAGAACTAAGCGCCATGCCATCAACTCACTGGTCTCCGTCAACAACCCGTTGTTTCTTGGACTCTCCTCGTCCACCAAACCGACCTCGTGCACGCTTCAACAACCCCGACTTCTCCATCGCATCGTGGGCCACCTCAAACTGCCTGGAAGCCTGTCGGGTCTTGGTCAAGTACGTTATCCTATGAACCACCTCTATCGCAGAATGCTTCCCAAGCAAACTTTCCACATCCTCGTTCTTGCGCGAATACAACTTGTAATCATCTTCTCGCGTCCAAAACCGGTCCTCGATATCCTCTAGTGACAATTCAAAACAGACAGTAAGAGGGGGCGTACATGCATACATAAACATAATCAAGTACCTACATCCTGACGCAGTAACATTACACCCTTATCAACCGACAACAAATACAACACTATCTTACCGGTCATGCCCTTGCTGATAAGAATCTGAGCCAGCTCAAGGTCTCCACTACAGGCATCCAGAACATCGATCGACCTCAACGCTGGTACAAGCTCATGCAGCATTAATGTCCGGATCTCTTTACGGTAGAGATCGCGCAGGTACAACAACAGCTGCTCCCGCTCCTTTCGCCTTTCCGATGATTCATCCCCCCCTTCTCCCGAGTAGTAGTCCAACATCACATCCTTGTACTCTGTTCCCGACGAGAGTGCTGATGCCTCAATTGCAACTTGTTCGAACACTGATTTAGGAGTATCAGACGGTGGTGCAGGGCTGGATGAGACATGGGCTTCTTCCTGGATATCTTGAGCTGTGTCGCTCGTCCGTTGGTCAGCCTCGCCTAGTTGCTCCTCCTCTTGCTCCTCTACCTCCTCTGGATCTCCAACATCAAGATTGTCCTCCGGCTCGCCCTTTACCGTGAGGAGCGCGCCGACTCCTTCGGTAATAACCGTCTCAGTCGACTCGGTAACAGTCAGGGTCTCCGTCACTTTGACCTGGACGTTAAAGTCATCCCCCCGAGGCTCCGATGCTCCTGGGTGCCTAGGATGCGCCTCCTGACCCTTGCGTGAAAACGATAGCCGATCGGCCTCCACTTCATTATGTGACACTTCGCCATCAGTCGCTGGGACCGAGCCCTCCCTGGACACTGGGATCGAGTTGGCGGCACTCACACCTCCCTCTAGACCAGGACTGAAAGCAGACCGCTTCTTGAATTGGAACGACATTCCTCCACTCCAGATAGTCTGGGACATCTGCTTCTGGTGTCGTTTGGAAGTAGCACCAGATAGGAGCAGCTTGGCGGGAAGCTTGTATGTTGATTGGTCGTTTTCCAACTCCCGCTCTTCCTGCGCCTCGGATTCAAGGTTGCCTGCAGGGGTTGGAATGGGTGACGAGGGTTTCTGCCCTCGGGGTTCAGGTGGAGACAACAGTCGGTGCTGCTTCTTCCTCATAATCCTCTGCTCAATAGTCTTGTCGTCCTCGTCCGTCAAGTCACTGTTGTAATCGTGCCCAGGCACATCTGCGTCATCGTGCGATCCTGCCGTGTCTGACCCATCCACTCGATCCTGCTCTGTATGATCGTCGTGGATATCATCCAATACCAGCTCGTCTTGCCAACCGTCCTTCCAATCGTCCAACACAGCCTCATCCCGAATGTCCTCTACAGCCGAACTGCTTTGCGGATCCTCGATGGCGGGTTCGGTGTGTGCGTCTTTGACCGTCGCCGGGGGTGGTGTATTGTCTACAACAGCTGCACTGTCCAAGGCGTACGTGTTAGGCGCACCCTTTTGACTCGCTGAAGTAAACACATCTTGGTTGGGGACTGGAAGAGTATTGGGTATCGAGAGATGTGCTTGGGGCGAGTTTCTCCAGGTTGGTAGCGATGGCGAGGTAAGTGAGGTGGGCGATCCCTGTACAGCAACCAAATCGTCCTGTATGGGTGCTCCTGCCTGTTTCCGCTCGTCTGGATGGGCAGTCTGATTCCAACTCCTGTTAGGCAGGGACCTCCTTGAATTCCACTTCAGCGCTGGGTCTTGAAGTGAACCCGGCGATGTTATCCTCTTGGAAACCGGAGATAGTGTCGCAGGTCGGGCCCTATCTGCCTTGACCGATTTCCTTGCATGAGGTAATGGCTGGGGCCACCTTGGCTCAGAAACGTCGCTTTCGTCTGCATCACTAGGATGGTTGTGTTGGTCGGCGGTAATGTTGAGGATATCCGTGCTCATAGGGCTATTTCCATTATGTATGACGGGGTTGCTGTAGTTGCTACCGGAAGGAACACCGTAGCTCCTATCCTGATCCTGCTGGAGGCCCTTGTTGGAAGCTGGAGTAGCGTCTCTCGACTCGAGTGTTCGTTTTGTTGGTGATCGTGCTGGCGATGAAGGCGACGAAGATGAAGCTGCATCGAGCAGAACATTTTGACTTGACGTAATCTCCATGTCCACTGCTTGCGTAGCTGAAAACTTGGGCAACTGAGACGCGGTGCTCGTCTGGGTGCCTGGATGGCTGCGACGACGAACAATCTCGTCCCTCACGGTCCTGTGGCTTCGATCCTCAGAATCAGTCGACGCAATGTCAGATAAATCCAGTATTGACCGCTGGGAAGATGGAAACTGCTGCGTAAAGAACTGATGAGTCGACGGTTCCAGTTCCTCCATCGTGTCATCTTTCTCTTCTTCCGAATCGCTCTCGATGACTTCAATAGTGATGTGTGCGTTTCCGGTCAGTGTAGGTTGCACCACCTTCTGTTGTTGTTGTCGTAGCTCTTGGATCTCGAGAAGTTTCTTCTGCTCAGTCTCTAGCAACTTTCTGTCGGTCGCCAGCTTTTCCTGCATCTGCCTCCTGGCTTCCTCCCGCTTTGCCTTGCTCGCCTCGTATGGTGATGGTGATAGTTCTCCTGTCAGGTTCAAAACATTGACCGCGCGCTCTCTCCAAGAGTGTGCCGTGTGCTGGGTGTGCTATATCAATAGGGATTATTAGAATGATGGAAATGGAATGTTAACACTGGGAACGAGACTCATACACATGCTGTCGTTATCCAAGTACGTGATAAAGGGTATTTACTTGTGCTGCAAAGTCCTCGTAGATCTTGTTCCCGTTGATAGGGGCATTCACTGCCCTATTGGACTTAACAAATTCCTCGAGTAGCCTATCCTCCTCGCGTGAGAAAGGCCTCCGGGTATTCTTGGCAGCGGTCTTCAACCGGTAGGTGAATGTGTCGAGCTCAACAAGCTTTTGGTCCTTTATACAATCGTCCACCCAATCCACTGAGAACATGACCTCCTGTGTAGTCCGTCCTGGCGCTCCCAGCTTGATGGCAGCCTTACTCTCGTCATAAGTCGGAATACCTCCATATTCCTATTGCAATAAAAAGAACCTTATTTTGTGTTAATACATAAAGGTGGTCGACATCGTCGGTTGGTACGATTCAAACTATTTTCCCTTGAACAAAACGTACCCTAATCCTCGACTCTACAGATTCCCGATCAGGTACGGTTTTAGAGACGCAGATTTGTAATGACTGTCCTTTCGGGTCCACGAAGATCCGCTTCTTTGTTCTTGTTGTTGCTGACGAGCCGTTTCTGGGAGTTGTTGTAGTTGTTGGTGTCTGGTGAGGCTGTTCTGAGCCCTGATGAGTGGTGTTATGGGATGGCAACTTTGCCATCGGAGAGCGGAGGGTTGATGGCCTTCCGGAGGGGGGTGGTGCGATGGAGGAGGAGGAGGAGGAGCCTTCCTGATGGGTTGTGTTGGGTTGGTGGCGTGTCTTGCAGAAGTTGGTGGGCAAAGCTTGTAGGAGTGATGGAGTAATGGAGTGATGGCTTCGGGGGTGTGATAAACCGAGAGCTTTTTTTATGGATGGTCAAGTTGAGGAGTGATCTTGGGTTTGAAAGGCCACTGGGATCGACGGTGAAGCTTCCTGGTTTTTGTCTCGGTGTTGTCGGTCCTTGTATATTGTAGTCTTGTGTCGGTCGTCGCGTGTTCGGTCAAAGGTGATGGTTGTGCGGCACAATGAGTTTGAAGGAGAGAAACTTGCAATGGACGTGCTGTAAGGTTGACTCGAAGAAAAAAAGACAAACAAAAAACCTGGCAACGAACATAGTCAAGTCACATGATAATTTTTTTTAATTTAGAGAAAGAAGTAAAAGGTTTGTTACAAGCGAGCATAGCTGCTCTCCAAGGCGGCATGCTCCCGGATGGCCTCGATGTCCAGCGCACGACCATCGACGAACCACGACCGGACAACGGAGTTCCACAGCTTTTGCTTGCACGAATTGAAAAAGAACCCCATATGTCCGACCTTTTTCATGTTCAAGTCCTCGACTGGCTTCACACCAACACAGCGCCTCTGCGTGTTGGGGATCAAATCCATAATGATCGGCGCGGACGTCGACGAGTAATCGTCGTCCGAAAAGTAAAGCGAATAGATCGGCACCTTGAACAGGTCAAAGTTGGGCTTCCACTCGGGGTTCCCGCCCAGCATATAATCCCTGTGCTTGCTCCAGAATCCCCATGTCTCTTGACATCCTGTCGGCATGTCCTCCATCGAGCCCCAGAACGTCTTGCCCGGGTAGTATCCATAGTGCCTGTTGACGATCGGCGACGCCATGTGGAAGAACCAGTAGGTGAACAACGGGCTGTTCATGTGGCGCCAGTAGGCCGACGTGACACTGACAAAGAGGACACGCTCCAGATTCCGGGTATAGTAAGAGTCGAGTCCTGGCAAGATGTGTCCTCCGACCGAATGTCCGACATAGAGTGTGGGGCTGTCGGGGAAATGCTGGAGGACATAGTTGAAAACGCCGGGGAGATCCTTGGTCGACCATTCTACGATCGTCGCCTCGAATCCGATCAATGGGTTCTTTTTCTTCTTGTCGTCCTTCTTCTTTTTATCTTTGTCGATCGACGTGTCCGCTGCTGCCGATCCATTGCTGGCTGAAGTCGACTTGGGAGGCAAAGGTGGCGATGCGGTACTGCCGGTGGTGGGGAGGGGTCCATTGTCGGCGGCAGCCTTGAGGAATTGGAGCGATTCAGATCCAGGGAGGGAGCGACCGATGCCTCGGTTGTCGTAGGAAACAACGATGAAGCCAAGTTCCTGAGAGAGGTAGATCGCAAACTTGAAATAGAAATCCTGGATCGTGGCTGTGGCGGCACTGATGATGACGACCTTTGTCAGGGCCTCGACGTCCTGCTTGTGGGTTGCACCCCCGGCGAGGTTGGAGTTGTCATGGTTGGAGGGTTGAGAGGTAGGAGGGCGGGAGGTGACGATGGGCCCTGGAGGGAGGAAGAGGGAGCCGCTGAGTAGGTATCCGTCGAGAGCGGTGAGTACGATCGGCTGGGGCTTGTATGAGCTGGAGGCCTTTTTCTGAGCAGGGGTTTGTTGCTTGGCTGCCGTCATGATCGTTGATGTTGAGGGAGGAGGAGGAATGAATAAATGAGAAGAGGGGAAAAAAGGAAGGGAGTTTGAAACGATCGCCGGAGGGTTAATGGAAATGAGGAAGAAGGAAAGAGAAAAAAGAGAAAGAAGGGAGAAGAAGAAAGGAAAAGAAAAAAGGGAGTGGCAGCCGAGTGAACTTTGAAAGTGAACACAGAACAAAGTTGGAGGATGGAAAAGGGGTTCTAGAAATAACAGGTACGGGTTCAATTGCTGCTCTGTCAGCAGCAAAACTGCTACCGCGATCGCTCTCTCACTTCTCTCCACACCTATCTCCTACACACTCATCTTTTTCATTTTTGTCGATTGTCATTGGATACGTCGACAACAACGATCGACCTTTCTTCATCTCCCTTTGACAAAGTGAACAAAAAGTGTCCAAGGCCAAGGTTTTTTTTTCTTTGTGCTAGATCCATCACGTGTCAGAGACCCTTCCTCTCGGCAATCGAAATTGCCGATTTGCAACAGGCGAGCATGGTTTGCGAGGCACAAGGACGGGGAAAGGGACAGGAAGAACAAAAGAAAAACAGGGTTCGTTGTTTCCTTCCTTCCTTCGGACTATAATGCTGTGGACTGGCGCGATCGAGTACCAAACGGAGACTGCAGTGTTGCTGCTGCTGTGGAGCAATTGAGCCACGCGACGCGCCTTGCGCTAGAGGAAGAGAGTATCTATGGAACATAGGCTGCAGGTGTGCAGTTCTTGCGAGCGAAAAGCATTCGTTTTGTGTTTCATTCCAATGCAGATTGGAGCACCGCCATATCAGAAATGGTGGCAAAAGATTCCCGCTCTAATTTGATCATTTCCTCAGCCCAGGTGGGCATTTTGCCACCAAGAGCCTAGGAAGTGGTGGCAAAAACAGTAATAGAGAATAAAACGTGAGCACATCATCTCCTTTTCTTTTCTCATCAACACACACTCATTCACACACACTCTCTCTCTCTCTCGCTTGCTCATTCACTCGCACTCTCGTCAACACTCCCTTCATCTCCATTAGCAACAACTTCTCATTCTTTTCATTCTATTCATTCGCCTTCTTCTTTCATCAGCAACCAACCAGCCTCTCTCTCCTAATCAACACAATAATAATAATGGCTCTCGACGCACAACAAGTAATGCTGGCGCACAGCTGGACTGAAGACTCTGGCATCGACCCCACTGGCTACTGGATGGCTGAAAAACTGGTACGTTACCAGCAACTAGCCCTTTTTTTTCTGCTAATGCCTATCTCTCATCTTCAACTCACTCTAACCATTTTCTCCCCCTCTTACCCTCTCTCATTAAAGGACGGTGTGCGTGCATACTTTGATGGCACAAACTTCTACTCTCGTGCAGGCAACAAGTTCTACGCACCCCCCTTCTTCAGCAAACACCTCCCAAAAAACCAACCCCTCGACGGCGAACTCTGGCTTGGTCGCGGTCGCTTCCAACAATGCATCTCCATCGTCAAGAACCAAAAGGCTGACCGTGCTGATGAATGGAAGGAAATGACCTACCTTGTCTTTGATGCACCCAAACTCGACTTGACCTATGAGAAGCGTCTTGAGTACCTCAAGTCTATCATGCCCACTTTTGGAAAAGACGCTATTCAATCTTCAGATCCCAGTGCTGCCTCCAATATCGTCCCACCTTATGCTCGCATTGTCCCCGTCCAAAAGTGTCTCTCCAAGACTCATCTCCTTCGTGAACTCGACCACGTCCAGACTCATGGTGGCGAGGGTATCATGGTACGTTTGGAACTCTACTCTTTACTCTCTTGAACAAGGTCAGATGACCCCAAGCCCTAAGAAAACGCTGACCTTATTTATTATTTTAATTTCTCTCTCCTTCTAACAGTTGAGAGCCCCAAGGTCAAGATACGAGTTCAAGAGGTCCAGAACACTGCTCAAGGTCAAGACATTCTTTGACGAAGAAGCAATCGTCGTTGGCGTTGCCAAGGGCTCTGGTAAACACTCTCATCGCATGGGCCACCTCGAGGTCAAGACCCCCGACGGTCGTCTCTTCTCGGTCGGGTCTGGGTTCACAGACGCCCAGAGAGACAAACCCCCCAAGGTCGGCACAATCATCACCTACAAGTTCCAGGAACTGAGCAACAAACTCAACCCTCGCTTCCCTACCTTCATTGGCGAGCGTATTGATGTCAAGTGGGCCGACTACTGCAAGACCTACACCCCTCCTACCCTCAAGGCTGCCACCCCTGCCAAGGTCGTCTCATTGCTCAAGCAAAAGAGTTTGATTTTCCAGGGCGGAGACAGTGATGACAGTGACAAGGACAAGACGAATGGAAATGACAACGTAAACGGAGATGTCGACACTGACGAGGACGATCCAGCAGACACCCGCCCCTCATCTCCCAGCTCAAAATCACCATCATCGTCATCATCCAGTTCTACTCCATCTGTCGCCACCACAACCTCGACTCTGAACCGTAAACGGAAGCTCCAGCAAGCGACAAACAAGAACGATGGTAGCGATGACGATACCAACACCACCTCAAAACAGCAACCCTGCAAGTACGGCGCCGCTTGCTACCGTCGGAACCCGGATCATCTCAAACAGTATAGCCACCCTAACAAGCGCACCAAGAACTAAAATTACCCTTGCTCCATACATAGACGATACCACTTTTGAATAGACAATACTCTCTATGCAACTATGTCCATTGTTTATTTGTTCCTCTTGTCAAACGCCTTTTTATTTTGTACATATTTTTATTTCTCCAAAGAGTCAATTTGGGTTAAGACTAAACTTTTCATTGCGCCATATCCGGAACCTGGATTTGCAGTCTGCACAGCAATTGTCGCTGCTCTTTACAGCTTAAACAAAAAAAAATAAAACTAGATACGAATGAAGGGGATTCTTCCCATCCTCTCCATCATTGACAACCTCCTCCTTTCTAACAAACGCTTCAACCACCGCCCGTCAGCAGCGCGTGGGTCCTTGGTTGCTCCAGGGTATATTCCTTCATCGTGTGTGGCTGGCGAGGCGCCACATAGGCAGAAACCATCGCGGGTGATGTAACCATATCCTTGACTCCAGTCACCTCGGGGGCCTGTGTACTTGGATGTCTTGTCCTTGGCAGAGATGTCCTGGCTCTGTTCCCAACGCGATCGTCTCGGAGCACAGAGGTTTCCAGATCAGTTCCGAGGCCTGCGCCCCCAGGTGGCTTAGGAAGCGCAGCACATGCGATCACGGCCATAGCAAACATCTTCCTGCACGTGATTTCAACAAAGATGAATTGTTGGAACTGATTAGTCCTGGAAAAATTACAATTATCATCCGAAAATAGCTCAGTTGGTAGAGCGGGAGACTGTAGTTTGTCTGTCATCTCTAGGTCCCTGGTTCAAATCCGGGTTTTCGGATATCTTTTGCTCTTCTCTGAGAGTTCTTGTTTTTGCTTCGCCCAATCGTGGAGATGGCTCTGCTTGAGGAGCAGTGTTGCTACCTTGACAATCGAGGATAAAGATATTCTGACACCGTGCTTTTGAAGACATGTCAGAATATCTTTTCGTACAAGAAAGACGTTATTGATGTCAGATCCGTTATTTTGACATCCAATGTCATATTATCTTATTCCGACAATGGGTCGATGTTGACAACGAGCGCGGATGTCATGCTGAGAACTAGAGACACATCGATAGAGAAGTACGTATTAGTCGAGGCAACAACAGAGGCGAGGAGATGGCTTCGTCTTCTTATGTTTTGTTTTTTTTATGTTGACTGGTGAGAGTCCACATATGTCCAGTTCTCACGATTCCATGGTGCCAAGACGTTGTATCTTATTTCTTGCTTTGCCCAAAATTAATCAAAGTGTTCGTTCCTTTTTTTCAGGTATTTGACATGACCGGGGCGGAAATAGACTGATCTCTTCCTTTCTTTCGCTCCCTCCCACTCTTGACCGCAGAATAATGCATGCGGACTTATACTATACGCAACGGGAGCTTTGGGAAGCATGGAGCGGGTTATATTAATCGTTTCTTTTTCCTTTTCCTTCAAAAGTGTAGAGAGCAGGACACAAAAAAGAAGCGAGTTTTGACAGGCAAAGGAAAAGAACCCCTCGAGAAATCTTTCATTTTTGATGCTCAGCCTCCGTTAGAGCAACCGCGCCTCCATCCCCTTGGCCCCTCTTTTTTTTCTTGCCCACTCTTTTTCGCTACTTTTGCAAGAAAGGAGAGAGTGAGGTATAAAGTAGCTGCCTCAACTTTCAGTTTCAAGGATGTGTCAGCAACCTACACAACATTGAACTTACAAAAACGTTTATCCAACAACGAGGATACACAGGATCAAACCTGTCCCTCCGCATCCCTCTCTTTTTTCTCTTTTGTTCCTTGCTCCTTACACTATCTTCGTTGTGAGTTGTGTCAAAATTTCAACATTGAGGGTTACCAGGTGCACAGTTGTCTCTGCATTGCTCGTGCATTCATTTTTTTCTATTGGGTTTTTATCGTTTGTTACCTCAGATCATGACTTTTGTGTCAACGCTATTTTGTGAGGTCTTCTTCCCTCTCACATTCCTCTCTCCATCACCATAACATACCTTTTGTTTGCGTTCCTTTTGTGATTCACGTCAACCGCGCCCATCACTCTACGTCTCAGTGGCCAACCCCTGAGCCATTCAATCCCCCCCTCCCCCCCAATGATGACTCCTCATCCTACCATTCCTGCCCACTCAACGGTCCATTGTTTCTTTTCTTTTCTTCACTAAGTAACAGCTACAGTGAGGAAGAGCCGACAGGCGGGCGAAGAATTAGATCTGTTGAAGATACCTTTTTTTCTTTCTCCACCCCACCTTAACCACACCCCTTATGTTCATTTTATTCTTGTTGTGGCCAAAAAAATATTATTCCTGCGCTAGAAAAGGCGAAAACTGATTCTATCGAACAAAAAAAATCGGCGAAAGTGAACATCGACACTTCTTTGTAACAGGATTGTAGATTGCCTCCTGCTTTTGGCTGCCTTGTTCCTTACTTCCTTGTTAATATCTTGTGTGTCTGTCTTACACACTACCCCTGCTTATTATTACCTCACCATCATCCCTCATACCATAGACGTATAAATACCCTGTCCCTCCTGTACAATAAACCTCATTCCTTCTTGCCCTTTTCTCTTGTCCCTACACCTTCTTGTCTCTTTCCCTTGCTATTATCCTTGCCTCTTGCCTTCCTTCCTTGTCATCACCCTTGCCTCTTCCCTCTTGCTCTGCTCCTATTACATTCTTCCTCTTTTTGACGCCCGAGAGAAGAGATGGACTAACTGCAGTCAACGTACCAGTGGCAATCATTCAAATGAGCATGCTCTTCTCCTTCCATTGATTTGGTGCAAGAGAGAGAAAGCGAGAGGGCGATTTATATTATGCGTACATGCTGAGGTATGTGAACAAAAAGCGAAGGAACGTTACAACGAAAAAAAAATATCAGAGGAAATCAAAGCTCAATTCGATCGTAAAAAATAGATGAACATCAACGAAGGTTCAGGGCACCACAGCCAGGCTCCGAGAACCAGAATGCGCTACAAAACACCACCCAAGTTCTTTTTTTTTCCAAACCAACATTTTTCATCACTCAGAAGTTGGCCGAAGAATGAATCCCAAAAAAAGCGCGTGAAAGAAAAAATGAAACGAACAAGAAAGACACAAAATGGCATGAGAATGCGGCCTTG
Source organism: Linnemannia hyalina (assembly GCA_019671135.1). Lineage (NCBI taxonomy): Eukaryota > Fungi > Mortierellomycota > Mortierellomycetes > Mortierellales > Mortierellaceae > Linnemannia > Linnemannia hyalina. The sequence continues at coordinate 2,399,079 of JAHRHY010000006.1, forward strand.
GGTCTGATCCCACGCGATCGTCGCGGTGTACCGGGGTTTCCAGATCACCTCCGAGGCCTCCACCCCTAAGTAGCCAACAAACTTGTGCAGGACCGTCTTGACGATGGATTTTGGAACTGATCATGTTTACACGGCCAGGAACCAGAAAAATTGAAGCCCTACAAAAAATCACCCAGCATTCATTTTGGTGGCGCAAAAACTTGATATCACGTGAATTCAAGACCTGTTGATACAAATCAAAAACTAAAAACTCCATTCTTCATAGAAAGTGTAGTATATGGGTATCATTCCGGCCTTCCAAGCCTGAGAACCGGGTTCGAGTCCCGGCACTTTCATCCTCTTTTGTTTCGGCGATTGTTTTGCGTTCCCGACTGGGTGGCTGCCTGGGCTTCGTTCCTCCCTTTTTTCTTTTTAATTCGGTGTTTCCATTTCCATTGTGCGTCATCCGCCTTTTAATTTGACACGCTTACGAAGAAGGCCCGCGGCAGAGCCACGGACGTCCTCCTTGTCAAGCGTGCTTTGAATGTTCGAGCAAGAGTTACCTATCCTTTTTCTACGCGTCATTTCACATCTTACTTTTCTTTCGCCTTCATTCGCTTTTTAAATTTGATACTCTCAAGTAGAAGGCCCGTGGTTGAGCCACGGTCCACGGTCGTCCTTCTTGCCAGGTGCGCTTTGTGAGACCACTCCCCCTCCCTCTCCCTTTTCCTCTTCCTCGAACTTTGCTGGTCTAGTTGTGACCGTGTGGGACCTCTCGCTAGTGTGCCTGAGTTGCTTTTCCTCCACATTGACTATTTTTGTTTGCCCATTAACCAACTGACCAACTGGCGAAATAACTAACTGAGTGAATAACTGCCTAAAGGGGAGGGAATGACAGATACGTTTTTTTCTAACTACAATGGCAGTGATCGCACCTTTTTTTTCCTTGAATGAAGTTATGGTACCTGAGCAGCATCAGTGGGACGAGAGTACGACACACATCATTTTTTTCGTTAATTTAATGGTCAGTTGCGGTTCAAATCGCTTGTTCGTACATTTGAAGGGAATCGTGGACAGGAGTACGTGCTGGATATGATCATAGATACATATTTGAACAATCGCGATGGACGCGCACACGTCCATGAGTGTGAAGGGTGTAGATCATTTTATGATTCCCGCTTTTAGTGATTGCGCGCCATGCGTCAAAGAGAGAAAGGAATGGTCAAATGTGTTTACACACTTGTTTTACTTCTTTTGAAAGTTGCTTGTCGATTGCACTTGGCACTGCGATAGAAAGACAAGAGAGGAACGAAAACTGGGATGGCCTGTTCCAGTATTGTCAGATCCCTCTTGTTAATTCACTCCTTAATGTAATTATCCCGTTGAAAACGACAATGCTTATATACACCGGACGTGGATATTTGTTTTATCCTTGAAAGCAAAATAAAGGAAAAACTGGTCCCTGCCTGGTTGTGACTCTCTCGTAAGACGCGAGTGGTTTTTTCTTTTTTGGGTGCATAAACAAAGGGAGAAAAAAACATTTGAAAGACGAAACGATGTATCAGGAGCAGGAGTGGAAGGGATCAAGAAAAGGAACCAGGTGCATGGTTGTCTTTTGTGTCTCCGTATTTTTTTTTACTTTTTTTTTTAGAGAGACGATGAGCGTGGCCTTTATGGTTTTTGTCCCTAAAGAATATTATCTACTCGAGTAGACTTGTCGTCTCTCATTGTCTCTCTCTCGCTTCTATGTGCGTGCGTGAGTGAAGAGGAATACAATAAGATCGCCTTTATTGCATGTTGTTTATCCCAGCAAAACGCGTTCTCGAAAGATGCTGGGGGAAAATTAGTTCTCAGGGCAACCACACATGTTCATTCCTCACGAAGTGTGCAGTTCACGGACCAGTTCCCCAGCCAATGATCTCACCCGTCGGCAGGTTATAGTGTCTATGTGTTGTCTGCTGTCCATCCTTTCCTGTCCGTGTCTCGGTCCGTCCCCCGTTCATTCTTGGGCTTTTTTTTTCAATTGAGTGAGCGCCCTCATTTCTCGCCCTTGCTGCACCCCCGTCCATTTCTTTATTCATTTTTTCTCTCCAGGTCAGGGCACACATCTTGTACACACTGAGATGTATCCTAATGCTTCCAAAAACTATTGCATTAATCTTGTTTTTTACCCAGCGACAAATAGATGCATGTTGACCGATACATGTGCGCACCGTCTATAGTATGTGGTCAATGGTTGCCAGGGTTCTCTCGCTGTTGTACTTCCTCCATTTCTCTCGTGCGCTCTCTTCCTCATCCCAACAACGATAGCGGGAGCATCGACGCCAAGTAATGTACCCTTGCCGTTTGCCCTTTTGCCAGATCGAAGGTAAAAAGAAGCATCGCCACCTGAGCTCTCGCGCCATGCTCAAGACATGCATCATATTTATTATTACATCTTTTCTTTTCTCTCGCCTTTGTCGACCGTTACGCTATTCCAAGATCTTTTGGCGTGAGTTGTGATGCGAGCCACTGGGTTTGTTGTTGTGTTTTGGTACTTTGCGCCTTCGGGTGCAGTGCGGGAGAGTTTTTTTGTGGCGCATCTATACCATGGTTATGTTTGTTGTTGATGATGATGTTCTTTGGAACAAGCTGGCAAACATTTTTTGTTAGTTCGGAAAAATGTCTAACCTGTATTGTCAATCCTACTGCCCTTGTATTGTTTGTAAGTGTTCTGGATCTACGGCAACAGGGACGTGAATGTCAACGAGAAAGATGACGAAAAGGTAAACAAATGGACTCTCCCGGTTTGTTGTTGTTGACAGAGAGAAAGGGAGAAAAAACCAAGAGCACTCTTTTATCGTCCCTTCTACTTATTCTGAGCAAAAAAATAATAATAATTGCTGTTGTGGTTGTTGTGGTTGTTGTGGTACATGTAATGGATAGGCCGTTTCGTGTTTGTATTCATGGGTGCACGCCCACCCATCTTCAGGTACATGTTGGACATGTTTTGTGCATGTCCCCTCCCTTTGTTGGTGTATTTTTTTGCTCAAATTTTTAGGATTTCCCAGCTTGTTGCTCTCGTTCTTTATCCCCTTCTGCCATCATACCCCATCTTGAACGCATACCCTCCTCCCTCCGACGACCATTTCACCCGGTTTTTCTGTGTCTCCGTCCGTGTGCCTGCATGCTTTGGTCTGGTCCCCTTTCTCCCATCTTTCTTCCATCGTTGTTGTTTTTCCCTTGCAGTGGCATGAGGACGATGATGCATGAAGGATGAAGGGACGCGAAAAAAGTACAACGAGCGACAAGGAAACGCGAAGAGACGCGACAAATTCGAAAAGATCAGTTCATTCAGCCTGGAAGCTGGATGGCTAAAACATTACAGAAAAAGGGAGGCAAAGGAGGATAACCAGCCCCCGCCCGGATGGCAAAGTTGAGTTGGCTGACTAGGAAAAATAAAAAATGCTCTCGTTTGTTTGAAAGAAGAAGCGGAGGAAGGTAATGATGATGATGATGATGTTGTTTGGGCTGGATAGGCTTACACTCAGGACACATACCTCACCAAAACCAAGACTAGACACAGAGAAAGAGTGAGAGTCACGAAAGGTGAGAGATAGAACGGAGTTTTAGGCGGTGAGTGTGTAGGAGGAAGAGGGTTTTAATGTTTCTGTTTGGCGGAGGCGACGATGTCTCTGGGTCAATCGGGTGTTGTCAACTTGTCATACAACCAGAGACCTCCCAAGGTAACTGTTGTCGGTCAATTGTGGTTGGCATGACAGGGGCGGGTGCTGGTGTCTTGTATAAAAAGCAATCGAAGTCGTCGCTGTTGTTGTTCTGTTTGGAATTGCTATGAGAGTGGCCAGACAAGCAAGTAAAAGTAAAGAGATGAAAATAGAAAGATAAAGAAAGAAGAAAGAAAGAGGAGGAAAGAAGGAAGCATAAGCAAAGACCCAAGACGAAAGGCTAAGTTGCCCTGGGGACCAGGTGTGCATTAGTATCTTCCGTGGAATATACTTATCTCCCACTCGCTTAATTCTCTCTGTTTTTCTTACTTCCTTTTCCTTCCTTCCTCTACTCTTCCTTTACTCTTCCTTCCTTCCTTCCTCCCCTCTTCCCTCCTTCCTCCTTCCTCCCACTTTCCTTTACCCTCTTTTCTCCTCTATACGTTCTTTCATTCTTTCACCCTCCACTCCTCTTCTACACTTCTCCACGATACACCCACATATCACCTATTAATATCATATCCATCACTACATACAGTACTTCTCAATCAATCTCATTATTCTCAAACACATCCTCTCATATCCATCCACTCGCCTTTACTTTGTTCCTGAATATCACTCTCGTATTCACACTTCACTCAACTCCTTTTCAGCATCTGCAACAACTGCAACCATTCGCCATTCACACTTCCTCCTTCAACTCGATTCTTCCCTTCTCTCATTACACACCTCCAGCCACACTCACACCCTGACACCCTCAACCCCAACGTCTACTATTCTCGGGAAATGCGCACAACACACGGCTGCATCGCCAACGCAGCCGTCTATTCTCTCCTCCTCCTCCAGCCCTTCTTTCTCCTCCAGTCAACTTTAGCCCAGGCACCAGGTAAACAATAAGAAACAACTGACAACAACAAACAACAACAGCAATCACCAAAAAAAAACGCCCTCGTTCTATTCATAAAGCTGCAACAACAAACAGCAAACAGCAAACAACTCCCTTCGACAGTCGACCAACGACAACGACGATAACAATAGCAACACACAACTCTGCAACCCAACCTATAAGCAACATTTTTCATATTCAGTCGTCGTTGTTGGCTATTCTATTATTATCACTTCTCTACCCTGCCCTCGCCTTGGTGGTTTCCCTTGCCTATTCCTGCGTTTGCCCTTACACCTTACACCTTGCCGGTTGTACCTTATATGCTCGCGCCTGCCTGCTTGTGCTTGTGCTTGCTGCTTGTGCCCGCCCTCGAACACATCCCTAGCCCTGTCATCCCGTCCTTCTCCTTTCCTGTCCTTCTACCTACCACCTACCACCCCTTTCCCCTTTCCCTTCTCCTGCACTTCTTCTCCCCCCTCGTCTACTGTCCTCCTGTTGACCGTTGACCCCATCTCGCTCTTTGTTTTTATCACAAGGGAAAAGGGAACAAAAACAAAGGCCAGAGCAGGTGTCCAAGTGTTCTTTTTGAAGTACACAAACAAAAAGAGAGAGTGGCTAAAAAGAGAAGGAGAGGGAAGAAAAGAGGGAGGAGAGATAGAGATGGATGATGACCGATGTCCATTGCAAAAACAATAAGAAAGTAAGTGGGCGGATGGCGTCAAAGAGGGGGACTAGGCTCGACTTCAGTCCCTTCCCTCTTTTCTGTTTTTTTTCCCTTCGACACTCTCTCACATAAGAAATGAGGAGAAGTGGACTGTGGGCGAGGTGTGTAATTGTAATTGGGCGGATGGCGTCAAAGAAAGGGGACCAGGCTGGACTTTATTCTCTTCTGTCTATCTCCATCCCCCCTGTCATGTCAGGCCACCTCTCCCCTCCGCATTGCTCGGACAGCAAAAAAAAAAGTTCACAATAACAGCATAACAACAAACAATAGCAAGAACAACGACATGGACATCAACAGGAAAGCAGACCAACGACGGCACTTGGTGTGTTGTATTGGCTTGGATGGATGAATGTTGTTTGCATGTAGAAGTATGTGTGTGCGACAACAATGACGATGGATTCGGGGCTATTTTTATCGGCATTATCTACAGCCATGGATGAATGGAGAAAAACACGCCACAAACAACAGCATCTCTCTCGCCCAGCCAGACATACATATCATACATACCCCCTTGTTTCTGTCCAATCTGGCCCAGACTTTTTCCCTCTTCATGTCTGTACACCTGCAACCAGCTTATTCAAAAAACAAAACAAAACAGAAAACAAAACCAAGGAAATGGACCCTGTAGGAGAGAGAAAAGGATGACCAATACAGTCTGCATATGCCTCTCTTCCCTTTTCGCTCTCATCCTCCTTCTATGTCTTTCGCCTCTCCCCATGGATATATAAGAGCCTCAGCAATGGACATATCTTGACTCGTAATTCACTTTTCGCTTATTTATTTTGACTATCGATCGCACAACTGAGCAAAAAAATAATAATTTCATACCTCGCTGCGGCACGCTCATTCCTCGTTCTGGACTCTTGGACCTCGACGCGATTAGCTTTCTCATTTTTACATATGCACTGCATTACCTATTTACTCCATGACCTCGATATCTAACCCATACATACCCCTTTTTTCTCCTCGGAAAATACCGATCGCAATATATAGCATGTCCAACGGGCCCAATATGTGCTCCAGCACCAGGAGATAATTGGCGACAAGACTCCGTTGGACAGCTACTTTGGAACTCTTCGCTGATGTCTCCATTCGGCAAATACGATACTGTCGATATCTACATTGTCGACGAAGATTCCGTGGGGCGGTCGTACATGTTTAAGCAAGCCGCCGAGATCGAGTTTGGCTCGGCCGCCTCAAAGCTGGAGGCCACTCTCTTCCCCGAGGACGTCTCCAACAATCGATCCTGCCACATCGTCATCACAGGCAACGGCAATGCGCTCGATGGAACCCACAACACCCTCAACTCTTCCTCCTTTTTCATGATCCGTAAGCTAACTTTTGAGAGTCTACTCTTTGTGCCATTATTATTGTCTTCTCAATGCCTTCTTTGCTCTTATTTCACCTAGTGCTTTTCATTGCTTTATCTAACGGGCATGAATGTTCTTGGTTACTTTCTAGGCACACAACAAAACGTCAGTGGAACGATGGTACCTCTTCCATCACCAACGGCAACGGCAACGGCAACAATCAGCACATCCCTCACATTCACAACAACAGCAACGTCAACTAAAGGCAGGCCTACCACATACAACGGGACAACCGTCCCTGCAGTATCCACTGGTATTCCCACCAACGGCGCACTCCCCTCCGACAAATCCGCATCTCTCTCACCACTCGTCATTGGCCTCATTTCTGCAGGATGTGGCGCACTGTTGATCGCAATCGTGGCAGTCTTTTTGTTGGTTCGGGCCCGTAGACGATACAAGGGCAACACAAGTTATTTTAAGAGTTTGGACGATCAGCCAGGTTCACCCACGGACGGGAGTACAAAGGGATCGTCAAATTTCAAATCGGAGGACGATCAAGAGTCAGCAGCAGTAGCGGCCCGGGGTGAAGGTGGTTATGGGGGCGCGTTGTTTGCAGGATCGATTGCTGCCGAACGGAGTTCATCCAACACTGCACGGTCGGCAGAACCAATGATCAAGGGCGTGCCAGCCATGCTGCCCTACCATAGTCAAGCACCGTCGTCACCGATAGCACCGTTGCCATTGTTGGAGCGCAAGACATCGACATTATACAACGTGCCCGAGAGTGCAGAGAGCGCGGCTGCAGCAGCAGCAGCAGCAGCCACAGGAGCAGCAGCAGTGGGAACGACGGGACGTCAGAACTCGGTGGAAAAGAACCCTGTCCTGACCGCAAACGACGCACAATTGATTGCAGAGACGTTCCGGAAATCGATGCGGAAGCCTCAGTGGGAGAATAAGCACGATGACGACGACGATGAGACGGATGAGGCACGGAGAGCAGCAAACACGTTGTTGATGAAGGAGCTGAGCGAGGAAGGCGTGGATGTGCAACGGGGCGTGCAACGCCGTGTTACTATTCAGGACCGTATCATTCGTACGCCTGGCGGATCTACACTCGCGTCGCGTTCTCTTGCCATTCCACCACCATAGAACGCACAGAGATATCGACCATTACGATAACCCTTTTTCCATTTATATATTTTTTAATCCACCCTTTCATTCATTTTCATGTCTATGAAGCATACCTCTTCTCAACTCTTCCCAACTCTACCTTCTTTCATTCACCCATCTCTCCTGTTCACTATTCCTCCACTACCCATCCCCATTACTCATCCTGTGTACTAAAACAAATAAAAAGCACCGCCCTCCATCCATACTCTTACATCTCAGCATCAACAACGATATCGTTTTGTCCAAGGTCTCATGTGTCATGGGGAGTGGTATCTGCTGATCACTTTGCTTCTGCTGTGTTAGGGCGCGTGAAGTGGCGGTGTGGGAGACAGAAGCAGGAAAGTAAAAGAAACGCGGGTAAATGGAGCATCGTCGGTTGGTTGTGTTTCTACGAATGAGGAAGTGGCAGTCTGTAGGTTGAGAGGTGTCAAGAATTTGTATTGTTCTTCGGAGAAAAGGTAGATAAAGTGACAAAGCACAAACAAAGAATGCAAGGCTACTCCATCTATTTCCTTCTTCGAAAAAGACAAACAACATATGCACATGCATTCAACCCTTGTTTACCAGCCTCTTTCGCCGGCGCTCCTTGGCGTTCTTTTTCTTCTTCTTCTTCTTCATGATGACTGAATAATGATGACAACGATGATACGCTTTATTATTTGTGTTCGTTTGTGTTGCGTTACTCCTTTGGCTACTCCATATTCCCGTTTGGACCAAGTGTTTTTTTGTTTTGTTTTGCTCTTGACCTTTTGACCCTTGACCTTGTGGCTCAATTAGGATATGTTGCAAAGTGCGGGGAAGCTGCTTTGTTTGTTGTTGGTTTCTTTTTTTTTGCGCCCATTGAAGGAAAAAAGAAAGTGGTGCGAGTTCCAAAGACAGCGCATATTATTAGCGTTCTTTTAGGGTCAATTGTTGTTTCGGAGGAGGATGTCCTTTTGCAGTGAGAAAGGAGGATCGATTGTCCTTCCTTTACCTTCTGCCTCCAGGGTGCCAAAAGGGAAAATTAACCTTCAAGCCGAGAGTTAGAGAGATATGAGAGAGAAAGAGAGAAGGACGAAGGAGAGATGTGATTACGATTTGCACGCGTTTGCTCTAAAAAGTTTTCCGAGGCCGAACCCTAACCTTCAACTTCAATTGCTATAAACAGAGGCGATATGAGGGGTAAGAGAGAAAGGGAGAGACTGGCTGTCCGAAGGGGAAGGAAGACTGGCTGGGTGACTGGTTGCTAGTTGTGAAGGAGGGGGGAAGAGTGGTGTCGGATCAAGAGGTGTTTGTGAATGGAAACTGAAGGCGCGGAAAAAAAAAGAAACAAGGCGCAGAGAAGGAAAAAATAAGAAAAAGAGAGCAAAGAGGTTTAAAGTAGCTTTCGACGTCGATGACCTTGTCAAGGGGATTACTTGCGGTAGTGTCGGTGTTTCTGACAGACATGTATTTTTTCGTGGCCCTAGGGCCAAGCACAGTTGAGGGGCGAATTAATGAGATCGAACAAAAACAAAGGCAAGAGCCATGTCGGACTCTTATGTACTGTTGTCGTTGCTGTCGCCGTTGTTCCTGGGTGAGTGAATAAGATACACCCATAGAATATGTCTGTTATCAACTGAATAAGAAGCGTTAGAATTACCACATGAAAAGCAAGTGTACACGACAACAGGGAGAGTTCACTTTATATGTCCTTCAGGCAGAGTAAACAAGAAAGCAGCCAAAGCGAGTCTCGGAGATTCGGACATTCTCATCTCCCCCCTATCTTTTGAAGGGATATAAAGCGTCCGTCTTTACGCACGCGCGCGCCCTCTTTCTTCTCTCTTTCTTCCTGTTTTTTTCCCCACCCCTCTCCCCTCTCCCTCCTCCCCTTCACCCTCAATCAACTCCTCATCAGAAAGAACTCCTTCTTTTTGCTGATTCCTTTTCCTTTGATTGTCGACTCCTCTACTTCACTGAACACCAAAAGAGATTCACCTTTTTTTTCGGATCAACTTATAACACAATATGTTCTCTTCCGGAGCTCTCTCCCGCACCATGAAGGTACACTTCTCTCTTTCTCACACTTATGCGTGTCTATTTCATACACACAGGCCTCTCGTCACTTGTCTTCTCCGCTTCGTTTCACAGTTCCGGCACGCCCTTTTCTAAGCATAATTCTCTCCACTTTTATCACGATCTTGTTATGACGAATAATAGGCGGCTGCCATCAAGGCTCCCCTCCGCACCTTCGCTCAGGCCACGACTGCCTCGTCTGCCCGCAAGGTCCAAATGTCCAACTTTGAGAAGGACCAGTACATCAACTACCAGCGCATCGAGGACAACCTCGCCATTGTCAGAAAGAGGCAAGTTCTTTCTCCTTTGTTTAATCTGATAATATCGTTGACTCTGGAGATATGTAGTCATCGATCGGGATGGAGTGACATGCTTTTGATCGGATCCGACAACAACAGCAACAGCTAGAAGCAAGCAACACGGACAATGCAAGGACGAGAAGAACAGGAAGAGAAAGATAAACGAAAAGAAGCTAACCAGTCTCTCTCTCTCTCTCTGCGCCTGTTTATTATTATCGTGTTCCATATGTGTTCCATCATCATGACTCGGAAATTCCCTCATCTTGCCCTTGCTACTCCACTACAACACCAACAGACTGAACCAGCCCATGACCCTTGCCGAGAAGATCGTCTACGGTCATTTGGATGATGCACACAACCAGGATATCGAGCGTGGAAAGTCCTACCTCAAGCTCCGCCCCGATCGTGTTGCCTGCCAGGATGCTACCGCCCAGGTACCGTGTTTGCTCTTCTCATTGCAATCGCAGATGGCTTGCATGCTTATCGATCGATCCTTGCAACCAGTCAACTAACAAAGAGACGCGCTGTTCATTACATCTATTAGATGGCTTTGCTCCAGTTCATGTCGGCTGGTCTCCCTAACGTCGCTGTCCCCTCGACCGTCCACTGCGATCATTTGATCGAGGCCCAGGTCGGAGGCGCCAAGGACTTGTCCCGCGCCAAGGACATCAACAAGGAGGTTTACGACTTCTTGGCAACCTCCTGCGCCAAGTACGGCCTTGGTTTCTGGAAGCCCGGCTCTGGTATTATCCACCAGATCATCCTCGAGAACTATGCCTTCCCCGGAGGTCTCATGATCGGAACTGATTCCCACACCCCCAACGCCGGAGGTCTCGGTATGGTAGCCATCGGTGTCGGTGGAGCTGATGCCGTCGACGTCATGGCCGACATCCCCTGGGAGCTCAAGTGCCCCAAGGTCATCGGAGTCAAGCTTACCGGCCAGATGTCTGGCTGGACCTCAGCCAAGGATATCATCTTGAAGGTCGCTGGTATCCTTACCGTTAAGGGAGGTACCGGAGCCATTGTCGAGTACTTTGGACCTGGTGTCGACACCTTGTCCTGCACCGGTATGGCCACCATCTGTAACATGGGTGCTGAGATTGGTGCTACTACCTCGCTCTTCCCCTACAACGCCCGCATGGGTGACTACTTGAAGGCTACGACCCGTCCTTACATTGCCGACTGGGCCGATTCCTTCCAGCACAACTTGAAGGCTGATGCCGGTGCCAACTACGATCAGATCATCGAGATCGACCTCAACACCCTTGAGCCCCACATCAACGGACCCTTCACCCCCGATCTTGCCACCCCTCTCTCCAAGTTCAAGGAGGCTGTCAAGGCCAACGGCTGGCCCGCCAAGCTTGAGGTCGGTTTGATTGGTTCCTGCACCAACTCGTCCTACGAGGACATGGCCCGCTCGGCCTCGATCGCCCAGGAGGCCCTCGACCACGGATTGAAGGCAAAGTCGATCTTCACCATCACTCCCGGTTCGGAGCAGATTCGTGCCACCATCGAGCAGGACGGTCAGATGGCCACCCTCAACGCTGCCGGCGGTATTGTCCTCGCCAACGCCTGCGGCCCCTGCATTGGTCAGTGGGATCGTCAGGATGTCCCCAAGGGCACCAAGAACTCCATCATTACTTCCTACAACCGTAACTTCACCGGACGTAACGATGCCAACCCCCAGACCCACGCCTTCGTCGCCTCCCCCGAGATCGTTACCGCCATGACCTTTGCCGGTGACTTGACCTTCGACCCCACCAAGGACACCCTCATCGGTGCCGACGGCAAGGCCTTCAAGTTCTCAGCCCCCACCGGTAACGCCCTCCCCCCCAACGGATACAACGCTGGTGAGGAAACCTACCAGGCTCCCCCCAAGGAGAAGGGTGAGGTCTCCGTCAAGGTTTCGCCCACCTCCAACCGTCTTCAGCTCTTGGAGCCCTTCGCCAAGTGGAACGGCAAGGATATGGAGGACATGCCCATCTTGATTAAGGTCAAGGGCAAGTGCACCACCGATCACATCTCCATGGCCGGTCCCTGGTTGAAGTTCCGTGGTCATTTGGACAACATCTCCAACAACATGTTGATCGGTGCCCTCAACTCTGAGAACGAGGGTGTTAACTCTGTCAAGAACCAGTTCTCTGGTGAGTACGACACCGTCCCCGGTGTTGCCCGTGACTACAAGGCCAAGGGTCAGCCCTGGATCGTCATTGGTGACGAGAACTACGGTGAGGGATCCTCCCGCGAGCACGCCGCCCTCGAGGTCCGTCACCTTGGAGGTGCCGCTGTCATCACCAAGTCTTTTGCCCGTATCCACGAGACCAACTGTAAGAAGCAGGGTCTCTTGCCTTTGACCTTCGCCAACCCTGCCGATTACGACAAGATTGCACCCTTTGACCGTGTCTCTATTCAGGGCTTGACCTCCTTCAAGGAGGGTGTCCCATTGAACTTGCACGTCAAGAAGCAGGATGGCTCTGCCATTGACATCAAGTTAAACCACACCTTCAACGAGGATCAGATCAAGTGGTTCAAGTTTGGTTCAGCCCTCAACCAGATGGCTGCCAAGGCCCAGGCCCGCGCTTAAAGTCGTCTTTTCGCTTGAATGAAGTTTTTTGCCTTTATGACCCTTTTTTCTTTCTTTCCCCAATCCATGCAACATTTGCACCCTGTAAAATACGAAATAAATATTTTTTTTCCCTCGCGATATGATTCCCACTGCTACATTCCTACACTCTGCGAACTGTTCACCATAAAGAAAAAAAGGAGCTCTATTTATTCTCAACCGACCAAGGAAAAGAAAAAAGATAAACAAGTTATGAAAGAGGTCGTGGGGAATGAAACATGCCATACTGGCTCTCGGACTTGACGACCTTGAACGACTCCAAACCATCATCGTCATCGCCATCATCATCATCATCCTGACCGTACTGCCGTTTCGTCCCCCTTTCTCCCATCGGATATCCAGTGTGCATCTGGAACAGTGGCGCTCCTGCTCCTGCTGCAGAACGCGACGGTAATGGTGGTTGAGGTAAGAGTAGTGGCGGCGGCGGGGATGGCGAGATGGAGGGATTGGGTGTTGTCGCCGACGAGGAGATGGGTGTTGTCGCCGACGAGGAGATGGGCGGTGTCGCCGTCACTGTTGAGCTCAAAGTCGGCACAGACCCGGAACCAAAGACATAATCAGAGACCAATGCGGGCAACTGAGCACCTGCAGCAGATCGAGAAGAAGGAGAAGAAGGGATCTTCTTTTTGGACATCAACAGGCTGGCGAGTGCCTTGGTCTTGGGCGTCATCAATCGCGCCTCCAACGGATCAACCACCGCCCTCGACTTCCGAGGCGTCCCCATAGCCGTCGATAAGCCGCTCATCTCTCTTAGTAGCTCTTCTTCCACCTCGTCCAAGACAAGAGCCGGAACCGGTGGCCCTTCTGGCTGCTGCCGCGGCAAGAAGGTAGATGTCGCAAACTCTGACCCTGTCGCTGCGTTGTAGAGTGCTTCGACGCTGCTACTCAAGGCAGTGGCAGTAGTAAGAGATGGAAAGGAGGACGGGCTGTCGAAGAATCCGTAATCCTGTTGATGAGTAGTAGTTTTAGGTAGTGTAGGAGGGCTGGCCGGGATGATGAGGCGTGTGTATTCTTGTTCTGCGGTCCTGCTTGGATTCGAAAAAGGGACGCTCTCGTGCCCTTCGTCCTGGAGGCGATAGAGGTCATTGATCGACATGAACCGTAGGGCCTTGGGTGTCGATAAATCAAATTCCGGTGGTTGCTGTGTTTGTCGCCTCCGAGGAGTGGTCATAGGCGATCCTGCAACAGAGAAATCCGGAAAAGCATCAGGAGACCACAAGTTCCCTGTAGGTGATGGCGAATCTGAGAACGGTGGTGGCGATGATTGCATCCCGTCGACGTCACTCAGTCTCCAGTTGGAGTCACCAGCAGCAAAAGGGTTCAATCCTGACGCCGTATCGAGAAGGCGAAGAGGTGTAGGTGAGACCCGCTTTCTGGGTGAGAGGGCAGCCGCTAGAGCTCTTGTCTGTGGCTTCATGTGTAGCCGCAGCGTGCCAGACCGGTTGTAGAGTGCTGTTGATTCAAAAGTCAGACCCTTAGTTGCTGTTGGTGACACGACGGAGGCTACTGGTGAGAACTCCTCCTCCTTCCGCTGTTGTTGTTGTTGTTGTTGTCGCCGCGGCTGAACACACTGGTACTCTTGCTCAACCTCTGTGTTACTCTCATCACCATCGTACGCCGCCTCCTCATCATTCACCACCTCCTCCCTCTCCTCCACCACGTCCTCCTCACCGCTGACTTCCTGCGGGTCGCCTCTGTTCCGTGCAGAGCAATCGTGCCTGGAGGCAGAATACCATCTCCACTTGTTAAATGCCCTCCTCATGATCATCAGGTCGCTGCCGCCTGGCTTTGGTAATGGTCCATAACGTGGTTGATCCCAGCGAAAGTTGAAGGTGTCCACAGAGTCACCTTCATCCCGGCGATGCGATTCGGTTTGGTAGTCGTCCATACTGACCACGGTTCCTTTCGCTGCTGCTTCCTCGTCTTCTCCTGTCGGGTGTCGCGCCCTACCCGAGTGAGAATATCTTTTCCCCGATTTTGCCTGGATGTCAACATCTAATCCCGATACTCTGTTTTCCTCCTTCCAACGGCGGTCGGTATCTGGAGAGTCGAACAGATTGAACAGACGGCTAGAGTCACTGTGATGGTGTTGGCGATCCTCGGGTATATGATGTGACCTGTCTGATCGATCCTGCTCCTCCTGGTCTTGACGACGACGACGGTGATGATAGTGGTGGTTGTGGAGATGTCGATCCGGCCTGTGAGTGCGCGTTCGATGCCGAGAAGGAGATGGAGGATTGCTGTTGTCCGATATGTCCACAACGGCAGCGTCCTTCGTATTTCCCTCTTCATCCCGCTGCTCGTGTTGGATCCTTTCCCTCCACACCCTCACAGTTTCCTCTCCCTCGTCTTCGTCCTCGTCTTTCAGAAAGCGTCCGAGTCTATCCGTACTCGTCTTGACGAATTTCTCCTCATCCTCCTCCTCCTCGGTCTCCAACTCTCCCAGCGATTCATAGACTTCTTCCTCCTTCTCCTCGTCGTCGTCTTCATAAAATTCTTCTCCCTCTCCCTCATCCTCATCTTCCTCCTCACCCTCCTCCTCGGATGAATAGATATCCTCCTCATTGTCCGAGTCTTGGGCCACAAAAACATTCTCCTCAGGCTTCCTAGGCTTAGCATTGGCCCTGAGCTTGTGTCTCTTCCGCCTCCCGTAATTCTCTTTAGACTTCGGGATATAATCCTCCACTGCAAAATCGACTTCGCTGCCCTCCTCATCAATGTCCGAGTTGCCGAAGCGATCAAAGATGGACTGCCAGGCAGATGCAAGTCGTTCACAGGATTCCTTGCGGAGAGAATAGATGTAGTTGTTCAAATCCTCATCTGGTCCCGACATTTCAGTGAGGGCCGCTTCCACATCGGCGTCCGGTAGCTCTGTTGTGTCTGTTTGTGTTTGTGTTTGTAGTTGTGGCCGGTTTAGTGGTTGTAGATGTGGTGGAGAGCTGCTTTTGATCCCGCGCCCGCTCTGTGCCATGTCCTTGTAGGGTTCGTAGTTGGGTCCGTGGATGAATCTGTTCTTGTACTTCTTGATTCGTGGCGGGCCATTGCTATTGTCGCTGTCGCTGCTATTGTCACTTGGGGGTAGTTGGGGACCGGATTTGTCGATATTGCGGTTGAGGCGTCTGAGGGTAGCTTTGACATGGGCGTCAAAGGAGCTGAGGGGCCGTGGGGTTGGCGGTGGTGGAGGCGGCAGCTCGATAGGATCTGCGATCCGTGCCTTGAAGGAGGAGACCCATTCCTTGGTAGGTATCCATTGTGAAGCTTTTGGTGCAAGTGAAGGCTTAGGGACGCGTTGTTGTTGATGGTGGTGACGATGATGATGTTGTTGATGTTGTTGTTGTTGTTGCTGCTGCCTCTGCTGCTGCTGTTCCTGTTGTTGTTGGTTGTGATGTTGTTGGTTGTGATGTTGTTGCTCGGGATCGGGGTTGGGAGGTTTGTAGGCGTCCGAGATGAACACGCCGTCGTCGTCGGTCATGGGGGAGTCGGGGGAGTCGGGGGAATGGAGGTTATAGTTTGGGCGAGAGGAGCGCGGAATCTCTGTCCAGAATGCAGGACGAGACTTCTGTGGCGATGGTGGTGGCGGCTTCGGCTTTGGGGTTGAATGTGAGTGCGAGTGTGGGTTATCGTCAGAGTGCGAATTGTAGCTTGGGTCTGGGATGAAGTGTACGCGCGAGTCTTTGTTTCCGTCCTTGATGATCTTGGGTGGTGTCCTCCAAGTGAGGATCCTGGATGATTCCATGGTGTGGAGGGATGTTAATGAAAAGAAGAGAGGAGTAGCTTGTGATTGGTTTGAGAGAATACCGAAAACAGTGGCGCGCGAAAGAAGTCAGACGGCAAGACAGGAGACTAAGTCGGAGGACAGTCACATTTAGCGCATGAAGTGTGGAAGTTGCTCAAGAGAAAATGCGACTTTGGGCCTCGTGTTGCTCCTCGCTTGAATATATTCAATACCCGAACGCACAACACAACAATGCAAAGCAGGGAGTGAAGTGGGGGAGAGGGGGTATAGGGAGATAAGCATGAGCACAAAAAAAAAAAGAACACTAGCTGAAGCTGAAAAGGGTATGCCAAGTGTCAAAAAAAAAACACCTCAATGGTTGTTGCTGTTGTTGTTGGGGCTGCACATTGTATGTGGCCCATTGTACGAATTCGTTGGGTACAGGGTAACAATTGTTGTCAGCAGCATTATTGAACAAAGGGGAATTAGAGCGAGGAAATAAAAAGAGGGTTAGAAACAGATGAAGGACGGAAGGAGAGAGAAAGAGAGGAAGAAGCAGGCGTAGAGTTGCCCATGAGTGACACAGAGAAAAAATATTCAAAGAGAGAGTGCGTGAGTTGCTTTTAGTTGTATTAATACTTTTGAAGGGTGTCTACAAAATGAGAGTAGTAGTGATGGTGTGGTGGAATGCTCACCTTGTTCAGCGACAAGAAGAGAAAAGCACCAACAACATCAACAAGAGGAGAAAAAAGAGCAACGAGAGGAGAGAAAGATGGCAAGATGGCGACAAAAAATAAAAAAGATGAGAGCAAACACACACAAATACACAACCTACTCTGCAGGTATTAAAGCAGTCGACAGCCCTACCAGCCGCAACGCATAATAAAATAAATAATTAACGATCCAACTCTCTCTCTTCATTCTTTCTCTTCACTCTTCACTCTTCATTCTTCACTTCTCACTTCTCACTTCTCACTTCTCACTTCTTCTCACTTCTCACTTCTCACTTCTCACTTCTCTCTTCATTCTTTCTCTTCTCACTTCAATTCCTCCCTCTCCTTCTTCCACTTCTGCTCTCTTTTACTCTCTGCTTTTCTCCTTCCACTTCATCTGTCCTTCATATCGTTCCGAACATATAAATACTATTCTCACTCCTTTTTCCTTCCCTGTTCACTCCAGCATATTCATCATCATTACTGCTCTCCTCCTTTTATCTGCCTCACCTTTCGTTTCTATTCTTCACTTCTGCACACTTTTCTCTCTCTCTCTCTCTCTCTCTCTCTCTCTCTCTCTCTCTTCTCTTTCTCTCTTTCTCTCTTCTCTTTCTCTCCCTCTTCGCTCTTCTCATTCATTCAACCATCCAACCAACAAACAACACTCATTCACAGCGAGCACAAGCGATGCTTTCCTCCCCAACAATGCCTTCCCCATTCAACCCCCTCGACTACTCCCTTGGGGATCTCCACTCTTCTCCATCACTCTACTCTTCTTCCTCCTTGACAACTACTTCACGACCAAAGACGTTTACCCGGGTAGCGAGAGGCGTGCCGACCAACAACAGCAGTGCCAGTCTCTTCCCTACTCCCTCCCCCAAGCCTTCTCCTTATTATTCTTCCTCTTCTACTTCAACAACTACAACAACAGCAACCTCTAGCCCATCGTATTTTTCTCTATCCAATCCCTCTCTCTCTCCTTCGGAATGCACTGCCGACAACAGTAACAAAAGTACCCCCATTTATAGCTCTGGCAACGATGTTACAACATCAACAAAGGGCGAACAAAAGCACAGCCAGCAGCAGCACGGCCTCAACAAGTTCCGCCCATCCCTCTACCCCTCCTCCTCATCTTCGCGCAAACCGGACTTTCTCGAGGATATTCCCTCTATCGTTGATATCCAGTCCTCCTCTTCCTCCTCCTTCACTGCCCTCCGCCGCGTCGATCGCAAGGACCTCCAGCTCCACCTCGACCCAGCCTTAGTCTTACTCTCCCAGGACGAACTAGCCGAGAAACATGTCGCCTCTGCACCCTCTTCTTCCCTTTCACGCTACTCTCCCTTCAACAATGCTAAGAACACAACCGATAGTCCCGTTGACAACAACAACAACAACACCAACAACAACAAGGCCGTTTCCAAACCATGCCCGACTTTTACCAGGATTACCAAACCGCGTACAACCACACCAGCTCCAGCGACAGGTGCACGCACCGGTTTTTATAGGTTGGGTGACTTGGGAAACACAAACACCTACGAAGGCAACGCTGCTGGAATTGACTTGCTTGGCGGTGGATCTTACTCGTCATTATTACACCAGGAGGACAAGAAAAGGACTATGCCGTCTTTATCCTTATCGACATCCCCCTCATCATCGTGCATGCCCTCCCCTTGGTCCCCACCACCACCACAACCCCCGCCTCTAACAACAACATCATTATCCCTATCATCTTCCAACAACAAAAAACCTTCACAATCCCAATCTCTTAAGGCGCCCACTCTCCTCTTGCCTCCCCTCTCTCTGTCGTTATCTCCTCCTCCATCGTCTGTCCCATCCCTCTCATCCTCCGCTTCGTCTGCCTGTTCCTCTGCCTCGTCCTCGTCTTCCCCGCCAACCTCTCACTTCCTCTTCCCGACTGTGGACCATCATGACTGGTGGCATGGTCATGGCTCGTCACCCGCTGCCTCACCCACAGCTGGACTGGAACTGGATCAAGGAGGCGAAGGAGAGGGAGGAATAGGTTCTCGAACTGCACCACCTGGAACTGGATCTGGATCAAGTTTGACCACTCTGGAAGACCGCTCCTCGCAGGATGATCTTCTTACACCAGCAACAATAACGACACCCTCGTCTCGCACATTTTACCGCCAACAACCCCAGTCGAGAGACAAGCTGAACAAGTCCGACGATCTCCTCCTGGACAAAGACCCTGTAGTCGACCATTTGGCTCTTACCCCAGCTGGCTCAGCTGCCTTGGACCTCAATCAAAGCAAGGACAACAGCAGTAACAATGGCTCTAGCGGCAAAATGAACGGTTCGACCTCAGCAGGAACAATGAAGACAACACTCTCGACCAGGAAGACGTATTCGTTGGCTAGGACTCGAGCTCCTTCCCCACCCTGTGTCATTACTGGGTTCTGCTCGATCTCCAAAAGCCCGATCAAGTCCAGCGGAGAACCTTCACCCCAAGACTTTCTGGGTGAGGCCGATCTGCCCTACCCTTTGCCGTCAACTTTGCATGATCGTCAAACCCGTCAACGCAAGCGGGCCGAGCAACTGAGGCAGCTCAAGATCCGCGAGGAATGTGAGGCTAAGGAAAAAAACGACAGCATCAACAACAATCGCCGGAGAGCGATCCGTCGTCGAGTCAACTCCTATTCCGCAGGGATGGTGTACTCATCCGCCTCTTCCGCCTCTTCAGCTTCAACCTCCTCAACCTCCCAGCATGCACTCTCACCCCCTTCTTCTTCCAGCAGCTGCAGCAGTTCGACCCCTAACTCGCCTGCAGTGTTTTCGGATTCTCCCAGGATGCAGCCGCAATCCGAACAATCGTCTACTACCTGTTTCCGATCAGCAGCATGGCACCAGCAGCGTCTCAGTTTGAACCAACATCTCAAGCTGTCTCCTTCCTCACCAACCCGTGGCAGTAGCAGTGCCAACAACATCCACCTCCTCAACCGACACTCTACCTCCAATATTGGCCAACCATCCAAGGACAAGCTGGCCATACTTTCGGAATTGTCTTCTCCTCCCTCACGTCCCCATCGGAAGGTTGCATTTGATCTGGAAAACATACAGGTGTTTGAGTATGATGTCAGTGGCGGTGACGATTGGTCTCCTTCGTCCGAGTCTGGTCCCTCTTCTTCTACGATACCACCGGCGTCGACTAATGGTCGGGATAGTTACGTTCGCTATTGTCCGCCGTCGGATTGCAGTAGTAGCAGTGGCAGCAGTGATGAAGAGTCTTCTTCTCCCAGTCCTCCTCGAGCCCTCACCCCTACTCGCGACCTCAAGTCCAAAGCTTCTTCATGAGATTGTGGATCTCGTTTTTTTTTTATGACCTCGCCTTCCCCTCTCTCCCACACAAACCCATTCAGATAGACGCCCAACGACCCACAACTCCCAACCCTCTGTAAAACAGCTTGTATTCATAGATAACGACTTTAACGAACAAGAAAAGAAAGCATAAAAAAAAGTTTTTTTTCTTTATTTTTCGAAGGAGTGGAATGGACGAATTGGATGCAACGAACATGTTATCTTTACCGACACGACATGGCATGAAGCATAATCGATTGTTGATTTGTCTCTCGCCCTTCACTCTATCTTCAATCCCCCTCTGGCCATGTTCCACACACACACACACACACATGCATAAGCATAAGATATCAAAACGGCGCCATGACCAGTTTTGAATGATAAAAATGAAAATGCCGCGTCATGTTGCATGCTGCAAGTAAAACAAATAAAGTCATCAGCGATGCACACTTGATCAGTCGATCCCTCTTTCACGGGAAAGAAAGATAAACGCGCAAGATGTCGTTGGCATTTGATCCATTACCAAGAGTGAACAAAGAAAGAAAAAAATTGAAAACAGTCATAGTCCTTTGTTTCTCTCTCTGCCTATCCTTCTCATAATGACGAGAGGATAAAAAAGAAGAGAAAAACGATAAGAGCAAGGCAAGTTGGTTTATTATTATTTTTTCGATCCGTAAAGGAAGTCGAGTAAATAGAGAAAAATTTGAGGTTGTGAGGAATCAAACCTCAATCCAAAAAACACGCACTTCTCCATTCTCTTCCACTCCCTCCTTTCCTCTCCTCACAATCGAGAAAGAGTCAAAGACAGAAGCAAAAAAAAACAGTAAGACACGCATCATAATGGACCTTCATCAGAGTTAACCTTTTAATAAGAGAAATAAAAAGAAAAGAATGTGGGACGGCACACCAAATTGAATCACTCCTTGAAAATGATCTTACGATCAGAGGAAAGAGACTCTCTTCAGGTATACTAAGCACTCCCTGGGGTTGGGCTCTTGGCCACCATGTCTAGTGAGTATATTTCGCTAATGGTTGCAAGAAAGGTTCTCAGCAGGTGGATCGTCCCCCTGCCGTAAATGAGATTTTCAGAGCGAGCGAGCTCACGAACACGAGGTGGCCTGGGGTTTGTGTAGGTGGGTGGGTTGGAAGGTGGGGAGGGGGAGACATTGAGGCATCAATTGAACACGAAGTGGAAGAGGAATACGAGCATAGATCGGTTTATTCGCATTGTTACGTAGATACGGAGGCTGTAAGAAGGTGTGAAGGTGAGGGGAGAGGAAGTGTGAAGGGATGAAAAGAGAAGAAAAAAGAGAAAAAACTTCTTGTTGTGAAATAGACGTTGAGATGAGGTTTCAAGCAAGCCACGAAATGGGCCTTGAAAAGTGAAAAAATGTATTCGCCCGCTATGGTGATACTCATACGTCATTGTCCTACTTTCGACGACCGACAACCAAGGTTGGTTGAACAACCAAACGACCAAACGACCAAACGAGAAAAAAAAAAGAAAAAAAAAAGGTGAAGGAAAAAGAAAGGAACAATTTAAGAGAGAAAAGACCAATTGAAGGCAGAAAATTGCAATCAAACTTTCTCTTCCTTTCATAGTTCATAGTTCTCGTCAAGTTCAAGGAAAACAACAAAACGCCACTAGCTCCATTTTTTATAACGCTTGTTTGTTCATATCCGAGGGAGAGAGAGAGATAAACAAAAGGTCTAGTTCTTCAATGAGTGGTCGGCGAGGGAGAACACCTCAACGAAAGACAAGAATGTGAAGCTCAGAGGGATACAAGAGGATACCAGTCTTTCATGAACGAAAAAAGATTGGACATGTCTTTCGTTTTCAACTGCCGCCCATTTCTTCGTTGGTCAAGCTCTGCGCCAGATCGAAAATCAATCCTGTGCCACTTACGACACACGTACACACTCATCTTTTTTTTTCAATTGCATTTTCGCGCTCAAACAAGATCGTCTCACCTTCCATGTCCAATGGTTCACTTTAATCTCTTTCAGAGGATCACATAGGATGCTACCTGTCGCACGATAAAGTGTGGATCAAGACCTCCTTGAGAAGCAAAGAACATGAATGAAAAGTAAGATTTTCAGAACCAAGATGTGAACAATGAGGGCGAGGAGGACGCGTTATTTGAACCTCATGCCCACAGGAATTCCAAATCCGCGCAAAAAAAAAAAAAAAAAAAAAAAGAGCACATACTTCGACCGAATTACCAAGGGCAAACCGCCACACGAAAAATGCGGTCTAGCCGATACAGTGAACATCCGAAATCAAACAGAAACGACGGTAATGGAAAAGAAAAACAGGCAAAGGAAAGAGCACGAGAGCACGGAGCATGAATGAACGAAACGATTTAAAGACAGAGAGACATTGAGGTACATGGTCGAGGGAGATGGAGGGAAGAGTAGAAGGTCTGTCCGCACCTCGCCATTATATTTAATTGCGGGCATGAAAAACACGACACAAGGGACGGAGGGGCGTTGGGCAAGATAGGGCATAATTGATGCCGTTTGGTTATTGAACAAAGTTGATAAAAAGAGCGAACGGACTCTATCAACCCCCTGTCAATGTTTTGGTTTGGTTTGCTTGGCCCCTTTGGCCACTCCGAAATGGGTTCAATTGAGTGAGTGTGGCGTTGAGATTGCATGGCATAGGTGGGGGTGCATTGTGTATTTTTGGGCGTGCATTCGTGCATGGGCAATGTTGGATGTGGGCCGTGTGTGTGTGTGTGTGTGGAGGAAGTGGAGGCGAAGGAAGAAACAGGAAGTGAAGGGAGGGGACCCGCCATGTTGGATGGACAGACGGACAGACGGACAGACGCAACAATAACAAGAGTGGGAAAAGTGGAAGGAAGAGGAGGAGGCGATCGAAATTACTTTCCCAATGGAGAGGCTAGGAAAAGGAGATAGGGGGAGGATGTGTAATGTTACATGTTGACATGGTCGACATGGAGGGAGAAAAAAGGAACTCGCCTGCCTCGCACAACCCCTGATGCCATCATCGATTCCAACCCCTGGTCCAAGAAGACATCCTAGCGTGCATATTGCATCCTCCTTTTTTCATCTCTTGTGAAAAGTATCGATTATTGACCGATGAAAGTGGACATTGGAGTTTGAATGAGGATGAAATGGTAGCCGGTTTCTTTCACTTTGGACAATGAGAGAATGAAGGAAAGGAGGAGTTGAAGTTGACTAGTGTATTGCTCTCACATGGGCTATCTGGCGCTTGTTTTGCTCACCTCCATTTCTTGTGTGGCACGAAGATGAGAGCGGGTACGAGTGCAATATTTTTTGTTACTTCTTGGCATGTCTCTCGTCAATGAGTTAGTCGACTTTAAATCTCGATGGTGAAGATGGTGGATATGTGCCTGGATGGCTGGATGGCATTTTGTTGATGGACATTGAACAAACAAAGAGGCATTTGCAAAGTGGATGATGGTAAGACACAGATGGAGAGGAGAGGAAGAGCTGGCAGTTCTGGCTGCTTTTATTTTTCTCTTTGTTTGTTCCTTGTTCCCCTTGTTCATGTTGCAATGGTGCCATAAAAAATAAAAAATAAGAAATAAAAAATAAAAAATAAAAAGAATAAAATAAATTCGCAGATGCGCGATATTTTTCGTGTCCCCTCCTCTCTCTTCTTTTTCCTCTTTTTCTCCATCAGCCCACCAACTCCTCCTTCTCTTTCTCTTCACTCCCCTTTTCTCTCATTGCCACCTTTTCACCCTCTCATCGACAGCCAAGGTTGACAAACTATTTGAATACTCTCTTCTCATTCTCAGCCAACAACCAACACATACCCTTCTTTCATCCCACTGTTCTTGTTTTTGTTTTGTTTTTTATTCTCTCGCAGTCCGCACTCGTTCCTCCACAGCCCCACTTTACCTTGCCTCGATAGACAGCTTCTTTCCTCCCTTCTCCTTCCTTCTCTTCTTCTTCTTTCTTACGTCTTACCTCTTACTTCTTTCTTCTACTCCTCAACGCCACTCACCCCTCGTCCACTCTTTCCCCCACCTCTGGACCCCCTACACCCTCACTCCCACGTATAAACTCCCACGAAGACCAACCCCACCTCACTCTACTTCCTCCCGCTTCCGTCCTTAACTTCCGACTCTTTTCTTTGACACTCTAGTCTTTTGCTCACAGCCAGCCCCTTCTTCTACTTCTCAAACCCCTACAGACGGACCAACTCTCCTCCTTCTCCTTACTCACTCTTCCACACTCCCGCACTCACTCTCACACAAACAATGTACTCCTCGCTGTTGGAGGCCAAGGTCGTTATCCTCGGTAGCCAAGGTAAACCTAACAACTGCTCTACGACTCACATCAAGAACATACTACTCTTCTTTTTTCGTTTCTTTTCTCTACCTCTCCTATTGGACTTTACGGGACCCCATACGAGACGAGCTCAGAGGAGGAAGCAGACGAGAAAGGGGGACACTAGAGCACTCATATACATCATGGAACATATATGTAAACCAGCCAACCTGGAAACAAGGAGAAACTCTCGAACAATATTGGGCGTCCAGGAACACGACCAAAACGTGACAAAGCGTTCATGACAAAGCGTTCATGACAAAACAAAATTCGGGACTGGGACCTTTGGGGAACCGGTTGGCTGGGTAGGGTAGCGAGACGACTGAATGAGGCGGGAAAGAAAAAACGAAAAACAGAGTGACAAAAGGAGACCTTGTGAGACTTGAGGGACTAGCCTAAGGAAAGTAAGGAAAGGACATCAAACAAGGCAAAAAGGGAAAAGGGCGCTATATCTCGACATGGGAACTATCTTTTATATCACACCCGCTGACGTCGTCTGCAATTTGGGATTGGATTGTTACACTTTTTTTTTCGACGGACAATGATAATCTACAATGGAAGGCAACAAAGGAAAAAGAGATCAAGGAGGAAGAGAGTGTGGAGAAAAGGCACAAGGGATTCTCCGACTCGACTCGTTCTTGTTGCTATGGCCAAGAGGAGGAGTGGAGGATGAGAGGATACTCAGACACGACAACTTTTTCTCGGTTGTTTTCATCGAAGGTCAAAAAGAGAAAAAGGAAGAAGAAAAGGAACTCAACAACTAGTTTCGGTCGTGGTTTCTCGGCATTCCCCCTTCCCCCACTCTTTCGACTTTTGTGCTTATATTTTTTTATTATTTAATTTGGTGTGTTCATGTGGAGGTGGAGGAGAGAGGGACAGGATTTGGTCAGGACCTGTTGAAGCAACGACAGAAAGTGGCGAGCAGGAGTGGCAGGTCGACATTACCAAAGGAAAATGAAGAAAAAAAGCTGTCCGTGACCCATTGCGCGCTTTGTCTCTTTGGGCAAGGCCAGTCCAGTTTGTCCTAGACGTTCAATACACCCATCCATCCTGTTAATCTCACACAACCACAACAATAACAACATCAACAAAAACCGTGAGCCTAACTTACTCACCCGCAGGAGGATCACTGACCAACCAGTCCACCAACACCAGTCCACCAACTTCCACCCAAAAGTTGGGGAAACAACTGCTCACACGGATAGCCGAGGCTAAGCAACACAGGAATAAGGAGCTAGGGAGAAGGGGTGGACCTGCATCTATCGTTCCCAATGGGCTACTACTGCTTAGCCTGCTCGTTGGCGAGGAGGAGGAGGAATATCGACTTGTCGCCACCACGACGTCCCCCTTCTCCTCTTTGTTCATTAGATACGGCTCTCCCTTGAGCAATAACATAGGTTACTCCATTTTCACAGACTGGACTGTGACAGCCAAAGAAAGCAGTAGCACAGCGATTGTTTTGAACTCGTGTACTGACCTTTGTGAATCTCTCTTTGAATAGGCGTCGGAAAGACGTCGCTCGTCGTCCGATATGTCCAAAAGACATTCTCTGCCAACTGCACGTCCACCATCGGTGCATCCTTCATGACCAAGAAATTGTAAGTTTTGGCCATGTTGGTTTGTGTTGAAAAGCAATTTGCTCCGCACATCTGCCGCCTGACAACTCTCACTGCGGTTGTTCACCTCTCTCTAACTCCTTTCCTCCCTCTGTCTTTATATCTAATAGAGTTGTTGACAATTGTAAAGTACGACTTCAAATCTGGGACACAGCAGGTCAGGAACGATTCAGATCCATGGCGCCCATGTACTATCGCGGAGTAAGTCGACTTTATCATGGATACCTTGCAGCGCAATGGATGGTAGCAAGGAGCATAAAGATATCTAACACTCTTTCTATTCACTTTAATAGGCCAATGCTGCTATTTTAGTATACGACATTACATCAGAGGAATCGTTCCGGGATATGAGCTCCTGGGTGGAGGAGCTACGCAAGAATATGACCGAGGATTTGAGTAAGTCTGTTACGCTGGAACTTGGACATATCTATAGCATGTCAGGATCTCTCTCAAGAATGTAGGACATGGAGAACTTATCATTGCTTCTACTCAATTCTTCACCTCTCTTAGTTATTCATGTGGTTGGAAACAAGCTGGACTTGGCTTCTTCGAAGAGGGCTATCCCTGTTTCGCGCACGGAGGAATATGTATCAAAGACCCTCGGCACAGAGTTTTCAGTCCACGAAGTGTCTGCCAAAGATGACAATGGTAAACATCACTTTTTGCGTGCGTGGTTGTATCGACCAACCAAGAAGCCGAATCGACTGCTAACAGTATCTTCTCTTGTAACATATGTGAACAAATAGGCATTGAGGAGTTGTTTTTGCAGATTACGAGGAAGCTGGTAGAGAGGAAGCAGGAGATTGAGCGGGTCAAGAGGATCAATGCGGAGAATGCGATTACATTGCAGCAGCTGGAGGATGAGCGACTCCAGCAGGCACAGACGACAAACAACAGTAGCGTCTGCTGTGGAATATAAGCAGAAGCAGCATACAATTACTACCCAACCATTGACCATTTCCATACCAGCACCCAACCATCATTTTGCCACCATCATTCATCCATATCCATCCACACACATTTCAGTCGTCTTTCGTTCCGGTCAGACCGACATGGACACCACACCTTGACCATCCTATGCTAGCCTCGTTTCCTCTCTCTCTCTCTCTCTCTCTCTCTCTCTCCCTTTCTCTCTCCCTTTCTCTCTCTCCCTCTCTCTCTCACTCTCTCTCTCTCGCTTGCTACTTCTTCTTCTTTCCCACTTTCTGTCATCTTTGTTTCTTTCTTTCTTTCTTTGATCTGAAATACAAAACCATATACCATTGTAATTCCGTGTATGTGCTGTGTGTCTGTGTGTGCAGAGTCAACAGCATGAATTTTCTTACCACCAAAAATGCACAGGTCACATGTCCACTTTTCAGTCCACCTTAAGTTTCCCACGGGGGTGACTCCACTGTTCCTTTTCCTTCCCCACCTTTTCCCTTTCTTATTATTCCACCTCTTCCCTTCCCTTATTCACACCTCTCCCCTCCCACTTCTTTCACCTCTCTTCAGGATCTGCATCCACGATGAACGTCCGTCCCACCGCCAGATTCGCCATCAACCTCACCCGCGGCGCCTTCTCTCAATCCATCAAGCGCGCCCTCAACGTAAATCACTCTCTCTTCCTCTCTCATTCTCCGGACTCAGGGACTGACTGTGCAACAAACTAGGATGACAAATACAGGCAACTTTGGCAACTCGCACTTACACACACACACGCCTGTTTCTCTTTCCATTCTCTCTCTCCATATAATAGACGACACCTGCACCAGTGACAGCACCATTGTCGTCACTGTCCAAGTTTGTCAAGATTGTGGAGGTCGGCCCTAGGGATGGACTGCAGAATGAGAAACAGGTGATTCCTGCCGAGACAAAGATCGAGTTCATCAACCGCCTTTCGGACACTGGTCTCTCTGTCGTCGAGGCTACTTCCTTTGTTTCTCCCAAGTGGGTTCCTCAGGTACCTTTTGCGTCTTATTTTTTGTTGTTGTTGTTGTTGTTGTTGTTGTTGTTGTTGCTTTTTTGCTTCTCACTTAGGCTTAAGGGAATACCCGCTTTGCTTTGTATGCACTGCGGAGACTAGAAGACGCTCGCTGGCAAGAACTCTGAGTCAACTAACCAAATCAAACTTGTATGTAGATGGGAGATGCCACCAAGGTGATTACATCGATCAAGAAGAAGGACAATATCAACTACCCTTGCTTGACTCCCAACATCCAGGGTCTGGATGCCGCGATCAAGGCTGGCGTCAAGGAGGTCGCTGTCTTTTTGGCTGCCTCGGACTCCTTCAGCAAGAAGAACATCAACTGCTCAGTCGAGGAGAGCTTTGAGCGTGTCCGCCCCTTGATCACCAAGGCCCAGGAGAACGGCATCTTGGTCCGCGGGTACGTTGTTTTTTCTCCCCTTCGTGAATATTTCTTGGATGGTGCTTGGTTTCGTTGTTTGTTTGTTTGTTTGTTTGTTTGTTTGTGGTGTCACTTTATCACATTTCGGATGCCATTGCACCCTTCCTCCTGCATACCGAAAATCTAACAACTGTCTTTCAATCCTCACTCCACTTTTCATTAGATACGTGTCGTGTGTGGTTGGTTGCCCTTATGAGGGTCCCATTGCACCGAGAAGGGTCGCCGAGGTGTCAAAGAAGCTGTACGATATGGGATGCTACGAGATTTCGTTGGGTGATACCATCGGAGTCGCCACCCCCGGCACTATCCGCGAGCTGTTGCAAACTGTCTCCCAGGTCGTCCCCATGAAGGCCCTTGCCGTCCACTGCCACGATACCTACGGCCAAGCCCTCGCCAATATTCATTGCGCCCTCGAGGTACACTCTCTGAACTACTTTCACTTATGCTGTACATCGTTATTGTTTCTTTCTGCATGTATAATTAATACTCACTCCCATTTCTGTAATGTTTTCTTGATCTAACAAATAGATGGGCGTGCGTGTGGTTGATAGTTCGATGGCAGGACTGGGAGGATGCCCCTATGCACCCGGCGCATCAGGAAACGTCGCGACAGAGGATGTTGTGTACATGTTGCACGGAATGCACTACAGCACTGGAATCGATCTTGGAAAGGCCATCGAGACTGGAAACTGGATCTCGGAGAGGTTAGGCAAGGCTAACGGATCCAAGGCAGCTAGAGCCTTGACCTTGAAGGCCATCTCTGCTGCCGCTGCCCCATGCCCTCCTACTCCCGAGTCTCCCGTCAAGAGCAAGCTGTAATCAATTTCCATCTTTCTCTCTCCACTCTTTTCACACCCTTTTAATTAA
Source organism: Linnemannia hyalina (assembly GCA_019671135.1). Classification (NCBI taxonomy): domain Eukaryota; kingdom Fungi; phylum Mortierellomycota; class Mortierellomycetes; order Mortierellales; family Mortierellaceae; genus Linnemannia; species Linnemannia hyalina. The sequence continues at coordinate 2,428,744 of JAHRHY010000006.1, forward strand.
AGAACCCACCATAGACAATTTTCATCAAGCAAGCATTGAGACGCAATTGATATTCTTTTGTTAGAGATGTATTTTTTTTTTTGATTTGAGAGTAATAACTATCTGGACTGAACAAACTGGCTAGATTGTTACAAGTCAAAGGACTGAGAATAGAACAAAGGGCGAAACCGACTCCTTTGGAACAAAGGCGCTTCCTTCCTAAGGACGGCGGCCCTTGGCGACAAGGACATCGGTCCAGACCTGGGTGCCACGAAGTTCGCGGAAGAAGCCGAACGAGCGGCTGCAGGAAACATCGACAAGTCCAGCCTTGGTGAAGATCTCGGTCATATTCTCGGTGTTGAAGCCACCCTTGTGGGCGACGAATTCCAGAGGCTTGCCTTCTTCGTCCTTGTAGATGTCGTCGACTTTGACCAAGCCCTCGTGTTCATTCTTCTTGTCTCCGTGGGCGTGGCCGTGGCCGTGCGAGTGGGAATGGTCGTGTCCGTGAGCGTGGGCAGCGTGGTCATGTCCGTGTCCGTGTCCGTGGGAGTGACCATGGTCGTGTCCATGGTGCTCATGTCCATGATCAACCCCACCATGGACATGATGTCCCTCAAAGTCAAGCACAATCACCCACCCCCCGCGCTTAACAATCTTCTTCCCCAACGTATCGACGACTCCCTGCACATCCTCAATATGATGCAATACATAGTTGGAAAAAACCATGTCGAATCCACCATTTTCGCCTGCAAGGTACTTGGAGAAATCGGGTTCAGGCAAGGGGGAGGCATCGGTGACGAGGTGATTGATGGTATGGATCTTGTTGGCGGCTTTGAGGGAGGCCAGTTCGGGGAGGGTGTCGAGTTTCTTGCGGAGGTGCTCCAGCATACCGGATGAGGCGTCCACGCCGACGAGGTGGGCAACTTTTTCTGCGACCAGGAATGCAGCCAGGCCTATTGTATGTAAGAGTGACGTGTGATGAAAGGTAATGTGTTAGTATGACTATCAGATCGATTGTCGGAAAGGTGAATGAGTGCGTGGGCTCACAGGATGGGGATAAAATGGGTATAGGAGTTAAAAAATAATAGGACTTTTCGGATCATTCTCGATCTTTTCTTCCCCGCGCTCCATTCATAAAAACTGCGGATTCCCTCTCCTTTACCATACACTTGTTCTCTCTCTCAAAAAAAAAAGGTCGTTGTCTCCTTACCGGTACCGCATCCAAAGTCAAGGACGGTAGAGTTACGGACATGCTCCTCAGAGGTCGAGGCCGTAAACTCGGCAAGAATAGTCTCGGATGCCTTGGCGGTCATCTCCTTGGCCATGGGGATGTTGTCGTACTCATGGGCCTTGTTGTTGAAGTGCTCGTTGTTCTTGTCCTGGATCGACGACATTTTTGCTTCTTGTTCTTGGTTGATGGTTGGGTACGCTTGGTTGTTTGTATGTGTGAGTGTGGGCGTGGGAAGGATGGTTGGGTTGGTTGAAGTGGTTGGGATGATGAGAGAAAAGAAAGAGGGAAATGTGGGAACGGAGGTGCCCCTTTTTATAGTTGAGAAGAAGATGAAGGCCGAGAGGAGAGAGAGAACGAAGAAGATTGAGAAATAGTGACGGGATAAGGCTTTGCCCCAGCTCATTGTTGTTTGCGGGAGGGGGAAGATGGAGGGAGGATTGAAATGTTTTGAATGTGAGGTAAAGAGAGAGATAGAGGGTTGGTGCTCCAATTCAATTGGAGACTATATAACAAAATGAATGACACAAGCAACCAAGCACGCACAAAAATAACCATAGTTGGAAGGCAATGTGAAGAGCAGACAAAAAACAGAACAGTGAAACGAAGGAAAAGAAAAGAAGGAAAGGAAACACAAAGGTTGTCAAAATAACTGCGGACGTCGGATGACTAACTTGTAAGGTACTCCTTTGCTCATGCTCAAGAAAACAATTGCCTCATTTCATGGTCGAAACCTTGGCCCCTTAGCCTCCTCTTTCGATGGTCTGGCCCTTCTTTTTTATTGTTTTCAATTCATTCGTTGACAGACTGTACGGTTGGACTCTATGGACCACTTTTCCATTGAAGAGGGGGGACAATAACTGCGGGATACAACAAGAAGGTAGCAAGAAGACAGAAATAAGGGGAGACAGCAATGTATCGAATATGATGTGGAGACATGATTGTTTACCAAATCGGGCGAACAAAGTTGGATGCGCCCATCAGTTCTTAAATTGATTGTCTCATCCAACCTGATGACCATTCGCTCTCTCTCCTTCAGAAGTGCCTAGACCGCACACATTCCGTTTTTTTGTTCTCGATCACTAATCGCTTACGCACTCACCTCATCCTTCCGGGTACCTGTCTGCGCCTTTCCTTATGCAGTCACTTGTCTAGACTGGCATCCATTCCTTTTCGAATCGGCCATTGTCTTTGCTCATGCCTACTCCGCACCAGGTTTAGCGCATCCTTCTACTTCCAATTGTATTTGTCTTCTTCATTGTCACCTTCGCTCAATGGCCATATCTGCGCACTTTTTTCTTTTACATCCTTTCCCATCGATCACGTAGGCTGACGGCCTTATTTTCACTGTTCCTTGGCACCAGGTTTTGCGCCCATCCATCTATTCATCCATTCATGTCACTCACTTGCCTCATCCACCAATTCAATTGCCACCATGGTTTTTTACTCACTTTTTTTCCACTCACTTTTTTCAACACCAGATCCGACATAAACCTGTTTGTGTCAATCTCTTGTCTGACATTTGATTGACGTACTGCGCAATTTCATCTCCCTGTTTCTTTGGCTCTCTCTCTCTCTCTCCAAGTGTGCAGAGAAAAGTGTTTATGATTTGAGTATTGAATTCGCGTTAGGATTATTAGATTAGGGGAAAAGAGGCTAGACTACGACTACGACTACGACTATGACTATGGCTACAACTATGGAAATGAGAGAGAGAGAGAGGGGAGGGAGGATGAGGATGAGGTATGTGCATGAGGTGGGAGGGTATGTACACGATGAAGTGGAGAAGCGGAGAGAGGAGAATTGAGGGAAGGAGGGAAGGTGACAGGTCAAAAGAGATATCATTGGATAACTCTCGACCGCCGATCGGTTGAGCGACCTAATAAGTTTGAGCTGTGAACAATAAAAAAGATAAAGATAAAGAAAAAGAGGAGAGAAGGAAACGGTTGAAAAGTAGCATTTGCGAAAGAACAGGGGTATTCTGGACCGATGCAGAAATAAGCAAAAAAAAAATTAGAAATAGAAAGCAAACAAGTTTGATGTTGAACAAACCTGTCATACCTCAACTTATCCCTTTCTTTTTTTTTTTTGCTATCATCTTAGTGCATCAATTATCAACCTATCGCCATCCTAGGATGTGATAGTTCAGTTCTTCGCCTTCTGCTGCTGCTCACCCTCACCTTCCTTCTTCGCTCCAGTAGTAGCACTGGAAAAAGAAGAAGCCTTGGTGGAATCAGAGGAAAGATCCTTGGGAGGGGTAATGATGCGAGGCATGATATTACTGACGGAAAGAGGGACCAGGCTCTCGAGGACGTTGGCTCGGGTGGGAGAGGTGACTGCTGGAGTGGCGGCGATGTTTCGGAGTTGAATGGTGATCTTTGGCTTGGGGATGAGCGTAGAGGCAGAGGTGGAGGAGTGGATGCTGCTGCTGCAGTCGTCCGACAGTTGAGTGTAACCGGAGTACTGGCGAGTCATGGTGTTGATCGGCAGTAAAGTGAAAGGAAGGGGACTTGAAAGAAAGGTAGGAAGGACGGTGGGGAGTGGACTGAGCTGGACTGGACTGGAACCGAGAGTGTGGGACTGAGCGACGTGTGGTAGAAAACCTCTTGTGATTGAAAACTGGTAGACTCTTGTATGCTTGCTTGACTTGTATGCTTGCTTGTGTTGGTCTCTCTCTTTGTAGGAGTGATAAATCTGTTTGATTTGCTTTTGGAATGAAGAACCAACAAAAAAAAAAGTGGACGGATCGGGCGGGTTCATATATGATGGCGATGGCAACGCCCCTGGGTATACCGTTGCAGTTAACCTCACTTTGCAATTGGCCTTTTAGGTAGGCCAAGCGAGGAAATCTCCGCTTGAATGAATAGTTGAGCATGACGACATGTTCAATTGATACGACTGAGGTGGTGGTCAATGAGCAGAGGAAGTGGGGTCAGTCAGTCAGGGATGAACATGAGGGTGGGAAACAGACAACTCCATTCGAATCCAATACCCCTAGCGGCCCGATTACCGGTATCTTTGCGGGAGGCGAGGACGATTTTGGTTCTTTTGATGTCTCCTTGTCTTACTAAAAGGGCAAAACCCCAAAATTAACGTGGTGTTTTTGCTTTTTTGTGCTTTCAAATCATTCTTCACTCATAGTGACTCATGACAACGAAAGGGCGATGGGAGCAAGGGTAGAGGGACTACGCACAACCGTTACCGAGCATTAGAGTTGTCAAGATGGATGCTGTTTTGCTTTCCCTGTGTTCATCGATTAGTTTATACTTTGTTCGAGTGTGACAAGAAAAGGAAGAGAAACGGAAAGTAGTCAATCTGATTGCGGCGGTGCAACTCTGAGCTGCTTGTTACTCGATCACTCAAACAGTGTGCAGGGCAGAGGCAAATTGATGCCAGCAGGTCAAGCACGACTCAAGGGTGCCAGTAGCGATAGATGCTAATACCACTACAAAGAACTGTCATTCTCAGGAGCGGGGTAGGTCCTGGATGCAAACATGGCTTATGAACTGCGCCTTCCAACTGCGAAGCATCCCATTATTGAGTTGCTTTGAAATCAAAATAGGGCCAAGCGAATCGGGATGAGCTTATTTTTCTTTCTTTTTTCCCGCTCTGCTTTGTCCAATCGAGAGAGAAAAGGACATTGAGTAGGAGTAGAATGTGGAATGAGACTGATATGATTCGTGTGTGCCTAAGTAATTGCTCAGCTTTTGGATATACTCTCTGCTCCCTTGGGAAAGTACTCTCGCTGGTACGTAGTTGTGTGCTTTCGCCCTGTAATTCAAGGAAGCATGGACTGGCAATCTGGACTGCAACTGAGCAGTACGAATAATAATATATGTCGTATATCCGACTCTATGACAACAGAGCAGTTGCCCCGAAGCCATCTCTCTCTTACATAAAGAAGGCTGCACAGTAACAAAAATGTCGAATTTAATCAGCTATTTCGTGGCCTACCTAGGTGAATACGATGCAATAGACAGCAAGGGGAAGATGATGTTCAAACTTTCACTCTCGATGCCAAGACGAAAGAAAGAAAGGAAGTATAGGCGAGAGAAGAAAATAGTAAGTGGAAAGACGCGTAAAAAAAAAAAAAGAAGAGGGAACAAGAGATGGTTAACCGGTTTACTTGGTGAAAACATTGGTCACAAACTCTGGATGACCTTAGACCGGGCATAAAGTCATCCCTTTTACTGCCCCCGCGAACAGACAAAGCACACCTGGCAAGGAGGACGACCGTGGCTCTGCCACGAGCCTTCTGCTTGGAGAGTCTTACATTAAAAACCTGAATGGACACGTTGGAAACCCGGGGAGGGGGGGGGGGGGGGGTTGGACAATCCGATTAATCGTCTAAGGTGACGAGCTATCAAGACAAAATACATGGACAACTATACTTAAACTTTGAAAGCAGGACGACCGTGGCTCTGATACGGGCGTTCTGCTTGAGAGTCCTCCTCGAACATTCAAAGCACGCTTGAAAAGGACGTCCTGGCTCTGCCACGGGCCTTCTTCGTAAGCGCGTCAAATTAAAAGGCAGATGGCGCACAATGGAAATGGAAACACCGAACTAAAAGAAAGAAAAAAACAAAAGGAGAGGAACGAAACCCGGGGTGTCACCTGGTCGGGAACGCAAAACGATCGCTGAAGCAAAAGAACATGAAAGTGCCGGGACTCGAACCCGGTTCTCAGGCTTGGAAGGCCGGAATGATACCCATATACTACACTTTCTTGATGACTGGAGTTTTCTGTTTTTAATTTGTACCAACAGGTCCTGCATGCACGTGATGTCACGTTTTTGCGCCACCAAAATGTATGCGGAGTCCTTTTTTGTGCTTCAATTTTTCTGGTTCCTGACCGTGTAAACAAGATCAGTTCCAAAGTCCATCGTCAAGACGGTCTTGCACAAGTTTGTTAGCTACCTGGAGGTGCAGGCCTCGGAGCTGATCTAAGAACCCCGGTGCACCGCGATGATCGTGTGGGAGCAATCTCAGGCCATCTCTGCCAAGGACATGACATCCTTTGTATAGTTCTCCTGGGGCGTTGCTTTGGTACCATTCTTTGGTGTTTCCCTCTTTTTTCGCGATCAAAAGTAGGACTTTGTTTTTCTTGATTTTTTTTTTGTCGCTCCGCGTCATTTTTCACATTTTTTGTGTTAGGACATATTTCACACTGGCCACTCAACAAAGTAATGGAAGGAAGATAGCATGTTCATGCGAAATGTTGACTTTGACACTTCTTACTTGTAGTTAGCTCGCCTTTTCTCTTATGCGTCTGGCTGTGGAGGGCTTTGATGTTGCCGTCTCTTTTTTCGGTGATCTGTTTTTGGATTCGGCGGCTATTTTTTCTCGTCACAATAGCTGAATGGGATGGATAGAAAGTAGAGGTCTCTAACTTGCAATAGTTACTGTACGTAATAAAGAAAAGGATAAAAAACATGAAATAACAGCAATAAGACGAAGATTATCACCAGATCAAAAAAAAGAGAGGATAATTTAACAAGGTTGGGGGGATGGCTACTGAGATGTGGAATGGTTAATGTGTTTGAGACGAGCGACAAAATGGAATGCAGAAATATATATACATGTATTATTGTTACAGCGAGAGGAATGTGAGTGTGAAGGAAACCTCGCATAAAAAGAGTCGACGTAAAAAAATGAGCTGAAGTAGCAATCGAGAATATCCCTGCAGAAAAAATATAAACGCATGAGATAGAGGAATAAGATGACAATGTATATCGGAATATTCTCATCCTGGGATTGGCGAAGACAACTGTGCACTTGGTACTCATCGAACAAGAAAAACATCGATTGCTTCGAGAGAGCAAAAAGAAAGAAATAAAAGAAGGGATGCGGAGGGACAGGTTTGATCCTGTGTACCCTCATTTTTGGAATAAACGTTTTGAAACATCAATGTTGTATGAGTTGCTGACACATCCTTGAAACTGAAAGTTGAGGCAGCTACTTTATACCTCACTCTCTCATTTCTTGCAAAAGTAGCGAAAAAGAGTGGGCAAGAAAAAAAAGAGGCGCCAAGGGGATGGAGGCGCGGTTGCTCTAACGGAGGCTGAGCATCAAAAATGAAAGATTTCTCGAGGGGTTCTTTTCCTTTGCCTGTCAAAACTCGCTTCTTTTTTGTGTCCTGCTCTCTACACTTTTGAAGGAAAAGGAAAAAGAAACGATTAATATAACCCGCTCCATGCTTCCCAAAGCTCCCGTTGCGTATAGTATAAGTCCGCATGCATTATTCTGCGGTCAAGAGTGGGAGGGAGCGAAAGAAAGGAAGAGATCAGTCTATTTCCGCCCCGGTCATGTCAAATACCTGAAAAAAAGGAACGAACACTTTGATTAATTTTGGGCAAAGCAAGAAATAAGATACAACGTCTTGGCACCATGGAATCGTGAGAACTGGACATATGTGGACTCTCACCAGTCAACATAAAAAAAACAAAACATAAGAAGACGAAGCCATCTCCTCGCCTCTGTTGTTGCCTCGACTAATACGTACTTCTCTATCGATGTGTCTCTAGTTCTCAGCATGACATCCGCGCTCGTTGTCAACATCGACCCATTGTCGGAATAAGATAATATGACATTGGATGTCAAAATAACGGATCTGACATCAATAACGTCTTTCTTGTACGAAAAGATATTCTGACATGTCTTCAAAAGCACGGTGTCAGAATATCTTTATCCTCGATTGTCAAGGTAGCAACACTGCTCCTCAAGCAAAGCCATCTCCACGATTGGGCGAAGCAAAAACAAGAACTCTCAGAGAAGAGCAAAAGATATCCGAAAACCCGGATTTGAACCAGGGACCTAGAGATGACAGACAAACTACAGTCTCCCGCTCTACCAACTGAGCTATTTTCGGATGATGTTTGTGTTCTTTCTAGATACTATTTAGATCCTAGATGGCCTTTTGATATAGGATGACGTATTAGTAAATATGAGTGAAGCATAAGCTGCGCTCCCTAGAGTACTTCTGGTTGAATCGAAAGTCTTACTTTGTACTTTGCTTCACTCTCACTTTCTTAACTTTCCCTTACTCACAAATACACTCACTCACAACCATGTCTCTGGCCAAGCAAAACTTTTCTTCTGCTTCTGAGGAGGCTATCAACCACCAGGTAAAGAAATACTCAACCATTAGGGTTATTCGGAATGAAAAGCGGAGAAGACTCATTTTGTGGATTGCAGGTTGCGCAGAATGAAAAAAAAGAGAGCTTTCCCATGACCATGGCCCAACCATTGCATGTCAACCTCGCCTGGAAAAAAATGAAAAGCTCATTCCCTTTTTTCGCGTCCTCCCTCTTCCCACTTCACCGTTACGCTGTGCTTCCCGAATAAACAGATTAGCCAAGAGCTCCAAGCTTCGCAGGTGTACCTCTCTCTCTCTGCCTGGGCTGGCCATGTCAACCAGGCCCTGCCCGGTCTCGAGAAGTTCTTCAAGGAGAGCGCCGAGGAGGAGCGCGAGCACGCCCAGAAGCTGATCGACTACCAGAACCGTCGTGGTGGCAAGGTCATCCTCCAGACCCTCCAGGCCCCCGAGTCTGACTGGTCCTCTGCCCGCAATGCTATCGAGTCGACTCTCCAGCTCGAGAAGGGTAAGTTGCAGCCTTTTTTCTTCAATTGATTCAGGGGGGATTGAATAATATTTGATTGAATCGCGAGTAGCGTGCTTCCCAGGGGTAATTCTCTCTCACCCACCTGGGCCGATTGGCAATGGAAGGAGGGGTAATGGTCATTCATTCATCCTTCTTCAACACACTCCCACTCTCACTGACACCTTTTTGACTTTCATGACCCCCTGAATGGGCTCTGAAGGAGCTTCGGTCTGTTCATCACGACCGATAAGAGAGGTCGTCGTTTTCTCGACAACACAAAGCAGTTTTGAACCCAAATGATTGAATACGTCAAAGCGCGGGACGAAGGAGTCAGCCGTGATTGAAGAAGGAAAAAAGGAAAACGAGACCAATTCCACACACACACACATACACACACACTCACACACACACACGCAACAAACCAACACAGTAACAGTGCTCACCACACCGCTAAAAAATAGTGGGAAAAACTGTGTGAATGCCAAATCCAACAACAAAGAACCAAGCTGACCTGATCAATTGTTATCTTTTACTGTCATGCGATGTGATGAATAGATGTCAACAAGAGCCTGTTGAACTTGCACAAGATTGGCGAGGAGAACAACGATCCTCAGCTCTGCGACTTTATTGAGTCCGAGTACCTCGAGGAGCAGGTCGAAGCTATCAAGAAGATTGCCGATCTCGTCACTCAACTCAACCGCGTCGGAGGCGATGGACTCGGATGTAAGTCCCTTCGCTTTATGATTCAGCCATTTACAATGATGTCCTCTTTATCTGTTCCTCATCAACCTACTAACGCCAATTGCCCTTCTTTTTACGCCAACTAGTATACCTCTGGGATCAGAACCTGTTGAAGAGCCACGATGCTTAAAGCCCTATGCAGAGCAGACCGGACCAAGATCTATTGTACACATCCTCCACTAATATGTGGCGACATCATTCCCTTTTACCCCAAAAATAAAAAGTGTATATACCTATCCTTTCCAACTATTCATTCTCGACCGGCGTTGTATTGAATCTCTACCCACATTCGCCATGATGGATGAATGTATTCTCTTGCTAGTAAAAAAAGCCCTTTTGAATGGATCTCGGAGAGGCGGAGAATAGTCCACTAAGCTTTGCTTTCTTGCTTCGTTGCTGCAAGAATGATGTGCTTTTTCTCTTTCCTTCTCTGCACTTTTCTCGGGGCGCACCTCTTCTCGTTGCTTTGTTTTTCTCGGTCCGACATCAGTCATCTCGACTAAAAGAGTCAGCCCCGAGATGAAAAACGGCCGAGCAAGTTACAGCCGTAAGAGTCAGCAAGGGAAAAAAAAAAGAGATGACCACGAATGGCTACTTGGAGAGATGCTCGTGAAGTATAAGTGTGGTTTTGACTTTTTTCTTTGGTCCGCGTGGCCCACAGCACACGCATTTGTGATTGCAACAAAGGCACACACACACATCAAAATAAGAGTTAGGGATGAATAGATTCTCTTTCCTCACCCGCTATCAAAAGGAAAGAAAAAAAAGGGAGGGGGGGGCAAGAATCCCCTCCTTCACTGCTCCATCCTCGTAAACCCGACCCCTCCCCACATCACTCATCCTCTCCATACTTCCTTCACTCCCGTTTCTAACAGTTGACCCCAGCCTTCTGCAAAAGACGTAGTTGCGAGGCGTGTGAGTTTTTTGTTTTTTTTTTGCTTCCAAATCATCAGGAATACATCTCCTCAGCAAATAAACCCACTGACCCCCTCTTTTCCTTTCATCTTTCCGTCATTTTTTCCTTGTTTTCCTTCAGTCCCTCTCCCCTCATGATATGTATTAGCTCTATTTCGCTTGTTTTTTTTTTGTTGAACGGACGGGCGTGTTCGATCTTCGGAAAACAAATTCCTTTTTTGATCAAGGGTTAGTTAGATGCAGGACGGGAGAGAGAACAAGGGGGTTGGGGTTCGGACTTCGGAGATGAGGCAGGCAAGGAAAAAAAAAAAAACGAAGAGGGGAAAAGGGCGCGCGCGCATAAGCGAGCAAAGGTGCATGAGATGAGAGCAATTTTTGTTTTTTAGGCCCGAGATACAGAGATGCAAGGATACAGAGAGAGAGAGGGAAGGGGAGATTGCGAATTGAGAGATACGTCTTAGCGTTGTTCTTTGTTGTGTTGGAGTAAACAAACACAAAAACGTTGGTCAATGGTGGAATGGGTCCAAGACTGAACACACAACAGCAAACGCAAGAAAAAAAAACCAAAGAGAACATAGAGAGTAGACCAGACCCTTTGATTGCTAACACCCATATACTCTCATACTCATTTTTTTTTATTTTACTTTGCTTTCGCCTTTGTTGATGAGATTGATATTTTAGCCGGTTTGTTTCGACCTCTTTGTTTATTCAGAAATACAGACGCGAGAGGGCGTGTGTCTATGTCAATGAGAAAAGAACGGCGATGAAGAAAGACCGAGACCGAGACTCACAGTCCACTCCATTCAAGGCTTTAGCACCATTCACCCCATCCGCACCTTCCGCAAAGACGATGCCGTAGTCGTAGTCGAAGAAGTGCCTTGCAAGGGTAAAGAGAGAGGAGGGTGTCGTTCCCTGTACTGGGCCATCCCCTGAACAAAACCTTCAAACCCAGGTTTATCGCGCGCGATCGGTTCCAGGACCTTCAACCGTTGCTCCAACATCACTCGGAACGGCTCCACGGCCGCATCCCGTTCCAATTGCTCCAACGCCGACACGCCCACTGCTGCTGCTGCTGTTGTTATCTGTGAAGAGTCGACTTCCATAGATGCTGCTGCCTCACCTGCTGCGGTCGCCGTCGTACCATCTACACCTTTCCCTTGCTGCTGCTGCAGTTGTGCTTGACGGTGTTGCATGAAAGTGGAGCTCTGGAACATATCGAGGGTCATCCCTACAAACGTCGCCAGATGCTTTCCCTGTGTAAACGTCTCGAGTCTGCTTGGGACAGGGATCCAGAGAGTCTGGCACAACAGTGTCCAAAGTAGGCTCTGAGGCGATAGGTGCTTGTCCCCGCACCCCACCAGCGGAGTCGTCATCATCGCCGCACCCAACTCAGCTTATTCAACGGATATCAAGGGTATAGAAAAGAAAGTGAAGGAAAGTGAGAGAAATGGGGCGTCAGAAAGAAGAAGGAACGGTGCAATAAACACATGTATCTCGGTAATAAGGTAAGATCGAATAAAATTTCAGAGAGGAGCACATTGATGTACCTGCACGCCGGCCATTAGGTGTCAAGGCAGCCTTCAAAAATCGCTTGAGGATGTTGGTGACAAACTGAGCAGGTCCCACGTAGCAAAGCGTGGCCCGGAAGAGGTCGACATCCATATGATAGCTCGATCCACCAAACACTGGCCAGCCCTTTTCCCGCTTCATGACCAGGGGTGTCCTTCCGCCCGAGATAATCGCGTCATACGCAAACACCGTCTGCTGTGCCAGCTTTGGTACATCATATGGCTCAGAAATCTTCCACGCTACATAAAATAAGGACGTAACGAGTCAGTCACGTTTCCAATTCTCAAGTATTTTGGTTCGTTGGCACATCCAGATTGACTTACAGTCGTAGTTGACAGAGGTCTCGGTAAGGCGCTCATGGATAATAGCGAGCTGGTGATCATTCTCGATAGCATGATGTCCCAACGCTGCAGAGATTTCACTCTTCAGCAATCGGATCAACCGCGCCGGGAACGCCTCTCCAGCCAACAATGACTTCAAACTCGACTGCATCATTGCAACCGACTTGCCAGAAGTCACAGTATGTCCTGCCTTCCCACCAATGCTTCCACTTACACCCCCACGAGGTGCCAGGGGCGACGATCCTGTCGGTGACATCATGGACGATGCAGAAGATGCGCCGTGGGCTGAATGATGTGTTGGGTTGAGGGGACTGTGCGCAGAAAAAACAATCTCCTGGCAGAGGTACTGGACAACTCCAATCAGAACAAATAATAGGCAAGGTTGCAAGAAGTAGTCGAGACCGCTGTTGAGTATTGTCGCGTCAATGACTCCAGCCTGGCACGCTGCTAGGGATTGTTCAAAGATCGAAGGCGAAATTTCCAACAGCATCTGAGGTTTCGATGTCCTACGTGATGTAGTTGACGCGTTATTTTGAACAGAACGTGTCAGAGCTTGAACAATGAGCCAAAGGTCAGAATTACCAACAAGAAAAAGAGGACGTAGGTGCTTACTGGATCAAGTCGTCGGAGATACCCATGCTGTCGAAAAGAGCAGAGATCCACCGGCCCATCAGTCCTTGCATGTCCGCTGTCATGGACGACATGGATGCAGTTGGGATGGTGGCAGAAGTATGGTGCAGCCACAGATAACAGAAACCTTGCTTATCCTTGAGCACCGAGTCCAGACACTCCGCGAGCTCGTATCGTCGAATAATGGTCATAATCAGGATTAGCACATCTCCAAACCCCTCCAGATTCGAGTTGCAGGTATCTAATTGGAAACAAAGAACGAAAAATCGTCTCTGCGAAGTTAGTTTCATCTTCATTTTGGTTTTCAAAGTGCTGCATCATCTACCGTCTTTAATACTGTTGCTCGCATTACCAATGTCGTCGTCCTCGTTTTGCTGAAGGTTGTTGACAAAGCTTTCCAGAGGGACCAGGAGCGACGATGGCGGCCGCATCAGTAGAACGAGGTCCACGACTAATGGGTTGTCATCCAGCGTCTGACACAGCTTTGACAATGTCAGCACATCGTTATTGGCCGCCGCTTCTTCGCACACCTATCCATCGAGGCAAAAATTTGGCGTCAGTCTTTGACGATTACCCAGATCGGTTTGTAGTGAAGCACATTCGACGCGAGTTCCATGCATGTTTGGCATCGCTGCACCGTACCTGAATGATCCGATCGAGTAGGGCTTCCTGGTGCTCAAAGTCGCTCAGGGTCCTTCCACAGAGGTCATTAACGGCATCAGCCGGTGATTGTTCACTGTACTTCCCGAATTTATACTGCTCCGGATCGTAGTGGGTTGGCGGGACATCGGTGAGGATATTGAGTTGGTCCGACCTGACAAGCCCTTTTGCGCGACATCCGATCGCAATTGATTTGAGAACATCTGCTCTCTCTCCTGTTCCGTCCTCTGCAATACAATCGTCGCACTCGTTAAGTATTCCTCTATAGAACGAAAGCTGTTTGAGCGTTGATTCCACCGTGTCGCAGAGCTGTAGTGAAGACGTAGTGTAGACATTGATGTGTTAGTAAAGGGAGTACATACACCCAGCAATTTAGACCACAACTTACTCATTGGTATTCTAGATGGATCCTTCGCTTACCTCCTCATAACTGTAGCCGAGTTTTGACACAATACTCGGAATCTAGATCGTATACAAACACGCGAAAACTCCATGATAAATAAATATTCCCATCACCTTAATGCAACCGATGATCTTGTCAATGCTATAGCAACGCTTGGCAATACCTTCACCAAGACGAGGCATTTCCAGAGGAGTCGCTGACTTGACGAATTAGATTCCGCGAGACCCGTCAATCCTGCTAGCCAGAACTGAAGGATGACCGTGTCCATGGTTAGTCCTTTGATCCGCTGCACATCCTTGAGTCGCTGTACTGCAAACACATCCGGGACGACTGGTCGGATTCGTGCCTACCAGGTTGAAAGTAGTAATTATTTTTGATCAATATGTGTCTCTGCGTTGAAGCTCATTGAGAGGCGCGTGTGTTGTGGCGAGGATTGTACCATAGTGTAAGCCAGGTACAGCATGTCAGTGCTGGCCAATGCTTGTGGATCGATCTCCGTTGTCGGTGCGTTCCATATCGCCATTGTTGTGTATGCGCTGTGTTGGTATGAGATGCAACTCCCGTTTTGACTTGTCAGATATGTAGGGGCCCTGGCTGATGATAATTGGCGACTGTTTGATGCGATGATAGAGAGTTGCTATGGTTTATGGGAGGGAAGGACGAGCAGCAAAGAGAAGCATGGTTGCCATTAGATGAAGGAGTTGGTTGCAGAACGCCTCTACTTTTGTTGCGCACCCTGCCCACTTTTTTTTCTGTTCCGATGAAGTACCCAGCCAGGAATGGTGTAATTCGCTACCGAGTTATGATGTTGGTTCCTGAAACGCCCTTTGTGAGTCGACAATGGAAGAATGGAGAAAAGTAAAGGTAAAAGTGTTTGAGGGGAGAATGAGTGATGCCCTTTTGAAGTTTCGAGACTGTGCCCTGAGTGTGGCTTTTCTTTTCTTTCGAGAGCCAAGCGTGTTATTTCACACTCTTTTACGCGCTTATTCTTTTTCTTTTTATTGCCTTTTCTGATTCACACCTCTTCCCCCATTGACTGACTTGACCCATCAGGACCGGATCAACACCCTCGCAGCAGTAACAGGAGCAAGAACAGGAGTAGGAACAAGAACAGGGAACTGGTGGTCGTACGATTTATAAAACAACAAGGACACACAATGACTACACCGCCAGCATGGGCCATGCCCTCAGGAGAAGCAAGAGGTGTATTACGAGAGGCCATCCAAGCCTGTAACGAGCGTGGACTCTACTTTGCCGCACGCTGGTAATGCTCTTGTCTATCACGAGCACCCTTCAGATAAAATGTCATTAGCAAATAAATGGCCCCTCTTTTTTTCGTCAGAGATTGTTGACGAATGCTTCTCGTTCCTGATAGGGCAGCAGAAGCACTCAACGGACTTCCTGCAATCGACCATGAAGACTCCAAGGACGATGATCCGCGGGTGCCAGCCACACGATCAACTACAGCAGCAGGAACAGCCTCATCATCAACAATAACGAACTCTGAGCGCTATGTCTCGATGTACGCGGAAGAACTTGGTTTGGACGCTGCGACAGGACAGCCCGCAGGAATGTACACCGCTGAGTATGACACCTACCTGATGGCCAAGACCTTTTTCGATCTCAAGGAGTATGATCGGTGTGCTGCCATTCTTGAGAAATGCGAGAGTAACAAGTCGCGGTTCCTGAGACTCTATTCAAAGTACCTTGTAAGTTATTTTGCTCTCCTCTTCTAAGAGCACGTTGTGATCTACCTATTAAAAACGATTGTCGCTGACCACTTTCTCTTTTTCTTCGATGGTTATTAGGTCGGCGAGAAGCGGCGGGAACAGGATACACGGGAGGTTCTCGGTAAGACGGATGGTGCACTTGAGAACAGTCTGTGGAGTTGTAATAATTTGATCCGCTATTTAATCACTACTCTTTTGACTTACAACCACGTTTACTTGTTGCGATAGGTCCACTGGACAACGGGATGGCGGTCAACAAGGAGATTGAGAAGATCGACACGGAGCTGGCTGAAGGCTACCAAGCAGGTACTCTGGACGCATTCTGCAAGTATTTGTAAGTGTTATGGAGGCTAATCACACACCGCCTGCTATCTCAGGACATTTAATCGACAAAGGAGAACCTGACAATTGAGCGCAATCATGTTGAATGACATAGGTACGGGATTGTGTTGATCAAGAGGCAGAGAAAGACCCTGGCGGTGGTAGTTTTGACCGAATCTGTCAACCAATATCCCTACAACTGGAGCGCATGGCTGGACCTTGGTCCTTGTCTGCCCTCATTAGCCGCCGTAAGCTCTCAGTGTTCATGGAGATGACCTTGGAAACCGAGTGATAAACGGCTGTAGATGTTGCGGTTGTAGCTTACATTTTTCTCGTCGACACTGTTTTGACCTTTTCTATCATAGATTACAAAGATCAAACCGGCGTTGCCTGTCAGTTTTATGACTTCTTACTTCCTTCTGCATACCACACTGGAATATGTCAGTCATCAACAGGAAGAAGGCGTTGTTTGGCTGGAGGAACTGATGGAAACCTTTCCGCGAAGTGCCTTTGTCAAATGTGAACGAGCTTTAGTCCTCTATCACGCCCGAGGTAAAGCACGCCGTATCTTTTTTTTCGACAACAAGTCTGCTGTATAAGCATGGTCTAACATCGAGACATTCGCTCGCATCACGCTTCTCGTTTGTAGATTTCCCGGAGGCGGACAAGGTGTTTGAGGAAGTGGTCAAGGAGAACCCGCATCGACTGGATAGCTTGGATGTCTTTTCGAACGTATTGTTTACGACAGGGAAACGGGCAAGACTAAGCTTCCTAGCACACAGCTGTGCAATGACCGACAACTACCGACCTGAGACATGTTGTGTCATTGGTAACCTCAACTTGGATTATGTTGCCAGGAGAAGGCCGCATCACGTTGTTGGCGTAACTCTTGGCTAACATCAAGCTTCGTTCTTCCGTGTTATGTGTCTATTAGGAAACTACTACAGTATGAAGGGCGAGCATGAGAATGCTGTTGTGTACTTCAAACGTGCGCTGCGGTTCAACAGGAGCTATGCATCAGCGTGGACGTTGCTTGGACATGAATACATGGAGATGAAGAATGCCTACGCCGCTGTTGAAGCCTACCGGCGAGCCGTTGGTATGTGTATTCGCTTTCAAGGAACTGAAAAGTTTAACTGTCCCTTCAATATTGGTAGCCACAAACATAAACTAACATTGAATACATGTCGCTCCCATAGATTACGACCAGCGGGACTTTAGGGCGTGGAATGGACTGGGTCAGACATATGAGACGCTCAAGATGCATTACTACGCGCTAAACTATTACCAGAGAGCTACGGCGATTCGGCCATACGATGGAAGGATCTGGTGTGCGATGGGTCAGTGTTACGAATCATTGGACCAGGATCTGGCGGCTATCAAGTGTTATACCCGGGCGTTGCTTGGACCTGACCAAGAAAAGACGGCACTGAAGAAGCTGCCTAAGCTGTACAAAAAGATTGGCGAATCTGAGGCGGCCGCGCATTACTTTCGCAAAAGTCTCGAGCAATTCCGAGAAGAGCAGGTACGAGTCTTTTTTTCGTGGTTGTTTTCTGGTGGCCATAGGTATTGTGTATCGAGGCTATGCAAAAAAATGTCTACTTGATCATTAATCTTGCCCTTTTATGTACCATTGTTGGTGTGCCTTTGATGATAGAGCGAATCGGACGACAAGGCAGAGGCATGTCTGTTTCTGGCATTGTACGAGCGCGGCAAGGGGAATCTGGAGGACGCATTGGAGTATGCGAAAGAAGCTATGCAGTGCTCGTCCGAGTCGCACCAGGAAGACGCCAATGCACTCACGCGCGATATTCGTAGTGCTCAAGATGCTGCCAGGTCGAACGAGATAGATTAGATTTTAGATAGTGACATGCAAGAATGTATAATACTTCAGACGAGATCACTTGGGAAGGTCGATTTCCAGGCGTGGGAGGATGGCTAAGATCCCCTTTTCAGCCCCCTACTCACAGAAAAAGAAGGGGTGGAAAATAATAATAACGAGTGTAGTAGATGCCCCCTTTCTATTATTTCAGTGCCGACAGTGAACAGGCCTAGTACTGAAGTGTCCTCATTCCCCTTCTCTCATTCGCTTTCTTTCCTTCTTCATCCTTTGTCCTTCACCATCTCCCACCTTCCTCTTTTTTCCCTTGCTACATTCACACGGCGACAACGCGACGATAGAACCCAGAGCTCAAATAATCAACTTTTTGGTGGCAAAAAACACAGACAGCTCTAAATGAGGACTCGACTCTCAGGAACGCGATTGTTGACTATAGGATGTGCCTGTCTCCTCCTCCACAGTGCGCTCGGAAACCTGGACCCCAGAGGTAAAACTCCTATCGTTCTCTCGGTATTGAGTTCCAAAAAAAAACATTGACACAGCGAGGCTAATGATATGCCGTTGCTACTATTCGAGAAACTTGTAGACTCGGTGGCAGATGTCCTGGCAGGATCGCTCGAGTATTCGTGGATGGGTGCCGAGGGAGACGACACCCAGTTCCATCTCCAAGCTCAAAATCACCAGGAACACCACCGGCAACAACAGCAACAGCAGATGTGGATGGAACAATCGGCCCCTTTGGAAGCTCTCGAGTCAGCATTCGACCGCGCAGGTGGACGCCGGCGACACTTCAAGACCTCATCCACAAAGTCCAAGACCAACAGCAACAACAGCAACACCCCAAAGAACTGTGATAAACTTCGCTTCGTCGCAGAAGATACCTGGGAATCCATCCTCTTGGAAATGGGTCGAGTCCTCCAAGCCAACAACCTCTTCCTCCCGACATTGTTGCCCCTTTCCAAAGTCTTGACCGAACCCTTGGAGGAAGAAGACAAGTCTGAGATGCCCCGTCTGATGCGTTTGCTCGAGATGGGTCTTGTTGCCTTCCATCATGTCGCTGGAGTGATTCCTGAAGGGACAAAGACACAATTGGAGACCATCCTCCAAGGAACCACGACGTTGCAGCGTCAATTGGTGGAGCTGTTCAAGTGCCAGAATAGGATTTGGACCCCTGAGCTTGCAGCCAAGGCGGTCTCTCGGCGTAGTTGTGTGGCTGTGGGGATCTTTTATGACGACTACTTTGAGCAGCTCCGGAGGGTTATGGGAGATGCCCAGTCCGGGTTCAGTGAGAACAAGCTTATCAAGGAAGCGTTCTCGAAACTCAAGTTCCAGTCTGAGGGAATCTACTTGACACAGCAGGGTGCCTGTAAGGCAGTGGATGCAGTTGAGAGGGAAGATTCGATGGACGAGTTGGTAGAATTGGTGGCTCTTTTGAGGTTGACGCTTGCGGCGGGGGATGCGTTGCAGGCTTGTCAGGTCAGTTTGCAGAGGAGTGTCGTAAAGGCACAGGCGAGGGCTGGGTCGGTCTCGGACTTGGAGCAGGTGATCTATGGGCTTTTGGCGATGGGTGGGCGACGACAGGACCCGACTTCTTCTCCCATGGGAAGAGGAGGAGGAGGAGGAGGTTCGAAGGAAGGGGTTGTGGCGCGGTGTCATGAGGCGTTTGCTGAGGCGGCGGATATGGTGGACTCTATTCTGTCGATCCCTATCGTGAAAGGAGGGGATGCGCCTGCCGGATCGGTGTTCTTGCATCGATTGCTGACAAAGGATGTGGATCGGATTAGAGAGTGGATCCAGAAGGCCTGGAAGTCGATCGACCAACATTCTGCAAGCGACGGAGGTAATGGTCGTGGTGGCGGTGAGTGGAGGCAGATAGAGATGGTTACGGCGTTGTTGATCAAGAATCTCAAGGATGTCGAGTTGTCTGAGAGGGCCGACTCGGTTGTACATGAGTTTCTGGGCCCCGCTCGGCGATTGGAGGGCAAGATCCGTAAGCTTGACGAGTGTATCCTGTCAGTCGACCGTCAACACGGTTCTTCCAAGATTGAAGCCGAAGCTGAAGCAGGGGAAGAAGGTGGTGGCAAAGACGAGGCTGCGAAAGGGACGCAGCTGCCGTGCGGATTCCTGGCCGAACGCGGTCGAGAGACGATGGCCCTAGCCATAGGAGGGGCCACACTGACAAGACTAACAAAATCCAGCGATGAGATGAAAGCGGCCTTGGAGAAGGTCGCAAAGGCAGCGGGTCTCTGGGATGAGGCGCATGAGAATGTGATCAAGAAGGTTGAGTGGAGTAATATGAATGCGACTGCTGTTGGGGAGATAACGGCGGCATTGGACGGACTCGAGAGGGCGTATGAGGGGCAGGTGATTGGAGATGAATTGGATGCCGAGTTGACGGAGCTGGTGCCCCTTGTTGTTGTCCAGATCCGAGCGTTGCAAGCCTGTGCCAACGTCCAGCGAGCTACATCTCCTTCTCCTTCACCTTCTGTGTAGAGTCGTAAAGTTGTTGGTAATAAGTAGTCCGATTTATTATGATGGTTGTTATCAAGAGATGGATGTATTCCTTTTGAGTACAAAACGCCATGAATAATAGAGTTTGAGGTGGAGAGTGGAGAAAGGGGAGGGAGGAGAGAAAAAGTCATGCCACGACAGTAACGGTGGTCTGTCGTACAGTCTGCATTTCATTGCCACGAGGGAAAGGAATTGTTATATTCGTTTTGTTGTGTGTCCGTGGATCTTTAAAAGATCCTTGCTCGCCCTTTGACGGATTGAACATTCAGTCAACGGTACATTCTCAGCTTGTTTTCTCAAAGCGCTTTTAATAATGTGTCTGCTTTGAAAGTAAAAGGGGTTTTCTGCCACTGCAACAAGTGTCATTCAGATCGATGCTCCCTCTGGAGAAGGGACAGACAAAGGGTATAGAGAAAGAAGAACGAGATCCCCCTTGCAAATACGATTTGTGTGACTGACACGTGATAGTTCTCTACCCCGGACTGTAGAGGGGCTCAGACAGGGCACACACGAAGGAGATCTCGCTGACACATATCGCTGTCAGCCTGGCTTTGTAGAGAAGGAACGATGATGGGAGACTGGGTAGTAGAGAACAACAACAAACAGCATTGAGCATTGATGCGGGGGGATGAGAGTCAAGAAAGGAGGAAAGGAAGAGATGGATATGAAGGCAGGATGAGAACACAGCAGCGAAAGGAAGAACGGATGATCGCACATCCAAAGAGTATTATCTTTACTTTCTCGGATCTTTTTTCTCCTTTGCGCTGACACTTGACACCACCCTCTCTGTCGTGTATCCTCTTCCTTCTCTCTTCCTCTTCCTTCTCTCTTCCTCTTCCTTCTCCTCTTCCTCTTCCTTCTCCTCTTCCTTCTCCTCTTTGCCACTCCTTCTTCGCTTTCCTTCTCTTCATCATTTTCTCTCCTTCTCCGCTCCTTCCCTAATCTCATTCTCCACCCCTTTTCCCTTTCCTCTCTCCTCATCACCCCTTTCATCACTCTCCCTTCCTCCCTTTCCTCTCTCTCACTTCTCCTTCGTCATCGTCTCTCTCCCTCTTCCTACCCATCGCCATCCTCCCTACCTCCACACCCTACATTCACGTTTGCATTCTTCATTCACACACATAATCGATGGGTATCTTTTCAAAGCCAGCAACGGCCACCGCCGTCTTTGACCCGGTCGCCTTCAAGGCCGTGCTGCTCAAAATCGTCAAGGCATACTCCAACAACAAATCTACCGTCAAGCGTTCTATCTGGGTTACCCTCTTGGCAACTATTGCCCTCCGTATCCATTCCATGGCCACTTCTAAACCCAAGAAGGAGGCCAAGAAGACTGGCTTGACTAAAGGAGATGGCAAAGCTGCCAAAGTTGCCGTAAGAACATCTCGTTTCTCAGTTTTTTTTTTTTTTCTTTCTGGAGGATATCATGAAAGAAGAGAAATACAAAGACAAAGAGGGGAAAAGTCTAATGCATAGAACGAAAGAGAGAAGAAACAAAACAAAGGAGAATTGATCGAGCAGACGACTTGCAGAAGAAAAGAGATCTGAAGGACTGACACGAGGCAAAGAAAAGGACAAAAACTAACAATGAGAGAGATATCGTTTGTGAATACAAATAGGTCGATCGGGTCTTTTTCGAGAGATTCATGCGCATCTTGCGTCTGGTCATCCCTGGATGGCGCTCAAAGGAGTTCTGGCTCCTCGCTGTTCACACTGGTTTCCTAGGTAAACAACATTAATCCAGGACTTAAAAACACAAGGACGATACGATGGAATCATGACCTGCATAAACAGAGAATGGGAAAAGGTCCATCAGGGAGAGACGATCGCCGTACTGTTCATCTTCCTTCGATCGAATGGAGAGTGAATGGATATCCGAGGATGCAAAAACAAGAGAACAAAGAAGGGGTCAGTTCGCTTCACGAATTTTCGATCAACCCAACAACCATTACCAATCCCGTTTACGACGTTTACTATTTTTTTTGTTCACGTCAAACCACCACAGCAACAGCAAACAGCAACAGCATCAACAACAGCACAGGATCCCAACAATAACAAAAGGCCGTGGCATGGATCAGCAGCAATAAGAATATAACTCCACCACTCACTCAGCAGAGCCGATGCTACTTTTTTTGTTTGTGTGCATGCGTGTGCACACACGAGGAATCTCCAAAAAATTCATTCCACGGATACTAATATAGCCGATCCCCTCGATCTTTTTTTTCTATTGTCGCTGACAAACAACAACACGAACACGAACACGAACACGAACACCAACAACAATAGTCTTCAGAACTATGCTGTCCGTTTACATTGCTTCCCTCGACGGAAGAATCGTCAGTGCCCTCGTCCGTGGTCAGGCCAAGGAGTTCATGGTCGGATTGCTTTGGTGGATGACCGTCGCCGTCCCCGCCACCTACACCAACTCTATGGTTCGTCCTTGCCCATCGCCTTTTCACTTTCACATCCATACACAATTGCATGAAAGAACGAAACTAACAAACAATCGCGTCAAACTGGTTTTCAATAGTTGACCTACATGCAGAGCAAGCTCGCTATCCAGTTCCGCACCCGTCTTACCAACCATATCCACGAGCAATACCTTACCGACATGACCTTCTACGCCATCGGTAACTTGGATGACCGTATCAAGAACGCCGACCAGTAAGCTCTCTTACCCTTAGAATTCAATGCCAAGCTTCATGCGCAAAATTATCTCTATCGTGCTAACTCTTGTTTACATTGGTCTCACTTAGGTGCATCACGGTGGATGTGAACAAATTCTGTACGTCGTTGTCAGAGCTCTACTCAAACTTGGCAAAGCCCATCCTGGATGTCATTATCTACAACGTCCAGCTCTCCAAGAGCGTCGGAGGAGAGGGTCTCTTTGGTGTATCAGCACTGCTCCACGTCTCGGCGCTGGTTCTCCGCGCCTTGACACCCCCCTTCGGAAAGATGGTTGCAGAGGAGCAGCGTTTGGAGGGCGAGTTCCGTTTCACACACTCGCGTGTCATTGAGAATGCCGAGGAGATTGCCTTGTTCGGAGGCCACGATATCGAGAAGGCGATCCTCGACAAGAACTACTTTGCGCTCATCAAGCACGTCAACCGTATCTTCCGCATGCGCGTCTGGCACGGAATGCTCGAGGATTTCATCATCAAGTACTTCTGGGGTGCCATGGGACTCGTCATCTGCTCGATCCCTGTCTTCTTCAAGATGCCCGGACAGAGTGGAGGTTCTGATATCGGAGGTCGTACCGAGGGTTTCGTCACCAACAGACGTATGTTGCTCAGTTCTTCGGATGCCTTTGGTCGTATCATGTACTCGTACAAGGAGGTCACCGAGTTGGCTGGTTACACTGCTCGTGTCTCTGAGCTCTTGGATGTCTTTGATGATGTCAAGGCCGGTCGCTTCGAGAAGCGTCTTGTCTCGTCGGCTTCGACCGAGGAGAACGCCAAGGTCCTCTCTGGACGCGGAGATGTTGTTGAGGATGATACCATCGAATTCTTGGATGTGCCAATTGTCTCGCCCAACGGAGATGTTCTTTTGAAGAAGTTGAGCTTCTATGTCAAGCCCGGCATGCACTTGTTGATCGTTGGACCCAACGGATGCGGAAAGTCGAGTTTGTTCCGTATCCTCGGTGGCCTCTGGCCCGTCTATGGTAAGTTCTTGGCTGTGTATTTTTTTCACTTGTGTTTACAACAGCCATTCGTTTGGAATGACATTCTAACACATTCATTTATATTTGCGATGACAATTAATTTAGGCGGTACCGTCCATCGCCCCAACCCCAAGAACATCTTCTATATCCCCCAGCGCCCCTATCTCTCTCTCGGCACGCTCCGCGACCAGATCATTTACCCCGACACGGTGGAGGACATGAAGGCCAACGGTTACACAGATCAAGACCTCCAAGAAATCCTCGAGGTCGTCCAACTGAACAACATTGTCGAGCGTGAGGGTGGTTGGGACCGCGAGCGCGAGTGGCGTGATGCCCTGTCGGGAGGTGATAAGCAGAGAATTGCCATGGCCCGTCTTTACTACCACCGCCCACGCTACGCCATCTTGGACGAGTGCACCAGTGCGGTTTCGATGGAGGTTGAGAAGATCATGTACACCCATTGCATGAAGCTCGGTATCTCGCTCTTGACCGTCTCCCATCGTCCTTCGCTTTGGCAGTACCATAACTATATCTTGCAGTATGACGGTCAGGGAGGTTATGTCTTCACCAAGCTCGATGCTGAGCGTCGTTTGGCCCTGCAGGAGGAACGTCAGGTCTTGGAGCAAAAGTTGGCCGAGATCCCCAAGATTGAGCAGCGTCTTGCTGATCTGCGTAACCTCATGAAGGAGCGTGATAATGGCAAGGGTGAGGAGAAGGTTGAAGCATAGAGATTACATATCGTAGAGCATTTACGTTTTTTGAGCGAAAAAAGAACAGAGATAAATCATTTCACATAATAATTGTTACTCATTCAACATGCCATTGACAGAAAAAAATGAAATGCAAGAGAGACAGGTGTGTGTTGGTTTATACTTGACTACGTCGGTTGTGAAGGGCCTCCTTCTTGAGCAAGAGGGCACTCCTATAGCGGGCAACAGACTCCTGAACCGTGGGGTCGTCCATCAAGATGGCCAGTCCTGCAACCGTCCTCAGAGTCGCTACATCGCCACGTCGCGCCAGCGTCTGCAGACCCACAGAGGGGACTTTTGTCTCCGAGTCGACGGCAGTCACCTTTTTGGTGCTGGTACTACGCGTCTTGAGGAGGGACCCGAGTGTCAGCTGACACTTACAGGCTTGTTCGTATTGGTTACGCTTCTCAAGTTGCTGGCCCCATTCTGTCAGGATCTGCAAATGAAGCTGACGGAAGTCCTTCCTGTTGGCGTTGACGGGCAAGGACGCGATTGTTCCTGGAGGTGAGGTCTCGTCGTGGTCTTCTCTTTGTACCTCCATATCAGTACCATCTTCACCATCTTCCTCCATATCATCATCGTCGTGGTGGTCCCAGAGTCGGATCCGGAGTAATGTCAACGCCTCCCTAAAGAGCCCTTGCTTCCGATACACATCCACCGCCTCAAAGATCATCCCCACACTCAAGTAGCACAATCCCGCCGCATGAACCTCCCCCCTGGTTTCAAACTTGCCCGCAGTCTTCACCATCATCCCCTTCCACGCCTCAACACCCCCCATCGGCGACAACGCGATCGCAATCCAATCCTGAACCCCAACCTCCGAAGGACCCAAAGCACTGACAATGTCAAGAACCTTGGGGACATCTCCAAGCCAGCAGGAGACGGGGACTTGACATAATTGACCGGCAGCACGTGGTCGCGAACCGTTCTTGGTTTGGACGATTGAGTCCTTGAGACTGCTAGATGCCGGGGGCATTACGCCCATTCCACTGCCAACGACAAAGATGTTTTGGGGTTGAGTTTGGGCCATCTCTTCGGCCTCCAACTCTGCCAGCGCCTTGACGGACTCGCGAGAACCATAGAATATCAGATCGCCACTGGAAGCCGAAGCATCATCAGCCGCCGTCAGTTGTCCTGTCCCTGAAGCGATGTGTTGACCAGAAAGGCTCGTATCTTCATCCTCCAAATTCATCTCATCAACATCCTGAACCAACGCATTAGACAGCGCCTTTCCTTCATCCTCACCATCCTCCTCAAAGAATGCCCTCATCGCTCGCCATCGACCCCTAGCAGCTTCCAGCTCCTCCTCAGTCCGCAGGACACCTCCTTGATGGATCCGTCGACAGTACAAGTTCCGTGTCAGGCGCAAGATCTCGAGGTGAATTTTGCGGGTGGACTGTCCATGAAATGCCGCAGTTCCCATCGGAAAGAGTTGCAGTCGTTTCGTTGGTGTCGAGAGTTTTTGAATATGGGTCGATGTCGATGTCGATGTCGTTGTAGTTGAGGCCGAGGGCTCGCTTATCCTAGGGGCTGCGGCAGTTGTGGTAGTTGTATTGGCGACTGGGTTGTTTGACGTTATCCGTGAGCGTTTTGTGGGTGTAGACTCGGGATGAGGCGAGGATCCACTTGTCCGTTTGGATGCGAAGGGTTCGACTGCGATGACATGCCTGTCCTCTGGTGCCAACAGAGGTTGATCCGGCTGCTGATCTTCACCCTGCATTGATACATCATCGCCCTCAGCCTGAGCAGCCGACGTCGTTCTTGGTAGTTGAGGCTGACTTGAGGTCTCCTCGACGGAAATAACAGGACTGGGGGACGCGGTAGTAGCCAGCTGAGACTTCATCGATCCTTTGCCACCATCAATCGTCTTGAGATGTTTCCTAAATCCACCACCACCTCGCACAAGCGCCAACGACTGCGCCTCAGTCAGCGAATGAGACTTCACATCCCAACTACAGAGTCCCCAATCGTTTCCTCCACTGTAGACCCGATCGGTCTCTGTCAGACTCCAGAACACCGACAGCACTTGGTCTTCGTGACCTGTATAGCTAGCGACAGCTCGGTGTTGTCGCGCACTCAGAACTGGAATAGATACGTCAGAGCCTGATCCCTCCTCAGTATTCTCTCCCGTGCCATCCTGCGGTATGTCCTGAATAGGTTCTGCGGAAGAATCCTCAATTCGAACCTCTACTACAACTGCCTTACCATCATACGATGCCGTGACAATCCTATGATACCGGGTGGCAGATTCCACAGAGTCTGTTGATCCATGAGGTGACCAAGCGAGGTCCGAGATTCCTTTGCTGTGATACTGGAAGGATGAAAGCACCTGTGATGTTGGCAAGACTATATCCGTGTCTGTTCCTGCGGCGGTTGACAAAGTCACGCTCGAATCATCCAATGGATCCTCAGTCGAACTCGAAGATGCCTCCTTCCTGCTCGCTCGCTTCTCTGTCAGAGCCGATCCAGAAAAACGTTGCAGATTATGAATCGCAACAACACCTTCATCAGATCCACTAGCCAAGAGGTACAAATCCATCACACCTGAACCATCCTCGCGTCCTGCTCCAGCTTGACCGCCACTCCTGGATCCAGACTCGCTCCAGCAGACCCTGTTGACTCTAGACCGATGACTCTGATAGACATACACCAGCTTGAAGTACTTGAGCTCAAACACCTCAACTGACCCATCAGCATTTCCAAGGGCCAATAGATCCTCGTTTGGATGAATGGCAAAATCCCGTCGCTCGGGTTGTCCCGTCCCCTTGATCGCTCGATACGCCTCATACCACGCCGCGTTCTGTCGCTGAATGACCACATCCAGATCCAGACTCTTGCTCGACGGTTTCGACGCGTCACTGACCAAGATCTTGCCCTCGCCACCACACGACACCAGGCAAAAGGTCCCATCACGCAGTGCCAGATCAAATAGTTCGGGGACAGGTGCCTCAAAGACCTTGGAGCTGCACCAGGCCATTGACGTCACCGACTTTTCATGGTAGGAATGAAAAATGGTCTGAGTTGGTCCAGACGAAGCATGAGCCGCCTGTTTGTCGTGGCGTCCCTTCTTCCGACCTTTCCTGTTTCCTGCTCCATTGCCATTGTTGACATTCTTGTTATCGGCGCTGAAAGACTCATGGACTTGCGTCAACATCCCAATCTTGCCACTCTCCAACCCAAAACAAAGTGTCCCCTCCTCCGCCGGATGCCACCTAACAGCACGCGCCCGAGTATTCAACCGATCTATCGTGATACACTCATACGGCTCCTCTCGACTCAAGGTGTTCCAGATCTTGAGCGTCTCATTCCCAAGACAGATCGCGATCCTCCCAGGGTCGACGGTCCCAATGTCCAATGCATAGACATTGCCTCCAATACACTCGATCTGCGCCAGGCCCTGACCATTATCGACATCCCAGGCAATGATCCTTCGGTCCATTGAGGTCGTGAATGCAAAACTTCCGGAGGGCCAGACCATTATTTGGTATACTTGACGGTCGTGTAGCTTCCCGTCTATCATTTTTGAATAGCCTGACGAGTTCTTCCTGTTCATGTCCCACACCACCATCTTTCCTCTATGAGCGCACACGAGAACGAATGATTAGTATCACGACAGCGAAGACATGGAAGCATAATAGTACTTTACAATGTCAGGGAGATTAACTTACCGACTAGTGGCGGACAAGAGCCGTTGGCCTTGAGAGACCCATCCAACAGGAACCCAGAACTTGACCTTTTGCGAGTGTGGGAGTTTGTCGTCCAGATCAGGGACCTTCATCACGACCGAGGATATCTCTGACACGACATCCCAGACACGGACAGTCTGATCTCCTGATCCCGACGCCAATGAGGTGTAATCCTGACCTCGGAATTCTATAATGAGAGGGTCAGAGTGTTAGAGACTGTCAAATGGATATCATGGCCCAGGGAGAAACAAAACGATGAGACTACGAGTCTTACGTGATGGTTGCCAGGAAAGGCTGTGTATCCGTTCGGTATGCCCATGTAACCGCTGCTGCACGAATACTCCTGACAAGTTGGCTTTGCACACAAAGATATCGCCGCCGTCCATGCTAAGAAAATGCGGAAGAAAACAATAATTAGTGTTCTGTTCGCAGCTAAACGACATATTTTCGCCATGAGAACTTTATACGTACCCTATGGCGATGACATTGGGGTGCGTGGGACTCGAGCTCATACAAGAGATACTCGGTTTTGTTGGGAGCTCGAACTTGAGCGTCTTCTTCCCCTGAAAAGGGTCCCACACAACAATCACGCCGCCCTTGTCACCTATTGATGGATTTAGCTCTTGGTTAGCTCTGATGTATGGATAAATAATGTCGAGTTTGTCAAAAGGAAGACGAGCAAGAAAGAAGAGAGAGTCATACCTGAAACGATGAGTTGACCATCTCCCGTCCATTCCACTGCCTTGATAACTTTCTAAGGTAAGAGAAAGCAGATTCAAATTGTATACCGTCAAATAGGACGCGTCAGTACACAACTTATCTTTTTCCGAGTAGTAGCTTTTGCCGAGAAGGTGATGACCATGGACACTTACGTTGTGAACTTTAAAGTGTGACGCGGTGGCACGACGGCTTTCCAGGTTCCAGCATACCACCCTCATGTCCTCTCCGACGGATGCCACCATAGGCTCATCGTTGCGATCAGTGGTCGCTACACAGGAATTAGTAATATTGTCCAGTGGGCACCTGAGATGGTCTAGATCCGACGATATGGCACTCTCTGTCCCTGACAGAGGGCCCGAAGAAGCCGGTGAAGAATACAGTGACGACGAAGACGACGTCAGGCCCTCCTCAACGCCACCACCAACAACACCATCACCATCCGTCGCCACAGTAGAAGCAGAAGTCCGCCGCAGAGGTCTCGCAGCAAGGGCATTAATCCTCGCAGTATGTGAACCCCGAAGAACCCCCTGATGCTTGAGCGAGAACGGGTTCAGGATCTGGATGGTGTTGTTATGTGAGTAGACCAGCCAGCCAGAGTTCTCGTCCTGACTGACTAGGCAGGCGGAATGGGGTTGATGCCATTGCGGTGAGGGCGGAAACACTGTGTCCATTTCGAGGAAGAGTGATTTCGTCTTCTGCTAGTACGACCCTTCTAGAGCTGGTTCAAAGGGTCTCCAGAACGAGTTGTTGAGTCCTTTTGTCTTTTTTTGGTCGCTAGTCGGTTGATCGCTTGTTCGGTGATGGTCGAAGGTGGTGTGAATCTGCAGTGGCATGGAAGGAAGAGATCTCTTTTTTTTTTTCTGCGCACGGCGGAAATTGGTGGCAAAGTCGTTAAGGGGATTTCATTAAATAAAGCAAAAATCCTCGCCTTCAAGGACCGTTCCCCAAGACACACTCGAGACGACAGTCAGCAGCATTAGAAGATATGAAAGAAAAGGTGCTTTTAATTTGTTCTAACAACTATTCCCCGCATGGGGGTAAGTTCAATGGACGAGTCTCATAAAAAATCTACAGTTTGAAAAATCATCGAATGGGTTTGGGTTGGGGGTGGAGGAGAGAGGACAGAAAAAGAGAAAGAGGTAAAAAGTACATCATTAAGCGATCGAAAACAACGGAAAGAGAAAAAGAAAGAAGGCATTTAGATGACCTTGCTGAAGATGGCGAGCATGCTGGACCAGACCAACTTCTGATCCTGGGCAGCGTCGACCTGGGACCAGAGACCCTTCTTCTTGTAGTACTCGACGACGGGGACAGTCTGCTTGTGGTAGGCAACGAGACGCTTCTGGAGGGCCTCGGCGTTGTCGTCGGAGCGCTGGACGAGGGGCTCGCCAGTGATGTCGTCCTTCATGGGGACCTTGGGGGGAGCGAACTCCTTGTGGTAGGAGCGACCGGAGGGAACGTGGATCAAGCGACCGGTGATGCGGGAGACGAGGAGGTTGTCATCGATGGCGAGCTCGACAACGGTGTCCAAGGTCTGCTTCTTGTTCTCCAACATGGAATCCAACTTCTCAGCCTGGACAACAGTGCGGGGGAATCCATCGAGAATGAATCTAATGGAGGGATGTTATCAGTCAAGTGCGTTAGCCCATCGATCAGCCATAAATGATCATCATTCCAGTCAAAAATCAAAAACCCAGTCTATCAGTCTCAGTCCCTGTGTTGATGCCGATGATGATGTGATGTTCTGAAACAAATCGTGCATACACTGCATTTAACCAGGGTACACAAATACAGCGATAAAGAAACTTACCCGTTCTTGCACTCCTGGTTGTTCTCCAAATTGTCCTGGATCATGTTGACCATGATCTCGTCGCTGACGAGTCCACCGGCATCCATGACCTTCTTGGCCTCCAAACCGACCTTGGTCTTGTTGGCAATGGCAGCGCGGAGCATGTCACCGGTGGCCAAGTGGCAGACGCAGTACTTCTCCTTGATCTTGGGAGCCTGGGTACCCTTACCTATTGATTTGAATCATCACACGCACACAATCAATCAAAAGAATCGTTAGAGTCTGTGTACACTTGATACGGTTCGATAAAAAGAAAATGACAACTTTTTTTTGCCATTGTTGGGGATGGGCACAAAAAAACAAAGATAAAAAAAGGATTCGGATTGATAAGAGAGATCTCTTTTTCTGCTTCCGACAACAGTGATGATAACCCATAGAACGATCGTTGAAACGTCCAATTGAAAATGCAGCAAGGAGGTGTATCGTGTGAAAACGAGTGTGTTGATGATACCGTGAAGAGTGTAGAGAGGGTAGGCGAATGGGTAAGATAGCCCGATGAACGGCAATAGTAGCAAGGTGCGGAATTGACGATGACATATCTTCAACATGTGAGTGGTCATCATCGCACATGTTTTCTTTTTTACCCGCCTTCCTTGTAATTCCGCCGTGTAATCGAGAGTATGTACTATATTGTCAACGGCAAGTGGAAAAACAAGTCCACCCAACAGAGTCGCATATGCCAGGAGGGGATCGGCCCTGGATTCAATTTGATCGCTCACAAAATAGAATCACCGTCAAAAGTAAAGGGAATGGGGAAAAGGCAAAGGGAAGAAAAAAAATCACCACCCAAAGAAAAAAAAGAGCGGCTCTCGTTGGTGGTCGCTGTCTGCTATCACCGTGCGATCGGACCTCACCCATGCGCGCCCCGACAAGCCCTGACTGACCCCTTTAACTATTCTCGTCGTCATCACATTCTCTGAATGTTAACACGAGGGAATACAGAAGAACAAGAAATTCAAGTGATAAAGTGGTGCCAAACAACCAATTGATACCCAGACCAGGCACCGGCATCATGGTTTGATAGGCGATCCCGACCGGGTAAAACACACGAGTCATAAATTTGGTACGGGTGGAAAAAACACCCGCCGAAACGAAAGAAACCTAGTGTTTACGCTATTTCTCTCTTCTGTCTCTGACTGAACCAGTGTGTTTTTTTCCACTTCCTGTTATCGCTAACACCTCTTTTGGTTTTGAATGGTTGACTCTTTACGGAGAGAAATAATTGGGCGAGGCGATGAGTGTTGGCTGATCTGATCAAAGATCGGAAAGTACTCCCCCAAAAATAAAAACACGAAAGCTGATCCTTATTTTTTTGCTATGTCTGTTCCAGTACGTGTCCCCGGAATAGACCAAAGGTTTCCATCTGCAGACTGTTAGGAAGGAAAAGAAAAAGACGACGGGACAGAAAGTGTGTGTAGAAAGAATGATACAACAGAGTTGTGCTGTTGTTGTTGAACAGGACAGAGTAGATGAAGACGTACCGGCACCGGGGGGTCCAATCAAGATCATGCGGAGCTTCTTGTCGTCCTTGCTGGCAGGCTTGGTCTCGACCTTGTCGACCTTGGCCTCAAGACGGTCGACCTTCTCGTGCAACTCCTTGAGCAAGTTCTTGATGTCGCTCAAAGGGCTGGGACCGGGGGTGGTTTCCTTGACTGGGGCCATTGTTGATGTTATGAAGAGGGGAGAAAAAGTGAAGTGTAAAGAGAGAGGGAGGAAAACGCTGGCATACCTTTTGAAGTGCTTGAAGATTCCGCTAGTGCCCACGTGACTACAAGCGCACGTGATAGTTATCACGTGCACTGGATGTTTGATAAGGTTGTGAACAAAATTGACAGAGAGAATCAATTCTCATCAAGCGATCAGCGAGTTTGTATGGTGTAGTTGGTTATCACGTCTGTCTAACACACAGACGGTCCTCGGTTCAAGTCCGAGTACAAACACTTTTGCCATTTCTCTTATCTTTCGATCACTTTTTTCTGTTTTTTTGTGTGAGTCGAAGGGTGGCGTCTGGATTCAATTTTGCACTGAGTCATGTTGAGTCCGCCCTTTGTCATAGACAGAACGGATTCATTTCTGGCAGTACATATTTTTACCTCGTCTCTCTTTTCCTTTCTCTCTTCTTTCTTTTACTCTTCAACCCTTTCCACACTTTCTTATTACAACTACACCTTTTCCACTTACACTATAACCACCATGGCCGCCTTTTAAATCCTGAGCATCCTCCTATCCAAAATAGCCCCCAATTGAGCAAACGACACCCAAACCAGCCCCATCTTAGCCATCCCAACAACTATCCAGCTTCCTAGCTCCCCCCAGCCAATCCAGCCAAACTTTTACTTTCGAGCCTAACCAGCCAGCCATCCCCCCAATAAGCCAATCTATCCCCCCCTCTAAGCCTATCCAAAATGACCCGGTCTTACCCCACCACCATTACCACCTTCCAACTTACTCAAGTCAACTATCAACAACAAAGAAGAACCACCTTAAGAACCAGATCTAGAAGAACCAATACCCCAACTACCACTTGTCGCGTATCCATTTGTCAGTCTACCCTTGTCTAAAGAACCAACACCGCCCATCCTCAAACAAGAACCAGTTTTACAAATGGCCATTCCAAACACCCCCTCTCTCCTGGAGACCAGGAACCCACTGCTTCTGCAGTCGGCCAATTCTCTCGACTGTGCGCTCGCCCAATGTAAGATTTATGTTCTCTTGTTGTTAACTGTTGCTTCAATTGACACTCTACTTTTGCCATCGAACCTCATATCTAACAACATATGTTCGTGCTCATTCCAAATAGTCACTAAGCTGGCAACAACGGTCGAGAGGAATGGGACCTCACAGGTCGTACCCAAGGAGACAAGCATTGCCGAGTGGTTACTTGGCCCAGTGTCCGATGTGACATATCAGCCCTATCCATCGTACACGGTTTCGAACAGTGACCCCGAGTCGCCCATCTTTGGCTGGGCTCCCAGTCCTGTCCTTCCTCCCCTTACCTGGAACATGCCCACCGAGGTGATGGACTTGACAAGCATCGAGCCCGAGGTTGAGCAAGGATTCACCACCCCCACCACAACCAACAACAAGAGAACAACCGTTGCTTCAACTTCTTCACCCGCTCGCTCTACTAAGAGATCTCGTTCTGTTGACGAGGAGGAGTGTTCGGAGGAGCTTTTGGCCAGACGTGCCAAGAACACGGATGCCGCCAGGCGGTCAAGGCAAAAGAAGGTTGTTCGGTTAGAGTGTCTAGAGACCAAGGTGTTTGGATTAGAGTCCACGAACCAAACTCTGAGCACCAAGGTTGCGGTGTTGGAGTCCGAGCGGAACAGCCACCTTGTCAAGGAGGCCGAGCAGATGGCACGGATTGCCCAACTCGAGGCCAAGCTCATCGAGACACAACTTGCCTTCGCCCTCCGCCGCGTGCAGTAACATACCTTCATCCTCTTTGTAGAAACACATACGTCTTCGTCTTCATCATTTGTTTTTAGTATCATTCATTATCAAAATAAACATAAGTACAATTTTTTCCTACTCCTTCTCCAGCTGTGACTCCAGTTAATGCCCTGAACGCCACCATTTTTGACTCTTTTTCATTTGAATCCAATGTCACCTCACTCTCGATCCCCTTCTCCTTTTCTCTCTTGACATCCTCATTCCGACATTCACCACAATGCAGCGAGCAGCAGCTCCCTCACAGAGTCGCAAGTCCGTCTTGTCATCAGCACCCCGGTCACTGTCCTCTACTCCTTGTCAACAGACACCACCAACACAGACCAGTAAACAGGAACACGCAACTGACAAGACCACGTTGCCACTAACTGTGAACGAGAACCAACCAGCTGTTAAAACAACTCTCTTGCAACCAGGGGTACCTCAAACGACACCCAGTTTTCGGCCGATGGTGCGACCATTCAAATCACCTATGACTGCTGGCGCAGCAGGGACGAACACGCCTGGTCTGAAGCGCGCCCCGTTCAAGTCCCCTACCAGACCAGCGTTGACTCCAGCATCAACCACAGTGCGTACAACACCTACTGCTACTGCTACTGCCGCATCTATATCTCTGGGACTCAACAAGCGCAAAGCCGAGTCCGCCGAAGCAACAATCGCCAAGGAACCCAAACTATCAGACTCGCCCTCAAGCGCATCTATAGCTTCCTCCACCCCACTACCAACACCAAAGCCAAAACTCCAAATGACACCCCGCTTCCGATCTCCCAACCTCGGATCCCAAGCCCCGGTAGTTGCACAGACACCAGTCGATGAACAAGAGCGATGCTTTAACGTTCTGTGGTAACTACCTATCGTCTAATTCTATCGCTCTGGCGTTTGGTAGCGTTTTTGTGCAAATCCTGACAGAAATCTCTCCTTCTCGTTCTTGGTCAAACTATAGGAGAAAGAAGACTGGCAAGAAACACAAGACATGGGACGGGGATGGTAAGCTTATGCCAGGAGTAGTGGACTTGTTCAGCTCAGACATGAAAAATACTCCAACGCGCTAATACATCCAAATATATGCCTAAATAATAGGAGTTATTATTGTCAGCGGATCCCATGCGGTACTGAAAGACATGGATGGCAAAGAGTAAGAACGCGCTAGACTTCGAATTGATAACGATGCAGACATGCAAGGCGGTGACTGACTATTATTTTCACCTGCCTCACAGGATAGGAAAAGGGTCTGGTCCTGCCTTTGCGAATCTCGGTGCTGGAGACGAAATCTCATTTGGTGGCAAGGACATTGAGGTATTCACCTCTCCTACTCGATGGATACAGATAACTTTTGCCAATAGCGTACAATTCGCTGACAGTCATTACTACTCTCAAAATGCAGGTGGCTTCTGAATTAGGTTCGGAGACATATCGAACTGGAAGATGCTTCCTGACCAAAGCAACTATGCCGATACCATCTTCTGCGCCAGGTATATTTACCAATATTCGTGGATATGATCGTGAAGTCAGATACAATAGCAGACCGTTAATTTGATCCGCTTTGTGCTTCTTACATTTAATAGCCAACAGGTCGATCTTGCATCCAACAAAGTTCAAACAACACTCTTCTGTCGCCAACGCCGTTGAGAAGCCATGGATGCCACCTCAGCCTCGCTACAACCCAGATGCGCTTCATGCTCTCCTCTTGCCTCGTCCTTCCAGCTCACACCCTCGTGTTGTCAAAGGCGGTACCAATCGCCCTCCGGGAGACATTGGCCTTGTTGATGTGGTGGTTGATCCAATTCTTGGGCAATATCTCCGTCCACATCAGAGAGAGGGTGTCCGGTTCCTTTACGAGTGTGTGATGCAGATGAAGGATGTGAATGGACAAGGCGCTATCCTGGCTGATGAGATGGGTCTCGGAAAAACACTCCAGACCATTGCCCTCCTGTGGACGCTTCTCAAGCAGAGTCCTTACCATGGAGAGGAATCATCTGTCGTCAAGAGAGCTCTCGTCGTCTGTCCGGCATCGCTCGTCAAGGTATTTGTTTGTTCTTGTTTTCACCCGTCCTTGCAGTGGTGCATTGAACCATCGCGCTGATCAATTTTTTGTCCTATACAGAATTGGCAAAACGAGTTTAGGAAATGGCTGGGAACAGAACGACTTCGTGTACTCGCTGTGGACTCCAAGTCATCCATCACAGACTTTACTCTGGGCAAGGTGTTTTCCGTCATGATCATCGGATACGAAAAGGTATCACTATGTGCAATTCGACAATGTCTGTGTGCGCGATCACAAATCTCACGATCCTAACTTTCATTCTATAACTGAAACTTCTAGTTGAGAACTGTGCAGGAAGAGATCAAGAACGTGAACTTAGACCTGATTGTCTGCGACGAGGGACATAGGTTGAAGACGGCAAATATCAAGATTGCACAGGCTATTCGGTCGTTGTCTACCAAGAGGAGGATCATATTAACAGGCACACCGATCCAGAACGACTTGGGAGAGTTTTTTGCTATGATTGACTTTGTCAACCCTGGATTGTTTGACAACTATGGCTTGTTCAAGAAAGTGTTTGAGGATCCGATCGTCCGTTCAAGACAACCCGATTGTTCCAAAGCAGAAGCCGCCTTGGGCCTTGAGAGGTACCGTGTTCGTTTTGGTTGGGTGAATGATGTGCCCTTCGGCAACATAACGTACCGCGAACTAACGAACTCGTTTTTACTTCATCCAATAGATCGCGAGAGGTACGAGTCATTTGCCAGCCATAAGGCTTCCATGAACTCTTCAAATTGTGGTGCCAAACTAACGAACAAATCACCCCCCTCTCTTTCTCTCCGTACCCAATAGCTAACCCGATTGACTGCACTGTTTATTCTTCGACGAACAGCCAAGGTTAACGATGAGTTCCTTCTACCAAAATGTAAGCGAAGTATGTCTTCCTGTGTGAATTGAAGTAGCGGCACGAAAGGTGAGTAGACTCCCAACCACTACTAACTTCACCCCCTTGCTGTACCATTCCTTGTTTAGCGGAGGCGGTTGTATTCTGCCGCCCCTCTATGATTCAGAGAGCAATATATCGCCATATGCTTGATTCGCCGTTTCTGAAGAGCTGCCTGTCAATGGATGGAACCCGCCATCTAGGCTGCATAATCGCTTTGCGAAAGCTATGCAACTCTCCGCGACTGGTTTTGGACTCTTCAGAGGTATGTAGTCATCTCGAACACCACTAGAAAAAGCGTTCCTGTGATGCTGCAGTCAACCATTGCTGACACCTTCCATTTTTCCTTGTAGCAAGAGGAGGACGCTGAAGCGACAGGACTTTACAGTGGTATCAAATCTATGGTCCAACAAACCCATCCAGATTGCCCAGATAGCTCATGGATCGGAGGTAAGATGAGTAGTGGATTGTAGGAACTAGAGCAACATATACTGAAAGCTGCATCGCCAGCTAACGCTTTTACCTTTATCAATCCGATCCATACGCCATAGGAAAATTGAGCTTTGTTGACTCGTTGCTTCAGTCTCTCAGGGAGGATACAACTGAGCGCGTTGTCTTGGTGTCAAACTTCACGCAAACGCTCGATATCTTGCAAGACATGTGCACCCGACGTCAGTACAAGTTTTTTCGCTTTGATGGGTATGTATTGTCGCGGTATTGTGAGCTTCCCAGCTAGCATTTGCTGTTTGTGCCATCACTGACTGGCGTTTTGCTTGTTGCTACTAGATCTACACCTGCTCAGAAGCGCCAAGAGCTGGTAGACAAGTTCAACTCCCCATCTTGCCAACAGTGTAAGCACGAAGTAGTTGCCTCACTTCACGCTCATATCAAATTCACGCGTTTTATGAACTAACTAACAAAATCGCGTTTGTTCTAAAAGTTGTATTTCTGCTTAGCGCGAAATCTGGTGGCGTAGGTTTGAATCTGATAGGAGCGTCTCGACTGGTGAGTTCTACCATCCTATAATGCTGTTGCCCGGTACAATGGCGACTGCGCTGGCTTCTTTCGTCCATGCTAACCCTTCCGGCATCTCCAACCCCGTCGTACAACGTAGATCATGTTTGATATCGAATGGTAAGCAGTTGGCTTCAATCGAGGACTGTGAGTAAACTTGGTTCAACTGAACAACCCCTAACATCCCAACTGGCGTTGCGAATTGTTATTGTAGGAATCCAAGCGTGGACCAGCAGGCAATGGCTCGTATCCACAGGGAGGGTCAACTGCGGCCCGTTTTCATCTACCGATTACTCCTGTAAGTGGTCCCTGACTTGGTTTCGGCTCAGCACGACCGTCATTGCTCCCTAGCATTTTGCACCTATTGTTACGACTGACCCTTTTTTTTTCGTGGCCATAGATCTGGCACCATTGAAGAAAAGATGTACCAGCGACAAATGACTAAGATTGGACTCAGTGACGCCCTCATGGTACGAACCCCCTTTTCACCTCCATGTCTAGTTCCTCCTCTCCTCTTTGTTTCCTTCTCCGTGTTTGCTTTTGTTTGTTTGTGTTCTCGTGTGTTTGTGTACCAGATCAGGTTTATCCTAATTCGCATTACCTCATTTTTCTTCATTTGCGAACGCGTACATAGGATGGCAAGGCAGCAGAGCGCCTGGACAAGTTCTCGAAGGAAGAGCTGAGGGACCTTTTTACGTTTCATGAGGACGAGACGTGCTTGACTCATTCGCTTCTGAACTGCGACTGCGCTACCTCCACTTCCACCTCTACCACGTCAGTGCATGCCCGCACTGTGACACCTGGTATAAGAAATCAGGGCGAGCGGGCCTGTTTCTTAAAAGAGCCGTCAGCAGAACAGGTCAAGAATGAGTTGCTGAAGGAATGGACACATGTTGAGGTGGATTCTTGGAGGAAAATGGTTCGACAACAGGGCAAGGATCCTATAGTGCCAGAGTTGTCTGTGCGAGATCGGATCCTGTGGAAGGTGCTAACAAAGAGGTCGAGCTCTAATCATCTGCGACAGCAAATTACTGGTGAGAGTGACCAAGAGGAGAATGCTGAGGAGAGCGACGAGGATGAAGGCGATCAGGATGTGAAGGCGGAAGGAGGACGGACCAGCGAGGGTAGTGTTGTTAGCTTTGTGTTCCTCCGATCTGGTGCATCCATGACGACGACTGCAGGTGAAGTGGATGGTTGAATGTTTCCCTGGCTAGTGTAGACACGCGTGTGAAATTGTGAACCATCGCACAGTCCACACACACACACACTAGTTTGTTCCAGCTTTCTTTGAGGTACAAGTCGCAACCAATCAACAAGGCCTTTTTTGTCATCTCATCTTTCGTTTCCACACCATATCCATATCAGACTTTAGATGTCTTTTTTTGTTCCACCCCTTTCTTCTCTTCCTCTTCTTCGCACCCGCAACCCCTACCCGCCCTGCCCGTTGATTGTTTATTTCCAGCCAACCACTTACACACTCGTTCCTCCTCTTTTCTTCTTTGCCCCCTCTTCTTCCCACCACCCTCACTTTCTCATACCCGCCTGTCTCAGTCGCGACTACCTACAATAAAAACTGGCCATGTCTGGCCTGCATCCTCCTCTACAGGGCAACGGACTCGACAATGAACCCTACAGGACCGTTGCCCCAACTACTACCACAACAACTATTGCTGCTACACCCGCCATTTCGACAGCAACACCGTCAACAACAACAACATCAACCACAACATCATCAGGAGCCGTCGCACTAGAGATTGGTGGCTACAAGGTCCACCCGTCAGCCTTGGCCCCAAACACCACCATTACTGGATCCTCATCCAGCGCATTCACCACCATGACCACAGGACAGCTCGCTGCTACCCTGGCAGCAAACGACTCTCTCCGGAACAACAACCACAACAACAACAATACCAATAATAACGACCGGTCCGGTCGCCCCAACTCTTCCGACTCGAGCTTTATTTCTGACTTTGTTGTACGGCTACTGCCAATTGCCTTGGGCTCGCTGGTGGGCTATATCGTTTACGTCTACAATGTCCGTCTCTGCAGTAAGTCAATCGCCTGTTGACTCTGTTACCGCCGTTGTTGTTGTCGTCGCCGCTTCAATTCCTTCTTTCAGAGCGCATTGACTCGTCGTCTATTGTCCAACCACCGTCGACAGTCTTCTGACCTTTTTTCTTCACCCCTTTTCTTGTCATTGACTTCATAGTTGATTATATCCTGCATTTTCTCAACCAGCCCGTCCAAGCAGGTACACATTTCAGCAATCGGAGGACGACGTGGATATCGAAAACGGTCAGGGATCAACAATGACAACGGAGCAAAACTGCGCAAAGCGGGAACTGATCGACAGTTGTCTATGGATATCTTGTTTCTCAACGCTTTTTATTAGGAATCTACTTGGGCGTGCTCAATGTGTTTGCACTGTTGTTTTATGTATCGTATGCCCGCACCATATTTAATAACCCTGGAACTCCCTTGAAGGTAAGTGAGCTGTCCACTTCAAGGGCCATCTCGATCACTTTCATTACTCAAGACTCTTTTGTTTTTCGTGACACGAAGGAAAGTAATCAGGAATTAATTGTCATCACCTTTCTTTTCCACTACAGCCACCGAAACGGAATCCGCTTCCTCCTATCCCTCCTACCACGACTCCATACCGTGCACAACCTGCAGGAAAAGGAGACGCCTCTAATTCGAGCAGGAACAACAATGGTCATTCTGCGCTTCAACCTGTCAGCAGTACCACGCCACTGCTACCATCGACACAATCTGGCGATCAGTCGACTTTGTTCTCGAGATACCAGACCATGAAGCAATCAACGTTGCTCAACATTACGGATGGACAGGG
The DNA here is from genome assembly GCA_019671135.1 of Linnemannia hyalina. Classification (NCBI taxonomy): domain Eukaryota; kingdom Fungi; phylum Mortierellomycota; class Mortierellomycetes; order Mortierellales; family Mortierellaceae; genus Linnemannia; species Linnemannia hyalina. The sequence continues at coordinate 2,470,116 of JAHRHY010000006.1, forward strand.
ACAGGGACAATCACAGGATATCGAAGCGGCACACGAGGCGCCTGCTGCGACTCTGAGCATTTCCAAGAAGGACGGCAGCCCTCGCTGGTGCGAGCTGTGTCAGATTGTCAAGCCAGACCGCTGTCATCACTGCAAGGAATGCGACCAGTGTGTGCTCAGGATGGATCACCATTGCCCATGGGTTAACAGCTGCATTGGATACAACAACTTGAAATTCTTTTACCTCTTCCTCCTGTATGCCTCACTGCTGTCGATCTGGGTCATCAGCACTACTATTCCGATCTTTGTCACGGCCTATTCTCGATGTGAGCAGAACAGCCTTTTCGCATGGATGCAACCGGACGGACTTCAGCACCCATCCGACTGCGTCTTTGATGTGCAATGGGCAGTGATTACAGTGCTATCGTTTTTCCTGACTGCGTTTATCATACCCCTGACAGCGGCCCATACGATTTATATTCTCAACAACCGGACCACCATCGAATCACTACAGGATGCCAGGAGCACCTTTATTCGCGTTCAGTACAGGAATGTGAACCCTGCGTCGATGTATGCGCCCGGAGTCTCACCTCCCAGGTTCAACGTCGTTTTGGTACAGCCTGGCGAAAGCATGTGGGATCGAGGTTCCTGGAACGCCAACTGGAAAGGAATCATGGGTCCATCCTGGTGGCTATGGTTTCGTAAGTGTGCCTTTCAATTAAGTTGCATCCCTGTATCGCATTGGGTTGTTGCGCGTAACTCACACTTTTTTTTCTCCTATTGTTCATTTGATGTAGTGCCGTATGCAAACACTCCGGGAGATGGCATCCATGAAGTCTACAATGAGCGCGTGTATGAGAGACTGGTAGCAGCTCCACAGACAGGATATGGCCAGCCTTCAGTGAGACCTCTGGGTAGTCGTGGGTATGGTTCAGGAGCAACGGATGCGGTGTCAAGTCAGTCGACGTTGATTCCAGGATCGACATACTCGACTTTACCACCGGCGACATTGTCATTGGCTGTTCCGTTAGGGAGTGGTGGATGGTCCAAACCTAGGACAAGTGAGGAGAGTGAGGAGAGTGAGTCGAGCATAGGCAGTCTTGGACGGTCTCTTCCTACACCCCATTCATCACCTCGCATGGAACCACGGGATTAGTTGACGCGTCAGAAGTAATAAACATTTGACTTGACTCCACTCTTTTATAGTTTAAGAAATGAGATGATACGGAAAAATGACGAGCTTGTGGCTGACAAAACCCTGAACCCTGGCTCCCTGTGTTTCTTCGGAGTGCGATTAGAAAAACGAGAATAAGAAAAAAAGGCATAACTCTCCCCGGGTGGTGGCACAAATAAAGGAAGGAACATGGCTTCCTCTTTTGGTAGGGTCGTTCTTTTTTTTTTTTTTTTTTTTTTTTTTTTGGCGATGTTCGCGATGGGGGATAATTTACCGTTGACTGATGTTGCGCTTGGTGTTCAGGTCGTCGTTGGAGAGACGAGGGTGTGGACCGATGGTTCTTCTTCTCATTGATGATGGTACCTGAACTGATAACGGCCAGTTGAATCAGACGCAATGGAGAGTGATATTTTGTGTGAGATTCAGGGACCGTTAAAACAACACATGCGCATGATTTGTTCCTTCCGATCTTGAACGTTGTAAGGAGGCAATTGTGTATGACTGTTACAACAAGATTATGCAAACCCATTATTGGCGCAATGCATTGCTGGTGAGATAGGCTACCTGGCTTGGTTGGTCTGGGTAAATGGACTGGATGCTCTCTCGCATTGTCAAAAATAAGGGCTCAAAACTCCCACGAAGACACACAAGCCGCGTCTTCTTTTTTTTCATTGCTTCATTTGTCTTCGTTATCATCGCTTTCCCTTTTCCTCCTCTTCTTCTTTCTTCTCTTTCTCGTTCACGCCCATCCTTCCCTTCTCACGCTCAACTCGCACCGTCTGTCTCTCTCTACCCCCTCTTCATCTTTCAATTTGTACATATCATTGCCCATAACACACAAGCGCACTTCATTGTAAATACATCCCCCCCCACCCTCCCTGTCTCCTCCGCCCACCATGGCAGACTACCAACACCTCCCTCAGGACGACTACGAAGGTGACCACGCCCCAAGAACAGGCACATCCTTCCCCCGCAACCTCAAAAAGGCGCTCTCCAAACGAAGCAACGTCGTTCTCCTGGCCACCGCAGCCGTTGCCATCCTCGCCGCCTCGACCTTCTGGCTTGGCTCCTCCAACGAATGGTCCCACCACCCGACCCATTTCGAAACCGTCGGTATCTCAGCTGAACGATTCCAATACGGTTTGGACAAGTGTGAGCAGATCCATCGCAAGGACAAGCACACGTATCCTGGGGCTGAGACGAGGACTTTTAATCCTCGGTTTGTTAATGGGACGAAGCCTACGTTGTTTAAGAACGGATTTATCTTTGATGGCGTCAATGAGGCCATTAAGGGCGATGTGTTGGTGGACCAGGGCGTTGTTGTGAAGATGGGTGAGTCTGTTGAGGTACCTGAGGATGCGGTTGTTGTTGATCTGAAGGGACATATCCTCACCCCTGGCATCGTTGACATGCACAGGTAAGAAGAGCGCTGATTTTTGTTCATGTTCATGCATGATTTTGCTTTGTTCGCTCTTTGACAAACACTGACTGACCCTTTCTTTGGGGGGTCTATCGAAGCCATCTGGGAGTGTTCTCGATGCCAATTCTCGATGCGACAAACGACTTTAACGAGATGACAGATCCCCTGGTTCCCTTTGCCCGGTCCATCGACGGCTTCAACCCCAGTGATGTAGCCAGAGAGCGCGCCGTCTCGGGCGGTATCACCAGCATCCTCGTCCTCCCCGGGTCCAGCAACCTCATGGGCGGAGAGGCCTATGCTTTCAAACTGCGATTGCCTGACACTCTCAGCACCGAGGACATGCTTATCGAGTACGGAAACAAAGACAAGTGGCGCTACATGAAGATGGCCTGTGGCGAGAACCCCAAGAACCGATATGGTCACCAGGCTCGTATGCCTAGCACTCGTCTCGGCGAAGGGTGGTTGTTCCGTGAGAGGTTTTCAAAGGCGACCACGCTCAAGCGTGCACAGGACGATTGGTGCGCTGCTGCGGGTGCCTTGCCCAAATATGGGCGCCATCGTCTAGCGGCTCCCTTCCCTGAGGAGCTGCAGTATGAGAGTTTGGTTGGCCTGCTTCGAGGTGATGTCCGCCTAAATGTGCATTGTTATGAGACCCATGATATCGAGGCTATGGTTGACCATTCGAACGAGTTCGAGTTTGAGATCAAGGCCTTCCACCATGCTTTGGATGCTTATCGTGTCCCTGATATTCTCAAGCGTGCTTACAACAATGTCCCAATGGTCGCCACCTTTGCTGCCAAGTTCGGGTACCGTCTTGTCCACTTTTTTGCTCTTTATTTTTGGCGTGCTATGCTTCATTTGTGGCAAATTACTAAAAATATTTTACCATCCTCTCTTTGCTCTTTTGACATGCAAAAAAAAACCAGATACAAGAAGGAGGCGTTCCAGGCGTCGGTCTTATCGCCAAAGATCCTGGTGGACGCCGGCATCGCCGTCGCAATGAAGAGCGACCACCCCATCGTCGACTCCCAGCACCTCATCTATCAGGCAGCAATGGCCCACCACTACGGTCTGACCGAACTCCAGGCCCTGGCTTCGGTCACCTCTGTCCCCGCCAAGGCCCTGGGTCTTGAACACCGGATCGGCAAGATTGCGGTCGGCATGGATGCAGATTTGGTCATCTGGGAGAAGCACCCTCTCTCACTCGGTGCTCACCCTCTCCAGGTCTACATTGACGGTATTGCGCAGATCAAGAATGTCGATCCTGAGGACTGGTCTGAGCAAGGCGAGCCTTTGAAGTTTGAGGAGTCACCCGAATTGGTGGTCCCCAAGGCCAAGGATGCTTGCTCGGCCAACTCCAAGGACGCGGTCTTTACGGGTATCAAGAAAATCATCCGTGAGGAAGGCGAGGAAGTCAGCGCCAAGGGCGAGCTGGTAGTAGTGGTCAGGAATGGACAAGTCGTCTGCTCTGGTCTGTGCCGCCAGTACTCGAACAAGGATGTTGCAGTTTATGACTTGGGCGGTGAGGGTGTTGTCGTGCCATCATTGTTGTCGGTCGGTACCAAATTCCTGGGTCTGCTGGAGATCCCCCCTGAGCAGAGAACGGGCGATGGCGCATTGAACTTGCAACCTGTTGTTATTAATGCGGCGGATGGACTTAAGTTTGGAGGACACCATATGGATGAGGCGTACAAGGCTGGTGTTCTTGTGGGCGTTACTGCTCCCTTCTCGCAGCATGTCGTCCAGGGTGTCTCTGTCGCCTTTTCCACCGGCGCCGAAGATGGTATGTCTCTCTTTTTCTTTATTTATTTTTCTCGACCGAAACAAAGGCAAATGTTAATACTTGCATCGTTAATTTTCCCTTGGCAAAATAGCATTGTCAGGAAAGAACGCTGTGTTAAAGGAACAAGTCGCACTGCATGTCAGGATCGGCCAAGAGTCCAAATCAACTCTCTTCCCCACAATCTCCTCCCAGATCCACTTCCTCCGCTCATCCCTCTACAAGGGTCTCTCCAACGTCTTCAACACCGACGATGTCTTCGCCCAGGCCGCACGAGGCAGCCTCCCCCTAGTCATTGAAGTCTACAACCGCGATGAAATCATCCGTGTCGTCCAGATCAAGGCCGAACTCGAGAAGCAAGGTGCTCATATCCGATTGGTCCTCTTGGGCGCGACCGAGGCCTGGACAGTCGCCGACTACCTCGCTAAAGAAAACGTGAGCGTCATCCTGCAACCCTACCACTGCACCCCTAACCAATGGACCGCGCAGCGCTGCCTCCCTGGCGCACCTCTCACCAAGGAGACTGGCCTCTCTGCACTCCACAAGGCCGGCGTTCAAGTCGGACTGTCAGCTTTCGAGTTTGAAGATCTTCGACAAATGTCTTGGTTTGCGGGTTGGGCACGTTCCGATCTGGGATTGACTGAAAAGGAAGCTGTTGGATTGGTGAGCTGGAACTTGGCCAAGATTGTGGGTCTTTCGAAGGGTGCTGTTGAGGCGGCAGGGGTTGTGATCTTTAATGGTAGTCCGTTTGAGTTTGGACCCAAGGTTGCGGCTATTGTTGGTGGCGGTAAGCCGGGTATTGAGTGCAATCCACGCGCTTTTTAGGTATCCTCTCTTGTTTCGTTTCTGTCATAGTTGAAATAAAAAAACAATGATATCTTATACATACTCCACGTCCCCCAACTCGAAGCGCGTTACATTCACTGGCATGATGGCGCCTTGCCAAGAGTGACCATGAACTGGTGAAAAAATAAAAGAGTCGCCATACAAAAAAAAAATATCGCTCGCCCACGCTAGGACTCGAACCTAGAACTTTCACCTTAGGAGGGAGATGGAATATCCATTTTCCCACGAGGGCGTGATTTGATAATATCGCGAATTTCGATTTGTCTCTTTGTAGCACTGCTGCGCCACCAATTGTTCGATGAAATATGCGTGACTGGTATATGCTAAATAAAAATATCTAAAAAAACGTTTACATCAAGAAATCAGAAAGTTTGTATGGTGTAGTTGGTTATCACGTCTGTCTAACACACAGACGGTCCTCGGTTCAAGTCCGAGTACAAACACTTTTGTCCCGGCGGGAACCTTTTTTTTTTTTTTTTTTGAGCTGGCTGGCTGCTGCATCTTGATCGAGTGAGTAACCAAACGTTTCTCCTTTCTTTTTGTTCATAATGACAAGCAAAGAGGTATGATGAATTGAAAAAACTAGTCTCACGACCTTTTTGCTGTCTTTTCTTTTAGCAGTTGAAAGCGGATCGAGTGAAAGAAAAATGCTATCGAAAAAAAGTAGGGGGACGGAAGAAAGGTTTGCCGCTTCGAACATGTGAAATAGAAAACTCTCTTGTCCCTCCACTCCCTTCTCTCTATTTTTTTTTCTTGTTTACGGTTATCTCCACAAAGTTAACTTGGGCAGTCAGGTAGCATGGGCGAATTAGCCATACCAGTCAGGCACAGGTACAAAACACAAAACATAAACAAATCAAACGATAAAATTGTTCTCTCTTGTTATTGTGTGCTTTACAGAAACAAAGAAAGTGCGGGGATGATCGATCCATTCTGGAGTAGAGTTCTGAGAGGTTCTGTGTTCTTGTTTTCTAGCGGTTTATCGTTTGTGCAAGCGAAGAGTGAGAAATAAAAGTGGGGTGTGTGGGAAGGGGCTCCACTCTGTGTTTCCTTTTGTTGACCACGGATGGAGTTGGGATCGACTATCGGGTGTCGATTGGCCCTCCCGAAGGCATTGTTTTACTTCAGGGCGTTGTTCAGGAACAGAACTGTTTCCTTGGAGCCGATTTTCTCTTTTAATTCTTGCATCTTGCTATGTGTTGTCCCGGTTCTACCCATTGGGCGCTTGATCCCTATTGGCACAGTTATGCAGCTAATTTGTAGAGAATGTCTTGGAAAGGCTATGTAGGAGTGTGGCGATGGACAGAAGGTGCATCAATTGGTCTGAGAGGAGCACGAACGGGTACACGAAAAAAAAGAGTAGAAAAAATAAGAGAGATGAAATATAAAAAAAAGGGCAGGGACACATAGTTGAATTGATGTCTGGGTTCCAAGTCAAACGGAGAGAAGAAAGTCCAATCGGGCGACGAGGATGGAATTGAAAAGGTCGTCCGTCCGTCCCTGTTTGGTGGATGCCGAGACAAGGAAGAAAGAAGTGAAAGGACGAGCGAAGAGGGGGAAGCGAGAGAGTGTAGAGTAATGAACTGACTGAGTAAAAGGTTTTAGGGTTCAACAACAGAAGGGCAGGGCATATTTTATTTGTTTGCACATGGATACAACTAAAGCTTTAGTGAGTCGTGCCTGAATCCAAAAGAAAAAAAAAATCATCAAAGAGGAGAGTAAAAATAAAAAATATTGCGTACGGAGGTGGAGTTGTTTGCTCAAAGTGGCAGCGGCTTGCTTGCGGGGTTTTGCGGGGTCGCTCATCGTGGGATTCCCTTACGCGGTCTATTCTTGTGTGCTTTCCTGACTCGAGAAGGAGTAAGGGTGGACGAGGGATGAGTGCAACTATGGAAGAAGGGGTTGTCTGAGGTGGAGAGTGTCGAACGTGGAAGGAATTGAGCGAAAAGAGAATGAAGGGTGAGTTGTGTTAGTGGTACCACAACAAGAGGGCAAAAGGTGTGTGTCAGGTATAAGCAAGCACAAGGTGTTTGGAAGCAGAGCAGAATTGCGCACATGTGGGTTCCTTGACACGCCCCTGTGCAGGGCAGGAGGGTCAAGGAAATAAAGCCAAATAATTTGATGACTGACTGACTGACTGACTGACTGCCAGACACCAACCAGTTCGCGCCCCTGTGCCCAGCCTCGACCCGATCTTTCGTCTTTTCTTCATCTCCTTTTCTCATTTCTTTTCTTCTTTTCCTTCTTTTCCTCTTTTTCTTCTTCTCATTCCCTCTCCTCTCTCCATACCCTCCTCCTTCCATCACAAAACTCTCACAATGTTGGCTGCTTCCTCAAGATCCATCGCCCGTGTCGCCTTCACCCGCGCCACCCTCCGCCCCACCGTCGCCATCGGCGTTCGCTTCTCCTCCGTCTGGACCAACGTCCCCATGGGTAAGCTTCCTCTTTTCTATGTTTTCATCGGGAACGGTGATCACATTTGAACGTCAAGGGTATCTACTCTCGAGGAGGACACGGCATGTTGTGGACAAATCATCAGGGAGATCAAACACGCATAGAAACTTGGACGGGACCAGCCAGGGCGCAAAGCAAAGGAGTAATGAGCGATGAGCAGGATTGGATTTGTGGTTTATCTCTTTCAAGCACTCTTGAACGCGATAACGATCTAATATTCCCCACACATAAAAGGAAAGGCGGTTGGGTTGTTTGTGTATCCACATAAAACAACCAACGGCAACATGAGGAGGAGGAGGAGGAAGAGGAGGCATGGCCAGAAAAGGCACAAAGTGGGGAAGAGCGGGAACGCGGGTGAAGATAAATAAAAAAGTGAGCAGAGTAGCAGAAGGAGAGGGAGAGATTGATCAAGATCGAAAAAATAAAAAAGAGTCGGCGAGTTCGTTCACAGGGGAGTAAGAGGGCGTCGCTCATTTTTTATCTTTTTCTCATCTCTTCATTCTGGATCATGGATCGTGGAGACGAGGGATGAAGGGGAGAGAGTGGGTAAACAATCATTCGTGCCATTCATGGATCATGGAGGAGGAAGGTGGAGAAGGGTAAACAATTAATCGTCCTTGCCTAACTTTATAACATCCATACCCCTCGAGGTGTCTCGTGGAGGAGAGGACCAATCATTCATGCCTGACTCTACAACGATAACAACGGCTGTACTTTTGCATCCATACCATTCATACCGTTCATACCGCTAACGCTTTCTCCATTATATCCTCTTCTCTCCTCTCCTTTTAAATAGGTCCCCCTGATGCCATTCTCGGTGTCACTGAGGCCTTCAAGAAGGATACCGACCCCCGCAAGATGAACCTCGGTGTCGGTGCCTACCGTGATGATGCCGGCAAGCCCTTCGTCTTGTCCTGCGTTCGCAAGGTACTACTTTTATTCACACGCAAACAGAACACAAGCAAGGAGAGACAAGAGTCCGCAATGCTCGTCGCTTGTCACTTTGACTCCTCACCCTGAGTGTCAAATGATCAGCCTTGGTCAGAGGGAAATGAGAGTGAAAGAGTGACAGGGAGAAAGGGAAAGAACAGCGGCTGTTACCAATGCTTCGATTCTAACACAATGTACAACTTCTCATATCGGAAATAACACTAGGCCGAGGCCAAGATTGCTGCTGACAACCTTGACAAGGAGTACGCTGGAATCACCGGTGTCCCAGAGTTCACCAAGGGAGCTGCTATCCTCGCCTACGGCGCTGACAGCGCTCCCTTGAAGGAGGGTCGCGTAAGTTCATTCTTCATTCGACTTCACGGAATACAATCATAACAAGCCAAGCAAGCAAACAAGCATGTCGTGAGTCATGGATTGACGATTTTTTTCTTTCGATTTCTTTTTAATAGGTCGCCATTACCCAGACCATCTCCGGTACCGGTGCTCTTCGTGTCGGAGGTGAATTCTTTGCCCGTTGGTTCCCTACCTCCAAGAAGATCTTTGTCCCCACCCCCACCTGGGGCAACCATATCCCAATCTTCAAGGATTCCGGCCTCGAGGTCAACCACTACAAGTACTTTGACAAGAAGACCAACGGTCTCGACTTTGCCGGCATGGTCGCCGACATCAAGGTAACGAACGCTTCACTTTTTCATTATCTCTCAACCCGAAAGTGGACACCCGATGATACCCCGACCCGACTTTTATACGTTACCACATTCCCTGCAACAGTGACGCTGATACACATGTTGCGCATGGAACGTTTTGTTAAAATAGGCCGCCCCCAAGGGTTCCATCGTCTTGTTGCACGCTTGCGCGCACAACCCTACCGGTGTCGACCCCAGCCAGGCTCAGTGGGATGAGCTCTCGAAGGTTGTCAAGGATGCTGGCCACTTTGCCTTCTTCGACATGGCCTACCAGGGCTTCGCCTCGGGAAGCACTGACAAGGATGCCTATGCTCTCCGCAAGTTCGTCAAGGACGGCCACTTGGTTGCTCTCTCCCAGTCCTTTGCCAAGAACATGGGTCTCTATGGTGAGCGTACCGGATCGTTCTCGTTGGTCACCTCGTCTGCCGAGGAGAAGGCCCGTGTCGACTCTCAGATCAAGATTGTTGTCCGCCCCATGTACTCCAACCCCCCCGTCAACGGAGCCCGCATTGTCTCGACCGTCTTGAACAACCCTGAGTTGAACGCTGAGTGGTTGGGAGAGGTCAAGTTGATGGCCGACCGCATCATCACCATGCGTGCCCAGCTCAAGAACCACCTCGTCAACGACCACAAGTCCAAGGTCAACTGGGACCACATCACCAACCAGATCGGTATGTTCTGCTACACTGGTGTGACTCCTGAACAGGTTGAGAAGCTCAAGAACGAGCACCACGTCTACTTGACCAAGGATGGACGTATCTCTGTTGCCGGTATCTCTAGCCACAATGTTGCCTACCTCGCCAAGGCCATCCACGAGGTCACCAAGTAATCATTTTTTTTCCATAGTTGCTTTTTCTCTTGTTCATATTCAATCAAATACACTTTACCCTTTTTTCATCACATCACCGTTTCTCTTTTTGTTTCCCTTGTATGATAACATGGAGTGGTGAATGGGGTTGCCAGCCAACCACCGGGGTCTCTGAAGACACCCTTGGGTAATGGACTCGGTATCCTGGATGTTGGATCATGTCACCCATATCTCACCAGAAGAAAAAAAAAATTCGTGGCAAATCCACGTGATGGGTGTGTGGGTGCATGAGCTGAAACACGAAAAACGCGCCTAATAAAATTCGATCGATGACAACGACGCGTTTCGGCTATTCCATAATGTTACAAGTTTTTTTTTTGTTTGTTCGTACTTGACCCAATTGGACTTCACGAAGCGAGTCGATACTGACTAGATACTGAGACTTGACGCAGTGAGACGAGAAGGAAAAAAAAAATTGCGCCGCGCCTCAAGGAATGGTAAGCAGAGTTGACGTCAACCAACTGAGGGACTGAAGAAAAAAAATGTATAATATAAGTCGCTTTCCCCACATTTTTCTTCTTCAACTCTTCCTCTCCAAACCCGCAACTCGCTACCTTGGTCCATCATCGACTTTACACCAATTTAAGTTCCCATCCTACCTTAACCACTACACTAATACTCTTTCCACAATGGCTCAAGGCGCGTCTCTCTTCAGACTCTTGAACTTGATCACCTGTAAGCTTTCACATCCACTATTTGTCAGAGTTGCAAGTGTGTCCATGCATCCGAGTTCTCACAAGCATGATACTAACCACACCTACCTCTCTCTGGCACACCTTTTTCATTCTTTGTTGGTGCTGCACTTCAATTGGGTCATATTTTGCATGGCGCGACATAACTATCATGACAAAACCGCGCACAAAAAAAACCCAGCGATCTTGATCATCCTCGGTGGTATCCTCCTCTTTGTCATGCTCGGATCATGGAACTCTGGTATCCTCGGAGTCTTCGTCGTGTAAGTTCTCTCATTTTCCTGCCTCCTCAGCCTCCATGTTATTACACTGTGCATGTACTTTTATGTAATAAGGCATTGGAGTGTCCTAGCGCCCAAAAAAAAACTAAATGAAAATTTCTCTTTGCGCCACCAATTTTTTTTCCATTCAATCTATAGCCTTTTCGGGCTGTTGACCTTCTCTTTGGAGTTCGTCATCCCCGAGTCGATCGTCTATAATATGGGATTCATGTTCTCCCTCCTCGGCCGTGGTGTCTGTAAGTCATTTTGCCACTTTGCATGTCATTTCAATTGCGACCGTTCATACATGCCACGTTCAATGTCACAGCAATCGTCTAACACTTTCCTCCCTCCTTCATATCTCTGCTATCTTCATACATGATCTCTAGTCTACATCAGGCAAGTATCCTATCTTTCATCTATCCATGCATTCAAACCGTAACCATCCACACCCAAAGTTAACAACCCCCCGCTCGCCTCTCCCTCTTCTTCTCCATTCATCAAACCCCTTTCTTTTAATAGCATGGGATTGTTAAGCCTCTCCTGGAAGTGGTTCAACATCCTGGTCGGATGCTTCATCATGGTCGTCGGTTTCTTCTACGTCGCCATGCATTTCGTCGGCGCTACCCCTTCGCCTTCCATGTCGGCCGTCCCAAACACTTCGAGCAACAACCTTAACCCTGGTACTACCTCTGGTTATTCCTACACCAACCCTACTACTCAGCGTGAGGAGGACTTGCAACCTAACATGACCGAGAACTACCAAGACCAGACCCACTAGAAAAAATGATGGAGGAGGAGGAAGGGGGAGGGGGGGGTTGTGTAAAAACTTCTGAGAGGGCGCATCTTGTTTCGTTGTCTACAGTTTTTATACGCTCACAAGCTTCTTTCTTTTCTGTATATATGTTTTTTTTTTTTTAAATTCTCTATTAATTGTTGACAGACCAGTGGTGTTTTTGAGTAGATTCCCTTTGAAAAGACACAGCTTGGGAGGATGCATTGTCGTTCCCCATAGCATATCCTTCCCTTCCTTAGCTAGACCCTACTCTCTTTTTTTTTTTTCAAGCACTTCTCATTAAAACAAGTCCATCCTGTCGTTCTCCCATACCATTCCATCGTCTTTTTTGTTTTAACATGTTTTTTTTTATGTGAATGAGTAGATAAAAAATGAATAGTATGTTCTAAAAGCTCGCCCTTCTCTCCTCGTTCCCCTCCAAAAGAAATTAAACAACTTCCTTCCCCCCCCTTCAAGACTTTGCAATCTTCTCACCAATCTTGTTGACGACCTCCTGGGCAGCAACAGGGATACGAGTACCGGGACCGAAAACCGAAGTCACACCAGCATCAAACAAGAACTGGTAATCCTGTTGAGGAATAACTCCTCCACAGATCACCAACTTGTCCCCGGCACCTTGCTTCTTCAATTCTGCAATTAATTGAGGCACAAGCGTCTTGTGACCAGCAGCCTGGGACGACACACCAACAACGTGGACATCGGCATCAATCGCCTGACGGGCAACCTCGGCGGGGGTTTGGAAAAGAGGCCCGACATCGACATCGAATCCAAGATCGGCAAAGCCAGAGGCGATCACCTTTGCACCACGATCGTGACCATCCTGACCCATCTTGGCAACAAGCAGACGAGGGCGACGACCCTGATCCTTCAAGAACTTCTCAACCATCGAAATCGTATCCGTCACATCGGTACTGTCACCATACTCGGACTTGTAAGCACCCGAGACAACACGGATCGTGGGCGAGTGGCGGCCCCAGATCTGCTCCAATGCGTCCGAGATCTCGCCGACAGAACATCTCTCTTTCGAGGCCTCGACGGCAAGGGCGAGCAAGTTGCCCTTGCCGGTCTTGGCGCACTCGGTCAAGGCATCCAAACAGGCCTGAGCCTTGACGGAGTCACGGTTCTTGCGCATGTCATCCAATCGCTTGGTCTGACCGATTCTGACGGCCGTGTTGTCAATCGCCAACACGTCAATGGGATCCTCCTTGGCCAATCTATACTTGTTCACTCCCACAATCGTGTCTATTCACAGATTCAAAACAAAATGTTAGCATCTTATCCTCGCTCATCTTCAGGACCGCGTTTGTAAGTTCAATCATGGCATTAACACGGGTATGGCTATTACCTTGACCAGAGTCGATACGGGCTTGCTTCTTGGCGGCAGACTCCTCAATCCTGAGCTTGGGCATACCACTGGCAACAGCCTTGGCCATACCGCCCATAGACTCGACTTCATCAACAATCTTCTTGGCCGCATCGTACATATCATTGGTCATCGACTCCATCATGTAAGAACCACCCCAGGGGTCAGCAACCTTGGGGATGAAAGCCTCCTCCTGCAAAATCAGCTGGGTGTTACGGGCAATACGGGCAGAGAACTCGGTTGGCAATCCGATGGCCTCGTCAAAGGCGTTGGTGTGAAGAGACTGAGTTCCGCCCAATGTTGCTGCCATCGCCTCGACCGTTGTGCGAATAACGTTGTTATAGGGATCCTATTATTATTTTCATTTCACAGAAATTGTTCGGTTAGGAATACAACCCATTGGGCCAATCCTAGCCAGAGAACAACAAACAAAACGCAAGAAAAGGAGGACGAACCTGCTCGGTCAGGGACCATCCAGAGGTCTGACAATGGGTACGAAGGAGCAAAGACTTCTCGCTCTTGGGCTCAAACTTCTCCTTGACCATAACAGCCCAAAGACGACGGGCAGCTCTCATCTTGGCAATCTCCATGTAAAAGTTCATTCCAATCGCCCAGAAGAACGACAGACGAGGAGCGAACTGATCAACCGTCATTCCTGACTTGAGTCCCGTACGGATGTACTCCAAACCATCGGCGATCGTAAAGGCCATCTCAAGGACATTGTCGGCGCCGGCCTCTTGCATGTGATATCCAGAAATCGAGATCGAGTTATACTTTGGCATGTTATCGGCAGTGTACGAAAAGATGTCTCCGATGATCTTCATCGAAGGCTCTGGGGGGTAGATGAATGTGTTGCGCACCATGAACTCTTTCAAGATGTCGTTCTGGATCGTTCCCGACAACTCTGCCAATTTCGCTCCCTATTTTTCACACAAGGGCGCAACAAGCGTGAGTAAGTCATGAGTAAAGGTAAAGTTTGCTCCGTTTGCAAGAAAAAGTCGAATGAAGACGATGGTTTACCTGCTCGAGACCAGCAACAATGAACATGGCAAGAATAGGCAACACAGCACCGTTCATGGTCATGGAGACCGACATCTTGTTCAGAGGAATACCATCGAAAAGAATCTAGATACGATTTTAAGAATGCAGCGATTTAGTTATTCTTGTGTTCCTCTCGACAAAAGCCAGTTGCATGATCCCTTGCCTACAGATGCTATAGTTTGTTACCTTCATGTCCTCGACAGAGTCAATGGCGACACCAGCCATACCGACATCTCCCACAGCTCTGGGATGGTCCGAATCATAACTATACGGTTATCGCATCAAGGAGGAAAAAAAAGAAAAGTCGGGTAAGTTTTTATCCCAAGTCACGACCTTGTTTTGTTCGCTTTACGACGATTAAACCCGATCTTTGTCTCTTGTCCCTTGGTATAAACAACGAAAAAGTAAACGACAAAGAGATCCATGCGATTCACTCACCCTCTGTGGGTAGCCAGATCGAAGGCAACAGAGAGACCCTGCTGACCGGCAGCCAAGTTCTTGCGGTAGAACTTGTTGGACTCTTCTACTGTACTGAATCCAGCATACTATTGAATAATAAACAAAAAAGCGTGGGAAAGCAAGTTAGCAAAAATAAAAAATCCAACCCCAGCGGAGATTTTTGCCGTTTTTTTTTTTTGTGTGGGTGAATGGGAGGTCCACTCTTGCTCTTCAACATGACAGTCTGTGGGGAGAGAGGGAGGGTCGGTCCCGAAGCTGCTTGTGTTAAGCGTGTGTTGTTGGGTCCATCCCGCGTGAATCATGCATTTGCACAATGATCACTCTTTTCTACGAAGCAACATGGCACCGCTATCAAAAAAGCGTCTGTTCCTGATAGCTGTAAAAATCGGTCAAGGTCGTACCTGGCGAACGGTCCAGGGACGGGCTGTGTACATGGAAGCATAAGGACCACGAGTAAAAGGGAAAGCTCCAGGGATCTCATCAGGAATGCTCTTGGTATCAGCTTGAGTATAAACAGGCTTGATGTTGAGTCCCTCGGCCGTTCTCCAGGTCAATTGCTCCTCGGGGTCCTTTCCCTTGAGCTCCTTGGTCGCCATCTTGGCCCACTGTTCGTGAAGCGGCTGACGTGTGCGCTCAGTTGTGTATGCCTATTGACGAGAGACAGGTAAAGGCGGAATAGAATAGGTGTTATATGTCAGTTACTAGTATTCGTAGTTGTGGAGAAAGTGCGAAATGTGAAAGAAAGGCCAGCCGAAGGAAGTGAGTAGGATAGAAGTACCTTCTTGAGAGGAAGTCGCGTCGTCCAGCGGGCGGCGGGTCTGTTGAGGTTGCGGAGCGAAAGCATGGTGTTTGTTTGTGTTTATATGAAAGAAGGGAAAAAGAGATGGAGCCGAGTCCTGAAAGGAAAGAGGGATGAGCGAGGAGAGGGTGTGAGAGTGGGGAAGGAAGCGCTCAGGCGTAAAGAAGGAAAATAAAAGAGAGCTGGAATAAGGGGTCCTAGGAGAAGAAGGATGAAGAGGGAATGGAGGAGAGAGGAGGGAGGTGAGGATGGAGAGTGGAGAAGGAAGGGAGGAGGAAGAAGAGTAAAGAAAAGAAAAGAAAAGAGAGAGAGAGAGGGAGAGAGAGAGAGGAGAAGCAGAGACGAGGAAGGAAAGAGGAAAGAGGGGAGAGCCGAAGCGGATTGTTTGGTGTGTGTACTCGGAGTAAGGGCACTTAATGTATGTGTCTGTCTGCACGAGTGAGTGTGCAAAAGGCACCCGTGTGAATGAATCGAATTTTTGTGTGCGGGGGAAGTGGCCCAGGACAACAGACAGGAGACAGGAGTGGGGGAAAGAGACGCGAGAAGTATAAGCCACAGACCGTGGTAAAAAAATGGACCTCCTCGTCCCTGATTGGCCAATTAATTTCCATTCTCCCTTCTTTTTCTCTTTTGTTTGACACTTACAACTGATCCATCAACTACCGCTACTGATATCATCGACGGCGATGGTGCCTGAAAAATATATCATATATTATATACTTTCTCGTTGCCTTGCTCTTATATCTACTTGGCTACTTGCTGATGCCAAGCGCTAGGATGTGCTCCTTCAATCCACTCAACTCCTCATCCTGCTCTGCCAAACAGATCAACAGGTCCTCATGCTCCTTCTCCAATGCCTCCTGACGCTCCTGCCGCACACGACCCTCTTCCCTCAACTCTTCCAACTCTCTCCATACCGCTTCATGCTCCCTTCTCTCGTGGGCCTACAATCGACATTAAACAAAAAAAGACACATGATTAGAAACGCAGGTCTGAAAATAAAATAGACAACGGCTCAACCAAAATAAACAAGAACGCACCTGTTGAGAAAGCATACGGTAGGCCTCGTCAAGTTTCGCCCTCAAGTCTGCCACCTCAGCATCATGCCTAGCCCTCAAACCAGCCACCTCAGCTTCATGACTCGATCTCAAGTTAGCCACTTCAGCATCATGGCCTGACTTCAGGTTCGCTACTTCACTATTCTGTGCCTCAATCTTGGCCTGCATCGATGCCATCTGCGACTCTGTCTCTGCCTGATCCGAAGCCGACAGTCCTGCCAGAGGACGACTCTTGTTAGGGGACACCATAATCGACTTTTGAGTGCTCTCTACAAAACATATATCACACACAGTATTGTTAGTTCATACATAGGGCCGTTTTCATATCGTAGATACTAATATACACACAGGAAAAAAAATAATTACCAAAGGTGCGCTTGAGAAACTCAACAAAGGAGTAGTCAAAGTACAGATCAGGCAACCTTCCGCCACCCTCTTCAGATGGAAGGACAACCATAAACGGCACAGCATCCTTGAAGGGCTTAGACTCTCGTACGCGAGTAATACACGCTGCAAAGTGGTCAAGTCCAATGCGGCTCAAGATAATGGGCTGGATCGTCGCACGGGTGATAAGAGCGTCCTGTTCCCAGTTGTACTCATAGCAAATTCCAAGCAAGAATGCTGCCAGTCCTTGAACCATTGGATCTTCCTTCGACGACGGACTAATCAGCTCTATCAACTATTCACCATACACATTTAACGCATTCAACTGTTAAAACATGACGATCAGATAGTAATGTCTCTCTGCATTTCAAAGACGCCTCAACAAGGACTTACAAACTGCAGGTGGACTCCTTCTGACAAAAAGTCCTTGATACTCTTGGGGCTATCGTAGCACCATACACAGAGGAGAGCCAGATATCCCAAAGCGACACGGGGATCAGACTGACCCTTGACAGCCACCATTAGAGCAGCAGCAATCGCATGAATCAAGGATACTGGATCCTCGCCTGGTATTGTACATACAGATACGAATGCGGGCGTTAGTTTCGAAAGCACCTCATATCAACATAAACCGATGATCCTGAGCAAAGGATAACCTACCATTTTCTTCGTCCCCGAAAGTAATTGCCAAGGCGATGGATTTGGCCCGCGAGTTGTTTTGAAGAATATGTGAAAACAGCACTGTCGCAAACCAGCTGTTATACGGATCTGTCACCCCCGTCTCGTTATCTTCCTGCCATCCTTGCAATGCCTCCAGCAACAGTGTTCCTGGCGACTGTGGTTTTTCTACAGAAGACGGCGATAAATTATGGCCCGGTTATATACGATGAATAAGAATACCAGTTTTGTGCACATGAGGGTGTCGAATTGACTCGCATAAGCTTACCATTGGATGGAGTGTTGGGGTTGTCATCTGGCGGTGGGTTTAGGGTTGTGGCCAGCACCATCTGCGTGTCAGGGTTCTCCAGCACAAACGTCTACAATTGATAAAAAGTAAGTTAGCATTAGTTATCCCCTACACTTCCATAAAACAATTGAGTAATCCCCACTGCCAAACTATAAGCAGCGACTCTTACTTGGAAGAGGCAGGTGGCTGCGGCTCTGACAGAGTAAGTGCATCCAGGGTATTTCCCAACAGCAATAGCAACGACTTCAACAATAGCCGGACACCGCTCCCGCTGTTCGAGTGGTCGATGATCTCCAATGGCCGAGTTGCGTCCAGACTGAAACGATGAGCGAGAAAGCTGAGCTGACGATCGACTTGGAGGCGTCAAGGACGAGTTGTGGGCTTCTGGGATAAAGACCGGTGGATGAGCGGGTATAATAACAGTTTTGGAAAGCGTATCCTGGTTCACATTGTTGAGTCGAATCAGCTCTGCCAACGCGTAGAAAGCACTAGCCTTAACACGCTGTGGGGCGTTGGAGGTCAGAGACACATCAATCAATAGCGGAAGAACCCCGCACTGGTACATCGATTTCTAATTGGGATGATTTCAAGTTGTTCGGTCAAAGGAGAGAAAAGGGCTATGTGAGTGCACCATCCATTTGACATTAAATTATAAATATCCAGCACGCTCAACAAAAAACCTGAAAGGATCTCGTACTTGGTTGGGAGTGGTGTTGGAATGGTCTGGGACGACCAGGACGCGGATGAGCTCCAAAACCATGATCATGTTGTTGCCCTTTTGATCCGACCAGACATCCTTCATTGATGCGTTATGTTTTCCATTATCGTCCAAGATCTCTTCGTTGAACAGAGCCGGGATCCTCTGAATGCAGCTCGTCTCACGGAAATAGTTCTATGACAGCGAGTGAGCAGTAAAGGGTATAGGTTAGGCACCGACATCCATCCATGAAGGGCTCCTTTGTGTCCCGAGCAGTGTCATGTCGTACTCGTAAAGACGTACCACCGTACCTGATTTGAAACATTGTATCGTAAAAGGTTTTGCACAAGTTGAAGACAGTCCTGGACAATGATGCCTCCAGAGATAGCACCTTCCTCGTCAATAATCGCCAATAGTCTCTCGAATGCATTCTCAAACGCCACAATCTTTTGAAGATCCGCATTCGACTCTGTCAGCGAGATCAACAGCAACAGGCCCTCTAAAGAATAATGAAGGAGATGAAAGGGTATAGCGGGGTCAACAGCGAGGTCCAGAGGCAATTGGAACGAAGGCGGTTGTCAATGTGCTAGTTCTCACCATTGCGGATAATCTCGCGGCGATCGTCCAGGAGCGCCATCAGCCTCGACATTCCCATGGGTGAAGTGAGGATGGATTCCTGAAGGCGATCAGTGTTGCTCAGGACCAGTGTGGCGAGGAGTGATACCACGTGGAATCGCACGTAAAAGTCGTATTCCTCCAGCATATCCAGCAAGACTGCCACGTTGCTCGCATCCTATCGAAGACATGGAATATATGCTGTCAATTGGCTTCCAAGGAGGTTTATCAAATTGCTATTGACCACAATTAACTTGTAGTGACTCCTGCAAGTCGCTCACCTCGAGGATAGCTTTTGAAATCTCCAGGGCCAAATCCTGTGCTTCTTCACGGTCCTATTGATCGTCAAAGGTTGCGTGCAAGGTTATGATTAGCCATTGGGCTGTCAATTTGGCGACAGACTAAGGCGCCTTCGAGTATGTATAAGGGGTAGGCAGTTACCGACTCGGGTTGACATAACACTGTCAATGTCTCCAGAACGGCCTTGGTGATATCGATATCGGCATTGTCCTGATGC
This sequence comes from Linnemannia hyalina, assembly GCA_019671135.1. Taxonomy (NCBI): domain Eukaryota; kingdom Fungi; phylum Mortierellomycota; class Mortierellomycetes; order Mortierellales; family Mortierellaceae; genus Linnemannia; species Linnemannia hyalina. The sequence continues at coordinate 2,489,922 of JAHRHY010000006.1, forward strand.
AACACCTTGCAGAGGACCTTGGTACCCCTTGCACCAATGTCCTGAAGAAAAATAGCCACCAGAAAGGAATACAGAGGGGTTCATTGAAGTAAGTAGACGTTTCTTTAACATTGTCAAGGTGTTCCAGGTGCTATCCTTGGCTCATCCGCCTGCCATTCTATTGTTCATTCCTAGACGCGTTCCAACATGAAATTCATCACCATGCGAGACAGAGGAAACGAAGGAAGCATCATTACCCGCCGATGTTCTCGGGAGCACGACTTGAGGGTGAGAACCGAAGCACGTCTGTCCTCGAGAAGAGTCGCATGCTCGATTCTGTCGCAGAGCCTGTCGATGGTCTCGGACCCAGTCTGGTGCTGCCCCTTCTGGCCTCGAAGGGTGTTCAGCCCACTTGCGAAAAAGTTCATTGTGTGTCTCCTATTTTCCTGTTGTTCAGTTGGCGATGGTCTTCTTGGCTGGTGTTTCCTTCCTGAAGTTTAGTTGTAGTAAAAGTGTTGTGTGGTGATGAGATATGGAGGAATGGATGGTTTGATGACAAGAGGAAGAAAAGAATAAAGAATGTAAAAACGAAAGAAGAAGAGTGAGAAGCGAAAAAAGCGAATGGAGGTGTGACAAGAAAGAGATGAGGAGGCTCAGGTTTCTTCTTTGTGGCTGGCTGCTATTTTATTTCAGTCTGTTCAGTCTGTTCCAAAAAAAAGGGCAAAGGGTAAACGTGTCATGTGGATGCTACGACTTGACCTTGCGCCCTTCTGGAGCCTTGGCGCGGCCATGGGTCGACGATGCTCCAGCTCCGCATACTATCAGCACGCCAAACAATGCCATAATTGCTCCGTCGTGGATCCAGCCCGCATACGACGCCAGTGTCATCAGATCATATTCACCGTCATACGCCCAGGGCATCGCTTGCTGCACTGCTCCAATCGGCCAGTCTAAGTCGCTGTATCGATCGTCGAGCGGAACTTCCTGGCAATACTCAATGCTTTTTCTTGAGGTCAGGTCCAGTGCACCAATGCAAGAGTCGTTCATACCAACTCCATGCTCTGGTTTGCTCATTATAGCCCAAGCCAAACTCATGACTCGCAGCGACAGCAACATCATTAGGATATACTATTGACAATACACAGCAATTGTTGTTGGTTATCATCATTGAACGCGAAATGCACAATAGAAGACTGAAAGGCAAACATAAAGGAGAGCCTTACAGAACAGATCTTGTCTAGTGGAGTCGGTTCAAAGGGATCTTTGGACTTGACGGCATCGGCTGTTTTCTTCTCGGCGCCCTTTGTTGGTTTCCGGTTCCAGTACCGCTGCAAGGCGCGAGACTCGTCCAGAACCCAGAATGCTGTTGCATGAAGCAGAGCGATCGCAAAGACATGATGACTTGCCCACAGCAGCTTATCCAACCACAGACCATCGGGCTATCATCACATATATGTAGGTGTAAAGCGCCAGAATTAGTAAATGTCAAGTCAAGCGCACCTTCTACCAGGTAAAACAAATGCCATGAAAAAATACCTTCAATAGTGAGAGAACACGGCAGATCAGAATAGAGACCAGCCAGCGCCTTGCCATGCGCTTCTTAAGCATCAGATTCCTGGCATCAATCGTACGCGGCTCTTGCTTCGGTGGCAGGTAGTCGTCCACAATCTTGACGACGCCGAAAAAGTTGTCTTCCAGCCCTGTCTCTGGCTCAGGTGGGAAGTATGTCTGGGCTGCAAAGGCTTCCCGACCGTCGACGGTCCAGCTGTCTCTGGCCTGGTTGGATCGACCCATAGCGGAGAACGAGTTGCTAAACAAGTCCGAATCCGAACCAGCATCCCGACGACGTTGTCCAAATGCACCTCTCCGAGCATTGTTATCGTTGTCTTCATCGTCATCATCGTCTCCTTCCATATCAACATCTGCGTTCCTGGACAGTCCTGAAGGTCGAGAGGGCTGGCCGCGGCGGTGAATCTGATCCATCCCAAAGCTACTCGAACTCGTCTCCGCAGGCTTTCGAAACGCCCAGGGTTCTGACTGGCCTGAATCGGATTGGGAACGATGGGCAAAGAGGTTCTCAGGTTGCTGGAACTTGGCCGAGGGGAATCCCAGCATTTCTCCAAACGAAATATTGCCGAGACTCATATTGGTGATCAGAGATGGATTGGCGAGTGGCGATGGTTCATAGGCCCTTGAGCGGAACTTGTTGTCGTTGTTCCTGTCATTATGATGGGTTGAGGTATGTGAGGTATATGTATTTGCTGAATCCTGTCCTAGGCCGGCCATGCCATACAGGAAGGGGTCATCCTGGGTCGTCCTCTGACTCGAGTCTCTGTATGTGCCAAACATTGCAGGCAAGCGAGTTGGTGGTGACGACACCGGTTTTTTGGGAGACCAGTTCATTTGGTTAGCATCCTGAGAATCCGATTGCGATCCCGAATAGTCGGCCCAGCTAGGGCTTGGAGACGCAGCGAATCGATTAGTGGGGTCTGAAGCCGTCCGAGACAGGGCTGGAGGGCTAAACGATCGATTGACAAAGCTTCCTTGCCTTGCAGCCGCCAACGAACGCTAATTGCGAAAGATACGAAGAGTTCTCGTTTAGTGGAAGGAAATAAAATAGTAACAATCAATACAAGCGATTAAATGTTTTGCCTGTGACATCTTACATTGGGTCTACTGTCAGAACGAGTACGCTCGTTGGTGGATGGTTCTGGTGGTGGTGACGAGGGGACGGAGGGTGAGAATCTAAGCTCGATGGGATCCAGCGCTTGCCGTCCTGTAGAGAACGCCATCAAATATGCGGCATGAAGCAGCACTAGCACACCGTAGCCGACAGTCGATTCCTGCCAGAGTCGTTTGGAGTACAGTGCCATGAACTGGAATACTAAGAGCGGGAGCGCAGCTCTTTTTGTCCATGAATGGTACCATCGCGTCCTGATCCGTGCCCTCGGCGACCTCCATCGCATCAGCTGTAAGGGGTCCCAGAAGAGACTGGCAACAGAGACAAGGGTCAATGCTAAGAGTAGAAGCATGCGATACTCGTGTTCCTGGAGATCCCGAAATGGCCGTCCGAATGTTGATGCCCAGGGCCAGACGGAGGCAATGTTGACTTTAGAGATTGTTCCTGTAATGGAGTTGAATGTAGAATGTCCTGCTGAATATCTCCGTTGCCGCAAATGTTCAAATGGTCCAATGTTTGTAAGATGGAGCAGTACTATTTCGTTGTAAATAAATGTGTGTTGGTTATTGATCTAGGTATAGATAGAGCGGGTACAGCATCATCTTACAGCGTATTTCCAACGTTCTTACCTCCAAGCTCGACGGCTATCCATGTAGCATGAGAGATGATCCAACTTGCGCCTGTCAGCAACCAGAGTGCGTCTGGGTATTTCCTGGTCGGGCTGATACGGTCTCCACGACTCTTACTCAGCGTTGCGTTCAGCAGAGATGATTTGATCCGGTAATTTTGTTGAGAGAGTCTCCGCTGGACTCTGTCGAGGCAGTCTGAGCAAGCTAATGGATACCGTTCCTCTACTTGCCGCCGATATGCATCCGCGTTCTCAAAGAAGGCCTCGTAGTTTTCATCCTAGATCAAATGTAGTCCAGTCAATACACGATGTAGTGCACAAAAGGATGATCTGGCTTTTCTCGGGTGGGGTCTGTCCACTTACGTCTTCATCGGGTATGTAGTTGCTCAGCAATTGATATATGACACGCTGGTTGCTGCTGCATTTGTCGCAGAAAACATCATCCTGTGAGCTTGATGGCGTAGATCCATTAGATCTTGCCCGATTCCTTGACGTCCGGCTTCGAGCTATAGCAAGAATGACGAGCAACCGTTGATATGTATGATTAGATTCAACGGAGGTTCAGGGGGGGGGGGGGGGGGGGTACTTTGATCGATACCTCTTGTTGAGAGCTGTTCTTCCAAGAAAAAGGCACCGTCATTTTGCAGGCGTTCATACAGATCAGAGTAACGATTGTACGCCCACGGGGATCCAGAAAAAAGATTGCTTACCAATACGCTCCGATGTGTCCTCGTTCAGTGTGCTATCAAACATCTCAGGCACCGATTCAATGTTGCCGTCCTAATCATAAGCACAATCCAGGAGTTGGGTAAATTAGAGGTTGCTTTCCTCGGTCCTTGACATTTTTCCTCTTCGAGGCTTGGCAACATCCCATGAATACTCTAGCAGCTTCTTGATTTCAAAAGTACCTTGTCTCGTCTTTGGTGGTTCTGACAGTTGAGGCAAGTCCAGTCATGAGGACTAGCGTCCCTTTGGCCGCGGTGAAGCCAGGAGGGGCGAAGACAGGACCAGCATTCGACCCGGATGGGCCGCATGAGGATGGTCTCGAGCCAGCCTGGGGGGTGGTTGATTGGCCTGAGGGTTGTTCCTGGGCGCGATCGAGGGCGGGCAGTGATGTCTTGGGTGGGTCCTTCTGGGAAGGCAGAGTTGAAGTGAGTTGGACCAGGGCGGTTCCTCTGCATTGTGTCCTGTGTGATAGAGGTGTGTCGGTTTTTTTTACCGAGTTGTGTTGTAGATGCAGCGACTGAAATAGGTGGAGCACAGGAAGACACGCCTTGAATATGTCGCTTATTCAGTGTATCACATGACCCAAAGTTTAACGCCAACATATCAAGCTCACGCCTGTGCTCGGTCCCCTATTTTGATGTTGGATCACTCTTACTCTGTCTTGTTGCGCATATCTCGCCTTTCTTTTCTTTTCTTTTCTTTCCTTTTCTTTCTTTCTTTCTTTCCTTCTCTTTTCTTCACACCTTTACTCAGTACCTCCACACACACACCGCCCCCTTCATCCTATCTTATTCCTCACGCTTCAGTACCCTCCCCAGAAGCGACTCCTAGTCTCTCACCCTCCCCACTCCAACAGCCTTTCTTAAACCACAATGTCTGCCCTTCTCAGAAACCAAGCCTCCTTTGCCCGAGCCGCCCTGGTCTCCTCCTCTCGCGCCGCTACCATTCAAGCACCCCGCGCCGCTAACTTGCCTATGGTCACCCGAGCCCTCTCCTCCTCCAAGAACCCAGCAGCAGGTGGCACCGCCACCGAAGTCGAAAACCCCGACAGTAACAACAACAGCAACAACAAGGATTCCTCCAACAGCAAACCTCTTGGAAAGGTCAGTGGCATTGTCAACAGTATTCTTCATGGATCCGGTACCCTGCCCAAGATACAGAGTCAAGAGTCTTGGGGTGTTTCTTTGGCTAGAGGCAAATACGTCCACGAGCTCCAGAGTAAGCAAGCGTTCATATGACCTTTTTGTGTATTGCAGGAATTCTCGTGGTTGTGTATGTATGCTCGCTAACTGTTTCGCATTGTTGACATACATACATACAGGACACCGTATCCGACCCGAGCGATTTGACGACTATGTCGAACTTTTGTACGTACAGCATGCATTATTTTCGTTTTATGTCATGTCCACATAGGTTTGCTCAGAGAATCGTGGCGTGAGAACACCAAAGAACAAGTATCAATGCAAAGGAATCTCGTTCCTACGCGCGTCTTAGTCTCAAGAACCCCAACTAACAGTCGCTTTTCACCTCCCATTGGCGTCTTCCTTCTTTCTCTCATTCTTCTTCACCCACAACAGGTCGGACGTGTTCCCCAGGATTGTCAAGGAGTCAAACAATAAGATCCGTCTCACTGGAAGCTGGTTGACGGAAATCGGCGAACTCGACACTGCGGGCAAGTATATTTATTTTTCTTACACGCCCTATTTCATACCCTTGTATATTTGGGTTTGCATTGTTTTTGTTTATGTGTTTGCAGGGTGGGAGGGTGTTTATGTCTCGCAGGAAAGAAGGAACGGGAGATGGCGCTGACAAAGGGAAATGGGAACCAGGAATGACATAGACCCCATGACCCCATGACCCCATCCATCCATCCATATGCGATGTCATGCGTGTTTATATGGATATTCACGCGTTTCGTTGCATGTTTGGATTGGGATTGGTTTTGGATTTTGGGTGGGAAGTGTGAGAGGCAAATGACGGAGGTTTTTTTTATTTGCTGAATGAGCAATGCCAGGGACACTCATCTCCGTCTCTTTCTATCTTGCGTGTGTGTGTGTGTGTGTGTGTGTGTGTGTGTGTGTGTGTGTGTGTGTGTGTGTGTGTGTGTGTGTGTGTGTGTGGGGTGGGCCGAATGTGTGGGTGAATCAATCACACAAAAAAAGTTGTTGGTGGTGGGAGCGTCATTCGACTCGAGAGCACTTGAACTCAAATGCGGACAGCATATCGAAGAAGGAAGGAAGGACCCGTGTTCTTTTTTTATAAAGTTGTGTGGGAGAAAAAGTTGGGCAGCTCGTCACATCTTCGTAACATAGAAGCGTGAGTGTGGGGAAATGACAGGAGCGAACATCACGCCAACAAAAACTAACCTTGATGTCAACTATGTTCCTCTACCATCGACAATAGTTCACATCTGGGAGTTCGAGGGATACCTCGGTCATACTCAGGAGATGGACCGATTGCGTAAAGACCCAGTAAGTGGATCTTACTTCCTACATGCACGGAGCACCATGGCCCTTTACTCCAACACAAGCAAGTCTCGCGCTCTTCGTCATCGGCAATCTCTTCACTAATTCAGCTTCCGCTCGCACTCTTTGTACACTTCTTGCCTTGTTCGTGACAATGATAGACGTACCAAAAGTTCTTGAAGGACCTGCGACCCATGCTCATCAGCCGCGACAACCAGATCTGCCTTGAATTCGCCTTCTGGAAGTCTCGACCCCCAGTCGCCCTTGGTGGTATCTACGAGATGCGAACCTATCTCTTGAAGGTACCCCCCATTCAACCATTTTCCATTTGTATTTGCTGCTTCATCTCCTTGGAAACACGCACAACAATTTGTCGCTAACACACTCTCTTTATCCATGATCACCTATTAGCCTGGTAACCTTCTGGAGTGGGAGACAAACTGGCGCCGAGGTCTCGAGTGCAGACGCCAATTCTGTGAGCCCGTTGGAGCGTGGTTCTCTCAGCTCGGAAAGCTCAACTATGTCCACCACATGTGGAACTACCCGTACGTGTCATTCGCCAAGTAACACTTTGTTTTGCGGTTCATTACTTCAAATGAAGCGATTGGACGACTAACCTCGAACTCCTCTTTGAAACTCAATACTGAAATGAATAGTGATCTGGAGACACGCAAGAAGACGCGCGAGCAAGCCTGGAAGGTCGACGGATGGGCAGAGACCGTCTATAATACCGGTACGTAACTTTTGATCAGCATCAACCAGTACTTCATGACTGACCCTTCGTGTAGCAAAACATCATCTAACTCTGCCTTCTTTTTTCTCTTGCTCGGTCGGTCAATAGTGCGCTTGATTGAGAAAATGGAGGCCAACATTTTGCTCCCAATGGACTTTTCTTCGCTCAAGTAAAACATGGATTTCAATTCACGACAAAACAATAAACCTTCTCTACGGCATGGGATACCATCAATATTGGAGTTCAATGGCATAAGGAGGAGGTCGTTATCTTTTAGTGGTCTACAAAAAGAGGTATCGGTCGCAATGTATAGGTTCGTGGGGAAGGGGCACGACTTGACCGGTCTATGGTTTTGAAGGGGGAAAACAACAAAAAATAATACAAGAGGAGGCAAGAAAAAGGGCTCATTGCAGGAAGAAGAAAGAAGAAAAACGGAAAAAAAAATATGCAAGAAAGTAAGAAAGTAAAAGGAAATTGAAGTGGACGAAGAGGAGGGTGATTATTTCTTGTCTAACATCATGATGGAGGCATTTGTTGTCATGTGCGTGGATCCCAACTCAACCGCAGCGGGGGCCATGATGCGCTGCTGGAGCTCATACACAACCAATGCAATCGCAAACATGGGCTAAGTCGGAAACGATGTGACGAACAATAACAGCAGATGGTTAGTATCTTGTCAAACCCAAAAAAGGAGGGAAAAGAGGGAGGCTATCAGTCGCCTTTTTTTTTTTTTTTTTTTTTTTTGGTTGTTGGCAACTTACGGCGACGATGAGAGATCTTGGAACGACACCCTTGAACAGAGCAGCAGGACCCTCGTTCTTGACGATATGCTGGAAGCAGTCGACAATACCGCGGTATACAGGGTCACCAGGCTTGCGTGCGACCTGGAGTCTTGTCTTGATCACTATTCGTCGTGGTAAAAGAGGAAGAGTGATTCGAAAGATGAAAAGAGCAAGAAAAAAGGCGTCAGTGAATGAATGGATAGCGTCAAAAAAAAGAAATCGCTAATCCTGAGGCTAGAAAAGGCTTCAATCCTACCATCGGCGGGGGTAACAGCGGATGCACCGACGACACCAGCAACAAGTCCTGCTCCCAAAATGACAGAGAACGAAGTCTTTCCGTTCTCATCCGCGCCGTGGAGCTTGAGGAACGAGTTCAGAGGGAAAAAGAGAATCGAAAATGGCACATCTCTATTCAAAGCGAAAGGTAAGAGGATGGGTAATTGTTTAGTAAATTGGATTCAGTTCGGTGCAATGGCTCCTTGAAGCCGTAAAGTATTGCAACATAAATGAAGGGTAGCAGACGAGAAGTGTACCTCATGAGGGTGGCGGGGGTGCCGCGGTAGAGTCCGCGGAGTCCAAGGTTGCGGACGATGCCCATAGCAGTAGGACGCTGTTCTCCTGGGGCGAGCTTTTGAGCGCCGGCGACCTGCATCTGGATCTTGACGATCTCCATAGGGTTAGTGGCGATGACCTGACAGAATCCGGCGGTGGCACCGGCCAACATTCCATACTGGATCGCCAGCTTGTCCTCCGAGACATTGGTGCGCTCAGCCCAGTATTCGCGCGAAAAGTCGTTGACGGCCAGTTTGATGGCTTTTTCTGGGGTGATTCCGATCAAGTTGGGAACGATACCACGGTACAGACCGCGAGCTCCTTCCTTTGCGATGACCTGGCGGAAGCAATCCAGACTGTGGGATTAAATGCATGCATGGAGGTAATGGATGAAGAGGGAGAGGATATGATCATTGGTCAGCCAGACGAGTCATTTTTTTTTTCCTTTTTTCACTTTCCGGATCAGATCTTTTGGAAGGTGAAAAGAAGGGCTCATCTTGTTTATTTATGAGTGTCCTGTGAGAGTGTTTTGTGGTGTTGTTGCAATGGTTGTTATTTGCTGATTCCTGTTTCCTGTTTCCTGTATCCTGTCTTCCCGTCGAACGAACGAACGAACGAACGAACGAACGAATAGCAAGCAAATGTTCTCGATTGATGAATTGAAGAAAAAAAGGGTTTGTGTGTGTAGAGGTGTGAAGGTAAACAAAAGGAGGTATGCTCTAGAAAAAAGTTTTTGACTTTCATATATATCGAGTGTGGGTATCCCTGAGATATTTTTCTGCCGAATCGCCCACGATGAACAAAAAGTGGTTGTTTGTTACTCCGTTGTTGGGTGGTGAGTTGGGTTGAGTTGTGGAGAAGTAAAAGAAAAAGAGGCGCGCTAAACACAAATAAAAGAAAGACAACGACAAGGCCTAGTCTGGAAGACCGAGCTCATTCTTTTGTCTTTCGTCAAAGTGCTGTCTTGCCTTCCCACGCCTCGACTCCATTTGGCCATAGTTCTCCCCCTCTTTTTTGTTGCCTTTGTTCCCTTTGTTCCCTTTGTTCCCGTGGTTGTTCCTTGTGTCGGATAAAATGGACGGCTGTATCCGTGTCCCATTCGCTTGCTATTGCTGCTGAGTTATTCCAGACCCGAGTTGTGTTTTCGTCTGATTTTCCTCCTATGAGTCGTGAATGAGTGTTTATATCCTGATGATCGATCCCTTGATGAGCAAGAGAGAGAGGAAAAATAAAGAGGCAGAAAGGCTGCTTACCCTCCTCGGTACTGCAGCTTGCCAGCGACATCCTTCTTTTGATTCTGCAGTCTATCAGTTGACAAGGAAAGAGAGTTAAGCAAAGAAAGAGATGAGAAAAGATGACCTCTTCACTGTGCAATTGGGGTTTTTGTCGATATCAACACAAGAGCGCAATAACAATGGAAATGGAATATCACAACTGACCTTGTCTTGACCATGTCAAGAGGATAGACAATCAGCACACCGGTGATACCGGCAATAGCACCAGCAGCGAGCTTCTGTGCGAACCTACATTATGGAAAAAAAAGAGAAAGAAAGGAAGATTTCAAATGAGATGTCAGCAAAAGGTGGATGAGTCTCCTTTTGTTGTGACTCCATGAGACTATGATTGATTGTTCTTGTTTTGCGATTGGGGTTTCGCTGTCTTTGTCCGAGACTGCAAGCATGGGTGCAAGAAAGAATGAAAGCGAGAGAGAAAAAAAAAAAAAAAAAAAAAAAGAGTTGGAGAGTGGGTAGTTACTTGCTGGTTTTGGCGGCGTTGGCCTGTTCTTGTTGTGTCTGTGCCATGATTTGTGGTAGATAGTATTATGAGTGGGTATGTGGATGGAAAGGAAGGGAGAGGGAGTGAAGGAGGAGAAGGAGAGGATGGGAAAGAGTCAGAAGAAGAAGAAGAAGAAAAAAAAGAAAAGAAAACAACGACAACAAAAGAAAAAAAAGACACAGAGAGACGCGAAGTAAAGGGATGTGTCATTTTCATCCCTGTTCCCTGTTCCCTGTTCCCTGTTCCCTGTTCCTGATGGATGGAATTTTATTCTTTTTTCAGACAGACATTAATCAAGCAGTCAGACGGACAGATCAGATCAGAAATGCTCCACCTCGGATTCGATTCCTCGTCATGACCACCCCCATCATCACTCACCTGACCACCAGTATTCATTAATTAAACTTCTTCACTCCACTCCTTCCCTTCTCTCTCTCTCTCTCTTTCTCTCTCGAACGCCTCCTCTCTCTTCCCATCGTTCCTTCTCCATCCTAATCAACATCAAACAACCACACGCCACCAACTCCCAATACTTTCTTCTATCGCCACTAAAACTCACTCTCACCTTCTCCACTCACAATGATCTCTCCCTCTCCTCCCCACTCACCGACAGCAGCAACAGTAACTCCAACAACCTCCTCCTCCTCCTCCTCATTCGCACAAAGCACTCCAAAGACCTCAACAAGGACTCGCTCGACCCCGACCCCGATCCCCTCTTCATTCCTCATCGCTGCCCTCTTCCTCATCCTTTCCTCAAACAACGGCAACAGCTTGTCCTCTGCTTCTATCTTAACAGCGGCAAAAGTAGAAGCCTCGTCTCCTCTTTCTCCTCGCTCACTTTGCTCACAAGCCGCCCCTTCTCGATCGCGCCCACTTCAACTACAAGGGCTCTCTCGCCAGCAACGGCAACAGCGACCGAGGAAACAGCGGCTAGGGCAACAGCAACAGCAACAGCAGGAGCAAGGGCTACCTGTCAATGACTCGACAGCATTATCATCATCATCGTCATCATTATCATCATCATCATCATCATCATTTTCCGCAACATATCCTCCTTGCAACCAACAGCAACCACAACGACTAGTCGTTTCTTCGCCCGATTGCTGCTCCTTTACGACACAAGACCATCACCGCCGTCATCAACAGGTTACAACGCAACAGCAACACCAACGCCAACTCGCCAAAAGGCAAGTGCTCGCTGCAAGTGAAAACGACCAAGTCTCACAACAGGACACCAACATATTTCCGGCAAACTCCCTGCCCCTCGAGGCAGACACAGGCATTGATGGCTCTACCAACTCACCTTCAAACGCCCACAACCCCGGGGACCCTCCTAAAATGGCCTCGTCTGAAAAGGTCCTCTTTGCCTTTATCGCCATCGCCGTGGCCCTGGCCATCTTCATCCTCGGATTTTGCCTGATAAGGGCTAGGCGAAAGTCGGCCGCTGAAAGGACCCAATTGCCAATGCAGCAACAACAACCACAACCACAACAGCAACAGCAGCAGCAACAGCAACTACAAATGCAACATCGTCCTCAGCCCCAACAACAACTTCAACAGCAGCAACAACAACAACAACAGCAGCAACTGTCAATCCAGCCACAGCACATGCCATCGGACCACAACACAGCAACCCTTTCGACTTTTACTCGAATTTCTCCTGCAGGTCCAGAAATGAGCGCCCTCCTCTCGTCTGCTAAGGCAAACGAGTCTCGTGCTGGAGGGTTCAGTCTGGTCCGTCTTTTGACCAAGAACTCCAGCTCAGGAGGCACATCCTCCAAACCACTAGCGTATCAGTTCTCTCACTCTCGCAGCGGCAAGGATCCCTCTCTCCCGAAGACGCCCTCAACCCAATCATCGAACTACGACTATGACTGGGATCTATCCGACTTTAGCAAGGAGCGGACCAAGGACGGGTTCCCTGTCATCACCCTAACTTCGCCCACCTCTTCCGAAGTCTCGATCCCGTTTATCTCATTGGACGAGCAGTCTGCCTCGACATCCTCCTCCTCTGGCCTTTACCTCACCAACACCGAGTCCCGGTCATTATCCCCTCTCACAACTCTACCTCCAGCAATAACTACAGGAACATCAACAGAAAATCACTCTAGAGACGAAAACGGCAGCGCACCAACCAGCTCAACCTTGGCCCCTGCACCACCATCACCACAACAGTCCATACCCGAGCACATGTTACTCCATCCATCGTCGTCGCTCAACATTCGTCGTTCCGTGAAGCAGGAACCAGCACCACCGACTACGCCTCTATCGATGGCCGACTTCCCACCAACGTATGAGGAAGCCTTGGATTCGGCTGGCCCAAGCAATAGGTCTCCTCTCATGTCGCATCCCAAAGTCTCTAGCCCTTCGTCTCTTGCACCCACCAACAGCTCTCCTTCATACTCTGGGTCATCTTCGTCTTCACAGTCGCGGCCGCCTTATCCTGATGGCCTAGACACTACTACATCTCATCCGGACGCTTCGATCGAAGGAACTCAGGATGGGACGGTAGATCTAGAGACTGATCCGCTCGCAAGCCTGTCCTTATCTTACACAGCCTGATTTAACACTCTTCCAGTTCCTGGCTCAGGTCTAGATCAGCAAGCCTTTTGTTCAAGTTGCCTTTATGATATGTTTCGTTTCATAGAGAGAGAGAGAGAGAGAGACAAAACACGGATAAAAGGGGACTATCTAATAAAACGGTTATTTTGATTCTGAAAGAGAAAAAAAAACGATCGCCATGTCTCCTTTTTATGGTAGCACTGTGTATCGTTTCCTTTCCCTTGATATTTCTTTAGATTTAGGAGGGCGTATTGACCTGGAGAAACTTGAGATTCGATTCTCTATGCTCCATGCATTTGTTTGTTAGGAAAAAGCAAGGGCAAGGAGTAAAAGTGAAGGGCAGAGAGTAAAAGTGAAGGGCAGAGACGCAACACCAGACAAAAGGCAGACCTCGCTCCCTGGTACCAATAAACGGATGGAAGGTGGCACGCGGTTGTTTTGTTTCAGAGCGAATCCTGGGGTTGAAGAGGGCTGATGGGCTCTTGTTGGCCATGTTTCATCGTTAGACAGATCACCAGCGAATGTCGACGCGCAGGACAATTTCGGGGCGTAAAGGCGAAAAAAAAAAATATAGTGGAAGTGAAGGAGACCATGGAAGCGAAGGAGGAGGTACAAGACGTATGCAAAACGTCGGTGAGTGACTGAGTGAGTGAATAAGTGAACAAAAAACAAGCGACACCTGTTGACAACGAACAGGGTGCAGAAGGAGGTTTTTTTTTCTTTTTTCTTCCTTTTTTCTTCCTTTTTTCTTCCTTTTTTCTTTCCTTCTTTCCCGTTGTCCTTCCTTGACCTTCTACTTTCCCACCACCACCTCCAGTAAGTAAACCCTTACCTTTTTCTGTTATTCCAACCTGCATCATCGCGGAAGTACAATATCGCTTCCAAAAGAGAACAATCCCACAAACAAAACAGCCAAGCAGCATACAGTGATAATAAAAAGAAAAAAGGGTTGTTCTACGCTTTACCACTTGCTATATGCATTAGCACTTCTTTGTTCTTTTCTTTCTCTCCTCTTCCTCCTTCCGTTCCTTCGCCTCCCTTTTCTTTCTCTGGTCTCACCTCCCTGCACAACCACAATCTTTCCTGCCCGTTGTTTATGTGATGGCGATGAGCGAACACGAAGAGCAAAAAAGAAGCGAGAATACGTCAACGAGGTAAAGGAAACCACTTGATCTTAGCAGTGACTTTGTCGAAGGGAGGACTAACGGTTGTTACTGTACTTATCATTCTGTGGTATGACACGCACACAGCGTACTCTACACGAATTTTCATACTCGCTTGTCATGCCACAGCTCCTTTTTCTCTCTCCTTTCCCCGGCAGCATGGATAAAGAAGAGGCAGTAAGCAAACGAAGAAAAACAGAAAAGATGAAAAAAGGAGAAGATGGATTTAACTTTACTTTGTTCTAGTTCTCGCTAAAGTGCGAGAGTCACCATTTTGTTGTATTCCGTCATGGCCAAACCTCTGGGTAAACACACTTGTCTTTATCTCCCATTGCTGTTCATCCCATCCGTCCATATCTAAATACCTCATCTAGTCCTGGTCGTCATCATTGGCATTAGAGCTCATCCTGGCCATAGCTCGTTTCTTCGTCCACTGTTATTTGGTGAATAGGAGTGATGGGTTAAGAGTAAAGAGGCGGCTATAATCAATAGCATGGCTTAATGCCAATGCTTTGCTATGCAGTGCCCTTTCCACCATTCTCTCCTTCCTCTTCTTCCCCCCTCCCCTCCCACTTCTTGCGATAAACCGATCTCCTCAATCGGGACGACAATCTTTTTTTTTTGAGAACATAAAAGACCTGACCCATTTCGAACAATTCTTTCTTTTTCGTTCTTCCTAATATCCCTTCCTCTTCTCCTCTCTCCTCCTCACTCCTTTCTCTCCTTTGCCCATTGTCTTTGCCATCCTTTTACCTACCCATTACTCCTATATTCAAAGCAATCGACCCTTTTTCTTTTCATCCAACAACTACAACCGCCTCCACCTACTGGTTCATATTCTTTTCTATTATTGACAGACTGGCCGTCTTTTTTAAGGTGTGAATCAACTTTCATTCACCACGAATCAATTACGACCTCTTTCCTTTTGTCGTACTTTCCTATCTTGACTAACCTACTCGACCTCAACAAGTAAATGTCATCTAACCCACACTTACACGTATCTATCCTGACTACACCAAAAAACAAGTAGATATGAACGAAAAAACCGAGATCCAAACAGAGGGTCAACCTCCTTACCCACCTCCAGCAGCAGTACCAACAGGAGGACCAGCAGGAGCAGCCGGAAAAGAGGGCAAAGTTGGTAACGTGGAGATTGAAGAGCAGGTCCACCATGAACATGTCGAAGAAATCTCGCCAGAACTCGAGGCCCTCCTCCAGACAGATCCACTCCAAGGCCTTTCAGACGACGAGGTAGCAAGGCGCCGTGAGACTTTTGGCAGTAATGAGTTGATCGAGAAGAAGCGCCATCCTCTCCTCAAATTCCTGGGATACTTCACCGGTGCTATTGCCTATCTTATTGAGATTGCTGTCATTTGCGCTGCCGTCGTCGGTGTAAGTCATACGTCTTCATCTTTCCTTGGCTTGCTCTTCTCACTTTCCTTACTTGGGATTTTTTGGATGGGTTTTGTCTGCTGCTTGTTATCATTGCATTTTTCTTCTTTCCATCCTGTACCTTGCTTCCATTTTTTGTGTTTTTTGCTTCATTCTACTTTCTGAAGTCTGGAAAGCTAGCTTCTGGCTCTTCTGGGTAAGCAGGTTTTGTGCTCTCCGAGTTTTTATTCTTTCGTTTCTTGAGTATACTATCTTTCTGCTCTCCATGTCGGATGATTATATGCTTTTGATGGCATGTTATCGACAAGCCTGCTTTTACACGACGACAACTTTTTCTAAGAGCCAGACACCTCCTGGTATCTAATAGTGCGGAAAAGAGAGTTCATTTTAGAGCAATCCTGGTTGACGCGCAGGAAGGGACATGCGCGTGGAATGGTGGCACGTGCATAAGATCGGGGTTGATCTGAGATGCTTTGGATACTGTGCTCTCGCTGCTTGGGAAGCTTTTGGTGTTATAGCAACACGACCATGTACTGAATGCACAACCTAACGCATCCTTTTGTCTTCAATGCAAACAATAATAGGACTGGGCGGATTTTGGTATTATTCTGGCCTTACTGTTCATTAACGCGACAATCGGATTCGTCGAGGAGGCCAAGGCCGAGTCTGCGCTGGATGCTCTCAAACAGACCCTTGCTCTCAAGACTCGCTGCTGGCGTAACGGACACTTGGTTGAGCTGGATACTTCCGAGCTGGTTCCTGGTGATGTGATTGTCCTTCGTCTGGGAGACATTATTCCCGCTGATGGTCGTCTTCTTGGTATCGGCGCTACCGGTGAGGCCACCGAGGGTGACCTCCAGGTCGATCAGTCTGCCTTGACCGGAGAGTCCTTACCTCTGTCCAAGAACAAGGGTGCCACGGTCTACTCGTCCTCGATTGTCAAGCAAGGTCAACAGATGGCTGTCGTCACCAAGACCGGAGGCGATACATTCATCGGTCGTGCTGCTGGTCTGATGGCCGTCGCTACCGAGGAGGGTCACTTCCAAAAGATCATCAACCGTATCGGCAACTTTTTGATTCTCATTACCGTCGTCCTGGTCGTCATCATTCTCATCTACCTCTTGGTCGTCAACCGCGGCACTCCCGAGGGTGCCTTCAAGAAGGTTCTTGAGCAGGTTCTCGTCTTGACCATTGCTGCCATTCCCGTCGGTCTTCCCACTGTCATGTCCGTCACCATGGCCATGGGTGCCAAGGAACTCGCCCTCCGCAAGGTTATCGTCAAGCGTCTGACAGCCGTCGAAGAGATGGCTTCTGTTTCTGTTCTCTGCTCCGACAAAACCGGTACTCTGACCCTCAACGAATTGACCTTTGACGAACCCTACCTGACCAACAACTACACCTCGGAAGATATCCTCCTGTACTCGTACCTCGCGGCTGAACCCGGCGCAAACGATCCCATTGAATTCGCTGTCCGTACGGCCGCCGAGGAGCAACTCGAGATCCTTAAGAACCGTACCCACAAGCACGATGTCCCCGGCTACAAGGTCACCTCCTTCTTGCCCTTCAACCCTTCCACTAAGATGACCCAGGCCACTGTCATGGACTTGAACTCTCGGGAATCTTTCAAGGTCGCTAAGGGTGCCCCCCAGGTTATTATCCGTCTTGTCGGCGGCGACGATGATGCCGCCCGTGCTGTCAACGCTCTTGCCAAGCGTGGTCTCCGTGCCCTCGGTGTCGCCCGTACCAAGCATGGTTCTCTCGAGGAATACGAGCTCGTTGGAATGATCTCTTTGATTGACCCCCCTCGCCCTGATTCTGGAGAGACCATCCGCCGCTGCAATGATATGGGAGTTGATGTCAAGATGATCACCGGAGACCAGCAGATTATCGCCAAGGAGGTAGCTCACCGTCTCGGTATGGGTCGTGTCATTCTGGATGCCGGACACTTGGTCGATGCTGACAAGTCGGATGAGGAGATTACTGAGCACTGTATCCGCGCCGATGGCTTCGCTCAGGTCATTCCCGAACACAAGTACCGTGTCGTCGAACTGCTCCAGAACCGTGGTATCCTCGTCGGTATGACTGGTGATGGTGTCAACGACGCCCCCGCTCTTAAGAAGGCCAACGTCGGTATTGCTGTCCACGGATGCACGGATGCTGCCCGCTCTGCGGCCGATATAGTCTTACTCGCCCCCGGTCTGTCGACCATTGTCGATGGTTTGATGACCTCCCGTGCTATCTTCCAGCGTATGCGATCCTATGCCCTTTACCGTATTACGTCGACTGTCCACTTTTTGATGTTCTTCTTCTGCATCACCATGGCGCTCCAGTGGCACATGAAGCCCATCCTGCTGATTCTCATCTGTATCCTGAACGATGCCGCCACGCTGGTCATTTCCGTCGACAACGCCAAGATCTCGGCCCACCCCGACAAATGGAGAATTGGTCAATTGATCTTCCTATCCATCATCCTGGGTGCCCTCTTGACCGCCCTGTCCTTTGCTCATTTCTTTATCGCAAGAGATGTCTTCAAGGTCTCGGAACTCCAGCTCGAGGCCATCATGTACCTCCACATCTCCTCTGCTCCTCATTTCGTCATCTTCTCGACCCGTCTCTCTGGCTTCTTTTGGGAGAACATGCCCTCGCCCATCTTCTTTATCGCAGTCATGGGCACTCAAGTCTTTGCCATGTTGATCTGTGTGTACGGAGTCATTGTCGGCGAGGCCATCGGATGGGTCTGGGGCATTGTTGTCATTGCGATTTCGCTGGCCTATTTCGTCTTTCTCGACTGTGTTAAGGTTTTCATCTTCCGTCACTGGAATTTTGAGTTCACCGCCCATGCCTGGCCTACTAAGGCTCGCAGGGAAAAGTTGGCGGCCCGCAAGATCCGTGCTATTCAACAGGAGCGTGTCTGGAACTCGATCGACCATCTTCGTCAGCTTGGACTCAAGCTCAAGGCTCTTGAGGCCATGCGCGCCTAAGCACATTTGGAACGATGTATTTATTTCTGTTCTTTTCTAACGCGCCTTTACCCTCTCAGTTTACATATCTACACGTTGTTTCTTCTCTTGTCTTCCATGCTGCCACCTTGTACATTTTTTGAATGCAAATATATATAACCTAATGCTGTTACCTTCGACTTTGCATGCACCATGACTTCATTTATCATGCGGTGTGCGCATCTTGTCGGTCTCCATTGCTCTGTTTCTTTTTTTTTTTTGACCCTTGGGTGGTGCAGTGCAAAAAATATCAAACATAAAGGCCGTTTTGTTACTTCGCAGGCAGGGACAAGAGGGTTGTGTCGCAAATAAAACACACATGCATAAAGAAGGTTACGATTCTCAATTTATCCATTCACATCATTCTATTTCCTTCTCCTTCATTCATTGAACTACCCATCCTCACTCCTCAACACACAAACACAAGAAAAAGATGTCTCTTTTCTTTTTTCGAAAACCTCAAGAACTTACAGGAAGGCGTCGACGGCAAGTCCCTCCAGGAAAAAAATATTTTCCTCAAACGACCCCGGATACATTGCAACCCGAGAAAGACGAGAACGGCGACTGGATCGTACTATGAAAGCATGTCGAGAACATATTTGCCAATTACACCATGTACCATGATATCAAGATCCCCCCTTTCACTTTCACAAGAACCTTGCTGAGTAAAGTTGTACAGCAACAACTAGATAATAGGACTTTTCTCATCCTTTTTAGAATACAGAGATCGTGTTTGTTGTACCTTCAATGAAAAAAATAATAACAATAATCATAGCTTTTCGCCCGTTGCCCACTCGCCTACCATGTACCTGAAATTCGGCTTGTGGGTCAAAATTCAAACCCCTCTCTGTCGACTTTGCGCCACAGTGTGACAACTCCGTCATTCGCTTCACACGTCCCCTTTCTCATCTCCCCCATCCTCATTCTCTCAATCACTCATTCCTTCTTCGACACAACCCTCATCACCCTCGCCCTCTCTCCTCACTCAATAAGCCCATGACATATCAGCAGAAGCTCAAAGAGGAAGGAAATGGAATCAAAGACATCCAGAAGTGGTCTTCCGGCCAGCGACTCGGATATGTCCCAACCCGAGAGGACGAAGACGGCGGCCTCATTGTGCTCTGGAAGGAAGTTGAAAACATGTTTGTCAACTATGTCCCAAAATTCGCCACGATTGATGGCCATCCCATCCCCTTTCACTTCCACAAGAACCTCACCGAGTATGTTACGTTACATTTTGTCAACCTTTATAGGTTGTTGTTATCGTGTAGTGGTTGATTGTCAATCGAAAACAGCAAATAACCAACCTTCTGTTTTCATTGTCGTCGGATAGGAAGGAACCAAGAAGAATCTCGTATTACCCAAATAACAGGATCGAAATCCATGCCAGGTACTTGGGTTCCATCGACCCCCAAGTCCACATCCACCCCCAAATCCACACCCATGAAGTCCAACTGCATACTATGACTATGATATATCTCAGTTTATTCGCTCTAGTTGTTATCGTCCTCCGTGGCATCAGTGGTTCGTCGTCGTCGTCAAAGAGCAAGAATGAGGTCTCTCCCGCAGCTATCGAGGCCTTTAAAAGGAACGGGAACGAGACTTGCCGTTGTCAGCAACAGCAGCAGAACCAGCCTCCAACCAACGAAAAGCCTGTCGGAAATGTTAGGGCATGTTGCACCGCTCACTGTTGCTGTCGTCATCAGCAGCAGCACAACGTGTCTGCTAGTGGAGGGAACTAGTAAATGCATTGCTACACTTCAGTGCAAGTTGCACAGCGGCAAATAAAAAACAACGATGTCTTCATTTTTCATGGACTCGGAGATCGTGTTTCTTTTTTAGCTTCAGTGCAACAATTATTCGACCCAGTTCTTCCTCTTTCCCCGTTGCTCACCCTTCTTAGCGCGTCGCGTGTAAAAGAACAAAGCGAGATTGCTGCAAAAAGAAAAAAAAAACCCTTTGTCGACTTTTTTTGCATGACTATCAACGCGTCGCATGTGTGAGGACCGATAGAGGAATCAAGCCAAGGCGATGATGGTACCTGAATTCCAGTTTGTCAAGATGATACCATTGTGTGTGTTTGTCGTCAACATGCATATTTGTTTTGTATTCATGGGCGACGCCGGTACAAAGAAAAATGGAATGAAAGAAGCATCGTTATGCAAATATAAACCGCGAGGGATTGTGAAATGCACCGCAACGAACGTTTCAAGACACGTTCGTTCTGTACATAAGGAGCCATAGTCAGATTCTTCATTCTTCTCTTCATTCGCATTCTCATTCATCAATCGTTCAGTCTCATTCAACTCACCACCCTACCCTCCAACCCCCACATTCAATGTGCTTGACACAAATAAACAACTACGAGATAGAGAGAAAAGGGGTCCGTTTAGAGATCGCGAAGACGCGGAGAAAGGTGATCAGCGCACATAGTCTTCAGTTCCAATAAAGCAAAAGGAGGAGGAGAGGAAATTAACCTTCACGAGTTGCACAACTCTTTTCAAAGGCAGTAATCTGCTAATAGGACATGCCAATGCATTCCGTCATAACTCCATTTCCAACGTCCACAGCGTCAGTTACGCGGAATCCTCTGTATGTCTGTGATGAGTCCCTCTGTGGAAGGGTCTTCGGTGCGGGAATCTCTCTTGACGAGTCTTCTGCCGATAAACAGGCGGTATTAATTCATTGTCTGAAGAGTATGACGTAAGACGGGAGAGGATCCTGTGGATAGATATTGGAGTGGGTTAGGGAGGATGAAAATATGAGTGAGCGAGGGTACTTTCTGTTATCGACGACACGAGTATTATGAGTGTGTTCTTTTTTCGGATCTTGTGGCAAAAAGTGAAAAATGGGCTGCGAAGAATGGGCGAGTTTACGCGTTGTGTGGCCTGGAGGCGACGCCTAGATCGGTCGTAGTCGTCCTAGAATATTAACGAACCTGATCTCTCTCTACTGGTCAAACGATAGAGTTGTCTTCGAGCAAAGGCCTGACTGAGCTCCATACTTTATTTTCGCTTTAAGGGCCTTAGCCAAGTCAGCACCACAACATTCCCTCCATCGAGAGACAACGGCGGTGAACCTTGATGAACCGACAACGCAAAGCGGGATTCCTCATTCAACCTCGCTTTCTTGACTTTACAACAAGACTGTCTTCGCTCTTTGTTTCAGGTGTGCGGCACGCAGGTGAGCAATGGTTCTGGACCTCCCCCCCCCCCCCCCCCCCCGGCTTAATAATTGTCTGCGCAGTGGAAACTGAGGCAGCACCGTAATTAATAACACATTTTTGTTTTCTTCTCTTTCAATAGTAATAACAACAGTTCAGTACAAGAAAGTTACACTAACTAGACTATCGATGATATTGTTGTCTGGCCATATGACAGATCCGTCATACACTGTTTGTACGCATAAACAAGCGAGTCCCAGGCCAGTTGGGCCTCCAACGTATGCTTAGCAATTCCTATGAAAAACGAATGCAATCGATTCCATATATCCACATATGTATTACCTTTGTTGCTTCGATCACTTCTCCTGCACATATTTTGACGTCGTCTTCTGTCGAACGGTTAAGAACGCGCTGAGCACTCTTGATCAATGCGTCGCTTAGAGCTCCTCTGTGTTGGTATTGGTATTTTCCTGGAATGACTGCAAGAGACATTCAAAAGACAAGGCGCGACGACCCAGAAGAAAAAATCGCTTGGTCCTCGAAGACATCATTGAGGGAGGTCGAATTCATCTTGTCCGGCGAACTCATGATAGAGTGTTTGACCAAACGCGACGACAGGCTATTCAAAACGACCGCTCAAGGAGGTATAAAGGACAAACAATGATTAGCATGCTTGCTTGTATGTATTATGCACTGGTCAGTAATGTAAGGTGTAACAAGAAAAAAAACATGGTTTATGGTAGCGGAACCCAAGAAACTACCAGGGGATAAACCCAACCGTCGTTGGGCGCTTGGGGCGTCATAGCAGCCTCTCCACCTGTGGCTCAAACTGGCATTGCTCATTGATAGGAAGCCATGCAATGAAAGCGCGACGACTCCACGCTAACCAGGGGATGGCTCGGTCAATACCCTACACCCATGGAGAATAGACGCATGGCCAATCCACCAAATGCAAAGCAGAACGCAACTACACATGATGAACGGACATTTGCCTTTTTCGTCTGCCAACTTTTGCCATATTTGACGTGCCTTCCTTTCTCCCTAAAGAAAAGTACTTACTTCGAATTGTAGCTTATGAGGTAGGAGAGGTGAGTATCGACGAGAAGATGGATCAAGAGATTAAAAATGGAAGAGGGAAGGATGGAATGATTGATGATAGAGGAGGGAGTGTGTGAACCTCTCTGATGCATGCAGACAAAGAGGTCGCCAATCCGGAAGGCGCAACGAGTACTCGCTTCGGTGACGTAATTTATGCGCTCATAATCGTCCAGTGACAATGGGGTAATGCAGAATTTACCTATATTTTCTTTTTACTTCCTAAAGTTGCGAAAAGAGACCGTGAGGAAGATGCAGGTAAATAGCTTGTCTTTTGCTGTATTTATCCCTTAATCCGTAGAAGGGGATAATGTAAACTATAGTTTCTATCTATAGAGGTTAGGTTGGTTTGGGGGGTCTTGCAAGGGGCTCGGGCCGTCCTAGAGACTTGAGGTACTGTTCTCCGATCAAAGCGATGTTGTGCGCCCCCACTCCATCTCGGTGAATCCACCGAGTGCACTCAACACAGGCGCATGTCCTCATCGACGGCTTGGCGAGGCGGGTGGCTCGGTTCTCAACCACACATGTTGGACACATGGTGGAAGTAAGATACTCGTCGACCAGGGCAGCCTTGTATCCGAGCGCAGCACTCTATCGGTGCAGGAATAATAAAATTGTGTTCCATAGATTTGCCATGGCATCATGAGTGCACACAATCAAGACAAAAAGATACAACCATGCCTTTCACAATTTTTTTTTGCCTTTCGTACCTGCTGTAAAAGACGTCTGAGAAACGTGGTGTGCACCGAAGAGAGATTAAAGCCAGACCGGAAGGTTCCATTCCCCAGGGCAAAAAAAACTTTTCTTTGGTGGACGGGTACGCCCTCACATGCCTCATCCACCATCCGCAAAACGCCAGCGACGGCCAGATCCAACTCCGACATTTTCGCCATTCTGTGCTCGTGAACCGCTACCTTCCATTCTCTTGACGCGTAAATCCCGTGGATCAGCGGTTCCTGCTCGTAGTACTTCTTGTGAGCTGCCGTCAAAGCATCCAACGAGGTGTCGTAGTTCGTTGAGGGGAGAGAATTCTCTAGGTCGTGGACAGACGGGAGAGTGGTGAGCTTGTCCAGGTCGGTAATCCGTGTCCAAAGAGATGAGTCGACAACATCGCCTGGACCAGCTGTTGGGTGTCGCCTTTTCCAATGCTGTTCCCAATCTCGGAAGGCCAGAGTAGGCTGGTATAGGGAGGCCCTCTTGATCAGCAGATTGATGACTTTTCCACCGGGAAGTGTCAAACAAAATGCACCACTCACTACCTCTCCGGGATCAATACCGACGACAATGACTGAATCCAGGTCGTCGCCAAACGCGTCGATAAGATGCTGCCGCGTTGGATAAAGCTTCTCGATCCTAGAAAGAAACTCACTGTACTTTGGGGATTGGCGGGGTTTTGTAAGGTCATACGCGAGAATCTGCAGCTGGTGGCCATCCGTCCTGATATAGTTGTTGAGGGCGTAGCGGTAAGAACGCGGCTGCTGACGTGGGGTGGGAAGAGGCGGTGGGGTGGAGGTCGTCGATGACGATGACGTTGATGATGGCAACGGTGGTGTCGGGGCCGTGAGGGAGGCGTTGTGCCGTTCTCGGAAAAAATTGACCTTATTCGTCAAATACCGTGCGAGCTCTAACTGTCCGTAGATGTGTGGATGGGCCTCCTCACGCTCAGCCATGGTTGTTGTCCTCTTCCCGTATGTCGTCTGCTGCTTATTCCTGGCTTCCTTGATGACATCTCGGTCACCGATGAATAGTTCTTTGATCACCTCTCCGTACGAAGAACGCTGTTTTGCCGCTGCCCAGTTGTGAGTGTAGCGGGTGTCCTCCCATACGTTGTCCAACTGAACTGCCTTCTCTCCCCAGAGAAGCGCAACCAACGCTTCCTCGTTGATGTCGATGAAGGAATCGCTCATTTTGGCCTGGGTGCAGAACCGGGGCCGCTTGGATGATGGTAAGAGGAGGAAATATCGCCAGCAGAGTTGAATATGACCCGGCTTGAAAATGATCTTCTTGGATCGCTTGAGGGCGTCGTCGTCGTCCACACCCTCGTTAACGTCAGCAGCCCCGGCATCACCATCAGCGTCGGTGTCGTCTTGATCTATTTCAGGAAGACCATCGCAATCAATGGACAGCTTGGAGAGCTGGCATTGCATAAACAAAAGGAGTGTTAAAATATGTTTTACACCCCATTGAAAATATTTGACAAACTGAATGGATATGGATAGATGGTACCTTTGTTCTAAGAGTCTCCGGTATTCTCCTGTAATGCAGTTTCTGATCTAGGCAGATCTTGGGTGCAAGTTCCGCGATGATATTACTCAAAGCCAGATCCGTTGAGTTGAGGGCTTTGAACCCTGGGCACAGCGTCTTCTTGAACTCGTTAAACGTCGAGATTGCTTCAGCGACAGCATCCTTGCTCTTGTCCGACGCGGGTGGACGTCCTTGGGGGACAATGGAATTCCTCAAGACGAAGGACAGTAGGTTTTGGACAAACCTTTCCGCCCAATCGGAATCCAGGATCTTCTCCAGGAAGCTCTCGTCCGGTCCATCCTCTGCCTGGTTCAGTCCAGTCTCGATCAGCGGCTGTAGAATGCGCATCTCGATAAGCTTGTACACAATGTGTTTGGCGCTATTGACGGTGGAGACTGCCGAACTCACGTGTTGGGTTAGCTGCGCAACCTCTGCTTTCGACAGATTGGTTGATCTTCCTAGGCAGCCTTGCAGGGATCCAGTCGTGAGCGTGACCGTTGCGAAAACAGACTGGAACGCTCTCTTCAAGGCCTTGGGTCCAGCTATTCCTTTAGGTTCGCCAAGGAGTTTTTTCTTTTTCTTCTTGGCAGCGGGGGCAGGCACTTGGTCGATACGGGGGGATTGCTCCTTGGGCTTTGAAGGACGGGGGGTCGACGGCTTCAATCCTGAAAGTTCCACGACATCAACAGGGCTGGCCTTTTCTAGGAAAACAGTGTCCGGCACATAGCGATCTTGCACGTCTGTGCGCGAGCGGAATCTAGATGCGATTTTGCAATGAGTTGTGTTAAGGTGGAAATATATGTATATAGCTGGACAAGGCGGAGAAAAATACCAGGAAAAAAGACATACCTGGAACGACGCCACTTCTGTCGTCGCCGCTGGAGGGCACGTGAACCATGTCGGCGTTGTTTTTTAATCTTTTGCTTGTGCGATGGTGGATGTTCGGCTGGGCCATGCGTCTGCCTGATGGAAGGTGATCCCGCTGATGTAGCTTGCGGATATGGTGCTGATCCTGCCTTGGGTGCCGTTGGGAGTGGTGGTGGCGTTGCCTCTGCGTCTGTCGCCGCCCCCTGAGAAGCTGGATCTACTAGCAGCCCAGGCGGCAACGATCCCCTCCGACTCGCGGAAAAGCGACGCCAATCATTGTAGGCTTTGTTGAATTCTGTTTCCTTAATTATGGCCATCAGTCGTGTGTGTGTATCGGCCGCCGGGCTGATCCTGTTGTTGTCCAGAGTGGTTTCCTCGCAAAGCACGAATGTCTTGAGAGCATGGCCGAATTCTGTCACATCTACACGCAGCTGTCGATCGGCCGTTTCGATCCTCCTCAGATCCTTGTCGTGTGCCTTCACCGTTGGGTTAGGATTGCATCGCAGTCGACGACGTGCGCTTTGGGTGGCTGAGTCCTTGATTGTACGGGCCTTTTGGTGTATTATGTCAAGGTAGCGCCTAACATAGATCCGAACCACCTCCACTCGATCTTGGCCAACCGTTCCATCAAGACCTGTCATCTTGAACTGACGGATCGTATCGACATTGGATGTCAAGCCATAGGAAAAAACTCCGTTGGTGTAGTCGTTGTTCTATACCAGAGCGGCAAGCGTTAGATGTACAGGGGTCGGAAGGCCATGCTCGTTCAGAAGCTCATCTTTGTGGAAAGTAGTCCAAGTGTTCTTGACTGGCATGGTGACGGACATGATTGACTCGAATGCCATGAGATCGGAGTCCTTGGTGATAACTCGGATATCTCCGGGTACGGCAGCGTTGTTGACTGTCCGCGCAATGCACGTGTCGCTTTGGTTGAGACATTGGCAAATCGTCCATCCACTCTGACGCAGTACTTCCGAAACGGCGCGCAATGCCTCCGGTGGTGCTCGGTACGACGCCTTCAGGCGTTTGTATAGCTGTCTTTTGTTGTGCAGCTTGCCCTCCGTGTAATCTCGTTCAAGTGTTTCCAACTGCTTGGACAGCGCCTGATCTCGTTTGCCGTGCGCCCATTCCTTCTCCATTGATCGTAGACCATCCATATGGAGCATTGTGATGTCCTTAGACAATCGTGAGGAGAGAATCTTCTCAATTGCGGCTCCGACAGATCGAAAATCCTATTGGAAACAGCGAATTATTATTTTGGTCACAGCAATTTAGCTTTTCTCCAGATAGCATGAATCATTTAACTTTTTTCCAGATCAGTACAATCCATTTAGCTTTTCTCCAGATGGTATGATTTATGGTACTTACAATGACCTTTTCCTGGGCGCAGATTGTGGTCAGAGCGCCGCTCTCGTCGAACCGAATCTGGGATGGCTGTGTTGACAGCAATCGCTGCATGTCTTCAACGAGAGTCGACGACCCGGAGCTGATTTGGAGGGGTCGGAGGCGTTTGTTAGAGGAAGCAGTGTCGGCGGTGTCCGCATCGTCGACGTCGGCTGCTCGTTTTGGGCTGGATGAAGCCTGCCGTGTAGATGTTGTTGTGTGAGTAGACATGCCCGCGCCATCGACGTCGGCTGCTCGCTCTGGGCCGGATGAAGTCTGCTGTGTCGATGTTGTTGTGTGAGTAGATAATTGACATCGGGCGGACTTTGCAGCGAACTGCACTGTTTTATGGAAACTCAGCGAGTTCACCAACGCAAAAAACATCGACGCAAAATCTACTTCACATCTCTTCTTGGTTAGATCTTCCTCCACTCCGTCTGTCGCCTTGATCCACCCGGTGAGATTTGTGATGCCCATTGCTGTAATTCTAAGTAATTCACAATTGAAGGTTGATGGTTAGCGCGAGTCTGATTTCATAGATTCTCTCAATAGCACGGGTCGCAATCACTTTCAACATCGGCCTTACATAGGTCTGTTGAAGCTCAATTGAGAAGGGGGGCAGTTTAGGAGAAGGGGGAGAAGGGGGTAGTTTAAAAGAAAGGGACACGAGGCGATGCAGAACGGTGAAAAAGAAGCTGGTGGTCTTCATTCACTCAGCCTCAGCCGCTCACTCAGTCACCGTGAACGTCAGAGCTATGAGCTAGGGGTGAGCGAATTAAGGGGTAGGATGGTTCTTTCGCACCAATCCCATCAGTGGACAGACACTGAGATGCAACGCTATCGGCGCGGGCACAGGACCCTTTCTAAAACTCAGGGCGCGTATGATACTCCTAAATCATTCTTGGTGCAAAGAAGACCTTGCAGAGAGAGCAGATTCGCTGGGTGGGTTGAGGATATGCTTGTGTTATGCCTTCTCGTTTATTTTATCTGCACAGGATGCAGCCAGTCATGAGTAGTTCAGTAATTCATCGTTTGGTCCCTTGAATTTTTTCGAGACATAAGGGGATACTTAGGTAGGGGTGTCGCGACATTTGGCGGACACTATCAGATCCTTAGCCAGGAACTATCGGAACTCCCTTTGATGCATGGAAGAGCCGAAGAGTTTGTTGATAAGGTACGCATTGATGATTGTTGTATCCAGTAATCAGAAGAAGATCGGAGCCCATGCGCGATAAGTCCTGAGCTGAGTCGAATAGTAGTTGCATAACTGGTCGGCAATGTCGACTCCGTTCATGTGGTGGTTGTTGTCATCGATGATTTTGGGATGGGAAGTAACGCCATGGAACGTCCTTTATGAGCAGCCCGCACTGACTTTGCGCTGGCGCTTGTCTCTCGAGGGCGTCTGCGATCTTGGACAACGGATCAGTCGTTGTCGCCGAGGCTGAGGGCATGGATGGTGAAGAGTATGGAGACAGGTCTATTGTCCATCCAGAACACGGTAAGAACCTGAAGTGGGTCTGGCGATTGTCGCAGTTAGCTTTTATAGCCTAGCAGAGGGCAAGAGTGGTAACTCTCTTCGTTAAATAAAAGAAAAGGAAGCGAAGCACCTATCTATCACAGGCTCTACTTTTGAGAACCAATGTTGCTCAGGCTCGTTGGGGTTGGAGACATGAAAAAAACGCTTCAGTTGTTCGAAGCGGACGAGGGACATGAAGGTAGTGATGTTGTGTTGAGGACATTCAGGGAAGGTTGACCAATACTCAGAGACAGAGTTCTGCCTGAACACGCCCATGTAGACAATGATGCCGAGGAATGTGCGCAGTTCGTAAGGTGTGGTCTTTACCCATTGGCACGATCCCTCTCCTGTGCCGGCTCCTTTTGATGCTGCATATGCGTTAGTGTTGTCTGCCAAATCCGTCAATACTGGGTCGGAGAAGAAGAGTGTGAAAATTGTCAATGGTGATAGTTCACTGTCGAGTCGAAGTGCACGGGGAAGGTTGGATTGTGCTGGGTGCCCATCCTTGTAGTGGCGAAAGATATTGTCGAAATCTGGTACAGGCGGGAGTTCTCTAGTCTCACGAACGGGCTTCTTAGCAGCCTTCTTGGCAGCCTTCATTTTCTTTGTCGGTGGAGCTGAAGCATCTATCACCCCTTCATCTCCTGCCTTCTCCTCCTCCTCGTCCCCAGAGCTATCTGTACCAGGCGTTGGTCGAGTACGACAACGGACCGAAAACAACAACTCCTCCTCCTCCTGTGCCTCGTCAACCTCCTCCGCAGATGCTACTACGGTGCCTTGAGAGTCAGAAACGTCAAAGGAACCGAGGAACTCGAGACTGGAGTCCATGAGTGAGTAGGGTGAAGTCGATGTGTGAGAAAAAAAAGGTAATGGGTTGCGGGATGATGATGAGAAAAAAAGAGCTGAATTCGAGAGTGATGAATGTAATGTGACGAAGACGACAAGGACACTCCCACGATGTAGTCTTCTAACCTGTTTTATTGGAAACCTGGATAAATCGAAAAAAATGTGGTGCAAATTTGCACTACAAACAAACTAGGGGATAACGACCTCGTTGTTTTCAATCACTTGTAGACATGGTAGAAGTTGTACGCTGTTTCTCCGACTAAGGCCCTCTTCCACGAGAAAGCGTCATCGTCTGCACACGCCGATAGAAGCGATTGAGGATGCTGGTCTCGCCAAGATAGCTATGGTGGATGGCGAATCTGACCTCTCTTGTCTAGACAAAAAACAGAGAGTCGTGCTGCTTGGTTCCATTGGTCAAAAGGTCGATAGGGCGGACACCTTTCGCTCGTTGTATACCACTATCCAGGAATTACGAAGTGCCATCATCGAGGACATGGACGAGTTTTCGGCTCCTCCCGGTACCGAACTTCTTGGCGTCGGCACAAACGAGAACGCCAGTTACGACTCGTTGCCTACTACAGCCTGCGAGTTGAAAGGCAAAATCAAGGCCATGGACATACTATCAGCTCCTCCCGGCACCGAACTTCCTATTGTCGGTACAAAGGACCTCTATGTCTGAGAGGCTTACAAAGATCTTTACGACACAATCCTCAGGACGTTTGAGAACAATCGAACGCTCACTACAAACACTAAGAAGTATGCCGTTGTTACAGGTACATCTGGGGTCGGCAAATCCGTTTCCTTAGTGTACTTCGCCATCCGACTTCTTGCCGAGAGCGACGACGACAACCCTCCGATTATCATTTTCCACACCAAACAGAGCGCTGAATGCTATGTGTTTGGAGGGCGCTCTACTGTCCGATCCGGCGATATCCAAGCCTTTAAAGCCTTTCTCAGTCTACTCACATGGTATTTTGTCGACAGCTCCCCTCACCCAGTACTCGATCAAGCCAAGACCGTCGTTTCAGTTTCACCAAAAGACCCTATTTTCCGAAGCCCCCCAATATAAGGACGTCGACAAAGAGGTATCATAGCATTACTACATGGCCCCATGGAGTCTGGAGGAGTTGAAGACGTGCAGGATCAGTGTTGCATGCTACAACAAGGTTCCTTTGGAATTGACGGGTGACCTCTACTCAAAGATAGGCGGTGTGCCGAGATATGTCCTAGAAAGGCCGATGAAGGTATGTTGTGGGCCCAAACCACAACGCTTTTCTTTGAGAATGACTTTCACTTTTGGAGACAATAGAAACGCGCCTAGCCTCTTTTCCATTTAACCCATGACTGTTCTAATACGCCTTGACCTAATTCATCGCTAGGAATTATACTTCTTTCCCAAAAACGTTGGGAGTGCCTATGTCAAGGCATTAGGTCGTCTTTATCAAGCCCTCGATGGAGACAAAGATCCGGTGACGTTGATGCATTTATTCATGCAAGCGAAAGACGCACTAGACTTCAGCAGCCGTGTGATTATCGCGACTTTCGATTGGAATGGCCTTCAACATATGCTGCCCAGAAGATTGCCGATCTACAGAATCGGGAGACTCGCATCAAAATATCGAACACGCTCATCTCGAATCCCTACGGAAGCGCTAGCGGGGAAAGCAACAGGTAATCAAACATAAAGGACAAAGAAAAGCAATAGTAGGATAGGAGCAGCGTGATGGATATTAAATAGGAGCCTGTTCCCCTCTTTCATGCAGGCATAACAAGTTCACCAGCGTTTTCTTTTATCACCAGCGATAGCGACAAATACAGCGACACATCATATATATCCCTTTTTTCATCTCATTTCACCACCACTCAAGCCAACTATAACCGAGACTACAATCCAAAAAGAAAAAATATATATAAAAAAATAGACACCCACAACCGCCAACAACGCAACAACATGTCAAGCCCAGCCATCAACGAAGTGACCCAAACTCTTGGAGACGACACTAGAGTCATTAGAAGGGAGGAAGGCCCAGTTAGCGCCTTCCTATTTCCTAGCAACTCTTCCCCGCTCTCTCTTCGAACCTGGGGTTCAAAACTCTCACAATTGAGCGATCACATTACATTGTCTAGAAGGCCACCCTGTATGTTTATCTTTTGTTCGCAAACACACACAGACAGATACCTTTTTCAGTCATCCACATATAATACCGCAAATGATTCGACAAGCTGGAAGTGACACTAGAATTGGACGACGAGGATGGGTGCTTTATTCCACCGCCAGGCGAGCTGAAATGGCCCTATGGAATCGAAGACGACGGTCGAGTGGGCACAGAGTTCCAGGAACCCCCCGAGATCTTGCGACCTCGATGGACGTGGAATTGTTATCTTCCCTGCCTGGCGGATTTACAGCTGACTTCTGAGTTTGCATATATTATCCTCGAGGATATTATAATGACAGTCTGATTATGATCCCCGCGGATCCGCCCTTCTAGTGAACCTGTTCGTCACTATCGACAAACAGATCCAGTACCAGTATGGAATGGGGCGCAGTTGGTGAAAAAGAGAAAACACGCAATACGGGAGAGGTAAAGATGTGTCTAACACTGCACGGGCAATTGAATAATCGACAAGAGAGTGAAACGAGAGAGATCATCGTAGTGATGGTACCTGAAGTTTGGTTCATGATCAAATGATCCACTGTTGTCTCTCGTTGAAAAAAAAGAGGTATTTTCGACTTGTGTTCTCCCATATCCTCCCTTCCGCCAGACCATGCTCTCTTTGTAATGGCGAGGTTGAATACCGGAGCTTAAATCTTCGTTTTTTTACTTAGCCATGGCCATGGGTGGAGTAATGACGCATTCAGCACTGAGTAATGAGCATTGACACCAAACAGAAAGCACTGCCACTCTGAGCTATAAGTGGTGATCCCTTTTTTTGTTCGTCCTTTTCTTTCCTTCTCACTCTTACTCTCACTCTCCTCCTCCCCTTCCTCTTCTATCCCTCCTCGCCCCTCCCTCTAACGCACCAAAACAAAGAAGCTCCATGTCATATCTCCAAAAGAACACTCAAGAAGGAGTCAGTGGCCCAGAAATCCTCCAAGAGTGGAAGTTCACCTCGAGAAAAGGCCTGGTGACGACTCGGCAGGACGAGAACGGCGACAGAATCGTCCTCTGGCGAGATGTCGAAAACATGGTCGCCTACAATGATCCCAAATACGCATACCTTGGAGATTTTATGATTCCCTTTCATGTCCACCTCAATCTCACCGAGTATGTGAGCCTCCAGTTTGTTTTTCTGTTTTGTTGTTGTGAACGATGCCGTCGAGTTGAGAACATGAATAATAACGACTCCCCCTTTTATTCGTTGCTGTTGAATAGGAAGGAGCCAAGGAGGATCTCGTATTTTCCAGGCGAAAGGATTAATATCGGACCCAGGGCCGACTTGAAATTCCCCGACTCTGGCTTCATACTGAGCGTCATACTGAACTCCCTATTGGCTTTCGGCGTTATATACACTTTGGTATACATCTACATCCGATGGTTTTCGAAATGAAATAAAGGTGCTAATATCCCACGCTTTTGGTGAAAATGTACATCTCGCCTCTCACTCGCCTCTCACTCGCCCGTCATTCACTCCTCACTCGCTATCATCCATACACAGCATATTGTCCGTGTATTGGAATGAGCCATGGTCCAAAAGGTACATTTTCTGGCTAAAAGAGGGTTTCTGCAAATAGGGAAGGAAAGAGCAACAGCAAAAGGAAGGTGCATTTGTGCAGAGTAGTTTTTTTTGTCTTTGCCTTCATAGACATCGACCTGTGCATTGGAGCTAATGCCTCGTCAGTATGTTTGTCGACTATAGCCAGAAGACGTGTTCACACGTGTCTGTTGTTTTATGGCCTCGGTGAGTTCAGGGCTACCGTGCAATTATCCCATCAGTCCACGGCGGGCGCGGCCTTGGCCATGGTGGCTGTTCTGGCTGGCAACCACATTGAACTTGTCAACCATCTATATCATTCAAAAAGTAATTCAAGTTAACCGTTAGCAACTCCTCAAGGCTAGAATCACAGCGAGTTGAACAAGGCCAAGAAGTCATACAGTCGATGAACTTACGTCGCTCATGGCGTGAATGCCCTTTGTCACCGTTGCCAAGTAGGATGTCAACAGGACATCATTGTATTCCTATAATATCGAACAAGAACACGTGTGTTAGATGGTCATCGCACGGACGAAACATCGCTTGCCCTTACAACAGTACCCAACGCAACTGGATAAATGGCGAAGCATACCGTCATGAATTCCTCCTCGAATGCTTGTCCAGAGATGGTCGGCAAGCGGTTGCAAAGACTTGAAATCTGTCTCTCCAAATCATGGTCCTTGGGCACTTTCCCTGTAATGATAAAAGCAAAACAAAGTTTCATTGTTAGTTATTTAGCCCAACAATTATCACCCGCACAACATTCATACTGAAGCGAGGGCTGTTGTTGTTACCATTGACAGAGTCCTGGAGGTACTCATGCAGCAGCTTGATGCGTGTATCCAACATCTTGATGGCATTCTGCTGTCCTGAAAGATGGCTGACCAAAGAGCTCTCTCCTTCCTGGTGCGTGGCAGCATGGGCAACGTGGTCAACAGCAATTCGCTCCGCCTCTCCTGTCTCAACCTTGTAGGCTGCTTTGATGAACACTGGCTGGGGCTGACCATCAACAATGTCGACGATCGACTCGTACACAGTAATAGGAAGAGACCGTGCTGGTGTGGGAACTTCGTTAGGGTCCATCTGAAGGAACAGTGGACTCTCGTTATATGTCATCAACTATTTAAGTAGGAGAGATGGTATAAGTCTACGCACGACTACAAGCCGACTCGAGCGAAAACATTGTCCTGTGATAAAAAAAAAGAAAGCCTTACCTGTTGGAGAACATCAATGTCAATCATGGAAGGCTTGCGGCCTACTGTGTACCAGCCCAAGAAATCATACGAAGGGAACACCTGGCGGACTATATTGATGAAATGCCACCTTAAGAGTTAATCTGGCAGGTCGAGAGCATGGCTCCTGACAAGAAGGGTAATGCTCGTAAAGAATCGCACAATGGCACCCATGCAACTTACACTGCTCCTGCTTGGTGACAAAGTACTCCTCATGAATGCGAATAGAGCCATCAGGCTGTATCATAAACTGCAGCTCGTACGAGTTGAAGATTTCGACCTCTCGTCCAGACTGAATACCCAACAAGGCTCCAATGACTAGTGACAGCAATGGGTGTGCAAGTGTAGTTAACAACGTTGGTTAGCACAAAGAAGAAACGTGACTCCTGAAGTGTTGGTTCCTGATATGCAAAGTGAGTTGCTGTGGCCGTACCATGAACTGGACCAGGGCTGGCTTGCTGGATGACTGTGCGTGTAAAGTGGTCAGAGATGTTCAGGAGAGTCAAGGGGTGGCTATTGTTGTAATAGAGATAGGCGGGCAGATAGGTGAGTATTATTTTTCGTGGTCAACAAGGCGGAATCAAGCCTTCTTATTGTTCGCAAGACGTAGGGTTCGTCTACGGTTGTCCTTCACCCGTATGCCTCCATGTCAGACGCAGTTTGTTGAATGTTGGACTGATGCCGTTCTGTCCAAAAAAGTATACGAAGCGATATCTCGCGTCCTTCTGCACTCTGCTCTATTCGCCTCTTTCTGGTAATGAAACAGAGACATTCTGCAGTACGAATACAGATTCCGAGTTTGTTTTCGCAGAGACATCCTTGACAAGGGACAATGACGCGTACTACTACGCCACCGCCACCACGGTCGACTGGCGTTGTTCTTTGTGTCTGATTGTCGAGACTGGTGTACGTACATGGCGATGAGCAAGCCAGAGTTGTTGGGCTGGTTGAGCACAACAGAGGCGGTGTCCTGATTGACTGCAGCCATGGTGATTGGATAGGTGTGTGTTGTGTGTGTTGGTGAGAGGAGGAGGAGGAAGAGGAAGAGGAAGAGGAGGAGAATGGAGGGTGAGAAAAGATAGAAAAAAAGGTAACTGTGTGCGAGTGACAGGCACAGAAATAAGAAAAAGCGAGAAAGAGACTCAGCCGGGCCATTTGCACTTAGCAGTCAGTCTACACCTGTCTTTTTCGCCACCATCTTGCGCAGAGCAGTAAGGGTTAGATAGTCACGTGCAGTGCATGGTGTGTGAACAACTTGTCTGGATTTTATTTGTGTTTATTTTAACGATCCTTTTGAGTTGGGTAATAGGAGTAAAAGGGATCAGGAAAGATAAGAAAACAAGAAGCACAAAGGATGACTAAAAGATAGTAAGTAAGGTCAAGAACGAAGGAGGAAAAATGAAGAAGTAGAGTATAGTTCGTTGTGGGGCAGGAAAGGGATATTTCTCGACAACATCCTAGGTTCAATCGTGTCGGAGGGATCGTCCTGCAGAGAAAAGTCATCTTAGAGAACAAGGCAGGTCTTGCTCTTGCCACGACCACCCTTGGGCTTGGCCAACAAGGATGCTCGGGTAGCTCCCTCAAAGACTTCACGAACACCCTCTCCAGTCTTGGCAGAGCACTCAAGGTAATCCCTGGCTTTGATATGACGAGCAATCTCAGCACCCTATTGAAGGAGAGAAAAAGCATTTACAGATAATTAGAACAAAGAAAAATAGCGCTTCGTCCGTTGGGTAAGAAAAAGAAAGTGAGTAAAGGGGCTGGAGAGGCTGAATCCACATACACGTTCAGGGGAGACGGGAGCCTGGTTGATCCTCCTCAACTCCTCGATGGTGCGCTGATCGTATCTCAAATCCTTCTTGCAGGCAACCAACAGGATGGGGAGACCGCCACAGAAGTGCTGGACCTCGGAGAACCACTATAAGGTAAACCAAAACAAGAATACTTTTTGGTTAGAACTGAAACCATGTTTTTGGGTCTTCCAGGACAACATGACCTGTTCCATAGTCCTAGTTCCTTTGTTCCTTGTTCTTACCTTCTCCTGGACGTTCTCGAGCGAGTCGGGCGAATCGATGGCGAAGCAGATAAGAATCACATGCGAGTCGGGATAGGAAAGGGGGCGGAGACGGTCATAGTCCTCCTGGCCTAAATAAACGAGCATAGGCAATGGACTTGGTCAGGAGAGGATTACTAGTTGTGTTGCATGGCACGATACCATGATGCTGTGATGCCCAAGGCGATGATATCAATGGAGAATAGAAGAA
This sequence comes from Linnemannia hyalina, assembly GCA_019671135.1. Lineage (NCBI taxonomy): Eukaryota > Fungi > Mortierellomycota > Mortierellomycetes > Mortierellales > Mortierellaceae > Linnemannia > Linnemannia hyalina. The sequence continues at coordinate 2,526,662 of JAHRHY010000006.1, forward strand.
GGCGGCACTATATCAAGGTTTCATAGATTACCGGCGGTATCCCAAAGTGCGAGCTCGACGTGCTTGCCATCGACCTCAACATCTGTAACGTAGTTCTCAAAGACAGTGGGAACATAAATCTATCATGACAGGCGAAAGCAATGGAATTAAACAATGAAATTGAGTGAATGAAAATAACTTTTGTTTTCGGCCTTATTTGCTGGTCGCTGGCGAAAGGTCTTCACTGGGTTATAGTCATGTGTGGAGCCTTGATTGAGAGAAAGGGGAGCCAGATACAAGATACAACTGCTCTCCAACGCATTTTTCTTTTTCTGGTCTTGTTCTTTTGAACATATTTGAGTGTCGAGTGTTGGGAGTGACAAAAGGGCGACAAGGAATGACCCTCTCTGTCACTGCCTCTGTCGTTTCCTTCCTGTCGCTCTGTATGCCGTTTTCTCTCTCTCTGTCGTTTTCTCTATCGTTCTCTGTCGTTCCCTGTCACTCCGCGTGTTCTCTCTGCCACTCTCACAGCATATCTCCTTTTGCAGCCCTGTAAAGAGAATCGTATAGGAGGACTCACCTCGGGGAAAGTTCCCTTGGAGAAGACGATGAGGAGACAGGTCTTTCCACAGGCACCATCACCAACGATAACGAGCTTTCGGCGGATTTCAGTCATGGTTTGTTTTTGTTAGTTTTGTTTTCTAATGGATTGTCGAGAGCAATGAGAGTTGGAGTTCGTTAGCGAGGAGTTTTGCTTCTAATGACCCCGTGCGTCGCCGTTGTTGCGTTGTGTGATGAAAAAAGAGCGCCTCTTTTAGCGTGTGTTTAGGAAGAAAAGTAAGGAGGTACACGAAAAAAAAGATAAGGGTTTCCATTAAGAGAGAATGCGACATCGAGGTGGTGTCCTGGAATGTACACATTCTTGAGAAGGGAGTGTCCTGAAGAAGGTGAGAACGACGAACGTACGAGTGTGTGGCGTGTGTGTGTTTGAAATGAAGGGTTGAATGTAAGTTGAAAGGGGTGAGTGAGGGGGTGGATGTAAGGTGAAAGTGGTTGTGGTAAGTCGTGGTAGGCTGTGCAACAAGAAGAGGAATACAAAAGAAAGGCTGTGTGTGTGGAAGAGGGAGTGAGAGTTGAGTTGGGGCAGGTGGAGACACAAGGAAAAAAAGACCACGAACGGTCCTTATTCCAAAAGGAAGGTCCGCCTGTCCTTCATTCACTAAGTAAGTGTCATAGCCGAGAAAATAAAAAAAAGGGCGAGTAAAAAAAAGAGGGTAAAGCGACCTAATAGACACTTTGACTGACTAACTGACTGACAACGAGGGGAAGACACACACACACACACTCACTCACACTCTCAACTCGTTGACAAGAAAGAAAAGAAAGAAAGAAAAAGAAAAAAAAAGAGTCGACGGTGGGAAAGGAGTAATAGATGGACTATGATCGAACAAACAAACACATATCATGATATCGAACGGACATGGAGCAAACGAGAATAAAAAGGGCGACAACGACGACATTTATATAAAAATACATGTCCCGCAGGACAGACATAAAAAAGGGAGAAGAACGGAGAGAGGGAGAGAGGGAGAGAGGGAGAGTACAAGGCAAGGGAAGGGAGGGACAGAGAGAGAGAGAGAGAGAAAGAGAGGGAAAGGTACACTCGAGAGCCAACTTGTCGTCTTCGTCCTTCAAAAATAACAATAAATGACGATAATAATAATCCATCAAAGAAAAAAAATGAGCTTTTGGAGTGGAGAGTCGAGAGTGAGGAGTGAAGGTGGCCCATATAAACATGAAGATAGAATGAACACCAAAGACTGAAAGAGTAGAGTGTTGGGTTGTTGCGTTGTCGTTGTTGTTGCTGTTGTTGTAGCAGTAGTAGTCGCGGTGAAAAGAGTGTGTGTGTGCGCGTGGGATAGGGAAGAGCGAGCGAGTGATGGTGATGAAGACGGTGAGAGTGAGAATGAGAGTAGGAGAGAGGATGATGAGACTCACCTGAGAGAGAGAGAGAAAGAGAGAGAGAAAAGAGAGTAAGATGTAGATAAAAGTGTAAAGCAAAGAAGGAAGAGGTGGATGAGAGGGAAAGGAGGGAGGAGTGATGAAAAAGGTGAAAAGGGGCGGAAGGGATGGTGAGGATGAAAAAGAAAGAAGAGAAAAGATGATGATGGGCGTGAGTTTGTGGGAAGGAGTCAAAATTGAAGCTAGCAAAGTCACCGCAGGCAACGTGTGACAAGGGGGACGGGGGATGAGGGAAAAAGAAAGGATAGGACAAGGACAAGGACAAGGACAAGGACAAGGACAAGGGTCAAAAGGGACGCGAGCAGGGAGCAGGGGAGCTGGGCACACACAGGCTCGGCAATGGGATACTACAGCAATGCAGCAATACAGTGGTGGCAAAAGAAGAAACAGCGCCTCTCTGTTCCTATCATGGCATGGTCATGCAAGCACCAACCCCTGAGATGGTGCTGCACACATGTAGCAAAAAAATAGGCTCGCCTTCTGTTCTTCCAACACGCCACCATCGCCATCGTCCACTTGTATTATTCTGTACGCGTGTGCAACTGCTCTGGCATGATTCAAAGCAAAAGCCTTTCATCACCTCAAGCAAAGCATCCAGCGTCACCACAATCATCCTAAACAGTAGCCACAAGAGCTCTAAAGCAGGAGCCATAGTGGATACCTGTATCCACAGGGACAAAGCTCAAGGATCAAAAAAAGGCGATGCTTCATGCCGTCGTCAAAAATACAAAAAATGAACAAGCGAGCAAAGCCACCCACTCTCTTTTGTCCTTATCCTCTGCGAGCAGAGACGCGTTTCTCTCTCTTTTTTGTTTCCTTTGCCACCCACCTTGCCCTTCGCTCACAGCCTTTCATTACACCACCTTCCTCCCTTTGTCCCATTCCCCAGCACTTCGACTTCACCAACAATAACCTCCATACAACATCGCGACTGTTTCAACAACAATGTCTCTCTTCTCAGGGCACGTCTCTACATGCACGATCATGCACCGCTCACTGTCAACTCAAACTGATCTAAATCAATCAGGCTCGATCACTAACCTGCCAGCATTAAACCACGTCTTTACCGTATATAGACTGGGAGCTGCCCCCGCGGCATCTGCTCCAGCAAATCCCTTTGGAGGATTCGGCGCAGCATCAACGGCATCAGCTCCCGCCGCTGCTGCCCTGACCGTCTCGCCATTCGCTGGATTCGGAACAATGCCAGCGGCGGCATCTGCCGCGGCAACCACAACAAGTTCGCTCTACCCTAGTCTGACTACTTCGGCTGCTGCCCCGAATAGTCTCTTTGCAACTGCACCTGCGACTCTCTCAACAGGCTCTCTCTTTGGCAGCTCGACCTCTACCGCAGCCTCGACTGCTCTCACCAACGCCGCCTCAAAGAACCCTCTCACCACATCCACCTTATCCACCGCGCCTGCCGCCGTGTAAGTCTATCTTTTTTTCATTGGATCTTCTTAGAGGGCGTAACATACAGGGCACACTTTGCAGGGCACAGGACGCAAGGATGCACACATTATATTGGACGCAAGAAATCCACAAACAGCAGGATTTATTGAACACATATAGGAAGCTGAGCATAACGAAACAGGAAACACACTCCATACAGGACATAAGAAACACACCTGATACAGAGTACACGAAACACATATATAAGACAACACAGGCGAATTACTTTGAACACGTTCAGACACAGACTGTCCAGGAGACTGAGATTCAGAGCAAAACGCACAGCGGACGATGTTAGGATGTGACATCGGCGAGTCAGAAGTGATGGCCATTGCAACGTAACCTGATGTCTAGTGCTTACCATGACTCCTTATCACCAATAAATAGGGCACTAACTCCGGATACGATTGCAGGATCGACCAAATACACTGAACTTCCAGCTGACGCCAAATCCACACTCGACCAATTCCAGTAAGGGTGATTGTAATTGTTTTGCGCATACTACCAAGTACTTTTGCCTGGTTGAATGAGACCCGTACTGGAGCCTAACAAACACTATGCGTCCACTTCCGCCACTTCTAGCACTTTCTTGCAGGGACAGATTCACCTCTCTGCCACCCTCACAGCCCGCCCATCAGAATCTCTGGACAAAATCTCAAAGGACACTGCAGAATTGTCCAAGGTGCGTACACATTGACTACACCATGTCAGACCTACATAAAAGGTGGAAGCTTGTAAGACATGTCACTAACGACCAAAACCGTTGTTCACACTATGGAATATTAGAGATTGGAGACGTTGAATGATGCACTGGAGAGAGATACAAAGATGATTGGCGCCTTGCAGGACCAGGTTGTACAAGAATTCAAGCAGGCCGACTCTGCTGGACGGGTCATCGAAGCTTACGCAAACACATCGCATGCCAACTTTCTCTACGCAGGCAACAACTCTGCAGGACAGTACGTTATTTGTTGCATTGTGAAATGGCGTATGCTAGGAAAAAGTCGTGTCTTTGTATCCTACAAGAACCACTGACTTTGTCTTCTCCTGTCGCATTGGTAGATATTTCACAGAGAGATGCTTGGACTTTGAGGAACAGCTTCGCCAATACAGGAGCACCATCGAGGTATTTATCGTCTAATTATTCTTTCGATTGTTGGACATGTGGAACACAAGACTGTTTCACTCTTATTTTTCGGTTAACGCGGCTAATCCTATAAGCAACCTACCATCCCTATCCGAATAGGAAATCGAGCGCCATCTGGCCTCATACGGCGCCAGGAACCCTCAGGTTCCATATGGTATGATTTTTAATCTCCGTTCAACAGATATGCCGACCAGCTTTTAGAAAGTGTGCTTGTACATCGTTTCTAATTCGGGGGGTTATTTTATTTTTGTGGATAGCGCTTACTGAAGTGTTGAGAAACCAGCACGAGGGGTTGTTGGCAATTGCAGGAAGGGTGGCGGCTCTCCATGATGAGATCAAGGACAGGGAAAAGGCGTATCTCATGTTCAGGCGAAAGTACTTTGACGACGATACGGATCCATTCCAGGCCAGCAACAAGCACAGAAAGACAGACACTGCCCATCATGGCCACAGTCTCCGCAGCAGTGGGCGTACGCCTGAGGGTCAAAAGTCGTTCAGGGAGATTGCCAAGGAAACACTTCGTCCAGGCTGGGGCGGTTCTGCTGCTGCTCCTGCTGCTGGAGCTGCACAAACTGCAGGAGGTAGCTTGTTCAGCACTGCACCAGCTCTTGGCTCAACCTCCTTATTTGGCAAACCTGCAGGATTTGGATACTCTACGACCACGACTAGCGCCGCCCCCTCCTTTTCGCTCACAGCACCCACATCTGCAGCACCCACGACAGGACTCTTTGGTGCGCCAGCAGCAGCCGCACCCACGAGTTTGTTTGGCGCCCCCGCTGCATCAGCAGCGCCTACTACCAGCTTCTTTGGAGCTGCTCCTGCTGCGTCAGCTGCTCCCGCTACTGGATTGTTTGGATCACTTGCAGGGTCTGCCCCAGCAACTGGACTGTTTGGAGCACCAGCACCGACCACTGCAACACCCTTTGGTGGACTGAGGTTGGGAGGCAAGTAAGAAGCGGAGCACAATTGTGTCGATTGGTCCTCATTCAACTCGCCTCAGCACAGCATAGGACAAAAGGAACTCCAAAAAAATATTACAAAATAAAGCTATTGTTGACAAGAGAATATAATGCTGGAACTTATTGTAAAATGCCTACAGAGTTTCAAAGTGAACAAATCTGACTCGTATGTAAAAAAAAAAAAGAGTAGACAAGTTTGGAGAAATAATCTACGTCTACTAAAACTCTATGATATCGAGTGCTGGTCTTCGTTACTTGATATTCCGGACGATCTTTGGGTTTCTATCATCCGGCAATGGCTTTGTATAACCACATCTCCAGAACGATACCAGTCTCACCGCTGGCAAATGAGTTGCAAACCAGTCAACCTCATACTAGCCTATGTTCTTTGACACTTCCTCGGTCAACACCGAGAATGATCCACTGACTCACGCAGCCTTGTCAACCTCGCCCACCTCGACAAGAATCCAATCTTTCCATTCGCGGTATCCTCCAACGCCAAGAGACCAGGGAGACACGACTCTCGGAGGGGCAGATCACTTAATCTCATTCCCCGTATTCGAGTTCCTGCCGCCATGAGGGTCAAGTTCTGGAGCTCCTTCAGCGATCTGATGCGGGTGTAGAGCGTGTCCAACATCCTCCAATGGTCGTGGTCCTTCTCCATCCACGTCGCCATATTCTGGTCAGTGAGTTACTTGGGATCCCTGCCGTCACTGGTAAGAAAACTATGAGGACCTAATGTCGGAGCCGAGTGCACGCCCACTCGTTCATCTCAGATTTCTCGTCCAAGTTGTAGGCAACACCCCTCTTATACTCGTCACCGGCAATTAGAACCTCGAGCGCGCAGCAGGACTCAAGGATGGATTTGAAGGTCGAGGCGTGAATTTGTCGACACGGAAGGCGCAACGATTACTCACTTTGGTGACGTTATTTATGCGCCCATTGACGGCCAGGGGTTCCATTTTTTATGGTTCTTCAATGTTAAGATGACAAAGGACATCAGAGATGTTGCAAACGATTTATTCAAAAGTGTATCGTTCCGAACCTTGTGCGGTTAGGCCGCCAACTGCGGATCCTTCTGGAAAAGCCCATTCTCCATCTCCCAGAACAATACCTGGCGAGATCCGATGACAACAACCAAATAGGCTGTTACCACGTTGTCCACCTTCAGCTCCGTAATCTCTGGACTGGCAACGTACTCTTTGAGTTGTTGACGTGGCGATATCTTGTTACCTCTGATAGGGCCATCCACAATCCATTGTCGGATGGTTTGTCCTGGTTTCCATAAATCGCGCAGACTAAACTTGAGCTCAAGAACATCTTCCGCATGGGTCATGCCTCTAAGGCGCTCGGCTTTTTCCTGGCGTCCCCCCCAGCGCCAATAACCAAGAAATCAACCTGAATCGCTTTCCACTCCAATAGTAGCACTCGATCCTTCGGCTTCGACGGGACCCGATTCAACATGTCGACTCGCCCGGGATATTGCGACGGCTAATATTGCCATGCAGAAAATTGAGGTAGTTACAAAGTATTAGTGCACAAGGACAATTGTTACAACTGGATCTTGTCAAGTCAATATCGTGTTACCTTTGTGATTTGAGTCTCCAATCCAATTTCCCGCAACGAGGGATGTGAATTGCCAAGCAGCGCGTAGTAAAAAGAGTCCCGGTGGTTCTCCTCCGTTTTTTTAAAGTCATTGTCACCTACATCGCGGATTTCCATAGTTCGCTTGTATAGTGCGAATGCCTGACGTACATTCCCGCTTGATACGATGTTTCGAAATGCAAGATCGACATCTTCGAGGCGTAGTTTCAGACGGCCCAAAGCGGCATTGCCGAAGCGCTCGGCAGCAACGAGATTTGGAATCTGTAGTTGCTTGGAGTCGCCGCAGAAGGTAAGACCGCCAATGTGAAGCATATAGCTGAGCCACGACGGTTTGCTGGTCGCAATGTCGCTAGCGTATTGTATTTTGGGACAAGAGGTAAGAAACCTCTGCTTCTATATAGGACGAACATTAGGATGAATACGAAGAACAGCATTCATCATACGTGCCAAACCAGTAAGGCGGAATGACTGGGAAAGGTCTTGATATGGGATTGCACGATTCTGCGCAACGTTGGGTGGCATGATCTGGCTCCTGAGGCTGTCCAAAATAATGCCGCTTGCGACAGGCGAGGTAGCAAGAATCTATAGTGCTGGCTCAGATACCTCAGAGTTGCTAACGGCTGATGGGTTGATTGGTACGCCTCTTACCAGACTCTAACACCAGTAGCAGTAGTGCAAATGATAATGGTATCGCACTAAGTCAGCAATCATTCAATAGCAGAAACAAGCTCTTTTGGTCTTGCAGCTCACCTCCAGGTATTCCAAGCAAGTGTTCGTGTTGAAAACTTGTTGGACCTTGCTCGAAGGGGCGAATGTGTAACCATTGTAGTTGGCCTTCATGATGTCAAAGTGATCATGGACCTTGATTTCGGATTTGCTCACACTGAGTAGATTCAAAGCGGCGTAGACATCTTCGTCGGTGAGGCCACAAAGGCCAGACAGCTCCTCCCGCCATGATACGTATGTTGCAACATTGAATCCACTGGTATGGTCGGCCATGGAAAGTGGTGATACGCCTGTGATGAAGCATTTCGCAATGCTTCGAGGGCCCAGCTTCGACTTCACCGTCGCCCAAAAACCTTTGAGCAATGAGTTGGCCCTGGAACGGAGGTGATCCCATGGTCTAGGGTCGTCGGGGCTCAGAAACTCATTGCTGAAAGCGTCATATTCATCCGCCAAGAGATGGATCTACAAATGAGCAGACTGCAGCGTAAGTAATGGTAGTGGTTAAGCTCAGGTAGAAAAAAAAGAGTACTGTATTAGCACTTACCCCTTTCACACCATACAGTGGATCGTTCAATTCCTTGATGGCTTCGAGTGTCTCTGTGACCAAATTAACGCACCCAGAAAGACTTCCAACACCAGAGGGAATAATGTTTCTGTCAATCAGGTGCTCGCTCGAGGCCTCTCCGAGATACTGGGCATATGTCCTATAGAAGTTCCCGATGGCGCTGTTGATCATTGCACTAAGGCTGTCCTCAGCTGTTTTAACGTCGGGAGAGCGGTTGACAGCAGAAAAATCAAAAGTCAAAATCAGGTACTGGCCTGGTGTGACTTTTTCGCTCCTCACGCCTCGGTCCACGTCAAGGCCCTATTAGAGAAAGTAAGAGAAAGTAAGAGCGGTTTAGTAGTGGAGTCAGATCAAAAAGATAAAAATAGTAAGAATGGAGGGGACATACCTGGAAAAGTTTTTCGTAGTTTTGCCTATGCTCAACTCCATGAAAGTGAGCCAACATGCTGAGGAAAAGAGACTTTCCGAATCGACGTGGTCTTAGGAATAGTAGCACAGCCTCCAGAAAAGATTCCAGCACAGATATGTAGCCGGTACGATCAAAGTAGGCGTATTGCGGATTCGTACGGATTGCCTCAAAGCTGCGCTTGTCGTTAAGTGGGAACCCTTTAAAGTCATCTTTTCTGAAGGTCATCGATGCCTCGCGACTGTCGTAAGGTGCCACTGTCAGGCATGGCCGAACGATGCGTCCATCCGCCTCTGACGAGAGCCATTTTCTCTTGCTTGATGTCATGGCTGCGCAGGAATTATAAAACATCAGTAAGTCAAATGTAGATGAAGTGAATAATGCGAGCTTGAAATGCGTACAATCCACAGTTTACCTTGAGGAGCTCGCTGGACGATGATGTGGATTGTTTTCTTGGGTGGTTTGTCTGGAAAGACATCGGAAACATCGTCGGTTGGGTCTAGCTCTGTTGACGACTCAACTTCATTCCGGACAATCGGGTTGTGTTTGTTGGCTGCAACGACGGGGATCGAGATGCGCCAGAGGGTGAGGTCCTTTGAGAGCGTGTCGATATCCAGTCTGGCACTGATGAGTACCCTGAGATCATCAATGGTGTTTGTTGGTGTAGCTTTGACGGAGAAGGCGTTCGACTGGCTATATCACTAACTGTCCGTCTTTTCGTTATAGTAACTGGCAGGCGTGACGGAGAGGGCTGGCTGACAGTAAGGGAGGGTGATGGAGGGAAATAGGCACTCGCCAGTACCCTGGCGGGTTCAGAGATGTTGGATATGGTGGAAAAAGGGAGCTTGGGGGTCAGAGCAGGTGACAATAATGTAGGGGTAGAAGTGGTTGAAGGAGGGAGCGCCTGTAGGTTGTGTTCAGAGGAGGGCAGAGTGGGAAGTGGTTCAAAAGGAGAGAGTATGTCGCTGGTGGAAGGAGCTGACGCCCATTGTTCCTGGGTGTTGTCAGAAGCAAAAGCATTGTGCGATGAATACTGAGTTTGAGGGAAGACAGGGCTGTTGTTATATAGGTAAGGGGGTTGGTTGAATCTGAGCGATCTTAGTTGGGTGATGTTGTGTGGGTTGTGTTGATTGTATCTAATATGGCTTTGTTGATTGATGGAAGATTGCTGATAGTTGGACAGGTTGAGTTGGTTGTCCGATTGGTGTTGTGTTGTTTGTTGCATCGAGAGGAAACCAGGCAGGGGTGGGCGGTGCTGGTTCCTTTCCGTTGCCATGCCTGAGGGAGGTAGGTTACACAGTGAACCACACCGCTCTACTTCAGGTGCAAAAATTGGCGTCTTCAGCCACCTTCCGGTGTGGCCATCGGTGTGCTGAAGTGGTGGTCCACCGGACGAGAAATTAATTAAACGGTCACACACCTGTTCTCCTTCCAGTGTACAACCTGTTCTCTACCAGTGTACACCTGTTCTCTACCAGTGTACACCTGTTCTCTACCAGTGTACACCTGTTCTTCTACCGGTGTACACTGGTTCTCTATCTGGCTCTCTGTTGTACACTGCTTGTGTTGCCACCCAGTATGCGTCGTAAAAACCATGCTACATTTGACCTGCGTCCACGCACATCAGCCTTCGCTTTGCCTTTCAACATCGCTCCCCAAACGGCAATTTCTTCCCTAAAAGCATTTCCTCACTGTTGTCACTTCTCTTGCTCATTATTATTTTCCTGTCCTTCCTTCGTTTCCAACTCACTCAACTCACTCTCCCACCTTCTTCACCCGCTGGTAAGTCCTCAGTTTCATCCATACCCGCGACTGTATCAGCACATACACCAATAAAGCAGGAGCAAATACGTGATTTACACGTTATGATCTCTCCATAATATCAACGCGACACCCCTCATGTTTGCTTTCTTCTTACTCATATCACTTGGTCGCCACCCGTTCGTTCGTCTGATATGCTTTATAAAAGAAGGGATTTAATGCCAATAAAGATACCCAGGATTCAAGTAATGTGGAAATCTACAGAAGAATTTGTTGAAACTATGGTTGCGCATCAAGTTCCGGAAAGTTGTATGAAGCATCCTGCACCTATTGGTTCCTAGGATTCGTCCGGCACGACTAAACGATCGTTCGGATTCAGATGATGTAGCTGGGATTCCCAAGTAAGCGCGAGCCACGCGGATTAAATATGCTGCCTCGGGGTCTTCCTGCCATTCGTTCCAGTAATCCAGAGGAAGATCTGCAAATTCGGAAAAATCATTCTCCTCGGCCGCTATTTGCTCGCAGTAATCCTGCACGATCATTGCGGCATTCATCCTTCGCCTGACCAATGTTTGAATGGGCCCGGAGTGGAATCTCTTCTGGCGGCTTGGAGTCGATACTTGGGAATCCTGACGGTTCTGGGCAGAGCGTTGGGCGTCCTCCTCCTGTAAGCGAATGATTTCTGCGACGACCAAATATTTAGCCTTGCACAAATATGTCGATGGATCGCTTCTTCCATTCAACATTCGGAAGACCATATCTGTCACCTCGAAGGCCGGGGGGAGGCGTGCATCGGCGGGGAGCGGCGTATTCCACATGTCGAGCTTTCCATAAGCTGGGGTTAGGAACATGGCCACCAGCATGGAATCGGGGATAGTCTCATAGCTCCATGATTGTCGCAACTCTTTCTCCAGCTGTTGATGCATCTCTCGTGGTCCGTCGGTGACGAAAGTGTCGATAGCAGGAAGGATTCCTTCAATCCTGGGATAGACTTGTGAGATGGTCGGGTTCTCAAGTTGGCCTACCCAATGGGTGAAGTTGGCTGCTCCTTGGAGAAGTCGAATGAGCTCGTTGAGGATAGCGACCTCTTCTCCGGATGGAATGAGATTTTTGAGCGTGAGGGCGTTGGCTCGTTGGTCGTTGTGGGCTGCAAGCATTCGTCGGTATGCTTTTTCGAAGGCCGGAGAAACCTTGACGACCCGGGCGATCATTACATACTTGGAGTTCCATCTAGTGTGGTTCATCGCAAGAAGTTTGTAGCTCTTGCCGAACAGGACCTTCTGCTCCTCTGCCAGGATTGACATCGCATTCGGGTGGGTTCTAAAAAAACGGACACTTCCGAACACTTGCTGATCAGGGCTGCAACCGTGGCCGATGCTTCCCACGCTTTGCTGATACACAACTGCATTTTATGTGCAGCGCACGCGATCCAGGCCACGTTACTCGTCTCTTGCTGATAAAGAGACAGACACTTTTTCATATTCGCGCCTTGATCTGTTGTTGCGGCAATGACCTTGCCTTCCAAAGCCCAGGCTGCGAGAACTTCTTCTATATTCGAAAGAAAAGCGGAATACGTGTTAGGATCTGATAATATGATTCGTAGATTAGCCCAAACCGCCTCCTACCTTAATAAGACAACAATATCAAAAAAAAAAAAGGAACCTTACTAAGCTTTATCAGCAGATACTCTCCCGTCTGACGCTCTCCTTCAATTAGCACCATGTCGAGGAGGATTGTTGCCGTCTGTAAGCTTGGGGTAATGTAGTGCATTGTGATCCCCAGATACTTGCGCTGGTCCGCGCTTGTCCAGCCGTCGAATGTAATAGCGCAACGGTCCAAGTCCCTGGCAAACAGTCCTCGAAGATGGAGATATTTGTCACGGGTGGTATTGGCGACTTTCTTCTTCATCGTCTGTGAGGCATGGACGTCGAATCCCCGCATGCTCACTGCCTTGATTTTCCGAAAATTAGGATTGTCGAACAAAGAGTAGTTCACCGCACCCTCGCTGAGGAGATTTAGCCAGCATGTTTCCACAGTTGCCTTATCTTCCAAAGTAGGGATCGGAATACCGGGTAAGGCGCTCTGAAATTTCGATTTCCTGGGTGTCCGCTTGGGGGTCGAAGGTGCTTGGTATTCTTGTTGCTCCTGGGACGCGTGAGGGTCGACTGGCAAGCGATCCAGGCAATTCTGGAGCCCCTGGAATAATCGGAAGGCCTCGTACACTGCTTTGTGGGTGCTATTCATATGACTTTCCCGGCCGATCATTCCAGCACCACCGGATAACTTGGTCTTGCAGGAGTCGTCGGTCATTATGGCACAGATGTATTTGCTCTTTTCTTCTCCCTCATCGAAGACTTTGACCGAACGGAAAAAATGAGAGAAGATGGCGTTACCACGAGCCCGCGCACGGTTTGGAACATGTATCAAAGCCTTCATCTCCTCTGGAGCATGCTCGCTACAATCCTCAGGCGAAGGGAGCTCATACGGATGACATCTCTCCACCACCTGCAGCCATCGCTCCGAACACGCATATTGGGCACGCAATTGGCGACGCTGCTCTCCACGAACTTGAGTTGGGTTCATATCATACAACGGGGTCCCGGTCCTCATGTCCTCAATAATGGCGATTGAAGTGGCCCTGGAGTGAGATGTTTGAGACTTTGGAATACCCCTTGGAGCATCACGCGTCTCGGGGTCATCAGTACTCTCACGTCGAGATAATCCAGAAATCGATGTCGAATCCGTGGTATCGGAGAGCGCTGAGGAAGCTTGGGAGCGGTAAGGGTGGTAAGCAACTCGTGAACGAGAGGGAGACGCTACGGGGTTGGCAGTTGTTTCGGGCATTGAGGCTATGCGAAGCAATGGAGGGGGCTCAAGAACAGCAGGAGGTTCCGCACGAACGACCGTAGACATCTCTCCCGGTTGTCCCCAAAAACGCGCTTCCGCACTAGGCTGCAAGAATCGAATAAAGGGGCAGGGTCAGCAAGTAAACTCGCACAACTTGGGACGGCACAAATTCAGATCCGATAATTTCAAACAACTTACTGAAAGGAGGAACTCAACTTCGCCCTCGTTACTGTTTTCGTCAACAGGTCCGTCAGTCATTTCGTCATCAGCGTTTCGGGCTCCAATGGCACTTCGCCTAAACTTCGAAGGAAAGTCTTCCTCGAACTCTTCTCCTTGTGGACTGTGAATAGGGATCTTCTTCCAAGTCATCGTATGTGGTATCACCGGAAGGTGGCTGAAGACGCCAATTTTTGCACCTGAAGTAGTATAAGAAAAAGGCTAACACAACTTTGAGGCAATTTTTTTTTCAGAATCGCTTTTGGAATCGGCATCGAAATCCATTTTTAATAAGGAGGGAGGCTATTGGCGGGGCGATTTACTCACTTCGGTGACATAATTCTCGCGCCCAGCCAGAAGTGTTCTGTAACCTTCCATGCCTTTCTTCCTTTCTGCCACCATTCTCACACTTCCAACGCCCTCACCTTTCCACCATCACTCGATTCCTTTCCTCACTCTTCCCTCATCTCGTTGCTGGGCCACCTTCCCTGTGCGTTTTTATCGTCTCTTCCCCACCTTTTTCCTCTGTTCGACTTTACTGCCAGTTTGTTTCTCACCACCCTTATTTCTATTTCCACATCTATCGCATTTGCCACCGTTCTTACGCCCTTTCATCCCTTCTTACTTTTCCTTTTAACCTCACACCTTCTTCTATCCCTTTTTTTTTTTTTTTTTTTTTTTTTTTTTTTTTTCCATTCACCCCTCGCCCTCACTACACCCTGCACCTTCTCCACATCCCTCACTCCGTTTACAACCCTCATCTTTCCCCTTCCACTTACTTTCCTTTCACTCTTCACAACACCATGTCCAACAACCTTCTGAACCTGTTCTGTCTTGTCGACGGAGAGGCCGCCACCAACGCGTTCCCTGTCGAGATCGAGTCAACCAAGACCATCGGCGACCTCAAGGACTTCATCAGGGACAAGAATGCTGTCGAGTTTACAGATGTCGATGCCAAATCCCTTACTCTCTGGCGCGTCTCGATCCCAATCACAAAAGGCAACGAGGACACTCCCATCCTGCTCGAAGATGTCCCCAGCAGCGACAAGAACAAGCTCGGTCCAACAGACGATGTTCCCGAGTGGTTTCAACAAGTACCACTCAAGAAAACGATCCACGTCATAGTCCAGCGACCCCCACCAGGTACAGTATTCTTGCTTTCTCTAACCAAGCCTCATCATGTAGCATAAACTGGTTCATTTTACTGACTTTATTGCATGTATTTCATCATGGTCTGCGTTGCATGCATTAGCTGTGGCAATGAAGAGACTGCTTGAGCAAGGTAAACGCTGGTTTGACACATCTCCCTGTATGAACATCCCTATATTACAAACGTCTTATTCTCCAGTTTTTTCACCAAATAATAGATCCTCAGTACTTACCTCAGAAGAAGAAGATTCGTATTGAGGAAGGTTGGAAGCCATTTACGGCATCTGACGGAATCCGAGTGGATTTGCCTCCTTCTTGGATCGACATACTTGCGAGCACCGAATTTGTACCCGAACCGCGAGCAGCCTTCGATCACCTCAATGACGACCTTCGAGCTGGCGACGCAATCATTGTACCGAGTATGGGCCAAATCCCCAAGGACTTTGGACTTTACGGCCAAGGTCACAAACTTCTCGTCACCGAGCAAATGCTGGAACTTTGGGATGAAATACATCGGGACCAAGAGCGTACGTACAGACGAATCCTGTCCGGTCCGATGGGTGTTGGCAAGTCGTATCTCTCCTATTTCCTCGCAGCAAGGGCGTATGCTGAAGGATGGCTTGTCCTCTACATGTCAGATGCCGGAGAGTTGGACAGGGACGACGAGAACGAGTCAGCATTGCAGGTGGTCAAGCGATTCCTGGCTCTCAACAAAGATGTTTTGACCGGCGCCGAGTTGGCGATGCTTTTAAACGACTACGACGGCACACGCAACATATCAAGGAATGCTATGTCAGTAATCTTCGGGACGCTACTCAAGTCGCGGGATCGGAAGACGCTGTTGCTTGTTGACGAGCATGGGAAGTTGTTCAGAAAAGAGCCTTACATTCCGGACAAGTTCAGGTCGCTGGTACCTCTTTTGTTATACAACTGGTGGGGTGAGGACGCCAAGGGGTCTCGGGTGGTTTTCACAGGCACCGCGCACGCCAAGTACGAGATGGAGATCTTGGAGGAGAGCTATAGGTTCATGTCGGTGGTTTTTGTCGGGCCGCTATCAAGACATGTATTCTCCAAGCTACTGGACATGTACCCTCGCCTGGCAGCACCAGCCATCAGGAAGGAGGTCACAGCAATCACGAACTGTGTGCCGCGAGAGCTTGTGCATCTGTCAGACTATCTCGAGCTTTTCCCGGATCCCATCGCTATAGACAACCTTCAAGTATGGTCGAGCAAGCGAACCAAGGTCTTCCTATCGACTGCAAAGACGTACTACGATAGTCGCACTCCGTTTAGGAAGAACGATTTCTACGAGGCCCTCGTGCATACGTTCCTTGGCAGCACTAGCATGGTCGATTTCGAATGGGACTTCCTGGATCTAGGACTCATTTATCGGTGCAAGGACGTCGGTCGGATCGGAACACAACACCACATTTTATGCCGTCCCGCCCAGAGGGCTCTTCTAGAGCTGTTCAAGAATATGCCGCTACCTGACGCTATCAAGACGCGAATTTGTGACGGCAGCCTCAATGGGAACGAATTTGAGGAGGCTCTGTATCATCAGCTCATATGCACCGCCAAACCAATCGAGCTCAAGACAACCGATCTCAACGGCCGGCACCCGAGTACCATTTTACTGGATTTTTCCCATTATGAGACCCTCCGAGCTGGTATGACCTCCCTTGGATCCGGCCACGAAAAGGTTCTGACCCGCGGCTACTGCAATCACCCTCGATTTGACTTTATGCTTGGACCAGTGTTCATTCAAGTATCCGTCAGCGACTTTGCAAAACACAATAAGGATTCGGCGGACTTCAGCATCGCTTTCACCGCCAGGGATATCAATGGAACGAATCAGATTGAGCGTTACCTAAATGATCTGTATGGTCCCGGTCACTCCGCGAAGATAGAGCACAACAAGTTTGTTGTCACCAGGAACGGTGAGGATGTGCTTGGATTTAATGTAGTCTACATTCGTGGCTCTCCCGGCCAACCTTCGCACCCCAAATTGGCCAAGCAGTTCCCAGATGTTCGACATATCTCATTCGAGGCAGTCATTGAGAGCCTTTTCAAGAATATTGTTACAAGTCAGCCCTCCAAGTAGTAGAACTTTAATACATCCCATGAAATTGTCTCGAACTGACTACAAATCTCGAAATATTCCGTGTGTGCATGGCCATGGTTTCTTTGCCATCCTATGTTGTCACTTTCTTAGACACCATTGCCATTGCCCCCATGGCCACCTCACATCTTTCATCTACTGTTCACTTTTACTTTTCAATCCACTCCTCGGCGCATCAATACATTCCTCCAACGAACGCGGACACTACTGTAAGAGTAAGAAATGGGGCGTCGAGCGGTCGCCATCATACTATTATATCACGGGATCATATGTCAAAAAGAGAGCACTAACCTTCCTCTTGCTCATCGTTTTCCAAAACTTTGCGACTTCTTGAGAGAACAATGTCGAAAGCAGCTGTAGACTGCATTTCTCCAGCTTCGTTCGCTTTGAGTCCCACGCGTTTGGCAACCATCTGAGCACTGGCTGCATCCCCAGCTTCAGGAACAGCCATACACATATCGACCACTCCCAGTCAGAACAACACCGATGTGCAGAAACTAGTGGTGGACTGTTTGCAAGATGCGTCTCACCTTGCGGCCGACAAGAAGCGTGAGGCCCAACGACTGATCGGCGTGTTTGTTGAGACATTGCGTGATCGAATGAATGCAGCGGAGAATAAGCTCAGGACCAAGCTTCTGTTGGAAAAGCCGCCTGTGGTTATGTCGGAGGAACAGAGGATCAATGCTCGGAGAGACGCGGTCACGAATGTTGAACGACGGATTCTGGACCACTTTTCCGGTCGGATCACAGACCAGGACATGGACAATAACTAGGATGAGGTCGATGACTCCAGCAAGAGCAGCGAGAGCAGCACCGACCTCGACGACAAGAGCAGTCACCAAGAGGGATTCCTTCATTCTTCCCTCATATTCCTTTATTCCGGCAACTATCCCAGGAAGAGAGGAGAGGGATTTGATTTCGACAACATTGTGCCCAAGGACAATATCAAAGACAAGGACAAGAGTCAAATCAAGGGTACTGGGGTCGGAGCGGTTTTGAACGACTTTATCGACTGGCTGACCGAAAAATCGTTCTACAAGCCCAAAAGGGGTCGTGGTGAGCTCAACGAAACGATGCTGTATACTCCCACATACTTGGTCAGATCGGTTGCTGGGCAGTTGGCCATCGAACTCAACAAGGTGTACGGGCATGGGAGTCATGAGTTGTACAAGAAGGTATGTCTTGAAGTATCTTTTATCACGGCTATGTCTTTTCAGCTTGTACGACTGTCAAGAAAGCAGACCAAGCAATAGAATGAAGTAGATAAAGAGAACCTTGATCAAGGGCTGGGAAATGAGTATGAGGACTAGATTAAGGCGTATGTTATATTGGCGATACCAAGTAAAGAGCTATAGATTTACTATCTAAGGCCCTTTTATATTTGTTAGGGCGAAGTCACAAGAGCAAGCTCTTGTCTCGTGACAACCTCCCCCTCTAGGGCCGAGTTCCAAGAGGCCTTTGGCTGGGTTTGTGAGGGTGTTGCAGATGGAACTCGCGAACAAGGTCCGGGGAATTCTTGACACAGGCGGCCGGTTCCCAGGTTCGTTCGGATACGGGGTAGCCTCTCCAATGTATATAGTATTCAAGGTGGTTGCGCCTGATCCGTGAATCCAAAATGGCCTCAACCTCGTACTCCTCATCGCCGGAGACGACAAGCGGAGGAGGTCGTTTTGGGGCTCGACCGGGGATCGTATCTAGATGCGCACGCTCAAGTAAGTTTACATGAAAGACAGGATGTAGCTTGGTCGTTGGTGGTAAATCGAGACGGAAGGATCGAGTGCCGATTTTTTCGAGAATACGGTAAGTGCCCACGCGCTTATGGTCGAGCTTCCTGCATGGTCTGTTCGTTTGGAGGTTCCGGGCGTCCAGCCATACAAGATCTCCTACTTGCAGATTGGGTTGTGGTTGGGCCTTGGTGTCGTAGTTCCTGGCATGCTGTTCGATGGCGGTGTGGATATTGAGTTGCATCTCCGCATAGAGGTTCTTTAGGGCCTGGACGCGTTCCTGGGCTGGGACATTATCCTTCGAGACTCTTGGGATGGTGATGGTGAATTTCGGATGGTAGCCGAGGTTGGCAAAGAATGGTGTTGTTTTTGTTGTTGAGTGTGTTGCGTTGTTGTATGCAAATTCTGCTATCGGTATGCAACAGGCGAAGACTGGGACAGAGAAGTATAGGACGGGAACGAGAGTTGAAGCAGTGATGATTTTTGTTATTACTATGATACAACTAAATATATATATATACAAAGTCGCCAACTAGGTTTCTAGGAGGCCTTTCACGTCCAAATTATCATATGGTGTTTGTTACATCTCAGTAGATCTCGACGATATCCATGGCGACTATGAGATGAGAATGTATATATGATACCAAGCATGTAAGACAACCATTGTGACATTTTTTGTTTGACTATCCTACTAAACAAAGTCTTCTTATTTTTTGCACACCAATCTCTTGAATGTCTCCATCTACTATTAAACTGTACCCATCACTGCGAGATTAAGGGAAGAAACCGGGCGCTTACACCGTTCCAGATCTTTTAAAAGCTCTTGGTGTCACCCGTTCCCAGTTGACCGCTCTGGCAGTTGTGAGTCGCAACGACTATAACAGGAACATTCACTCCCTCGGCCCGGCGACTAATTTTTCTATTATCAAGTCCATTGACCGTACAGGTAATGATCAAATGGGGAAATTTTATCCCTTGATATTGATTGCTTTTTCATATGACATTCTGACAGTGCTCGATATCCTGCATTACTAAATAGACCCGAAGGACATCGTGTTGAACTATCTATCTAACAGCAGGGTTGTCTCAAAAAACACCAATAATCAGAACTTCGCCTTCTCGACCAGAGTCTTTGTGGATCTCCGACAAACCAGACTTGAAGTCGACGGATCCTGGCCCGGTTCTCAGATCCTGTTCCAGCAACTACAGGACCGATTTCAGGATTTCTGCACGCGATATGACCAATATAAACAGAGTCAAACGCGGGGAGTTCAGCCCAAGTAACTATTTACTGTTGGGCCAATCGAGATCAGGCTATATACGTGAACTGTATCTCATCTTGTTTGTATTTTTTTAAAAAAATTGATAGGTCCTCCGACGATACTATCGCACGATTGCGAGCTCCGGGCTCTTTTAATCGGTATCGGACTGTCGAATCCCCAGCACCGGTTTCCAAGGACTCTGAATCCTTTCCTCAGAGGCCACCCACTGTTAGTTTGGAGCCTACTGCTTCGACTTCTTCGGATCCGTAAGATCATAGCCATCCGCCATTAACCAGAACACAGATACCTCGACATCTTCAACGATTTTCCTTCAGGGAGCGACGAGGGAACGTGGCTCATGACTCCCCACCCAAGGCCAAGCAATTGGTTTGGAAACCGCCCAAGAAGGCTTCTGAGTCCCCCGACGACACTTCCACCAGCAGCACCAAGAAGGACAGCAAAAAGAAGGATGCAAAGGCTAAGAAGACTCGGGAAAAGCCGTCATCCAATGAAGGATCGAACTCGCACGCGGAGAAGGGCAAGCAAAGTCTCGTGAGGTCTCTCGGCTGGCACCACCCCATATCATCGCTGGAGGTCGGTACTTTGAAGACCAACATCGATAGAGTCTTGACGGATCGGCCTGATCTACAGCTCGAGGTGATCAACTGTATCAGCGAGGGTTCAGAGCTTGCAGTGGATATCAAGAGAAAAGCTCAAGGCCTCATTGGTGGGTTTCTGGAGAAGTTGCGGAATCGTATGAAGGCAGCGGAGGAGTCTAAGCGACAGGAACTGAGGAAATCAGGCAAGACCATGTCGGAGTCGGAGCGGCTGGAGGCACGGCGGGATGCGGTGACGATGGACGAGCGAGATACTCTGGATTATCTGTGTGAGAGGGTTGAGCCCAAAGTCAACAAGTGTGGTGACGACGACGTCGACGACAATCAGGAGGTTTCAGGCGACCTGGATACAGAAGGGAAGGGTAACAAATACTTCCAATTCCTTCTGTCTTTCTTGGCCTACTTGTACTCAAGGAACCTTCCAGACAAGAACTCCAAAATCGGAAAAGTCGTCAAAACCTTCATCAACATCCTGGTAGGGCTTCAACTCTTCGACATCTGTAAAAATCGAAACGAGCTCAACGAAAGAATGCCGTTCACGGCGAGCTATCTGGTGCGGTCCGTCGCTGGACAGCTCTCGGTGGAACTGAAGAAGATGTATAAAAATGGCACCCACCTTTTGTATGATCAGGTAAAGATACCAGGGCTATTAACAAAATGGGCTGAAGTTCATTGCTGCAAAATATATAGCTCATGCTTCTTAACTTTTCGCTATAGGTCAAGACCTTGAAGGATAAGGGACGACTAGAGGACCATATCGATATCCGGATTCAGGAAAACATCTCGGCCGCGGAAAACTACCTTACCCTCAACGAGCTCATACCGAACAGCTGGCGACTCGCTCCCATCACCTCTTCGCAGCAACCGTTTGTGACATTCTCGGAGCGAGAGCTGGCTCTTTTCTTTTGGAAGCGACCCTTGTTGAAACAGAGACTGGTCGAGCTGGCCTTCTCGGATGAAGATAGTACCACCCTCACGTCTGCTAAGGATCTCGAGGACTGGATCGGAGGACGAGAGCCTGGGGTTATCGTCAAGAAGTTCATCTCCGACATTGACCCAGATGGGCTGTCAAACCGTCAAAAGCGCAAGACTGGTCATCGCGGGGCCATCAAGCTGCTCTCCTTGGGTCAGATTCGGGATCATTTGGAGTTGGTTGAAGAGACAAAGCCAAAGGACTATCATTATAGCGGCTACGTCCCTCAAGGATCGATACGGACGGACGGTTTCCTGGTCCAGGTTATGGCCTTCAAGTTGCATGAACGACAGGACGCTCGATTCAAAAGACTGGCCGAGGAGGATATGCCCTCACGAATCACTACAACCGTTGCAGGGGTTAACGGTTTCCTTCAGGAAATTCGGAATGTGATCAAGAGCGAGCAGGACATCAAAGAACTTTGGCCTGGAAAGGACGTGGACAGGATGAAGATTCTAACCTTGGATGGGAGCCAAGTGTGTGTGGTTGGCGCGTTCGCACATCTACCCAATGGCTTGGGTGGCAAGGAGAAGGCTGAGGAGGAGTCCAGCATGGACGGAATCATCACCACCAACCAAGAATCGACCAGCCTCGCCAGCCAAGGGTTAGCGTCCGTGGATCCAGTGCCCGCGTCAGCTTCCACCATCACCTCTGCGCAGCCTCCAGTAACGGATTCGCTCGTGACCATTTCGAGACCTGCCTACTGTAACTTGGCGGTGAAGCAGAAGGCCGTATATCAGCCAACATTTCGCTTCAGAAGGTGGCTCGAGAACGAGAAGATGGCTACACCACAAGGCGACGAGGAGAAGTCGATTACTTACATCGAAACCCATCTGCCACCTCTTCGAGGACAAGATGCGAGCGTTATTGAGTATGTGACAGAGCTGGAGCAGGTCGAGCAATGGCTGAAAAAGTTCTATACTGGAGACGACCATCGGTATCAAAGACATCGTTGGGATATGGCACGGACCCGACAAGCAGAGTATCAAACGATCGCGGAGAGACTGCTTGGGATTGTTGGTGGCAGTCTAGGTCGGCGTGTGGAAGATAACAAGGACACCGACCCTATCCTAATTGGCGTTGGTCTTGGACAGTTCGCAAGCAAGTCTAGGCTCTCGTCCCTACACTCGACCTTCCTATCGTACTTCATTCAGAAGGTAGGCTTGTTTTTATCGATACCTTTGATACAAGGCACTGCAAGTGAATATCATTGAATGAAAGAAAAAAAAATAACTAACATGGTTATTTATTCGCGATTTTCAAGCACGCTCGTTGGGCTATGTGGTTGTTGGCCTGAACGAGTTTTATACCTCGAAGAAGTGTCCGAGGTGCACTTGCTTTGTCGCACAAGTGACCTTACGGACCTTCTACTGCTTCCACTGCCAGATATACCACCACAGAGATGTCATGGCAGCCGAAAACATGTCCAAGATCGCTCTAGGACACCTGGTGAGGCAGGAGAGACCCGATTACCTCCAGCCTATCAACGCAGATGGATCGTACCCTTGGAAGGCTAGGTCTGGCGAGGGATCCGGTACAAGTTCGAGCAGTATGGCCACCGGCAGCACCCCCACCAATCGAGTCCCAGGACGTCGCAAGAGGGCCATTCCCCCTTCTAGTCAGGATCAGGGCAGGAAAGGCAAATCGGCCCGAGCTTAGACTGTTTTTTACGCGTGTGCGAAACCACGCACTAGTGATGGATTGTGGGACTGGATTCTACGATGGAGTTACTTTGGTGACGTCATTTTGGCGCCCATTGTCCTGCGGCCGTTTTGCCTTTTGCCTTTCATCCTTCCACCACTCCCACGCTTTTCATCTCTTCCACAGCAACCTCATCCTCACTCCCACGCCTGTTTCATAACATCTATACCCAGCCCTCTTTTTCCTCACCCAGCAAGCTCATCGTCGCCCTTCTCTTTCCCTTTACTCTCTCCATCATCCTTTTCTTTGTACCCTTCCTCCTCAGTTTGTTTACCTTCGTCCTTTCCCTTCACATCTCTCTCTCTCTCTCTCTCTCTCTCTCTCTCTCTCTCTCTCGCACATTCTTTACCATTCTTGCCTTCCAACTCAACCTCGCGCACCATCCTGTGCTATTCTTCCTTTCCTTGAGCATTAGTTAAGTGTCTTTTTTACATCAGTAGTACCGTTTTCCGTTGGTCGATGGACCACTAGGTTGACCACCATGTCTCCTTGTCACCACAATATCGCTGGTGACATTGCGTGTCTGTTCAACGGGATTGGAGTGCTTTCCTTATGAAGCTCCTGTAGAGACAACTCCGCATTGCGGTTTCTCTCTCCGAAGTCCAACACCCAACAGAGTTTTCGTCATTGCTAGAAACTCTGCGGCTTTGCGCGTTGAAAGTACCTGGTATTCTGACATCAAGTCGAGCAGGACTTTGTCAGATATGAGACTTCCTTTTTATTCATTTTTATTTATTTATTTTTATTTTTCAATATTTTTGGGTTACACACACACTAACAGTCATTGATGCCATATGCAATAGGTCCCGATATGTCTAAGGGCAAGCCCAAGGCGACTTGGTGCTACGCACTCAGAAATCTGTACACGAGAGTCGTGTGACAGCCCACAGGACTTCGGGTATAAAGACTTTTTGTTATGGTCGAAAAAACAACAGATGAGCAAAATCAAGGCACAGCAGGAATGGAGTGTTGCGAGAAAGTTCCTTACCAGGAGCCGCCTTCAGTCCTTGCAGGAAGCAGCCGCTAGGCTCAATACTGCTTGGAAATCAGGCTTGGACGCCGAATTTGAGAAGGATTTTTTTCTGGAGCGACAATCTCAGAGGACATTCGAGAAACGCCGTCGAAAGCTACATGGTTTGATCGATGATGTGATAAACAAACAGCGTCGCAAAGACTATGCAAGCGAGAAGGCCTCTTTGGACAAGGAGCTCCAAAACGGTAAGTAGGTTGACTGAGTTCAATTTTCTTTGTATAGTGCAACACGCCTTACGTTCCCCTTTAACTCCTATTTTCTGTATGCAATGGTTGTAGATGAGGACGGCGTCGACGAGGACAGCGACGACGAGATCGACTTGCGGGACGGAGAGGAGGATTTAACATCAGGTTATCACACACCACCACCAAAGCAAGTCCAAGGGTATCATGATGAGGTCCCTTCTGCGGAAGAGTAAGTAGTTTTGCCGTTTTAACGCGTGAGCTATTATACCTGACTATTACTGAAATTATTGTACTTTTCTTTTTATAGTTCCGAGGCATCATTTCACTATCAGGACAATACAAGCAGCTCCACATTGAGCGATGAAGATCAGGCGCTGTACAACGAGGCTGCAACCTGGTTCAAGTCAATGATTGGGCGAAACACTGAATCTGCAATTCGAAAGCTACGAGAGGAGCGGTTTCGCGAGCCTTGGGTGCACGACCTCCTTTACGACCGGTAAGTCACTATGCCAACATCGTAGCCATGTCAATCATCAAAGACGACATACGATTGATATTCTTTCTTCTTTATTGTATACATAGGCTCAAGATTCTTCGCACTGGCTTAAGCGCTCAGACCGATGAGAACACATACACCTCATTTTGGGTCGCGCCCGACTTTGTGGCATTGCAGACCGGCATTCCAGGCCTCATCTCCAAGGGCTTTGTCAACGAGAACCACTTTACTCCATCTGCATGGCGACGAGCACTTTCGAGAGGCAAGCTGTTTGCCAAAGGCACTAATGTTGACGCGTACTATCTTGCTCGAGACAATCACGTCAATGTCATCTTCGAAAACATTGGATCGCCGACGTGCACCAACCACGGGAAACATGACGACGACAAGAAGAAATGCTATAGGAATGCCGCGGACGCACTTCTGGATCGCTTCTACAATTCTTCAGGATCCTTTGAGATTGCGAAAGACTACAGAATCATACTAGTCGTCGTCTTCGGTAAATTTCGTGATTTTACTTATGCCATTTGGCTCCCGTCTGTAGACTGGGTCAACTAATCCACTACTCCACCGTCTTTTAGGTCATGATGTGACCATATACACCGCCAGCATCAAGGGCAGCAACGAGTATAACGTGTCCAAGGTTTTCCAAGGAAGGTACCATTTTTCCAAGGATGTTTATGCAACATATTAGGTTTATCATTGCTCTCTAGTTAGTCATTCCTTGTCACTCTCTATCATCTTTGACTCACTATGACACTACACCTAGAAACCTAGTTGGCGACTTTGTATATATATTTAGTTGTACCATAGTAATAACATCAATCATCACTGCTTCAACTCTCGTCCCCGTTCTATACTTCTCTGTCCCAGTCTTCGCCTGTTGCAGTTTACCTTGCCAAGCTCCTCGTTCATTTGAAGTTCTGTCTGACAATTAAGGTACCTTCCATTTCTTGCCATCAGTTGACTTTTCGTCTCATTCTCCTTATCAATAACCACTGACTAGATGCTCTTTCCATACAGACCATCATGGAAATGAATGTAGATGTGTCGGTCAGATTTGGAAATTCAATTGAATCGGTGTCAAAGGAGGAGCAAGCGCATTACAATTTGAAAACTCATACGACGCCGACGACCTAGCGGATTTTAAGTGACGATGAGAGCGACAGTGAAAGCGAGAGCGAGGATAACAACGGCGACGACGAGGAAGACGACAAGGAAGACGTGGATCAGGAGGCTGAGACTTCTACTGACATGGATAGCGTCTCTACAATAATTGTTGCACTACGTCACTTCTTCATTGGTTTAATAAATGATAAACAACTGTAACCGAAGTGTGGGTGTGTACAAGTCAAAATTCAGGGGGAAGAAGGAAGACGAGAAAGGCGGTCGTTGACCCGTTTGTTGGACACCAAAAGGGAAGTGACCCTTAAAGGAAGGCAGATCGAAAAGGGGACAAATGTGGACATGACTCACACGAGTGTTTTCTTAATACATACCAATTTTTTGGTCATTTGTGTATCCCCTAGCCATGTATTTTTTTCTTCGTTCGCTCCACTCCATCCCACTCCTATCTCTCACAAAATGCCCCAGCCGTCTCGTCCCGCCACCAGCGATGCAGCCACAGACCTCCTTACCAAGGGTTTCAAGAAACATTTTACTTTGCGCCATTATGAGTTTATTCTGGACTGGTTGGAGCGGCCAGGGAACTACGACAGAGTATTTGGCTCGTCGTCCAGAACCCAAATAGGACAAACCAAGTCAACCGCGAGCGTTGGCGTTCTGAAGTTCTGGGCATCGGGTCAAAATTTATGATGGACGAATGTGAAAAAAAAGCGTTTATTTTCGAAATGCAGGACCTTTTTCGCTCATGCATTTCAAAATGCAAAAAAAGCGCATACAGTCGAAAATGGTTTTTGGGCCCATTTTACTAGTGAAAATGGGCCAAGAAACGAAACAAACAGACTGAATTACCTCCATGAAAGAAGTATTCTAAAACTTGAAAACACAGTCCCGAGTATTAGTGCACGTGAGCATTGACGCAACCATGCACAGAGAAAGAAAAGGAAAGTCGTGTTTTATTCATGTCCATTCGCAACTACTTCAACCAACTCTTCATCCCTAACGGCCGTACAAGCACGCACAAGGTGTTTTACTGCTTTTCGGAGCTCCTCCTTACTTCCTTGGCCCCGTCCCCCACTCTGTCGCACTCGCTTGATACCGTCGATTGTAAGAACATCACTGTCTCCTGCCAAACGTTTCAGCGTCTCAATAGTTCCATAAATATCTGTGTCTGCGATGGGTGAGCTTCCAGGATCCTCGTGGCTTGAGCAATCGCCAGTGCTTACTTGATGACCGTCCACGCTTTCACGTTCTCTTCCCTCCTCATCCACTTGTTGTAGCTCCTCCTCGACCTGCTCATCTCTGCTCTCTACCGCTCTGAAACCCACTACATTCGCTGGCCCAATCTCGGCGATGATATGTTCGAAATATGCCTTCTCCTGCTCTTTGTATCGTTCGTGCTGGGTGGACTGAGGCTTTATCTGCTCATCCTTAGTTGGCCGTCGTCGTCGAAGCTCCTCGCGCATTTCTGTTGGAAGGACAGGGGTTTTGGCGAAGCAGTTGCGCAGTGTGGAAGGTTTGATCTCACCCCATGCGTCTGGGATCAGTGTCCAAGCGCGCCCATTGGAGATAGTCGTAGTTTGGTCGAAGTTACGAGCAAGATATATTTCACGGCCAAGTTTCTCCAGAAACGCTCGTTTGAAAGCGCTGATAACGCCGGCATTGAGAGGCTGGGTAACCGATGTCGAGTTTGTGGGTAGTCGCCGGATGCAAAGATACTTCCAAGGAATTCCATGTTGATGGTCGCGCATATCGACATCATTGTGTAATCCTGCGGAATCCAGAAGAAGAAGAATTGGCTGTGAGAGCTCATCATCCAACTATTCCAGCCAGCGTACGAATACATCGCCGGTCATCCATCCTTTCTTCGTTCTCACCATGATCATCTTCGAGGCCGCCTCTTCTTCAACGTCTCTAGGGATGTGTTCGCCTAATGGGTATCAAGCAGCCATAAAGGTTAAGATCTGAAAAAAGAATGCTGTCATTTGTAGCACTGTCATACATGTTGCATCTCAGTGTCTGTCCACTCACTCCTCATTCTCTATTAAGGGTAGTAGTGTTATATATATTCTCATAGGGCTCAATAAAGACCCCAGCTTCTTTCTCACCATCTTCCTCTCCCCAGCTGTTCATATTACAATACATATAGTATATTACCGATAACCACTGGCCTCAATGACTGTTTAGTCTTGGCCAAGGCGAGAGACGTGCCAGAGGCATTGATGCAAAATAAAATGGATACTTTGCAGTTCCGGAGAGCCTTGGCGCCAGATTTGAAAAGCGATGTCGTGTAAGATTTGGTGTTCAGTTCCTTTACACACATCCCGGTCTCATCGCAGTTGAAGTGCAACATATTAGGCTTATCATTGCTCTCTAGTTAGTCATTCCCTGTCACTCTCTATCATCTCTGACTCACTATGACACTACACCTAGAAACCTAGTTGGCGCCTTTGTATATATATTTAGTTGTACCATAGTAATAACATCAATCATCACTGCTTCAACTCTCGTCCCCGTTCTATACTTCTCTGTCTCAGTCTTCGCCTGTTGCATGGTACAGTATGTCTTGAGGTTGACTGAAGGGTAGGGCGGCATGTGATCCGTAAATCCAAGCATAGATAAGGCTGGACTGA
The DNA here is from genome assembly GCA_019671135.1 of Linnemannia hyalina. NCBI lineage: Eukaryota > Fungi > Mortierellomycota > Mortierellomycetes > Mortierellales > Mortierellaceae > Linnemannia > Linnemannia hyalina. The sequence continues at coordinate 2,555,358 of JAHRHY010000006.1, forward strand.
ATAACACCCCTTATATTTTCAATTCAGTGGAAAAGGCCCACATTTACTATGAAAAGTGGGCCTTTTCGCAAAAAGGAGTGTAGTAAAATGGGACCAAAAACCATTTTCGACTGTACTCACTTCGGTGACGTAATTCTCGCGTCCTGCTCCCTTACGTCAGCCGAAGTCACCATTTGTTGCCTTTGCCATCATTCCCACACTTCCAACGCCCTTACCTTTCCACCACGCGCTTTCTTCACCGCCTTTACCATCATTGTCTCTTTCCTTCCTTTTTCCTCTGTTCGACTTTACTGCCAGTTTGTTTCTCACCGCCCTTATTGCTATTTCCACACCCATCGCCATAGTTTTTCATCCCTTCTTACTTTTCCTTTTAACCCCACGCCTTCTCTTTTAACACCACACCCTCTTTCATCCCTTTGCTTTTTTTTTCTTTCACCCCTCGACTTCCATATCCTTCACCTTCCAGCCTTCTTCACCCCATTTCCACTGATACTTGGCAGAACCATGACCGACAACCTGACCCTGTACTGTCTTGTTGATGGCGAACCTGTGAAGGATGCCTTCAAGATCAGGGACATCCCATCGTCGCATGACGTCGACGACCTCAAAGACGCAATCGTACGCAAGAAACCCAACGATTTCCGCGATGTTGATGCGAACAAGCTCTCCCTCAGCTGTGTCTCCATTCATGACGACGGAACCATTCACGACAAGACGGAGCTGAACAACCCTAGAGCACTCCTCTCCACGCTGTTTGCCGCGAGTCCCGACGACAACACCTACATTATCGTCCAGCGACCTCCTCAAGGTAATGCACACGCGTGCTATATTGTCACCTTACTCGTGAGCTTGCATATAATCTTGTTCATCGTACTAACCTCAATTTACACATCCGATTGCACTGACATAGCTCAAGCCTCTGTTCTTACCCGTGTCTCCGCTCCTCGTTCGGCCCATCCATGGGATAGGTCACGTTCTGGTGAGTGTCATAGATCTAGTTTTAAAACTTTAATGGGTAAGCTTGTCTCTATTAGCTAACTTTCCTTTTTTCCCCTTTGATTATGCAGTTTCACCCATACAACTGAAGTCTGTTCCGGTGGACCTCATTGAGAAGGAGTTGGCAGTCGTTCTCAAAGGCGTCGACCATCACCATATCAACCATGCCGTCGATCCAAAGGCCGTCGAATCCTCTCAGAGGAAAAGACTAGGGCCCTTTTACAAGAGGACCTTGCCATATCACAATTCAGCGACGGAAACAAGCCTGGTGATGTTGGGACTTGAGCTGGACAAGCAAGCGAGGACGAGCAACGGTGAGACTCTTTGTTCTATTGTCGAGGACGACATCGGCAAGTTCAGCGGTCACCGAGTGGTCGCCATGGTTGCCCCGTCCGGCTCAGGAAAGACCGCCACTGTCATTGATCTGGCAGCCAAGCACTTTGTCGTCTACAGCACCTGTTGTTCTCCGGGTCACACCGTCTCTCCCGACTTCAAGGATCCAAACTTTGTCACGCTTGCCAAAGACGTCGAGCGTATATATATGAAAAGGACCGAGAGGGAGCCAAGGACATTGCACGAATTGTTGGATCTCGATTCCAATGTAAAGGCACTCGCAGGAGAGCGCGTCGAGCTCGAGTTCCTTGCGCGGTTTCTTTTCTTGCAGCTGCTTCTCAACGATAATCCCGATCTGGAGCCAATTCAGTTCTTCCGTGAGCAGACCACCGGAGGAGCCTCGACTATCTGCGAGTTTGTGCAAGTGCTGCGGGAGTACAACCGCCTAGCGATTCAGTACATGCTCGATGACGTCCAGACCAAGCTTCAGTCTCTTCTTGTTCCCAAACGACTTGGATTGGTGATTGCCCTTGATGAGGCTCAAGTTGCAGTGACCCACATCTTGTCCGGCAAGCTCCTCTCGCCATCCGCTTTGATGAAGAGCAGTGACGTCCTCTTCGACAGCAACAACCAAATACGATCCAATTTCCGCCGTGGTTTTCTCACGCCTTTGTCCGCAACACTGAGCAACATGCAGGCAACACTAGTGATACTTGGCACAGCCCTCACATTACAGGTTGCCGACCCCGTGTACATGGCCATCGCCAAACCCACTAATTTCTCAAGGATAACGGACTTTCCTCAGTTCGACGAAAATGACGTTGACAAAATTCTCGCGGATCTGGTCGATATGTCGGACTGTGAAATCCCACCTGCCAAACGCCGCAAGCTAAGAGGACGAGCTCGATTTTCCGTTGACGTCGTCAAACGCCTTGCCACACCCTGCTCTTCTCAGGACTCGAAACAAGCTGCTCTCGTTGACGCTGTTGACAAGTCGATTGAGCATACAACAAATGGCCTCCGGGTTGGGGTACGCACTATTCTTGAGAGAGACAATACAGGCGAGGCAGCGCGGCTTCTTAGTCGAATGGTCTTGGCCTATCATCTCCAAGATGCCAAAATTTCGTTCTCGAGCCAACAGCAGGTCGACTTTGTGGACAAGGCCTTGTGTAGGCTTCGACCACATTCTGATGACATTCACTTGATCTTGGACGAGCCAATGGTGGTTGAGGCGGTGGAGGCAGAGTTAAGGGCTTCATGCAAGGACCCATCGTTCTTGGAGTACATGGATGAGTTATATCGGATTGTCACCAACTTTGGCATGGCTTCAACTTCAAAGGGAGATGGACTGGAACCACTTGTCCGTCGATCGCTTCAACGCTTCAACGGCTACCGTCTTGTTGATCTTCCTTTCCTTCGAGGTGTCGCATTGCCCAAATGGTGCGACGATCTCAATCTTCAAATCGACGGAATCAACACGGCCAATGGATTTGGATATACCGACAGTGGCATTGCCGCCGATCTCGCCTTTCTCGCCGATCGTCCTCCGAACAAGATGCTTATTGCCAACTTTGGCACACGTCCGAATGGAGCTTGGTTTTTCTCTGACAATCAGTACGCCGGCTCTCTTGCGATCAAGTTCTACAGCAACTCTGTGCCACAGAAAAAGCACAATGAAAACGAGACGTCCAGCGATATTCGCGCGTGTTTTTTGAAAACGAACGGCACGGAGAGCAAGAACTTGGCCGGCATTCGACGTGCCTACGTGGGTACAGGCACTCCTTCCAACCTTAGGGGCATCCTCCGGATCCACCTCGAGTTCCCTGACGTCGATCTTGGTATGCCAGCTACCCATGTCAAGACGAACCCTGCGACTGGCGACGAGGATGTGATGGTGTATATCAATCTTTTGAACATGGACGATTTTTTCTTTGAGGGCATCTCAGAGCACAAGGACGATATGGTCTGGCTGAAAAAGTTGATCAGATTTGTCTGCCAGAAATAAACGCTTCACGATTTGCAAACCTATTTCTCTTCTTTTTCACCCTTATGTTCTAATGCTACTTCGTCATTTTGACGCCATATTTTGAACGCGGCAGCTTGTTTGCCGCAGATCGTGAAACAAATCATTGGACATGTAGCCTTACTAGAATAGTACCCGCGGCTTCGCTCGCGGAGGTGTGGATCAAGTGTGAAGTGATCAAAAAGTGGTGGTGGTTGAATATTTAAACGTTTATTTGTGTTTGTCAGTTCCTTATTTCTCTCTTGCTTTTCTTGTCTATCTTTTTCCTGCTTTCTCTTTTTTCTTCTTTTTGTCCTCCCTGACTTTTTTTTTTTATTGACGTCAGATCTCCCACAAATCACGCCGGCATGCCAGGCCTGACTAATCCAAGCTATGGGAAGGAGGTGTTAGACGGGACCCCTGGGAGTCCGAATGCCTATGGTTACACAACTTGGGTCGCATGAATGCCTTGAAGTGGCCAGCACCGAGCCAGCCCCCCGCATCCCCTACGCGACCTGTCAGGTGTGATGAGTCGAGATCTCGGGTCAAAGATATTATGTAGCAGTCTCGTTTCTTTCCATTAAATGCAACACCATCTTGCCATGTACGTGCTGGACAACCTTCTCGTCTGCCTCAGTCAGACCTTGTTTGACAAATCGACTCGTCGCCTTGGCGGGCCAAACCCTGTCGGCTTTCCTCCCTTGCTCAAACCCGCCTTGTTCTCTCGAGGTATTATTCCTTGGGTCCTCTCCTATTCCACCATTACCCTTGCAACGTACGTGCCATATCTCCGTCCGCCAAAAGTCCTCTATCGCACTCACAATACCTTTTTTTCTTTTTACTTCCCTCTGCCAGACGGTCAACGCATGTCACGGTTCTTGAGCTGATACCGGAGGATGTAAAGGCAATGACATTGTTGAAGATCCAGAAGGTTGCAAGAAATAGTCCGGAGAAAAAGGTACCACCTCTGAAAGGCTTTGTAATTCACATATGGACATGGCACCGTAGACAATGTAATTCAGCAAGGGAAGCTTCAATGGCCGGCGTTTTGACTCTTAGACAGCAGAGAAGCGTAGATTAGCGAGTGTACATCCAACACACTCCTGCGTTTTCAAAAGAAATGATTAAATCGATATCAATAAAAAGTGTAAATTAGCTGTACAATGCTCCAAAAAGTGAATGTTCCGACCGGCCCCCAGATTCCTGTTATTCATTCTCTCGATTCGTAGCCTCATTCATTACAACTTGCTTCATTTTGCATGGACCGACATCGGGTCATCGTCGGAATCGAAATGCCTGAATCGAATGTTTTTTTTTTTAAATTTTTTTTTTTTGAGGGAAAAGAGAGGATTTATTGTGGCTTAAACAGCCTTAATAGAGTTATTTTGTGCTATGGTTTTGGTGATTTTGCGAAGTATGGTGTGGATGATATCGCTACTAGATTGAGTGTGTTGATGAAGAAAAAGAACGGTGTTGGCTGTTGAAATACCAATGAGGCAACAAGCCAGCAATTGTGAGATAGTGATGTTAAATTGGGGTTTGATATCAAAGGTTGGAGGATGGAGCCTGAATCGAATGAATCAGTTAATTGGATTAATGCATCCCGATTTTTTTTCAACTTGCGGGGTCTTTTTAGTTTCTAACTACCTTTAAACTTTAATGAGTTACGTACTGAATCCTATAGGACCATCTATCAAAGTTTGTAGTTCTTACTCATAGTCTTTTCTATATGACCTATATGCCTGATTTTAAATGGACTTAGCATGTGTTTAGTTGTGTTTTTTTAACCACAAGCTCAGTGCGCTTACTACCGGCAAACTGAAAGCTGGTCCATGTATAAGACATGGAGTGGATTATCATCATAGAAAAGGTACGGGATTATCATAACGCTAGCATGAAATATCACTAATGTAAGTATTGTTACATGGAGCTAGCATGATTTCACACATTGTCATGATATTGCGCTCCATAGGGAATAACTGGCCTCTTACATTGACCACATTTAGATTATACACCATGCGCTACAAATGGCCCAGCTTTCAGTTTGCCGGTAGTAAGCGCACTGAGCTTGTGGTTAAAAAAACACAACTAAACACATGCTAAGTCCATGTAAAATCAGGCATATAGGTCATATAGAAAAGACTATGAGTAAGAACTACAAACTTTGATAGATGGTCCTATAGGATTCAGTACGTAACTCATTAAAGTTTAAAGGTAGTTAGAAACTAAAAAGACCCCGCAAGTTGAAAAAAAATCGGGATGCATTAATCCAATTAACTGATTCATTCGATTCAGGCATTTCGATTCCGACGATGACCCGATGTCGGTCCATGCAAAAAGAAGCAAGTTGTAATGAATGAGGCTGCGAATCAAGAGAATGAATGACAAGAATCTGGGGGCCGGTCGGAACATTGGTGAATGAGCATTTAAAAAAAAAAGACAATTTTTTGGAACACAGTACATTCTCATCTAATAGTCGCTATGGATATCGTCGAGATCTACAGAGATGTAACAAACACCATATGATAATTTGGACGTGAAAGGCCTCCCTAGAGAGGAAGACGCCCCCACTAGCATCCTTCCTTTACCTAGCAACTCTCCCTCTCTTTCCCTTCGAACGCATAGTTCCAAAACTCCCACACATCACTTCTAAACACTCTAAATAAAAAGGGAAGGTGCAACAGTTGAACCTCCGATCAGAGTAGCTTTAGATAACTAGACACACACTACCATAATACATCCACATCTCTTACTTCCACTCCTCCTAAAGTTGCATGGTAGCAAAGGTTCACCAATCTACTGACCAGACCCCAGACCCCCCAGTACAAACCCCAGACCCCTCCAGTTCCCCTGACACCTCACCCAGCACCTCTTCCATCCCCTCGCCCTGTCTTTCCCCTATCGACACGTATTTTATCACAGATTTTTTATCGGAACTCACCATCATGAACAACGACAACCAATCCCTTCCCACCATCATTGAACTCGACACCACCTCCAAACCCGCCAAGTATGACGGCACTCGCGATGGCTTCAAATGCCTTGCGTGGCTAAAGGAGGTGCAACGCTACTTTACCATGAAGAACGTACCTGACAGAAAACGCACCATTCATGCCGTCAACCTCCTTAACCAAACCTCTCTCCTCTGGTGGGAATCCCTTAACATCGACGACACCTGCGAGTACCTCACCTTCACAACCTTGTTAAAGAAGGCATATATGCCTGACGGCTTCCTTGAACACGTCCGCGGCCTCCTCCTCAATGCCAAGCTCACCACCAACCTCGCCGAGTACCTTACCCGCATCCGCCTCTATATGAACATTTTACTTGCGGAGGATCCCACCGGCCGCGTCTTCCTTGAATCCACCGTCAGAGTTGTTTTTCTCCAAGGCTGCCCCGACGACCTGAGGCAATTACTTCAGACTGATCAGGTATCTAACCCCAACAACACTTTTTTCGACATGTGCTCCAAGGCTGAAGGATTTGACACCATCTATGCTTTCGGACCCAGAGGCGCCACCAAGGGTATGTTCGCCAAGGCTATGAATAACATCCGCTCACAAACCCCGACCTCCAACTCAGCCCCAACCTCCGCCCCCGCCTTCGACCCAATGGCGATGGAGATTGATAACATCAGTGTCGACCCCACCACCCGCGCACTCATGTCCTCGGTCCAGTCCCTCACTATCGCTGTCAACGCTATGGCATCCCAGTTCAACAACCAGCAACAGCAACAAAACCGCCCGCGCCTTGCCCGCCTCACCGATGAAGAAAGACTATACTTGGAGAACAACAACGGCTGTTTCAAGTGCCGCCGACCCAATGCCGGACATTACTCCTGGGACTGTGGGAAAAACCGCAATACGCCCCGACCTCCCAGGTCCCAGGCCGTTAACAACATTGCTTACGCGGGCAACCCCCCAACAGACCAGTCGGGAAATGCCCCCAGCAACTAGGTGCAGTCCAGGACCCAGTTGCCGAAACCCCCTCCCTTTACCCCAGCGGTGAAGGGAGTGCTCACACACCAGAGTTAAGCTCAAAGAAAAAATAAAAAAGTCGCCAGATCTATCAGTTGAAAGTACTTCTAGCCAAACTCAGATTTCAAACTCAATTTGTGATGCTCACTCCCCCCCACCCTGGCACCTTCACTGGACCAGACCCCAACCTTTGACTCGTCCCATATTGTGTCTAGAACTTCAGATGGCCCAGACCTGGACCTGACCGCCCCTGTTGTGTCGACCACACCGCCTACGAAGCGACAGTTGAGAAGACGGAGACAAAAGCAATTGCGTCTCTGTTCATTTTCTATCGCCGAGGCTGAGCGCCAACTGCTCACTTTTAATTGCCTTGTCAGCGGCTTTCCGGCTCGCGTGCTGATTGATGGCGGTGCTGAAGGTAATGTGATCAGTACCTCATTTCAAAAGAAAAACAATTTGTCACGAACCGTTATCAACCCCATTCCTGTCCTCCTTCCCAACGGCTCATCCTCCATCACCAACCATACTGTCAACATCACCATCGAACGCAACGGCTACTCCGACACTCTCGAACCCATTCTCTGCCCACTCAAGAAATACGACCTGATTCTGGGAAAACCATGGCTCACACACATCAACCCTCAAATCAACTGGCGTACAAATGCTCTACACTTCACCCACAACAACACATCCATCAAATGGGACTGCACAGGATTTAAATCAAACAGCATCCAAACCCGCACCAAACGTCTCCTCCTCTCCCACCTACACTTTCATACCATGGCTACCCTCCCCGGCTCGGACATATTCTTGGCTCTGGTCAAGTCCTCGAAGGATCTGCAGAAGGACAAGGACAGGAATGACAAGGACTCACCATCGCCACCCAAGCGCCCTCTTATGACACTTGAGATCAGGTCAATCGTCGAAGATGAGTTTAAGGACGTATTCCCCAACACACTTCCCAGCGGCCTCCCACCAGACAGAGGCGATGCGATGAAAATCGAGACAGACCCCACAGCAGACCCACCATTCAAGCCAGTCATTCGCCTCTCCATTGCAGAACTCGACGAACTCAGGAAGCAGCTGGATGAATTACTCGCCAAAAAATTCATCAAGCCCAGTACATCACCTTACGGCGCTCCAGTACTTTTCGTTCGGAAAAGGATGGCACCCTGCGTATGTGCGTGGACTACCGAGCTTTGAACGGGATCACCAAGAAAAATCGGCATCCACTCCCCAGGATCGACGAGCTAATTGACCGTTTTCGTGGCGCACGTTATTTCAGTAAACTGGATCTACTCTCAGGATACCACCAACAGAGGATCTACAAACCACACACATACAAAACGGCATTCCGATGCAGATATGGACACTTTGAATTTAACGTCGTCCCATTTGGCCTCACCAACGCACCCGCCTCCTTCTCCAACATGATGCTAAGGGTACTCGACCCGGTTTTGGATAAATGGGTTGTTGTCTATCTAGGAGGCCATCCATGTTCGGCTCCACCAACCATAGACTACAGTATAAAAATATCTGTCAACACCTATTAAAACAGTGTGTTCCTTGAGAGTACAACAAATCTCATCAGCTTTTTCCTTCCACCAGTCTCCATTTTCTACATTCACCACCACTACTTTGTAACATCATCTACTTTAGCTGAGAAAGCCTTGGACATGATCATCTCATATTGGATCCTGGATATTACAGATAGTAATTTCCTTTCCAATATGAGATGATCATGTCCAAGGCTTTCTCAGCTAAAGTAGGGAGGCCATCCATGTTCGGCTCCACCAACCATAGACTACAGTATAAAAATATCTGTCAACACCTATTAAAACAGTGTGTTCCTTGAGAGTACAACAAATCTCATCAGCTTTTTCCTTCCACCAGTCTCCATTTTCTACATTCACCACCACTACTTTGTAACATCATCTACTTTAGCTGAGAAAGCCTTGGACATGATCATCTCATATTGGATCCTAGATATTACAGATAGTAATTTCCTTTCCAATATGAGATGATCATGTCCAAGGCTTTCTCAGCTAAAGTAGATGATGTTACAAAGTAGTGGTGGTGAATGTAGAAAATGGAGACTGGTGGAAGGAAAAAGCTGATGAGATTTGTTGTACTCTCAAGGAACACACTGTTTTAATAGGTGTTGACAGATATTTTTATACTGTAGTCTATGGTTGGTGGAGCCGAACATGGATGGCCTCCATATATATATTCCATAGTACCCCAAATAGTTTGATCCTTACCTAGTAACTTGAATAATACTTTGTCTACACCTTGAAAACCCATATCTGACTCCCTATTCCCTTTGTTCTCTTCCTCCACCTCTCTTCCTGATCCTGCCTAAGAAAAGGTCAACTCTGCCTTGTTCTAGTCTAGATTCTCGACATTACTAGGTCAAACAACTTTGACCTGTTTCTTATCCTTTCTGTTTCCCTGTTCCTATAACCCTCCCTCCTACCCTACAATGACACCCGAAGAACGACAAGCAGCCGATGAGGCCTTTACCACCCTCCAGAACCGTGTTCTTGCTCTCGAGGAAACCCTCGAAAGACACAGAGAGATTCTTGATCTTTTCCTCACTCACAAGGATTTATTTGCCCAGCTCTCCACCCACTTGGAACCAAGATTCATTAACCTTGAAAAGTCCCTCTCGTCTCTGGAGGATGTGGTTAGACGTGATGAACTCGATCGTGCCCTGGCTACCCAGCGCGATAACATTCTTGCCAGTATAAAAGTTATGGTCGACGTTTCTCCCTCCCGCTCATCTGCCCCCTCCAAGCCCAGGTTTGAGGCCCCCACTGCCTTCTCTGGAAAAAGGGAAGACTGGAAGACTTTCCAATCGCAGTTGGAGCTATTCTTCCTCAATGCCGCTCCCTTGTACCCCACCGATGCCGAAAAAATCATGTTCTCTATTTCTCGCCTCGGCGACACCGCAGCATTCAAGTATATGGAGAAACATATACCGTCCTTCAAGCTCCCCGCGGAAGAAAGACCCCTTCTCCTCAGTGACCTCAATGTGTACTTTAAGTCCATGTCCAAGACTTTTGGAGTCACCAACGCTCACGTTTTGGCCGAGTCCCAGCTCCGAGCCCTGAAACAAAGGGATTCTGCACTGGACTACACGAACAAGTTCATCAACCTTGCCGCGGATACCAAGTGGAATGATGCTGCTATGATCTCGCAGTATCGCATCGGATTGAAAGAGTCTGTCCAGGAAACAATGGCTATACACGATGAACCCGACACATTTGCAGATTTCTCTCAACTGGCTATTGACATCGACAATCGACACTTCGGCTACTCTTTTACAAAATCTACTCAAGCTCGATCATCCACCGCCCGTTCCTCAACTACATCAATCGCTCCTCCACGTACTACTTCTTCTGTCCCTCCTGCTTCAACTCCTTCCATGGCCATGGATCTTAGCCAGGCTCAACATCGACCCATTGACGCTCAAGAAAAACAACGCCGCAAAGACAACAACCTTTGCACCTACTGTGCTGCCGACGACCATTGGCTTAAGGACTGTCCTACGAAGCCCAAGTTCTCCCCCCGGCCTTTCTCTAAGAATACTCAATCCGTCGCCGCTGCTCAGGCCACTTCTGATGTATCATTCGATTTGGGAAAAGACGAAGCCTAGTAAAGCACGCAGAAGTCCACCTAGGCTTACTCTATAATTTTTCTTCTGCCGACCCCAATGATTCTGACTCTGTACCTATCACCATCCCCGTCACTCTTTATTTTCAAGGATCTTCACTTCCTGTTAATGCAATGATCGACTCGGGAGCCACTATTTCTTTTATTCATCAAAACCTTGCCAAACAGTACGACCTCCCTCTTGCTCAACACCGCCTTGCCATTTCTCTTGCCGACGGATCCGTTCAGACCTCACAACATGCCACTCGCCTTGTCATGCAGTCAAGTTCGGATCACTTTGAGTTGCAATCCTTTCAATTAATTTGTCAAGAAAGCAGACCAAGCAATAGAATGAAGTAGATAAAGAGAACCTTGATCAAGGACTAAGAAATGAGTATAAGGAATAGGTTAAAGAGTATGTTGTATTGGCGATACCAAGTAAAGAGCTATAGATTTGCTATCTAAGGCCCTTTTATACTCGTTAGGGCGAAGTCACAAGAGCAAGCTCTTGTCTCGTGACAATATCCCGGATTGAGATGCTTGAACAACCCTTCGAAAATGGGGGACTGGAGGGCCTGAAAGCTGATCCCGAGTCTTGCCACCAATGACAAGAGATAGTTGACGAATACCTTTTGTTCATCCGCCGTCGGTTGTTGAAAGGTTCTCATGACATCTTCCCGAATGCCTTCGAAACCTCCATTAAGAGATAGTCCTCCAAGATTGGTCTCTCGCTGGACAAAGGCTGCCAAATTCCTCTTCTGAACCATCTCCTGCGTCGCTCGAAAGTCATCCAACGCTCGGCGGATCTCGGCATGGCACTTGTCAATGTGAGCCTCGCGTGTGCCAGGCCCCCCCCCCCCCCCCCCATAGGAGAGATTATGTCCGCAGATGGTTTCGATCTCTTCCTTTCCTGTAGCTGCTTCCTTCACTATGACCACCTTGACTTGACACACAACCTCCTTGGAGGCCTTTCAAGTCCAAGTTATCATATGGTGTTTGTTACATCTCTGTAGATCTCGACAATATCCATAGCGACTATGGGATGAGAATGTATATATGATACCAAGCATATAAGACAACCATTGTAACATTTTTTGTTTAACTATCCTACTAAACACCAACCTATTCTCCAAACAACAAAGTCTTCTTATTTTTCGCACACCAAACTCTTGAATATGTCCATCTACTATTAACCTGTAACCCTCACTGCAAGATTCGACAGAGTAGTTCTTGTATGTGATCATCTAAAGCACTTGTATTCTCAACTGTATCTTTGTCGTGAAATACAGGGGAGAGATTACATTTTAAAAATTCTTGTGCTGTCTATTGCTATTTTATTCTGTGTTCTGTTGCCCACTATGAAGAGATATGCCAGTTATGGAAGTCAACACTCCGTTCCTTGGACTTTGGATATTTTTTATATGCCTTTTTATATCCTCTGCACATGAAGGGGCCGCTACCGAATAAAATATAAAAATATATTTGTATTCTCAACTATGTGCTTGCTGTATGATAGATACCATCCTACATGCTGTTGTGTATACAGTTAAGTATAAGCCTTTTTAAAAAATTGTTATTGTTGGTTAACGTCATGACAATCCAATACATAAATATTATTATGGATCTAACAAAACACTTCCAACAACTGCTTGATGACCATTGGACTTTCCTCAACGCTGGATGGCCAACAATTACACCACGTAATAATCATCGTACTGTAAGCAAGGAAATTGGGTATATGCCAGAAATAAAAGAAACCCTAAATCGACGCCTTGGTCCTATTCCAGTGTACTTCTTTCTTGTTGACATCTGGCCAAAGGTTAAGTATCCTGGTCCATACAAAGAAGTGGAGAAAGGTCTTTTAATGCTCTATCATCTTGTCAAAGGACTGTCTATGGAAGCAATGGAACCACACATGCCAAAAAGTAGTTTTCATGCAATGCACTCTGTGTTTTATAAGAAAGAATATACTTTGCACAATAAGTACATCACCAACTGTATTGCAACAATGTTCTCCACAATTAAAATACGCCTATTGTCTGCAAAGGAAAAGAATCCTCCATTATTTAAGCATGTTACATTGCATCTTGATGGTCATGATACAAGAGCAACATACAAAGGTGAGAGTAGTGCTGATATGTACTCTTACAAGCTGAAAAAGTCAGGATTACGCACACAGGTAGCAATGGATTGTAATGGCATGGCTTTATTTGTCTCCAAATCTGCATCTTGCAAGAACAATGCTGATGGAACAATGCTGCTAACGATGAAGTTGGACAAGAGAGTGCATGAGATGGATTGCATTGCTCTCGATGGAGGGTATCCACAGTTCTTAAGGAGGCTTATAGATGAGTCTGATACTCTTAAAGTCCAAAATTTCGCTCATCCATACCGTAAACAGAAGAACAAGGAACTTACACAGGAAGAAGCGTTATACAATACCACCTTTGGTAGTTTCCGCTCGCAGATGGAATCTCTGTTTGCAGACCTTGGTTCCACATTTGAGAAACACAACAACCGTACTCCTGTGTTGGTGGATAAGAAACAAACATATAATTTGCAGTTGAAGTTATCTTTGTTACTCTTAAACATGAAAAAGATGGTTGCTTTGTTGAAGATTTCTGCAGAACCAATTCATACAGCATGGCTTCGCGAAGGATTCGAGTATCGGACGACAGAGAACGACGTTGAGCAACCAATGGGATATGTTGATGTTGGTGCGCTAGTGGAGGATGGAAATACAATGGCACAACTCCAGAACAAATTTCTTGGTATTAATCTTTATGGTGATGTTGATGTTAATGTTGATGAGGACACACCAATGGATCAAGCAGTAATAATGCAACCCGGTCTTTCCATTGAGCTTAGAGGTACGAAGCGACAAATGGATGTTAATGGTAATCTGTAGACTTATTGCAGGTTTTTAAAAGAATAGTCACACATAGCCTATTTAGTCAGCGTTGAGATACGGTATTAACTGCCTAGACGCTAATATGCACCGGTATCTATTATTAAAAGTCAAGGTATTATTGTAGTAGATCGGATGCTATTCTATGCTATTCTACAACATTCCTTTTTATTTAACAAAGAGGATAAACACATGTACAAACCTACGTCATAAAAGAATACATAAACACATGTACAAACCTACGTCATAAAAGAATACTACATTCTTAACCATTTTTACACCCCGTCTTTAACGCCAAGCAGTCTTAATAAGCAAGATCTACGTCATACGAGGAACACTACATTATTAACCACTTAGATGCCTTTTTAAAACTCTTTTGTTACTAAGCGCCAAGCAGTGTTAATAAGCAAGCGCTATTAATATCCAATGTGGCAGTGTCCCATGAATTAGTATAAATAAAGGACTCCACTTCCCTCTTGCTTAATCTTTATCTTATCTAGTAACCAACCAACCATTATCCATATCTATACAACCATCCATACCTATACAACCATCTTTTATTGCAATTCTTTATATCAGTGTACTAAGCAGCTGCAATCTACCACACATAAACTGAAAAGTCATTCACACCCACCATATCACAAGTACAATCTATATCGTTCATATCCAAAAACATGCAGTACGTTCAGCTTACAATCGAGCTCATCACCAAGGCCTTCGAGACATTTTCTTCTAAGAAGGGAGTGGAGTTTACCAAGAAAGATGCAAATAAGATCTTTAAGGCGCTTGATGGGGATAAGGAAGTAGAGAGATACTACTTTTGTGGAGCAAAGTGCGTCAAGTCCAAGCGTAAATGCATGAAGGAAGTTGACGATGAAGGCATGCATTGTTATGTCCACGATCCTGCGCGCAAGTGTCAAGGCACAACCATTAAGGGCGCTAATTGTGGTAGTGTAGCCAAAATTGGTAAAACATACTGTGGGCGTCATCAAGATCAAGATAGAGGTCATATAAAACGTGGTAACAAGAATGCACCTGTCGTTACGCGTCCCAAGTCTTCCAAGGCTTTAAAGAAGACACATACTTCTAAGTTTGTATCATCTGATGACGATATGACTTCCGAGGATGAAGAGCCGTCCGACGATGATGATGAAGAAGATAAAATTGCCGTCTCCTTTCCGTTGAGTCCAAAGGTAGTTGACATAACGTCCAAGAAAAATGTACCACTCGCTAATACAGGCATATGGATGCGTTATGCAACTAATCCAGCTTTTCTGTATGCAAAGAACTTTACTGTAAATGGCAAGTACATTATTAAGCTGAAGGAAAAGGATCTCTACATTGTATTGTGTCCACCTGAGCTCATGGGCAAAAATCTTCCTGTACCGGAAATATCTGAAAAAGAGGCACGTATATTACAAAAGATGGGACTCCAAGAGGCAACTCCTGCAGATGTAGAAAAAATAGAAGAGTCTTCTGCTGATGATAAGAAGAAGACTCTTCGAAAGAAAAGGCCTTCAAAGATGCCCAAAAATGCAGAGCCATCTTCTAATGTAGACGTTTCTAAGGATGGAAAAGATGAACATACATTTGCACTGGCCACAACGGTGCATAACATTAGATCAGAGAAAGACATAGCACGTGCGAAGGACAGAGGATGGATGATTCATCCTAATAACGACATGCTTGAGTATGCAACTAAGTTTACGATGAATGGCAAGTACATTGTCAGGCTATCTGGAAAGAATACATACGTTGGCCTGTTTACGCTTGATGCTCTGCGCGGTGTCGGTGATGTTCCAGAGTTGGATATCTTGGAACGCTCCATGCTTAGCAAGATGAAACTTCAACCATTGTCTGATGAAGAGAGAAAGACGCTTTTCAACGAGGAGATCGAAGTAGAAGAAGAAGTACCAGTAGAAGGACCAACAGATAAATCCAAGGTGATATGGAAAAAACTTAACAAGTACTTGGAATATTCCGAGAATGTACTTGTAAATGGAATGCACATTCTCAAGATGCGCAAAAAAGACACTGTAATCGGCTTGATGACTGATGACCATATTGCTGCAGAGAATGTAGAGTGTCATTCTCTTAGCCAGAAGGAAAAAGAGAAGTTGTTTGCTATGGGATTTAAACCGCATGAGCATAAGCAAAGCTTGCCACAGAAAGATGAGAGCACATGTGAGGATGATAAAGATGCTGAGGGCGATAAAGATGCTGAGGATGACAAAGATGCGGTGGGTGATAAAGATGCTGAAGATGACAAAGATGCTGAGGGTGATAACGATGCTGAGGATGACAAAGATGCTGAGGGTGATAACGATGCTGAAGATGATAAAGATGCTGAGGATGATAAAGATGCTGAGGATGTTATGTGGAAAAGGTACCCTAAAGATAAAAGCTCCTCGGGTATAATCGTCATAGATAAAGACGAAATTAAATGGACAACATGTTCGTTTGACAACAAGCATGAATATGCAACCAACTACCTTTTCGACGGATGTCATCTGCTCAAGAGGTACGAAGAGGACATTATTGTTGGACTGCTGTATAAGATACCTGCAAACGGTGACAGTAACTATAGTCGAGACAAATTTACCAACAACAAACAAAAGCAGAAGTTAATTGCCATGGGGTTCACGATCGAGGAATTGCCTAAATTGTACTCTACAGATGTAAAGTTTTGGTAGTTGTTGAGACAGATGAAGAGTAGATATTTTAAAAACTATCCAATTGTCAACAGTTGGCATTTGTGGTTGTATATATAGCATGAACTTTTAAAAAATGTAACATGTCTTCGACACTTCCACCTAGGAGGCCTTTCAAGTCCAAGTTATCATATGGTGTTTGTTACATCTCTGTAGATCTCGACAATATCCATAGCGACTATGGGATGAGAATGTATATATGATACCAAGCATATAAGACAACCATTGTAACATTTTTTGTTTAACTATCCTACTAAACACCAACCTATTCTCCAAACAACAAAGTCTTCTTATTTTTCGCACACCAAACTCTTGAATATGTCCATCTACTATTAACCTGTAACCCTCACTGCAAGATTCGACAGAGTAGTTCTTGTATGTGATCATCTAAAGCACTTGTATTCTCAACTGTATCTTTGTCGTGAAATACAGGGGAGAGATTACATTTTAAAAATTCTTGTGCTGTCTATTGCTATTTTATTCTGTGTTCTGTTGCCCACTATGAAGAGATATGCCAGTTATGGAAGTCAACACTCCGTTCCTTGGACTTTGGATATTTTTTATATGCCTTTTTATATCCTCTGCACATGAAGGGGCCGCAATGGCATCGTGCTTTCAGGCGGTCATAGGTAACTTGACGACAAAATCCATGGTAACGGTATCCCAGCGCTGCTCAGGAACTTCCAAGGGATGGAGCAGACCGGCAGGAAGGCGACGAACAGCCTTGTTTCGCTGGCAGCTTGAGCAAGAAGCCACGTAGTTACGGACATCAACAGACATCTTGGGCCAGTAGGCCAGGCGGCGTAAGGTAGTGTACGTTTTATCGAACCCCAGGTGGCCAGCAATGGCAGCATCATGAACATCATGAAGAAGAAGAAGGCGTAGGTCAGAGAACTTTGGTATGCAGAGTAGGGTATCACCATGCCGCTCAACATACAATAAGCCATTATACAATGAGTAAAGGGATGGTGACTTGCCTCGGAGGCAGCTTTGATAGATAGGGCCAAGACGAGGATCGTTTTGATACCCTTCGATCAGGCGCTGCCTCAAACCTGTGTCCGCTTGAAGGTCAAGTGCATTGACTGAGAGGGGTGGGGGGTTTGGTACGCGGTGGTCCGGACGCCGAGAGAGGGCATCAGGAACGACATTGTCAGCGCCACGCTTGAACTTGAAATCAAAGTCATACTCTTGTAGAAGCTCCATCCAACGTGCTTGTCTTCGAGTGAGCTTGGGTTGCGTGGGGAAATGACGGAGCGTATCATGATCGGTATACACAATAAAATGGGAGCCGTCAAGGTAATACCGCCAGGTCTTGAGTGCGTGGACCACAGCGAGGAGCTCTTGCTCATGAGTTGGGTAATTCCGTTCTGCAGAATTCATCTTTCGCGAGGTGAAGGCCACGGGTCGTGCAAACCCATCAGCGTCTATCTGGAAGTGGACCGCGCCAACAGCATAACCCGATGCATCGGTCTCGACGATCGAGGGTAGGTCTGGGTCAAAGATGCGTAATACTGGGGCAGAGCTGATGGCATCCTTGAGTGCACGAAAAGCGGACTCGGTGGCATCATCCCAGACAAACTGGCGACCTTCACCTAGTAGAGACGTGAGGGGAAGAGCGATGTCAGCAAAATTGTGGATATACTGCTGGTAGAACTGAGCTAACCCAATGAACTGTTGAACGTCCTTTTGTTTTGTTGGGCGAGGCCACTCTCGAATGGCGCGAACAAGACCGGCATTGGTGTGTAAACCATCCTTGGTAATGACATGACCGAGGAACTCAGTCTCTTCTTGCATAAAGGAGCACTTGCTCAACTTTGCATAGAGACCGTACTGGCGGAGGAGAGAGAGAACACTACGAATATGACGGAGATGTTCGGCCTTGGTCTTGGAGTATATCAGAATATCGTCAAGATAGACGACCACCCACTTGTCAAGGACGGGATCAAGGACCTTGAGCATTATGTTGGAGAAGGAGGCTGGGGCGTTGGTGAGGCCTGTCGCATATTTGCCTGTCTCGGGGGTGTCAGCTAATGTAATTAGGCTAGAGACAGTAATTTAGTCATATGACCAGACACCGACATAAATGGAGGTGTCTGGGCTGTTAACAAAGATCCCTCTCTTGTCTTATCAATTCGATTGTGCGTGACTAGCGTAAAAATTTTCATTTTTTTTGATAAATACAACACGGATCGGGATCAGAATCCGTCCAACGATTGACAGGATCCATCCACTCATTTATTTATTCATTCAACCCATTACGAGGAACACTCCATCAATCTACAGGAGCGATTCAGGACGTAACGGGAGCATTTACGGATCATTACAGAACAGGACCTTTACTGTCAGGATTTTTCTCTATTTTCAGGATAATCCAACAAGGACAGGATCCTTTTCTTTTATTTGTGGTCATTTCGTGCGTGTATCTGGTCACTAGTGACAAGGTTACAGCAGAGACTGATCATTAATACGAAGTGTAACAGGCGGTTACTTTCGTTGTTATTATTTGGTTACTATTCTACCTTTTTGTGTTGGAGCTTTCAAGTGCGATCATACATCTGTGTGGTCATTTGAGGTCTTCATATAACACGGTAGCAGAGATTCATTAGAAAACTCACCGTTAGTTTTGATCAAGGACATTCTTGTTCAAATAAACGCGGGATTCGTCTTTGTTGGCATTTTGGTGTGCCCTCATCCGAATTCATTTGCATCAGAAAACTTTTAGTTTTTTTCTGGGTGTTGTTTTTTATTTTTATTTTGAATCAAGTGGATCACTGAGCAAAAAGTACTGGAAGTTGACGTTAGTAGTAACAGTATTATTTTTTCTGGGGTGCAGTCTGGTTGATCATCAGTTTTCAAAAGCTCATTTCGTTTTCTGTTTATTCTGTTTGTCTGTTTGTTTTCTTTTCCTTTAATTGGGTCATAGAGAATGGCAGCGAATACGGCAAAGAAGAACGAGGACGTTGGCAATAAGGTTGTTGGTGCGTTAGATGCACTTACCTTGACGTCGGGACGAGATGAGGGAGCAGGCATGGACGTTGATGTTGACATGCAGGAGACTGTTGACTCTGACTTTATGGATGCCCATGCAGCCAGAGGAAAGATGAAGGAGTATTCGATGCAACTGGCGACGTTGACGAGACAGAAGATGCAGTTAGCCGCGCGCATCCAAGGGTTGAGCCAAGAGGAGGGCGACCAGGAGCGACCAAAGTTGGCGGAACTAACACGTCAGATCGCTGAGGCCAAGACCGCGATGAACGAGTGGAATGTCATGCTGGATGACCTAGAGAGTGCTGAGAGGTCCATGGGGAGGACGGCATTCTCTAGTGTTGTGACCAGAGAGGAGAATGAGGAGTTGGGGGTTAAGAAGGGTGGAAAGATTGACGAGATCAAGTTGTCGAATGAGTTTCCGCGTTACCATCGGTTGGTCGAGGCTCATCTGCTTCCTGTTCTTGACATCAAGATCCATGGTCCCTTGATTACCAACGTCCGAGAGTTCCTGTACGAATTCCATAGAATAGGAGTAACAAAGTTCACGACGGGCGGGTTCGATGAGAGATGTTCAAGGTTGTTGTGCTTGGCGAATATGGATCGCAAAGCGTCTGATGCCATGAATGCAGTCTTGAGTCGTGACCCTGAAGGAAAGTGGCCGTGGGCGAGATGCGAGAAAGTGTTTGTGGAGAGTGCTATGACGCAGACTGAGAGAACAGATGAGGTTGAGAAGGTGATCAAGATGGGATTAGAACGAGGTGAATCGTACAAGCAGTACTACCATCGGATGAAGAGGTTGATGGATGTGTACCAAGTCAAGGACTTACCCAAGTTCGCTGATTTGTTATTCTTGCTGCAGAGAGCGGTCGACCCGAGCGTTCTTACGATGATCTTGTTGCAGAAGCGCATTGCAGTCCTTGAGGGGATGCTGGGTGTGGCACCTGATGAAACAACCTTCGAGTCTTATATGGACAGTTTGCAGCATATGCAGGGACCCGCAGACAGTGATGAGTGGGCACCGGTTATTTTGGAGAGGAGACGATTGACCGGGGCTGCAGATAACGAAGCAGCGAGGCAGGCCCAGAGTTTAAAGGATAAGCTCATCAACCAGCAGAAGAGGGCAGCGGCAGCAGCAACGCTTGCGACGACAAGTGGAACGCGTGTCGGGGGGACTACTGGTGGTAGCATCAACCAAGTTCCTACAGCGGGTGACAGTTCGGTCCAGAAGGGGAATGCTGGATTCGGCGGTCAACGTGGCGCCTTCGGTAATGGTAGTGGTTCTGGTGCGCCTAGAGGTCGAGGAGGTAGTCATGGTCGTGGAGGTTACAAGAGGAACTTCAACCGTGGACACCATCCTTATCCTGGCAGAGGAAACAGCAATGGTAAGCTAAACCACACTGTTGAGTATGATGATGCATCTGAAGAAAAAGTTGAAGTAGATGGTGGTGAGATGTCTGTTGTCGACCAAGATGTCGTTGAGATGAGTAACGAAAATGGTGACGTCACCGAAGTCGAACATGACCGCATGACTAACGACGCGTCTTTCATTCTGCATTCCAAACAGGTGGAAACAAGCAGTGAGATGCAACAAACTGATGTACATGAACTGGAGGAGCAGTCGCACAGTTTAACAGAAGTAGTCATAGTGAATGAAACAACAACTGACGAGAAGAATGTCAGTGACATCAACCCACGGAGTGAAACAGTGAAGAAGAGAAAGAAGAAAAAGAAGAATGCAAAGGGTATTGCGAAAATCGAATTGAAGAGCAAACTGCGTGGTGAATCCGGTTTGGGTATGAGAGTTCATGTAGGTCCATTGCCGATGCATCCTCTCGACGGGGGGGAAGGTAGCGGTGATGCTAAAGTGGCTGTCGACCAAGCAAAGGTGAAGTATGGAGCTATGGGCATTGTTAAAGAAGGAAGAGATAATGCACCGGCCGAGTACAACATCGAGGATGTAGTAGACGACGAGTACCTAAGGGCCTTCGAAAGATTTTCAATTAGTGATAACCCAGTGTCAGACGCATGTGATGGTTACCCATTATTCTCCTTTGGAGAGAAGGACTTTGAGTTAGTACACAAGCACTATGGTTCAAGCGGCCCCTTCATGTGCAGAGGATATAAAAAGGCATATAAAAAATATCCAAAGCCCAAGGAACGGAGTGTTTACTTCCATAACTGACATATCTCTTCATAGTGGGCAACAGAACACAGAATAAAATAGCAATAGACAGCACATGTTTTTTTAAAATGTAATCTCTCCCCTGTATTTCGCCCCAAAGATACAGTTGAGAGTACAAGTGCTTTAGATGATGACATACAAGAACTACTCTGGCGAATCTTGCAGTGAGGGTTACAGGTTAATAGTAGATGGACATATTCAAGAGTGTGGTGTGCGAAAAATAAGAAGACTTTGTTGTTTGGAGAATAGGTTGGTGTTTAGTAGGATAGTTAAACAAAAAATGTTACAATGGTTGTCTTATATGCTTGGTATCATATATACATTCTCATCCCATAGTCGCTATGGATATTGTCGAGATCTACAGAGATGTAACAAACACCATATGATAACTTGGACGTGAAAGGCCTCCTAGGTGAATGTTTTAAAAAAATATGGGTAATGCAATAATGGTGAGGGTGCATGCATTGTGGAACGTCTCAGATGAAGTTATCGTGGTTTTTATAATGTTTGATGTAACATACTTTGTAGGAAGTTACGATTGTTATAATATTTGTTGATATGCGGCCTCCTATACAGATCGTTGGTAAATATGCCAATGGTGAAAAAATAAATGTCATAAAGAGTGCATGCATTGTAGAACATATTAGATATAGTTATTGTAATTTTCGTAATGTTAAATATAAGTAGATTGTGGATAAACACCACTGTGATCAAGAAAGAAATATTGTAAATTGTGCAAAGGATGGTGGAAGTTTTTAAAAAGATGGGTAATATATCTGGTGAATCTTATTGGAAGGGACGAGGATAATATTACATGTGTATTCCATATATAAAAGCTTTATTTGTGCAAGTGGTATATCTACAGTTTTTAAAATTCTTGATCTACTCTTCTGCGGTCTCAAATGTTACTTCAAGAGGCTTCTTTTCTTCCATCGTACTTTTCTCTTTGGCTTGAATACTATCTAATACACTTTGCACTATGGTTTTTCTGTTGTTAGATCCTTCTTTTGCAAACTTACATAATATATCGGAATGTGGTTCGCGGGAACCAAACTTATCCATGTGCCATGTTTCGTAGTTGGAATAATCTTTCTCCAACAAACCTAGGTGAAAAATTAGTTCTTTTTCTTCTGCATTACCATCTGCCGAAACGTATTCCTCGCGGAGTTCTTCTTCGATAGCTGTTATTTTGCTATATACTTCTCCCATTGCCTTCAGAAAATCATGATGGTCTTTTGTAGTGTAAACACTTGAGGCATTCACATTTTCGCTTTCCATAGGTCCACCATCTTCTAGAGTTTTCTTAACATCCGACTCTTGCACCTCATCATCTACTTTTTCTACAAGTTCATCTAAAGTTTCCTTAACATTCGACTCTTGCACCTCATCATCTATTTTTTCTACCGGTTCATCTTTCTCTGTCGACCTATCCTTAGACCATTGTGGCTTAAAGCCCATAGCAAAGATCTTTTCTTTTTCCTTTTGGTTAAGATTATCATAGTCGACATTCTCTGCACCAATGTGGTCATCAGTCACCAAGCCAACTACAATGTTTTGCTTGCGGATCTTGAGAATGTGCTTTCCATTTACAAGTACATTCTTGGAATACTCCAATTGCTGCTTGTGAAACCTTTTCCATTTCATCTTGGATATATCTGTCGGTCCTTCCACTGGTAGTTCCTCTTCTACTTCGACCTCCTCGTTGAAAAGCATCTTTCTCTCTTCATCAGACATTTCTTGAAGTTTCATCTTGCTAAGCATGGAGCGTTCCAAGATATCCATCTCTGGAACATCACCACCGCCACGCAGATGATCAAGCGTAAACAGGCCAACGTATGTATTCTTTCCACATAGCTTGACAATGTACTTAGCCTTCATCGTAAAGTTAGTTGCATACTCAAGCATGTCGTTATTAGGATGAACCATCCATCCTCCATCCTTTGCAAGTGGTATGTCTTTCTCTGATCTAATGTTACGCACCGTTGTGGCCAGTGCAAATGTGTGTTCATCTTTTTCATCCTTAGAAACATCTACATTAGAAGATGGCTCTGCATTTTTGGGCATCTCTGAATGCCTTTTCTTTCGAGAAGTCTTCTTCTCATCATCCTTAGATGGCTTTTTATGAGATAGTTTTTCATCAGGGTTATCCTTAGAGGTATCATCTTCAGATTCTACATCAGGTCTGTTATTGGACTTGCCATCATCAGAGTCTTTATCTTTAGAGGAATCATCGTCAGAGTCAGCATTATCAGACGTATCACCATCATCTGTATCATCGTCAGAATTCTCATCAGCAGAAGACTCTTCTATTTTTTCTACATCTGCTGAAGTTGCCTCTTGAAGACCCATCTTGGCCAATATGCGTGCCTCTTTCTCAGATATTTCTGGCGCAGGGAGATTCTTGCCCATGAGCTTAG
The DNA here is from genome assembly GCA_019671135.1 of Linnemannia hyalina. Taxonomy (NCBI): domain Eukaryota; kingdom Fungi; phylum Mortierellomycota; class Mortierellomycetes; order Mortierellales; family Mortierellaceae; genus Linnemannia; species Linnemannia hyalina. The sequence continues at coordinate 2,579,526 of JAHRHY010000006.1, forward strand.
GTGGACACAATGCAATGTAGAGATTCTTTTCCTTTAGCCTAATAATGTACTTGCCATTTACAGTAAAGCTTTTTGCATACAGGAAAGCTGGATTAGTTGCATAACGCGTCCATATACATGTATTAGCGAGTGGTACATTTTTCTTGGACGTTATGTCAACTACCTTTGGACTCAACGGAAAGGAGACGGCAATTATATCTTCTTCATCATCATCATCGGACGGCTCTTCATCCGATGACTCCTGCTTGTTTCTCTTTCGCTTCTTTGGTTCTTCATCCTCGGAAGTCATATCGTCATCGGAAGACACAAACTTAGAAGTATGTGTCTTCTTTAAAGCCTTGGAAGACTTAGTACGCTTGTCGACAGGTACGTTGTTGTTACTACGTTTTATATAACCTCTATCTTGATCTTGATGACGTCCACAGTATGTTTGACCAAGTTTGGCTACACTACCACAATTAGCACCCTTAATAGTTGTGCCTTGACACTTGCGCGCAGGATCGTGGACATAACAATGCATGCCTTCATCATCAACTTCCTTCATGCATTTGCGCTTGGACTTGGTGCACTTTTCTCCACAAAAGTAGTATCTCTCTACTTCCTCATCCTCATCAAGCGCCTTAAAGATCTTATTTGCATCTTTCTTGTTAAACTCCACTCCCTTCTTAGAGGAGAATGTCTCAAAGGCCTTGGTGATGAGCTCGATTGTAAGCTGAACGTACTTCATGTTTTTGGATATGAATAATATGGATTGTACTTGTATGGTGGGTGTGAATGAGTTTTCAGTTTATGTGTGGTAGATTGCAGCTGCTTAGTACACTGATATAAAGAATTGCAATAAAAGATGGTTGTATAGGTATGGATGGTTGTATAGATATGGATAATTGTTGGTTGGTTACTAGATAAAGATTAAGCAAGAGGGAAGTGGACTCCTTTATTTATACTAATTCAGGAACACTGCCACAATGGACATTAATAGCGCTTGCTTATTAGCACTGCTTGGCGCTTAGTAACAAAAGAGTTTTAAAAAGGCATCTAAGTGGTTAATAATGTAGTGTTCCTCGTATGACGTAGATCTTGCTTATTAAGACTGCTTGGCATTAAAGACGGGGTTTAAAAATGGTTAAGAATGTAGTATTATTTTATGACGTAGGTTTGTACATGTGTTTATCCTCTTTGTTAAATAAAAAGGAATGCTGTAGAATAGCATAGAATAGCATCCGATCTACTACAATAATACCATGGCTTTTAATAATAGATACCGGTGCATATTAGCGTCTAGGCAGTTAATACCGTATCTCAACGCTGACTAAATAGGCTATGTATGTCTATTCTTTTAAAAACCTGCAATAAGTCTACAAATTACCATTAACATCCATTTGTCGCTTCGTACTACGTACCTCAAAGCGCAATGGAAAGGCCGGGTTGCAGTATTACTGGTGGATCCATTGGTGTGTCCTCATCAGAGTACTGGTCCTCATCAACATTACCATGAAGTTTAATACCAAGAAATTTGTTCTGGAGTTGTGCCATTGTATTTCCATCCTCCACTAGCGCACCAACATCAACATATCCCATTGGTTGCTCAACGTCGTTCTCTGTCGTCGGATACTCGAATCCTTCGCGAAGCCAAGCTGTATGAATTGGTTCTGCAGAAATCTTCAACAAAGCAACCATCTTTTTCATGTTTAAGAGTAACAAAGATAACTTCAACTGCAAATTATATGTTTGTTTCTTATCCACCAACACAGGAGTACGGTTGTTGTGTTTCTCAAATGTGGAACCAAGGTCTGCAAACAGAGATTCCATCTGCGAGCGGAAACTACCAAAGGTGGTATTGTATAACGCTTCTTCCTGTGTAAGTTCCTTGTTCTTCTGTTTACGGTATGGATGAGCGAAATTTTGGACTCTAAGAATATCAGACTCATCTATAAGCCTCCTTAAGAACTGTGGATACCCTCCATCGAGAGCAATGCAATCCATCTCATGCACTCTCTTGTCCAACTTCATCGTTAGCAGCATTGTTCCATCAGCATTGTTCTTGCAAGATGCAGATTTGGAGACAAATAAAGCCATGCCATTACAATCCATTGCTACCTGTGTGCGTAATCCTGACTTTTTCAGCTTGTAAGAGTACATATCAGCACTACTCTCACCTTTGTATGTTGCTCTTGTATCATGACCATCAAGATGCAATGTAACATGCTTAAATAATGGAGGATTCTTTTCCTTTGCAGACAAAAGGCGTATTTTAATTGTGGAGAACATTGTTGCAATACAGTTGGTGATGTACTTGTTGTGCAAAGTATATTCTTTCTTATAAAACACAGAGTGCATTGCATGAAAACTACTTTTTGGCATGTGTGGTTCCATTGCTTCCATAGACAGTCCTTTGACAAGATGATAGAGCATTAAAAGACCTTTCTCCACTTCTTTGTATGGACCAGGATACTTAACCTTTGGCCAGATGTCAACAAGAAAGAAGTACACTGGAATAGGACCAAGGCGTCGATTTAGGGTTTCTTTTATTTCTGGCATATACCCAATTTCCTTGCTTACAGTACGATGATTATTACGTGGTGTAATTGTTGGCCATCCAGCGTTGAGGAAAGTCCAATGGTCATCAAGCAGTTGTTGGAAGTGTTTTGTTAGATCCATAATAATATTTATGTATTGGATTGTCATGACGTTAACCAACAATAACAATTTTTTAAAAAGGCTTATACTTAACTGCATACACAACAGCATGTAGGATGGTATCTATCATATAGCAAGCACATAGTTGAGAATACAAATATATTTTTATATTTTTTTCGGTAGCGGCCCCTTCATGTGCAGAGGATATAAAAAGGCATATAAAAAATATCCAAAGCCCAAGGAACGGAGTGTTTACTTCCATAACTGACATATCTCTTCATAGTGGGCAACAGAACACAGAATAAAATAGCAATAGACAGCACATGTTTTTTTAAAATGTAATCTCTCCCCTGTATTTCGCCCCAAAGATACAGTTGAGAGTACAAGTGCTTTAGATGATGACATACAAGAACTACTCTGGCGAATCTTGCAGTGAGGGTTACAGGTTAATAGTAGATGGACATATTCAAGAGTGTGGTGTGCGAAAAATAAGAAGACTTTGTTGTTTGGAGAATAGGTTGGTGTTTAGTAGGATAGTTGAACAAAAAATGTTACAATGGTTGTCTTATATGCTTGGTATCATATATACATTCTCATCCCATAGTCGCTATGGATATTGTCGAGATCTACAGAGATGTAACAAACACCATATGATAACTTGGACCTGAAAGGCCTCCATGGTTAAAGTTGTTAACGAGGGTTATATCAAAGACAATAGTTTTTTTAGCTCTAAACTACTAGAAAAACATAGAAAAAAGTTTAGAAGTACGGCCTTATACCATGCAGGATATTTCAGCATTAAGGTAACGCTCAATGAACTGGAGGCCATCTCTTTAATTTCCGAGTTACCACCAATATTTCATGAGCTTGAGGTTGACTATGTTATTCTCCATGATATAGACATTGCTACGGATTGTAGATATGTTACAAGCCGTCCAATTCTTCAGCAATACCTTCAAGAGAGATTTGGAGAAGATTTGGATATTGCCGACGATCTCCATAAGGTTGGTAACCACTTTCTCTCTTGGTTTGGAGTTACCGAAAAAGACCAAAAGGTCCGTTGTAAGGTTTATAACAAACTTGTACAGATGTTGGAGAGTGCTGAAGTAAAAATGTCGTTGGGTTCAAGAATGGAAAATTTTGTTATGGATGTGGATAAGGACCTACATAAGAGACTTCGAAAGGCGAAGAAAACAGGTCTAACAAGACTTGAACTTACCTTTTATGGACAGGAGATATATACATTCTCCTATTATAAAGGAGTCTTGGATGCCATAAAGGAAGAGATCCAAGAATGTCCCACCTTCTGCGTAAAACACAAGGCATATTGGAAGTATATAGTTGGTAATATATCATCCATGGTAGGTATTCATGTAACAATGGGTGAAAAATCGGCATTCGCATATTGCCATTGGTGGAACTCTGTTACAGGTAAGAAGTATGGTTCATATCGTAACAATGTCGAGAAAGAGGAAGCAATGACGTTGTTAGCCAACTATAGCTTCAACGATAGACCAATATACTTTTTGGAGGTTGAGATGGATGAGAATAGCATCAAGGATATTACAGTTACCAAGTACAAACGGCCTGACGAATGTACAGCAATAACACTTGTTGCAGGAGCACATAAAGGCATGTACCCATACATTTACGATGATGACGTTTTACAATTCGAGGATATGGGTATAGTGGAGGTGGATAATGTAAAGATCCAATGGCCTGAGAGAAGAATCCGCAAAGGTGCACCACCAATTGTTGATATTCATCTAGAAAACATGAATGGTGAGAATTTTATACAAGTCCATGATAGAGCTATCCACAAAGCAACATACAAAGCTGGATATAATGTACTTGAAATAAATACCAGCTATACAGTCATAGCAATTGCAATGGATATGTATCACAACAAAGAATATATTTTTGCAACATTGTCCAACGGTATTAAAGTACGATGTGGACTTAGTTTAGAAACAAAGATCGTTGCATGGCTGGAAGAATATCCCGATGGCCAAGTTCCGTATATGAATTTCACCACATTGCAATGCAGAACTGTTCGCGGGTTCAAGGATATTTATATACGTTAAGAATGCTAATAGATAGTTTTTAAAAATTACAATGGGCTTACTTTGTACGCTTATATGATGGAATCTCCACTCCTGCAAAAATTTCACGTCGCTTATTAGTCGGCTCTTCCCGTTGTTTATCCTCGACATCCATAGTAGTCATCTCCAAGAACTGCTCTTGTAACTTTGTTATATCTCGTGCATCATGCAACATCTCATCCACTGGAATATAATCCAAGATTTGTTCCATTGCACCATTGGCATATGGAAAGTCGAAGCCATCTCTAATCCAGGCACTATGAATGGGTTCCAGATTTAACTGCAGTAGTGCCACCATCTTCTTGATGTTCATAAGTAAGAGACACAATCGCAATTGCAAATTATATGTTTCTATCTTGGTTACCAACACTGGTTTCCTATTGTTGTGCTTCTCAAAGGTTGCTCCAAGATCTCCAAATTCGGCTTCTATCTGAGAGCGGAAACTGCCGAAAATCTTATTGTAGTTAGTTTCATCTTGTGCAAGATCTTTCCCACGGCTTTTGCGAATTGGATAACAAAAGTTTTTCTTGCTCATGCTTGTTTCTTCTACTATTTTCTTAATGTATTGTGTGTACCCTCCATCCAATGCAATACAATCTAGCTCGTGGATGTGCTTATGTATCTTCATACCAACCAACATAGTACCATCGTTGTTATCCTTGCAAGGTAGCGATTTAGAGACTAGTATTGCCATGCCATTGCAATCGACACACACTTGCGTTCTTACACCAGATTTCTTCAGCTTGTAAGAGTACATGTCTGAGCTAGACTTTTCTTCACATGAAAGACGTGTATCATGACCATCCAAATGCAATGTTACATGTGGGAATAGTGGTGGATTCCTGAGTTTAGCAGAAATCAAGCGTATAGGAAATGTGGAGAACATATTCGCAAGTGCATGGTTAATATGCTTCGAATGCACATTATAGTTAGTCTTGTAGAACTCTGTATGAATGGAGTGGAAACTACTTTTTGGTATGTGGGTTGACATTCCATCCATTGCCAAGCCTGCAACTAAGTGGTACAATATCAACAATCCTTTGTCGACTTCTCTGTATGGACCTGGATACTGCTTGAGAGACCAAATAACTACAAGAAAGTAGAATACAGGAATTGCACCTAATCTTCTTATAAGTAAGTCTTTAACAGTTTTCATGTGTGCTACTAGCTTCAACGCAGTCCTATGATTATTGGATGGTTCTTGCGTAGGCCATTCTGCATCCAAAAAAGTCCATTCATCCTCTAACAACCGTTGAAATAGGCGCTTTAAGTTTGCCATGACTGTAATTACAACCTGGTAAACTATTAGGAGGCCATCCATGTTCGGCTCCACCAACCATAGACTACAGTATAAAAATATCTGTCAACACCTATTAAAACAGTGTGTTCCTTGAGAGTACAACAAATCTCATCAGCTTTTTCCTTCCACCAGTCTCCATTTTCTACATTCACCACCACTACTTTGTAACATCATCTACTTTAGCTGAGAAAGCCTTGGACATGATCATCTCATATTGGAAAGGAAATTACTATCTGTAATATCTAGGATCCAATATGAGATGATCATGTCCAAGGCTTTCTCAGCTAAAGTAGATGATGTTACAAAGTAGTGGTGGTGAATGTAGAAAATGGAGACTGGTGGAAGGAAAAAGCTGATGAGATTTGTTGTACTCTCAAGGAACACACTGTTTTAATAGGTGTTGACAGATATTTTTATACTGTAGTCTATGGTTGGTGGAGCCGAACATGGATGGCCTCCGATGATAATTTTCCGGTACCACTTATATCAGACATTATGCAATTTGCTGGAGGCAATGCAGTGTTCTCGACTGTGGACCTAAAGCAGGCGTATCATCGATTACCAATCCATGAAGAAGATCAGCCGTTGACGGCATTTATGCATAACGGGATTCAATATATGTTCAAGAAGGCTCCTTTTGGATTGAAGCCCTTGTCCAGTTTGTTTCAGCGTGGCATGAGCCGAATCCTTGGGGATTTGAAATTTGTTAGAAATTTTATCGATGACATTCTTCTAGCATTAAAGAACAGAAGCGATCATGCGATTCAGATGATAGAGTTGGTTAAACGGCTAACTGATGCCAAGCTTATTATTAACCTTGACAAGTGCAAGTTCTACAGTACGCAGGTGGCGTTGCTGGGCTTCATTGTGGATCTTGATGGAAAAAGAATTGATCCCAATAAATTGGTGAATATCAATGATTGGAAACCCCCAACTACGGGTAAGCAGGTTCAATCTTATATGGGGACTTTTAATTTTTTCCGCGATCACGTACCCATTATAGCTACCATTAGCGCTCCGCTAGATGCTATGCGTAATGTGGTGGGTCCATTTACGTTGAATGCTGCTCAGTTGAAGAGCTTTGAGGCACTAAAGAATTTGTTGGTCTTATCTGTCAAGAAAGCAGACCAAGCAATAGAATGAAGTAGATAAAGAGAACCTTGATCAAGGACTAAGAAATGAGTATAAGGAATAGGTTAAAGAGTATGTTGTTGCAACATATTAGGTTTATCATTGCTCTCTAGTTAGTCATTCCTTGTCACTCTCTATCATCTCTGACTCACTATGACACTACACCTAGAAACCTAGTTGGCGACTTTGTATATATATTTAGTTGTACCATAGTAATAACATCAATCATCACTGCTTCAACTCTCGTCCCCGTTCTATACTTCTCTGTCCCAGTCTTCGCCTGTTGCATGGTAGCAAAGGTTCCCTCGTTCCACTGACCTCTTGATTTTTCCCTCCTCGTTTTCACTGCCCGCGTTTTACTTTAATTTTCCCTCGTCCCAGCTCTCTCTGCACACCAGCCCTGAATTTCATTCCCTGCCCCTATTTTCCTTCGTACCCTCTTACACTCTGGACATTTTTGACCTCTCCGCACTTCTCTCTGCACTACCAGTCATGGTTACCCCTGCCCGCCTTAACCCCCCTCCTGTCTTTACAGGCGCCCGCGACGGTTTCTCTGCCTTGGCCTGGCTCGTTGCGGTTAACCGCTACTTCAACCTTGCTAAGATAAGTGAGACTGAACGAACACCCCACGCTCTCTCGTACTTGGGCACGCCTGGCCCTGCCCGATGGTTTGATGGATGTGGGCTCCCTGATACTTGCAACTTCGAGACCGAGTTTACTCCTGCTTTTAAGCTAGAGTACATTCCCAACAACTTTGCGGGCTCCTGTCGACGACACCTCACCAATCTTCGCATGACCACCAACTTTTCGACCTACTTATCTACATTCAAGGAACTTTTGGGCGCCCTTCTTGGTTATGCCTCCACCGACGCTGCCAAGACCACGGTCAACGAGTTCGCCCAAACATCCTTTATCGACAACTGCCCCTTGGTTCTTCAACAGATGATCGAAGGACACATTATTCAAAACCCCAATATCACCCTCATTCAGATCTTTCAATACGCCCAAGAGATGGACCGCATTTACTCCTTCAAACCCGACACCGGCCCCAAGACCAACTCGCTCGCCATCGCCTCCGCCCCCATCATTTCTTCCTTCACCTCTTCCTCCGCTCTCTCTCAAGCCACCCCCATGGAAATCGACAACATCCAGATCGCCCTCAACAATATCACCCAACGATTTAATCGCCTAGAGAGAAACATGGGTCATAACAATAACTACAACCGCAACAACAATAACAACAACGGCCCCCGAAACAACAACAACGGTAATCCCCCTTCCCTGACCCCTCAGGAACGCGAATGGTGTAAAAACAACAATGCTTGCCGTCGCTGTCGCCAACCTGGACATTATGCAAAGGAGTGCCCCATCTACGGCGACAACAACAATACCAACCGTGGCAACAACAACAACCGCCAAGGACGATGGGTTTATCAAGTAGCCGTGGGTGATTCCCCCGAGTCGGGAAAAGCCTCCGACGATCAGGCTTAGTCCAGGACTTGATCGTCGACGTTCCCTCCCTTTCTCCTCTGGACAAAGGGAGTGTTTCCTTACCAGAGTTAAGTTACAGTTCCAAGAATAAAAATTCTGCTATCAAAAACACTCCCCCCTCTGTATCCATTATTCGCACTACCACATCCGCACCTCGTAGCCTACACAAACTCTCCTTCTCTCCTCCTCCACTCTCCCTTTTTCCCTCATCCATCCCTGCCTCGCCTCGTACTCCCTCCTCAATTGCCATCGACTCGACCACCACTGCCCCCAACACTCACTCCACCACGGTACCCTTTGACGATGAGTTACAACTCACCGACGACGTATCTGATACCTCGCCTGTTGGTCTTAGCCCATCAGAAGAAGTGGACCTGGACCCACTCTCCTCTCCTGCTGCTTTAGACCAACCCATGTCCAAGCGCAGGACCAAACGCTTGCGACACAAATCCGTCCGTCTGCACGCTTTCACGGCTGAGAAAGCCTCCCGTACACTCTTGTCGTTTATTGGTAATGTGGCTGGTGCCCCTGCGCGTATTTTAATCGATTGCGGTGCGGAAGGGAACGTCATCAGTTCTTCTTTTTGCAAACAACACTCCCTCACTCGCACTCCTGGCCCCTCCATCCCCATCATCCTTCCAAACGGTTCCTCTTCCATTTCATCATCCACCTCCACCTTTACCATCGACCGCGACCACTACTCCGACAAACTGGAAGCACTCATTTACCCCCTCTCCAACTACGACCTCATCCTTGGAAAACCCTGGCTAACGACCATCAACCCTTTCATCAACTGGCGAAACAACGACCTTCACTTCACCCACAATGGACACACTGTTCTCTGGCGCTGTCGTGGTGCCAACGCCAACTCCATCTCCGCTCGCACACAAGGGAAACTCCTCTCTCACCTTCACTTTCACTCCCTTGCTACCCAACCTGGAAACGCTGTCTACCTCGCCCTCGTCAACATCGCTAAAAAGACCAACGACAACAACAGTAATGACAACAAACCGACCTCCCCTCCACTCTCACCCGACATTCACAACATCGTCCACAACGAGTTCCCCGACGTTTTCCCTTCCTCCCTCCCCTCTGGCCTTCCCCCTGACAGAGGCGATGCAATGAAGATCGAAACTGATCCGAGCGCTGATCCCCCCTTTCGCCCTGTTATACGTCTCTCGATTGCTGAATTGGATGAACTAAGGAAGCAACTCGACGACCTACTTGGCAAAGGCTTTATCAAACCCTCTACCTCCCCTTATGGTGCCCCTGTATTGTTTGTGAAAAAGAAGGATGGTTCCTTGCGTATGTGTGTTGATTACAGAGGGTTAAACCGGATTACAAAAAAGAACAGACACCCCCTTCCCCGCATTGATGAACTTATCGACCGTTTCCGCGGGGCACGCTACTTTACCAAACTTGACCTCCTCTCCGGTTACCATCAGCAACGTATAGCAGAAGAGGACACACACAAGACAGCCTTCCGTTGCCGCTACGGCCATTTCGAATTTAATGTGGTCCCTTTCGGGTTAACGAATGCACCGGCGTCCTTCTCCAATATGATGCTACGAGTATTAGACCCTGTTCTCGACAAGTGGGTTGTTGTTTACCTCGACGACATTCTTATCTACTCGCGCACCGAGGCCGAACATCTACAACATCTCCGATCCGTCCTCACGCTCCTCCGCAAGTACGGTCTCTACGCCAAGTTGAGCAAGTGCTCCTTTATGCAGAAAGAGACCGAGTTCCTCGGCCACGTCATCTCCAAGGACGGTATCCATACGAGCGGCGGTCTCGTTCGTGCCATCCGTGAATGGCCCCGTCCCCAGAAGCAGAAAGATGTTCAGCAGTTTGTTGGTCTTGCACAGTTCTATCATCAGTACATCGCTAACTTTGCCTCGATCGCCCTACCGTTGACCGCTCTCTTAGGTGAAGGCGTTCCTTTCTCTTGGTCTCAGGAGCAGGAAGTAGCGTTTACGACTCTGAAGGAGGCCATCAGTAAAGCACCTGTTCTACGTATCTTCGACCCCGACCTTCTAACAACCGTCGAAACCGATGCCTCCGGCTTTGCTCTCGGTGCCGTTCTCTTTCAGACCGATGAGCATGGCGAGTCGCGCCCCGTCGCCTTCACCTCCCGCAAGCTGAACTCTGCCGAACGCAACTACCCAACACACGAACAGGAACTGTTGGCTGTTGTACATGCATTGAAGACATGGCGCTACTATCTGGACGGATCCCACTTCATCGTATACACCGACCATGCCACCCTCCAACACTTCCCCACTCAACCCAAACTCACCCGCCGTCAGGCCCGCTGGATGGAACTGTTGCAGGAATACAACTTCACCTTCAAGTACAAGAAAGGAGCCGACAACATTGTCCCAGATGCCCTGTCTCGCCGACCGGACCATAGAGAGATTAACACACTCTCAGTACAGCTCGACCCCAGGCTCCGGCAGCGCCTGATGGATGGTTACAAAGAGGATCACCGCCTCAAACCGATCTATGAAAGCTGCCTCCAGGGAAGTCCACCGTCTAATTACTCTCTTGTTGATGGTGTTCTTTGCATTCAACGTAATGATCTTTTACTTGTTTGTATCCCCTCGAACTCTGACCTTCGGCTTTCTCTTCTTCACGATGCACACGACTCCGCTATAGCTGGTCACTTCGGTTTCGAGAAGACGTACGGTCATCTCCACTCGCGGTTCTTCTGGCCATCTATGGCGAAGGACACCCGGCTGTATGTGCAGACCTGTGAGTCGTGCCAAAGGACTAAGCCCAGCAACCAACCACCTGCTGGCCTCCTCCAGCCCCTACCCATTCCCGATCGACCCTGGCAAACGGTGACAATGGACTTTGTCGGCCCCCTACCCAAGACCCCACGCGGCTTTGACTCCATTACGGTCTTTGTTGACAAACTCACAAAGCAAGTGCACTTTGCCCCCTGCCACACCACCGACTCCGCCTCGCAAGTTGCACGCATTTTTTTCGACCATGTTTTCCGCTTGCACGGCATGCCAACCACCATTGTCTCCGACCGCGATACCAAGTTCACGAGCCGCTTTTGGAAAGAATTGAGCCGTCTGATGGACGTCCACCTTGCCATGTCGACTGCCTTCCACCCTCAGACCGATGGCCAGACCGAGCGTGCCAACCGCACCCTTATCACCATGCTCCGTAACTTTGTCGACCAACGGCAGTCTAACTGGGACCTCTTACTTTCCGCCGCCGAATTTGCCACGAACAACGCCACCAATGCCTCCACTGGAGTCTCCCCGTTCTTCTTGAACTCCGGAGCCCATCCCAACATGCCCATGTCATTGTTGACCCCTACTCCCGGCCCCAACCCATCGGTTAACGAGTTCGTGCAATCTCGAAGCGAAGCCCTCACCCTCGCTAAGGAGTCCCTTGCTGCCGCCCAAGAACGTCAAGCAGCCAACGCCGACATCCATCGGCGAGAGCATGATTTCAAGGTTGGTGACCACGTTCTCCTTAACCTTGAGAATATCACCTTACCCTCGGACCGCACCCGCACGTCGCAGAAACTCTTGGCTCGCTTTGCCGGCCCCCACACCATTGTTGAACAGCTGTCCCCGGTCTCCTTCCGCCTTGATCTTCCACCGTCCATGAAGATTCACCCCGTCTTCCACGTCGACCGATTCCGACGCTACCAACCATCACCTGCGACGCTAGGACCAAGAACACCAGCACGGCCACCACCGGTTATCGTTGAAGACGAGGAAGAGTATGAGGTCGAGGCCATTGCAGATCATAGGAAGGTTAACAACAACATGGAGTACCTTCTACAATGGCAAGGATACCCGCGCGAGGACTGGACATGGGAACCAGAGAGTGAACTGGCACACTGTAAGGACATCCTCAACAAGTACAAGCGCGACCATGGCCTTAGGACTTAGCGGATTTTTTTTTAAGAGGGGAAGGTGCAACATATTAGGTTTATCATTGCTCTCTAGTTAGTCATTCCTTGTCACTCTCTATCATCTCTGACTCACTATGACACTACACCTAGAAACCTAGTTGGCGACTTTGTATATATATTTAGTTGTACCATAGTAATAACATCAATCATCACTGCTTCAACTCTCGTCCCCGTTCTATACTTCTCTGTCCCAGTCTTCGCCTGTTGCAGTTGTATTGGCGATACCAAGTAAAGAGCTATAGATTTGCTATCTAAGGCCCTTTTATACTCGTTAGGGCGAAGTCACAAGAGCAAGCTCTTGTCTCGTGACAACCTCCCCCTCTAGGGCCGAGTTCCAAGAGGCCTTTGGCTGGGTTTGTGAGGGTGTTGCAGATGGAACTCGCGAACAAGGTCCGGGGAATTCTTGACACAGGCGGCCGGTTCCCAGGTTCGTTCGGATACGGGGTAGCCTCTCCAATGTATATAGTATTCAAGGTGGTTGCGCCTGATCCGTGAATCCAAAATGGCCTCAACCTCGTACTCCTCATCGCCGGAGACGACAAGCGGAGGAGGTCGTTTTAAGGCTCGACCGGGGATCGTATCTGGATGCGCACGCTCAAGTAAGTTTACATGAAAGACAGGATGTAGCTTGGTCGTTGGTGGTAAATCGAGACGGAAGGATCGAGTGCCGATTTTTTCGAGAATACGGTAAGGGCCCATGCGCTTATGGTCGAGCTTCTTGCATGGTCTGTTCGTTTGGAGGTTCCGGGCGTCTAGCCATACAAGATCTCCTACTTGCAGATTGGGTTGTGGTTGGGCCTTGGTGTCGAAGTTCCTGGCATGCTGTTCAATGGCGGTGTGAATATTGAGTTGCATCTCCGCATAGAGGTTCTTTAGGGCCTGGACGCGTTCCTGGGCTGGGACATTGTCCTTCGAGACTCTTGGGGTGGTGATGGTGAATTTCGGATGGTAGCCGAGGTTGGCAAAGAATGGTGTTGTTTTTGTTGTTGAGTGTGTTGCGTTGTTGTATGCAAATTCTGCTATCGGTAGAAGGGTGCTCCAGTCCGTTTGCTGATAGTCGATATACCCTCGTAGGTACTGTTCCAGTATTGAATTTACTCTCTCGGTCTGTCCATCGGTGCGTTGGTGGTAGGCGGTAGAAAGCTTCTGATTGATCCCCAGAGACTTGAACATGGTGGAAACGAAGGCTGAAGTGAAGGTGGCGCCTCTGTCAGAAACAATGTCATCCGGGAGACCGTGGGCTGAAAATACGCGTTCTAGGAACAAACAGACCGTATCCTGTGCATTGATGTTGTCGTAGGTGGGGACAAAGTGTGCCATCTTGGTGAATCGGTCCACAAAAACACAGATTGCCGTATAGCCGTTTGAGGGGGGGAGTTGGGTGATGAAATCCATCGATACTGAGGTCCAGGGGCGATCGGGTACAGGCAGGGGTTGTAAAAGTCCATAAGGCTTGTGAGTGGATGACTTTGTCCGTTGGCAGGTGTCACAACCGTTGATGTAATCCTTGATGTAACGCCACATGGAAGGCCAGTAAAAGGTTCGACTGACAAGGTCTGAGGTCTTGGTAATTCCAAAATGACCGGCGGTTGGGGCGTCGTGACATTCTTGAAGGATTTGTTTCTTGAGTTCGGGATCGTCGGGGACGCAGACAAGGCCATCCCGCAGGAGTAGCCCATCTTGAATTGAGTACTGGGCATTGTCCGAGTTCGACTTTGCGGTCTTGGCGAGTATTGGACCAAAGTATAGATCATCGGGGATTAGTGTCTTGATTTTTTCCTGGATCGCTGGCGTCTCTGGTTGCAGTGACCGGGCCTGGATGGTGTTCAGAATCTGGATCGGCGGTAGGAGGGTCATCTCGGTCTTGCCGTGCTGGGCCGCACCTCCCTCTCCAGGGTTGTCCCGCCGGGACAAAGCATCGGCAGCGGCATTCTGGGAGCCAGGGCGGTAATGGATGGTAAAGTTGTAGTCAGACAAGATTTCAGACCAGCGGACTTGACGGCGGCTCAATTGGCGCGTGGTGGTAAAGTACTCAAGATTTCTGTGGTCGGTGATGACTTCCGTGGTAGCGGGCGAGAATTCCAGGTAGTGTCGCCAATGTTTAAAGGCAGACACAATGGCAAGGAGTTCTTTGTCGTAGATCTGATAGTTGAGTTCAGCAGGCAATAGTTTTCGGGAGTAGTAAGCGATAGGATGTAGGCGTCCATCTTGGTCACGCTGACTGCAGACAGCGCCGAGGGCCTTGTCAGAAGCGTCAGTTTCAATGATGCAGGGGCGATCTGGTTGGAAATGCCGAAGGACGGGGCCAGACATGAAGCGTGACTTGAGCTCCGTGAAAGCGGCTTGTGCGATAGCGGTCCAGACAAAGTTAGTATTTTTCTTGAGTAACGCGGTGAGAGGCGCGGCGATATGGGAGTATTTCCGTACAAAACGACGGTAGAAGTTGGAGAAACCCAGAAAGCACTGGACATCCGAAACGGAAGAGGGAGTGGGCCAATCGCGAATGGCGGCAACCTTGGCGGGGTCCATAGAAATACCGTCAGTTCCGATCACAAAGCCGAGGAATTCGACTTTGTCCTTGTCGAACGAGCATTTCTCGAGTTTTAAGCATAGACCAGCGTCTTGGAGCTTGCTGAGAACTTTGCGGACATGCGCGGTATGTTCCTCAAGGGTGTCGGAGTAGATGAGAATGTCGTCAATGTATAGCACGACAAAGTCATCTAGGTAATCGCGGAGGACGTCGTTGGCGAAAGCTTGGAAAGTTCCGGGAGCGTTCATTAGTCCGAAGGGCATGACTGTATACTCGAAGTGGCCATAGCGGCAGCGGAATGCAGTCTTCCATTCGTCGCCCTCCTTGATGCGGAGAAGATTGTATGCTCCTCGCATGTCGAGCTTGGTGAAATACTTGGCTTTGCCTAGTCGGTCGAAAGTTTCGGAGATCAGTGGCAGAGGGCATCGATTGGGGACAGTCACCTTGTTGAGGCCTCGATAGTCGACACAGAGGCGGAGAGAACCGTCTTTCTTTTTAACAAAAAGGACGGGGGCGCCAGCTGGAGACTCGGATCGACGGATGAACCCTTTTGCAAGGTTTTCTTGAATATATTCGCGTAGAACTTGCAGTTCCGTTTGTGATAGGTTGTACACTGGTCCAAATGGCACGGTGGCTCCTTCGACCACAGGGATATTGTGATCATAGGGTCGATGTGGCGGTAGCTTGTCGGCTTGCATCTTGGAGAATACCTGAGCATATTCGGCATATTTCTCGGGCAGTTGGACTGTGGGTTTTGATTCAGGGATAGAGTTGTCGTTGGTGGTTGCGCTGGCGAGTTCTTCGATTCGGGAGACGTCGAGCATGTATCCGACTCCTTGATTGGTCTTGAGGATCTGACGGAGTTGTGTATTGCTAATAATGGAGATGTTGGTTGCTGATCGGTTCTTGGCGGATTTGGATAGTTGGTTGGATCCTGAGGTGTACTTGGTGGGAACCAAAGTGGATTTGGGTTTGGAAGGTGGCAGAAGGATTCGGTCTTGTTCCTGGAAGGAAGGGATGGATCGAGGCATTGTTGATTGTGCAAGAGGGGAAAGCTTGTCGAGTGTGTGCTGATGGAGGCATGGCATAGTAATGGTTCGTTTCTCCCAGTCGATATATGGGTTGTGTGAGCGGAGCCAGTCCATGCCAAGAATAATGGCATAATTGCCAAGTGCAATGAGTTGAAAAGTGTGTGTGGAAAAGTGTTGTGAGTGGGATTGCATAACCAATGTGGTGGCGTGATGAGAGGTATGTGTTGAACCATTGGCAAGAGAGATTTGTAATAAGTGTTGTGCTAGTGGAAGATTGTGCTGTTGTGCTAGATTTTGATGAATGAATGAGATGGTTGCTCCTGAGTCGATCATTGCATGGACTGGTAGTGAGGAGTTTTGGAAGTGAAGAGTAATTGGAATAGTAATAGGGGATAGCAGAGGATCATTTGGAGATTTGTTATACAGCTCGCCCAGACACACTCCAACTTTACTGTCTAGGCTGAATCTTTTTCCAATTGGAAAGAGATTGCATCGGGCTGGTCGCTAGTCTGTGTAGGCTGAAGGGCCGAGATCGAGGCTGTTGCCTTTGGGGCGTTCTTGAACGAGGGCTTTGCAGGTTTCTTGGGGCAGTCGTCAAGCCAATGATCTGCTGAACCACAGTAGGTGCACAGTCCTTCCTTTTGACGACGAAGACGCTCAGACGGTGGCAAAGGACCATGGCGAGCATGCGAGAGATCCATGTCCATCGAAGTGGTCGCGGGAGCTGAGGTAGCAGGGGTGGACGCGGTAGTTGGGGTGGATGAGGCTTGAGTGGTAGTAGAAGTGTGGGCAGTGGTGGAACGGGACGGAGTGCTGGAAGATTTGTTGCCGGAACGGGTCACTGCATAGCCGTACTGTCGGTTGTCGATGTCGATAGCCAATTGTGAAAACTCGGCAAAGGTAGGTGGCTCGGGGTAGTTTGCCATGGCTTCTTGAACAGACTCCTTCAGGCCGAGGCGGAACTGTGAAATCATTGCGCTATCATTCCATGCTGTATCCGCTGCAAGGTTGACGAAACGGTTTGTATAGTCGATGGCAGAACCGCGCTGTCTAAGTTGACGGAGTTGGGTTTCTGCTAGGACGTGAGCATTGGAGACTCCAAAGTTCTTACTCATAAGAGCAAAGAACTGATCCAGGTTAGAAATACATGCGGGTCTCTCCTCGACAGGCAACTTGAAGGACGGAACGTATCTCTGCATGTACTTGAACGCTGCAGTATCACCGAGGCGCGAGATAGCCAGCACAATGCGGTCGTGGTCGTTCGGATAGAGGGTCTCGTTTGCAACGAAGAAGAGTTCCAGCTGAGCCTGAAACCCTTTCCAATCTTCACGCTTGCCGGAGAAGACTGCGGGGGGTGCTACTTTTGGCCTCGAAGGGGAGCTATTGCTGGAGTGAGGTGTAGTTGATTGGAAGATGGCACTCACTGTGTTGGTGACATCGGTCTTGTGATCATAAAATAGTTTGCCTAGTTCTGCGCGAGTGATGGGTGGTAATTGTGACGTCATCTTCTGGACGTTGGATTCGAGGCTGAGTAATCGAGGGTTGAGGTTGACGGTCAGGCTTGTGAAGAAATCTTCGTTCGAAAGAATGAAGTCCAGCATATCACGGTACTTCTGAACAGTCTCCTCGAGTTCGGTGACTTTGGCTTGCAAGGGAGTGACCGTCTGAACTATTTGTTCAAGTGTGGCTACTCGGTCCATCAGTGCTTGGAAGCGCGCGTTGGCTGTAAGGATCTCACTATCGGGTAGCATTGTAGTTGATACGGAAAGTGAAGAGTTGTTGTAGTTTCTGAGGGTTGTGGGTTGTGTACGGAAGATGGTAGTAAAAGAGGAAAGAACTTGAAGATGATAGGGTTTGGTTTTGTTGTGGAAAAGGCTTTTTTTTTTTTTTTTTTTTTTTTTTGAGCGCTGAAGTATATCAATAGAAAACAGACAAAGTTTGATCCAAGGTTCTTTAGGTGTATGACTTGGTATTGTCAAGAAAGCAGACCAAGCAATAGAATGAAGTAGATAAAGAGAACCTTGATCAAGGACTAAGAAATGAGTATAAGGAATAGGTTAAAGAGTATGTTGTATTGGCGATACCAAGTAAAGAGCTATAGATTTGCTATCTAAGGCCCTTTTATACTCGTTAGGGCGAAGTCACAAGAGCAAGCTCTTGTCTCGTGACATTATCGCCCATAATTTGCTGGGTGGATTTCAATTTGCCGTTATATGTTGCTACAGATGCATCTAACGTTGGAATTGGAGCAATTTTATATCAGCTGCCGGAAGGCGAGGCGAATCCCAAAAACATTAGATATATTTCTTTTGTTGCGCGCTCATTGCAACCCAGTGAACGACGCTATAGTACAACTCAGAAGGAGTTATTGGCAATTGTGTTTGCACTGAAGAAGTTGCATTACTATTTGTGGGGCCGTCACTTTACGCTTTTCACGGATCATCGCGCTCTTACTTTTATGCATACGCAGAAGGATATGAACTCGATGCTTACCGCATGGCAGGAGACTATTTTGGATTACACGTTTAAGGTTGTTTATCGACCTGGCGTTCTGAACGTTTTACCAGACGCTTTGTCTCGCCAGTTTCCTCAAGAGTTGTGGACAGCCCGCATTCAAGGATCTGCTCCGAGCAAAATTTATGGTTATGTTCACTTAATCCAGGACGCCGACACTCAACGTGTGACGGTAGCTGTCTCAGAGAGAAGAGGAGTGTTAGTCGACGCACATGCGCTTGGTCACATTGGGACCAATGCCATGGTCAAGCATATTCATTCGTTGCAAAAGACGTGGCCTAATCTGGCCAAGGATTGCTTGGAGTATGTTCAGCGTTGCCAAGAATGCCAGCGAGTCAACATCGCACGCAAGGGATACCACCCTCTGACGGCCATTCATGCTCAGTTACCAGGTGAACATATGGCGGTTGATTTGACCGGTCCATTCCCTGTGGAGAGCGATGGAAACCTATTCCTACTCATTTTGGTTGATGTTTGTACAAGGTTCGTCTTCTTGGAACCCATACCTGACAAGAAGGGGATGACCATTGCAAAAGTTTTGTTCAAAATCTTCACCACTATTGGTTTTCCACGTATCCTCCAATCTGACAATGGCAGAGAATTCGTTAACGAGGCGGTGCAAGTGATGACTACCACTATGGGAGTGCAACATAGGTTACTTGTCGCATATTTGCCTGTCTCGGGGGTGTCAGCTAATGTAATTAGGCTAGAGACAGTAATTTAGTCATATGACCAGACACCGACATAAATGGAGGTGTCTGGGCTGTTAACAAAGATCCCTGTCTTGTCTTATCAATTCGATTGTGCGTGACTAGCGTAAAAATTTAGGGTTTTTTAGGGTTTTTTAGGGTTTTTTAGGGTTTTTTAGGGTTTTTTAGGGTTTTTTAGGGTTTTTTAGGGTTTTTTAGGGTTTTTTAGGGTTTTTTAGGGTTTTTTAGGGTTTTTTAGGGTTTTTTAGGGTTTTTTTAGGGTTTTTTAGGGTTTTTTAGGGTTTTTTAGGGTTTTTTAGGGTTTTTTAGGGTTTTTTAGGGTTTTTTAGGGTTTTTTAGGGTTTTTTAGGGTTTTTTAGGGTTTT